>OX422217.1:415416042-416713184 GCA_949130495.1 Sambucus nigra
GCGATTGTCAAGTAATCTATAAGTCGACTGTCTTGTAAATTTTTTAAAGTGCTGAAAAAATGGTTTTTACCCTAATGGGGTCTTTTCCTGAAACTGTGCCTTTGTCAAATGCTTGGTTTGATTCATGTTTTGAATCACACTGCTTCATGTTCTAGGGCTAATTAAAATTTGGTGTGAATTTTCATCTAAAATCAATAAGTTAACACCGTTAAATAATTGTGCACTCTCAAATTTAAACCTTTGTTGAGCATATATTGTTTATGCATTCTCATAGTGGTATCAGTACCTTCCACTCTCTCTAAGTTGTGTCAGAGCATTCTTACACTGCATTCTCAAATTGGTATCGGAGCGTTTTTACCTTCTCAAATTGGTATCACATAAGGTTGCCCTAAGTTATTGTGTTAGATCCTTGTTTAGTGCTTTTTAGGTGATTTTGTTTTCTCTCTCGATGGATTACCGTAGTTTTGATGACTTAAATAGTTTGAATTTGAAGTTTGTTGAAAGAATTAAAATTCTTTAAAAAGAAAATTTTCCTTTTAAATTCGCTACGAATCTTTTGAAAACTGTTCAAAATCAAAGAGATTTCTTTCATGAGAAACTTGTGGACATGTATCATGATTTTTAAAAATTAGAATTGTCCCAGAATGAAAGTCATAATAGAGTCCGATTTTTAGAGAAAAAATTAGAGGACTTGAAAAATTCTAGGGTTAATGTTTGTGTCATAAAGGATAGTGTTTTGATTAATGATTTTAAGGCATGTGAGAAAACTGTTAGGAATAAGTTTGCTTTCATTGATGTGGAGTGAGATAATCTTCTAGAAATTATTGAAATATGAAGAAGGATTCCCTAAAATTAGAAGTGTCAAATTCTTTGCTTGAGTCTAGATTTTGAAGTTAGAAGAAGATTTAAAATACTCGGGTAGTATTGGTAGTGATGGTAGTGGCTCACATATTTCTAACACTTTGAGTGTCAAAGCCAAGATAATTGTTTGTTTTAGAGGGTCAATCACATCCAAGGAATTTACAAAAGTTCAACCCATAGGTAACATTCCTCACATTTACACATGATCACATTGTGGTAGGAAAGGTCACCTTAGGCATTTTTATTATGATCTTGGAAGAGGTTCTAGGAAGTTGAAGTCTAGTGTCCCCGTGGTTTCCAAAACGCAACACATTAAGTATACATCTATTTGGGTTAAGAAATCCATTTTGGACGAGCTAGATGTTAGACTTATTGATTCTCACATTTTTGCACATGATTCTTCTCTTGACATATCTTATAGATAATTGATTGCAAGATTTTGTTTCTCATACTCTAGTTGTGCTTCATAATATACTCTTTCTAGTGATATGACATGCGTATCTTTTGTATTATATTTTTCTTTTATTGACTCATATTTGAAAATTACAAAAAGATTTTATTTTGATAAAAAATTTAAAAATGCAGAAAGATTTTTGTTTTTTGTGTATTTTAGTTTTACACATTTGGTGTGGCATATTGACGTGTTTGAATCCAATTCACTCCGTAATTTTCATGTGATTAACATATTTGGTTATGACTTTAAATACTTAGATTGATCTTAACCATGTTTTGGGAGTTGTTTCGAACTTGATTTTCTTTATGGATTCTACTTTGTATATGCCTCCGTACACACATGCACGTGATTCTCGAATGTTTACTTCATCATTGTGACACCCCACTTATTAAAATAAGATGTGGCCAGCCCGATACTCCAATAATTATAGGAATCATAGATGGTCCATTCTCAGCATCACAGAGAAACAATAAGTACACGAGATAACCACCCATTATTTTAGAAAATGAATTGTCAAAATTTATTTTGTAAGTTAAAGAAAGCATTTAAAAAACCCAATTTGAAAAGAAGGTGGATAACATAACTACAATAATTAGATCGAACAGTACATATATAACACAATAACCGAATAAGCTATCGGTTAACAGACTCATACAATATGGTTACACCGAGTATTAAAGTATAACATCACATCTATAATATAATTACAGAACTTGGGCAACACGCTCGAATGAGTAACCAATCATAACTGGATTACAAAAGAAAATGGAAGCGTCTACTTCAAAATATATCGTAACATCCACAAGGTGTTACAGCTCCAAGACACTGGAATAGGAAATTCAATATGGGCGTCCTTACGACGGAGCGCCTGAGCAAATATAAAATCCATGCAACATAAGAAATATGAACAGGTTAGGGCCCGATTTTATATGATCACCAGATGAATAAAGAGTATGACAGTTGTGGACAATTTAATCATCATGAATAATGATTAATAAATCTTACTACTTGATCTAAAAGTATAGCCAAGAGCATATATAATGATCATAATCCCCATTTAATTATGCAAGAGAGTATAAATAGAATGTCATTATTAACTGAGATTCAATATCCTTTTCTTTTTCCACAATTTCATTTCACCGTTCCATATCTCATTAGAAAACGTATTCAAAGAAATTTAATTCGTAGAGTGTTTTATCACAAATTAAATCACACTTTAATAAGAATAGTTATATTACGCAATGTATAACTATTCTAAGACCGTCCTTCCGAGTTTCCCCACTAGACGCGCCCCTAAATAGCTATCATCTTCCAGGGCCTATCGCATAAGACAACCTGGGCATCCTACAATGCAATGTCGGGAAGTGGCCATATACCTTCGATAGTGAGTCATAACCACACCCGAAATTACCTCACTTCGAACAATAATCACACAATATATAACAACCGGTCCTATAGCCGAGGAATATATTCTCCCTGCGTTCACTAGCCAGGGGACTTCACCTCATGCGCATACTTCCCCTATGATAGAATTTAGAGAGGTGTGTATATACCAATTTATCACTCACAATTTTAAATCTCATTTTAAAAATATACATCAAATTTTATCCGGAGCTATACGTAATTAATATCATCATTATAAACCTCAATGATTAATAAACTTCTAACTTAGTCTCCGAGAAATAAGGGCGTTACTATAAACCACCAAGTCTATTATGCCTCAATCACGTCTCAAAAGTTCCCCAATTATATAATTCTACGTCTCTTAATATCAAACTAACTTGTTTAGGGAAGAAAATACCTTATCATCTATTTACTAATCCCTAGAATAAGCCCCAACTATTCCCTTACTAACATAAGGTAGTTACCTAACTAATACAAGACTCTAGGACACTAAGTTTACTTCATAAGAGAAGGTTCATAGGTCATAAGCCTAAAAGAAAAGGGTTAAAATTGAGTTAGAAAAATAACTCAAAATAGCATGAATTGCGAATCGATTCGCCCTGGCCAAATCGATTCGATTTTGAAAGAAAATCGATTCAGATAGGCCGAATAGATTTGGTCAAGAGGACATGACCTTATGCATACTACCGAATCGATTTGGATAGGCCGAATCGATTCGGTCTAATCAAACCTGTAGCCTACCCCATTAGCGAATCGATTCCCTAGGGGTGAATCGATTCGCCTAGCCCAGAAATCCCAATTTCGGCTATGGAGTTTGGATACTCAAATTTTCTCCCAACCTCATTTCTCTCAAACCAACATCATTAATGCAATCCAAAACCATCATAAATGCATCCTAACTATTTTAATCCATACAATAACTATCTAAATCAAATTTTGAGGGTTCAAACACTACAATTCTCTTAAAACCCTAAAGTTGTTAAATCATTTCCAATTCACAACCATCACACATATTTATTAAACTTAAATCATATATTAGCAAGTAAGAAACTTGCCTTATGCTGAAATCTCAAATTCCTTTCCGGTAGCAACCAATCCAAGCTTCAATCTTCAATTTTCTTCCCTTTCTTCTCTTTTTCTCCACAACTCTCTTCTTCTCTCTTCTCTATAGGTTTAGAAATACACACTTAAGAAAATAAAAAGGTTTGCAAGACTTAAACGTGCCTCTATCCTTAATTCCCATCTTTAATTGTCAATACCCCATTAAAATGACTCGTAACTACATATTTAAGACATAATCTGTAAAAAGTACCCGGAACCCAAAAATACAACATGACACTTATTTTGACTATCTCGCATATTTTGGGACTAACTACGCCCTCTAAATTGGCATCCGGAATAATATACCTCATTTTCATATCTCATTTCATTTTAAACCGCAACTGTCGTTTTGAGCACACGACATAATAAAATATAACGCAATGCTATTTACATTCAAATAACAGTAAATATGCAAGAATCTAGTAAATATTATCTTTTAACTCACTTAAAAGATATTTACTCCATTATCCAATATTTTATATAATTACCTCACATGGCAATCTAATATAAAATCAATTACTCACAAGTAAGGGTTATTACATACTCCCCCCCCCCCCCTTATAAGGGAATTTTTCCCTCAAAATTCAGGCATACCTTGCAAAAAGAGATGTGGATACTTTTCTCGCATGTCGTAATTATGCTCCCATGTTGATTCCTCAGCATTGTGATGACCCCATTGAAATCGAACCAAGGGCACCACTCGAGATCTGAGTCTACGCTCCCCGTGATCTAGGATTGCAACTGGTTGTTCCTCGTATGAAATATCGGGTTGCAATTCACTATCATCCAAAGGAATATGCGAGTGAGATCCTTCACACCTCTTGTACTTTTTCAAAGATGAAATATGAAATACATCATGAATCTGTTGTAAATGATCTGGTAAGGCAAGTTGATACGCTACTGGGCCTACCTTAGTGATAATGGGAAAAGGTCCAACGTAGCGCGGCGCAAGCTTTCCTTTCTTCCCAAATTGCTTTATACCTTTCATCAGTGATACTCGCACCAACACTTGATCTACAACCTCCAATTCTACATGCCTTCTATTAGCATTTGCATAACTATTTTGACGATCTTGAGCTATTCGGATGCGACTACGAATAACTTCGATCTTGGAAGAAGTATCTTGGATCATTTCAGGTCCAAGAAATTTATTATCCCCTACTTCCAACCAAGAAGTAGGTGATCTACAAGGTCGACCATATAATGCTTCATAGGGTGCCATCCCGATAGTGAATTGATACGAATTATGATAAGAAAATTCGACCAAGGGAAGATATTGTTCCCAACCTCCTTTGAAATCAAGCACACACATTCTAAGCATATCCTCCAACATTTGGTTGACTCTTTCCGTCTGCCCATCTGTTTGAGGGTGATAGGAGGTACTCAACTTCAATTCAGTTCCCATATCTTCTTGAAAACTCAGCCAAAAATGGTAAATAAAAATTTTGTCTCGATCGGAGATTATATTAATGGGAACTCCGTGGAGTCTAACAATCTCCACAATAAATAACCGGGCATAACGAGTAGTATTAAAGTCTGTACGTACCGGTAAGAAATGTGTCGACTTAGTTAAATGATCAATGATAACCCAAATGGAATAATGACCCTTTGTGATGTTGGTAATCCCGTGATGAAATCCATCGAGATGCTTTCCAATTTCCATACTGGAATTTTCGAGGGTTGTAACAATCCTGTTGGTTACTGATGATCTACTTTCACTAGTTGACAAGTAGTACATTGGGAAACAAATTCAGAAATGTCCCGCTTCATAACCCCCCACTAATATTGACGGCGCATGTCTTGGTACATTTTATCTCCACCAGGATATACTGCAAATTTGGACCCATGAGATTCTGTCATTACATCCCGTCTTAAGTCCCCTTCATCCGGAACAATAAGTCTTTCGTGGAAACGTAACCCACCCCCAGAACTTATAGAGTAGAATTTCTCTCCCTCGGTTAGAAATTTGTGCTTTCGGTCTTGACATATTCTGTCCTGTTCTTTGAGCTTCCACAACCCGTGCCACTGTAGTAGGAATAACGGTCAACACCGACATAAACGCCCTAGAAACCGCATCCTCCTGGCTAAGCTCTGTCCATTTAGCCTTCCATACCGTGGAGAATTCCCCCTCGGGTTTCTGACTCAACGTATCCGCCACTACATTAGCCTTACCCGATTGATAATGAATATCAAATTGGTAGTCCTTCACAAACTCTAACCATCGACGTTATCGCATATTCAAATCCTTCTGCAAAAATAAATATTGCAATGATTTGTGATCCGTGAAAAGACTAAATTTATCCCCCAGGAGGTAATGTCTCCAAAGCTTCAAGGCAAAAACCACTGCAACAAGTTCTAAATCATGAACCGGATAATTTTTCTCATGTGGCTTCAGTTTGCGAGAAGCATAATCAATATCCCGATGCTCTTGCTACAACACACCTCCCAACCCTTGCAAAAATGCCTCCGTAAAGACCAAATATTCCAACCCCGACCTCGGTAATGCAAGCACTGGAGCAGAAGTCAACTTATCTTTCAGCTCATCAAAAGCTAGCTGACAAGAATCATCCCATATAAACCTCACCCCCTTCCGTGTTAAATTTATCAAAGGGCTAGCAATTTTAGAAAAATCTTTGATAAATCGACGGTAATAGCCAGCTAAACCCTAAAAACTGCGAATTTCTGTAGGTGTCGTGGGATGACCCCACTCCCTCACCACTACAACTTTACTTGGGTATACCGAAATACCCTGAGCTGATACAATATGACCCAAGAACTGTACTTTCTGTAGCCAAAAACCATATTTCTCAAACTTGGCATACAACTGATGATCCCTCAACATCTGCAGGACCAACCGTAAGTGCGTAGCGTGATCAGCTTCCGTTTGAGAATACACTAGGATGTCATCAATAAAAACGACAACAAACTGGTCCAGGAAGTCTCAAAACACTCTATTCATAAGGCCCATAAACACTGTGGGGGCATTGGTTAGCCCGAAAGGCATAACCAAAAATTCATAGGACCCATATCTAGTTAGGAATGCAATTTTGGACACATCTTGCTCTTGCATCCGCATCTAGTGATACCCCGTCCTCAAATTTATTTTAGAGAAGTACTACGCTCCCCTAAGTTGATCAAACAAACCATTAATCTGAGGTAGCAGGTATTTGTTCTTAACGGTAACTTTATTCAACTCCCGGTAATCTACACACAACTGGAGAGAACCATCTCTTTTCTTTACAAACAATACAGGAGCTCCCCACGGAGAAGTACTATGTCTAATAAACCCTTGTTCTAATAACTTCTGAATCTGATCTCTTAACTCCCTCATCTCAACAGGAGCCATACGGTACAGAGCTCTAGCGATCGATCGTGTTCCCAGTGTTAAGTCAATCATAAACTCAATCTCCCTACTTGGAGGCAAACCCGGTATTTCCCAAAAAACATCTTCAAATTCTCTAACAATCGGAATTAAATCTCGGGAAATGACTACATCCCGAGAAATCTCCTCTGAAATACAATACAAGTAAGTTCTAGAACCTCCCTCCGAATGAGGCATAGCCAATAAAAACATCTCTTGCCCCGGAATGGCAAAAACTATGCTCTTCCCATAACAATTTACTATCGCACGATACTTTACTAGCCAATCCATACCCAGAATTACATCATACCCGAACATATCAAGGACGAACAAATCGGCCTTAAAACACAAGTTACCAAGATTTATTTCTACTCGTTTACAAACAAAGAAAATAAGTGAACCATCACCCATAGAAGATTCAACACTAGTGAAAGTACTTTCTGCAGATTTAATTATCTCCGTCGATTGAGAAAAACTTTTAGAAATAAACGAGTGTGTCGCACCCGTATCAAATAATACACGACCCATATGCCCCTGAATGGGAAACTTACCCTCAATAGCTGGCGGCATTGGCGGCGCTAGAGGAAGCATAGCATCTTGTATGTGGTAGACACGACCATACTGTAGTTGTCCCTGTTGGGGAGGGATGACTGGATTAGGCACTTATGGTGGTAACTGGGCCTGCTGATGCTGTGGAAACCTAGGAAGTTGTCCCCCAATCAACTATGGACATGCTTTCTTATAATGACCTGCCTCTCCACAGTGAAAGAAACGACCCGTCATATCCTGATTACGGCCCCTATTATTTTTTAACTGCCCAAAACCTGGGTCTGGATGGCCTCTACCCCCTTATTACCCCGAACTTCTTACTACTGTGGCTGGGCACCTTGATCGTGCCTGAAATTACTGCCTCCAAAATTAAATCCCCCATAATGCAGCCTTTTGGACAAATCCCCTTGCTGGGGGTCCCTTTCTTTTTGCTTACCTCCCGATGATTGGGACGAGGGTAGTGCTCCTCCTCCTGCACCATAGCCTCATGGCTTACTCTCTTGCCCCACAACTAAAGCTTTCTTACTTCCTTGAACATGCAATATATGATCTTGACAATGAAGTAACACGACATTCATCACATCCCCAAAAGTTTATAAAGCTGGATTACCCAGCAAATGTTGTCGTATCCTCCAATGCAAACCTCCAATGAACTTTGATATTCTCCTCTCCTTTGGAGTTACCTCATTCGGCACAAAACTAGCCAAACGAGTAAACTCCTCCTCATATTCTACCATCGAATGTTCCCCTTGAACTACATCTTGAAGCTTCCTCCTCGTCTCTCTTTGGACTGTTGGAGGAAAATATTTTCTGTCAAACAAGACCCAAAAGTCAGTGATAGTTATGGTATCTCTTTGCCCTGGCGTATTCCTCGGCTCCCACCAATGTAAGGCTGCTCTGACTATCTTAAAAGTAGCAAGGATTTGCTTTCACTCCTCACTACAGTCTATCAAGCGAAGATGGTGCTACATATCCTTTTTCCATTGATTAGCTACAATCACGTAGGAACCACCCTGGAATTTCGGGGGATGACCCTTTAAGAAGGATTCCCCGACTCTTTCCCATGGAGAAGTTCTTGTAGGGGCTTGTACCTCCTGAGCTCGTGGTTGTTGGGATTAGGGAAATTGCTGAACCACGGTAGTCATCGCAGCACTGACCGCTTGGGCCACAATATTGGCTACTTCAGCGGCATTTATTGTTCCTTGCGGTGGCGGTGGCGGTGGCGGTGGAGGACCTACCTCATCTTCTACAATTCTGTCTCTTCTCGCAGGGTGACCACTCTTAGGCGGCATCTGAGACAAAGAAACAACTGAATTAGAATATTATTAAGAACAATTTATATTGCAAAAGGTCGCAAACATAAGCAAACAAAACAGTCCTAACATTAAGCTCTATATCAAAGAACGCTACGATAAAACGTGACAAGTCCACATAGATCCTAAAGACTCTAGAACCTAATGCTCTGATACCATCTGTGACACCTCGCTTATTAAAATAAGAGGTGGCCATCCCGATACTCCAATAATTACAGGAATCATAAATGGTCCATTCTCAGCATCACAGAGAAACAATAAGTATATGAGATAACCACCCATTATTTTAGAAAATGAATTGTCAAAATTTATTTTGTAAGTTAAAGAAAGCATTTAAACAACCCAATTTGAAAAGAAGGTGGATAACATAACTACGGGAATTAGATCGAACAGTACATATAAAACACAATAACCGAATAAGCTGTTGGTTAACACACCCATGCAATATGGTTACACCGAGTATTAAAGTATAACATCACATCTATAATACAATTACAGAATTTGGGCAATACGCCCGAATGAGTAACCAATCATAACCGGATTACAAAAGAAAATGGAAGCGTCTACATCAAAATATCTCGTAACATCCGCAAGGTGTTACAGCTCCAAGACACTAGAATAGGAAAGTTAATACGGGCGTCCTTACGGCAGAGCACCTAAGCAAGTATAAAATTCACGCAACATAAGAAATATGAACGGGTCAGGACCCGATTTTATATGATCACCAGATGAATAAAAAGTATGACAGTTGTGGACAATTTAATCATCATGAATAATGATAAATAAATCTAACTACTTGATCTAAAAGTATAACTAAGAGCATATATAATGATCATAATCCCAATTTAATTATGCAAGAGAGTATAAATAAAATGTCATTATTAACAGAGATTCAATATCCTTTTCTTTTTCCACAATTTCATTTCACCGTTCCATATCTCATTCAGAAACGTGTTCAAAGAAATTTAATTCGTAAAGTGCTTTATCACAAATTAAATCCCACTTTAATAAGAATAGTTATATTACGCAATGTATAACGATTCTAAGACCGTCCTTCCGAGTTTCCCCACTCGACGCGCCCCTAAATAGCTATCATCTTCCAGGGCCTATCGCACAAGACAACCAGGCCATCCTATAATGCAACGTCGGGAAGTGGCCATATACCTTCGACAGTGAGTCATAACCACACCCGGAATTACCTCACTTCAAACAATAATCACACAATATATAACAACTAGTCCTATTGTCGAGGAATATATTCTCCCTACATTTACTAGCCAGGGGACTTCACCTCATGCGCGTACTTCCCCTATGATAGCATTTAGAGAGGTGTGTATATACCAATTTATCATTCATAATTTTAAATCTCATTTTAAAAATATACATCACATTTTATCCGGAGCTATACGTAATTAATATCATCATTATAAACATCAATAATTAATAAACTCCTAACTTAGTCTCTGAGAGATAAGGGCGTTACTATAAACCACCAAGTCTAGCATGCCTCAATCACGTCTCAAAAGTTCCCCAATTATATAATTCTACGTCTCTTAATATCAAACTAACTTGTTTAGGGAAGAAAATACCTTATCATCTATTGAGTAATCCCCATAATAAGCCCCAACTATTCCCTTACTAACATAAGGTAGTTACCTAACTAATATAAGACTCTAGGACACTAAGTCTACTTCATAAGATAAGGTTCCTAGGTCCTAAGCCTAAAAGAAATGGGTTAAAATTGAGTTAGAAAATAACTCAAAACAGCAGGAATTCCGAATCGATTCACCCTGGATGAATCGATTCAGTCTTAAAAGCGAAACGATTCAAATAGGCCGAATCGATTTGGTCAAGAGGATCTGAACTTTTGCATACTGCCAAATCGATTCAGATAGGCCGAATCGATTCGTTCTAATCAGACTTGTAGCCTACCCCATTAGCGAATCGATTCGCTAGGGGCGAATCGATTCGCCTAGCCCAGAAATCCCAATTTCGGCTATGGATTTTGGATACTCAATTTTCTCCCAACCTCATTTCTCTCAAACCAACATCATTAATGCAATCCAAAACCATCATAAATGCATCCTGACTATTTTAATCCATACAATAACTATCTAAATCAAATTTTGAGGGTTCAAACACAACAATTCTCTTAAAACCCTAAAGCTATTAAATAATTTCCAATACACAACCATCACACATATTTATTCAACCTAAATCATATATTAGCAAGTAAGAAACTTGCCTTATGCTGAAATCTCATATTCCGTTTCGCTAACAACCAATCCAAGCTTGAATCTTCAATTTTCTCCCCTTTCTTCTCTTTTTCTCCACAACTCTCTTCTTATCTCTTTCTTTATAGGTTTAGAAATACACACTTAAGAAAATAAAAGGGTTTGCAAGACTTAAACGTGACTCTATACTTAATTCCCATCTTTAATTGTCAATACCCCATTAAAATGACTCGTAACTACATATTTAAGTCATAATCTGTAAAAAGTGTCCGGAACCCAAAAATACAATATGGCATTTATTTTGAATATCTCGCATATTTTGAGACTAACTTTTCCCTCTAAGTTGGTATCCGGAATAATATACCTCATTTTCATATCCCATTTCATTTTAAACCGCAACTGTCGTTTTGAGCACACGACATAATAAAATATAACGCAATGCTATTTACATTCAAATAACAGTAAATATGCAAGAATCTAGTAAATATTATCTTTTAACTCACTTAAAAGATATTTACTCCATTATACAATATTTTATATAATTACCTCACATGGTAATCTAATATAAAATCAATTACTCACAAGTAAGGGTTAATACAATCATGTACATTTGAGCTTGGTGAAATGTTCTCCTATCAATTTTGTCATCTACATATTTTTGTGACTAAGGAGGATTTGCATGGAAGAACCGTTACCAATGAGAATATTTATTTTATATTGAAAAAATATGAGTGTACACGGAAAAGGGTTGCAAAAAATCGATTGACAAGAGCCCAAGAAAAAATAATGGCAATAAAAACAGCGAAATTTACCAAAAAGCGCCACAATAGTTTTGTTTGTTTGATCTGGCAAAAGAAATCACTTCAAAAGAATTAAGAATAATGAAAATATCAAATATGTTTATCTTTTGATGGTGTTTAGTTGAAGATCAACGGGTTTGCATAATGAATCCTAGTTATGGTTATTTTGTCATGACGCTATTGATTTGTAAAATCATTAATATTCTAGACTTGTGTGTATTGTGCTTTTTTGGTTCATTAAGTTCACTTTATTTTTCATTTGAGGCTAAAGATTAGCTTGATAAATTTTTTCTTTCAATTAGAACTTCTTGAACATATTTGAGTGTTTGGGTTATAATTCATTTGTGTTTAGTTCACACTCATTCATTCCATTCCACGTGTTTAGACACATTGATACTACGCTAGTGTGTAAATATTATGTGTTTGTGTCATGTTTTGTGATTGTTTACACTTATATATGTGTGTTAGATTTTCTTTGACATATTTTCATCTATTATATATGGTATTATATATTGTATTTGTAAAATTAAAGTTTTTTTTGGAAAAATTGAAAATTTTCAAAAATAGTTTATTGTGTTTGCCTCTTGGATTATCATTATACATGCTTGATTTATATCTTTCCATGATGATATCTTATCTTCTATATGATGCTTTGCTTCAATGATTAGGTTTCTACTTCTTGCCTATTTCAGATAAAAATAAAGGGGGAGAGAAAATTAAAAAGTGGGATTTGATGAGTTTGATTTATGGAGGAGAATTTATTTATGAGTTTTACTTTATTTCAAACTCGATGCTGCGTCAAGGTACATTTCTTTGTCTCATGTGCGTAAGTACTTAAAGCGTAATTCAAGACAAGCGGATGCAGATAAATTTTGGGAACGAAAGAAGAAGTTTGAAGACAAAGAGAATTATGCAATTCCATTCTAAAGTTGGGAAGGGTGTTAATATTTTTTTCATAGGAGGTTTTTTTATTTAAGTTTGGTGTTTGTTTTGTAGCGGAATAGACAAAGGGGGATATTTTTACCAATAATTTTTCCAATATTGTTCGTAGCATAGTTTTAGACTAGTTTTATGTATCCCATTAAAAATCGTCATGCACCGTCAAGACGAATCGAAATCAAGCATATTCAAGATTGAAGACTTCACGACATCCCGTAAAGGTATAATATAATTTAAAGTTTTAATTAATTTACAAAATATATTTTTGGGATGTTTATTTTTATAAAAAATGAACAATGCTTACTGCCTTAGTTTTTTAGATTTCGTTAGAAGCGAGATTTTTCTCGTTCAAATGAGATCATCATATCGTTACAATGACATGGTATTTTTGCTCAAACAATGCCACCACCTCGAAATTTGTGAATGTCCTATAAATACCTATTTCAAGTTTAGTTTTTTTAAGCCTTTTACCATATTCGTTTCTACATAACTTTTGCAAAAGTTCTTCACTTTTTGTGATGCAAAAACACTGTTTAATTCACAAACAAACACCCTGCATATTTAGTTTTGTGAGTTCGTTTAAACCTTAGAAATTTTTGTATCCTTTCATACACCTTTGTGGAGAAGGCATCTCTATGGTTGACTTATGATACCTGAGGTGGCTCACTGCTGACGACGATAGCTGATCAGTGGATACCGACCGCATAAGGTCGCATGTGGACTACTCGGGACTTAGTGGTTTTCTTTAGAGTTTTAAGAAGATTAGTGTGTTATATTTGTGGCAGTTATCAAGTAGTCTATAAGTCGACTGTCTTGTAAATTTTCTAAAGTGCTCAAAAAAGGTTTTTACTCAAAAGGGTTTTTCCAAAAATTGTGCCTTTGTTGAATGATTGGTTTGATTTATGTTTTGAATCACATGGTTTCATATTCTAGGGCTAATTAAAATTTTATGGGGCTTTTTATCTAAATTTTGTAAGTTGACACAGTTAGATAATTTTGCACTCTTAAATTGAAATCTTTGTTGAGCATATTTGTTTATGCATTCTGATAGTGGTATCGGTGCCTTCCACTCTCTCTAAGTGGTGTCAGAGCATTCTTATGCTGCATTTGCGAATTGGTATCAGAGAGTTTTTACCTTCTAATGTTCGATAGATAAGAGTGTTTGGAACAGGTTAAAATATATAACTGAATTTGAACAGCCAAAATGCTTTTCTTTTCAATATTTTACTCTCCTGCAAAGTAAAGTTCGTTGTAGGGTACGATGACTGAATCATTTAATCAACCAATATAAGAACATAAATAAAAGTAGGGAAGTTAGGAATACCAAGAGCAGAGCTCTGCATACTTGCTTTTGGAGTTTGTTGACAAAACTCCAAAATTTGAAAGAAATGAAAGAATGGACCATTATAATATAAAATCTATATTTTTTACATTTCTGAAAGATACAAAACGGACATTGTATAGAGAAAAATACAAATAGGTATATTTCTAATTCATCGGATACACTTCTGAAAGATAGATGAGGGACATCATATACTACTTTTACTTCCATTCATGAGAAATGAAACATTATTATATATATATTGCAAACAAAATGTGAATTAGTTGGCATATAAAACTCTGATTTATATGTAACTCACTTTAACTGACGTAGACATAAATACAAACAAGTAGTATGCAAAAATATGGATACTATTTTACTTTTACTTCCATTCATGCCAAACGAAACATTGTGAAATATATACTACAAACTAAATGTGTATTACTTCACGAATACAACTCTAATAGATATAACTTACTTTAACTTATAAATTGATCCAAATGAAAGCAAGAATGGGGCTCACAAATTGAACTCTTATTGATATACTGCAACATTGAGAAACTAACGGGCTGCCCATAACTGAACACACGTGGAATGAATGGGAAACGAGCAGAAATGAATAGCCAAAAAATGAATGGTTCACAAAAGGTGAAGGATATGTAAATCACCATCATGAAACGTTTATTACTTGATAAGACACCATTGTTAATATTAGGCTACGAACATGTGATGATGCAGATGAACTTTCCATTTCTAACTTTTCAGATGTTTAGAATGGATAAATAGCTTCTCTAACTAAAAGGTTTTCCTTTCTAATTTTTCAGATGCTCGGAATAGATAACTAATATCTTTAACTGATAGGTGCCTATCATTTGAGGTCCGTAAATAATAAATTAGGCTCGCCAGTTATGCCATGTGGCAAAATAACATACGGAGATACCGTTTTTAATATTAGATACCCATGTATCCAATTAAAATAACAAAAATTGAAAACAATATCAAATTGCCACTAGTAATGTGGATGGATATTAATTTGTATATTTGATAATTAATAGTCAAAGCACACTGGTACATCATTTGGTCAAAAGGTTTACCATTAAAGTTTACGACATTCAAGTTTCTCTCTAAATTGCCTTTTCAATTCCTATTTTTCACTATTCAAAAGGAAGCCAAAAGGGTAACTTCGGTGCACTGAGAAGTGAAAACCTACTTACACTCATACATATATAGTAAAAAAAGAACGTTTATAAAATATTGACTAAATAAACTTATTTGACTTATTTTATTAAATGTCTTCTTTAGCGAATTAGGTTCAGATTTTTGTTTCATGTCTGTCTTTGTCTTTCAAATTCATTTTTTCCATGTACAGGGCAACACAATGAACACTGTGAAGAGGGTTGAAATGTGCATAAAAATTAAAAACAAACCTATGAACTATACTAAAAATAGTCTAAAACATAACTTTTGCTTCAATTTGCAATTAGAAATAACTTTTAAACAAACCTTTGGACTATATGATTAAACATAAATGTGAGATTAAGAGAGATGTGGGATTTGTTAGAAGATAAAATTGGGAGAGTGAAAATTATTGTTCTCATATGGGAATAATAAAACTCAAAACATATGAAATGAGTTATTAAAATGATTCACCAAACCTAGTCTTGAGATGTGGAGCTTCTGCAATCATTTGACACCAACATATTTTTGGGCATTTCCATTGTATAAATAACTTAATATGTTACAACTTCAGATTTTTAACTACCACCAAAATTGAAACAGTTTCTAGTAGGCACTTCAAAATATTAAAGCAGTGTGTACTACATTTTAAAGAAGTAAACCTTAATAGTTTCTTACCATTAGGAGGGTTTCTCTAAGATAAAAAAATAATATACATAGCCATATGTAAGGACAAAATTTTCAATTGAGTCTTAATGTAGTTTTGACTTATTCTCGGAACAAAACACGCTTGAGTCATAGGTCATTTTTATTTATCACGATCCCACACAAACTATGACGTGTTGAAGTTTAATTTAAGGCGTTGCGATAAAGCTTCAAGGAATTAATTATGCTGAAGTTTATTTGGTGCGGTTTATTCATCTTCAAAGTTTAATTGCATTCCAATATCACTCAACTATGAATGCATAAAATTAATATGACTCAGAATTTATTTTAAGATAATTAAAGGATGTTATTTTATTAAATAAATATTTTCTAAAATGTTTGAAGTGTTTGAAACTATTTAGAGTTCATTTTAAACTCATAAGGTCGAATTGGAGTTGGTTTAAATTAGGACTCTAATCTTGCGTGTCGTTCGAACGACACACTATATTGTTCAAGAGAGATGTCACGTCGTTCGAATGATAGGTCATCTAGTTCGCACGACAAGTATAGTCATTCGAACAAACCACCACCTTAAGAAAAATATTTATAGGCGCGTTTATTTTAGATTTCGTGGAGTGTGCATTCGGCAAAAATAGTATACGAACCAGAGAGTTTCTGCACACATGTTTATAAAGGTTTTTCAAGTTTAAAACCATCCTTTGAGTTTCAAAAGATCTGAGTATCATTGGTATATGTTATGTGATCTTGTTTTCACTAAGAATAAGGTTCAACTGAAGAATAATTGTTAGTTTTGCGATGAATATTCGGTGGAGTCCGGTTTCAACATCGTAGACGTTACAAGCCATATAGATGGACACCGAGACATATGAGGACGCATGTGTTATGGATAGGCATCTTGGAAGAAGGTTTCTTTCTACGTGGGCACTGTGAGAGGAGTGGTTGAAGATCAGAGGAGCGTCAAGTCTCGTGGGTGGATCGAGTCGTTGAGTAAGACAACCATCCGTCTTTTTAAAACCATATTTATAGTGATTGTCTGACTTGGGTCGTCCGAGGTTTTTCCCGTTTGTGGGTTTCCTTGTATATCTGGCATTGTGAGTATTCTTTACTTTATTTTACTTGCTTTAATAACTAGATGGATGTTCAGGATTAATCAATATAAAATTTGATTAAGTTAGAATTTGTTCACAACTTGGTATGAATTAAAAACTGTAAAAAGGTTTTTTCACAAAAAATATAATTTGTTTTTGTCATCCTTAAAACACTCTTCGCATTAGAAATTAAAAGGGAACATCAAATTGGTATCAGAGCTACAAACATATTTTTATTGTGTTTGATCCCTAGTGTTTTTCTACATGAATTTTGGAGGTTTTGAAAGTTTTCGTTCACCTGCTTTTGATGGCACAAATTATGCATATTGTAAAATGTGAATGATAAATGCTTTTAAATCTATTGATGATCGTGTTTGGTTAGCTGTCGAAAGGGTTGGACACCAGCAGTCACACGAGAGGGTGAGGTCACTAGTTTGAAACCCGTTAAGTCATGGACTAATGTTGAACATAGGCTTAAAGGTCTGCACGTAATTTCCTCACATGTCACACCGGAAGAATATAATAGAATTATGACTTGTGAAACTTTAAAAGAGGCTTGGGATACACTTTCACATACTCACGAGGGAACTAGCACGATTAGGGCGTCTAAGTTGCAAAACTTCACTACACAGTTTGAAATGATTAAAATGTTAGATAGTGAGTCGTTTGATGAGTTTTACGCTAGGTTGTCTAATATTGCCAACTCATCGTTTAACTTAGGTGAGAGGATTCCCGACAACCATGTCATAAAGAAAATTATGAGATCTTTGTTGAGTAGGTTTGATGAAAAAGTGACGGTTTTAAAATCCTTCGAAATGCTTGATTCAACGAAATTTAAAGAGATTATAGGTGACTTACAAACCTAGGAACTCGATATGTTTACTTCCAAGCAAGTGCCTAAGAAAGAAAAGGGCATTTCTTTGAAATCCTAGAAGGAGGAAACTAAAGTTTTGGATGACGATTATGATTTCGATTTTGAGGATGTCGCCTTATTGGCCAAAAATTCAAAAAATTTCTTAAATTTCAAAAGAAATCTAAAGATGCCAAAAAGTTTGAGAAATTAAAAAACAGCAAGGTTGAGTCCACCCCTAAAGACAAAAGTGAAAAACTTAATAGGGTTGAGTCGGATTGGTGTTTTGGGTGAGAGGGGTATGGTCACAAAGTTATCGAGTGTCCCACTAGACTTAAGAAAGAGGGGAAGAAACCAATAGCTTATAATGCCTCCTTAAGTGGTAGTGACACGGAAGAGGGAGAGAGTTCCCCCAAAGAGAGCAAGTTTGGCTCTTTCTTGGCATGTTATGTGATCGACGATGATAAATCTTCCCACAAAGATTCTCATGTGCATGAGACTTCCGAGGTTGTTGAATCCCAAGTGAATGAGGGTGAATTGAGTGAGGAAGAGGACGTTGATATGAAAGAGTTGCAAGTTGCATTTAATGAGTTGTATGACGAGGCGGTGAAAGTGAAAAAGGCTAACTCTAAATTGCAAGCTAGGTTGAATGAGCATGTCATAGAAAATAATGATGATTGAATTGAGTATTTTAGGGCACGAGAGAAGCTAGAGTGCGTTGAAAAAGAGAGAGATAGTCTTTGTGGTTTGATGGAGACTTTGAAAAGGAGTTGCTAGAGTTTAAGGAGTCTAGATGTGTGCTTGAGTTTAGGATTCGTGAGTTGGAAGAAAAATTAAAAGACTCAAGTAAGGTTAAGTTTGACTTGGAATCTAGGTCGGAGAAGTTGGATAGGATGTTTGGCACCATCTAAGTAAAAAATGATAGGTCTGGTACAGGCTACGATGATAGTGTTCCCATTATCAAAGCCAATACTAATCGTGTGAGATAGCTCACTAGGAACATGAAGAGAGGTCAATATTTGGGTAATCATTCTCACCGTCTTTACACTTACACACATTGTGGTTGGAAATGTCACCTTAGATATTTTTTTTATGACCTTACAAATTCTCCTAGGAAGTTTAGGAATAGAGGTGTGTCGGTATTCAAAACCCCACACATTATGTCACACCTACTTGGGTTAGGAAATTGGACTTAGAGGCTTTAGGACTAAAACTTCATGGTTCTCATTTGGTTGCACTTGATTCTTCCCATGATAAATCTAAAGGTTGAGTGTGTTACCATGTGAATCATTTTGTATTATAGTTTCATTTATTGAGTCTTATTTGAAAAATACAAAAAGATTTTATTTTTGAAATTTTTTGAGAAAATACAAAATGATTTTGCATTTATTTGAGTCAAAATATGTTGAAAAAACCAAAAAGATTTTCCATTTTTGTTTTTTAGTTTACATGCTTGATGTGGTATATTGGTGTGATTGGACCCCTTTCCTTTCATTATTCATGTTGCTAGGATATTGGGTCATAATTATTGATACTTTGAATGATCTGAACCATTGTATTATTGGGTTGTTTCATAGTTGATATGCATTTTGATTCGACTTTATATATATATTCCATCTTTGCACATATGCACGAGTTTATATGGATGGTTGACATCTCTTGCATATTTGAGCTTGGTGAGATTTTATTATCTAAATTTTGTCATTTATGCGTAAGTAGACTTAAGGACGAGGTGTTCGTGTAAGAACAATTTACCATGAGGATTAAAAGTGAAAAATGATGCATGTTCACGGGAAAAGGGCTGCAAGAGTGTAAAATAGACTCGTCGTGAAAGCCACCATTTAAAAGAGCCCAAAAAAATTGAAAGGCAATAAAACGATTCATATGCCAAAATTGGGCCAAAGTATTTTATGTTCATTCAAAAGATAATAAGATATTTTTAAGGGAGTTTGGATGGATAAATTAAATGGGTTTGCACCACAAATCCTAACGTTGAAAAAATCGTGTCATGACGCTATTGTTTGTAGTTACATCAAAATTTTGGATTAGGGTGCATGTTTGATTGTTTAGTTCATTAATCTCACACTTTAATTATCACATATGTCTAAAGTAAATTTTGATGATTTATCGCTATCAATTAGAGCTTCTTGATCATTTGGATGTGTTGGAATTGTGATTCATTTGTTGTAGTTCACGCCCATGCATTATGTGTTCCTGTTTGATCAGATTGATATTATGTTAGCATGTAACTTACATTGTTTTTTTTGTTGAGTTTTCTGTTTTAGCTACTGAAAAGGCACTATTTTGGATTTATCATGCACTTCCTGGTACTTTTAATGGACATTTTTTCACTGGGCAAAACTATTTGATTTTCTGGGCATTCTGGGAAAGTTTCATTTTCTCATTCAAGCGAGAACCAATTTCGTTCGAGCGACATATGTGTGTCCCGTGAAGCTATCGTTCTAACGACAAGCCTTCTCGTTCAAGCGACACAGAGTTTCGTTTGAGCGACATGTTTGGTTGTCTGGTCTATTTTATTTGAGTGCCCTACTGCATATTATTCACATTTTAGTACTGGGTTTCTTCTGAAATGATTGTTTATATGCAAATTCACATGATCACATTATTTATTGCATAGGGTCGTTTAGCCACACCTCCTTAAATTGTGGATTCATATTGTGTGATTTGATTGTTTGCTAGCTACGGATGTGATATTTTTCATCATAATTAGTTGGTTATCTATGTTTACCTTGATAAGCTACATATTGGTATATCTCAAGGTAGGTAGTTTATCTTTTCACTGGATTGCCTATTCGAGACAAAAGGGGGAGAGATGTCTGTGATGTAGGGGGAGGTTTTGTGAGTTTCATAATTGTATACAATTTGGTATCATGCTTTACTCACTTAACAAACGATTTGGATTTTGTTTTTTATATTGGTTTTTATCATGGGGATCTTCCTATTAAGTCCTATTTATATGGGACGTTTCTTGATAGATCCTATCTCAACATTTTTTTGCTTAATAAGTCCTATTTATACATATAGTGAATATTCACTAAATGTGTACAAATATGACCTATTGGAACAAAAATCTTTTTTCATGGGACCTCATGGAGCAAAAACAAAACGTCAGGACCTATTGAACTACATACTTAGTAAACGGGACTAATTGGTAAAAATTCCTTTTATCATTTGTTCCTCCATACTTCACTGGGTATTTTTTTGTCTCATGTGTGTAGGTATGCTTAAAGAAATTGGAGATTTCAAGTCTACATCACATTCATACATTCAGAGACAGTTCATTCTTTCTGGGCCGTATTGTTCTAGTCTTTTCCTGTAATTTTTGTTTTGGGTTTATGGGATGGGACTTAGGCATCATATGGCTTGACAGCCCGACTTAGGCATTTTATTGTTGGTTTTGTCTCGGAATAGTAAAAGGAGGAAATTTGTAAGGACAAAATTTCCAATTGAGTCTTAATGTAGTTTTGAAATATTCTCGGAACAAAACACGTTTGAGCCATAGGTCGATTTTTATTTGTTACGATCCCACACAGACTATGACGTGTCAAAGTTTCATTGAAGGCGTTGAGGCAAAGCTTCAAGGAATTAATTATGCCGAAGTTTATTTGGGGTGGTTTATTGGTCTTCAAAGTTTAATTGCATTTGGAGATAATTGCATTTCGCGATCACTCGGGTATAAATGCATAAAATTAATGAGATTCGGAGTTTATTTTAAAATAATTAAAGGATGTTATTTTATTAATTAAATGTTCTCTAAAATGTTTGAAGTGTTTGAAACTTTTTAGAGTTTGTTTTAATATGATAAGGTCGAATTAGAGTAAGCTTAAATTAGGACTCTAATCTCGCGCTTCGTTCAAATGACACACTATGTCATTCAAGCAAGATGCCACGTCGTTTGAATGAGAAGTCATCTCGTTCGCACGAAAAGTCAACTCGTTTGAATGAACCACCGCCTTAAGAAAAATATTTATAGGTGCGTTTCCTTCAGATTTCGTGGAGTGTGCATTCTGTAAAAACAGTATACGAACCAGAGAGTTTCTGCACACATGTTTATAAAGGTTTTTCAAGTTTAAAACCATCCTTTGAGTTTCAAAAGATTCGAGTATCATTAGTATATGTTCGGTGATCTTGTTTGAACTAAGAAGAAGGTTCAACTGAAGAACAATTGTTGGTTTTGTAGTGAAGATTCGGTGGAGTCCGGTTTCAATGTCGTAGACGTTACAAGCCATATCAGTGGACACCGAGAGATACATGAACGAGTGTGTTTTGGACAGGCATCGTAGAAGAAGGTTACTTTAGGCATGGGCACTATGAGAGAAATGGTTGAAGATTAGAGGAGCATCAAATCTTGTGGGTAGATCAAGTCATTGAGTAAGACTACCATTTGTCTTTGTAAAACCATATTAATAGTGATTGTCTAGCATAGGCCGCCCGAGGTTTTCCCCGTTCGTGGTTTTCCTCATACATCCGGCGTTGTGAGTATTCTTTACTTTTAATTTACTTGCTTTACTCACTAGATGGATGTTTAGGATTCATCAAGATAAAACTTGGTTAAGTTAGAATTTGTTCACAACTTGGTATGAATAAAAAATTGTAAAAAGGTTTCTTGACAAAAATAGAATTTGTTTTTGTCATCCTTAAAACACTTTACGCATTAGAAATTAAAAGGGACCATCACCATACATGGATCTCATAATAATTATCTCTATTCAAACAGATTAATATCCAATTAGAGTAACAATTTCTATGTTTTAGGCTTCTTTAATCCAACTATAATATCAAACAATAATGTGATATTTAATAAATTCACATGGTAACACAACTAAACCAGCAAACTATCAAAAGTATAAATTAAACCATTCACACGTGTAAAGTGTTCTTCATTATGAAAAACAGCACAACTGAGTGTCCCTAAAATTGAAAAAACCTATAAAAGAATGAAATGGGTGAACACTTGTTATCCCTATAGGTGAAATATGGGGGAACACTTATAGTGATCTTTAGATAGATTATAACTCTCTGAAGATCATTAGAAGTGTATGGTAATAAAATGCAACAAAAATATTAAAAGTTCAAAAAAATGAATGAAAATATAAAAAAATCCACTTATAATCAATTAAGAGAATGGCATTGGCTAGTTAGCACAATTAACTATGGATTTTTGATAATACAATTAGAAATTGTACCTAATAAGCGTTCACTTTCATGTGAAATTATCCTTTTGAGTTATTGGTCGATAGGTAGAAAAACGGTTTTGCCGTTCGATTTTCAAACATTGAGCTATCCGTGTAACAAATCTGTAATAGTACTCCAGAATAAAAAAAAACAATAATAATATATATGAAATAAACTAATATATAAACTCACTACAACTTAGAATCTGGGACAAAGATTTCATTATAGTTCATTAATGATATTAAAATCCACAACAAAAAACATATCTATTTACACACCTTCATCATTATGGCCTTTTATCAAAAACATGGTATTCACTATACAAAAACAATATACTATCTCTAGAATAATACAACTGTTAAGCCAAAATCATCGTAATGTACTCTTGAAAGTGTTGTAATATGTTCACATTGATGCCACAAAATTAAATTATCTTAGCTATAATTATAGTATAGCTCAATCAATATGCTCCTGGAAGTGTCTTAATATGTTCACACCAATGCCACAAATTTAAATTATCTTATCCATAATTGTAGTCAACCTTAGTACTCATGTCTAAAGAACTACCACATGGACTATTAACATTAAATAACAAATATTATTGTGTTTCAGTTACAAATTGGCCACGAAATTAACTGAATTTAAATATAGTCTTTGTGGAACTACAATGGGATAACCATGGGTTTAGGTGATGAAACTACACCTTAACTCACTCCATATGAAATCAAAATTGAAGGGCTTAAATATCTCAAGTTAAAAGTAAAAGATTTGAGTTACAAAGAAAATTGGATGAAACCATAATTAAGAAATGGTCTCCCCACAACCTTTTCCCAAAATCTATTATAATGCACTACGGATTTTTTGGTCACCTACAAAACTAAAGAAAATTAGACACAATACATGGAATCGCTAAAAAATTAAAACAACACTTTTATTAATATAATATGAAAAGTTAAATGCAAAACTGCGATAAACATATCATAAATTTGATCTAAAGATATAATCATTATCTCGTAAACTCCGATTAATCAACCATAAAGACTTCCATTCATATCAGTTGTCAACTATTCCCTAAGTGAGGTAGAAATGTGAATATGTTCAACTGAAATAATGTGGGAACCTTATGGTATCACCCTAAAATATTTATAATACAAAAAAGGTAAGTAAAGGTAATATTTTCAAAGAACAGAGCCTACATGTACAAAAAATGGCATCGCATGGTAATCATTACTTGATATATTTTCCCTATACAAGCTCCATCTAAAGATTTTAAAATAGTATGAATCAAACAAAAAATTTCAATACCAAATATGAGGAAGCTATGATATAAAAGATCAGACTCACAACTATAAGAGTAATGGAGGAATAAACATTTCAACCAAAATTTAAGAAAGGCAAAAGAAAAAATCAACTAATAGGTTGAAAAAAATACGTAACTTTAGTGTCAGTTGTGGGTGTTGGATACAAAATGCCAAATATGTGTTCATTTTGTAGTTGTGTTACCAAAAAAATCATAAATGAATGAAGATTACAAAAGAAAATATTCTTCTTAATGTCAAACCAAGCCAAAAATTCTAAGAGAAAACCCCCTGTTGCCTCTATTTGGCGCAAAACCTGAAATACATGAAGAGAAAAATAGAAAATTACAATTAATGTCAAGGAATAACATGAATAAAATATCAGGTAATTGCATCAAAAGTCGACTTAATCCAAATTCACATTGAATGTTTTGAAATCTAACATTATAGTCTAGAAACCCTAAACTATAAACAAGTTAGTGGAAAGAAGATAAACAAAACACTATCAATGTTTTGTGCGTGGAATATTACGAGTGTTTCATCCCTTACCCAACCAAAACACACAACATCGATAATATGGAAAACAAATAGAGAAAAGATGGCTAGAAGAGAGAGTACCTGATTAGGGATTTTAAGAGTGATAAAGCCCTAAAAAACATATTATTATCTCCTAAAACTGGTATACTGATTTGATCTTAGCTGAAGCACACAAGCTTAAACGATAGTAGATGAAAAGATCAAAATTAATGAAATACTTATCTAGGCTATAAAGTGGGATGAGAGAAAAGGAGATGAAATTGGATTTATATGGTTCAGCCCAAGGCAGTGCCTACGTCCATAGGTGCAAGTGTAGGTAGTATTAATTTCGTAAAATGAGAGTGTGTAATCTCAATCGAGTTTTCCTTTATGGATTACTCCATGGATCCTTAAATATAGGTGTGGGAGTATTTGTTTATGGACTATTGTAGTTAATCCACTAGAATATGTTAGGGGTCTTGTTTTCAAACAATAAATTAGTACCCACTTCAGAAGATAATGGGTTGTAAAGTGAGTAATGGCAAACATGGGTAGAAGAATGTTTTTTATTTCTAGTGCATGAGTTCATTGATGACGTCTTCCCACTGTCTGATTCATTGGCAGTGGACTTACAATTGCACGTGCTTTGTATGGGATAGTAAGGCTGAGGAGAATGTTTAAGGATGATCTTGATCATATTTGAGTTAATTTCATTATTTTCTTGAGTCGATCGTATTTTGGCTAATAATAAGTCCATTTGTATTCTTCTGATTAGTTTAGGGATCATACCATATTTATTATACAAAAAAGCCCTGAAGACTGTGCTCGCAATTGAGGTGCACAACAAATTCTTTGAGGTATTATATCTTTTGGGTATGCACTGAGTAGATTAAGTGAGTGAACTATTAATGAGTGAAAAGTTATCAGTCGTGACAATGATCTTCTTCGAATCTCCTCAGATAGCCCGAGTAAAATGACTTGTGACTTTTTTTCTTGGAAATTAACTTACCACGGGTTAAATGCTAAGGGTGGCATTTGGCGCAATCATGGCACATGTTCCTAGGGCTATATATGTATGTCTGCGTCGCGTTCGTTCACTTTTACAGGCATGATGTCACGTGTTATAATTAATAAGGTAATTATTACGGCCTAAAAAGTATAAAACCCAAATGTGAAATTGTTTTCTAATTCTTCAAATGTCTTTCCTTAAAGTGATTGCCTTAGAGAGAGAAGGGAAAAAATCCATCATCTCCAAAACCATTTCTTCTCCAGTCAAAAACTTCCCACCTCCCATCATTGTTAACTGAATCCTTGCCTGCAAGTTCTTTCCCAGTGATTTTCTTCAACTTCTCTCCATTCTCAAGGCTTTTGAGAGTTTCAAGTACGTATTTTCACCTTGGTATCTAGGGTTTTTTTTTTTTTGCAATTTCTTCCCTTATGGGTTATGATTCGTTATTGTTGTTGGCATTTATTGGTTAATTTGAACTTTGATTCGATTTTTGAATGTCTTAGGTGGCCATTGACCTGATTGGTCTAGGGTGTTCTCTTTTTGGGGTTTTTAGTATTTTCCCCCAATCCACTTTGCCCTTCAAAAATTAGTTTCCAAATCTAATCTTTTGCTCTTTAATGAGCTACAAATCTTAGCTTCAGAGGTGGTTAGAGCAACTGATAAAATTAGAACAGTCTTGTCGTGGTATTATCACCGAAAGGTTCCTCAATCTACTGACAAACCTGGTCATCCGAGAAATTTTCTTCGTCTATTGGTTATGCTCCAAAACCCTCACTCGTTGATCATCTCTCTTCTGAGCCAATAGACCCTTTTGGATGTTGTTTTCGTTAATCAACCTTTGAGTGGAAAAAAATTAGTAAACATGGTCTCAAATATTTCCATTATTGACTTGGATGCCTCGCCCGAGAAGGCAATGCCTGAGAGGCCTAGGGCCTCCACATTCCCGATAGTTATCCCCCCCCCCCCCCCCCCCCCCCGGAGGAGAGTACTTCTGGTAGTTTTGAATTTTAGGAAGAAGTTGGAAATGGCAGTAGGAATCATGGTTTTAATATAACTGAAGACAAGTTGGAGGAGTTAAGGGATAAATATGACATCCCTTTTAGTTTTTCCTTAAGATTTCCCAATTTTGATGAGACAGTTTATGATCATCTTTATGTCGAGGAGATATGCTTTACATTTTGGGCCCCCGAGATAGAGTTCGTCTACCCATCCATCCGACTATTAGATCCATCCTGAGTAGTTATGGGGTAGTTCAAACCCAGCTAGCTCCTCTCACTTATCCGTCTATTTTAGGATCCATGGTCTTTTAGCAAACCCACATTGGATTTGACCTTACCAAGGACATTTTTTATTTGTCTATGGAATAAAATATAATGACAAGGCCAATGGATACTATTAATTTACCCTTTAAAAGTCCAACCTGAAGATGGTGCAAGTCATCTAGATGAGCAACCATTAATGGAAAACCCAATTCGTGCATATATCTGGTGATTAAAAGATCAATATTATTGAGAAGAATAGGTTGCAGAGCGTTCCTCGTGACTGGTGTAGGCCTGATCATATTGGTACTTTACCTTTCCCATTAATTTATGATTTTCTTCTATCTTTAATCCTATGCTAATAATCTATCTATTGTTTGACCTTTTACAAAGAAGAAAGCTCCCAAGTTGCCTTCTATTTTGAAGCAGTTGGTATCAAAGAAGTGTATTCCCAAACCTGTTGAATTCGAAAATCTCTTCCCATTAGGAAAATTCATCAGACTTTGGTATTGTACCCCACCTGGAAGGGTTCAATTGCGGGATGAGCTAGCTTCTGGGCAGGAGGTTGTCAAGTGGGAGGTTGAAAAAGGTAAACTATGCTACTAGTTCATCTTTCATAATTTTTTAAATCCATTACTAATGTTTTTGCCTCTATGCATCGTCTACTCCTTCCATATCAGCTTTTTTAAGTAGAGCCATCGATTGGTACGGGTAACCAAATTCTTGATAGGGTCACCACTGATCTTCTTCGAAAGAAGAAGATTGAGGCCACAGTAAAAAGAAAGGGTCATAGTTAAGTCTAGAAAAAACACCGAGAACACAGCTCGTAGGCTA
Organism: Sambucus nigra; assembly: GCA_949130495.1. Lineage (NCBI taxonomy): Eukaryota > Viridiplantae > Streptophyta > Magnoliopsida > Dipsacales > Adoxaceae > Sambucus > Sambucus nigra. Next base: position 415,444,272 of record OX422217.1, read on the forward strand.
GCTGAGGATGAAGTAGCTGCCAAAGCCAAAGGCAAGGGAAATGACATTGTCTCGGATGATGATGCTTTAGGAGGAAAAAATAGGTCATTAGAATATATCTGGATTAGCATAACCTAAGAACCCACGAGCCAGGCTTCCCAAGAAGAGGGTACAAATTAGAGGCCAACCAGCTCAGCATTTATTCTAAGGTTTGGGGTCCTCTTCCCCATACAATGTCATGGAGCGTTAGGTATATAGCCCGGATCATACTATTCCTCTAGAGAAGATGAAAAAAGATCATAACTCAATCTTATTCCACACAAATAATGTTGTCGAGATGTTCGGCTACGATGAGTATGGCTTTGCACCTCGGGTCTTTCGAGCCTAAAAATCTATTAAATTTTATTCAGCATAGGATGTATGTGGAAAGTTTGCTTAAATGCTAGTATTTTTCTTCTTGCCTTATTAATTTTATTCTTTTGACTAATATCATCATCTTTTAGGGAGTGACGATGTTCCCAATTTTATGAAATAAGGCATTAAGCAACTAGGATGTCTTTGAGTTTGAGAGGCAGACCAACAGTGAGGGCTTCATTCAAAGTGAGGATGTAACAGATAAGATGAGGACGTAAGAGAAAGTCGAGCAGCTTATAGAAAACATCAAAGATTTGAGCAATGTTAAGACCAAGAATAGGAAGTTGAAGGACCAAGTTGCCACTGATGCCTCTAAGATCACTAGTCTAGAGGAAACGGGTGTGGAGAAGTACAATTATTCTACCAATAACGATGTTAACTTAGTGATCATATTCATACATGACTATGATGAGGTGATAAAAATGGTTGCCAAGCATTATCTTGGGATCACATAAGTCATTTAGGCTTGGGCGGGGATGATGATAAGTCAAAAGACTTGGTATTTGAATAGATAATGGAGGTGGATGAGCCTGATAATGAAGGCATTGAGGTCAATAAAGTCGACCAAGTTACGACTACAGAGACTACCATTCATGTTATTTCAGATATTGCTCAAGGTACTATCATGGGCGATGCGTCTACTGCTGATGTTTCCCAAGATAACAAGGATGTTGAGCCAACTCCTTAAACCATCCCATAAGCTAATAATGTTCCCTTAGATTAGAACTTATGAGTTCATAGATTTATGAAGTATTTTGTCCTCTAATTTTAATAATTTGTAATGAACATTTGCAACTATGACTAATTTTAATCTTTGGGATCAAATATAATTCAGTTTCTTATCTTTACGCACATATTATTGATTTTCTAACTATTTTTCTTAGATTTCATCGATCTTTCAGTTTTATGGACTTATAATGGGATATTTTCTACCTTCCACATCAACTTACTATTTGTTTAATGTTTGACATAGGTATGCCAATAGTTTTGGCTTAAGACAATATGGTCAGATCTTGTCGACCTGCTCTGTTTTACTAGATACTAGTTTTTTAAACTATTTTGAGTTATCCTGACTTAGGATATACTAATTCTTATGCTAACTTACTAGTCGTATGGACGGATCTTGTCTCCCTAATCGTATGTCATCATTGTGTACCAGAGTAAAACAAATATAATACTAGTCTTATGGATGAGGTCACCTAGTCTTATGGATGAGGTCATACGTGAAGTATGGTTTTTGATCCTGCATACTTGGTTCTGAGATATCTTCGATCTAGGCTTCTTGCACATCTCTCGCACCAATGAAAATAGATTGAATAATGCTGAAAAGTTTTAAGTGATAACATATATAAAAGATAAAGTTGTTATTATCATTCATATTTAAATAAGTATTACAAGGAGATCAAATTTATTTGCCTGTTTTTTTTGTCTTTAGATCTGTAATTTGCTTAGTTACTGGTAATACTTCCTCAGGTGATCGACATTCCATGAGTTCTTATATTTCTCGCCTTCTAAACTTTTAATTCTATAAGTTCCAGGTCGTACGATAGCAGACACTTTGTATGGGTCATGATAATTTGGTTCCAACTTGTTCCCTTTCTAGATAAACATATTGAGCACGTAGTCTCCTTCCTTTAAAGTTCTTCATTTTACCCTCTTACTATAAAAACGAACAGTCCTTTGCTAGTAGGTTTCCACTCGTAGTAACGCATTATCATTGAATTTTTTGTAATATTCAGATCGAGTCTTCTTATCAATTCTCAGCTTGGTGACATAAAGTTGAGTACCCAATGTCCAAGCAAGCCGATCTCAGTGGGCACCACCGATTCAGTGCCAAACCCCAATATGAATGGAGTCTCATTAGTTGTCATTTTTGGTGTTGTCTTATACATCCAAAGTACGTTATATATCTCATTGATCTAGTTTCCCTTGGAGTCATCTAGACTTTTTTCATCCCTTCTAGTAAATTTATGTTCGTCACTTTTGTATGTCCGTTGTACTGGGGGTGACGAGGTGCTGAGTGTAGTTTTTAGATTGCCAAACATATACAACAATTTTCAAATTCTCTATTGTCAAACTGAGTACCATGATCCGCAATGAAGGCATATGGCATTCCGTATCATCAAATAATGTTCTTCCATCTAAAGTGGAAGTTTTTTTCATACGTCTTCTTGACTAAGGTCTTAGCCTCCACCCGCTTAGTGAAGTAATCCATTGCTATGACTAGATATTTAAAGCTACCTTTTTTCTTTGGAATAGGTTAGACTAGATCAATCCCTTATGTATAAAGACCCAAGGGTATATGATCGGTGTCTATGAGGCTTTTGGAATCTTATGAATCATGGCGTACTTCTAGCACTTATCACACTTCCTCGCACAACTTGTGCGGTATTCTCCCATAGTGAGCTAGTAATATACTTGAATGGCGACGTGTTTTATTAATGATTGACCTAACTAAAGGGATGCACATAACCATTCATGTATTTATTTTATTAGTTTCCTGTCCTCATTGGGATGGACTCATATAATTATTGATATAATGAATCCTCCCCTAAACAAGATTCCACCTTCAGGCACATATATCACTACTTTGTAGCATATCCACCTTTCTTTTAGATCTGTTGGCATAGTACCGATCTCTAAGTATGCATGAATGGAATGCATCCACGATGGTCCCACATTAGCTCCAGGACAAGGACGCATTCTTCTTCTGTGATTCGTTGTGACATGATTTCTACCGCTACTTTTCTCCTTAGTTCGACTCTTATTGTTGATGCTAGATGAGCGAGTGCATCTGCTTGGGCATTATCAACTCTTAGTATCCTAAGTATTTTTATATCCAAAAATCTTGATAGCAATGTATTTACCTTTACCAAGTATTTCACCATCGATTCTTACCTGGCCTCAAAAATTTTGATAATTTGATTTACGACTAATTAAGAGTTATTATGTGCTAATAATTTCTTGACACCTAATGATAATGCCAATCTCAATCCTTTTATGAGTGATTCATATTTTGCCTCATTATCGGAGGCCTCAAAGTGGAGTGTGAGGGCATACTCAACGTCTATATTTTCGGTCGTATTAATGATCAAAACTGCTCCGCTACAATTATCACATGACAAGCCATTTTTAAATAGCTACTACACAGGGGGTTCTTTATCAAAATCTTCTTTGATTAAAGCTCCGTTTTTAAATAATTTTTTCATCTGCTCCGCCTAACGGTCTCTTACATCTTGTCGTACCAACGTCTTCAGTCTATCTCCACTCTGATCAACTAATTTTTCTACTTAGCTATCTTTTGTAGAAGTTTGGTCGACTATTTTTTTACTGTTGAGCTCTCTTATAGAGAATTATGTTCAGTTGTTCTTATTATTTATCTCTCTTTTGAAGAAATCTGCTCGGCCCTTTTCTCTTTGTATGTTAATTATTCTATGAAATCTTCTATAGCCTGACCCTTTATTGTTGTTCGGGGCTCATACATGATGTCATACTCTCCAAGTTCTATGACTCAAGCCATTTTTTTTATAAAAGTGAGACAGTACCCCCAAAAAATTTATTAATTTTTAAATAATAGAGAAAAAGCCTCTCCGTAACTTATCAAACTCAAACCAGCCTATTTCTAGAGGTTGGGTCTGATACTCTAGAAGAAAATTCAAGATAAACTTGGGAATTTATTATAACCCCATTACAAGAGTTGAAACTTAAAAACAAACTTGGGATTTTATCTTTAACCCCATTACATTTTTATAATCTTATTTCTTTTTTGAGGAAAATTAAGCCTATGCATATTGATGTGTCCTTTGACTAGATTAGGAAGAGAGTTGAAAGTCCAATGTGTTGTTTCTCTATTTACTAATTTCTCGATCTTCTTGATTTCTCATGTTTATTAATGGCTTGATGCAGAGAAATATATGTGTATACCATGATTGCATGAGCTTGAATTTAATGTTTCATTATTTGAAAAGCTTTAATTAAAAACAATGCCAATTCTCCAGCTTAGGATACTAAATTTTGGCTCCTCGCTTTTTCTTGCTGGTATAGTACGCGGGTTTTTGTACTCCTTCTTTTTTTTAAACCAATGCCAAGGTAACTGCAGATTCTGATATTGCTAAGTATTAATAAAGATTTTCACCTAGGATTAGCTTTAATACTTGAGGCGCTAACCATAAGCACTTTTTCAACTCCAAAAAACTTCATCGCATTCCTTGATCCATTCAAATGTTTTTCTAAGTATTTTAAATAATGGGACGCATTTTTTTATATCTCTTGATCCAAATTGCTTTAGTGCGGCTACTCATCCTGCTAATCTTTGGATGTCTTTTTTGCTTGCAGGAGGTTGAATGTTGATCAAAGCTTGGATCTTATTTCTGTTGGACTTTATGCCCCTCTGATTGGTTATAAAGTCGAGGAACTTACCTTCCTTCACATAAAAAATGCATTAGGGAAGATTTAGTTTCATTTGGTACTTCTATAATTAATCAAATGTACTACTGAGGTCACTGATGTGATCAGTTGCTTGTTTAATCTTTGTCAGTATGTCATCTATGTACAACTCCATAGTTTTATGGATCTATTCCTCAAAGACTTTGCTCACCAGCCTCTGGTAGGTGGATCTTGCATTCTTTAATCCAAACAAAATTACGTTATAGCAGTATGTTCTCTGTCCAGTGATGAATAAAATTTTTTCCCTATCTTTTGGCTTCATCTTGATTTGGTTATACCCTTACTAAGAGTCCATGAAACTGATCAACTCATATCCGTTAGTATCGTTGACTAGTTATTCGATCATGGGCAGTGAATAATGATCCTTGGGAAAAGCTTCATTGACGTCGATAAAGTGGATGAATATGCTTTATTTATCGTTATTATTTTTCACCATAGCCACTTTCGAGAGCCACTCCGGGTACCTGGATCCTAAATGAATTCTGACTTTATTAATTTTTTGATCTCCTCCTAGTTGGATGAGTTCGTCTTTGAGTTGAACACTTGTCACTAATACTTGATGTGTTTGGAATCCTTCATGATACTGAGCTCGTGGCATGGGAATATAGGATCTATGTCCAACATGTGTTTGTGACTCCAGGTGAATACATTCTTTCTCAGTCTTAAAAAGTCTACTAATTCTTTATTAAGGGTTAGGTCCAGTGACGAACCGGTCTATGTCATCCTTTCAGGGTATTCGTCATCTAGAATTACGAATTTATTTTTCTTAATAACATCTCGATGATTCATCTCAACTTGATAAGTGTCGATCAGTTTCTTTTGTTCCTCTTATTTTACCAATGTGTAGTAGCACTCACGAGCCTCTATTTGATTCCCTTTCACCATGCCAACCCCATAACCTGTAATTAATTTCATACATTGGTGAATGGTAGACGAAAAAGCTTTAAACTTTTTTAATCTGACGCTACCAAATTTGATATTTTAGGCTGAGGGGACGTTCTCATCTAAGATGAAGAAACGTACCATTTATGTTCGACAGGTTGGCCATGTGCCGACCACAACCTCAAGAATTATTACTCATAAGGGGAACACCTTCTCCCCCGAAAAATCGATAAGAGGCTTGTGATATGCCTCTAATTTTATATCTCTCAGCCTTAAATTCTTGAAATAATCATAAAACAGAACATTAACTGAAGTGACATTATCGACCAGGGTCCTTGCTTCCCAAACCTCATGAACCAGCATCGTGATGACTAAAGAATCATCGTGCGAGTAGAGTACACCTGATAGGTTATATTTAGAGAATCCAGTGAAAGACTATCTTTGTTTACTTTTCTAGGGCGATCTTCCAAAACATCAACCAAGTTAATTTTTCTAACATGAGCACAAACCTTTACCTCATTGAGGTATTCTTTTCTTTCTGCCGGTTCGCCTCTGCCTCTAGCATCACCTCCTTTTATGAAGTTACACCCAAAAGAGATCATATTGACTTCTTAAATAGGCTCCTCGGGCTTTTTGGGTAGACCTAGATCATCCTTTGAATTTCCATCTATGCCCCCTTTCTTCTCATCCACCTTTTTATAAGAAAACTATGCTCGGTGTTTAGGTTTTCTGCTTGTCTGATCGATCACTTTTATCAAAAAATTTCATCAGTTATCCATATCTAATAATATTTTAATTCATGTTCTTCATAGCAAGGTAATTATCAGTGTTGTGTCCACGATCTTTATGGAAATCGAAATACTTTTCCTTGTCTTTTGGATTAGGTGCAGCCTTTAATTTTCCATCCATTTATGTTTGTTAATTCATCAAATCTCGTCGAAGATATTCTTCATGCCTACGATAAGCAGGTGTATTCGTCTAATCTCCTCATCTTCTTAACTTTCTTTTCATCAGGCTTTTATTTCTTATTAGAGTTCTTGTCGACCTCAAATTTGGCATGACTAGATTCCTTTGATGTCATTACCTCCTTGATGTTCATATTTTACCTGTCTTGGCAAAGAGATCGACCATCGTGCTTGACAATTTTGTACCTAGCATCCAGTATAGCTTTACAAGCAATAGGCCTCTTGTGATAGTGGTAATAGTAATTTTCTCATCAAAACAAAGCATCGAAAGTTTCTTCTTGTTGAATCACGCGATGAATTCCCTTGTTGTTTCATTCTCCCTTTGTCGGACATTTAGCAAGTGCATTACTCTTTTCCCCAGCTTTGTACCAAAATAAAAATGGTTAACAAAGAGTTCGTCCAATTGTTTATCTCTTTTCAAGTTATTATAATATACTTCAGTTGACCCAATGATAGTGCTAGAGAAAGCCATGCAATGCATTTCATCAGATACGTAATAAATGTTTGAAGCATCTAGGTATTGATCCACACACATCATCAGATCAGATTTCCTATCACACTTGTGGGTGACAACCGATGGTTTGAATTTGATATGGGTTAGATAACCTACTACTACACCTATTAATGGTGGTCCTTTAATGAGTCCCCTCTACAATGGGTTCTTCGTTTTGATGATTTCACCCAGCTAATCTTCCAGGCATTGGATGGACCCTTTCCAGGGTTTTCTTCCTTATTAAACATTTTAATGATGGTCTTATTAGATTGTCCTCAGCTTTTGGATGAGCTATCTTCCTAGGGAGTCTGGTCGGTCTTTTGCCAACCCTCGCATGCTAGTTTATGATCTGGCTGAGCATTCCACCCTCTCGTCTCATACGTTCTAGGCTCATCTCATCCTTCTCTGTGTTAATGTGCCCTTACTTATCTTAGGACCAACTGATCAAATGCGGAGTTTCTGCTTTGTCTTCCCAAAATACTAAAATGTTCTAAGTAATAGGTTTGTTCGTCATCATATCTTTATGACCTAATAGTGGAGGTTGCCCCTGGGCGATAGAATCTATCATCGTGGCTTGATTCAGAGTGTCTAGATCTTCTACCTTCACCTCGTGAGTCCAAATCCAATCGCCTAGGATTTTAGGATGTTGGCCATGATGAGCCCGCCTCCTATACTTGTAAGGAGTTGGGAGTGGCATATCTCGACTCCCATCAGGGTTTTCGCCCCATGTTGGGGTAACTCGATTTAATCTAGGCTTATTTTACCTATTTAAAAAACTCTATATTGGTTGCTTTACGCTTTCATGCATAGCCTTCTGACCCCTCAACGGGCTCCTTAAAATTCCTGTAGGTCACCCCTACCTATAGGCATTGAGGGGGGAATTCCTTCAGCAATCCGACTTCTTTCTGGGTTTTCCACCATATTCCTAGTATTTCCAGGAAAATAAAGTATCGTAATACCAAAAAATAGAGTATAATAATTGTTTTAGAAAAAAATTATTAAAAAGGTTTTTAAAGCAAGAAAGGGTAAATCCAATGGTGAGGGTAAAAATTAAACCAAATCGAATGATAGTTGATTGAAAATAATTCTAACCCATCAAAACCTAGGTGAATTGAAATTTAATCTATTGGTTTCCTAGAAAGTGGGTATCTTCATGTTTAAGAGAAAAATAATGGTAGAAAACAATGAAAGGTTTGTTTCTTTCCCACGGATGGCACTAATTTGTTATCGCCTAAAACTGATATAATGATTTGATTTTTGCTAAATTAAACAAGTTCAAATGATAATAAATGAAGAGATGAAAATAAATGAAATACTTGTCTAGGATTTGTTATAAAGTGAGTCGAGAGAAAAATATATGAAATTAGATATATTTGGTTCAGCCCAAGGCGGTGCCTACATCGACAAGTATAAGCTAGCTAGTATTAACTTCGTAGAATGAGAGTGTGTAATCTTAATCAGGTTGTCCTTTTTGGATTACTCCATGCCTCCTTAAATATGGTCGTGAGAGTATTATAGGTGATCCACTAGAATATGTCAGGGGTCTTGTTTTTATAGAATAAACATATACCCACTTTATAAGATAGTGGGGGAATAATTGTAAAGTTAGAATGGGAGAAAATGGGAAGAAGAATGTTTGTTTGTTTCTAGTGCATGAGTGCATTAATGATGTCATCCCACGTCTGATTCATTGGTGGTGGATGTATAACTAGATGTGCGCTATCTGGGATAGCAAGGCCGACCTTGATCGTATTTGAGTCGATCTCATTATTTACTTGAGCTAACCTCATTTTGTCTAATACTGAGTGCATGTTTCTTCTTCTAATTAGTTTAGGGATCATACATATTTATGGTACAATAACTCCCCTAAGACTTTGCTCATAATTGAGGTGGGCAGTAGATCCTCTAAAGTACTATATCTTCTGGGAATGTGCAAAGAAGATTGAGCCAGTGAAGTGTTAATCACTAAAAAATTGGCATGCTTGAGAAGTATAGTCGTCTTAGAATCTCCTCGGCGTGCGCCGATCATAATGACTTGTGACATTTCTTCTTGTCTCATCATCCATTATCAATAAACTTCATCAGTTTTCCCCATAAGATGAGATTTCCAATCTCATTCTTCAGCACAAGGAAATTATCAGTGTTATGGCCATAATCCTTATGAAACTCGCAGTACTTATCATTATCGTTTTGGTTTGGTAAAACATTCAATTTTCCTAACCACTTAAGTTCATTATTTCCCTGGATCTCACCGAGGATGTGGTGCATGCCTATGGTAAGCAAGGTATATTCTTCAAATCTCCTCAGCTTCTTAACTTTCTTTTTTTGAGGCTTCGATTTCTTATTAGAGTTCTTATTGACCTCGAATCTATCATGACTATATTCTTTCAATGCAAATGCCTCATCAGTATTCATAATTTTTCCCTCCCTAGTAAGGAGCTCATCCATCGTGCTCGATAATTTTTTTAGCTAGCATCGAGTATATCTTTCTAGGAAATTAACCGCTGATGATAACGGTAATGGTGATTTTCTCATCATAATCGGTTACCTCAAGCTTCTTCGTATTGAATCTCATGATTAATTCCCTTTTTGTTTAATTTGCACTTTGTCGGACGTTTCGCAGGTGGTCCACTCTTTTCCCTACCAAAATAAAAATTGTTGACAAAAAGGTCATTCAACTATTGAAAATTTGATATATTTCCTCTTAGAAAATTGTTATACCATACTTGAGCTGAGACAATGATAATGTTGTAAAAATCCCTACAGTGAATTTCATCAGATATGGTGTATATGTTTAAAGCAGCCCGGTATTACTCCAAGTGCAGCATCGGATCAGAATTTCCATCCTACTTGGTGGTGATAATCGATGGTTTTAATCGGGCAGTGGTTATATGAGTCATCGAAGATCAATGTTTATATTCTAGTCTCCCTTCTATCATTTAAAATCCCACCTCACACAGAGACCCCAAGGTTAGCTCACTTGGTCCCTCTTCGTTAGCTCCTTCCATGGGTAACCCTTTGGGATCCTATGAATCCAGAATCTAGTTAATCGAAGATACAGATAATGAATGGGTTGAGATACTTTCCCTTCATATGTCTTTACCCATTCGTGTATATGATGAGATCGATTGGGACCTGATCATTTGTAAGGGAAAAGTTTATTTTTATGAACATTTTTTCTAGTTTGGGCTTGGTATTCCCTCCCGAGACAATTCACGAAGTCCTTCACTTTTTAAACCTTTCCCTAAACCAATTAATCTTGAATGCATGGAGAATCTTGGTCGTATATATGGTTCACTTTTATATTCTTTTTGGATTCCACCACCCTCTATCAGTCAGCGAACTATTGATTGAGTATAAACTTGCAACCTCCCAAGGATGTGGGTACACCTTTGCCTGTTGGTGTAAGGGCAAAGGTTTTATTATTTCCCTTCCCTCGTTTAATCATTCCTGGAGATGCCATTTACCCTATATACGAGTGAATGGGTGGGAAGACGATAACAAGAACGATCTTACAGGGAATTTGTTCATGATCCCCTTGACCTGGACTAAACCATAGTGGAGTGAGCTTCGCTGCCTTTGGTAAATTTGTGATGAATTTCCCTTCTTTGTGATACTGATTTGTGTTTCTTTGTTAATTTGCATGTATCTTCAATGAGCTTTCGATTATTTCTTCCGATCGTAAGGAGAGATATGAAAAAGACATAAGTAAAGCTTTTCCTTTAAAGGAGCTTTGTGATTTAAAATGACTGAAGGATCTGGGTTTTATCGCTAGATAGAAGGACGTGTGAGATCACGACATCCTTCAACTTCAGGCAGACACCGAGGAAGCTCACCTCCTTCTCATTTGGTTTTAGCGTGAGATTTTCCCCGCTCATTAGGTACATTTTCATCATATCAATCAGTTTGATTTCCAAGTGTTATTTTATTCACAATTTTTATCTTCTTTTTTTTTTTCAACTTCTCATGCCATAGCCCATCAGCGATACTGAGTTACGCTTTAAAGGTTGAGCCACAACCCATCCATCAACCATTTTGCTTCCCCCCAATTGAATCCTCATCTGGCCGATGTAAATCCCCATCCGACAAGGTTAGAGTAGTTTAGCCCATCTTTCCCCTTAAAATAATTGAGTAAGAAACTTTGTCTATTAAGCTATTGGAGGAAGGAGCCTTATAGAGAAGGTGAGAAAAAAGCCCACGGGAGGTGGCGTAACCCCTACCTCCATTCTTCATAGAGTTATTATCGATGAAGAGGATGAAGATTCCAAAGGTGAGAGGATTCCTCTTGAGGAGGAGAGGACTAATGCTCCCTGCCTTAGGTATGAAGACCCAAATAGGAACTATCTAGATTTTAAGAATGCCTATCACGCTTAAGACCTTAATCGACTGAGCAAAAGGGATATTGATAGTTCTAAGCAGTTGATCCAACTAGTGGCAAAGGTAAGCTCTCGTCTTTGTTTCCTGAAACATAATTTCGACTTGCCTGCCATCTTGAATTCCTTTTTGTTGATTTGTTCACAGGTGAGCTACCGAGGGGTTTTCATATCCTAAAATACCAAAGAAAAAGGTATGAGGCAAGGGAGATCCCGAGACTAAAGGCAGAGCTAGAGACTCTGAAAATGGATAAGTTTGAGGTGGATGATGCCTTGATGAATGCTCTAATGTGATGAGGATAATTCCACCAAGGAGGTTTCCATGTAAGACATAATTATTAAGAAAACTCAGATAGTGGTTGAAGTTTTTGAGCTGAGGCGTCTATTGGACCATCGAATTAGGGAGAAGTTGGAAAGAGCCTTGGCTCCTTTGATCAGGTTCAGGTACCTACGGTACTTTCTTACCTCCAAGTATTATGGGGTGATAAAATAAAATCCTTCATTAGTGATCATAATGAGTTGTTCAACCGAGTGAGGGAGGCTCACCCTAACTGGTACCTTTCAGCTTTCAACCCAAACGATGTTATAAGAGGGTATTCCCTTGAAGCCTGGGAGTATATTAATACTAGTTAAGGTGTAATCCCTATAGGTATGGTGATAAACGATAACTCAAGATCTCTTCAACATATACAGATGAACACACAATATTTATATATAATCAACACTCAGATTGAACTCACAAGTCTTTCGTGTATAACTTAAATAATAATAATAATAATAATAATAATAATAATAATAATAATAATAATAATAATAATAATAATAATAATAATAATAATAATAATAATAAAGGAAACTCAGAAGCAACTCACTTAAAGGGAGATAGAAGTCAGTACACTAGATACACCTTGGCAGGAAGTCAACACATGAATAACCTCTGAAAGATCTCTGGTTAGCTATTAAAAGCTTCACAATAAATGACAATGGTGGGTGAGTAAGAACCCTGGTTTGTAATAACTTTTCTCTGCTATATTCTCTCTATAGAAATAAAATCTAGAAAGAACTCTCCTCTCTCATAAGTGGTTAAGGACGATAAATGGCCTCACCCCATTCCCAAGATGCCTCAGTCATTCATAGCTGTGAAATACGTCCTCTCATATTTTACGTCACAAACATTAAATCCATGATGGGCCAGCTTGTCCTATGTCATAAACATTTAATTCCAAGACATGGCTTTTGCCTAACCACTGTGCATCAGAGGGCTGTCACCACAGAGGTGGCTCACCAACCCGTCTGACAGCCCCAATACCATAGTGGTTTACTCGAGTTCAGATTGGACGGTGTTTAGCTGGCTGGTGACATCACCTAAAGTAGACGTGACATTTGGTGGTGGATATTTGGCTTAAGGGTCAATATACGAAGGAAGTCAAGGTTTCTTTCAATGATCTTCTATGGCGAAAAGGTCACTGGGTGTTTTACCAGGTGTATCTAAGATGTTTAGGACAATCCCTGATGCTTCCTTACTTCTCAATCCTCCAAACCAAGTCCCTCTAAAGTTCCCATAGCGAGGTCACTCGATAGAGCATGTAAGCTCTCCCAAGCTCTGCCAGGCCTGTGCTCTCACAAGTACCGTTTGACCTCACACTGAATACTACAATCGTTACAGCATTACAATCAATGTTACTTAAGGGTACAAACTAAGTAAGAAAAAGATGATAAAGGATGAGCTCTCTCGACCAATCTCCTCGCTAAGTTGTGTCACTAAGCTTCCTCATTGAGCTATCTCACTACCTCATTACTGCTTCCTTCCCTTGAATCTCTTCTATTAAATGGGGAGGCTTTCTCTAATTTAGAGAATATCTTCAAGCCCCTTACATTTTCCCCTTCGTGTAGAGATTTGTTATGATAACAAGAAATACCTGCACAAAATACTTCTCAATCCGATGAATCATCCAGTAGTGAGCAAAAAATTCTTCTATCTCTGTGTTCATTGCAACTTATATCGTTATCTCTACTAGAAAAAAGTTAAATTCTTCCCGATGTACCTGAACCAAAGCTCTGCAAATTCTTGGCGAATGACGAGGGGATATTGTAACTTTTTATGTTGTTATATTAGAATTCGCCTCAAATATATCAGGACTCTGTAGATCATTCATTCTAACCGTTAAAAAGGTTAAATTCTCCCCTACCTGCGTTATTTCGTTCATCCATAAAGTGAACTTGTGGTATGTGGGCATTTTAATTAGGACTGCCCCTAGTAGTATGAATTATCCCCGCTAAAAACATCTAGCTTTTGGACTTGTAAAATTCTCCCAAAGTAACTATTGATCTTTAAATTCTCCCCAGTCTTTTCATTTCGTGTCGATAGGACTGTCATCACCACCACTCCTACCGTTGTTCTGGATGTCACCGCCACTACGCTTGTACCTCCTTTCTCTTATATTTTGCAAGGGCGATGATTACTCATCCATGTGCCAAACTGTTGTTCTCAACGCTAAGTGTGACTCCTTAACACTTAGTAATGAAGATGATAATGCTGACAATTGGGGTTTCTTCCCCCCAATGGGGATTATGTATTTTTTCTTGACTGTAGCGACTTCCCTTGTTCCCAGATAGATTTTAAAGTTCCAGGAGGTTCCGTGACTAACTTTATTGCCTAGAAAGTGCATATACAAGAAACTTATGTTGATGCCCTCACCAAGGTTGGGCTCCGTCGAGCAAAGTGGTTTGGTGAGTTTCCTCTTTTCATACACAACTCAGTGCTCCAAGTCTTGGTCTCTCATTGGAAAGTTACCACCCACACTTTTTTGGTTGCATGGGTGAGTTTACCATAACATTGGAGGATGTTTATGAACTATTGAGGATTGATCCCACATGTTCCATGATTTATTCTGATGAGGCCCTAGACCCCGAAGAAGCTGTTTCTCATGCTAAGTTAGATAAGATATGTCAAAAATGCATAGGTACTTAAAATAAAGCTACCTTTACCCTTCTAATGAGATATTTATTTTAAGATCCCTTTGAGAAGGATGGTTCTTCTACTGTTAGAAAGGGCCAAGGTACATCTCTAGAACTGCTAGCTTATATACTTATCATTCCTTCCAATTTTTTTCTGCCTGGGAAACTAAATGGCCATCCCTGAAGGGACCTTATTAACATATCCATCCATTTGGCCAGATGTGTCAAGATTCCTATAACATCCATAGCCTTGGGGTCCCTCTACACCTAGTTGGACAGGACCCATCTGGACATGGAATAATCCCTTAGTCGTTATAACTTGGCCAACTTTGCAACACCATACTCCTAACAGGTTTCCTCTATATATGTTTCCCTGCGATAATAGCCAATTCCATCCATCTTCCCTCTGGGGAATCCATCAAGCCCCGCTTCTTAAACTGTCACCACAAGAAATAAAGCAGCCCGATAGTTTTTTCATGAGGCGTTATTGTGAATAAATGTTTCTCCACACATGGGGTTTTTTCAACATGAAGCAAGAATGGTCCAACCAACTATTATGGACCTTATCGTTGAAGATCCTTTACTGGCTATGGAGCTTTTGTTCTCTCCAGGGTACTCACCTTCTTACACTGAGTGGGGATATATTTAGGAGCATTACAACCCCAATCGGTGAAGTCGCTAATTTGGTTTCAATCAGGGAGCTCCTCGTTTAGTTTTCTATATGTCCCATCCCAAGGTCACCTTTATTGAGTCTTGTTCCTTCTATACCTCTTCTGTCGCTTGGTCTATTAGCTCAACAATCCCTGGGTGAATCACCATCCCAAGTATTATAAGGAAAAGGGATTTGACTTCTTTATTTGCAACCAAGTATTGTCCAATGCAGTTGGCCAAAATTATTAAGTTCATTTAAAGCTCACCAGTGTATCCCCAAGTTCTTTCTTTTCTTATTTTGAAACTATGCCTCAAGGGAAATTTTGTTCTTGGAGTTGAGTTCCCCCTGAGAGAGCTACCTCCTTATTGCCCATGTTCCGCACTGCCACACCCAAGGCGAAGAAAGCACCCATGCACAAACAAGCTACCATTGCCGAAGGTGTTTCTAGCTAGGAGCCTTCAAAACCTCCTTCCAAAAAGATCAAAACCTCCAATAATGGACTTCTTCAAAATATAAGTCCAAGTTTAAGTCTCAAATCCATGTGGATGCATTTCCTATTGCCTCCGTTCCCCTCAAAATGTCTGCAAATTTAAGTGGGGAGATAAGAGCCAAGTTCCAAGCTGAGTTAGAATTGGTACAATGCGCGTCTGAATAACACACTCCCCCCGTTCCTCCTGCTGCTGTATTCCCCACCATCATTGTAGATCCTACTGAGGGATTATAAAAAATAATAACCCTCTACTACTGGTGGCTCTGGTTCCAAGAAGAAGACTCTGGGTATTAAAAACCCAGAGGAAAAGTTCTTATGAGGTGAAACTAATACTTGTCACTTATGTTCCTAAGGCTTCTCCTTCTCCAGCTACCTTTGAGGCTATTTCCCTTTACGATAGCCCTGATGCTGAACGTGATCCAACTGAGAGAGATTATCCACTTCCTTCGCATCTCGCTTCACCCATGGTCATATCATCCCATTCTTATCCAGAGAAAGAGGTATATTTTCCCACACTAATCCATTTCAAGCTTAGTGAGGTGTATGTATTTTCTAACACTTGGCCAAAATTTGTTCTGCTTGTGCAGGATATTGTAAGAGAAAGGCCTTCTCCTCCTATAAGGCCCTTTGTGGGAGGACGTTTCAGGAACACTTCATCCGATACATCTCATCCCCATTCTCCCATGTATGGGTTGGCTTATTCTCGCCAATCTACCTACCGACGTGTAGAAGATGCTGCCACGAGGGCTGTTGCCTTTGGGGAAACCATTGGAGCCTCTCCTCAGCTAGAGGAAACTCCTCTAGCTTCTTTTAAGTCATCTTCTCTTCCAGTGGTTCCTCTGGACATTATTTTAGTCTTTTCTAGCCCTCCAAAGGTAATAGCTTGATTATCATTTAGCTATATTTTCCCCCTATTTGGTTGTGTACTTAGTATTTTCTTTGGCTTTCAGGTTGTAACTACTATTGACTTGGCCACATCTCTCGCTGGGTTAATTCTTCAGTTCCCTCTAGTGAGGCTTGCAATTGTATTTTCTCCCTTCGTCTTTATTACTGAGGTAAGCTCCATCCTTGTGCTTTATTGCATTTTTCTATTATGTTGCTTGTGCCTAAAACTTTGATATTGTGTGTAGCTTTCTCCAGTTTTAACTCTTCCATCTCCCTTTGGCACCCCTCAGATTCCTTAAACTACCGCTGGAACATATTCTCATCTAGAGGTTCCTTCAGCCCCTGTGAGCGTTGATCCCCCCTTGGAAGTTTAAACGATTTTTACAAAACCCTCCCCCTTGGAGGTTCCTCTACCTGAAGTCTCCTCTGAGGCTCGGGGGATTTTGAATTTACTCCTGTAGTTTCTATCGTTGGAGTTGTTTCTCCAGCCACCGTTAGTGCTTCATACATCCTTGAGGTATTTTGTTGTTTTCTCCCTTTTTTGCATAAGACTTTTCGGCATGCCTTCGAAGTAACTTTAACAATGAAAAACACCCTTCTTAAAAAAAATTCTCAAACTCCACTTATAACAGTGACTTAACAAAGGAAATCACTTGCTAATATTCTTTCAATAAACTCCACCTAAAATGGTGACATAACAATGAAAACCACTTGTTAAGATTTTTCATAAACTCCACCTATAACGGTGACTTAACAATGAAAACCACTTATTAAGATTTTTCATAAACTTCACCTATAATGGTGACTTAACAATGAAAATGACTTGTTAATATTTTTCATAAACTCCGCCTATAACGGTGACTTAACAATGAAAACCACTTGTTAAGATTTTTCATAAACTCATTCTTCTTTATCATGTTGTAGGTTGTGAGGGAGCCTACTATTATCGAAATGCCAACTCAACGTGATCCCTCACATGTTGAATACACACATTAAGAACCAGTCCCTTTTGAGGATTCAAGTCATAACAATCGTGGTTCAACTACAGGCCTACCGATTGATATTGAGTCAGGTTGTGAGGTTCCTTATCCAAACATGGCTCCTCATGAGTTATGCCTCATGGTTCTTTGCCAGTCTCCTCAACTTTCTTCATGCGATCGTTCTATCATAGAACAAATTGCCATCAGCCACCCTCAAACCTTTACCACTGACTGTGTGCGTTCAAATGTGTTGCTGATGTGACATAGGCTCCAAGGTCTGGCAGTCATTATTGCTAAGTTCGGCAATACTCAAACATCTAATATTACCAGGACCCTCATCAATCATCACATGGGAAGATTAAAGGATATGGGAAGGATAGTTTACAACTAAACTCGATGATTATCCACTTGAATCTTTTGAAGAGCCAACGGTTGGAGAGCCACAGGGAACCCCATCTGAAATAGGTGGAGCGCCAATGGGTTGAGGAAAAAGGGCTATCAGATTTGGGCTCTCTATTGATAGTAGATGATGATAAAGTGAGGGCTATCGAAGAAGCTCTATCAGAGGCCAAGCAAGAATATGAAGCCTTGTTGATTGAATAGGTTCAAGTGCAAACCAGTCTTGAAGGATGCCTTACTGCTCCGAGAACATGCTTGGAGGCTTCTTCAGGCCCGCCTAAAGACTTCTTCTCCCAACCTGACTTGTGGTTTCTTATGGATCAAAGTCCTTTCTCTTATGTTACAGTTTTTTTCTTTATTCTCTTAGATGTAACTCATGGGTAATAGTTCCCAATTTTGTAATGCTTTTGAGTATATCAATGATAGAGATAGTGTTTTGTTATCATGCACTACTTTGTTGCAATTCTTCTATTTATTACGAAGTTCAAACTCTTACAATTTACAAGAAAACTCTTTCTTTTTATCTCATTACAAAATAAATAACACATACAACGCATTACAACATAACTCTAACACAAAAAAATTATAACTGAGGTTACTCTTTTAAACATGATAGACTTTCAACCACTTATTGAATGGTTTATCTTCTTTCATCTTAGAGATTACGAAGTAACATGAATCGTGAGCCTCCTTTATAATGAAAGGTACCTCCCAATTTGTAGCAAATTTAGGCAATGAGAGCCCCCGAATGTGCTTCACTGCTACCTTCAAAACCAAATTTCCTTCAACAAATTTTCTTAGCCTCACCAAGTTATCATATGCCCTAGAGAGTTGCTTCATGTACACTTGGAAGTGTTACATCACATTGTCCCTATGCTCATCCAGTGCTTCCAACTGTAAATGTCTGCTCTGAGGGAGCATGCTGCTTTGCAAGGCATATCTCTACCAGTAGAATCTCTTTGGCTCCAAACACAAGAGAGAACGGTGTATACCCTATTGGCTTGCTCTTCGTCATTCAACACGCCCACAGGGCTGCTAGAATCTTATTATCCCATGATCCTAGGAAGTCTTCCATCATCTTGGCCAAGATATTAACCAATGTCTTGTTAGTTGCTTCGGCTATTCCCCGTAGGATATGCCACCGTTGAGGCATGATGGACGATGGAGTATTTGTCTGTAAGCATCGTTACTTCTTTGTTGACAAATGAGGTCCCGTTATTAGAGAGGATAACCTTTGGAATCCCAAACCTGCAAATAATATACTCTTTAATGTAGTTATCCACCATACTTGCAGTTGCTCTTTTGAGTGGTATCGCCTCAGCCCACTTCATAAAATATTTTATTGCTAAGGCTATCCAGATCTTTCCCCTCAAAGATGGGTATATTTCTCCTATCAGGTCAAACGCCCAAGTTTAGAATGGGTAAGGACTGGCCAAAGAGTGTAAATCCACCGAAGGAGCATGAATCATGTTTACATGTAGCTGGCACGCCTTATATTTTCATACAAACATAACAGAATCCTTCTCTATGGTTGGCCAAGAATAACCTAAGGTCATAAAATGGTCATATAGCTTTGCCCCTCCAATGTGAGCTGGATCGTGAGCTTACCTCCAAACTTTTGTTGCCTCCTCCTTCGTGATGCATCTTAGTGGCCTATTGAAGTATCCTCTATGATAGAGATACTCCTCTTGAACGTAAAACTATAGATCCCTTAGCTTAAGTCCCTTCGCATTAATTTTCTCGATAGGAACAACTAGATCCTTGATAAAATCAATATAAGGTTGCCTATAGTCTATTTGAGTCTTAACGAAGTAGAATTCAGCTGCCTAAAAGAAACGTTTACATTTATCACACCTTCGTTATAACTCTGATGCATCCTACTTCATCGTCGGCCAGAAGTATCCCTCTTTCTAAATTCTTTCGAACAGAGGGATCTCAGTTGTTTCACAGTCTTCGTCACGTGTCTTCTTTAACTTCTGTGTTACTTCTTCTATATCGATTCACCTTGACAGCCATCCTCCTACATTCTTGAAGTATTGGTTTCCTTAATTGGAAAAGTATTATGCTATATCTTTCTGTTCCATCTTACCTTCCCTAGAATCCAACTGATTCCTGATCTCACAACTCCAATCCTGATCATCTTCCATTGGTGAGATCGATTTCACAACCGAGGAAGTTCTTCTCTGTTGTATCACCACGGTAGTTGTGTCAATTTTTATAGCCATTTTTTTAGCAATGGTGGCATAAGCATCAGCATGTCTATTCATCATTCTGGGATGTCTTCTTATCTTGACCTGGTGGAAGAGGTTGATTAGCCGTTGGATGATCGTTCTATAAGGTTCTAGGTTGAGGCTCTTTAATGCATATTCCCCGTTCACTTACTGAATCACCAAGTTCAATTCGCCTTTGATGCATAGTGAACGAATACCCCTTCGGTGGGCCTCTAACAGCCCTAGTACTAACACTTCATACTTCGCTTCATTATTGAACAAGGGAAATCTAACTTCTAGGAAATAAAAAATTCTTCACACCCTTTAGAAAGAATAAACCCTTTCGTCGAAGAACCATTGAATTGCATTATCCATTCTTCAAGGTTAGCATCTGGAAAATTGTCCTATAAATCATCCCCTGCAACGCTCTCTCGAGGTGGCTCAAATAACCCAGATGGAAAAATTGCCAATAGATCTGCATACGCCTGGCTCTTGATCGTGCTAGGGACCACACATTTTGTGTTATATTTTAAAAAGGATGAGGAACCACCTAGCTGCTATTCCAATCAAAATTGTTCTCACCAACAAAAGCTTAATTGGGTCACATCTTATCACAATATTAATTATGAAAGATAGAATGTAATTTCTAAGTTTTAATGCTACAAACACCAAGGCTAAACAATGTCTTTCTATGCTACTGTACCTTGCCTCTGGTCCATCTATGATCCTGCTCAGGTAGTAGACTGGCCTTTCTTACCCATCGATTTCCTGTGCCAAGAGAGCTCCAACGGACCTTGTAGTAGATGTGGGGTAGATTTACAATAGTATCCTTGCCCTGGGTGGAATCATCATTTGTGGATAAGTGAGCAGCTTCTTTAACTTGGTCAACTATTCTTAGTGAGCTTCCTCCCATTTGAACTTTGTGCCCTTTCGCAGCAAATCCATCAGTGAATGAGTTATTTCGGCTGGCCCTGGCATAAATCTCCTAAGGTATGAGACTTTACCGAGGAAACTCTTGAGCTTATTCGTTGTTCTTGGACATGGTATCTCTAGAATAGGTTGTTGCTTGTCCTGGTCCATCTTCACTCCTTTCCGTTCTACCACAAAACCTAGGAACTTTCCATTAATAACCCTAAAAGCATACTTTAGTGGGTTCATCTTCAATTTGTACTTTCAGCATAGGATGAAAACCTTCCTAGGATCGTCCAGATGGGGCTCCTCCTTCTTTGAATTGATGATAAAATCATCCACATAAAATTCCAATAACTATGAAAGAAGTCATGGAAAATGTCCATCATCGTCTTTTGATACGTCACCCCAGCATTCTTTAACCCAAAAGGCATCATTTGTACCTCAAATTGCCTAACAGGGTTCTGAACGTCATTTTTTCTACATCAGTTGGGTCCATTTTAATCTGGTTATACCCCCACGTACCCATCCATAAAGTTGTACATCTCATGTCCGATAGCTTCATCGATCAACTATTAATGAAGGGAAGATGGAACTCATCTTTCGGGTAATCTCTGTTCAAATCCCTAAAGTCCACGCAAATCCTTATCTAATTTTTATCTTTCTTTCCTACTGGGATGATGCTTGATAACCAAAATCGATGTTGTATTGGTTTAAGGAACCCCACCACTAGCAATCGTTTCACCTCCTCTTTGATTTTCAAATCTAGCTCGGTCTTGTAAGTTCTTATGGCTTGCTTCACTGGTATGGTTGAAGGCATAATGTTAAGCTTGTGGCAACTTACTTCTTCATCTATCCCATCCATTTTTGTGTACTTCCATGCAATAATGTATTTGTACTCCCAAATTAGCTCAAACAGGGCCCTTCATTTATCCTCGCTCGAATCTTTTAAAATGAAGATGGGACTTGGGTCTTCTCCTTCTTTGGCTAAGTCCAGCTATTCCATTTCTGCACTTATGTCTTCGATCCATCCATCATGTACTCTGGCTCTTATCCCACTTCCTCTATAAACTCTTATATGTTAGAGTTGTCTATGACCATACATTTCCCCTATTGGTTTACTAAGACGCACTCATACATTGGGTCAGCCTCTTTGTTAGCTTCCAGAATGGCTCCTTCGGTCGCCCGCTCACACCTTCAGAGGAGATAAATCACCCTCACATCCTTTGTTATCTTCTTCTTACATTGTCTACTTGCCATTACAACTATCTTTTATTTCCTTTCCCTCAAATCTTCATCCAATCTACTTCCAGAAAACCTACTTATCACGCTATGTCGTTGGGCTTCGTGCTCCATCGGGTCCATCCTGGGCCTCATTTTCTCTGTGAGTTATTTCGATATACTTTGAGGTTTAGGATCAGCATGATGAACCTCCTCAGTTGCTTCTCTTCTTCCTGCTCCCTCGATGCTCTGACCATTTACAGGCCCCATTCGTTCTCTGATAAAGGCAACTATAGCTCCCTCCATTCTTCTAGTTAGGACCCTAGCATCTTCCTCTAGCTCTATCTAAAATGCTGCATTTACCAAGTGAGATTTTTCGATGGTAAAAGGTTTTTCCATTGCATGTATAATGATTTTAGTCCCTTTTAAATTTGCCTTTGTGCATTGGTGATATTTCGAAGGGACTAAACCATGATTGTGCATCCACATCCATCCTATCAGAAGGTGATAAGAAGTAGCACTCTCAATCACATTGAATTTAATGTGTGAAGTAAGGTTCCCTATCATGATTCCATCATTAATATAGCCAATTGACTTGGAGAATTGGTTATTATAACCAGAAATTACCAAAGGCATTGGTATTAATATTTCATCAAGAATTTTGGGATTACATGGAAGGAACTAATGAGCATGATGTTTATCGATGCTCCCCCATCCATTAATGCCCTTATAAAACTTACACCATTAATACTAGAAGTTATATACAAGGGCCTATTATGTGGGAACCTTACATCCCTATCGATGTCACTAAAGTTACTTCAGACAAAAATTTTCTTGCCAATCTAGATATGGTCCCTCTCCACCCCAGCGACGGCACTGCATTCTTTCATGCAATGTCTAGGATCGCTTGCGTTATCTCTAATCGTCTCTCTTTAGGCATCCCCACATGGTCGAAGAACAATAAGAACTTGGTTGACTGAGATATAGCCTGGTATTCTAGCCCCTGATCTATCTCTTCACTATCCAAATTTTACATGTCTTCTACATATCTGGCACTAGCTTCATTGTAAGCTATCACTACGTTGGCCATTCCACTAGTACAGTCCTTTAATACTTCCTCAGACTCTTCTTGTTCGATCTACAGATCCCTCGCTTCCTATTCAACCTCTCTATCATAAGAAGTTATCAAATTAGCCCCATGTGCTGGCGGGAGTTATTGTTGACATTCTTATGAGGGATCTATAGAGTCCCTGTCTTCATGTTCTTGCTTATTATCTACCTCATTGTGAAATAGGTTCCCGTTGTATGACCTACCTTTCAATGGATCTGGTAATACTTAGGACCAACTCTTGTCTCTACATTTGGCTCCATAGTTAGAATACCCTTGGGTTCATATGTTGTCCCCTCTTGGACCATGGTGTTGTAACAACTAACAGCCTCCTTAACAGTACAAGACAGCGATGGTGGATCCTCTCTGTCTCTACCAAAATTTCTCTTATTTTCCCTCTTCGGTTGTTTAGTCCCTTCTCCTAACCCCAATAGAGTCGCCAAATGTAAGAGGGTAGTCCCCTTGAATCCTAGGAGTATATTAATACTAGTTGAGGTGTAACCCCTATAAGTATGGTGATAAATGATAACTCAAGATATCTTCAATAGATACAGATGAACACACAATATTTATATATAATCAACACTCATATTGAACTCATAAGTCTCTCATGTATAACTTAAATAATAATAATAATAATAAAGGAAACTCCAAAGCAACTCATTCAAATGAAGAGACAAGTAAGCGCCCTAGATACACCTTGGCAGGCAGCCAACATACCAAAAACCTCTGAAAGATCTCTGGTTAGCTATTAAAAGCATCACAATAAATGACAATGGTGGGTGAGTAAGAACCCTGGTTTGCAATAACTTATCTCTGATATATTCTCTCTCTAGCAATAATTTTTTAGAAAAAATTATCCTATCTCAAAAGTGGTTAAGGCCAATAAAATGCCTCACCCCATTCCCAAGATGCCTCAGTCATTCACATCTGTGAAAGACATCCTCTCATACTTTAAATCACAAACATTAAATGCATAATGGGCCAACTTGTCCTACATCATAAACATTAAATGCCAAGACGTGCCTTTTTCGTAACCACTGTGCGTCAGAGGGTTGTCACCGTAGAGGTGGCTCACCAAACCTTCTGATAACCCTAATACCACAATGGTTTACTCGAGTTTAGATTGGATGGTGTTTAGTTGGATGATGACATCACCTAAAGTATATATGATATTTGTTAGAGGATGTTTGGCTCAAGGCTCAATATATGATGAAACTCAAGGTTGCTCAACACGAGCTTTTATGGAGATAAGGTCACTCGATGTTTTACCAGGTGTATCTATGTTGGTCAGGGCAAGCCTTGACGCTACCTGACTTCTCAATCCTCCAAACCAAGTCCCTCTGAAGTTTCCATGGTGAGGTCATTCAGTAGTGCATGTAATCTCTCTCAGGCCCTGCCAGGCTTGGTCTCTCACACGTACCATTTGACCTCACCCTGAATACTACAATCGTTACATCATTACAATCAATGTTACTTAAGGTTACAAACTAAGAAAGAAAAGGAAGATAAAGGATGAGCTCTCTTGGGTAATCTCCTCGTTGGGCTGTGTCGTTGGGCTTCCTCGCTATGCATCCACGCTGAGCTATCTCATTGCCTTCATGTTGCTTACTTCCCTTGATTTTCTTTTATCGATTGGGGAGGCTTTATATAATTCAGATATTATCTTCAAGCCCCCTACAGATGTTAAGATCGAGGAAGAGACGATCTTATCTCCTTCTTACTTGGATGAAGAGGGTTATGTTCAATACCACGAGCTATTGACTACTTCATGGCTCCCAGTAGTTTTTTAGGGTGGAGACTTTTTTATTTCCATGTGTGAGGAGATGGTTTGCATTCTCGTAAGCGTGCCCCTCCTGCCCCACTTCCTTATCCATGACTTTTCTTGTTCTCTGCCTTTATTTATTATTCTCCTAATGTAATATTGGCTTCGACCTTTGAACATAATTTTTTTTAGTTTTGGCACGTGAACATATAACTTTTGTCTGACCTTTCCTTCTTGTTTGTACTTTTTTTTCTTGGTTTCTACTTTGGTTGTTTTATACTGTATATGCTTTGAGACACTTACTAGAAGGTGATGACTCGCTCGTCTGTAGGTTGATTGGTAAAAAGGCCGGGGTGTGATAATATTTCTTTATATGTTGATCTCCATACTTATACTTGGTTAGCAATATGTTTTCTTTATACTTAAGAGACGATCCAAGTTATGACGAATTATTTGTTTATACACGGTGAATAACCCGTGTTATTTGTACTTTAACCATTCTTTATTTGAAATAAACAACTTTCTTCCCAATATTAAGAACCAATTGGGACTCCGTTGAAAAATTTACTGATGAAAAATGATGTAGATGATTTTTAATAAAGAGAAAGATCAGTGAAAATCGATGTAGATGTCCAGTAAGGGACTTTAGCATAATTGATGCACAATGTTCTGCCTTAATAAGTTTTTTGAACCGAGTGACTCCAATTGAGTTTTTTATACTCGGTTGAAGAACCAAGTTATGCTAAAATATATGTATACTCGATTGGTAAATTGAGTTACTCTGAATCATCCGTTTATACATGGTTGATGAATCGTGTTATCCTGAACATTTATGTTGGACCTATGTTTGTGTTGTAAGATTTTTTTATACTCGTCTTACGAGCTAAGTT
This sequence comes from Sambucus nigra, assembly GCA_949130495.1. Classification (NCBI taxonomy): domain Eukaryota; kingdom Viridiplantae; phylum Streptophyta; class Magnoliopsida; order Dipsacales; family Adoxaceae; genus Sambucus; species Sambucus nigra. The sequence continues at coordinate 415,470,291 of OX422217.1, forward strand.
ACTCTGAGCTATATGTTTATACACAGTTGGTGAACAGTGTTATTTATACTTCGAAAGTCAATTGGAAATGGGTGGTATGAAAAACCATTTATGTTCCGATCACTAATTTTTTGAAATAAAAATTTTCCCCGTTGTAAAATCTGACGACGGTGTGTGATACCGATTTAAATTAATTCGCAAGTTTCCAATTAAACCATATTTAATTAGAGTCTATCTTTAAAACAAATCAAGTCAGCCCCTAAACATGCAACTATGTGTGTGCGTGTGTCAACCCATAAATAAATCAAAAATGCGACTAAAATATTCAGGAAAAATCCCCGCAGGGAAAAACCTTTTATTTCATTATAATAAGTAAATCGCAACTTACACGAATTACAACGAAATATAGTGACACACAAATACCCGCAGGCATCAATCGATGTCATCAGCAATTAATCCACATGCAGCGAACCCACATGGACCGCAATCCAATCAGCAAAGGAAGAACCGTATCACTCCTCAATGGCACGCAGCTATAAAACTTCGCCGAGACTCCCTCAGCAATAACACGTAGGCCTCGGTTGTAGAGATCTCCCCACAAAGATGAACAAAAGAAAAGTAGTGTTCTTGGGTTCCAAAAGGATTCACAAAAATATGGTAATGATGTGCGAATCAAAACATGAGTTTTTGGGACTCAAAATTATGAAGACTTGAGATAATAGAACTCTCAAAAACGTATCTCCAAGTCTTAAAAAATAACTCCCCGAAGTTGGATTTTATAGAAAAACCAAAAGAATTTTGAGTCGGTGTGACTTTTACTGTGTATATACCCCAAAACCATTCTGGTGTACCCCGAACCGGTTCCCCCTCAAACCGGTTCACTATGCAGTTCGCGGTACCTCGCTGGTTTGGGGTTAAAAGAAAACAGTATTCTTCTAATGAATTTTCTCCATCTTCAAAATGTCATAACCTCTTCACCGTAGCTCAGATTGAGGTACCGTTTCTTCCAATATCTTCATGGCATCGAGATCTTTAACTTTATAGTTGATCAGACATTCGGACTATGAGTGTAAAATTACCAAAATGCCCTTAAACTTTCCTATCTTGCCTTTCTTTCATTATTTTGACTTCTCTAGCGTACCACTTGCATAAAATCCATAAAATCGTGGAACGTGAAGTCGTTGAGGTAGATGTGGGACACTTGATGGAGATGTTGAATGCTTGATTCATAGAATTCTGATAGAAGCCGTCATATGATATCGTGAAGTGACATGCCTTTTGTAGCGGCGTACGACATACACAAATGTAAGATATCGGACTTGAGAAAAATGTCCTTACAAATCTCCCCCTATGTCTATGCCGGTACAAAATAAAAAATCTGAATTATTATCATTCAATTGACCTATACAAATCTGCCCTCCCATGAACCCAAAACTGGAAAGATACAATTGAATAAGTCTTCATTCGTTTGTTCTTCAGATCTTCAAGATCTCAAATCTTTTCTCATCAGGGTGTGCAATCTAATGATCATCAATGTAGTACTTACACACATGAGATAAAGAAAAATACCAAGTGATGTATCAAGTTTAAAATGAGATAAACACATATACCAATGTATGAGAAAAGCATAAGTCAAATCTCAAAAACTCCCCCAAAATTCAAACTCCCCCATAAAATGATAATTCTTTCTCCCCCTTTTTATTATGTCCCCAAATAAACAAATGAGAAGAATAAATCAAACAAGCAAAGTTGAGGTGTCACCGTATTCAAAACAAGGCATCAATCAAATGGCAAACGTTCTCTTGCAAAGAGATGCTCAAAAAAATCTTCAAAAACTATTTTTTGAATTTTTTAAAATTTTCATACAAAAATAAGATACAAAAAATCACACCATGGGTTTAAACTCAAACAACCAAGTCATGGAAACGGAATGTATGGGTGTGAACACATTCGATAGGGAAATCAACTCAATCAATCATATGTGCACGATGCATACGTGTACTCTTAACGAATGAACATCAAAAGTATCCTTAGGTGTAAAGATTGTTGAATTTAGATGACTTCGTCTTATGCAAATCAACAAATCAAAGTCAAAGTGATTTCCACACCAATAACGTCTAAAACTATTTAGCGCATTTTTAATCTTTTTAAGGACGTGCAAACCCGTTTTAATTCTCCATCCAAACTCCTTCATAGATATTTTCTTTTAGAGGTGTATAAACTAAATTCTCAAACTTTGGAGAATTGGTGCAAAAACCTAAATGGCCCATAATTGGCATGAATTTCTTTTTATTGCCTTTAAATTTTTTAGGGCTCTTTTAAATCTCTTTGGACCCCGAATAATAAAATTCCTCAATTTTTTAGGTCCAATTTAAACGGCGGCTTAATTGCAAAGGATAAAAAATAATCTTTCGTAGCCCTTCACCGTTTTCAAACAAAGCGCACAAACTCACAAACAGCTCTTACATGCACAACTTTCTTAACAAGTTTTACCATGCTTGGTTCGTTTTAAGGATAGGATTGAAGTGAAAACACCAAACCAACATGTGATAAGACAAGAACAATAATCAAACAAATCTGTGCATGTGTGCAATAAAGGAAATCCTGAGTCAACATGTAGGAAGTAACACTTAATTACATCTCAGTGACTCCAAACATTATAAAGCACATGGATGAATTGACCTATTGTCTCAAAACACTATCAAATAGTCACATGAAAAGATGGAATGATGTTGTGATTCGGTCACCCTAAGTGTTCATCCATAAACGGTGCAAACCAAATACAAAAATCTTTTTGGATTTTTCAAAAATTTTATTAAAATAAAATATTTTTGTATTTTTCAAAAATTTTCAAAAGCAAAAATTTATAAAAAAAAAAGTACATGTCAACACACTAGCAAATATATAACATGAAACCACAACTAGTGTATGACAAAAATTCAAACACAATCATCTATACGATATGACAAGAGAAGAGTCATGTGCAAGCAAATGAGAATCAACTTGTCTAAAATCTAGTGCTTCTAAAAGTGATTTCCTAACCCCAAATATATGTGAAGCGTCATGTGGGGGATTTGGGAACCACGGGAACACTAGACATAAACTTCCTATGACATTTTCCAAGATCAAAATAAAAACGCCTAAGGTGACCTTTCCTACCACAATATGAACATGTCTAAACAGGTGGAACAACACCTATGGGTTGACATTTTCTAACATCCTTGGAATTAGTTGACCCTCTAAAACAAATAATGGTTTTGGCTTTAACATTAGAAGCATGAGAACAAGATGAGCCATTACCATCACTATCAAACCTACTCGAGTCTGTCAAATCATTTTTTAACTTCGAAATTTTTTACTCAAGCTACAAATTAGACTCTTCCAATTTAAGGGATGCTTTTTTCAAATTTTCAATTAAACTTAACATTTTATCATGCTCCCCCTCAATTAATGCAAACTTTTCTCTAAGTGTCTCTTCACGTTCCACAAACTCATTGACTAAAATATTTTTATCCTCTTTGGCACAAACACAAACCATCGAATTCTTAAGGTCCCCCAATTCTTTTTCTAAAAATAGGACCCTATCATCACTCTCCTTCTTGGAAAATTTTAAAGCAAAAAAGTCATGGTCCAAGGAAACAAATTTTTCACGATAAAAATCTAGTTGATTTTGAACCGTTTGCAAAAGATCCACTGCGGATTTAAAACGAGAATTTTCTTTTTCCAAAAAATTAATTCTTTTAGCAAACGTCAAATTCAAATGATTTATATCATCAAAACTTTGACTCGTGTCATCAAAGGGGGCATCTGATTAGATAAGTGCTCCATCGAAAAAACTGCGATTTTTTGCAAAACTGATTTTTCAAAAAAAATTAATATGACACAAATTTTGCGAAAAATAGGAATACGCGATAAATTAAAGCAACCCGCTCTCATACCAATTTGTAAAATCTGACGACGGTGTGTGATACCGATATAAATTAATTAGCAAGTTTCTACTTAAACCTTATTTAATTAGAGTCTATCTTTAAACCAAATCAATTCAGCCCCTAAACATGCAAATACGTGTGTGCGTGTGTCATCCTATAAATAAGTAAAGCATGCCACACAAATATTCAGGAAAAATCCCCGCAGAGCAAAACCTTTTATTTCGTTATAATAAGTAAATCGCAACTTACACTGATTACAATGAAATACAGTGACACACGAATACCCGCAGGCGTCGATCGGTGTCGTCAGCAATGAATCCACATGCAGTGAACCCACATGGACCGCAATCCAATCAGCAAAGGGAGAACCGCAGCACTCATCAATGGCACGCAACCCTAAAACTTCCTAGAGACTCCCTTAGCAATAACACGCAGCCCTCGGTTGCAGAGATCTCCCCACAAAGATGAACAAAACCAAAATAGTGTTCTTTGGTTCTAAAAGGATTTACAAAAATATGGGAATGATGTGTGAATCAAAACATGAGTTTTTGGGACTCAAAAATATGAAGACTTGAGCTAATAGAACTCTCAAAAACGTCTCTCCAAGTCTTAAAAAATAACTCCCCTAAAGTTGGCTTTTATAGGAAAACCAAAAGAGTTTTGAGTCGGTGGGACTTTTATTGTGCGTGTACCCCAAATCGGTTACCCCCCGAACCGGTTCACTATGAGGTTCGCGGTACCTCACTGGTTTGGGGTTAAAAGGAAACAGCATTCTTCTAAGGAATTTTCTCCATCTTCAAAAGGTCATAATTTCCTCACCGTAGCTCGGATTGAGGTGCCATTTCTTCCAGTATCTACGTGGCGTCGAGCTCTTTAACTTTAAAGTTGACTAGACCTTCGGACTATGATTGTAAAATTACCAAAATGCCCTTGAACTTTCCTATCTTGTCTTTCTTTCATTGTTTTGACTTCTCTAGCGTATCACTTTCATAAAATCCATAAAATCGTGGAACGTGAAGTCATTGAGGCAGATGTGGGACACTTGATGGAGGTGTTGAATGTTTGATTCCTAGAATTCGGATAGAATCCGTAATATGATATTGTGAAGTGACGTGCCTTTTGTAGTGGCGTACAACATACACAAATGTAAGATATTGGACTTGAGAAAAATGTCCTTACACCCGTATAGTAGCACTCCAATCTTATTCCCTCCATATTCACCCCTAGTACATCCACCTTTTAATTTTAAATTAGTTGAGTGATCGGAGATAGCCCTTCTTGACTCGGACTTAACCCTATTATACTCAAAATACCTCACTACATAGATTGGATCAGATCTGGGGGACCCCGATTTAACTTGGGGATCAGCCAAATTGGTTTTTTGGAGGACAAGAGCACGTAAAAAGATTACAATAGTATCTTCGAGTGTTATCTTTCTTCCTCCTAGTAGTTGGTTCATAACTTGGTATGAACCGAAGTCTTAGGTGGGTTGGATAAATTTAATTTTCTTTTACTTTATTAATAATGTTGTTGTTCAGACTACATTCTAGATAACACTAAAAGGAGAAATGCATAATAAAGCTCACAAAAATATAGAACTGGAAATACTGAACAAGATTTTCCTCCACTATCTGGCATTCCTCTATTGATAGTATTGTGTCAAGTTCTCAGCATTCCACGAGCGTGGAAGGGATTGACCTTTATGACCTCTGAGCCCGTAAGTTCCTAGTCTGAGAATGTGAGCCACTATATATGGCCCTTACCATTTGTTCTCCAACTTTGCATCACTAGGATTTTTTGTCAACTGCATCATTATTCTGAGCAACAGGTCATCAACTTGGGATGCCTACTTCTTGACTCTTCAGTTGTAATAATGGGTTTCTTTATAATTCTTTGATGAAATCCTCAGTGTTACTTCCTCCCTTCATTCATCGAGAAATCCAAATTCTCCAGGAGTCATTCAACATTCTGATCTTCCCGGAAATAATGTACCCTCAAGATCAAGACTTCTAACTCAATTGGGACAACTGCAACGTTGTATGCTGCCTTAGATTCCTTCATCCATTGTTTTTGTCCCACCTTTAGTGGAGCGTTGTACCTATTGGAGGTAACTTTATCTTTGAATTTTATTTTTTCTTTTCTTTTTATAATTTTTTAAATATCTTTTTGGGTGTTTTTGTCTCTTTTATTTTTCAGGTATGGTTTTATTATTTGATTGGGTAAAACACCCAATTGATGTGTATAATGTAGGTGGAGGTCAATTCATGGCCTAAGATGAGTAGGTGGAGGAAGGAGAACAAGGTCTCTAAGACTTTGTCGTCCTTTAAGGATGTGGGTGTTATTTTAAATGCCCTACCGAGTGACTAGGTTTGTTTTCATTATTTATTTTTGGATTTTTCTTTTTTAATTCTTGTTTATTGGAGTTACCAATTTTCACGTTCAGATGCGACGGAAACTGCCGCACAAGTTTGGGTATGGGTGGTACATAGGGTAGAGCATAATGAGGCAGATTATGGAGGGATATAAGGTGGTTCCTCTAGAGAATCCCCCTTTCGTCTTGAGGTATCCGGAGAATATTAAAGATAAAACAAGGACATTAATGATGATAAGGGAGCACTACTCCACCTATACAAATATAGTTTTGATGCTTGGCTACTTGGACTTTGTGATAAGTTGGTTTATGTTGTCATCTATCTATGACTTTAAAGGAGCTCCACCTCCACCGGTGAGGACATGAGGCAATGGGGTTCTAGGGTCATTGGCTCAGGCTTCAGGGAGCGGTATCGGGGCCGCGAATATTTCTTCGCTTTTGTAGTATGAGACCCTTTGAGTTATGTGCATCTAGAGGGGGTGTTATAGAGATACCTCATCACCCCCACGTGTTGTTGGAGGTATTCATCCTATAACAATAAAGGACTTCCAGTTAGGGTAAGTTCTTACATTTCTTGTTGATTTATGATTCTAATGTACGTCCTTCTTTACATTTGTCAATTCTGGTATTTCTTTTTCTCTTCATTTGTACACTATATCCATACAGACTTCTTGGGTGGGGGATGTGTGAGACTAGATGGCTTTTGCAACGAGCAAATTTGGGCAATGGCTCATTCATGTGGTGATCCTCCGATGACTAATGATTATGTTCCTTCCTCAAGCTCTGGGAATGGCTCTTCTACTTCCCACCATCGTAACAAGTGTCCCCACCATAGTCATTAATGTCTATGATAGATTTGTTAGGTTTAGGTAAAAAGTCTAGGTTGTACCCCAACAATTTTATTTCTTTTTATTCTTTTCTGTCATGTACCTAGAAAACAAAATATATATAAAATGATACATTTTTATTTAATTACCTAGATTTAATGGCTAATTCTACATGCACCTTTAATTTTCTATTGATGGTTTTATGAGATTTTGAAAGAAAATATAAAGTATATATTTTTTCTGAATATACATTTTTCTGAATATATATTTTTTGATATTTTTAAAAAAAATCCTTGCAGGTTCTATTGTGAAAAAACCCTCATTTAAGGGATTATTTCGATATAAAAGATAAAAAAAAAAGGACTTGGTTTCCCTAATGACATATCAGTGCATGCATTTGGATTTTCAGCCTTTTGGACCCTCTTGTTGCATATTTATTCCTTTGATCCTACATAAATGCTGATGATTTAGCTGCATCAACGTTTTTTGAGAGGCTTTTGCTATAAAAGGGCTTAAGGATGGACTTTGGATCCCAAACCCCTTTTTATCTTCTCCCTTATATTTAATTTCAATTGTTCCAATGGTTGTTTACATGTCTGAAGGGTAGTCTTCCAACCTTGACGGCTTTGAATCTACGTGCGGGTATAATGTTGACTTCACCACATTCAACCTTCACCCTGTTACTTTGTGATGTAACCATTAAGTTAACAAGAGTATTCTAGAGGTGGACCTTAAGTTATAGTACCCTGAGGATCATATATTCCATTTTGGGTTTGACGCGGTGTTTCTAATCTATGAAGAATTTTTTTCTATGCTCGGTATCTACCATCGGGTTTCGATAACTATGCCTGATTTTTTTCATTCTTCGAGGGAAGTGTTGGGAGAGTTACTGCACATTTATCCATCTATGGACCGATCGTCGGTGTGTAGGGGAACAATCTGTCTCCCTGTGGTGCTTGAAATTGTATGACACCAAAGTGTTAATAATGTAGGATTTAGTGGAGTTATCGCCTTAGTCATGAATACAAAAACATTCCCAGTGATGGGTGTCATGAGTGAGGATACCTAAGTTGATGTTATAGTTTTGTGGATGTGCTGTTATTATAATCCGTCTGCCACTATTCTGGCGAAGATGCTAAATAGCCACAATGACAATAAGGAGGATCTCTTTGTACTTTTCTATACGAAAACCCGGTGACGTTGAACATGTGGTTAGTGGAGAGGTTACGTTTACTTGTGCCTCCTCCATTTCCTTGAACCTGTATGAATAACTTCTTTCTTAGATCTTACATAGACTTAGATGCATTTGTGGATTATTGTTATAAATGGTAACTAGAAAATAGGGTCAATTTTGTTCATTAGTTCGTGCCCTAGTACGGTGTGTTAACACCTGCATTGCAGCTCAGTGATTACCATTACATCCATTTTATAGACCTTTGTCAAACCTCTATTTATATTTTATGGAAACCTTGGCATCAGCCTGGTTGGGGGGAGATTGTTCCTCTACGCATAAGTTATTTCTTCCCCATGGAGGACCTAACAGAATCTCTGAGGATGTCTCCTGGAAGTTTGTGGCAGCATCGCAGACCTGCTCGACATATGACCCTGTCTGTGGGAGATGCTTTAATGGTTTCTAGTGATTACTTGAAGTGCTTATAGAAGGATTAAGTTTTGATGGTTTATGCTGATGAGGGAAGTTGAGGTCTCGACTAAGATTTTCAATATATATCATTATATTTAGTGCATGCTGATTCATACCCAAAATGAGGATTCATGTGAACCTCTAGAAGGTGATGATGGTTGTAATAATGATGATGAAGTTTATTTCTCTGATAGTTGAGGAACATTTCATGAAGATTTTTTATTTAAACGTTTTGTGATGTTTTAAGACTGTCTTGTCTGTAGGTGCAGTGAATGGTATTCCTTTTTCATTGGTATGGGTATGAGTGAAGTTTTATTTGAGTAAAGTAGGTGTTTGGGAAAGAATGTTATTGATCCGTTGTGTAAAAGACTGTATTAGGAACAAAATATATCAAAATAAGTGGCAAGTTTATCATATTTTATTACCATTGTGGAAGAGTCATTTTTTAACTATCTATACCAATCGTTAAGGCATGCATAATCCTTTTGTCTAATTAAAATGGTGAGGGATACTTATGCCTCCTGATGGAAGAAAAGAAAAGAATTTTGTGAAAGGGAAAGAACCTTTGCCAAAGTTAATTTATATAATGCTTACATAGCTCTATGTGGATAATTTTTTTATAGTGTTTAGAAAATATTTTGAGAGAACCAGGTCCTACGTAGTTATTTTAGGGATAAGAGAGAGAGAGAGAGAGAGAGAGAGAGAGAGAGAGAGAGAGAGATTTTACAATAGAAATGAGATGAGAATTACATAGCATGATGAGAGTTAGATTAAGGATAAAACTCCTTGAGATAATATAAGCCCATCAAGATCAGTGATCATAGCTTCACCTGCTGATAAGATCTTCTTCATAAGGTGTTTACCACTCCAATTGGGGTGGAATTTCTTATTAAATGAGCGTGAAATGTCACGATGATAACCTTGTATGTGATATAAAGCCATTAGTCTCTTTTCCTCCAAGATTGTTAAGTCATCGTATCGGCTTTGGTGACAATAAATTTCTCCTATTTGGCGTTCAAGCATGACTCGCGGTGAATCTACATCAAGTTCCATAGGTAAGAATGCCTACATGCCATAAACTATGGAGTAGGGAGTAACCCTAGTGGGTATTTTGACAGATGTGATGTAGCCCCATAGGGCGTAAGGGATACGGTCATCCAAATTTATGTAACTTTTTGTCATCATACTAATGATGGAATTGAGGCTTATATTTATAGCTTCGATAACACCATTAGTTTAGGTCATATACGATGAAGAATTGTGTCTCTGAATTCCATACTATTCGACCACTTCGATGATTTCAGCTTCAAAATGTAGATCATTATCTGATACGAAGTCATGAGGGACCCCGTAATGGCATATGATATTATTTTAAATGAACTTGTACACTTTCTTAGCATTCAACATCGCATATGACTCAACTTTAACCCTCTTAGTAATATAATCAATTATGACCAAGTTGAAATCATGCCCATTGGATTCTTTAAGGGTTACATTCCTAATGATGTTGTTGCCCCAAGTCAAGAAGGGCCATTAAGAGGTCATGTTATATAACTCTTGAGGAGGTAAGTGATGAAGATTAATGAATTATTGGCATTTGAGACAGATCTTGACGTATGTTGTGTAGTATTGGACCATGGTAGTCTAATAATATCCCTATCGATTGATCTTTTTGTCAAGCATATGATCGTACATATGGAATCCGTACTCACCTGACCTTGTCTGAATATTCTTCATTAGCGAGCTTGATGTGGTAGAGTAAGATGGCCTGAACAACTTTCGAACTTGCAATGGGACAATCGTTATTCCCTTGGACATGTCAACCATGGAGTCTAAGGTTGCCAACGAATCAACAAAGCTATTCCTTGAGCAAGGGAGGTAATGAAATGCGACATCTTTAAATTTTGAAGTGATATCTTCAAGATGAATGTGAAAGGTAAGAGTTTTTCGTCCTTGATTTTCCATTATTAGAGGACGTGTCCTATGATAAGGGTCGAATCTTCATAAACATAAAGGTATTTAATTTCTTTTTTGAGATTAATCTCGAATCCCACAGTGTATGCCTGATATTCTGACATGTTGTTCGTGCAAGTGAAATCTAGTTTGATGGCGATGGGATTATGCAAGTCATCAGGTGTGATAAACAGTATCTCAATACCATATCACTTATTATTGGGCACTCCATTAAATAACATTCTCCACTGGAGTTCCTCGAGGGCAATGAAATGAACCTCTTAATCCAAGAATTTGAAGACCCAAACATCAACTTCTTTCATTAGGTGATCTTCGAAGTAATTAGAGATAGACCTCCCTTTGACAAATTTTTACGTGACGTAGTAATGTTGAACCCGGCTAGTAAAAGTAACCATCGGGTCATTCGACTTAATAAGGAAGGTTTCTTCAGTAGATACTTTGTGGGATTTATTCAAGACACTAATTTAATATGGAAGCCAATCATGTAGTGTCAAAGTTTTTAGGTGACCCAAACTAAGGCGACGTACGCCTTTTCCCAATACAATTAGTTCACTTCATACCCATCCAACTTCTAACTAACGTAGTAGATGGCTCTTTTTTTGAGCGATTTTTTGATGTCTTAGGATAGCATATCCCCAGCTACAGTGTCAGTAAAAATTAATTAGAAGATGAGTATTAGACCACGTTGTGGTGGCATGAGCATTAGGGGCCGAGGAAGGTACTGCTTGACTTTGTCGAAGGATTATTTTCATAATTCATTCAAGATGATGGTTGAATATTTTCAAACAAGTTTGAAGATCGATTTAAAATGGAAGCGACTTAGCTGATGAATCAGTGGATGTACTAGATATTACCCAAGAAATCGCGCACTTATTTTTCAGTTCAAGGCAATGACATGTCAAGGATTTATCTGAGTTTATAAGGGTCTTATTTAATTCCCTTCTTGCTTACCATGAAGTTTAAGAGTTCCACTTTTGTGAAACTTGTTTAGGCACATATTCTTCACATTTATCCCCTTAATTTCAGTATTTTTATGATCCCGTGTAGTGTAAATATCTTGGATTTGTCTCAAATGTATTCTACTAACCTTTTTTGGCAAGTATTTCTTGTTTTGTGTATTTCTCATGTGTTTTACAGGTATTTCACGCAAGTTAGTGCGAAGGAGAACTCAAAACAGTGAAAGAAACCAAGAAATGGAGAGTTGAAGGGCCTTTTCGTAATTTTACAGCCTTAGTCCGGAGGTGGGGCCAACTAGAAAGTTTAAGAGCTCTAAATTACAAGAATACTGGAAAAAACGGCACCTCAATCCGAGCTACGGTGAAGAAGTTACGATGTTTTGAAGTTGCGGGATAATGAAGAGTCTAGATGTGCGGATTTCGGTCATTAATTATGCATTTAATGCAGTGCAACTCTTGGAAAACTTGTTCCACAAGCACTATTGGTTGTCAATTTCGAGATTTTGTGCTATAAAAGCCCATGACCTACATCATTTGAAGGAGGAGTTGCTAGAGAGAGGCTAGGTTAGGAGTAGGTTAGAAGTGCTAGATTGAATTTTAGGGTTAATTTCCAATTTCTTCAAGAGTTTTCATGAATCCTATTTTGTAAGAATTTCTGAATCCCAATTCCGTTCTTGTTGCTGAATTCAAGTAATCTCATTTCCATTCTCTTGTTTTATTATTTGCAATTTATTTATAATGTCTTGTAGATCCTTAATGTTGTGTATGAATTTGTTTTTTTTAATCCAATCATGAGTAGCTAAATTCTCAAGGGTTGGGGTACATGAACTCAATCCTAATACAAATTATTTGTATGGAAAATTAGAAAATAAATGAAAATATTGGTTGAATCGTGAATGAAAATCATATATGCATTGTCATATCTTTTAATCTCTCTTGCCCTAGGTACTTGGGATGTTTAAGAATGCTTTGTATGTATAATTTGTCGTTCACCGCTTTATATTGATCTTTGATTTCATATGATGCGGGCTTGAACCTCATATATGTAATGCTTAGTGATGATAAGGACTGGATTTAATCAAGAATTTTGATTTACAATTCTAGTATTCTATACGGTAATTTGTTAAGGATTGAGGGATTGTACCCTACCCTATTTTCTCCCATTTGTCAGATCTAATTTCTTTTGCACTTTTCAGTTTGTTTTTAATAGAAATTTTCCCAATCATCATCTTTTTCATTTTTATTTTAGAAGTAATAAATCAATTAAATTCTATAAAACATTCCCTGTGGATTCGATACCCAGACTTAATACTATACTACATAAAAGTGTAGTTAAAAGTTTAGGTTTTTTTTGTATTGAGGTTGGAAGCCGATAACAACGACTAGCGTATTACACGGACGCTCGGTTTTTCCACTCGATCAAAATGGCGCCGTTGCCGGGAAATGTTTTGTTATAGATTATCATTGATTTACTATTTCGAAAGATTTTTTTTTTTTCTTTGGATTTTTTTTTTAATATTTTTTGTAGCCTTGCACAATTGAGCGCCAAGAAACGTAGAATCCTCAACCGCACACCTTTGTACTCGATTTTCCATTTACATACTATTCGGTAATAATGTCTTTTCATGGTGAGTTCGGTAATTATAATGGTTCATATGGTAATCGTTTTCAAACTTTTTATTCTCAAGACTCCGCGGCTCGACCTATTACCATTGGTGAGGCCGTTCTAACTCTGGAGTGTGAAAGGCTTGCAAATGAATATAGGAGAGAAATTTATATTACATATTCTCAAGAATCTGTGCCTCGGCCTATTACCATGGGTGAGGCCTTTCTAAATCTTGCGTATGAAAAGCTTGAAAACGAATATCGAAAAAAAAATCATTTTGGGGAATCCAATGAAGATTTTTTCTCCAATATTTGTGAAACTATAAAAGGTTTTCAACCAAAAGAGGAATCCGAGGTTCTAGAGCCAAGGGATCCTACTTTGGAAGAATACACGCTTTTTCTAACCAAAAGAGTACTGGATTTTCTTTCCACCCAAAGCACAAAGAATATCGATTATGGTCTTGTGAAGGAAATGGTCACACTTTGCGATGATGTGCGTTCTATTTTGGAAAACAAAGAGGAGGTTGAGACTTGTGTGTCACCTCAAATTTTTGAAGAACATCTCATTGAAAGTGAGTCTTGCTCCCTTGAAATTCAATCTCCAAGTGATGATGAATCACTTGAGATTGAGTTTATTTCATCACCATTTTCGTTCACGGTTATTGAACCATTAGAAGTACCGCTAGATTCCTATGAGTCGGTTGAAAATTCTGAAACGTTTACACCTTTTACCGACAAAGACACTTTGCTAGAATTGTTTTGTAATATGGAATGTTCCTTTTTGTGTGCCCCTCTCCCCATACTACTTGAAAAATCTTTGGGAGGTGATTATATTTTTCTTGGATCTCAATTGTACTTGTCCCACCTACCACCCAAACCCCCCATCATCCCGTTAAATTTTTTAATTGGTGATGGTTCATTTTATCCATCTCACACATGCCTTCCGTTTTTCAAACGGAATTCTTATTTTTCGGGAAGCATGCATCCTAGTGAGGGTACACCATTAATCCCTCAAAGTCAAATTGTATTTTGGGTGGACCCTCAAATTTTTCGACTTCTAGTGTATGATTTATTAGCCGTTCAAATTGTAGGTTGTACATAATTAGTTTTTTTTCTTTTTCTTTTTCTCTCCTTTTGTAATAGTGTAGTGTCATTAGTTAAAGATTTTGTTATTATTTTTGTTATGCTTGGTTCTAACTTGTTTTGTAGATTCAATGGAATCGCACTCATCAGGGATCGCTCAATTTGGGTAATATCTTTCTTTTCCTCTCTTTATGTTGTGTTCTTGATTCACATTGAGGACAATGCAACATTTAAGTTAGGGGGTGTGGGATATTCTTCCCATTTATTGTTTAGATTCATTGATTCGATCACGTGTTCTTTCCAAGTGTGTTTTGAAAAAAAAAATTGAAAAAATTTGAAAAAATCCAAAAATATTTTTCTTCAAAATAAATAAAAATTGGAATTTAAATTTTTCAAAAATGTCACCTTTATTCTATTTAAAGTCTCAAATTGTTAAATCTCAATTGCACTAAGCCAAAATTGACCGAAGATGGAAATTGAAAGAAAATTGATGACTTAACGAATAAGTGTGGAGATTGATCAAACCCGGTGAGATTTCGAGCCTTTCAAATTTTTATAAGTTTTTAAATCAATCCGAGTTTATGATTAACTCAAAGTTCTTTTCAGCGTTTTAATAAGTCGTTGATGATCTCAATCCTTTGTTTTGATCGGTTATGGGAAATGTGTGAGATGTTGTCTCGAAATTCGTGCTAAATATATCTCTAAACTTTATTAATCTCGAGATGCATATGGTAATGTGATTAGCAATTTGGACGATGAAGTAGGCCATCGTTTGTTACCCAAAAATATTGGCCATAAAAAGATGTGAAAAATTATCCCTTTGCAACCCACTTTGAGGCAAATAAAATTTTTCCTTTCGTTTGATAACCTGAAAAACCAAATAGCCCGGAATTGTGAAAATTGAGAAAATTCATCAAATAAAGTCCAAATTGTGCAATAAAAAGGGGCAAGAAAAAAAAAGTGCTCAAAAGAAAAATAGAAAAAAAAAAGCAAGAAAAGAAAAGAGAAAAAGAAAAAAAAAGAAAAA
This sequence comes from Sambucus nigra, assembly GCA_949130495.1. Lineage (NCBI taxonomy): Eukaryota > Viridiplantae > Streptophyta > Magnoliopsida > Dipsacales > Adoxaceae > Sambucus > Sambucus nigra. The sequence continues at coordinate 415,485,684 of OX422217.1, forward strand.
AAGAAAAATGAGCAAATGCCCGAAAAAGGACAAATGGACGTCATAAGGACATTTTCCAATTCCGAACATTCCATCCATTCCCATTTTTACCCTTTACACTTTTTAACCCGAAAAAGTCCTAACCGAGTCCAAATTGCAAAATTAATTACTGCGTGGAGAGCTAAGACATGAAAAGATAATATGAGAGATTAAAATGGTGTGAATTAGAGGTGATGTTTCCATTTCCTAATAACCGTAATCCGATGATGAGATATTTTCACCATAAATTTCCTTCTTTTCAATTTTGTATGCATGAATTTGTGTCCATTATATTTACTCTTTATATCATGCATACCGAGAGAAAATAGCCACAATCCGAGTGATTCGTTTGTGAGTGAATCCGTAAGAATTTGAATCAAAACGAATTTTCGGAAAGTAACGTAATGCTCAATCGGTGGAAGTTTGAGGTTTAATTTTTGGCTTTGCACACACACACACTATGGTTTGAGACAGTTGAATATGAGTTGATGGTGATTATTTTTCGAAAATTTTAAATTGTACAAGTTTTAAGTATTTTGATATTTATTTGAGTCAATAAAGAATTTTGTGGGTAAATTCACTGCAAACCCTCACGAGACAAAACTCGTCCTACTAGGGTAACCTAGGGGTTTAAAGGCTTGTTGCATACGCTAAATGCAATCGCGTGCCTGCGAAAGTGGAATTTTATTTTAATAAAGGAATTTTCAAGAGTAGAATTTTGGCTAATTTCATTTACATTGCTCGGGACGCGCAAAGTTTTAAGTTAGGGGGTGTGTTTAGGCACATATTCTTCACATTTATCCCCTTAATTTCAGTATTTTTATGATCCCGTGTAGTGTAAATATCTTGGATTTGTCTCAAATGTATTCTACTAGCGTATTACACGGACGCTCGGTTTTTCCACTCGATCAACACTAAAGAAGAATTTTTGTCGAATCAGGCGCATCTAGTATTATCATAGTTGTTGTAAGAATTTCCTTAAGGCATTGATGTGACCTTCTCGAGTTTTGGATATGATGACCAGGTTGTCAACATAGACTTGGAATTCCTTGTGGATGAGATCATGCAAGATAGTTATGGATTCTCTTTGGTATATATCTCTGACCTTTTTTAGACCAAACGACATGATAATGTAGCAAGAGTTTTACCATGGGGTGGTGAAAATAGTTTTTTCTTGGTGATTTAATTATGCCCAATGAATCCATCGATGAATGACTTTAGAGCATGATTGGAAATAATTACGATGATCATATTGATTATGGGCATAGCATAATTGTCTTTTAGAGAATCTTTATTCATATCTGGATAGTCGATGCACCTGCGAACTTACCCTCATGATTTTTGTTTAGGGGTGTAATGGCGTGCCCAAGTTGGATACTAGTCTACATGGATTAAACTCACATTCAATTGCTTGAGCACTTCATCTTTCACTATGAGGTATAATTCAGGACGAAGCTTCCTCATTTTTTTCTTGATGAGGTCAGGATCTTTGGGGATTTCATGTTTCATGATTTCTAGGTCAATTTTAGGCATATTGCTTGAGGACTATACAAAGACGTCTATGAACTCTTTCAAAAAAATTTGCATTGTGACCATTCTCTCTTGTTGAGGGTTGATCCAATCCTAATCTCGCGCGGAGTGCAACTACAACTAAGATTAATGAAAATAGTTTTCTCATCATTAGTTTGAACATGATTGTGTTGTTTTATTTTTTCCTTATTGAGATTAGTTAAGAATTTTTCACATTTTAAGCCATCTTCATCAATTATTTGATTAACAACACCAAATCAAAAAATATAAGGCACAATAGGATACTCAAAATCTTCACTTATTTCATTGATATCACTTTTAGGAAAAAACAACAGTGATAACTTCCTCAAAAGAGGCCTCATTTACAATGACATCAAAAATATAAATAAAAAAAAAGAAACATGCTCAGTTTTGAGTTGGTAAATAATAGGGTTTTTAATTGGCCGGGTAGAGCTGGCCAAGATGTTCCATCAATTGAGAAGAGGTTTATTAGTAGGAGATATATTCTTGGTAGGGTCATACGACTTAAATTCAACATGGATCATGTAAATATACATTCCCAATTCAATAAGTCCAAAAGATTCATTGATATCAGTACTTTTAGTGCTTTTGCTGTCAAATGAGCTTGAATTAAATGACTTGATGGCTAAAGGATTTATCTCGTATCTGGATCCCTCAATATAGGTGATCTTATCCACGAAGAATATTATAAAACCTAGTTTGATCTTATCTTCGGCTACATCATATGATGGTTCAGGAATGCCACAATGTGTGAAATCTTCTTCCTCTTTAATGAAGTGTCCATTTAAAATGTCTTCATAAATGACTTGTTTGATATTTTACACCATCTTTCTGGATTAGAAATTTTTAAGACAATTGGATCACGAATTCTTCGTTGCTTGTGACTGGGAACCATTTCGAGCATAAAGTGCATCTTCTTGAACATTTTAATTACGTTAACATTTCCATGTGAATTCTATTTGTGGATTACCCTTTTTTGTAAATTGTATCCATTCGGAAGAGGGAGTGGATCAATCTTTGAATCCTGAAAGGAATATGTCATTAGTGTTATGTTCAATTTACAGGTTCAGGATGCTGGTGTTGATATCATTTGAATTATCATTATCCCCAATGATATTGATGACTTGATTATCTATGAAGAATATTTTTTATTGAAGAAAAGAATAAATTCCTCAGATACTATGGATATATGGTCGGCCGAGAAGAAGCTTGAAGCATCTTGGGTGTCGATCACTTAGAATTCCACTAAGGGGAAAATTAGACCAGTCCCGACTGTGAGGAGAATTAACCCCTTAACTTCTCAATGGGTGTTATCTTAAGCTAAAACTAACAGTTGATGCTGGCGTGAGATCACTGACTTATATCCCCCATCATAGGAGCATTCAAAGTGGGCACATATTTAAGTGAAATCATTATCTATAAGTAGCAATGGGACCATTTTATGCAGAACCTCGACTGAGATATTAAGGGCATAATTATAATCATGGACAAATTTAGGGATTTCTTCATTAGCAAAAGAATTTAGACTCTTGATGGTTAAAGTTCCAACTATATGGATTGCCTCGTCAGGAGAGGTAGAAGGAGGGATAGTAGCTTGCAAGAGCAACTTGATGAGGGAATTCTTGTGAAGCTGGAAGAACAAGAAAAGTCCCATATGGTGATATTAGTTTGGGTCCTTTTCATATGCTCGAGAATCTTGATTTCTCCAATGGCCATCTTAGGCATTGACGATTCTTTAACAACTATTTTCCCTTTATATGCAGGTGTATTGCCTATCGAAGGAATTGGAACTTTATTGTACGGACCAACATGGTCATGTGGTTTAATAATGATGGTAAAAAGAGATATATGATTTCTTCATCTATATTAGGGGCGGTAAAAATTTCACTGATCTATGATAAAAGTTATTCTAAGGAAATCACTCAATAAAAGGACTAAATAACACTACGATCTTCATTGTTGAGTTCTTTATCTCAATTGTCTAGTTGTCGGAATCATCACCCCACCCTATGGTAGTTATCCAGTTGTTCTCAAAGAATTCTATGCATTCAATAAGTTTACATGCTTCAGCGTATAAATCTTCCAATGTTGTAGAGTATACCATTAGCTTCATATTAACGACTAGACCCTACTTGATGCTTTACTTTATGAGGACTTTAGCAATGATGTACAGGGTAAACTCTTTCGGAAGTACAAACCATTCATGCAATTAATGGACCCACTTTCGAGATTCCATGTAAGATCACTCATTTTCGCACATTCTTCCTCTTTGAGAGTCAACCTTGGCAGAAAATTTAACCTAAACTCTTTCAACTGTTCAAGGACGACGAGTAATTCCATGCTCCATGTTTCTTACTTAGTAAGAACAACTATACAAGCTTTTTTCATCAGTGAGGGGGATCATTTATCAGTAATTTTAGGATGCAATAGGTAGGATGGACATATTTGGAAAGGAAACAAGGATTTATCTAGGTTAATGGATGAAGTATGACTGTTTATAGGATTGATTTTGGTTTAGGGATTAAATCTATAATCTTCATCGATGAGTATGGAATTCACACCATCTTAATGCATTGGTAAAGGATTTTGTCTAGTGTTTGATTTTAGGATCGTAAGGGGAACAATGATTAATTTATCAATCAGCCCTTGCACTATATTTTTTAGGTGATGGGATTGATTGGTGGTTTGTTCATCGATTTGGTGTAAATCGCAATGATAATTATGTTTCAAATATTTAGGAAGAGGACCACATAATGGATGAGGGTCCAAGGGTTTGATGATATTACGAGAGAGAAGGGCTTGATACACTTTGGAAAGGTGGCATGAAGGTCGGTGTATTATTTTCAGACAGTAGCATGAGGGGCTTCAAGTACCCATGAAGTGGTAGGTTAGGAGGAGATATTATTTATGACAAAAACAGTGGGATTCTTATACTTTTGATGAGTGAACTGATCGACTTATTGCTTTGTTTCTGATTTTGTCTTCCAATTTTGATTAATATCATTCTCTTATATCCCTACCCTAGCTTCTCAAAGAGCTCCGAAATGAGGCTAATACTGGATACCCATTGTGTTTCTTATGTGCGATATAAATTTCTTCTTCATAATAATGACTTGCTCTTCTTCTGACTGGCGGTTAGTTATAGTAGCGACTTTTTCTCACCACTTGATTATACAATTATTGAGAGATTCCCCAGGTCATTGTTTGAGTAGCTCAAGGTCATGGAGGGTTACTTCCAATTCTTTCTTTTACTTATACCGAGCCATGAATTCTCTGGTGACATCTTCCAAACATAGGATTCGTAACTCTTTAAGCGATAAAAACTAGTAGAGGGCCATCGTTTTAAGGGATTGTTGAAACATATGGGCATTTACACTACACCATTTTGAGTCATATTATCACGATCCTTGACCATGACAATTTTGGCCATGATAATAGACCTTGTCATGATCAAGGGCCATGACAACACCTTGTTCTCACAGTCCTTTTAACCCTATAAAATTTGTTAAACTTAGAGGGTGACCTTATATTATCACTGTCCAGAACTGTGATAACTTTCGGTTTATCACGATTAAGGATCGTGACAATATATGTGTGGTCATGATCAAGAACCCTGACAACCCAAAAATTTTCATGGTCTGGTCATAGTTAAGGATCGAGACAACACATATCCTATCATGATCCTTAATCATGACAAAATTGTAACCTAGAAAAAATAATTATTGGGTAGCTACTACTGCCCAACAGAAAACTTCGTTCAAACATTAAAAAAGAAACTATTTTTTATCAAACAAAACAACAACAACAACAACAACAACAACAAACCAACCATAATATAATATGTAATTAAGAGTAATCAAACCAAATACGCAATTACGTAAATCAAACCAAATTACAAAACATTCAAGTTAATTACATCAAAACCAAATACGTAAGTTTAATTACATCTAACCAAGTTTAAAAGTATAAAAATACAACAGCTCAATAATGGTCGAGGAGAAAAGTCGTCCAAATAATAAACGAGCCCACCACAACGTCGATATGTCGAACAAGCTCATCCAACCATAAAACCTCAATCACTTGGACCCATGACACGTAAGGTTTCATTAGATGGTTGTGTACCATGTTACCTATAGTGACACTCTTATCCTTTAGTCCCTTGTAACTCTTCGAACCTCCATGCATGTCACGAATATAAACTATCTCCCAAGCTGGCCCAAATGGAGTCGAGATAGTGGGGTTGGCATAGAGTATATATCGTAAGGGGATGATGATTTAACTGACATTAGAGAGGGGGATGGATTTGTGTTCCCCTAACCTACCTTATCCTTAACATCTCCTTTATCCTTAGCCTTCCCATTCCCCTTATTCGTGTGTACCCATTTGACCCATTCCAACATGTGATTCATCGTTTGTTAGGGATTTTTCAACTTCGAGTCTGTGTTCCCTTTGTATAAGTCGACCTTGGAAGATATCCCACTATGACCATAAACAAGTCCTAACAACATCGAATTTCCTATCCAGGAGCTGACACCTCGAGTGTGAACTTTTCTATCTTGGCCTAACACTTGACTCAGTGCATCCGTACTCAGAGATGTCTTATCAGCATCTCTCAAGCTATTATGCACCATCTTTGGCTTATCCTGAAATAGTATAAAAGCAGTTTTAACTTTAAAAAAGAATATGAATAAATTATTGAAATTCATAATATAATTTCAATTATAACTTCCCAAAGTATCGGCGCCCTGTGGATAAGTAGCCTCAGCCTTCTAAAATCGAACCTTTACTTAAGAGTTGATCTTATATGCCTTTATCCCTGGTCCACTCATAGATTTCTTCATCAATTAAATTAATAAAAAAAATTAATTTGATAATTAAACAAAATGTGACCAAATTAAAAAAAAAATACTTACCATCATATGTGTAAGGACATATGTTCCATTGTCCATAGTTTACATAGAGTATGTTGTATACCGCTACAACCGTCTAAACAAGCTCACGATCATTTGTTCAAGACGACGGATTCGAATTTCAAGTATCTTCAATATATTTTTGACATGAGGTACAATTTCATATAAAATGTGTTTAAGTTTCGTAAATGCTTAACTTAAGTATTGAGATATTTTTCGAAACTATTTTTAACAAAATGAGGCGTTTTCCTAAGTCAAAATTATTTTTGACCTGTAGGCGAGATTTTTAAAATAATATTTTCTCGTTCCTATTGTTCAAACGACAAGGCAATGTCATTCAAACAACATTAACATGTCATTCAAACGACTGCTCACATGTCTTTCAAAGGGTAACGAAAAGGGTCGTTTGTTTGGTGATTCAAACGACCACATACTGTTTTGTGTTTTTAAACGTCAATTCTTAGATCGTTAATAACGACATATAATGTCGTTTAAACGATGTGACAATGTCATTCCAAAGACTTCTAACGATATGCGCCGCCTTAAGATTTTTGTTCAGCTATAAATACCTGTTTTAGAGACCTTTTTCTTTAAGACTTTCGCAAAACAAAAAATGCATCTTGGCAGACATTCTAGTCTCACTTTTAGGGATTTTTATGTTTTTGATTCACCAATATCAATCCCAATTCTTTTGTGAAGCATTTGTGGAACCCAATCACTTTTGTGGAAGTTTGTATTTGTGGAGTGTCATCTTTACTACTGATTTAGTAGTTCTTGTGGGAGCTGCTTGCTGATGACTACGAGTATTGGGGATACTAGAGGGTATTCACGGTTGAGGAAGATTTGCGATTCTTGTGGATCTTTCGGGATTCATTGTTGATCTAGGCTGCGATCTATGTGAGTTTTCATCGAAAGATTTATTGCAAATTTTGCTATGTAATTTTTAGTTGCGATTTACGTTAGATAGTGAAATAAAAAGGTTCCTGAAATTTGTCTGTCCTTCGACTTGTATTTGATTTGTGATTGTTTGATTAAATGATTGATTTAATAACATAGATGCATGTTTAGGGGTTAATAAAATTTGGATCTAAGACTGACTCTAATTAAATAAGTTTTAATTGGATATTTGTGAATCCCAAAAGTAATAGATATCACACATTCTCAAATTGGAATCAAAGCTTTAACTCGGAATTTTTACCTCTCACAAATTGGTATTAGAGCAGGTTACTCCAAGTTATCAAGTGATCCTGATTTTTTTTAGTTTTTCGTTTGATACCTTTTGACTCCTCACGTTGTCAAATTGGTATCAGAGCAGGTTACTCTAATTTATCGAGTGATTGTTTTTTTGCAAAAATTTTATGATGTCGATTTTTTTTAAACCTAATTTTGCAAAAAATTCTTAATTTTTTCGATGGAGAACTTATATAATGGGATGCCCATTTTGATGGCGCAAATTATTAGAAATCCCACATGAGATCGTGTTTAAAGGCTATTGATGAGCGTGTTTTGTTATATGAGAAAGAGGGTGGACTCCTCCCACTGTCACCGTTGATAATGTGCCGAATCTCAAACCTGTGTCTGACTGTATTGAGGATGATTTTAAATGGAGCTTTTAACTCCTGTGGCCTGAATGCTATTTTTGGAGTCGTCACCCCTAACGAGTTCCGTCGTATTATGACGTTCATCATGTCTAAAGAGGCATGGGATATCCTCCAATGGACACATGAGGGTACCAACGTTGTTAATGCGTCTAAGTTACAAATTTTGACCACCCAATTCAAGACTATCACCATGTTAGAGTCAGAGTGTTTTGACAAGTGTTATGATAGGTTATCGTAGATCATTAACACGAGTTTTAATATGGGTGAGAAAATTGCTGATTAGAGGGTCGTAAAAAAGATTTTGAGGTCACTCCCGTAATGCTTCATTCCTAAGGTCAGTGTTTTAAACTCATTAGGGATAATAGATACACTTAGGTTAGAAGAACTCGTAGGAGATCTTATAACTTTATTAGATCGACATGTTTCCTACCACTGTTAAGCCTAATGATAGAGGGAATGCACTTAGGTCCCAATTGAATAAGAGTCAAGTAGTGTCTACGAAGAGAGAGAGGAAGAAGAAAGAGAGATTTTGTGAGTCTGAGTCTGAGGGCGAGTTTGATCTTGATGATATGGCCTTGTTTGCAAAAAATTTCAAAAAGTTTCTCAAATTTTCAAAAGAAAATTCTTCCAATAAAAAGCTTTTTGAGAAAAATAAAAATGAAGAAGAGGCCAATGAGAGCAATGAGAAAGAGGTAGAAGAGAGATGTTTTGAGTGTGAGGGCAAAGGGCACAAATCGTTTGAATGTCCCACTATGCTAAAGAGAAAGGGCAAGAAAGTTGCTTTTCCAGCCACTCTTAGCAATAGTGACGTCGAGGTGAATGATTCCAGGGATAAATCATCACATGATATGTGTGTTTCCTTTATGGTTAGTCATGTGATCCCATCTAGTTTTTCCCACAATGATGAGGACACTTGTTACGTGAGAGCCCCAATGATGATTTGAGTGATTCTAGTGAGTGTGAGAGTGAGATAGAAAGTGAGGTTGAAAGTGAACTCCAAAAATCGTTTAGAGATTTATACGCTGAAACCTTAAATATGAAGAAGTTGAATAAAGATTTAGGTCTTATGTAGTTAGATTTAGAGAGAGATAGGAGTTTTGAGGGAGTTTGAGGCATCGACGAGTTAACTCGAGAAGGTGGAGGTTCTTTAAGTGAGGAGTTGATCGCCATAGGTCGGGAAAAGAGTGAACTTGAAGTTCGTGTGTTCCAACTCGAGAGAGATCTTGAACGCGCCCGAGAGGTCAAGGTCACTATAGAGGATACATCTAAGAAGGTTGGTGAGATACTGCTCGATCCCACTTTGGGTAATATTGAGAGAGTAGGAATAGGTCATGATGGTGCGTCTACTTCCCATGTTGTACCCGAGCTGGTTTTTGAGTTTGTGATAAATCCATACGGCTCTCAACATAACCCACCTAGGAACTTGTTTTTCGATAGGAGAGTGAATCCTAGACATTTTGAGAGAGGTGTTCCTAGGCCCGTGTATGTTTACACCCATTGCAATAAGAAAGGACACCCCCTCAAGGAATTTTGTTTTAAGTTGGGTAGTGTGTCTCACATAATTTTACCATGTTATGCTACTACACGTCTTCCTACACATGGTACTTTGCATAATCCTGCGCATCATATGAGAGAGTTTTCTCATATTCGAGAGGAGGTTAAGTTTTTGGTCAAACTTCACATAATTTGATGGATATTTTTCATAGGATCTCACCACCTTTGGAAAACTCTTCCGCACCTAACGGTTGAGTTTTAGACCTATTTGCTACCATAGGATAATTTACATGACGATATTTTATGCCTATTGTGTGTGTACTACTTTTGTATTTATTTTTCCCATTTTTGATATATTTTTTAAAAAACCAAAAAGACTTTTCTTTTTAAAAAAATTTTGGAATTAACAAAAAGATTTTCTATTTTTTTGAGAAAATAGAATTATAAAAACCAAAAAGATTTTATTTTGATAATTTTTTTGGAAAAAGACAAAAATATTTTTGTATTTGATTTTACACTGTTCATGAATTGACATTTAGGATGACCAAATCCCAATTCATTCCATTATCCATATGATTGTTTGATAGCGATTTGAGACACATCATCATTATTTGCAATGTTTGGAGTCATTGAGATGTGATTAGTTGCTACTTCCTATATGTTTGACTCGTGATTCACGAATTTGTTTGATTATTGTGCTTTTCTATCATATATTGGTCGAAATATTTTCATCTCAATTATGTCTTTTAAACGTACCAAATATGATAAAACTTGACAATGAAAGTAGTGCATGTAATAACCATTACCCGTGCGGAATTTGTTTTAATTTTAAAAAATGATGAGTGAACACAGGAAAGGTCTGCGAGTGAATAATAATCACGTCATGAAAGCCACCGTTTGAAAAGAGCCCAAAAAAATTAAGGCAATAAAAGGATAAATATGCCAAAAGGGGCCATTACGATTTAGATCACCCCAATAGAAAAATAAAAAGAGTTATTATTTATGAGGGTGTTTGGATGGAAATAAAACAATGGGTTTACACGTTGTAACAACCCTTGCTTTTGGGAGCCCATTTTATATTTATTTACTATGTTGAGTAGTTGCATATATAAATGTCGGATGTGGGTAAGTATTAATTTGATGAAATGAGTTAATATTTACAATTAAGTTGCATAATTACCATGTGGGTAAGTGATTATTACCATGTAGTGTTCTATTTTGTCATGGAAATTAAAATGGCAATTTGAATTAAAATGGAACCGAAACTTAAAATGGCTTATAAAATCTCCAAGTGATAATTTGGAGGGTGTAGTTAGTTCCGGGAGGTGCGAGACAGTCAAAATGTGTGCCATATTGTATTTTGAGATTTTGGGCACTTTTGACTGGTTTTGGCATATTGCGTATTTGTTATTAACTATTGCGGTATTATTACTTAAGGTTGGAGACTTTTAATCTTAAGCCACGTTTTAGTCTTTCCCCAAGTCTTTCATTTCCTCTTATTTGCCCTAAGTGTTCTAGCCCTAAGAGTGAGAGTGAGAGTGAGAGTGGAAGATTGGAGAGAAAAGAGAGAGAGATCTTGTAGATTGGTGGTTTGATCTTGCTTTCTTCTTCAACCAAGCCTGAAATTGAAGCCCCAAGGCAAGTTTTCTACTTGCTATTATATGGTTTAAGATGAATAATCAGTATGGGTAGTTATGTATAGTTTGATGCAATATAATTGTGGTTTTTGGTTGGATTTATGGGTATCAACATCTTTGATAGAGATAGATTGTTGATTAAGGTAGAGAAATGTGGTTGGGAGCATTTATGATCTTTTTGTATCATTAAATGTAGTTGGATGGTTTTTGGGTTGGTTATTGATTTTGGGTTTAGAAGGAAAATAGGAGAGAAAGGTATAGGTCTGCTATGACCGGTCGACCGCGTCTCTCAGACCGGTCGATCGGGCCTTCGGAAGAGGGCTCACTGCTTTCTTTCAAGGCATGAAAATAAGGGAGCGGTCGACCGCGGTACCCTACCGGTCGACTGGTCCATCCGAAATGAACTTTCTGCTTTCTTTCAAATGCCAAAACTTGAGACGCGGTCGATCGCGGTCTTGGGACCGGTCGACCAGTCCCCTGTTTTTCTTACCCAAATTTCCTACTTTTGTTTTAAATCCCTTTCTTCCCTTAGGAACTTAGGACTCTTCTTGAATGAAGTAAACCTTGGCTTTTAGAGTCCTAGTTGAGTTGGTTGTCACCCTAGTGTTGAATGGGTTTCACTTGGGGTTAAGTCCGGGGGAGGGGTTGTCCTAAGTGGTGTTAAGGCATCACTTTACCTTGTGCATCCTAATAAATATGGATGGGAATTGTAGGCCCATACTTGGAGACTTTAGGGGCTTGAAATGAGGCACATAAGACCTTAAGCTCGGGAAACGAACATGATCCCTTGGAGTGTTATTCGAGGCATAACCTAGGATGAAGAGTAATGAAATATCCTATGATTATAGTTTCAAACAAATGAAACATGTAAATGTGATGAAAAGGGAAATTATGGTTTTTATAGTAAATGCTAATTTACTTAAACACACCTCTCTAAATGCTATCATAAGGGAAGCTCGCGCATGGGGTGATGTTCCTTGACTAGTGAATGCAGGGAGACTATAGTCCTCGGCCATATGCGGGTTTATTATATGTATTTTTTGCGCTAGTGAAGTAATTCCGGGTGTGGTTATGACTCACTCGCAGGCATATGGCCACTTCCCGACGTGCGTTAGGTACCCAGGCTGCCTTATTTGATGGGCCCTTGGAAGATGATAGTCATTTAGGGGCGTGCCCAGTGGGGAAACTCGGAGGGGCGGTCTTAGAATCGTTATATGTATAAGAATATGACTTTTCTAAACTCAAGTGGGACTTGAGGGTTGTATATTTCCACTAAATGGTATAATGACACTTACATTCCTGCTAAGGGATGGGAATTAGAATGAAATGAGAAGATAAGGTTAGTATATTCCTGTTAAGGAATTGAAACTGAATTAAAGTGGAAATTGGTGAATAGAAGCTTTTAATTTAATCAATACATCATCTCATTTTCTTGCATAGTTTATTTTAGGCATGCCATTTTAGTTGTCTTATATAACTTCATGCTTAGGTTGTTAGATTCTGTTTTCCATTATCATGATTAACTGTTCATATCTAGCATGCTTTTTGTTCATGTGGGAAATATATATAAATCGGGTCCTGACCCGTTCATTTTCCTCTATGTTGTGCTTGTTATTGTATCCGCCCAGGTGCTCCTCCGCAAGGACGCCCGTGTTGATATTCCTACTCTTTTGCTGTTAAGGAGCTGTATGAAATTGCGGATATTACAGGATTTTTTTGTTAGACGCCATCATTCTTTTGATACCTAGTTATGATCGGGTCTGTAACTCGGGCTAGTGGCCCAAACTTGTAATTGTATAATGAATGTATTGTATAACATCTAACTGTTGTGATTACTTTTGTGTAGCTGTGAACCGACAGCATATTCGATTCTTCTCTTTGTATATAGTGGTTTTAGACGTATGCTAATTATGTTTCTTTGAATTCCACTATTGTTCTAGAATGGGTTGTTTAAATTATTTTCTTAACTCAATTTTTTTTTATCACATAAATTGTTTTGACAACCCGTTTTCTGAATTATTGGGTGGTTTTCTCGGTTACTCTTACTATACTAGTGGTGCTGAGAATGATTTCCGTCCATGATTACCGTATATGTCGGAGTATCGGGCTGGCCACCCCTTATTTCGGACTGCGGGTTGTCACACACGTCCTGACAAATTCTTGAAAAATCATTACATAGTTTTAGATGTTATTGGTGTGGAAATCATTTCTGACTTTGATATGTCGATTAGATTAAGTCAATTTCAAATAAATTCACATTTTGACACCTAAGGACAATTTTGAGATCATTCGTTAGGAGTATCCATATTCATCGTGCACATATGTTATGTTTGATTGCATTAATTTTCCTAACAAATTTTTTCAAACCCATTCATTCCGTGTCCACGATTTGGTTATCTTAGTGTAAATTCATGGTGCGTGTTGTATTTGTGAAATTTGCATTTTTTTGAAAAATTTGAAAAATCAAAAGGATATTGTGAAAGCCTTTTGAGTATATTGCATGAGCGTACTTGATATCTTTGTTATACTTGTCGCGACACTCCATATTTATCTAGTTTGTCTTTGCCTTATTTATTTCGGACAAATAAAAAGGGAGAGAATGAATTATGAATTATGGGGGAGATTTGATTTATTTTACTTGATTTGATTTATGTTTATCTCATTTCAAACTCGATACGTCACAAAGGTATTTATTTTGTCTATTGTGTGGGGGACTTTGATGATCATTTGGAAAGAACACAAAAGAAGCCCAATGAAAGCAAAGAGAGTTGAAGATTTCAAAGTTGAAGATTTTGAAGAGAATTTGAAGACTTGCATACTTAGTATCTTTCCGGTTTTGGGGTTGCATGGGAGGGTATTTGATTTGTATAGGATTTTTTTGTGTTTTGATAATTCGGTTGTTTTTATTATGTACCGGCATAGACATAGGGGGAGATTTGTAAGGACATATTTTCCATTGTCCATAGTTTACATAGAGTATGTCGTATACCGCTACAACTGTTGAGAGATGCTCACGGTCATTAGTTCAAGATGACGGATACGAATTTCAAGTATCTTCAACATATGCGCGATATGAGGTACAACTTCATATAGAATGTGTTTAAGTTTCACAAATGCTTTACTTGAGTATGGGGATAGTTTATGAAACTGTTTTTAATAAAATGAGGCATTTTTTCTCAGTCAAAATTATTTTTGAAGACCTCTAGGCGATCTTTTTAAAATAATATTTTCTCGCTCCTGTTGTTCAAGTGACATGGCAATTTCATTCAAACGACATTGACATGTCATTCAAATGACATTGACATCACGTGTTGTTTGAAGGGTCGCGAGAAGCGTCATTTCTTTCGTACTTCAAATGACCACGTACTGTTTTGTGTTATTAAAGGTCATTTCTTAGGTCGTTAGTAACGACGTCTAATATCGTTCAAACGACGTGATAATGTCATTCGAATGACTTCTAACGACATGCGCCACCTTAAGATTTTTGTTCAACTATAAATACCTCTTTTAGAGACCTTTTTTATTAAGACTTTTGCAAAATAGAAACTGCATCTTTGCAGACATTCTAGTCTTCAGTTTTAGGGATTTTTATGTTTTTGATTCACAAAAATCACTCCCAATTATTTTGTGAATCATTTGTCGAACCCAATCACTTCTGTGGAAGTTTGTGTTTGTGGAGTGCCATCTCTACTGTTGAATTGGTAGTTCTTGTGGAACCTGCTTGCCGATGACTGCGGTCATTGGGGATACTCGAGGGTATTCACTGCTGAGGAAGAGCTGCGATTCTTGTGGATCTTGTGGGATTCATTGCAAATTTTGCTATGTAATTGTAATTTGCAATTTGCATTAGATAGTGAAATAAAAAGATTTTACTCATAAGGGTTTTTTTCATGAAATTTGTCTGTCTCGCGATTTGTGTTCGACATGTGATTATTTGATTAAATTATTGATTTAATCACATAGATGCATGTTTAGGGGTTAATAAAATTTGGATCTAAAACTCACTCTAATTAAATAAGTTTTAATTGGAAATTTGAGAATCCCAAAAGTAATGTATATCACGCATTCTAATATTGGTATCAGAGCTTTAGCTTGGGACTTTTACCTCTCATAATATACTCCACCTCCGCGTAAGATGTTTGCCCGAAGTAGTTTACATCCACCTTATTTCATCGATTAGTCCTCGTCGAGCCACGGGCTGGCAACTATCTATCATACATCTCAAAATCCATAAACCTCTGCCAGTTGACTAACGTGATCAGAACCTTCTTTGGGACGGTTTCCCTATATCGTACTAAGACTCTCGGTCCTTCTCAAAATAACAGGTGCATATGTTTTTCTTCCATGTCTTCCATTTCTTGCATATAATCATCAATATATTGTCCCTCGATTCCGGGGGGAAGTTGAATTGTTGTTGTCCAACAAACATAGAATATTAGAAAATTAGTGAATTAACATGAAATAAACATATAATATAATCTTATTTGAAAGTCAAATATTGAATATAAATATTGAGATTTTAATACCTCTAGGGCCCCCCAAATCGCCATCTTCATCTCACCGGACTTGTTCCTCCAATTATCATATTCGAGAACAATTATTGATTTCATTAAGTCTAATAACCTCATCATTAAAGGCTTCTTGCTTTCAATTATTCTCCCATACTTGTTGAACTTAATGGGATTTTTATTTGATGATCCATCATCCCCTCGCTTTGTCCCGAGGTATGATAGGCTGATATAGACATGTTCTGCAAAACAAAGGCTTCAGTAGCATTATATAAACATAAATCATAAGGATATACTCAATCGAGATATACAAATTTAAATAACGCAAAGATATTTGTGCCTCTTTTTAATTTCAATTTCAATTTTAAGCAACCTAGCACATGTATGAACTAGTTGAAGTCACATTAGGCATATGGGTCAATCAAACTCAAGTTGTAATTAGGAAATCTAGGTAAATTCACTAGATGAAGAAATACTAATTCAATTTTTATGGATATGACAAGATCTATGTGAGATCTAAGTGTAGTGTATGATGCAAGTGAAGGAGTAATAAGTATTTCAAATTTTTTTAAAAGAGATGGAAAAGGACTTATTTATAGGTTTTTCTCGGAAAAAATGTATCCTCCATGCGCACGGTTAACTTTTATCGTGCACATGTTTTCAACTAGCATGCAATCATGTCTGAAATGGTATGCGGTCATGCGCACGGGTCAAATCTTTATTGTGCGAATGTTTGTCAAGCACACAAGTCCTAATGGGACGGTGCGAATAGTTTGAAGTCAATTCAAAAAGACTTATAAACTATAAAAAATTTAAAATCAGGTCTTTTACCAAAGGTATACACATCTCACGTATCAAAATTAATTATTCAACCCTTTAAAAAACACATTTTATAAATGAGTGAAGTGTGTGCATAATGTCATCTAACATGAGTCACAAGACTGTACCGGTTATTTCTTCAGGTTAATTGAGTGCTCTATGACATGATCGTGCCTATTTTTGGATAAACTTATTATTAAAATATGCTTTAACTCTATAACGCCCCATTTTCAATCTTAAGCCTTGGATTTTTGAAATTTTAATACAACAACCCACATTAGACTTAACAAATAATAAATTAGGGACTACATTTTACAATATTATATATTACATTTCACTACAAATTACAAATTGGAATCCTCGTCATTTTCCAATCTAAAATCACCAAACTAGATCGAGATTATATTTCATAACCCAAATAAATCCACTCGTGTAAAGTATCCCAAAATTGCTTTAATTGCGGGTTATCATCCAATATAGATTCATAGTCGGTAGGAGCTGCGAGGTCATCCATGCTAATGGTGAGATGCTTTGCCCCATGTAAGACGACTGCTCACAGTTTGCTATTGATATACTTCGAGTAAAAAAAATTCTTGCTCTTTTCAATTGCACAAACAAATGGCTCGTCATTCATATGATCCTTTTTCTTAATCTTAGACAAGTCTACCATTATCATATTGGTACCCGAATCGACTTTAAATGCATTTTTGTGCTCAACTTTTACCCAGTCACGGTAAAACACAACCTCTTTGAAATATATATATAGTCTAATTCAAAAATGTTTTAAATTACACCATATTAAGTCATTTATGCTTCAATGAAGTTTTTATCTTTGGCACTTTCCCCGAAATACGATAGCGTCTTATATGAAATGACACTATTTTGTAATGAAGTATTTTGCTTGTACAACCTTGACAAGAATACAAAACCATTTAGTCGATACTTCTTAAACTCATGTGCCATGAAATTGGGTCCATTAGAGAGCGAGAAAGCCTTGACATGGCATCATCTATCTTTAATAAATGAAATTACGGATTACATAAGTTAATTCGATGATTTTTAAAGTTTATAATAATTTATCATTTAATAAGGGACGTTTGACATAATAATTACCTCTTCTAACACCCAAAGTCTGAATTCATTATTTAAATGTGAAATCGTACTTCCTTTTTTATTGTGTTCGGAGGAAATATAATTTCTACATTGAATTGAAAAATCTGTCAATAAGGTGATCAAGTATACTATATAACGACACGAAGTAAAATTATAGCACGCACTAACTATTATGACAACCTTATTTGTAATAGTTTAATTATGTCATTTAATTTTGTAGGAACCTATGTATAAATATTAAAACTTTATGTTATAAATAGAATGTGATGGAAGATGAATGATTTAATTTATTCATTTATTCCTCTTTGTTGATTTCTCGCTTTTCTGTAATTCTCTTCTTCTTCTTCTTCTTTTTATTCTCCTCCTCCTCCTCTTCTTTCCCTTTATTATGTAAATTGGCTATCACATAAATTTAACATAGTATCAGATCATGATGTGTAAATATCAAGGGTATGTTTTGAATACCTAAAGCTAAGTGTATAAATCCTAGGTATTTCTGAAAAATAAGAATTGTTAAACCCATTTTTGAATCATAAGTTCTGGATCATTATATTTCAACCCGATCTACACAAATATGTATGTTTTTCCATGGATTCTTGTTGTTCTCGCACTGTTCAGTTAAGGTCTACCTTGTTTCTAATTAAAAGATCATATATGCCTCATTCTTCTTTTTGGGTTATTAATCTAATGTTCGGAAACCCATCAGAGTAGTTATTGTGTGTTAGTGGTTTGTGTATGTGTTAAAGAGATGGTTCTATGCACAATTAGTATTTTCTATTTTTTAAGAGGTGTGTGTGCCCAAAACCTATTTGTAAAATGTCTACCTCAAAAGATAAATATCGATCAACTAGCTCTTTTACAAGTGTAACTCTCGTGATGGGTTATAAAAGTGATCATTATCTAGACCTATGTATTACGAATGTCAGACTGGACGAAATAAATTATATACAGTGGGCTCAATCTATTTGTATGTACATTATTGGCCATACAATGATTTCCCATGTTGACAAAACTGTACCTTATCCCCCATGAACGACCTTAAATACGGTGACTGGGGGCCTGAGAATTCCCTAGTTATGATGTGGTTGTTGCAGTCAATGCAACCTCAAATTAGCAAGGTTTTTCTGTTTATGAAAATGGTAAGAGAGTTGTTTATTCGTCTGTTGGAAGTTTTTCCAAGTTGTATGAACTCGAGCAGAATATTACAAAATTTGAATAAGAAGACAAATATTTTGCTATGTATTACCATTCTCTGCGAGAAAAGTGGGAGAGGTATAACCACTTTTAAGACTATGTACTTATATGTGTAGATAACATTAAGATAGTAGGTTATGGTAGAACGGAGCAGTACCCCTACATCTGCTCATGAAGTGTTCTCTTATATATAAGATGAGGAAAGCATGAAGAAGTTTGTGCTTCCTAAGGATGAATTAAAAGCATCTCTATTCGAGAGGTTTTCTCTTTCCATCTAGCAATGTAACATGTTTTTTTCCACCAAGGGAGGAAAATAGCATGATAAGAGGCACCTGAAGTCTGACCACTATAGTCGCATCGATCACACCCAAGAAACTTGTTAGGATCTTCATAAGTTAGGGGGCAGTTGTTCTATTCAGGAGACATCCCTTGTACATAATGCAATAAATTACACTACTATTATTGGTCATACACCTCTCGGACCATGAAAGAATATGTATATACAAGATGATGATCATATCAGATAAGATAGCATTTATCTTCGATAGAGGCTAGCTCAACTTGATCTCCAGTCCACTTCTGATGCTCCCTCCACCTCTATTTTTTCTCAGACAGGTATTTTTCATTGGGCACATCATATTTTTGCATAATCTGGTGTGCTCTCTTGGATCATTGACTCTATAGATACACTAATCATATGACTAGTATGACATGTGATTTTTCTTCATATAGTATATGTTCTGGTCGGGATAAGATTAGAGTGACTGATGGATCGTTCGCTCGCATTACAAGGAAAGGCATGATTACAATCTCTCCAATTATTAACCTCTCCTCTGTTCTTCATGTTCCAAAACTTACCAATAATATTCTTTTTATAAGTCACATTACCAAAAGTTTGAATTGTAGTGTGACTTCTTGCCCTCTCATTGTGTTTTTCAGGACTTGGTTAAGAGAAAGACGACTAGAAGTGGGCATGAAGACAATAGTTTATATTTGTTGTACATCACGACAATTTTTTATTATGTTTCAAATCAGTATAGTGTTAACGTGAATACAGATTTGTTAATACGATGGCATAATAGAATAGGCCACATTCTAATTTATATATTTTTAGCATGTGCTTCCTCTGTTTTCTTTCGTTGCACCTATTCAGTTAAATTGTGAACCATGTGTTCTTTCTAAACAATGTCGTATCCCTTATCCTACTATTATTAATGGAAGTGCAATTCCTTTACAGCTTGTTCATTCTGATGTGTGGGATCTTAAACCTACTACTTCCTAACTTAGTTTTTGATACTTTATGGTATTTACTTATGACCTTAGAAAATATACTTGTCTTTGTCTAATGAAGCATAAAAGTGAAGTTCATTCCATTTTTAAGAACTTCCATAAGATAGTTTTACTCAATTTGACTATCCCCAAAGATACTCGAATCTGATAATGGAGGGGAGTTTATATATGGTGGTCTTGCCTTATTTTTTTATCATAATGGGATTGTACAACAAACTTCGTGCGTTGATACACCACGATAAAATGGTGTAACTGAAAGAAAACAATACCATATTATAGAGGTAACTCGTTCTCTTCTTATGGTTATGGTAGTGCCTAACCCATATTGGGTTGATGCAACCTTAGCTGTAGTCTATCTCCTTAATTGCATGTCGTCTCGGCTTATTAGTAACCAATCTTCCTTTTCTGTTTTACACCTTAAGTCTCCTTCGTTTAGTGTTCTTCCAAAAGTCTTTGGTTGTGTTTATCGTGTTCACCTTCATCACATGACAGATAAAATGGACGCTAAGGAAGTTTGGTGTGTGTTCTTAGGATACTTCGCCAATCAAAAGGGGAATTGATGTTATAACCCTACCAATCATCATTGTATTGTCTCCATGAATGTTACACTCTTTGATTTGGTACCTTTTTTCTCCACCGCTAGAGATTCTCTACAAGTGAGACTCCTCTTGGAATAAAGGACCTGCCTTCCACTAAACCTGAATGTCCTCTTCCATTGATTGTTCCTATTCAGGTGGAGTTTGTGGCGTTGTCTACTGCTACTAACACTAATGATTTGCAGCGAGGAAACGAGCCACTTGTTTATACTCAAAGAACAAAATAAGCCATTACCTCACCCCAAGACCATGAAGTCTCCCTTAATCTTAGTAATATCTTAGATGATATTGATGTCCTTATTTCCCTTTGTAAGGGTGTTCTTGATTGTACAAAACACCCTATTTCTCAGTTTGTCTATTATAATGCCTTATTTCAAACATATCATGCCTTCACTTCCTTTGTATCTTCTACTTTTGTTGCTCTAACATTTCAGATGCCCATCGTTAAATCCACTGGAAGAGAGCCATGGGTGAGGAAATGGATATTCTTGAGAAAAATGGTACACAGGATATTGTTCAATTGTCTAGAGGGAAAAGGGAAATAGGCTGTAAATGGGTCTACACAGTAAAGTATCAAGATGATGAAAAAACCTGGAGGTATAAATCCCGACTAATTGCAAAAGGATTCACTCAGACTTATTGATTACTATGAGACATTTGCTACAGTTGCCAAGATGAACTCTATATGTGTCCTTATTCCCTTGGCAGTAAATTTATCTTGTCCACTACACTAGTTGGATGTAAAGAACATTTTCCTTCATGATGATTTAGAAGAAGATTTTTACATGATGATGCCTCTAGGATTTAAACTTACTGATAGTCAGGATTTAACGTGAAAACTAAATAAGGCCCTGTATTAGTTGAAACAGTTTCAAAATGATTTGTTGGATAGGTTTATCATAACAGTGAAGATGATGGGGTACACAGAGTCGGGCGAATCATACACTTTTCATAAAAAGTATAAAGATTGCACCAATTCCCTTATTGTACATGTGGATGATACTGTGATCATTGGAGATAGTCCTAAAGAGATACAATGCTTGAAGTATTTCTTAGGAATAGAGTTTGAGGTTAAAGACCTTAGATTATTGAGATACTTTCTTGGAATCTAAGTATGTAGATCCAGAAAATAAATGTTCATATCTCAACAAAAGTATATGATAGATATATTGGTTAAAACAAGTGAACTTGGATCTAAACCTATTGGTACTCCCATTAAGAAGAACCATAAGCTAAATGACTCAGATAGCGAGTTGTTTGATGATATGGGGAGATTTCATTATTTGGTTGGGAGACCAATTTACTTATCTCTCACTCATCCAGATATAATCTATGCTATTAGTCAGTTTATGCATGATCCACGGTCTTCTCACCTCAAAGCAGCATATCATTTTCTTCGTTACCTTAAAATTTCACCTGGTAAGGGGATATTATTTGGGAGACATGGTCACGTGCATGTTAAAGATTGGACCGATGCGTATTGGGCAGAGTCTGTGATTGATCGATGAAAAATCCAGGATATTGCACATTTGTTGGTTGTAAACTTGTTTCCTGGAGAAGCAAAAAACAGTTTATAATATCTAGATCTAGTATAGAATTTGAGTTCAAATCCATCGCACATGGAATTTGTGAGTTTTTATAGTTACAAACTATGTTAAATGAGTTGGGATATCCAGTATGGGAGCCAATGAACTTGCATTGTAATAACAAGGATGCCATTAGTATTTACCATAATCAAGTTCAACATTATAGGACAAAACATGTTGAAGTTGATTGGCATTTCATCAAGCATCTTGGGCTTATTTGTACTTTGTATGTCAACACGATTGAACAAGTGGTTGATGTGTTGACTAAGGGTATGAGTAAAGCTAGCTTGCATAAAAAGTTAATCACGGTAGGTATGATAGATATCTTTGCACCAGCTTGAGGGGGAGTGTTGTGACGGGCTTATTTACAATAGTATAATTATATCATTTAATTTTGTAGGGACCTACGTGTAAATACTGAATTTTATTTTACAAATAGAGTGATGGAAGATGAATGACCTAATTCATTCATACACTCCTCTTTATTGATTTCTCTTTTATCTATCTTTCTCTTCTTCTTCTTCTTCTCTACATTTTCCTTTTATTATATAAATTGGTTATCTCATAAATCTAACACTTACTCTATCCATTTGTCGACATCTTCATGTGTTTTAAACATATAATGAGACACTTGCTCATATTGTAAACTTTTCAATTTATCTCGTCTGACCATAACCTGACCACACTCATCGGTGAACTCATCTCTGTCATCTACAATGTTAGGGTCGAGCATATATTCCCAGCGAACGCTGACGCCTCCATAGTAATGTATTCCTCCGCGATTGATCCTTCAATGTACCTCGTATTCTTAACATACTTTTCAAAAGCTTTCATCAATCTATATATTATTAAAACTCATTAATCCATGTATTAAAATTATTTCAAGTAAATTAAACTATAACTAACTTATAATAGAAAGTATACCTTTTAAATGGGTACATCCATTGATATCTTACTGGGCCGCAAAGAAGCACCTCATCGCATAAGAGAACCAATAAGTAAATACTAATATCAAAGAATATTGTGGGGTACTACATCTCCAATACATAAGTTTATAAAAATAGATTTGCTTTTACAACCACGATTTCGGTTCACTACTTTTGCGCACAAAATTTTACAGCAAATGCTAATACTCATAATGGCCTTCCACAAATCTTTATGCCTATAGAAACAACACTTCAACAACAAAGGTACCAGTTGCATGATCATATGCCAATTATGAGATTTGCACTTTTGTAGATTATGTGTGGTATAACTCGTTATCCTCTACAAATTTGATGAAAATTAGAAGGAACTTTCAAATTATGTTATGTGTATAAAAACACTTTTCTTTCTTCATTCGTTAAAGTATATGACCTAAAGGGAATTATATTCCTCCATATACTTTCTTTTCTCAACTATAACTGGGGTCTCATTTTTAACACTTGTCATGTTGTTCGTTTTCTCCATCCTTGTTGCCTGTGATCAAACCCATTCTAAGCATAAAGTGCATATTTGTGAGCATTTGAATTACAATGACATTGCCATGTAAATTGTACTGAGGCCTCACCCTTTTTTAAAATTTTGTCCACCCGGGAAAGCGAGTGGATCAATCTTGAATCCTGAGAGGAACACGTCATTAGTGTTATGTTAAATTTCCAGGACTGTATTATTGGTGTCGATGCCATCCTAATTTTTGTCGTCTATGATGATAGTGATGACTTGATTATCTACGAAGAATAATTTTTGTTGAAGAGAAGAAGAAACTCCTCTAATACTATTGAGCCACGGTCAGTCGAGAAGTAGATTGAAATATGTTGTGATGCCGATCGCTTGGAACTCCAATTAAGGGAAAATTGGACCAATCCAAAGCGTGAGGAAAATTGATCCTGTAACTTCTTGACGGGTGTTGTTATTGGCTCAAACAGCAGTTGATGTTAGAGTGAGATCACTGACTTACAACCTAAGGAATAGGATACTTCGGAGCGGGAACGCATTTAAGGTGCAACCATTATAGATAAATATCAATAGGACCATTTTATAAAGAACCTCGACTGAGATATTATGGACATAATTATGATCAGGGAAAAATTTAAGGATTTTTTCATCAGCAAAAGAAATGATCCTCTTGGTGGTTAGAGTTCCAACTATATGGATGGCCTCATTAGGAGAAGTATAAAAAGGGACAGTAGCTTTCATGAAAAACTTGATGAGGGAAATACTTTGAAACTCGGAGGATAAGAAAATTCCCCAAAAGGTGATATTGTCTTGGGTATTTTCATCTTCTTAAGAATCTTGCTTTCTTCAATGGTCATCTTAGGCATCGACAATTCTTCAATAACTCTTTTCACTTTATGTGTGGGTGCATGTCTACGGAAGAAAATGGTCTTTGTGGTATCGACATGAGTTGGTCACGTGGTTTACTAATGATGGGGAAAATATAAATTCGGTATTTTTATCAATCTTAAATGTGGGAGAAATTTCGTTGATGTCTTATAGAAGTTCTTCGAAGGAAATCAAGCCACGGAAGGAGGCAATCACACTTGGAAATTCATTGTTATGTTCACTTCCATGGAGATTATCCGATTGTTCCCAGATAAGTATATGCATTCAACTACTTCAAGTGCTTTAAAATATAAATCTCCGTACGTTGTAAACAAATGGTTCGAGAAAGGACCAAGCATCCTTTTAGCTTTATGACAATGAGTAGATATGGATCTTTACAAATATTTCCCCTCTTGATGCTTTCCTCTATTAGGATCTGAACAATTATGTCAAGGTTAAACTTTTTAGGAAGTACAAACCATTTATAAGATAGATGGGCCCACTTTCGAGCTTTCATGTAAAGATCACACATTCTAGCACATTCTTCCTCTTTGAGGATAAGCCTTGATAGAAACTTTATCCTAAACTCTTTCAAATGTTTAAGGATGGCTACAAAGTCCATGTTTTGATGTGGTACATACAGCAATACAAGCTCTTGTCATCAGGGAGAAGGCCCGATTATAAGGAGTTTTAGGATGCAACAGACGGGATAGGCATATTTGGAGAGAAAATAAGGATTTATATGGTGCTAATATAAAAAATTATCCATCTACGTGGACCATTCGAATATTGACACGTGTTGTACAGTGGAAGATTTATCCTAGTCAGCAAGGATGAAATGTCGACTTATTGAGGGATGCCGACCAACATATCAATGAAGCCCGACCAACACCAAGAAGACCGATCAACAATGATAGGAAAATACCAATAGTTGTATACATAAATGATTGCACATATGTAAATGTCTACGATATAAAGACATTCCATACTTTGATATTCTAGCACTTGTACAACCCCTTGGGGCTATAAATACATTGTAAACCCTACATCCAAGGGACACGAAAAGAGAGGCAATTGAATAATCCCATAGTAATACACAACAGTGGACGTAGGCTCTTCCCTTAAGCTAAACCACATTAAAAGTCTCTTGTCTCTTGTCTCTTTTACTTATATTTATCTATGATCAATTAATTAGCCTAGTCTAGTTTTTTGCATCAATAGATTGTCGGC
This sequence comes from Sambucus nigra, assembly GCA_949130495.1. NCBI lineage: Eukaryota > Viridiplantae > Streptophyta > Magnoliopsida > Dipsacales > Adoxaceae > Sambucus > Sambucus nigra. The sequence continues at coordinate 415,511,535 of OX422217.1, forward strand.
ATTTATGGGAACGATATTTCTAATCGACCTCACTCAATCAAACATCTAAATGGCTGATATTCCTGAATCAAGTCTTAGAAATGAAGGTATTCATCCTGCCCCCTTCGCTCCTCCATCTACAAATAATTTAACTGGGATTTTGGCCAGTCTTGCAAGAGGCTATGCAAGACACTATTGTCAACTTGCACAAACTCTTTAAGCTGGGGTACCTACTCTATTTGCTCAGGGAAATACGCCACCACCCCCACCAAGAGGTGGTTAGCGCAGCCACTCGATGACAACAAGGGATGTCTCCTACCATCCAAGGTCGAATTCATTACTCCTGACATCAGAATCTTTCCACGAGCAATCTTATTCTCTAGAGAGTCCAAGTGCCTTAGAGAGATTAAGTCGCTATTCTCCCTTTGATCATTTGGGACCTAGGGTAAACATAAATGTTCATAGGGCAATGTTAGGTAACACTCGACGACCATTTGATTAAAGGGAAAACACATCTCAGTCTAGATCAAACACCCGATGAATTGATACTCGGACCAAGCAATGGCCTCTGGAAGAAATCTCAGTAAATAACAAAATTGCAACGCATAAATCTGGTGCTACCAATGATGCATGGAAAGGTTCCATACAGATATTGGAAGACATGTTAGGAGAAATGGCAAAGGTGAAAAACCCATTGCAAAGAAGTTTTGTAAAAGGGTCTCCATTTGCATAAGCAATTGTGGATTTCCCTACTCCAGAAAAGTTCAAAGATCCAGTAGTAACACCCAAATATCATGAAAAAATTGACCCAGTTATCCACATAGAACAATATCAGGAAACTGCTGATATTTATGCCACCCCCGACGAAATTAAGTGTAGAGCATTTTTTAGAACCATTAGCGGATCTGCCCAAATATGGTATAATAGTATTCCTCGGGGATAAATTTTTAGCTTCAACTAACTGGCTGAGTTATTGATTAACAACTTTTTATTTGGAGCAAAGCCTATGAAAAGGGTGTCACACTTACTTAGTGTGAGATAAAAAGAAGGAGAGAGCACCAGAGATTACATCACTCGTTTTAATAATGAGAAACTAGATGTTGTAGATTATGAGGAGAAGACAGCAATAACTGCCCTCATAAGTGGATTGCTCCCCAAAAAACTGTATTACACTCTTGCCAAAGACCCTCTAAAGACAATGGCAGAATTGATGGCTAAAGCAGCAAAGACCATGAATGCCGAGGAAGAAAATAGCAGCCAAGCATAGATCGGGCACAAAAGTTTATGGCAAAAATGATAAGAAAGATCATAAATACCCCAAAGAACACGGGGAATCAAAACAGAAAGGATTTTTGGAGCGGCTCAAGAATTACAACAACTATACTCTCTTAACCATGGGAATTCACCATGTTTTGGAAGAAATCAAGCATAATAAAGATGTGCGTTGGCCTGATAAATTGAGAAGCTCCCTGACCAAGAGGGATAAGACTAAGTACTGCGAATTCCACATGGATCACGGTCACATAACGGAGCGTTGCATATGTCTTCAACTAGAGATTGAAACTTTCATTAGATGAGGAAAGATGTATCAGTATGTTGATCGACAGAACAATGAGGGAATTCGGTGAAGATCAAAATTTCCTTACAAGCCCAGAGAGGAGAAGAAAAGAACTCATAAAGATGACCAGGATGATGATCCCGATATCCCTAAAAAAAATTGGCAACCAGAACGTGAGGTATTCTGTATCAATTTAGGTTCTTTTGATTGCCAAATGATTACAGGTGGAGATGCAGGAGGAGATCATACATCATAGAGAAAAGCCTACTTCAATGAGGCACAAGCTTGTTCATATATACAGAGGATCAACCTTGCTGAGGAATATCGACCAAGGGAGGTTAACAAAGATAAACTGGTAATTGGTTTCTTTAAAAATGACCTTTCAGGAGTACTGTATCCTCATGACAACCCACTAGTAATGTTTTATCCTTATTTTAGCAACTTGGATTTTCAACATAGCCAATTAGATCCCTACCATCGACCACTAATAGGCTTTACATGTGAGAAAATATTTCCTTTGGGAACCATTAAGATGGAGTTGATGATAGGCACAGGGCCAGCTAGCCGAACAGAGAAGATTCGTTTCTTTATAATGGACAAAAATGTTTATTCAGCTTACAATATAATCATGGGAAGAGTAGGGATAAAGAAGTTAGAGGAAGTACCATCCACTGTTCATCATTGTTTAAAATTCCCTACTAACTTCAGTGTGGGAATTGTGAAAGGTGGTCAGAAAGTAGCTCGGGAGTGTTACTACTCTTCTGCCGAGCAAGAAGACTTGGAAAAACTAAAGAAGAAAACCACTACCTACTAAGTGGATACTCCTAAGCTTGATGAAGAATCTGAGGTTGAAACCTTAGACCCAAGGGAGGAAACAGAACTGGTAAAGGGACATATTGTGGAAGCAACTGAAAATATTGTGTTAGACGATGACAAACTGGAGTGCATCACTCAAATAGGAACGACGATGGCTCCTGTTGTTAAACAGGAATTGGTAAGCTTCCTTAGACAGAGAAAGCATGTGTTTGCTTGGAGTCATGAAGATATGCCTGGGATAGATCCCAGTTTCTTATGCCATGAGCTCAACGTAAACAAAGAAGTTAAACCGATAAATCAAAAACGAAGAGTGTTCAGCCCCGAGAAGAACCAAGCCATATAGGAAGAAGTCATAAAACTTCAGAAAGCAGCTTTTATTAATGAAGTGAAATATCTAAATTGGTTAGCCAATGTAGTTATGGTCAAAATGAAAAACAATAAGTGGTGAATGTGTGTAGATTTCATAGATTTAAAGACAACATGCCCAAATGTTCGCTCTCCTTTGCCCCGAATAGATTAGCTCGTGGATGCAACATCAATACATGAATTACTCAGTTTTATGGATGATTATTATGGCTATAACGAGATAAAAATAAATCTTGAAGACAGGTAAAGAACTTATTTCATCACTCCCTGAGGAATATTCTGTTATAATGTTATGCCTTTTAGTTTAAAAAATGCAGGTGCTACATATCAAATGCTGCTCAATAAGGTGTTCGAGGAGCAAATAGGTAAGAATATGGAAGTCTACGTGGCTAATATGCTTAAAAAAAAGTAAAAAGGCATCCAATCACATTCTCGACCTCAACCAGACTTCTGATCAACTTGAAAAACACCAGATGAGGTTAAATCCGACCAAGTGTATTTTTGGAGTGCAAGAAAGAATGTTCCTCGGGTACATAGTAAATCAAAGGGGAATTGAATCAAATCCAGATAAGATTAAGGCATTAATTGAAATGAAATTCCCAACTAGCAATAAGGAGGTTCAAAGACTGATTGGACGAGTAGCGACATTGAACAGATTCATGTCTCGAGCTATAGATAGGTGTCTGTCGTTATTCAAAGTGCTCAGAAAGAGTTTTGAATGGAACGAAGAATGTGAAAAATCTTTTGTAAAATTGAAAAAGCATTTAAGGTCACCTCCATTACTCTCCCTACTAATCACAGGTGAAAAATTGTACTTGTACTTAGCTGTTTCTAAATTAGTCGTAAGTTCTGCATTGATCCGAGAAGGGAATAGAGTTCAAAAACTCGTCTACTATACCAGTAAGGCTTTCTGAGGAGCATAAATCAGGTACCCTCGTTTTGAGAAATTGGCGTTATCACTAATTGAACCATCTAGACGTATGAAACCTTATTTCCAAGCCCATACAGTCGTAGTTTACACTGATATGCCTCTAAGGCAGGCTTTACATAAACTGGAGAAATATGGTAGATTAATGTACTGGGCTGTGGAATTGGAGGAGTATGATATCATATATGAACAAAGGTCCTCTTTGAAAGGACAAGCAGTGGAAGATTTCATAGCGGAGTTCACTTACTCTGAGATCCCCGAGCAACAAAGTGAATAGTCAGAACAAGAATCGGGAGGAATTGATGTTAACAAGAAAGCTCCCGAAAAACCTTCTTCAAAAAAATCCGTCACCGACCTACTAGATTCCTCTTCCCTAACACAGGAGGTGATCAGGAAGCATGAAGAAGTAAAAGGAAAAATATTCCACTATGAGAGTTTAACAAACCAAGTGTTTGACAACAACGTCCCAATATGGAACTTATATGTTGATGGATCATCTTATGCCACCGGTAGTGGAGTAGGTATAATACTTAACAATCCTGATGGCATTAATATTGATTATGCCCTACGTTTTCAATTCCAAGCTTAAAATAATAAATCATAGTACGAAGCCCTTATTGTTGGCCGAAGTTTGTCCCAATCATTAAGTGTCGAGAAAGTTGTGGCACACAGTGACTCTCAGCTGGTGGTGAACCAAATACTGGGCTTATATAGAGCTAAAGGAGAATTAACAACCGGGTATTTATCCAAAAAGATGGAAGTCATTGCAAAATTACCAGCTATTCAGATGAATAGAATCCCAAGGTTGGAAAATGCCCGAGTTGATGCCCTTGCTCGGCTAGCCTCAGCCACCAGGATTGAACTCAAACAAATATCCCTATTAAGATTTTGGCCAATAGGAGCATAGATGAAGACTTGATGATCAATTTTATTGCCATAAATATGGGGCCATCATGGATGGACCCCATTAAATCATACATTGAAGAAGGAACTCTACCAACAAATATGGTGGAAGCAAAGAAGTTGAAGTATAAAGCATCTCGGTATGTACTAGATAAAGGTGTTTTGTATAGGAGTGGATTAACAGTCAATTTGCAAAGTTGTGTGCATCCATCGGAGGTCCAAGATCTAATTTAAGAGGTGCATGAAGGATCATTTGGAGCTCACATAGCAGGGAGAACACTTCTGCAGAAAATCAGTGTGTTAGGGTATTACTGGCCAACAATGCGAGCAGACTATGCAAATTTTGCCAAGAAGTATGATAAATGTCAAAGATTCTCCACCATTCAAAAAACTCCACAGGCTTCTCTCACTCCAATCACTTCACCATGGCCATTTTCCATGTGAGGTATAGACTTAGTCGGACCACTGCCGACCACCCGAGGAAGATTTAAATACTTGGGTGTCGCCATGGATTATTTTACAAAATGGGTTGAGGCAGAGCCTTTGATAGACATGCCTTGTGAAAAGGTATATCAGTTCATATGGAAAAGCATCATTTGTAGGTATGGGTTGCCCTATGATTTCATTACCGACCATGGAACAGAATTTGACAATGATAAATTTGTAACCTAATGTGCTTAGTCCAATATTCAAAAATTACATTCAGGTCTAGGACATCCTCAGAGTAATGGACAAACTGAAGTTTCGAATAGAACTTTACTTAACGGGATTAAGAAAAGTCTTGATGATGCTTAAGGAGATTGGATAAACAAGTTACATTCTGTCTTGTGGGCATACCGAATGACACCGAGAACACCAACTGGAGAATCCCCATATATGTTAGCATTTGGGGTTGAAGTTGTCATTCCTGCTCAGCTGGGGTTATTATCCCATAGAGTGTTAAATTTTAATTCTCCTATAAGTGACCGAATGTGAAGGTTGGATCTAGATATGCTGGAAGAAGTAAGAGAAGATATTGCCCTGAGAAATGCAGCCTACCAACAGAGAACAACGCATTTTTTATAATAAAAGGATGAAACCCACCAACTTGAAGGATGGAGATTATGTGCTAAAGAAAGTGCTACAGAAAAATAACAAGCTTAAAGCTAATTGGCATGGGCCATACCGTATTTCAGCAGTGATCCGACCCGAAACTTATCGAATTCAAACCTTGGAAGGCAAAGAATTCAAAAAACACGTGGCATGCAGAGCATCTCAGAAAATATTACCAATGATGTTGTAATCAGTTTGAAATCAACTTTCAGTATTAATAAAATTATCATTTCTTTTAATTTTGTTTTTGATTTTTTTTTGAAGTACTGGTGTTAAGCACTACTATAGCTAAATTGAAAAAAGTTAGAAGTTCTTAAAATTGTTGCTCGGCTCAAAAAATATTGCAATGAAATATGCTCGATGGAACACAAGAATACAAATGAGTTTCTCGGCACAAGTAATAAGTTGCTCGAAAATGACACAAACTTGATCGCTGATACGCAAAGTCCAAGTCAGCGGGATGCCAAGTCCTCAAGAAACTTGGTCCACAAACATAAGGATAAAACAAGATCTTTATCCTACTGGGCAAAGTGCGGGAAGAACGTTATAAAGATTCCTCAAGAGGAATGTAAGCACATATTCCACATACGCCTGGTCACACCACTGGTATCTAATGCAAAAACCTAACACTTGGGTGCATTAGTAAAACCTTTGGAGACACATAGGTAACTAGCTCTAAATTTAGATTTTAATCTAAGTATGCTAGTAGAACATATGTATTCATCTAACTAGCTCTAAATTTAGATTTAATCTAAGTATGCTAGTAGAACATCTGCACTCATTAGTAATTGATACTCAACTTAATCGAAGTGTATCAATAGAACTAATGAAAAAGAGAGGATTAACATTCAACATAAGATAAGTTGATCGAATTTACATTTCATTAAATCAAATTAGTTACATGATTGTGTTAACAAAACAAAGTACAAAGCTTCATTCTGCATGACATTCTCCTTCAGCTTTGGAAACAAGATCCATTCCAGCAGGAAGATCATCTGAATTGTAAGGAGACTTATTGAAGTTAAAATCCTGAAGCATTCTGTCATTTTTGCTATTGGGACTATCAAACAGGTGAGGAGGTCGAACGATTTCTAATTCATCATAAAGCTCATAATCTCCCAAGTATTTTTAAATCAAGCATTGAGGAATACGTTGGACTGGAATCCAATTGACATCTAATTTAAATGGGGGATTGTCAAGGTCAAGCAATCCTGGATTATACCAGTCCCATAGTTGGCTGTTTTGATCCACCTCCATCACTATCAAATAATTCATTCAACCCCATTTATAGCACTCATTCTTAGCTTATTGAAACTTATCATCAAAATGACCCAGAGCTTTATTGTACTCATCCATCCAGACTTCCCTTGGTTGTTTATGAAATTGAAAGGTCAATCTGTCAACTTGGTAATGCAGTTTCTTCAACACTCCAACATTAGCTTGTAACTGAGAAGATTGAGTGGATAGTTGCTCGGACAAGGCTTGTACCTTTCGGGATATCTCAGCAATGGCTTGATTTTTGGTTTTTAATTGTGCAGCTTGATTGGTAAGGGTCTGTTGGGTCCTAATTTTCTCTGTAGTACCTCGGCTAGTCTTGAATCTAGCTCAAAAATATGAAGAAACGGGTTTTGATTTCTTTAGAGCCTCCAACTCCTCACTCAACCTTGCATTCTCAGCCTCTAAGAACGAATGACCCTCATCTGTAGTAGTAACAATAGTAGTGGATAACTTTAAGGCATCAAGTTTATCTCTCAAATTGTCGTTCTCCTTCTACAGAAGCTTGGCAATGACCCTTGCTTCATCCACTGTACGATTAGGCGGGAATTTTTGCCTTCGAAAATGGGAAGCAAATTTATCCAACTTTTGCTCGAAGCCCCAACCTTCACTAAGGGCCTGTAACTTCTAATAATAATCCTCCTGTAAATGTGCCTTAGCTTCATTATGGTCCTCTTGTATCTCTTTAATCATTTCGTAGTAGGCAATGTTGTTGGTTACTACCCGATCAAGAAGGCACTTCAAATGAATATAGGCTTCTTTAGCTTGGTCGAATACCCCTTCCCCGAGCAACTTTAGTAAGTCGGCCTCAGTCAGAGATAAGTGACTAGATTTGAAAATCTCATTACACATCTTGAGTATCTCAGAGTCAGTAGATGGGAAGAATTCCAATTTATCCATAAACTATTAAGAAAAAGAAAATCATCAATCAACAAGGTGCAGAGTAGGGAAGAATATAAAAAAGTGGGAATTACAGGTACAATATTCAAGAAAAAAAAAAGAAAAAGTATAACTATTAAAAAAGGAAAATAAAAAGTTGATCAGATCTACATCTTCTTCTTATCTGCCTCGGGATTAGCAGAAGTAGAAGTAGAGGCAGAAGGAGGAGGAGGATTAACTATAGAGGGGGTAGTAGAATCAACAGTCTGGTGTTGATCGACAAACTCCATCACTATAAAGGATTCACTGAAACCCCCATCATCATTAACTTCCTCGTCTAGGTTTAGAGGGACCCCAAGATCATATCGCAAGAATAGATCAGAGTCTTTGGGAGTGCCGACCTCCACCAGGACAGCAAACTAGCCATCCTTAAAGCATTTCATCTTCGTAAACTCAATTTGTGAAGAAGCTGCTCCAATGGCCTTATCCCAACCTCTATTAAAGACAGCCTCCCTAGCCTTAGTCCTTTTCGCCTTCTCAACACCCAAATCCTTCTATAGCTGAGCGTTCTTAACTTTCTCAGCATCTAAGTTTTTATATAACTTATCAACCAGACCCCGAGCAATTTTAACAACACCTTCAATAGCTTTCACCTTCTCCTCTCATTTTTTTTATTCGTTGGCCAGTGCTTGTTAGGAATCAAGCACTGGCTTTTTTAGCTCATTAAAAGCCTCTTCAACTTCCCCAGAAGAAGCTCTCAAAGCCTCATCTTTCTCCAACATGTTATTAAAGTCAACGATGAATTGCATAAGAACCACAAGGGAAATCAGTATTCTAAAGAACAAACAAAGTGGCAGAAAAATAAAATAAGGTACAATAATATACGAGAGTAAGGCTTTGAACAGCCCTAGCAGAACTTTTGGAATGAGGTAGTGTAGTTGTAGAAGCCCTATGGTTTGGTAAAGTCCCAAACTTTATTAGTTATCTTGCCAATCCAGGCCAAGGACAACTAGAGAGGCAGAAAAAGATATATCGACCAACTCACACTGGTCAGGAAGGGCAGAAGAACCTTCTGCTAACTTACAAGGAAGCTCTTTCCATATTCTTTTCAAGTGGCTCTCTTCAACTTTCTTGGTTAGGGTTTCTTCCCAGTCTCATATTTATTTTTCACCCCTTAATCAGCTTGTTTAGAAGGGGGATTGGAAGCTATGTCTCCCAAAATGTTAGGAAACTTCCTTTTTCCCACAGCAGTGGCAAGAGGTAAGTTTGAATCTAAGGAAGAAGGGGAGTGAGCGACAAGATCACCACTACCAGATGCAACAACTGAGGAAGTAGAAATAGGCTCCTACTCAAGGTCAATTATAGTAGAAGTAATGGCTATTGTAGGATGAGCAACAAAGGAATAAATTGTATTCGTGTAATGCAGCAAATAGGATGCAGACCTGACGTTCTCCTTGCCAATCCTCTGATGAAGTCCCCAAATAAATTTTAACTCCCCGAGGTTCACTTAACTCTCCTTCGGGCACCTTATCTTCTGATCAACTGCAATCAAAATTTATAGAGCAACAATCAGTATTACATTTAAACATGTATAGGGCAAGACAGTTAAATGAGGAATAACCTATCCCATTGCCAAACGAAGGGCATCTAGGCCCCTAGTACTCAGCATTCCCAGTCAAAGGGGTGTATTGTCAATTTTTTACAACAACTTCATGCTCAAAATAATCCATATTAGAGTCTAGAAGATTAACCACTAACGCTTTATTTACAGCCCCTAGTCTTTAAATAATAAGTGGTGTCACTAGTCACCCATTTATAACAAAACATTATTTCTGGAATCCCTAGATGGGTTCTATGGATTTGATCCAATCTATACACATCATTTACAACCCTCCAAGTACTGGGGGCTACCTAGCAAGGACAACATCAAAATATTGACAAAACTCAAGACAAAATGCATTTGGAGGGAAGGTAAATCCACACTCAGCTATAAAGACAGAGGGAAACCAGTGACCCTCAACAAGTGAGAAAAAATCAGCAGGCAAAGTGACATGCTCCAAAACAACCCAAGAGGGAATCTTAAATTCATTTCTAAATACATCAAGAGAATCAATAGAGTATACCATGATGAAGAATAGAAGACAAGAGAAAGAGTTCTTACAGAGATTAAGGATTCAACAAGAACTGAAAAATAGAAAACGATTGCACAAGAGAGAAAAGGAAAGCTTGAGGACGTTGTATCCAAAAACACCCGGAAAATTTTAGGTAAGAAAAGATCATGCCTTTTCCCAATCTTATAGGTTGCCTCAAAAACTGGAAAAATAATGATTAAAAGGCAGCATCGATTGAATTGGTGGTGGCTAAAGACAGAAAAGACGGATTTGCCCAAAAATTATTCGTTAAAGTTGTGGATAATTTCAAAAATAACACGCGCATTATATTTCCATAATTAAACCATAATTTTTACAAGTATGGCAAGTCGGCAACTGACCAATCCTAAAATTATTTCTCGAGCAACTTTAAGAGCTAAATGCTCCTTACTCTTATAAAAACTTCAATCATGAAGCATTGGGGGCTTTCGTTGCTATCAAAAATTATCTAGCTATGTGGAGCATTCGGATACTAAGACGTGTTGTACAATGGAAGCTTAATCCTAGTCAGCAAGGATGAAATGTCGACCTACTGAGGGATGTCGACCAACATATCAATAAATCCTGACCAACACCCGAAAGACCAACTAAAGATGACAGGAAAACACCAACAGTTGTATACATAAATGATTATATACATGTAAATGTCTGCGATATAAAGACATTCCATACTTTGATATTCTAGCACTTGTACAACCCCTAGGGGCTATAAATACATTGTAAACCCTACATCTAAGGGACATGAAAACAGAGGCAATTGAAAAATCCCAAAGCAATACACAGCAGTGGACGTAGGCTCTTCCCTTACGCCGAACCACTTTAAAAGTCTCTTGTCCCTTTTACTTATATTTATATGTGATCAATTAATTAGCCTAGTCTAGTTTTTTGCATCAACATATGGGTTAATGGATGAAGTGGAATTATTTATAGGATTTACTTTGGTTTAGGAGTTTAATAGAGAATCTTCATTGATGAGTATGGCATTCATGCTAACTTGATGCATTGGTAGAGGATTTTTGTTGGTGTTTGGTTTTGGGCCCGTAGGGGGAGCAATAATTACTTTAATAATGTGCCCTTGCACTAAGTTTTTGAGGTGATGACATTGATTAGTGGTAAGTCTAGAGATTTGTTGGAAATCGCAAAGAACATCGTATTTTAAATATCTAGGAACAGGGTCCGGTAGTGGACGAGGGTTCAAGGGTTTGATGAGATTTCAGGGAACAGGGTCTTGATACACATTAGAGAGGGGAGCATAAAGCTCGGTGTATTATTTTTGCACAATAGCAGGACGGGCTTCTAGTGCCCATGAAGTGGTAAGTCGGGAGGACATATCATTAATGGCAATAATATTAGGCTTCTCATACTTTCAAGGAGTGAATTAACCGACTAACTTCTTCATTTCTAATTCTATCTTCACATTATGATTAGCAGCATTCTCTTTATTCTATACCCCAGCCTATCGAAGAGCTCCTGAAATTAGGGTAATATGGGTTACCCAAGTAGTTCTGATGTGCGGAAAAAAGTTCTTCACCACAATGAATTGATCTACTTTTGAAGGGAATTTGGTCATAGTACGAATTTTTCTCTCCAGTTAGTTATAAAGTTTTTGACAGATTCGTCGAGTCATTATTTGAGAATCTAAATGTCATGGCAGGTTGTTTCCAGTTCTTTATTGCACTTGTACTGAGCCATGAATTCTCCAGTGAAATTTTCCCAACTTCATATTTAGGACTCTTTTAGTGACAAAAACTAGTAGAGGATGCTCTATTTGAGGGTTTATTTAAACATTTAGGCCATAATTTCTTCGGTATCCCCTACAAACTCATGGTTTAGTGGTAGTTTTGAACATGAAAAATAGGAGGCCCACTCCCTCTAAATTTTTCAATATTGGGAATTTTGAATTTCTCGGGCAGATGGGGCTTTGGATAGGGAAATATGTGGGTGTAGTCCATGTAATTTACTAAGAGTTTCACTTGGTCAAACTTACTCTAGAGCATTTTGAGGTTTTCTTTCACCCTATTGAGATTGGAACGGGAACAAGCAAATTATCCCCTAGTTGAGGAAAATTAGGTTATCCATTGACAAGCGGGACACACGGAGGTCCTCCAATGTGTTAAACATGTTAATATTATTTAGGATCCCATATAGTCTCGGTCACTCCCTGACCTACGATGGGTGGAAAGGAGGCATTCTAATTAGGCATGAACTTTCTATAGGAATTTCTTGAGTCTGGTCTTTATTTATTTGCAACTCATGAACATCTAACTATATGTTATCGACCTTAGCGATGAGATGAGATGGCACGACCATCAAATATGGCTGAATATTAGCATCCAAAATAAGGTTCTCCATGAGGTATCTATAGTAGGACTGCTATATTTCTTTTTATGCTGGGGAGAAGGAAGATGAAGTAAAACTTAGAGGTTGTTGGATGGAAGATCATAACGAGTAGTGAGCCAGGCGAAGGTAGGGAAAAGCAATCGCACGTGAGAGGGAAGTGGCTTATTTTTTCGAAAAGGTATTTTATTTTATTTTTGAAAAGATAACATTTTTGATATTTTTTTAAAATGGAGAAATGGGAGGAAAAGCCATGCAATGTAATTATTATTATTAGGTTGCACTTGTATTAAATTATGCCTAGGGTGTAACTAAAATGATAGATAAGACCTAAGTCTGGGAGAAAAATACGGTGGGTAATGCAAGACACAATTTAACTTGTTTCCAGACTCACGGAAAGCCTCCGATTTTAAAAATGGGAGAAAGAGCGCTAAATTTATTGCTAAGATGAACCGGGATTTTGGTAGGGTTATGCATTAAAATCGCTAACCTATATATGAGTGTCGTAGGGAGACATATATATGAGGGTTATGCATAAGAGGTTAGTGTAAGGGCCCCCTTTTGCATGACTTAAATGATATGCATCTTGCCTATCAGGGAAATTATTCATCAGTATGTGTGGAGAAGTCATTTGATATACCTGAGTATACGTGAATTGCTTCACTATATACCTCGTGGTTATAGTATATATGAGAGATAATTTGATATACCCGAGGTACATAAATGAATTCATATTATATACCTCCCATCATGAGTTCGGTCAATCGGTACGATACAGGGGAACCGTTGGAGATACGTAAAGGTTACTTGACCAATGGAAGGTGGGAGCCTATTGATTAGGTTAACTGCATCTTGCAGAATGGGAAACCCATCACAAAGTGACTCCCCAGTACAAGATAAATATATGGTGAATACTAAATGCTCGTCTGATGTAGTGTGGAAATGCATGAGTTTTAATTAGTATATTTTTGCAAAGTATTATATATGCTAACAAGTATAGGTAAAACTATAAAGCATGAAAAAAATAAGCATATACAAGTATATATGATCAAGAGAACTACACAAGTGAAGTAAAGCATGTGGAAAATGTACAGGTAACATGGAGCATGTAAACATATAAGTGGGATGAAGCATGGAAACATGGATAAGCAAAGTGAAACATGGAATATACAAGTAATGTGAAGCACGTTAATAAATACAAGTGAAATAGAGCATGAAAATATGGGCAAGTGGAGTGAATCGTGAAAATATATACAAGTGGAATAAATGATATAGTGCATGTTCTGTGATAGATACAAGTGATATAGAACATGCCATAAATGATAGAAAAAGTGGGATATACATGAGAGGAAGTAACAATAGGTACATGAGATGGAGAGGAATATACATAGATGGCTTAACACGAGCATGGCATATGAAACATGTGCGCATAGAATAAAAAAAATATACAGTGATAAAATATATACACATGCGAAAAATAAAGTAGAAAAAGAAAACCAAATCCATGTAAATAGAGTCTACTCATAAAAAAACCATACCCATTGGAGTCACCATTGTGGCCATCCCGAGGCCCCTTATCAATTTGCTCACACAAAAATTAGTCGCAGACTTCCCTTAAGGGAAAGAGGGGGACCAATTAAAGCGATCATCGTTGATGATATGATGTATGAATGTGTAGAGATCAGAGTTGATATCCTATTTTTCTCCAAACCGGTAAAATGTTTAGCCATCTCCAAAGAAGCAATATAAAAGACTATTATTTCATGAGAAACCAAACAAGATGTGGGCTCAAAGACTATGTTAGGGAATGGCAAGGTGTTAGGCACCCACTCCTACCTTTCAGTCTCTCGTGGGAAATAAAAATATTTTCCTTCTCCTAAAGTGTGTGAATATGTGTATAATGTGTATAATATGCCATATGTTCAATGTGTGAAAGGCGAAAGTGAACGTGCAAGCACGTGTATGAGAAGTGAAATCATCATATTCACACCATAGAGAATTTGGGTACAAATCATTCTAAGGATATAAGCTAACTAATAATTGTGTGAAAATAACTAAAGTGTGAGTGGTATCTCGAAACTGTAATATCACTAAAGAAAAATGAGTACATATAATATGGCAGCGCTAAGAAGTTATAAATGTAAATAAGCTAACCGTTTGGATGAGACATCCTAAGTATATGAATGAAATATTATGAACACGAATAAAAATAGGATGAATATAAGAGGACTCAAATCCTAAAATGACTTTGAGATGCCTATGTAGTCAAAAAATGCATCGAAGTCCACGTAGTTCTTATGCAAAAATAAGGTTGGGGTCTAATCCATAATTCGAATCTAGATTACTGCTCTTGATTTATATGAAAAAGTGTTTGAGTTGTGGTGAATGTGTGAGAAAAAGTGAGATAACTCTATATTGAGAACTATGGTGTAAACTCCTATTTTGTTTTTTTATTATAATAGACTTGAAAGTGTATATATAATAAAAACTGGCGAGATTAGTGTGAGAAATTAATAAAGTAACTAGGAAAGCATTATAAATGCTAAATCTTGTGAAATAGAACTCATTTAAAATTATAAAATGTAAGAGAATTTGGACCTTCAAGCTCTTTGAATTCTATTTTAGGGGACCTTTGTGGGTTGATTTTAGAGTGTATGTAATGGTGGTGGAGTGGTGGCTAATGGTCGGGAAAGGATGATGTAAAGGAATATGAAGGAAATGTGGTGAAGGTTATATGCTCTAAATTTCAGAAAATCTTTCACACTAAAATCGAGGTTTGGGTACCTCTCAAATGAGGTCATGACTTCCTTAAATAGGGGAACCCTAAATTGGAAAAACATAAGTTGTCTTGAGGGACATGCCGACAAGTATACTCCCTATCTTGCCTAATAGGAAAGTAGTTGGACTTGCTAGCCAAGTGATGTGTCCTGCAGATAGATAGGCATAAATGGTTTTTTAGATATAAAATGTGAATCGTAAGTTCGATTTGAAAATGGCTGAAACCATTGGAAAAAGTATTCAAAACTTTATGAAAATAAGTTAAGAGACTACCAGGCTTTAGAGTTGACCAAGGTCAAATAGGACTACAATGTAGGGTTATTCACGAGTTGACTTGGTCAACTTCACGTATCCAAAAAATTAATTGAAAATATAAATTAGTTGATTTAGAAGTTAACAACAAATAAATTAATTTCATTAAGAAGTTAACAGAGAGTAAATTAGTTCATTGAGAAGCTAACAGCAAGTATATTAGTTCATTGAAAAGTTAATAGCAAATAATTAACACTTGACATGGACTGACATTAGGCACAAGTGTGGATTAACAATCTAACACTTAGAAGCGGAAGTTAAAATCAAAGATTCAAACCCTACGAAGGTAAAATGGATTTGATATGAAAACATAATGACAGATTCAAATAAAACCCTACAAAGTTAAAAACCCATCAAATACATACTGAAATTGATTTATGTGTTAACATATCAATAATCATATTCGTACCGTGAGAATAAAGAGAATACAGTGGCTGCGTGATGAATGATGGGGTGGTGGAGGAGAAAAATGGCGATGGAGAAACCTTAGGTTCACAATGGTGTTTGAGACGATGATGAACAAACCCTAGGTGTGCGAAGAGGCCGAAAGTTCTGAGAATAAGGCAAGGCTTTTAGTTTGGTTGTGTGGGAACGGGGGAGAGTTTCTTTAGGTTGGTAGAGAAAAAAATCTTTTTTTATTTTCACTTTTAAAATATTGAATTAGAATTATTTACAATTATATTATTTTACTAATGGTAATTTATTATGATAAATAGTAATGGTATAATACTTTTAGTAATTAAAAAAATAATTTGTTAATAAAACAGTATTTTGGTGTAGTTAAGAAAGGTCGGGGGTCCATGACTTTAAGAAAAAAAATTTGGAGTCTATAGACAATATAGAGTACTAGAATGGGGTGTATACAACAAAAGGGGAATTGATCAGGCCAAACCGTATGACCCTGAACTTGTAAGAACCATGATGAGTCAAAAAGTTAGTCTTTAGTGCCTCCTTCTCTCGTACCCTCAAGTGATGGTATCTCGAACACAAATATATTTCTGAGAAGAATAAAGCACCGTGTAATTGATCAAATAAGTCACTAATTCTTGAAAAAGTTACTTGTTCCTCATCGTCACCTTGTTTAAATCATTGTAAATCAACACATAACCATAGTTAACCATCTTGCTTGTTCACGAAAAGAATTAGAGCTCCCCATGGTGATGTGCTATGCCGAATGAACCCCTGCTACAATAACTGCTTAATATGTTATCTCTACTCTCTCATTTTTAAAGGAGCCTTCCAATATGGTGCCTTAGTAATCAATGTCATGCCAGGAGCCAAATCAGTCACAAAGTTAATCTCTCAGGCTGGCGGCAACCCTAGCACCTCCTCAAATACATTAAAAAAATTCCTGACAATGGGTATCGACTATAACAAAATGATAGTCTCCTATAGGGTATCCTCATCAAGAAAATAAAAATATGGTATGGAACCACCCTCTAGCCTAGGCATGGCCAAAATATATATCTCCTTACCCAATATTGTGAAAAGAATATCTCGACCCCTATAGTGTATATGAGCCTCATATCTAACCAACTAGTCCATACCCATGATTAAATCGTAAGGATGGGTATGTAAAACAAAAAAATTGCCTCAAAACATAATCTACTGATGTAAATATCCACACCATCACTAATCTATAAAATATGATTGGATACGCCAAATGGGGTGGCTATCGATAAAGTCGTGTCATAAGGTCTAGACAGTAAACTAGAAATCTCCACAAAACTATTTCATGTGAATGAGTGTATGGCACCGGAATCAAGAAAAACTCTAGTTAAGGTGCCAAAAATGTAAAACATACTCTCCACCTCCTGGACCTGCCCATGGCCCTCCTGTTGGGGCTATGAAATTTGTTAAACTTTGGCATATTGAAGTTGGGTATGCTACAGTGCAACCAGGGGTACGGGTAGCACCGCTATCGGTTGTGTCCTTAGCATTGGAAATTAAATAGATCAATATGGTTAATGTTAGGGCATGAAGCTCTATTGAACCTGGTGGTCGTACCTACCCTATGGACCTAATGGACCAATCCCCACTGGCCTTGGCTTGGTTAGCCCTGACGCTATTGTACCTAAACCTTTGTACTC
Source organism: Sambucus nigra (assembly GCA_949130495.1). Lineage (NCBI taxonomy): Eukaryota > Viridiplantae > Streptophyta > Magnoliopsida > Dipsacales > Adoxaceae > Sambucus > Sambucus nigra. The sequence continues at coordinate 415,528,998 of OX422217.1, forward strand.
GAGAAAACCTAGAGTCTATATCCCCTACACCCACACCTAAATAACATTCCGTCAAACAGGGACATGGGCTCCCCCTGTTACCTATATTGTTTTGGATGTTAGTTGTCCCTACCTCGTCGAAGGGGGTCCCTAGATCTACCATTGGCATCTCTCGTATCCAGGCCCAAAACACCTCCACTGTCCTTGGACTTACACGCTACGTTTGTTTCCCCAAGCTCATCTCTTCTTCGTACCCACAGTATTTGCCTACCTTGTCTAACATCCTCTTATGAACCTTATGATCCTGGAAATGGTCGATTTCCCCATAACAAACTCTTTGATGGGTCACATTATCCCCTTCACAAACCTCATTATCTTCTTTTCCTCTATAGTAACCTCATCACGTACTAAAAAAGGCAAAACTAGTAAACTACCACTCATACTCAATCGCGGTGTGGGAACCCTGCTCAAGAAGAAGAAACTCATTTCTAATCTGGTCCCGAACTGACGGCGGGAAATAATTATCATCAAAATGGACAACAAACTCCTTATAAGTCATACTCTCTTACCAGTATAGAGCATCCCCTACCAACCAAAACATGGTTAAAACCTACCTTTGTACTTTCGTGCAACTCAATAATCTCAGATACCTCTCAATATCCTATCATCATGTTGAGCCACAATGAGATCAAGAGAACATGCGAATGTCGGTGGATTATTCTTCATGCAGTATCCCTAATCCTTCTCTCATCCCAATGTGGCTAGTACTACTAATTGAAGTTCTACTAGAGGAACATCTTGTATGCATGCTACCAAGCCTAAATGGATTTCCTGTCTGATCAAGTCTAATAATTATTTTGCCTCAAAATGATACTGCCACTGGGCATTAGGGGTTATAACACCAGACATAGCAGGCATTTGTGGTGCGTGAGCTATGGGCTCAGCTTTCCCCTAAGGATCTTTGGTTTGACGAACTCTCTTCTTGGGAGACATTTACAATCCAAGATAAAAACCATATCAGTAACAAAAATAAATAAGAATACAAAGATGGGCATTTATCAAAGAATGTTACACAAATTTTTAAGAGAACCTCTAACTCTCAAGGCCCAAGATCATGCTCTGATACCAATTGTGACACAACATATATCTTAACACTCCATTTAATTAAGTTTAATTATTAAAATGTTATAGGTTGTTAAAATAATTAAATACCATTACGAGTATAAGTAAATCAAACGATACGTAAGACAAATATATGGAAGTGGTATGAAAGTCCTCAATATAAAATCATAAAGAAAAGTCCACAATCATGAAAGATAAGGATGATAATGGTCAAAATTAAAACCTCAATACAATCCCAAAAAAAACTCCAAATGATACGAGCCAAAACTATGTCTCATAATACATGCCAACTAAAATGTTTGAGTATAAATAAAGAGAAAATAAAATAAAATACTAAGTAGGGTATGAATTTACATTGTCCCTAAAACTGGAATCCTGAATCAGTGAGAGATGAAGTATATGTGCTAGCTGGAATGAGGAAGACTAAACCGGAGGTCCAACTCTAGCACATGCAGACACCTTGTAAAAGAGATGGGTCAAAACCCTATTAAATCGCTTAGCTACACAACTCAAAGTCATTATATATGTAGATGATAAAAGCACAATTTATATATAATCCGTATGAACTGCCCATCACATCAAACTTAACCTCATAACGCATTAGAAACACCTATATTCACTTCATTTATTAAATTTTCTAATTAAGTAATTAACACGTAACTGACACGTGCCCCTTCTCCCCGAACATCTCAAGAACATGCAGTACATCAAATCAAACCGTCACACAATCTGCATAGGCCTGCTTCATAGTGATGGAATACCCATAGTCACTTTGCTATGCAGTGTTGAAACTCCACAACTCCATGTGACGCAAAATTGACCCATAATAAATTATGCCCTTTAAGTGTCTCAAAATAAGGGTGTTCCTCCTCAGCACTAGCCCATTAATTCACGTTTCACATGTTCATTTATTAATGGCATTCTCAAGTTCACCAGTATATTATCAGTTCATGTTATATCATCATTACGCAATTACCTCACCCTCAGGTTAATACTAATTAGAGCCTTTGAGTACGTCTTAAACCATTATATAAGGAGCTGAAAGGATAGCAAGCCTACAAGTAACTTCTCAAAATACGAAACATTAAAGTAAGGTATCTATTTAAGAATTTTTTAGTCATTATTTCTACATGTATCTAAACTCCATGCATGGAATATCTCACCGAAGTGAAATCCAAATAAGCCGATAAACTTCCTTTTAGATAAGGTAGTTGTTAAGATAATATAATTAAGGGCTTATTATGAGAGGTTAAAGTAGGGAAGTAAATGTCTAAATATCCAAAGTTAGAAACAAAGCCAACTCATCCAATATAACCAAATAATCGCAAATACAACGATCAACATAAGTTTATTATGTACTCCTTTATCTCGTATATGTGTTTAATTCACTATTAACAAGAACACCATTATAAGTAAAGGCTCATATGATATTCTCGCATAAAAAAGAACATGTAATTAAAATTCCAAGGGTATTATTTAACGTCGGGGTAGAGTTCTAACATAATATAAAAACATTTAAGTGAGTTCTCATATATTTTTACACCATAAATAAATTTCATATACTAAAATCTCATTTTTTTTTAGGTGATTATTATCGAGAGTACTATCATTAAAGCATAAGGTACAACCCTATTAAGCATGTGTAAATTTAAGAATTTACCAGTTTTAACTTAAGCTCATATCAATCAACATCTAGTCCCAAATAATCTAAACCTAAAATGAGGTTACAAACCCTAAAATATCAATTTCATAATTTGAGGGCCATTAATCAATTTTTATATTTATTAGGGCTCAAAGTTCAATATTAATCATAATAGAATAATATATTTGACATAATAATAACAATATATTAGTAAGTCGTAATTTCTCAAAGGTTTCTAATTGATTTTAACACTACAATTAGGTTTAGATGAAATTTAGCATATACACATAAAAGGTAAGGAGTAGAAGGAAACTTGCCTAAACAATGTGATTCAATTTGAGTTACTTGTGTAAGAAGAAAACCCCTTGAAGTTAGTCTTGAAAAGCCTCTTTTGAATCCCTCGAAACCCTCTTATTGAATCTTGGATTTAAAAATGGAGAATATACACTAGGGTTTTATTTTGAAATTTAAATTAAACTTAGGTAAAAAGTTGGTTGTATTTGGGAGGGAAAACAATGGGTTTTCTCTTTGGTAAAAGAAAAAATAAAATGTTTGTTTGTTGAGAAAAGAAGAAAAAAATGATTTTTGCGTTCCAAAAGAAAAGTTGCCCTCTATAGCGGCGTACGGGACCCTCTATAGCACCTTTTTACTCGTTATAGCGGCTTATTTGGCCCGTTATAGCGGTCCAAACCAAAGACTAGTGTCGCTAATATAAAATGGCTTCCCTCCAATTTGTAAAACCCTAAAAATAAACCCCAAACTTATTCTTACACCACAAGACAAGCCTAAAAGATTCTTAAGCCCCTAGCCCTCAACCAAAATATCACATATTCCCAACTCATAAAAATAACTTATCAAATTATCAAATTAGACCTAAATTTTATATAATTCAACCTTTGGCCCCACAATTGTAACAATTAAACCAATAACAACAACAATTATATATTGACTTCTTTTAGCTTTAAAAATTCATTTTATTAATTCATTTTAACATATTGACACATAAAAAAATTCATTTCTCATAATTCAACTCGGGAGCCTTCTTAATTAATTAAATTATTATTAATTAATTAATCCTTTAAAATGGCAGGGTATTACATTTATTTTAGTTGATGGTTTGGATTTAATCATTTAGTTTATTATGTCATTTGTTATTCATGTCTATATTTATTTCACATGCATAGAATTTTATATCATTGTTAGATATACCTTGTGGAATATAAATGAAAATGGTCACCCTATGTATGCAATATAGGGGTGCCACAAAAAACAATCGATTAGTTATAACTTTAAAACCAGCCATTAAACAAAATTTTATTGGAGTTATAGGACGTTTTTGTCTTTTGTTGAGCTTACCTCATTAGATCATTAATTATGTTCAAATTTGATTTTAAATGTTTATTTGTTCACAATTTCTATGTCCTTTTCTTTTTCTTATATTTGTATCTTATTCAGAAATGAAAACTAATGAATGTAGCCGAAATGTAAATCCATTATTTTTTCGAAAATGCAAATCTATCATTGATGTTTCACTCTTTTTCTTTGATATATATGTGTGGTAAAGGTAATTTGGGATTGATAAAGGTTGCATAAGGTTGTGATTGTAGAGTACAATTACATATCTCTTAATGTTATTAATTATTTTAGGGGCTATGTGGTTTTAGTCCCAAAAGGAGAGATTTGTTAGTCTTCGATCCTTAGCACTTTCACTTTTGTTGTTAGTCCTAATTAAACAAGAACGTGGGAGAAATGCAATGTCATTTACAAGCAATACAACCATTATCTTGAGAAATGAACTATACGAAACCAACTCGTGAATTGTGAGATAATTTAAGAAGATATAACATTAAAATCGTGACCTCCAAGGCTTATAAGTGGAAGGAATCATATATGGGATCGGTGCCATCCAAAAAATTTGGGATAGGACTTATCACAAAATAACTAATTAATTTAATTATATTTTTTGAGTAGTTATTTTTTTATCCATGTGGCATCAATATATTAAACACCATTTAAGATGCCACAAAGGGTGTCCACGTGGATTCACGACAAGGCCCTTGACAGAGTTATCACGAAGAGTTGAAATTTTACATATTGGAAATATCATAGTTAACATTATAACTTTTAGAAGATCGGGTTCAAAATTAAAAATTATCCAAAACTTCAAAGTTAATTTGCAATTTTCCCTAGAAAATTTGATTTAGATTTATTTTTTTTGGCAATCAAACATGATGACTGAAGTAATAGTTATGGCGATGAATGGATGTAGATATGAGAGAGACATTGTAGAATAGAACCATTTCTAGGTTTTGTTTTGTTACTGGGGTTTGTATTTTCTAATTGGGAAAAAATGGCTACTTTTAATTATTGGTAAATGGAATTTGATAAGTGGGTAGGGGCTTGTTCAATTTTTATTATTCCGTTGAATAGGTAATTTTAAGATATGTCCTTAATTTTCATGAGATCCACTTTATTTACTAGGCTGGTGGACATTACTCTAAGAAGGACATAACATGATTCCCACATGCGACCAATTGTACGAGGGGAAAATCTACGTACCAAGCAAGATATCTTAACAAACCAATTGAAGAAGATAAAATAAAGTAAATCGGAGAGAAGTGGCTTGATAACTTTTGTACGTCCATGAGGTGTTATAATTTTTATTAATATTAAAGAGACAACACAAATAAACATTAGTGTTGCGCTAGTGTCTAGAGCTCGATGTTATGATACACAATAGCTGGGAGAATGATGATTTTATTGAGCAACCTAGATGGCTTTTAAATAGCCTTACAAAGAAACTGAATAGCTGAAAAGATGCAACCCACGTTTAACCTACGTGGTAACTAGCTAAAGAATAGGTCAAATAACAAACACGTCCCTTAACAGTAGGGATTATTAACAGAACAGTAACAAAAAAACCAAACCAAAAATTAATGACTAAAAAATCCTAAAAATTTAACATCCTCCCATAAACTGAATGCTACTAGCAATCATCTTACATCTGATTTCGGACACACACCCAACATATTACGTAGATTCAAGAATGCATCAAGCTTTAAAGGTTTAGTCATTACATCTGCTACTTGCTCCTGAGTATGACAATGAACCATTTTCACAGTCCCATCCTTTGTGAGTTCTAGAAGAAAATGAAAGCGAACATCTATGTGTTTTCTGCGTCCATGCATTACTGGATTCTTAGAGAGCTTGATTGTTAAACTATTGTCACAATAAATAGTTGTAGACTCACTTTGAATGTGACCAAGCTTCTCTAAAACCCTCCTTAACCACAATGCTTGACAAGCACACGAAGCTGCAGTAATGAATTCCGCTTTAGTAGTAGATAAAGAAACTACCGGCTGCTTCCTTGAGGCCCAAGAAACTGTTACTGAACTCAACAAAAACACATACCCCGAGGTGCTTTTCCTATCTTCCAAATCCCCAGCATAATCACTATCTGTGTAGGTAATTAATTCCTCATTTCCTCCCTTCTTGTAGAACACTCCAAAGTTAGTTGTTCCTCTCAATATCTTAAGATTTTATTTACTACTTGCAAATGAAGTTCAGTAGGGATTCCAATGTACCTACTAATAAGACTTACTATAAGCATTACATCTGGTTGAGTAGCAGTCAAATACATAAGGCTTCCCACAACCTGCTTATAGAAAGTACCATCCACTCTTACTCCATTTTCATCTTTCATGATCTTATAAACAGGAATAATAGGGTTGCGAACCAAATTGCTTTTGTTCATTTCGAACCTCTCTAACACTTCCAGTGCATATTTCTTTTGACTAATAAAGATGCTATTAGATCTTTGGATTACTTCAACGCTAAAAAAGTATCTCATCTTCCCAAGGTCAGTCATATCAAATACAAGCATCATAGATCTTTTAAACTCAACAAACATAGACTCATTATTTCCAGTGAATATAAGATCGTCAACATAAAGACTTACAATCAAAATCTTACCTCCTTTTTCTATCTTGATGAATAAGGTATGTTCATAATGGCACCTTTCAAACCCTTCCTTCATAAAGTAAGACTCTATATGACTATACCAAGCTCGTAGAGCTTGCTTAAGTCCATATAAGGCCTTTTTCAACTTTTACACATTCTACTCGTTACCCTTTTATTCATACCCACGAGGTTATTCCATAAAAACTTCCTTATTTAGTTCACCATGCAAGAAAGCAGACTTCACGTCTAATTAATATATGGTCCATTCTTTTTGGGATGCAAGTGCAATCACTAAACGAATTGTATCTAATCGTTCCACAAGTGTAAACATTTCAGTATAATCTACCCCATGTTGTTGAGTATATCCCTTTGCTACCAATCGAGCCTTGCATCTATCTACTTCCCCATTTTCATTGAGCTTTATCTTATAAATCCACTTTACTCTAATTTTCTTTCCTCTAGCAGGTAACTCAGTCAACTCCCATGTATCATTCTTTTCTATTACCTCTATTTCCAAATCCATAGCCTTCCTCCATTTTGTACTTTTTACAACCTCTTCAAAAGAGATAGGATCAGCAGCTGCAACCATGGCCCGATAAGCCACATATTATTCTTCATCAGAGAGACCTTCTTCACTTTCATAATCTCTCATCCAAGCTGGTGGTCTCCTATTTCTTCTTTCATTAGAGCTAGGTGAGCTCTCTTCTATTGGTTCATGTGAGGAAAAATTATCCACTTCTTCTTCTGCATCATCATTGAAATCAACTTCATTTTCATCAATTATGACTGCTTCTTCATTGTCACCCCATTCCAATTCAGCTGTAATTGCTTCTTCATGGCTCTTATCCCAATCCAAACTACTATCTTCTTTAAACATAACATCCCTGCTTACTATGATCTTTTGAGAAACTGGATCATACAATCTATATGCCTTTGACTCCTCACTAACTCTAAGTAAAACACATCTCAAACTTTTTTCATCTAGCTTTATTCTCTTACTATCAGGAATATGAACATGAGAAACACATCCAAAAACTCTAAAGTACTCAACCGATGGTTTAACTCCGCTCCAAGATTCTTCTGAAGTCTTATTTCTCACTACAAGCGTTGGACTTCGATTCAGAACATGAACAGTCTAATTTACTGCTTCAGGCTAGAAAGTTTTTGGAATTTTCTTCTCAGAGAGCATGCTACGAACCATATTCATAATAGTTCTATTCTTTCTTTCCACAACCCCATTCTGTTGTGGAGTGTATGCAGCTGTCAACTGTCTACGTATACCATTTACATTACAAAAGTTAGGGGACTCTTGTGATGTACATTCTCCTCCACGATCAGTACGCAAACCTCTTATGTATGAAGAAGTTTCTTTCTTAACAAGGCTCTTATAATTTTTGAAAGTGGAAAAAGCTTCTGACTTCTCTACCAAGAAATAATCCCAAGTTTTTTGACTAAAATCATCAATGAATGTTATCAAGTACCTTTTATTGCTTTTTGAAATGGGTTTGATTAGTCCACAGACGTCACCATGCACAAGTTGAAGAATCTCATAAGCCCTTCGTGTGCTCTTCTTTAGGAATGGATCTCTCTCTTGCTTCCCCACCAAATAATCTCCACATACCTTCGAAGAGGCATTAAAATGTTGCAGTCCACTCACCAGTTTCTTCTGTAAGAGAGTTGATCTTTTGTAAGAGAGTTGAAGCAGATTTGTGATCTTAGTTGAGACTGATCATGCAAGATGAACATTCTATTAGAAGACATTGTAGTCTCCATAATCAATCCTCTCTTAGAGTGATAAATCTTGCATTTCCCATGTTGTATGAGAATTACAAGCCCCCTCTCTTATAGCTGACCAATGCTTAACAGATTATTCTTTAAATCTGGTGTATAAAACACCCCGGTAATTACCTGCACAATCCCATTCACTTGTATCTGCACATTGCCTTTTCCCATCACAGTCATGCTTGAATTGTTGCCCAACTTCACAGATTCTTTGAAGCTTCCATCAAAATCAGAGAAAAGCTCCTTCTTGCCACACATATGGTTACTACAACCTGAATCAAGAAACCATAATTCTTCCTTACTAGCTTTCTTGATATCCACGTAAGCCATCAATAACATATCTTCACTAGATTTTGCATAGTTAGCCTTTGTCTCTCTCTCCTTCTTTGCACACTCATATTGAAAATGTCCAAGTTCATGACAGTTTTAGCACTCAATGGTAGACTTGTCAAAGCCTTGTCTACCTCTTCCTGTAATCCACCATGACCTCATCCTCTTCCTTCTGGTTGATCTTCAAAAGCAACCTTCAATGTTTGTTCCTCCATGAAAAAGTTGTTACTTAGGCCGCTTAATACAAGATTATAACTCCAAACTATTTTTTGAAGAAACTCTTTTCTTTAAATCAAAACCAGTAAATCACAAGAAGTGTTTAATAAAACATGCATGAGATTTGTTCAAGATTTCATAATAGGTTTAGTAAATCAATTTAAATCAATTAAACTCAGCACGACCACAAGAATGAGATGAGGAGATGTAGAAAGATTAAGGACAATGCGTTTTTAACGTGGTAAAACCTCACACAACTGAGGAAACATCCGCGGTGACTTCTAAGTAACAAACTAAAAATCCACTAAAATAAAATTCACAAGGTACAAACTATTTAACACACAAGCACAATAATCAGACCTATGCAAGTTTAGAAATGTACCCACTCGTTTGATTCTAACTTTTCTGCAGTCCTGAAATTGATGTGGCTTTCCCAGTTTGCTAACTTCTCCACTTTGTTCCAGTATTTACATCAACTCTTGTTAATTCAAGATCTTATAGCCAACACTTCTGTGTTGTAGTGGGACAAGTGTTTGTGATGGTGTTCTAACACATCCATGCATGCACGCACACTTATTTTATATAAACAGTCCTATCAAATTACAAATCAGATCTAAATGATGCTATTTTCAGTTTCTCTCTTCTTTATAAATAAAAAGACTTTATTTGACCTTTCAAATAATCACGAAATCCAAGGTTACCTTGCTCGTAAGACTGCCAAGGTCATATCCAATTTCAGAGGGTTTTGAAAATTATTTTGAAATTGACAACCACCAATTGTGATTACAACTAGGTCAATAGTCTTATTTCATAAGAACTAGAAACATAAAATATATTCGTTGATTCTATCATTTTGAAAAACATTTACAGAACAGTAATCAATAAATGTGATTTCTCAAGATGAGAAACTAAAATATGCAGATCTATGTGTAATATGACATGCAATAATCAGATCTACTATTTCTATGAAAGAGAAATAGAGATCTAATATGAAATTTTCAAGTTGGAAACAAGATCTTGAATTCAGAGGATAAAACTCTTTAAACACCCACGAACAACACTCTCAAACACGCAGGTATGGTGTTTGGTATAAACTGTTTAGGAGAAATGTGTTTAGGGTTTGAAAATGAAATAAAGTTTGGAGGATTTAGGGTTTCTTTCTCTCTCTGGTTTCTCTCTCTATCTTCTCTCTTCTCTCTCTTCTCTCTCTATTTAGACGAACTGCCAAAAGTCTTTGAATGCAGAGGCGAAGGTTCGAGAATGGCTATCCGAATCTAAGGCTATTGACTTTTATCCAACAGTGAAATAAAAGTGGTGGATTAAATGTCCTCTGATTGGTTAAGATATGTTACCCAAGGATTGGGTTCAAACGCATGCAGAGCATTGATTGAATTGATCCAAAAGCTGAGATCGAGAACACGATATGAGTCTACCAACAAACACATATCAGGCCGATATAATGCTGACACATGTAAGGCCCAGATGGACTCACACACGTGTGTTTTCAAAATAATTACACACGCACCCTAAATTCTCAAGTGCATTCGAATTCTACCCAACCAATCATTTAGGCAAAAAGTGATAGAATCAGTATTTACACAATGACCCCATAAGTTTTAAAAACCAATTTTAATTTAAAAAAACATTTTAAAAAGTTATTAAAACTTCCCAAAAATTATTAAAAACAAACTTAAAGGGGAATTAACTCACACAAGCATTTTATGCAATATATATGTTATGAATGCAATCCTAATGTTTGTGGGTGATTGAGAATATACCTTTGAACAAAAAACAAGAGGAATAAAGAGTGGAGTGTGAGGTTCTTTGGTATCTGGGGAATGGACTCAATTTTTTCACTATTTCCAAACTAGATGAGTACTTATACAATGTAGACTCAAGTGAGTCAAGAGTTTAAGGTGCTTCAATCTCCCCCTTTGGAAATATGAGACAAAATCTCCTTTGAGTCATCTAGGACTCGTAGGGATACAAAGAAATAAGGAAGAACCTAATCCTATACAAAAATTATGTTTACCCATTTCCTAGAAACAGGAAATTACATAAACTCAACTAATTACAATCCAATACCCTAATAGCATCTGTTGAATACAACTGTACAGATTCCTGCAAATAATGCTAAGATCAAGCTTATTAGAATTATGTACAAAAAAAATGAACTCATAAGACTCAAATTTCTCCCCCATTTTGTCTCTAATGGACAAAGGTAATAATACTTAAGTCATAGGAGTTTAATCAGCACACACCATTCCTATCGATTTTCGCAAAGCAAGAAATCTATTGTAATCCAAAGGTTTGGTAAACATATATGCGAGTTGCAAATCAGTAGGAAGATGATTGATTTCTAATTCCTTAGTTTCAACTAATTCGTGTATAAAGTGATGTCTAATTTTTATATGTTTATTTCGCGAGTGTTGAACAGGATTTTTAGAAATATTAATTGCGCTTTGATTATCACAATAGAGATGTAATTGGTCTTTTTGAATACCATAATCACTTAGCATTTGCTTAAGCCAAAGTAATTGAGCACGGTGACTACCAGCAGCTATGTATTCAGATTCAGCTGTAGATAAAGAAGTACAGTTTTGTTTCTTACTACTCCATCCTACTAAATTCTTACCAATATAGTAACACGCTCCTGATGTGCTCTTACTATCATCAGTACACCCAGCCCAGTCAGCATCAGTGTATCCTATTATCATACTAGGAGTATCATTGGTGTACCAAAGTCCTAAATTTAGAGTGTCTTTTATGTATTTTATAATTCTTTTTACGCAAACTAAGTGGCTCTCTTTAGTATTGTTTTGATAACGGGAACACACGTAAACTGCGTACATAATATCAGGACGCGAGGTAGTAAGGTATAGTAAGGTTCCTATCATACTACGATATAGAGTAGGATCTATGGATTTTCCACTCTCATCTTTAGATAGTTTGACCGTAGTACTCATGGGGGTTTTAGCATCTTTTCCACTTTCAAGCCCGAATTTTTTGACAATCTCTAAAGCATATTTCGATTGCAACACAAATAAACCATCCTAATTCTGTTTGACTTGAAGACCCAAGAAGAATTGTAACTCCCCTATAAAAGACATTTGAAATTCTCTATGCATAATTTCAGAAAAGGATTTAACTTCTGGAGGGGAAGTGGATCCAAAAATGATATAGTCGACATAGACTTGAGCTATAATAATATGTTTGTTAAAATGTTTGACAAATAGGGTTTGATCATTTCCACCTCTTTTAAAACCTTTATCTAAGAGAAAATTAGAAAGACGTTGATACCAAGCTCTTGGCGCTTGTTTTAGGCCATACAAAGCCTTTTTAAGACGATAAACGTGGTTTAGATACTGAGGGTCAATGAACCCTTTTGGTTGTTCGACATAGGTCTCTTCAGTCAAGATACCATTAAGAAAGACAGACTTTACATCCATTTGATAAAGCGTAAAATGCAACTAACAAGCTATGGCAAAGAGAAGACGAACAGATTATAATCGAGTAACAGGGTTAATGGTCTCGTTAAAATATATTCCTTCAATTTGAGAGTATCCTTGAGCAACTAATCTGGCTTTGTTTCTAATGATTATTCCACTTTCATCAGATTTATTTTTAAATATCCAACGTGTGCCGATAAACTTTTTATGATCAGACCTAGGTACAAGATACCAAACATCATGAATGAAAAATTGAAGAAGTTCTTCCTATATGAAAGAAATTCAATGAGGGTCATTCAATGCTTTATTTACATTCTTTGGTTCCACAAGGAAACAAAACATGCATAATGAGCATAGTTTCTTAATTGAGATCTTGTATGCACAGGCTCACTATGGTTATCGACAATACTATCTATGGGATGATCTTTAGAAATCCTGTTAGGTACTTCAGGTGTCTCAATTGGTAAAGAATCATCTATTTTGGGGGAGTCATTTTCTAAAACATTTTCAGACTCTTCCACAATAGTTGGTTCTCTAGTCTTACTCTCAACAGTAGTGTCACTTACAATAATATTTATGGATTCCATTAAGGTCTTTGTGCGAAGATTATAGACACGATATGCTCTACTGTCAGGAGAATATCCTAAGAAAATATCTTTATCTTCACGAGCCTTAAATTTGGATAAGTGTTCTTTGTATTTACAGACATAACACGTACTACCAAAGGTTCTAAGGTATTTAAGATTGGACTTTTTCCCATACCATAGTTCGTAAGGAGTTTGTTTAGAATTCTTCCTAAGATAGCCCCTATTGATAATGTGACAATCAGTACGAATAAATTCTACACAAAAATATTTAGGTAAGCACTTGTCATGAATCATACCACGTGCCATCTCTTGAAGAGTACGATTCTTTCTTTCAGTAATTCCATTTTGTTGAGGAGTCTTAGGAGCACTAAATTAACCATTATCGTCACAATACTCTATAATACCAGTATCTATAAATTCTCCACCTCGATCACTACGAATTTTATTTTCTTGAGTGTCCTTCTCATTTTCAATCCGAAGAAGAATTTTCGAAATTTTTTGGAAAGTATCAGACTTTTGTTTTAAGAAGGCCACCCAAGTAAATCTGGTGAAGTCATCAAGAATAACAAGAATGTAACTGTGTCCACAGAGACTAATAGTTCGAGAGGTACCCATTAGGTCCATGTGGATGAGCTCCAAGGGTTTATAGGTAAGGATATCTTTAACTTTCTTATGAGATGCCTTAACAATTTTTCCTTCCTGACAAGAACCAAAGACAGTATTAGAGATAGGTTTGATCTTTGGAATTCCTCTAACAATTTCTTGTGAAGACAATCTACTAAGGTTATCGTAATTTATGTGACCCGTTATATTATGCCATATTTTATTATCTTCCATTCTGGAAACGTTACAGATTTCAGTATTGTTCATGACAGTATAACAATTGTCAAGGGTTCTGAATCCTGTAATTATGCACTCACCTTTTTCATTTAAAATTTTGTAATTATTCTTTGAAAATGTGACAGTATGATTTGAGTCACAAAACTACGAAATACTAAGTAGATTAGCCTTAAGACCTTTTACTAGAATAACATTTTCAAGTATAGGTAATCCTTCTTCTTGGAGTGTTCCTTTACCAATGATTTGAGATGATACACCATCACCAAAAAAAACTTTTCCTCCAACAAAGTTGGTTTTGTTTAAAAGTTTTGTATCATCCTCAGTCATATGTTTTGAACACCCAGAGTCTAAATACCATCCAGAAGGAGTGTGTTCAGCTTATAAAGCAATAATCACAATGTTACACTTCATCCAGGGTAATAGCTCATCTTTTCTAACCCAAATAGATCTTGTTTTCATTTTGCGCTTATTTGCTCTCATTTGATAAAATTTGCGAGCATTAGATTTTTGTTGAAAAATGGTTTGCGCATGAGTTTGAATTTTATGGAAAATATGAGCATTTGGTTTAGGAAAGTATCTAGGAATCCTTCTTGTAAATGATATTTTAGGTTTGGTCTTTCTATTTCTATAGTTAGAGTTTTTATCTGGTTGTCTAGGTAGGACATAACTGTTACGGCTTCTCCTAGAGTAGATAAAGTTCTAGTATAGAGGAGTATTACAAACAGGTTTTACTAAACGTCTAGAGTAGCAACCTTCAAAATAATGATCGTATATGTCACAGTATGAGCAATATAAATTGCTTGAAGATGGTATCTCCTTAGGAAAGTCTCTAAACATAGGTTTCATGAAATTTTGTTGTTGAGCCTTATTCCTAGGGAGTACAGTTTGGAACGAAGAAACACTCTTCCTAATTGGAGGGCAGACGTAGTTAGCCTTAGGTTGACTATCACACTTATAGTAACTTGATTCCCCAGTATCAAACTTTTGTTGTTTTTCATCAAATTCATCTTTTAGGGAATGAAAATCTGGGCAAGTTTCTATAGATCTTTTGCCTCCTGAAACAAACATGATTGATTCAAAGTTTTTAGTTTGTGTCTTTAATTTTGGCAAAACCCTATTCCAGTTCGATCATCAGAATTGGTTTTTGAATCAGTAACAAAACCATCAAAACAGTTAGAATTATTTTCAAACTTAGAATTTTTTTTTAAAACAGTTGTTGTCTTTTCTTTAGCTCGTTCCAATTCTAATAATGTCCCTTTATATTTTTTTCTCCAGAGTTTCATTTATTTCAATCAAATTTTTCAATTTTTGATCAAAAATTTTGACTTCATTTTCATCAGTTAGACATTGGGTAGTATACTCTTTAGTGTTAATTTTTACCGTTAGACTAAGGTCTTTTAGTTTCTTAGTGAGATCTTTCATAGTCTTCTCTAGTCCAGTGCTTTTCTTGAGAGTTTTGGCATAAAGTGTGTGAACATCAGGGAGGTCTTCAGTGTCCGAATCACTAAGTGTAGTGTGTGAAGTGACCCCTAAAGATTCAATTCTTGAACTCACATACACATTGACATCGTCATTATCGCTTTCCCTTTGACTCACACACACCACTGTAGAACTAGAAATGTTCTCAAAAATTAAAGCATCTAAACCAGTAGCAGCATGATTCATAATAACAGAAGTAGAGCTATTATCATCATTATCATACAAAGGCACAGGCATATCATCATTATATATTATCTTGGCAAAGAAGGACATGCAAGGATCAAAAACATCAGATGACTCAGGTTCCTCATTTTCAGAATCACTTGAATCATCTCATGTCTTGCAAATGTTAGCCCTAGTATGTTTATTGGTCGTGTTCAATTTAACTCTACAGTCTTGTGCTATATGACCCAATTTACCACATCTAAAACATTCAATATTCTTAAAGACTTTCTTAGGTCTCGTATGAATATCCTTATGATGTTTGTCTTGACCTTTCTCATGAGGTTTGTAGTTAGATTGAGCTGGATAATTTGGCTTGCCTTATCTGTTTGTCATTTTATTTCTAAATTTGACAATTTTCTTAAACTGTTTTGACATCAAGGCATCTAATTATCCAAACTATCAATATCACATTCCTCATCAGAGTCATTATTAGGAACACTAAGCTCGAGTTTCATCAGCTTAGAGTAAAAACTCAAATTGTAACTAGTTTGTTTCCTATGGGACTAGGTCAATTGTTTCTTAAATTCTAATTCCATTTCCACGATTCTCAGTTTACTACTGAGTAATTCAGGAGTGAGATTTTGGTCATTCATTTCCTTAATATCATATCTTTTGTTATCAAATCTCTGTGGTAATGATCTTAGAATTTTAGAGACAATTTCATGTCTATCATAAGTTATCCCATTAGCATGCAATTTGGTCATAATATCAGTCAAATTCATGTAAAAGTCATCAAATGACTCAGAGTCAGACATGATCAAAGAGTTATACTCCTGGATAAGCATATGGGTTTTAGCAGCCTTAACTCTAGTGTCACCTTCATGTGCAGTAACCAAAGTATCCCAAGATTCCTTAGAAGTGGCACAAGATGAGATCCTTTTGAATTCATTTTCATTTATAGACATAAAAATGGCATTCTTGCCTTCGTTATTGTTTCGAGAAACTTGCTTCTCTTCTTGAGTGAATTCACTTAATACTTTCTTAATCCTCTCATTACTTCCTTCAGTGGATGGTTTTGTAGGATAAGTATATCCATTTTCAACAATATCCCAGACATCATCTCCCAAGGTTCCTTATATGAAAGCAACCATCCTAACTTTATAGTAAGCAAAGTTATTTCCATCAAAGAGAGGGGGTCTCATCAAGTTACCAAATCTTTCATTTTTCTCGTCCATTGTTTGATTTTAAGAAAACAATTTCAGAAACATAAGATCTTTAAAAAATAATTTCCAAAGCTCTGATACCAATTGAAAAAGCTATTACTTAGGTCGTTTAATACAAGATTAAACTATTGAAGTAACTCCGAACTATTTTTTGAAGAAACTCTTTTCTTTAAATCAAAACCAGTTAATCATAAGAAGTGTTTAATAAAATATGCACGAGATTTGTTCAAGATTTTATAACAGGTTTAGTGAATCAGTTTAAATCAATTAAACTCAGCACAACCACAAGAATGAGATGAGGAGATGTAGAAAGTTTAAGGACAAGGCATTTTTAACATGGTAAAACCTCACCCAACTGAGTAAACATCCACGGTGACTTCTAAGTCACAAACCAAAAATCCACTAAAACAAAATTCATAAGTTACAAACTATTTACCACACATGCACACTAATCAGACCTATACAAGTTTAGAAATGTACCCACTGGTTTGATTCTAACTGTTCTGCAGTTCTGAAGTTGATGTGGCTTTCCCAGTTTGCTAACTTCTCCACTTTTTTTTACAGTATTTACGTCGACTCTTATTAATTCAAGATCTTATAGCCAACACTTTTGTGTTGTAGTGGGACAAGTGTTTGTGATGGTGTTCTAATATATGCATGCACACACGTACACTTATTTTATACAAACAGTCCTATCAAATTACAGATCATATCTAAATGATGTTATTTTTAGTTTCTCTCTTCTTTAGAAATAAAAAGACTTTATTTGACCTTTCAAATAATCCCGGAATCCAAGTATACCTTGCTCGTAAGACTGCCAAGGTCATATCCAATTTCAAAGGGTATTGAAAATGATTTTGAAATTGAAAACCACCAATTGCGATTCCAACTAGGTCAACAGTCTTGTTTCATAAGAACTAGAAATATAAAATATATTTGTTGATTCTATCGTTTTGAAAAATATTTACAGAACAGTAATCAACAAATGTGATTTCTCAAGATGAGAAACTAAAATATGAAAATTTATGTGTAATATGACATGCAATAATCAAATCTACTGTTTCTATGAAAGAGAAATAGAGATCTAATATGAAATGCCTAAGTTGGAAACAGGATATCGAATTCAGAGGATAAAACTCTTTAAACACCCTTCAAACCCCCATCAACAACACTCTCAAACACACAAGTATGGTGTTTGGTATAAATTGTTTAGGAGAAATGTGTTTAGGGTTTGAAAATGAAATAAGGTTTGGACGATTTAGGGTTTCTTTCTCTCTTTGGTTTCTCTCTCTATCTTCTCTCTTCTCTTTCTTCTCTCTTCTCTCTCTATTTAGACGAATTGCCAAAAGTCTTTGAATGTAGAGGCTTGGCATCCCTTTATACTAAGAGGCGAAGGTTCGAGAATGGCTATCCAAATCTAAGGCTGAGATTTGGTCTAAGGCTATTGACTTTGATCCAACGGTGAAAGAAAAGTGGTGGATTAAACGTCCTCTGATTGGTCCAGATAGGTTACCCAGGGATTGGGTTCGAACGCATACAGAGAGTTGATTGAATTGATCCAAAGGTTGAGATCGAGAACAGGATATGAGTCTACCAACAAACACAGATCAGGCCGACATAATGCTGACAGAGGTAAGGCCAAGATGGACTCACACACGCGTGTTTTTAAAATAATTACACACGCACCCTGAATTCTCAAGCGCATTCGGATTCTACCCAACCAATCATTTAGGCAAAAAGTGATAGAATCGGTATTTACACAATGACCCCATAAGTTTTAAAAACCAATTTTAATTTAAAAAACATTTTAAAAAATTATTAAAACTTCCCAAAAATTATTAAAAACAAACTTAAAGGGGAATTAACTCACACAAGCATTTTATGCAATATATATATTATGAATGAAATCCTATTGTGTGTGGGTGATTGAGAATATACCTTTAAACAACAAACAAGAGGAATAAAGAGTGGAGTCTGAGGCTCTTTGGTATCCAGGGAATGGACTCAATTTTGTCACTATTTCCAAACTAGATGAGCACTTATACAATATAGAGTCAAGTGAGTCAAGTGAGTCAAGAGTATAAGGTGCTTCACTCCATAACATGGCCATTCATACGTTTCTCATGTACCAAAAGGCTGCTTTGTAACTCATCAATAGACAAGGAGTTTAGATCATTGGACTCCTCAATAGAACACATAACATAGTCAAATTTGGGAATCATTGATCTTAGGATCTTTTCAATGACAAGCTCATCCTCCATCTTCTCACCATGAATCCTCATCTTGTTGGTTATAGTGAGGGTTCGAGCAAAGTACTCATTCATAGATTCCCCCACCTTCATGTGAAGTACTTCAAATTCCTTCCGAAGATCTTGTAGTTGTGCACGCTTAACTCGTGCCGTCTCCTGGTACTTTTTCTTCATGGAGTCCCGAATGTCTTTTGTTGTGTCTTTCTTCATGATGGTCTCAAGAATTGATCGATCAATTGCTTGGAAGAGATAGTTCTTGGACTTCAAATCTATCAGTTTGTGATCTTCAATCACCTTGCTTTGTGCATCAGTGAGAGCAACGCCCGCTGCTACTACAGGTATCCCGTTTTCTACCAAACTCCAATATTCCTTCGAACGCAAGAAATTCTCCATGAGCATACTCCAGTGATCATAGTGTCCATCAAACTTTGGAATTGTTGGTTGCACAAAATTGTTTTCGGTCGCCATATCTTTATCGTTATACACTTAGAAGATTGTTTCTTCTGAAGTTTCAATCAGGCCTGGGATGTGGCTCTGATACCAAATGTTATGATACACAATAGCTGGGAGAATGATGATTTTATTGAACAACCTAGGTGGCTTTTAAATAGCCTTACAAAGAAACTAAATAGCTGAAAAGATGCAACCTACGTTTAACCCACGTGGTAACTAGCTAAAGAACAGGTCAAATAACACACACGTCCCTTAACAATAGGGATTATTAACAGAACAGTAACAAAAAACCAAACCAAAAACTAAAGACTAAAAAATCCTAACAATTTAACACTCTCAACTTCATGTAATACATTGAGGGTTCGGTTCCCACTCTCTTCCCCTCCCCTAATTAATTAATTAAAGAAAAAAAGATAGTGCAAATGAACAACGATACTTAAGCTCAAACTACGGATGCCCATCACAAGAGCTAAATGCTCCCATTTATAGGCTATTATATAGCGTTATGTAAGAGTCTTTAAGTGCGTTTGTATAAGAATCTTTCGCTTGAGCATGGTTATCATGTACAACAACTAATCTGATTTGTTGTTTATCTTATGAACTCTTGCCTTTATTTGTATAGCAGAGATAGGCCTTGAGGTGGGTCTAAGCCCACGATTCTATTGGCTCACGAGAGGAGCGAGGGATCCAAAACTTGGACCTTCGGGCGGGTTAGTTAGTTAGTTAACTATTGATTTTTTTCATACAAAAAATAAAAATTTACCAATAAATGTAAAAATAAATGTTTTTTATACATATATACGTCTAAGAATTGTAATTGTAGCCATAAAAAAAATTAAATATTCACTTTTAATTATAAATATACATAAATATGCCAAGTAATTCTTTATATTCCTTTGAGGGGGGGACTCTTAATATTTTTCAAAAAAAATTGAGGGGTTTGAAAAAAAAAATACAAGTGTAGTAAGGAAATTTTCAAAATTATGGGTGACCTGCCTCCACCTCCCCACCCAAGTCAACTTCTCAAATGAAGGCCCCACGACATTTTAAATAAAATAGTTGGCAATTTATTTTTTGTTTTTTATTATTTAAGTTTGTTAACATAACATCTATTAATGAAAACATCTCAAATTTTTTTAAGCTCAAACGATGCGATTGATTTATTCTCAGACATACAACATCTTTCATTGATGCTGCGTTTGTTTGTCAGGAAACAAAAATAAAAGTAAAGAAAAATAACTTTTCTGTACTTTTTGTTGCGTTCGTTTAGCGAAAAAGTTGTGAAAAACTCATTCTCAATTTTTCCTGTAGGAAAATTTTTCTCACAAATCACATCATACCAAAGAACTAGGATTTTGCATGAAAGTTTAAGAAAACTTGATTTATTATATTATATTTAATTTAATTATTTTTATTGCTATTATTATTATTATTATTGTTATTACTACTACTACTAACATATTTATCCATAATTATTCATAATAATACGTTGTTTATTGACATTTTTACGAATTAAATGTTTATAAATTTTATTTCATATTGAATAATGTTTTAATTAAATAGATGTTTATTATATGGATCATACTTTTTGGTAATTGAAATAAAAAATATATTATATTTTTGTTTATTGTAAAATTATAACGATATATGTGTGTATATAAGATTTTATTTTTTATTTATAATGTTCCTGCAGTTTCCCCTATCAAACACACAAGAAAGTGATTTTATTTTCCTTTACTTCTTCTTCACATAATTATTTTTTCATTTAACTTTAGTGACAATCAAACGGAGCCTAAGAGGCATGTCAACCTTTTCCTTCCTGAATTGCCATATATTGTGAGCAAAGTTGTTTGTTATCCGGAGCTGGAGCATCTATTGTGGGTGAGATGTAACATTTCACATCTAAGCACCGTTGAGGTTTCTCAAAGATATTATGGTAATAAGAGTAGTGCTACAAATAAATTGCTACTAACAAGTGTGATTTAAACGTATTATATTATAATGGGACTCACACTTTGGTAACACAATCGACAATGAATTGTTACTAACATTTATTTTTATGACAAACCTTAGCATTTATCTTGTTCAATTGCATATGCTGATCATATATACTTGTCCTACTATTCTCTACAAGTGAATCAAGCAATTCTACAGAGTCTATATAAATATATCAAGGTAGTAAACATGATGGGAAGTTGAAATTCTAAATTTGTCAACTTTGTACTTATAAATTAGTAATTCTATAACTCACATGCGGCACAGCTACTTTATCACACAACGTGCACCTTCTAATGCCCACAACTTTATGTCATTTATACAACTCCATCACACAACAAGCACCTTCTAATGCCCATAACTTGTTACACTTCAATTATTAGGGTAAAAATGACATAAAATAAAATAAAGTAAAAAACTCAGCTACACGGATTTTGCAAGAAACATCTTAACTATTTAAACCATGTATTTTATTGCGAAGACACTTGTATAATAATATTTGCACAAAATACATAATTCGGTAGATTATCAATACAACCTTGAAAGCTCTGGATTTTTTCAAACATTCCCCCAATTAATAATCACACAAGCATAAGTGAGCTTCACCCATCATGCCACAACCACGCAGAAATTAAGCAACAAATGTTGTGAAGATATAAAAAGTAAAAGTTTATATGATAACTCAAATGAAAATATTTACGTCTAATTAAGAAAATTTTAGGACAAATACATATATGATATATTACTAAGCAGAATTTAACAAAGTAAAACCAAATTAAAAATCTATCTCACTGGTACTCTTTTCTTGCCATGCCTACTCACATTGTGCAGCCATCCAAATCCTTTAAGAGCTTTGGAAATCTTAACAAGATTAGGCTTTCCCATTCCCAAATTCATCTTCCCGGCTGAGAATTTCAAAGCTTGCAAGCAACACAACTGTGCATTTGTCTCTTCTTCTTCATCCTCCTCATAATCATCATTATCATCAAAATATCCAATTCCACCCTTTTTATTATTCTTCTTGTTTTCGCCTTTCATTTCATAAGCCTCCCAAAGCGAATCCATCCCTTCATCTCCATCAACATTGTGCCTCTCCTCAAAAAGCTTGCATGCCAAAGTCCTCTTCCACTCTTTCTCCTTTCTCATAGAACCATTCACATTTACATCAAGGGTTTTTAAACTGTACTCATTAATAACTTTGACTGCATTATCACTTTCTTTAATAATATTTGCCTCGGATCCGGTTTTTTCTTCTTTCTTCTCTTCAACCACTTTATGGGATAGCGAATCTACTAGTGTCGGCTCTATTTTCTTCTCTTCCACATTGCATGCCATATTTTCAAAGGAATCCAACTCTTTAAAAAAGCTCTCTAATTTATGTTCCCCAATCACCGACACATTCATGGCTTCCATTTGAGAAACTTCTTCAACTGTTTTTTCTTCTACAACAACTTGTGCTTGGGAAAAAGAAGTTTCTTTCAACTTCTCGGTTGAATTTCCTCTTAAATCGTATGCAGATGTATCAAATACAATTTTGTACACTTCAAACTCCTCTGGGTTATAAAATTCACCTTCATTTTCATTGTTTGATCTTAGACTCACCAGGATTGTATGGTATGCAGAGTAGAGAAAACCGGATCCGGGTTCCGAAAATCCGGGTGTGGGAATGAATTTAGGAGAGAATGTGATGAGAGCTAGGAGGAGGAGAGAGGTGGTAATAAAAAGAGGAGACAGAAAAGAAAGGAGTTTGAGAAGGTATGGTGAGAAAAAAATAAAGTAGCAGAAGTAGAGAGGATGGGAGAAAATGAAGGAAAAGAATAAAATGAGGTTAGATAGTAGAAAAGTAGAGAATTGAGACTTGGGAGATGTTGAAAAGCACCGTTCGGACATATTTGTGGGTGGGATGTATATAGAGTTGGACTATATGAAAATGAGAGAATTGAAAAATGGAAGATGGTGATGGAGTGGAGAAGAAGAGGGAGTTGTTTAGCGAAATGGGAGAGAAATGTGTGATTGTGGAAGTGAAACCGGCGTGAATAAAGGAAATACAACTGTGTGTGTTTGTGAGTGAGAAAGAGACTAATTAACTAACAATGGCTGGCAAAAAAAAAGATCATTTCCTTTAGAAACTTTTTCTCCTTCTATAACCACCAAATAATTTGGCTTTTTGTCTAACATTACCAAAATACCCTTCCAACATCCCAAACGGAATATACAAGCTGAACAAATGCCATGTTACGTAGAATCATGAAAAACTGCTCCCATGTGTACATTAGCTGCGACATACAATTATGAAAGGTGTCCTACTAACTGTAATAAAACATGATTTCTTGGGGAGGTGTTAAGAAAACCATCAAAATTACTTCTTAACATACTGTATAATCATTTACTTGAATTTCTATGCATATATGAAATTTTGGGTAGTTAAGTAAGTATGATATTAATCATTGATTACTTTAATATTAATATGTAAAACATTAACATGTAAAATATGGGGTCGGCACCATCACCTCCGAACTCTCCATCGTATCACACTTCCAATGATAAAACTTGATGAGGAATGGTTGTCAGCTTTTAGCCTCAAACAAGGGGTGGTAATGTACCGTTAGTGCTTTCCTCTCGAATGTCATAGGCATAAAATATTAACATGTTGACACCATTCTCCACTAATAAAGCACAATTATAATGATAATGTAGTATAGTTTGCAGCAAATGACTTCACATAGGCTCTAATATGAAAAAAGATATTTTACATAAAGACAAAATTAACTAATTTAACATCTTGTGGCGGGCTTTCTACTTATACATACCAAATCAGTTATATTTCTTGAATTTATAACTGCATATTATATTGACAAATATTATTTGTACATAAGCACATTCTTCGGGCCTAATTTGAAATTCCAAGAAAGACAGATGAATACAATAATATTATCATATTTTACGCTAGGTGATTCAGGATAGAATAGAAGAGATGTAGATTGGCATTCTATCCCTAATAAGGTGAGATAAATAGTATTTTTGGTTTGCTTAGATAAATATATTTATTACTTTTCTTTTAAATTATTATTTACCATACTTTCTTGTAACTACCGCTGGAAAAATGGAACTAATGTGCATACTTAAAAACTGTCCAGAATTTTGAGCAACTTTGAGCTCAAATTTAGGTAGGGCTCACACTATAATAATTGTGGGACCATATACGAACGCGGTATTAACGTAATATATTCACATGTCTAATTTCATTAAGTTGTGAATGATAAATATGTCCCCAAAGTGACTCACAAAGCAATGAAATTCAATGAATTGGGCATGTTTTAACTCTTGTTCCACATTGGAAGAGTAGTGGAAAAATGATGAATAATAAAATCCAAATGATGGACTGCTTGGATGCCTTAGAGTATCCCAACTTTTTGAAGGAGAAATGACCTACACTATGTATGTGTTGGGCTTGAACCAAGGCTCAGACTTAGGCTTATAAAAATCTCTTAAACTTTTTGTTCGATTTAAATTAACTTTCTGGACTTTAATTATTAATTAATTACGAAATTAATTCATTAATTAATTAATAAACTGTTGACAGTTATTATCAACAGTCAATAATTAAATTCGTTTAACTGTTTTGATAGAAATTTTAAATAGTCACTTGCTTTACTAAGGTCTAGTCCCTTTCATTCTAAAACATATTACATCTTATTTAACCCGTCTATCACGTCGATCTGAAAGAGACTTTCTATATGTTTGTAAAATTCAGGGTATGGAAAGTACCTCATTGACCACTCAGTGCGCTAAATTATCATTTGGAATTAAATTAGAAAGCTGTTAGGTTTTTAAATGTAATGAAGATTTTCATGCCAAATGAAAGAATTATTAGTATTGGTATTATAAATCGAAAATTTTACAATAGTGTCCTCGGTGGATTTTTTTTTTTTTTTTTTTCCAGTTAAGTTTTTCCTTTGGAGAGACACAGGTATTGGATCCACATCAAACTTCCACTCAATTTGGACTTGACTCGAAACAAATTTGCCTAACTAGTCAGTAACCAATAAAATCATTAATCAAATACATAGACGTCAACGTGGCATCTATTATCTTCTACTTTTTCAAGTTAATGTTATTTGACACAACACTTTCTTCATTTGTTTTGGGTAAAATTAGAAACATGAGATAACTTGGTGATAATTATCTTACCATCCATAGTGTAATGACCGACACTGGAAATGAATTTGTACAACAATAATGGAGTATATATCGGACTGAAAGTAAACTCAGTACAATGTGGGGCACCTGTGTAATTAGAAGAAAAATATATGTCCACTTGAGGAAATAGAAATAGAAATAGAAATAGAAGCGAAGGGTGGGAAAAGAAGAGAAGAGAAGAGAAGAGAAGACAGGAGGTGATTGAGGAGGTTAGTGTGATAGATGGGTTTCACATGGGGAACCATTACTCATGGCTACTCAAGTGTATGTTATGCATGCACCACCTTTGTTCCTCTGCTTTTTACCTCAAAGATGGACCCCTGTGTCTGTTGTTACCCTCTTTTTATTATTTTATTCTTCAGTTGGGTATTAAATGTCAAACTGCTCGGTGCAGCTTTTTCTTTTCCATGCTATGTTTTACTACCCAAGATTTACCCTATCTGCTCACTTGTTTTCTTGATTCTTTAGCTTTGTTCATCTAATATAATCACTAATAAACGGTTTTGTATAATCATGCACCGAGGGTCCCAGACGGTTGACCATCATACAGAGGCACCATTTTTTCCCCTTAGTTTTTATCTGCACATTTCTTAAGTATATCCTGTTGGGTGACCATGTGACTTCATCCCTCAACTCTATCAACCATTATGATACAAAATTATGGCCCTTGAATTATGATACTTGTCTCAATCGAGACCTTAGATTATTTAGCTATCAAAACAAGAGAGAGGCTCTTGTACGGGACTTCAAATGTGAGACTTTCGTGCAGTATATTTTTAATGTAACAAAAAGAATTTTTTTTTATTTTTTTTATGAATTTTAAACATTTCAAAATACTCTTAAACAAATTAACTCAAAATGATTTTTTTTAATACTTAAAAAAAGAGTCAATATTTGACAGTTTTTTAAGCAACTTAAAAACTGTTAAATATTGACTCGTTTTTTTAAAATTCCAAAAAACATCATTTTGAGTTAATTTTTTAGGATTATCTTAAAATGTTTAAAACCCATGCAAAAAAATCAAAAAAAAAAATTCTAAAAAAGATACCGCGCGGGAGTCCAGCACCCAGTGGCAGAGCCACATAGGGCCGAAGTGGGGCGGTGACCCCGGTTGAATTTTTCCAAAAAATAAAATATAGAGTTTTTTGGTAAAATTTAAAACTTCAAGGTATACCTCTAATTATTTACAAAACTGAGGGTGTAAGATTGTAATTACTTAAAATATTAAACCTAAAACCAAAACGCAGCAACGGATAACTTATCTCATCTCTTTTCTTCCCCAAACTATTTCCCCTCCCCCGCCTCCCTCCTTATCCCAGAAGCGGCTAATGTCCAGCCTCGCCTCCTGTCTCTCCCTCCCTCCCTCCCTCCAAGCGTCTATCCAGCCTCCCTCCCTCCCGGTGCTCCACTATCCAGCCTCCCTCCCAGCGGCGCCACTGTCGACTCCAGCCTCTCAGTACAAGTTGTTCAATATTCATTTCAGGTATTATTTTTATGTATTTATATATTTTTTGTACGTGGTAGAAATTTTATATATGTGGAGTTGTTCAATTTAATTTTTTGTATGTATGTGTAGTTTAATTTGAAGTTGTTCAATGTTCAATTTAAATATGTGTATGACATATGTAGTCTGAAATATGTGGTATTTTTTAAATAGTAAGTCGTGGAGAAATTAATTAGATATTGTTAATAATGATTGAGAGTAATTGTTTGAGCATTATAAAGCTATAATTTGTTTAAAATTAGAAATAACCCCAAAAAAAATCGCATCGGGGGCTCCCAACCCCGAACCCCCGGCAACACTCGAAACTTTCGCATATGTAATTTTGAACCGATTTTGCCCTGATTGGACTGTAATCCTGAATCCGCCACTGCCCGCACCTGAGCTTTTCTAATTAAAACTATACCCTATTATTCTTTCAATAATAGTGTTTTGTTGTTGCCGAAATTAAAAGATGAAAAAAATTATCCAATGCGAAATCCAATTGCAGAAAAAAGAAGTGGTTTAGTCACGGATTAGGTCGCTCTCTTTAAGGTATTTCGGGACTCTGTCCAAAATTCTCTTATAGTTCTTGTAATGCCCGTAACCCCCAAGCACTGTTCTAAAAAACCCGCCCGCCTAGGCTTGAGGCTTGGGAAAAACTCCCCGCCTTAAGCTTTTTACGCCTTATTCATGGTAAAACTCTTAAGGCGCACTTTTTTCTAAAAACAACAATGCTGTAGTGAAACGATATCGCCTTTTAAAGATTTTTTTTACAAATCGGACCATTATCTCATCCAAAATAATCAAATAGTATTTTAATTTGCAAATATTTAGACCTATATTTATGATATGTACAATTTTAGTATTTTAATAGCCTTGTTATGGTTAAAAAAATATTAAAATATATTAAGAAGGCTTAAACGCCTTTCCACCCCGAATATCAAAAGTTCTAAACATTCAAGCCTCTGCAAGATTAATTTTGGTACGGTTGTGTTTTGGTTACTTTACGGTTCATTTATAAGTGTAAGGATATTTTTCTAAAATATTTTCTAAGTCTTGAGGCGTTGTTTTTCGTCAAAGAATTTTTTCTAAGTGTTGAGGCAGAATTTTAATAGAATAAAAATTTATTTTTTACACGCCTGGTTGTTTGAGCGACATGCGCATGTCGTTCAAGCGACATGCGCATGTCGTTCAAGCGACATGGCAATGTCGCGAGATATGTCGTTCGAGCGACACTTGGCATCGTTCGAGCGAGATCTCTACTTCGTTCGAACGACAGCACCGACTCATTTTTTTATATATAAAGCGTATTAAATGAGTCATTTTTCGTTAAGAAGACCTAACGAATTTATTTTTGCACGAACTGCAAAACAGCAGAGCACTTTATCTTCTTCATTTAGGGTTCGAATCTTTTATTTTTCAATTCACAAAAATCCCAAATGCTTTAATGAATTATTTTGGAACCCGAGATACATCTTTACTAGAGTTTCTCTTGTAGGGAGGATAACCTACTGCTGATCTACGTGTCGCTTGAGGGAGGTGCTGGGCTGACTTGACTGTGTGTCATAGGGAGTGCTCGTGAGTGTCCTGGACTGATTGGACTGCGTATCTTTGTGGATCTTTTGAGGTTGATTCATTGTTGATTCAGAAGTGCGCATTCTTGTGGGTATCTGCGGATATTCATTGCAAATTTCGGTTGTAATCATTGTGAGTATTATTAAGTGAAATAAAAAGTTTTTCCTGTTGGGTTTTTTCCTAAAATTCGTGAGTCACTAATTCATATTTATTTGTGTTGTCATGATCCACTATACCTAGATGTTTGTTTTAGGTTAATTAAATTGGATTTAATTAATTTGGTTTAAAATTGACGATTGATTAAATAAGGGTTTAATTGAAATTTGTGAATTTATTCAAATCAGTATTACACCGCATTCATAAATTTGTATCAGAGCAGGTTTCACTAATTTATTGTGAATTCCTTTTTTCGCAAAATTTTGTGATATTAATTTTTTTTGAAAAATCTGATTTTGAAAAATTGCAATGTTTTCGAATGAAAACTTATATAATCGGTTGCCAATT
Organism: Sambucus nigra; assembly: GCA_949130495.1. NCBI lineage: Eukaryota > Viridiplantae > Streptophyta > Magnoliopsida > Dipsacales > Adoxaceae > Sambucus > Sambucus nigra. The sequence continues at coordinate 415,558,231 of OX422217.1, forward strand.
TTTTACGGGTCTAATTATCACTATTGAAAATCCCGCATGAAATCATATTTAAAAGCAATCGATGAGCGAGTTTGGGCAATTTGTGAAATAGGTTGGACTCCTCCCACTATCACCGCAAATAATGTCACTAATTTAAAACCCGTGGCAGACTGGACTGAGGATGAGTTTAGGTGGAGCACTTTTAATTTACGTGGGCTGAGTGCAATTTCTGGTGCCGTCACTCCTTAGGAGTTTCGAGATATTATGACGTGCACCATGTCTAAAGAAGTGTGGGATGTTTTATAACTCACCCATGAAGGCACAAGCGCGGTTAAAGAGTCTAAAATTCAAAATTTAACTACTCAATTTGAAATAATAACCATGCTTGAATCTGAGTGTTTTGATGATTTTTACGCAGGTTTATCTGATATTGTCAATACTAATTTCAATCTTGGTGAGCACATTCCTGATGCACGAGTAGTTAAAAAGATTTTGAGATAGTTGCCTAAACGTTTTATCCCTAAAGTAACTGTTTTGAATTCCTTAGGTAATTTAAACAATTTAAAATTAGAAGAGATGGTAGGAGACCTCCAGACATATGAAATTTACATGTTCCCTGACACTGTCAAACCTAAGGATAGAGGGATAGCACTTATAACCCAGTCTAGGAAGGGAAAGGAAGTGTCCAAGAGTGAGAAGAAAATAAAAAGTGAGAGTTTGTGAGTCCGAGTCTGAAGGCGAGTTTGATTTTGATATGGTCATGCTTGCGAAAAAATTGAAAAAAATTCTCAAGTTTTCAAATCAAAATTCTTCTAATAAAAAGGTTTTTGAGAAATAAAAGGAAAGATAAGGCCAAAGAGAGTGGTGAGAAAGAGAAAGAGGTAGAAGAAAGATGTTTTGAGTGTGAGGGTAGAGGGAATAGAGCATTTGAATGTCCCACTAGGCTAAAGAGAAAGGGCAAAAAGATTGTCAGTCCATCCACTCTTAACGATAATGAGGATGAGGTAAAAGATTCTAGGGACGAGTCTTCACATGGAAAGTTTGTTATCTTTTTAGCTAGTCAGGTGATCACACCTAGTTTTTCCCATGACAATGAGGATACTTGTGCACGTGAGACCCCGAGGATGATTTGAGTATGTCTAGCGAGTGTGAGAGTGAGTGCGCTAGTGAGGGTGATATTAAGCTTCAGATTGCGCTTAGAGATTTGTATACCAAGATCTTAAAGACGAAGAAGTTGAATAAGGAATTAGATCTTAGGGTGATTTATTTGGAGAGAGATATTGAGAGTTTGATGGGATTTGAGGCGTCGGCGAGTCAACTCGTGAAGGTGAAAGTTTCTTTGAGTGAGCAGTTGATCGTCGTGAATCAGAAAAAGAGTGAACTTATAGCTCGTGTGTCACAATTAGGAAGAGATCTTGAACATGCCCGATAAGTAAAGGTCACTTTAGAGGATACATCTAAGAAGGTAGGAAAGATGCTCATCAGTCCTGCTTTAGCTAATGTTGAGAGACTAGGAATAGGTCATGGCGGTGCATCCACTTCCCACGTTGCACCCGAGCCGGTTCTCTAGTTTGTGATTAATCCATATGTCTCTCAACCTAACCCACCTAGACGTCCCATACCTAATAGGAGAGTTCTCCGTAGACGTTTTGAGAGAGGTGTTCCTAGGCCCATGTATGTTGGCACCCATTGCAAAACGAGAGGACACCTTAAAGAATTTTGTTTTAAGTTAGGTAATGTGTCACGTTTTGCTACTACACGTGTTCACACACACGTACCCACACATGATGCTCCGGATGACTACCTGAGATATTTTTCACATATTAGGGAGCAAGTTAAGTTTTTAGTCTAGGCTTCACATGACTTGACGGAGTTTTTAGTCACCATCTCTGGAAACCTCCACCGCACCTAACGGTTGAGGTTTAGACTTGTTTGCTAGCATAGGATATATTTCATGATGATATTTTATGCCTATTGCTGATGTGTGTCATTTTTTGTATTTATATTTTCCATTTTTTTATATATTTTTCGAAAAACCAAAAATATTTTTATTTTTGAAAAATACAAAAAGAATTTCTATTTGTTTGAGAATTTTTGAAAAAGCCAAAAAGATTTTATTTTGATAATTTTTTATTGAAAAAGACAAAAAGAGTTTTGTCATTTGTACACACCGTCTATGAATGCACATTTAGGATGACCAAGTCACAATCTCATTCCATATTCATGTGATGATTTGATAGTATTTTGGCGTGCGTCATCATCTCATTTTTGCGCTTTATAATGTTTGGAGTCATTCAGACGTAATTTGAGATTACTACCTATACGTTTGACTCTTAGTTTCCTTTAATGCATACTTGCACGAATTTATTTGATTATTGTACTTGTCAAATCACATATTGGTCAAAGTGTTTCCATCTCTCAATCCTATCTTTAAAATGATCCAAATGCGATAAAATTCGACAATAAAATTAGTGCATGTAAAAACCGTTTACCGTGAGGAATTAAATTACAAAAAATGATGAGTGTTCATGGAAAAAGGCTACGAGAGTACAAAATTAACATGTCGCGAAATTCACCGCTTGAAAAGAGCCTGAGAAAAAACTAAGGTAATAAAAATAATAATATGCCAAAAAATTGAGGCCACTGGGATTTCTCTATGGAGAGAAAAATAGGTTACCTTAAGAAAACATAAAAGCATTATTATTTATGAGCGTGTTCGGATGGCAAAATGTAAAAAACGGATTTTCACGTCCTGACAAAGTCTTGAAAAAGCATTACATAGTTTAAGATGTTATTGGTGTGAAAATTATTTTAGACTTCGATTTATCGATTAGATTAAGTCGATGTCATATAAATTCACATTTTTTACACCTAAGGACGATTTGGAGATCAATCGTTAGGAGTATCCATATTCATCATGCACATATGTTATGTTTGATTGTATTGATTTTCCTATCTAATTTATTCACACCCATTCATTCCATTTCCATGATTTGGTTATCTTAGTGAAAATTCATGGTGTGTGATTTTTGTAAAATTATTTTTGCATTTTTTTTGGTGAAAAATTGAAAAATCAAAGTAGTTTGTGGAATGCTTTTGAGTATCTCTTAATAATCGTAGTTGTTTGCTATGCTTGTCGTGACAACTCCATGGAGGTTTATTTTTTTTATTCTTTTACTTTTCTATTTCGGACAAATAAAAAGGGGGAGAACGAATTATGGGGGAGTTTTACATTATGGGGGAGATTTGAGATTCGATATTTTTTTTGATGTTATGTTTATCTCATTTCAGACTCGATACATCACGAAGGTATTTTCTTTATCTCATGTGTGAAGGTACAAAGATTGATGATCATATGTTTCACACCCTGATGAGAAAATCTTGAAGATTTGAAGATTTGATGTTGAAGATTTTTGAAGAAAAGTTTTTATCTTGCATTTTTAGTACCTTTTTAGTTTTGGGATCATGGGAGGGTATTAGATTTCTATAGGCATTTTGATTTGATAATTCAGATGTTTTTATTTTGTTCCGGCATAGACATAGGGGAGATTTGTAAGGACGTATATTATAAGTCCTGTTTACATTAGTGTATGTCGTATACCACTACAAACCGTCAAAAAAAAAGTTCAAGTATGAAGATACATGAAGACGGACCTGAATGTCAAAAGTTCTTCAACATTGAAGCCTCTTTGAGATTAATTTTGGTACGGTTCTGTTTTGATTACTTTACGATTCATTTAAAAGTGTTGGGATATTTTTCTAAAATATTTTCTAAGTCTTGAAGCGTTCTTTTTCGTCAAAGAATTTTTTCGAAGTGTTGAGGCGGAATTTTTAATAGACTAAAAATTATTTTTTACGCGCCTGGTCGTTCTAGCGACATGGCAATGTCGCGCGATATGTCGTTCGAGCAACATTTGGTATCGTTCGAGAGAGATCTCTACTTTGTTCGAGCGACATCACCGACTCATTTTTTCTACATAAAGAGTGTTAAATGAGCCCTTTTTCGTTAAGAAAATCGACCGAATTTCTTTCTGCACAAACTGTAAAATAGCATAACACTTTGTCTTCTTCATTTAGGGTTCAAATATTTTATTTTCCAATTCACAAAAATCCCAAATGCTTTAGTGAATTATTTTGGAACCCGAGATACATCTTTGCTAGAGTTTCTCTTGTAGGGAGGATAACCTACTGATGATCTAGGTGTCGCTTGAGGGAGGTGCTGGGCTGACTTGAATGTGTGTTATAGGTAGTGCTTATGAGTACTCCTGGGCTAATTGGACTGCGTGTCTTTATGGATCTTCTGAGGTTGAATCATTGTTGATTCAAAACTGCGCGTTCTTGTTGGTATCTGCGGATATTCATGGATTCGGAGTAAAACCCCGTATATAATTAGCATGATTCAAACCATATCACTCGTGACTTTTTATTATCCCTTAAACCTAATTCTTGGGATCTCCATTCTGTAGGTTAGCTTACGATCACAAGTGACTCAAACATCTAAGGGTTTTAGTCCCATTCCTTTTCGAGGTTCTCCACAGATTTTCTCTTGCTAGTACTTTTGTCATAGGATCAGTCAAGTTATCCTCAGAACGTATGTAATCCACTCTCATAACACGTGTAAATATAAACTCTCTGAAGGTACTGTGTTTGCGACGTATTTGTCACCTCTTACCGCTATAGTGACAGTTTTCAACTTTTGCAATAGTCACGGTACTATCACAGTGGATAAGAACGAATAGTATCGGTCTCTCCCATATTAGAATATATAATAGAAGGTTTCTCGGCCAACCTACCTCCTCATAAGTTGTATCTAACACAATCATCTCCGCCTCCATCGAGGGCTGAGCCAAAATAGTCTGTTGCTTAGACTTCCATGAAATCGCACCACCGACGATATTAAATATATATCCACTAGTAGCCTTGGAGTCATTAGATAGGGTGTTACAATCAGCATCACTAAATCCTTCAAGGACAGCGGGATGCTTTTAATAATGTAATTTGAGGTTCATAGTCTTTTTAAGGTACTATATGACCCGCTCAATAGCATATCAATGCTCTATACTAGGTCTACTGGTAAATCTACATAGTACTCCCATAGCATATGCTATGTCAGGTCTAGTGCAATCTGTAGCATAATGTAGGATATTGATAATTCTCTCATACTCAGCTTGGTTAATATTGTCACCAGTGTTCTTGAATAACTTTACACTAGGTCTAAATGGAGTACTAGTATGTTTACAGTTAAAGTAATTATATTTATTTAGAATTTTCTCGATATAATAATGAGATTGATCTAAAGAAAATCCTTTTTCACGCTTAGTAATTTTAATTCCAAATATTACAGTAGCTTCCCCCAAATCCTTCATATCAACAATAAAGATTTAACATTATTTACAACACGAATATTAGATCCAAATATAAGCTAGTTATCCGTATAAAGACATACAATAGTGCAAATGTTATTTTCATATTTAAGATAAATGCATTTGTCACTTTCATTAATTTTAAACCCATTAGAGATGACTAAACTATCAAATTTATAATGTCATTATTTAGGTTCTTATTTTAGTCCATAAAGAGATTCACTCAATTTACACACTTTATTTTCTTGTTCGTATACAATAAAACCTTCAGGTTAGTCCATATAAATCTCTTCTTCCAATTCACCATATAAAAAGGCAGTCTTAATATTCATTTAGTGTACAATTAAATCATTTAAATAAGCTAAAGAAAATATATCACATATAAATGTAATTTTAGTCATATGTGAAATGTATCAAAGAATTCTACGTCTAAAACATCATCTAAAACATTTGGCAACATGACGTGAGTTATATTTTTCAACATAATTCAATTTAATTTTAAGAATCCATTTACAACAATTTTTTTACACCCATGTGGAAGATCCACTAAATTCCAAGTTTTATTAGTTTCAAAATATTACATTTCATCATTATTATCCTCTTGCCATAAATCGGCATCTAAAGAAGTCAAGGATTCTTGAAGAGTATTAGGGTCCTCCTCTAAGGTGTAAGCATAAAAGTTGGGATCAAAATCTTTTTCAACACATGTCCTTTTTACTTTTCTTGGTTCTAAAACATATTTATTAGGTTCTAAATTTTTTGGGAACAAAAACGCTAGTGGATGTCGAGCCCGCACAATTTCTCAATTTAAGAAGAAATTTATCTTCATAAAAATCGACAGCATTTGATTCGATAATAAGTTGATTTTTCAAGTCATGAAATTTGTATGCTTTGTTATTAAACGTGTAGCCAATAATAACAAACTCATATGCTCTACTATCCAAGTTAGATCTTTTAAGGGTCGGGAATACGTACATAGGCTAAACACCCCCACGTTTTAAAATATGACACATATGGCTGAATAGTTTTCTAAATTTCATAAGGAGATATAATTTTTTTTAGCCTTATGATCTTTATTTAGCATGTGACACACCGTTAAAATAATTTCTCCCCGCTAATGTGAGTTGAACTTAATAAAATAGCAACTAACAATTCATGAATAATACTCTGAGTTTTATAAAATGTAATAAAATATCATAATCATATTTGGTGCCTTTATCACTACATAATCTCTTAATTTTTTTATTAAATTAATTTTTAATTTCATTTAAAGATAATTTTAAATATGTCAAATGCTTCACTTTTATTTTTCATTAAATGTGCAAATGAATAGTCTGATCAATCATCAATTAAAATAATAAAGTAACTCGTGTCATTTCTAGTCGTAATTCCATCCAATTCACAAATATGTGAATAAATTAAATCAAGTGGTTCAGATTCTCCAAAAATATATTTATTTAGGGTCTTTGTTACTTTTGGAAATATGGAATTAATCCTAAAGTACTCATATTTTTAACAAGTTGCTTATTAACATGACAAAGCCTAGCATGCCACACATTAAAATAAGAGAAAATTGCAACTATCTCGGGTTTACGGGTCACCCCTAAAAAATTGACAAACTCACCCCCTTAACTAACAATCCATTACAATTAAGCTCAGTAAAAAAGGTTTCCTCACATTTTTAGCACAAATTGACTAAAATACCCCTCACCCAACTTAAAAATCCAATACTAATAAAAATGAAAATAAAAACCTAAAAACCATATCTCTCTCATTATATTTAACAAACCTCTCCTCAATTTCTGACCATACCTCCACTACATATCCAACCAAACCCTCTGTCGTACATCCTCATACACCCTCCTTTACACCACCATCTCCGACCATACCCTCCTAAACCCTTTGAAATCGAACCCCAAAAAAACTATATCATCATTCCCATTTCGATTTTTGATCTGATGATGGAGGTTGAGAGGAGAACCCATTTGAGTTTTGAATTCTGTTGATTTTATTTGTTAAAGTCATTGTGGATTAGTGTTTTTGTATTTTGATAATGCATGTTTGTTGAAATCAATTGTGGATTTTGAACCCGTTTATTTATTATTAAAATCGATTGGCTATGTATTGGAAATCAATTTACAAGTGTTTGTTGAAATCCAACTATGGTGTTTTTTCTACTATTTGTATGTGTGTGTGTGTGTGTGTGTGTGTGAGTGGGGTATAGGAGGGTCACAGAGGCGGTTGGTGGTGGTAGGTGGTCAATGAGGATGGTGGCAGGTGGTGGCGTTAGGTGGAGTGAGGGTGGTGGTGAGAGACAGGGTTGAAATTGTGGAGTCATGAGAGCAAGAGGAGTTTATATTTTGTTTACTTTTGGATTTTTTAAGTTGGGTGAGTTGTATTTTAGTCAATTTGTTCTCAAAAATAAAGGGAACCCAATTTCTGGGCTCAATTGTAATACGTTTTCAGTAAGGGGGTGAGTTTGTCGGGTATTTTTTTAGGGGGTGACCCATAAACTCGAGATAATTGTAGGGGCATAGGTTCCATTTTCCCTTAAAAGAATAAGAAATATGAGAAAAAAGGAAAATTTTATTAATAATATCAACGTTCAACTTAACATTCCAACATTGGCATGATCTTTACCTACAAAAATTCTATTTCTGGTCAAAGTAAATAAATATGCCCCAATAGTCTGAATGAAACTAGCTATGTTGAGAAGATAGCCAAAACTAAGCTCTTCCTTATGTAGGGGGTGTGCAACACTTCCTTAAGGACCATAGTTTTGCCATAAGTAAATTTCTATTCCACATCTACAGTAACAACAACCTTAGTAGAGTGGGAATCACCTAACAACGCCCTCTTATCTTCAGCCTCATAATTATTCTTGAATAAAGCACGATCATAGAAGATATGGTAAGAAGCACCGGTATTTACCCACCACCCATTAGCCTCACTATTCATATTAATTTTAAAAATCATTGCACATAAATCATCTTCGATAAGGTTCACCTGAGGAGTAAGACAAGGCATATTTCGACATTTATGAGTCATATATCCTATATCCAGCCTTAATACAATTAAAGAAGAGAAACTAACTAATGTTATTAATCTATCCATTTCTAGTAAGGTGGTTCTTATTCTCATTTTGATTCGGTTTTAATTTTTGGTCATGGCTTTTTTTATTTTTTTTTTATTTTCCCATTTGGTTTCAAAACAACTCGAGTGTGATTCTTCTTATAATTCTTATTGTAAGACAACAAAAATTTCATCCTGATAATCTTGTTTCCGAGATTCCTCATTAATTCTAAACTGTGTGATCAAGTTTTCAACTAAAATTCTTTCGATTTATGCCTTAAACATTTTTAGAATCTTTCCAATCAAGAGGTAATTTGTCAATAATAACAACAACCTGGAATGGTTCATTTAACTCCTACTCTCAAAATTAATTTCATGCGCAATTTTTTTAAGTCATGAGTTTGACCGACTATAGATTTGTCATACGTCATTTGAAACTTCATATAATCGTTGACTACATATTTTTTAGTACCCGCCTCCTCGATGTCGTATTATTCGATAAAGCGTCCCAGACTTCTTTAGCACATTTTCAATTGACATAGTAATCGTAAAGATATCACTTAGGCCATTTAAAATATAATTTTTACAGAGAAAATTATTTTCGTCCCTAGTTCTCATGGCCTTGTTTTCATCAGCAGTAGGGTCAAACACAGTAGGTTTGTCTAATTGAACACTAGATGCTAGTTTTTTAGTCGTAAGGTAAAATAGCATTTTCAGTACCCATCGTTTAAAATGAATGTTGATGTAAAAAACTAGATTTGATCTAATTAATTAATCATAGATAAATAAGAATAAAGGGATGAGACAAGATATTTTGAAAGTGGTTCAGCCTTAATGAAATGGCCTACGTCCACTGTCTTGTATTACTGGGTGTCTTTCTTTAATCTCGATTATGCTTGCTTAGCTTACCCTGCCATGAGGGTTTTACAATGTATTTATAGCCCTTGGGCTGTCAGTATGAATAGACGATATTAAATAGGCATATACATCTGTACATGGTAAGAATGTTCATTGAATCTGTCCTTTGTTGTTTGATCTTACTAACCAATTGCTCAGTACACTGAGTAGCTCGGTACGGTAAGTAGATCGGTACATTGAACTTACGCTATGCTGAAAGACACGCGTCTTCATATAATTGGTCAACGTCAGCTAACTAATTTTTGTATCAACAGAAGCCCCCAATGTTTCACTGTTGAGTTTTGATATGAGAGTGTGGAACATTTTACTCAAAAGTTGCTTAGGCACATTTTTACGTCTTGATTAATTACAGAACTGTAATACTTGTGAAAATTTTCCACTTTGTATAACAATTTTGAGCGCGAAATGGCAAACTTATAAATATTTTGAGTTTTTTACGAACGCTTGGGTATTTGCGTCTTTTTCCTTTGATTAACCGTCGGGAATACAACATTCATCATGTGTGATCATTACTTTTCTCATTTTTCGATGCAACGTATATAACGGCGATAAAATATGATTGTATTCTACCTTTTGCTATTTTGTTTCCAAACTCTTTGTCTTCTCATTTTCTTCTTACGAACGTTCTTTAAAGTCATCTGCCTTAGTTGATTCCTTAATCTTCTCTAAGAATTTCTTCTTTCCTTCTTCTTTCTTTTCTTTAATCATCATGGTTTACCTTATCAAGTCATTAGATAAGTTTAGAGCCGATTTTGAAATTCCTTCTTGGTTGTCTTGGAAGAACCTCCTTGCCCTTTCGATTTATTTTCTCTAGCTGAAGGGCATTAGTTTCCCTTTATTTTTGTAGCAGAATGTGGTTTTTCTTTCCCGCCTAATCCTCTGTGTTTAGAATTTTACCAATATTTTGATATTGTACCTACAAAAGTAGTTCCAAATACATGGAGGGTAGTTAATGGCGTACATTGGTTGAATTAAATTCATGGAACTTGTCTAGGAATTCCTGAAATTATGTACTGTTATAAATGGGTCACCAGCGATACCACCTTTTATTTAAAAACTAGGTTTTCTAACAGAGCTTTAGTGGTCAATCTCCCTGATTCTAATAAGGATTATTTTGAACACGGAGTTGTGGTGAAAAATTGGCAACTCCCCCCACTAAAGGGGAAATACATGTACCAAGGTCCCAGATGTCCACCTTATGGCAATGGGATAGGTTGTTCTTTATTTTTAAGCTAGCTCTGTTTTTGTTTGATAACATGTTTCACTGATTTTTGCTCTTTCATTTTTTATTTGTAGTTGAAAGTAAAAGAAAATCCCCAAAAGAGAGTGATATTAATATAAAATATTTGAAGCCCATCTAGGGTTTGTAATAATCAATTGTTGGGGAGCACATGAGGTCTACTTCTTATTTGATGAGATAAAATAACACCACTTTATCTTTTATTGCTCGGCCCCTTGCTCCTCCTTTGGCGATTGATCTTGAGTAGGCTCTAATATCTTCTTCAATTGGTGAAGAATCTTCCTCTGATTTGGGTACATCTATTACTGACATGATGACGAAGAAGGGGATAATGCCTGATCTCTTTGCCAAGTTTGTACCTGGTGCTGATGGGGAAAAGAGAAGCAAAGAAGATGTCCCAGCTGAAGGGACTAAAAAAGGATATTGCTCCATCTGGGGGAGAAGTTATGGTTGCTAAGGAGATCAGCAAGAAGCCCCCTGTTACTCCAAAAGAGGCAGCACCTTTGATTGAAGGGGTTGCTGATATTCAAGATGAGACAACACCTTTGATTGAAAAGGCTACTCCTCTGAAAAGATTGATAAGGGGTCTTACTGATAAGACCGTTGATGTTGTTGTTCAACCTACTGGGGTTGAAGTACCTTCTTTGAGGGCTAGTTCTCCAGCACTCATTACTCCTAGCTTGACCAAGAAATTAATCTGGTTTAGAACTCTTCCTGAATACCGAGCTACTGAGACTTCTACTCCTCGGGGAAAAGTCAGTGACTTGGTAGCCCAACACCTTACATCAGTAAGTGTCATTATACCTGTCATTTAATTTTATTTTTGGTTTTCATACTCTAACTTAAGTTTCTCTTCTTCTTGCAGTTTTTAGTGTATTTCAATAATATCCTGGAGAAAGATGAAGCCATTAAAGATGTTTCCTCTTCCAGTGAAGTAGAAGAAGCCCTTGTTGGGTTATTAAAATATTTGAAGGAATCCCGACAGAAGTATGAGGACGACAAAGCTAATTGGGAAAATAAAATTAAGTCTGTTGAGCCAGCTCAACAAAAAGCTGTGGAAGCTGCCAAAAAGGTTGATCTAGCTCGGCAGAGATCTGTGGATACTGCAAAAGAGGCTCATGTAGTGCAGCAACAGGTTATAAATGCTTCCAAGGAGGTAGAGGAGAAATTAAAGATGGTCATTTCCAGCAAAGAGGAGGCTGAGGGCAAGCTTAAAGAGGCTGAACGGTGTAAGAAAGAGCTTCAACAGGAAATTAAATCTGTTGAATATCAACTCAGAGAGAGTGTTTCCTCGGAGAGAGAGAAGAAAAGAATTGTTGCGAAGAAATCCTTTAGATCTGGCTGGGACAAAGGATGGAACAAAGCTATAACTGCTGACTCTACTCTAATGGAGTATGCCAGTTTGAAGTTCTTTAGGGACGGATGGGTTGCAGCGTTAAAGGAGCTAAATATTGCTGAGGACTCTGAACAATTTTAAAGATATGTCCATGGCCCTCCTCTTGCTATTGAAGAAGAAGAAGAAGAAGAAGAAGAAGAAGAAGAAGAAGAAGAAGAAGAAGAAGAAGAAGAAGAAGAAGAAGAAGAAGAAGAAAAAGAAGAAGAAGAAGATGATGAAGCTGGGTCTGATGAATCTTCTTTGATGATAGTAGAACAAACGCTTGCTTCCACTATCCCTCAATCCTTCGAGAAAGTTCAGCAGACTACAACTTCTACCGAGCAACGCCAGCTGCCCACCAAGCAACCAATCCCTTCTTCAAAATCAGCTAAGGATATTGTAGGGAATAAGGAGAAGGTGTAAAGTTGTTCGGCAATTTGTTGCTTTTCCCTTTTATTTTGTACTCTTAACTGTACCCTCTTCTCTTATGATCAATAAAATGGACTTTGTTATTTATTCTGGATTACTCATTTACTGTTCAATATAAATTTACTATTGTTGATCTGTTTTCACTTTTCCTTTCTAGGTTATTGCCAGGATGGAACTGTTATCAGCTCACGGTACATAGTTGATGAATAAGTGTACTGATTACTTCAAAACTGGTCGTACATATTTCACTGAAGCATAAATAATTGATATTCTGGGATCTGATGCCTCTGAGCGAGCAATTTATGCTTACCAATATTTAAAATATTTGCTTGATCGGGCTGTAGCATATAACGTAGCTTATTATGAAATGATTGAAGATCTTCAAGGAATAATTGAAGAACTTCAACTTCAACATAAGGAAGCCACTGCTCTTTTGCATGAGGGTTATGAGAAGAAGTACCAATAGTTGAGTACTGATCGGGGTTACGACAAATTTATATCAACCTATAATAAGAGAGAGAGTGTGCTAAAACTTGAAGTTGAGGAACATAAAAACATTGATAAGCTTCTAGAGGAAGAAAATATTGCATTACGAGAAGAACTGAGATAGATAAAATTTGCTTCTTCCTCTGGAGCTCTAGTCCCAGTTAATGATGAAGGTTTTTCCTTTTTGGAGACTGGGAATGCCTCTTTAAGGGAAGAATTAAAAGCTTTGAAGAGAGTCAGACTTGCATCCACTTTCCAGGGTAGAACAATAGTTGGTCGAAGCAGCACTGAAGAGACTAGGACTCAACAGGCTTTAGAAAACCAAGTTGCTCAACTGAAGGCAAAAAATCAAGCTCTGACTGAGATGTCTCAAAAAATTCAAACCCTTACGGAGCAACTTTCCAATTAGAATTCTGTGTTGCAGAGCAAGGAGAATTTGGTGAAGAGGCTTCATCAGCATGTTGAATGATTGACTTATTAATTCCACAATCAGCCCAGAGAGTTTTGGATGGGGGGATACAATGAAGCTTTATGTCATCTTGATGTCAGGTTAAAGCAATCAAACAATGAGGGATATAAATAGGGGTGGTTGAATGTGCTAACTTTGATGAAGGTTGAGGAGGGAATGGAGTTGTAAGATTGGTATGACCCTGGATTACTTGATCTGCCAGTACCTCCTTTTAAACTAGATGTTAGCTGGATTCCAGTTAGCTCCATTCCTCAGTGTTTGATTTCCAAATACCTTGGTGATTACAATCTTCACGAAGACTTTGAGATATCCTGACCTCCATATTCGCTTGACCGACTAAATTCGAGCAATACCAGAATGCTGCGAGATTTGAACTTTATCAATTCTTCTTTTGCTTTAGATGATCTTCCAGCTAGAATGGATCCTGTATCTAAATCTGAAGGAAAGAAACCAGTAGAATAGGCTATTTGTATTTCGTTAGTAATTGTTAATGAAAAAATCATCTTTTTGTAATTTTGTTTCCTTGGAAATAAATTAATTATATGATATTTATCTTGTCAATCTATATGGGATCAACTATAATAGTGTTGTATCTGTCAGTCACTATATATAGAGAGAGAGAGACAGTTTGTCATCTATTGATTTAATTGCCTAGACAATGGAACTTTTTCCCCATGTGTTTGCCTAGTTGTAGTGACTTATCACCAATAAAGGCCTAAGAAATGGAATTATTTTTATCCCATATTCCTGCTTAGTTGTAGCAATCATTTAAGTAAATAATTGCCCTGGTGCCTAGGCAGTGGATATTTTACCCATCTTTTTGCTTAGTTTAGATGCCACTTGGGTCACCCATGATCAAATAGGCATTGCCTTGTGATATGCCCAAATTGTACCTGTCAGCTCGGAGGCACCAACCTCGGCCTGGATGACGGTCGAGGTAACAAGAGCTCAAGACTGACGACCAGAAATCTCGTTCTTCATAAGGTCAGCGACGGCCGACGTTACTAATTACCTCTCATGTAGGCAACCGCCGAGGTCCACATGTTTCGCTGGATCAACTACCCATAAGGTCGGCCATGGCCGACGTTGTAAGCGCCACGCGAGAATCAGCAAAGCCTCTTAGGCTCGATGAACAATCCCATCATCGGCTTTAGCCGACGTTACAAGTTCCACCCAGAATCAGTAGCCTTGCAGGCCCAGCATCAAGTGTCAAGTCAACATTGACCCTTGCCAACGTTCCACATATTTAACCTCAGCTGACATCCCAGCCAAGGTCATCATATAATTCCCATCCAAGGCAAGGGTCATACCTCACCAGCCTCGCACTCACCCAGGCCGAGGTTGGTTCCAAGCAAAGACAGATGACTTCTACATGTACATGTATGGCTTGAAGCACGTGGACAAATCTGTTATAACTGAATCATTCCCTCCACGTGAGGGAATATTGAGGTCATCATTACTTAGTTGAAGATTATCCAGGTGTCATACTTTCACTGGTTGGATCTCCATGCACATGCTCATTGCATGTGTGGGGGGTATATTACACCCCACAAACACTATATATAAAGGTCATCCTTTACCTTGCAAAAGGATCCAAAATTACAGCCCTAGCTGAAACTCTTTCAATTTATACGGAAGAGAGAGAAAGCTTGAGAGATTGTATCCATGGCCGTTAGCGCCTTATTTTAGTGACCTTACTCACTCACTTGCATAGTGGACATAGACCTAATTGGCTTAACCACTTACATATTGGTGTTCATCCTCTTCTCCTCATCTCAATCTCTTATATTTAGTATACACTTGTGCTGCCATTGTTATCACTAGTTTGATCTTGCAAACACCTTGACTGGTGGTGCTATTTCTAGCATCATCACCTTGCTCAATTGTTGTACCAACATTGTTGGTTATGTTGATGCCGACCAACTTGTAGTTGGTGATCGTTGATGCTGACCAACTTTATTGGTGTTTGTGCTGATGCCGACCAACTTTTAGTTGAGAGAAAAAGTTTGTTTTGCGACAAAGTGAGAGCTAAGTGTAGTGCGTAGCACTAGTACTCCGAATAAAAAATAACACAAACAAATATGGGGAAATCATCGTTTTCATTCATACTGAAATAATGGGGTATATGTACAGTTACATTACTAGTAGTATTTTCGTAGGTGCTCTGCATTCCAAGCATTTTTTAACTCTTCCCCTTCAAGAGTTTCTATTCTGTAAGTGCTAGGTCGAACGACAGCTGTGACACGATAGGGCCCATACCAATTGGCCTCCAACTTATTATGCTTTCGAATTAATTTCTTGAGCAAGTAATCGCCTTCCTTGAGATCACACTTCTTGACCCTTTTATTATAAAACATGGTTGTCTTTTGCTGATAAACTGTATTTCGGGTTGCTGCGTGTTCTCTGACTTCTTCAAGCATGTCCAAGTCCAGGCATCTCATCAAATCACTTACTGGATAATTGAAGTTAAGCACCCTATGAGTAGACAATCATAGTTCAACAGGTATCATTGCTTCACTCCCAAAGGCCAACATGTAAGGAGATTCCCCAGTTAATGTTCGGGGAGTTGTTCGATAGGCCCATAACACTAAGGGTTCGTTTGATAGCCAACAAATTCCAAGGCAAATTCAGAAAAGTTAAAAAATTCTGGTCTTTTCTAGCTTTTAGGCTGTTTGATAGCCTTAATTTGCCTTGGAATTTATTTTCTATGTACAACACCCCTTAAGCACAATTTGCCACCCTATGGTGGAATTCAATTCTTTGGGGGGGACAGGTTTTTGTTTGGCACCTTTGGGTGGCAAATCACTCAAAACTAATTTTTTTTTTTGTAAACTCTATATATTTCATAAATATATAAATATATATTATTAATAAATATGTAAATATATATATTCGTATATTTTATATATTTTAGCACATATATGTATATTGCGTATATTTCGTATATTTATATATATTTCATATATTTATATATTTTGTACATTTATATAATTTATATAATTCATATATTCTAATATATATTTATGTTTTGCATATATATTATATATATATACTGAATATATATTATTTACAGAATATACACATATATTATATATATACTAAATATATATAATATATTATATTTTCATAGATAATACAGGAATATATATATATATATATCATATATGAATATATCTGAATATATATAATATCCGAATATATATATTATTATTTAATATATAAATATATATTATTAAATATAAAAATATATATTATTAAATATACAAAATATATGAATATATCTGAATATATATAATATATGAATATATCTGAATATATATATATATATATATCCGAATATATATATATTTCGCAAATAATATATATATTAATAATATATACAAAATATATGAATATATCTATATATCCGAATATATATATTCCGCAAATAATATAATATATATATATATATCCGAATATATATATATGAATATATATATATACAAAATATGCCCGAATATATATATTTATAATATATACAAAATATGCAAATAATATAATATATATATATCCGAATATATATATATATATATATATATATATATATATATATATATATATATACAAAATATATATTATTAAATATATTATTAAATATACAAAATATATGAATATAGTATATTTAATAATATATTTAATAATATATATTTAGTATATATATATATTCCATAAATAAATTTTCCAAATTTATATCTATTTTCCAACTTTTGCGTTTGATAGAAAATATAGAAAATTGATGATTTTCCAACTTGTATCAAACAGACACAAGTTGGAAAATATTCATTTACCTTGGAATTGTTTGCCCTGGAATCAAATGTCCTGGATTTGTTTGCATTTTCTCAGTTTTCTATCAAACGGACCCTAAATGCAACTCATTGATCCAATTCCCTTTAGCATCATCCAACCGCTTCTTTAACCCACTCAGTAGAGTTCGGTTCGTCACCTCTATTTGCCCATTACTTTGGGGATGACCTGGAGAAGAATGGACATTTTGAATCTTGGACTGTAGACAGTATGTTGTAAACTCATCATTGTCAAATTGGGTACCATGATCTGTAATGAAAGCATTGGGCAAACCATATCTACAAATAATATTCTTCCAGATGAATTGATAGACCCTTTCGTAAGCCATACCAATGAGAAGTTCAGCTTCCACCCATTTTGTAAAGTAATCAACAACTACTACCGAATATTTGAATCATCCTTTTATAGTTAAACGAAGAATAAATCTATTCCCCACATAGATAATGGCCGAGGTGAAGTGATTGGTGTTAGCAGTGCCTGAGAAGTTCGTCGTATAGTAGAGAATCGCTGACACTTGTCGCATTTCTTTGCATAAGCTGTACAATCAGCGCGCATTATTGGCCAATAGTACCCCTGCGTATTTATTCTATCTATGTAAAAGAGTCCTTCCTGCTACGTGATCTCCACAAGATCCTACATGAATTTGCTCTATTAGATCTTCAACTTCTGCTGGATGAACACATTTTTGCAAACCAGCTATCACACCTCTTCTGTACAGAACTCCATTATTTAAGACATATCTGGCAGCCTTATACTTCAACCTCTTGGCTGCCATTTGGTCGGCTGGTAAAGTACCTTCTTCGATATAAGCCCTGATGGAATCCATCCAGGAAGGTCCCATATCCGTGGCGATAAAATTCACCATCAAATCTTCATCAATACTTTGGCTTTCAAGTATTTGAATAGGGATTGTTCTTCATAGCTCGGTGCGCGTAGCTGAGGCTAACCGAGCAAGTGCATTTGCCCTTGCATTCTCCAGCCTTGGTATTCTAATCACTTGGACAGCGGCCAAATTGGAGACAATCTCCATAGCTTTAGCTAAATACCTCGACATGAACTCCCTTTTTATTGCGTAAACACTGAGCATCTGATTTACTACTAGTTGCGAATCACTGAACACCATAACTTGCTCTGCATTTAATGATTTAGCTAAGTTGAGGCCCATAATTACGGCTTCATACTCAGCTTCATTATTGGAAGCCTGGAATTGGAAATGCAGAGCGTATTCTATGTCTATTCCATCAGGACTATTGAGAATAATTCCAGCTCCGCAGCCTGTTGCACATGAAGAACCATCAACGTATAAATTCCATACAGGGATATTATCATCAAACCCTTGGTCTGATAAAATCTCTTGATGGAATATCTTGTCCTTCCTCTCTTCATCCTTTAATTCTGGCCTTTTACCAGAAGATTCTAGTTGATCGGCTGCCACCCCATCTGGAAATTCTACTGCAGGGAGTTGATCGGGGACAGTTTATGTTGATTCTCTAGCATCCTGGAGTTGCTCTGCATTAGCCCCTGTTGATCGGAGATGTTTGGGTAGGTAAATTCAGCAATGACATCCGCTATTGTCTGCCCTTTGAGAGAGGATCCTGGCTCGTAGATAATATCATACTCCCCTAACTCCACTGCCCAATACATCAATCTTCCAAACTTGTATGGTTTATATAAAGCCTGTCTGAGTGGCATGTCAGTATATACCACTATTATATGGGCTTGAAAATATGGTCTCATCCTTTTGCTCACCTCAATCAGTGCCAATGCTAACTTCTCCAGCTTTGGATACCTGATCTCTGCTCCCATGAATGCCTTTCTCGTATGATAAATGTTTTTTATGCTCCACTTTCTATTTGTATCAAAGCCGAACTGACTGCACTTTCTGAAATAGCTAAGTACAAATATAAATTTTCTCCCGCCACTGGCCGGGACAATAAAGGAGTTGTCCCCAAGTATCTCTTTAACTCAAAGAACTCCTTCTCACACTCGTCATTCCACTCAAAGGTCTTTCTAAGCACCTTGAAGAATGGAATACATCTATTAGTTACTCGGGAGATAAATATGTTGAGAGTTACAACACGCCCCGTAAGGCTTTGCACTTCCTTCTTGGTGGTTGGAGATTGTAATTCCAGCAGGGGTTTTATCTTGTCAGGATTTTCTTCAATACCTCTATGATTCACAATGTACCCGAGGAACATGCCTTCTTGTACGCTAAAAATGCACTTGGTCGGGTTCAGCTTTAGCTTCATCTGGTACTTCTCCAGTTGATCAAATGTTTAGTTCAAATCAGCTATATGGTCAGCAGCTTTCTTGCTTTTAGTTAACATATCGTCGACGTACACCTCCATATTTTTGCCAATCTGCTCTGCAAACACCTTGTTCATCAGCCGCTGATATGTAGCACCTGCATTTTTAAGAACAAAAGGCATAACATTATAATAATATGTTCCTCCTGGGGTAACGAAAGAGGTACTATCTCGGTCTTTAGGTTTTATTTTAATTTGATTATATCAAGAATAGGCATCCATAAATCTTAGAAGCTCATGCCTCGAAGTTGTATCTACCAGCTAATCTATCCTAGGTAAGGGTAAATGATCTTTCGGGCAAGCTTTATTCAGGTCTGTGAAGTCCACTCACATTCTCCATTTGTTGTTTTTCTTTTTAACCATCACAACGTTAGCCAACCAATCAGGGTACTTAACGTCTTCGATGAAAGAAGCCTTTTACAACTTTTCCACTTCTTTTTTAATAGCCTGGTTCTTCTCCGAACTAAAGACTCTTCTTCGTTGCTTCACTGGTTTGATCTCTTTATTGACGTTGAACTCATAACATAGGAAAGCTAGGTCTATCCCCGGTATATCTTCATGACGCCATGCGAATACTTATTTTATATGCTTTAGAAACGCCACCATCTCTTGCTTTAATATTGGGTTAAGTGAAGCACCAATATGAGTTATTCTTTCTGGCTGCTCATCATCCAGAATAATATTTCTATCGACTCCATTACTTGGACTTTAACGAGTTTCGTTTCATCCCTTGGGTCCAAGGTTTTAATCTCGGATTCATCAGACTCATCCACTTGATAAGTGGTTGTTTTCTTTCTAGCATTCTCCAAATCTTCTTACTCGACAGATGAGTAGTAGCATTCTCGAGCTAATTTTTGGTCGCCCTTCATAATTCCCACCCCAAAGTTGGTCGGTAACTTTAGACACTGATGTACAGTGGATGGAACTGCCTCAAACTTTTTAAAGCCTAATCTGTCCATGATTATATTATAAGATGACTGGACATTTTTATCCACCACGAAGAAACGAATCTTCTCTGATCTATAAGCAGTACAGGTTCTAATTAACATATCTAACTTGATCTTCCAAAGTGGAAAAACTTTTTGTTCAGAGAACCCAATGAGGGGCCTGTGATACGACTCTAACTGACCCAGTTTTAAGTTCAAACTATCGAAGCAAGGGTAGAACATGATGTCTGTCGAGCTACCATTATCCACCAGCACTCTTGAAATGATTACATCCTTCATCCTCATTTTTATTACTAGAGGATCATCATAAGGATACAAAACGCCTTCCAAATCATTTTTAGAAAAACTAAGGACTAGCTTTTCTTTGTTAACCTTCCTTGGGCGATCTTCTTCTGCCAAATTTATACGTTGTATATATGAATAAGCTTGAGCCTCATTGAGGTAACCTTTCCTTTCAGCGGTATGATCACCCCCCTCCTATATCTCCACCTACAATCATGTTATAATCGAATGAACCAAAACAAATTGAAAATACCTCACATTCGGGTTGTCTTGGCTTTTTTGTGAGATCGGGGTCATCTTTATGATCCCTTTTTGTTATCGTCTCTTGGTCGATAAGGAGATTTAGACCACTGCCGAGCTCTGTTGTTGGTTCTTCCACCATTCTGACGATCAACATACCTGTTCAATTTTCCTCGTCTAATGAGTGCCTCTATCTCATTCTGGGGAGATACACACTTCTTAGTCGTGTGACTATGATCTTTATGAAACTCGCAATACTTGGACTTATCCCTTCTTTGGGAGTTATTCTCAGTTTTTTGGGCCAATTTAGTTCCTCGTTGTTCTTTATTTCCTCTTGAACGTGGTTTATATCTACCTTTAAGGGAGTATAATTTGCATTCTTCCTTAGGTGTTCCAACGTTTCTTTGCCTTTTGACTGCTTGCTCCCACCGTTATGCTTGTGATCTTTCCTCTCCGACTTGCTGTCAACTTTTGTTTCTGCCTTTGCATCAGCATTCTTCTTCGCAGCCATAGCTTCTTGAGCGTTCATAATTTTGGCTTCTTTACCCATCAATTCAGCCATAAATTTGGGAGGATCCTTGGCGAAGGTGTAATACAGATTTTCTAGAAAAAGACTACTCATGAGAGCCGTGATGGTTGTCTTTTCCTTATAGTCTATGACCTCCAGTTTCTTGTTATTAAAATGAGTGATATAATCCCTGGCACTTTCTCCTGCTTTCTGTCTAACACTCAATGGATGTGCTACCCTTTTAACTGACTTTGCACCAAAATAGGAATTTCCTATATAGAGCTCAACCAGTTGATGGAAGGTCACAATCTTTCCCCAAGGAAGGTTGTTGTACCATATCTGAGCAGATCTAGTAATGATTCCTGAGAATGCTCTGCACCTCATTTCATCTAGGACTCCGTATATATCTACTGCAGCCTGATACTGCTTTATGTGGAGAATAGGATCAATTTTACCATCATACTTAGGCGTGACCACAGGAGCCTTGAACTTTGATGGTGTGGGGAAATCCACAATTACTTGTACAAATGGATATACTTTGATAAAGGTTATTTGGAGAGGGTTTGTGGCCTTAACCATTTCCCCTAACATGTCTTTTAGTCTCTGAATAGACCATTTCCATGCATCATTGCCAGCCTCTGATCTGTTTATATTCACACGAGCAACAGATCGTGCAGAATTTTCCTCTTGGGATCTTTCTGTAGGAGCTACAGACCTAGGATTGGGATGTGACTACGCTGAGCCTTCCCTTAAATCATTTGGTCATTGAGAATTTCTCGATGTAATTCGAGGAGGATTTATGTTCCTCCTAGGGCCATAACGATCGAAGGGAGAAACTCTGCTCAACATTTCCAGAGCACTTATTCGTTCTAGAATTAGAGTAACATTTTCTTGTGAATCCAAAATTATTATAGGAGAAGTTAAGCCAGGGTGATATAATGGATCACTTGAATTCTCAGCATGATGGAGTTCAGTGCGTCTAAATCGTGAAGACGATGGACGCATGATTCTACGAATGCTTCGTTGTCCTGACTGGGTAGATGCTCCATTTTGAACAGTTTGAATGAACTATCGCATCGTTTCCTGCATAGTTGTTTGTCCCCTGGATAAATTTGCCAAGATCCCGGTGATATCATTTGTATTTGGAGGAGAATATGGGTTTGGAGGATTCCCGTCATTGTTCCTGCTGCTGGATTCTAGGATATCATCCATGTGTAATAATTTTTTAGTGAAAAATGCTACATATAGTCGTTCCCACAGGCGGCGCCAATCTGTTGATATAAAAAACTATATTTGATATCATTAATTAATCAGAGATAAATAAGAATAACAAGATCAGACGAGATTTTTAAAGTGGTTCAGCCTTAATGAAATGTCCTACGTCCACTGTGTTGTATTACTGGGTGTTTTGCTTTAATCTCGATTATGCTTGCTTATGATCGTTAACCCTTCCATGAGGGTTTTATAATGTATTTATAGCCCTTGGATTGTCAGTATGAATAGACGATATATTGTTATTAAATAGGCATATACATATGTACATGGTAAGAATGTTCATTGAATCTGTCTTTGTCGTTTGATCTTCCTAACCAGTTGCTCGGTACGCTGAGTAGCTCGGTACGCTAAGTAGATCGGTACATTGAACTTGCACCATGTTGGATGGCACGCGTCTTCATATAATTGGTCCACGTCAGCTGACTAATTTTTATATCAACATATGTGTTGTAATTTTATGTATGTATATAATTTATTTAAGTATTATACATTCAATATCATAATAATATATACATATAGTAATAGTATATATGTGTACTATTATCTGTATTGTATGTATATATAAGATCGAATATATATATATATATATATATACAGATAATCTCTAGTGCGAACTCACCGTGCGGACTTTGTGCGGATCCCGAAAGTGGTCCCCTAGTGATCTCAAAGACTTTTAGATGGTCCCCCTCTTGTCTTATACAAAAACCTCAGTTTAAGACTATATATTTAAAAGATTTATAGTTTAGACCCAAATTGGTATCAAGACCTTAAAGATTTTAGAAACTCACCAAATTCCAACCAAAACCCTAATTCTGGTATTAGAGCCATAAGACGTTCCTTTTAGACTAAAAGTAAAAAGACTTTAATGCCCTTGGGATTTATCTCTCGCATTTACCAAGATATTTTTGGAACCAACCCAAACTACCAACCTATACCCATAACTGATTTAGACCCAGTAGGTTGTTTAACCTCTCACATAGACGGTTGTTCACACTCTGAACACATCCCAGCCAATACGTAGATAGTAAACAAGTTACTGCTAGTGTTATTAATAGCATAATAAACCAAAATAAGTGTATACTCCTTATATTAAGACAATTAATAAAAGATACTTAAACTTTAGAAACAGAGATAAAAAATATTTCTAAAAGACTACTAGAAATAGATAATCAAATCCCAATAGCCCTTGTACAAGTTCTACAAGAAATAAATACTAAGACTAATCATATAGAAGTCCTTAATAAAGACATATTAGAAATTAAAACCTTAACTAAAAATCAAGACAGTGAGTTAATTAAACTTACTAAAGAACAAGCTAAGCTTATCCCGAGATTAGATAGTTATCTTCCTAATGGATATAGTTAGATCAGACTGGAATGAGGTTCCAAGATACCTCTTCATTCAGACTTTATCAGAATTTTATCAAAGAATTTTAGAAAAGATAAATGATGATAGATTTTATTAAAAGATAAATGAAAATGAGATTGCCAACGCGGCTAAAGCAACTAGACTTATATTAGAAAGATTAAATTTAATTTCTACATCCATAGCAGCTACCCAAGACTATAAAGGTAGCTTTGTTAAAGACTTACATTTAGATTTAAAGGCTAAGACAGAAGGAATAACTACTTTCTATATAGACTTTGTTAACTTCCAACAGAATTTAGCCTTAATAATATGAAAAGCCATAACCTATCCAAAATGGATAGTATTATTAATGAACTTAGACTAAACATGGCCCAAGTAAAAGAAAAATATAAAGAAATTATAAACGGAATTATGGCCGTATATAATAAACCTTCCCAAACAGAAATAGACTCTCCTTTTATTCTAACTCGGTTAGATAAAATTGAAAAGACTGTAGAAGCCATAGAAGTTAGAACTATGCAACAACAAGAAAAAGATAATGAAATAAAAGACTATATTACTAATGTTGGTAAATCCATTGTTAATTCTCTAGCTAGACATAGTGAAGAAAGTTCTGAAAAGACAAGAAAAGAAAATAAGAATTTTAAAGAAGAAATCCTTAATCAGATAAAAAGATTATTCAGATTTCTTATAAAGAATTGAAAAAAGACTGGAACAAAAATAGGTAACCACCTGTAAATTTAGAGAATCCCATCCTATAGAAACTAGAGAAAGGAATACCATAGGTAGACGAGTCATTAATGACGAATTAGATAAGACTAGTAAGATAGTTAGCTCTATCCCAAATATTGGACAGAATAATCATATGCTCCAAAGACTTAAAGATTCATCCTCCAATGTTAGGACATGGTGGAAAGAAAGAAATTTCACCAATCATCTCCAATGGAAAGAATGGGGTGAAGTTGACTGGAAGATTGTTAAAGATTCCATTTATAATGGACAACCTCCAGCCGTTAGATATATAGACTTGTTTAAGGAAGGTGTCATTCCTAAGACTCCTAATTATAACATGACTTACCATTGTAGGAATCATGTGTTAGACAAATCATATACTGAGCTCCAAGTATTTGACTCAGAATGGATTAGATATAGAGGAACTGATAGGAAGTTCCAATTCCTAACCTTTGGACTCTTTCAAGCAAGAATCCAAGGATTACATAGACCTCAGAATAATATCAACATATTATGTTGTTTAGTAGACAAAAGATGGAAAGATTTTGAGAAAAGCCTTATTGGGATAGCCCAATTAGAAATGTTAGACAACATAGGATACTTTAATGTCATTCTGGCATTTATAGTAACCGTAGACATAGCCAAACATGTTAAGTTAATCTTATATTCTAGTGGCTATGAAGACTATATTATCCCAGACGCTAATATAAATATAGAATTCCAAAGCTATGTGCAGTTCACCCAATTTCCTTATGAAGGAATGCAATCAAAAATTCCTAACGGTAGACTAAATGAAGAAATATTAGTTAGAACCAATGTTTCAGACTATAATCATACTTACAGTATTAGGAATACTGGACCTATGAAAAAAAAAAGCTAAGACCCTCTGGCAATTGCCAGAATTTTAAGAAACTAAGACTATACAAAATAAACCTTTGTTTATTAATCAAGACGACGTCACTGGAAATGTTACCATCTAGTTTGGTCCTCCTAAGATTGTCAATAAGAATATTCAGACCGAAGAAATTAGATTTAGGAATATGGGAGAAGCCATAATTAATGATCCTTCAGAAGGAGAATGTAGTAGTAAGACTAGTGCTAGTTTACTAAGACAAGCCCCAGTAATTAGACCTAGAAGATCATTTGAACAAAAATACTTAATTAAAGAAAAAGCTAGGATCCAAAACTTTGGATATGAACCCTCAGAATTGGATATGAAGATATTTAAAGATAATCTTAAGAAAAGTCATTCTGTTAGATTTCAAGAAAGAGAAAGATTTAATATGATAGCCCAAGACCGCATATTAAAATTAAAAGAATCTAAGAATACAAAGGAACTTCTTAGAAACTTAAGACTAATAGAAGAAGGAGAACAAAGATTAATGACAGCTACACAGGTAGAACCTAGCAAACAAGAGATAGGAAGTAGTAGTAGGCTAGAAGATGCTCCTAGACTTTTTGGTAAACCAATAGGAATAAATATTCCTATATACTCAAGCACCGTAGTAAAGACTAAACCTGATTATATAAAAGACTTTTCAACTAGTGACTAGAGTTTCACTCATGTTAAGACTATGGCAATCCAAGACATAAATCTAGTAGGTATATACGTTAACTTAGACAATGTTCAAGATAGGAAAAAAGCCTTAGATGAATGGCGTAACCAGATGAACATGTGTTTTTCATCTAATGAACAATGGGATGCAAGTTCATGTAAGCAGTACGCTGAGCAATCCATTAGAGGTATTGCAAAAAATTACTTAGATAGTTTAAGAAAGGCTACAGATGAAGACTCCTTAGCTAAGGTTGAGAAGATGAAAACCTAGAAGAAAGATCAATTGAAGAATATATTCAATTGTTCACTTCAGAATTCATTGGAGTTGGACATCTAGCTCTGATCAATGAACAAGACCTAGCAAAAACTAAGTTAGCCCTCCTTAGCATTTGCAAATTAGATAAGATAAATGAATATAGCAATAATTATGAACAACTATATTACCAAATTAAAGAATTTGGGGAGACATTAAAAGATGAATACTTTAGAAAGATACCAGCCATAGGACAAATCCTAATTAATGAATATAGGAATTGGCCAGGAGTAGCTGGAGTGAAGAACAACTCCCTTCGTGAAAGAATCAATTTTGACAAAAACTATATCATATCTAAGAGACATGATATAACTCAAGAAAAGTTCATAGAAGAGACTTTCAAGAAGATCCCTCCAATCAAAGACGAAAGAGACATCGCTCCAATCCAATGGGGATGTGGTAGTGAATCTAAGAAATTCAAAAAAAAATTAGAATTGAAACATAGGAAGTTTAAGACTAGACCTTTGAGATTTCCAAAGAAATATAAATTTAGACAATCTACTACCTTTAGAGAAAAGAACCCTAAGACTAAGAAAAATAGATTTAATCAAAGAAGATATTTTAAGAAAAATACTAGTAAGTATAAGAAGGTTCCTAATTATAAAAAGGAGAAGGACGTAGCTCAATCTAAGACTGCCACCAAAGAATGTTGGACTTGCGATAAAGAAGGATACTTTGCTAAAGACTGCCCTAATAAGAAAGATAAAGAAAGTATTAAAATTATTAATACAATATTAGACTATGCAGATCAAGAAAAGTTAGATATCCTATATGTTATAGAAATATCAGACAACGAAGATGATGATAATACTAGTATCTATAGTGCATATACAGATAGTGATTCGGAAGACTATAGTGATACTGATGAGTATGAAGACTCTCAGGATACTCTAAACTTATATATGATGCAAGTTAATCAAAAAGATTTAGATGATGAATATATAGACTTTGAAGAAGCTTGGTATAAGTGTATATGAAGCCCATTTTTAAAGAAAAGATGGACAGTTAGTAATCCTGAGTTACTAACCTATATACCTAGATGTTACTTTGATGAAAGACATTATTGCAAATTTGAGATCTATGTAGCAAGAAATACTTTAGATGTGTAGAATGCTTTGAGATTATACAAACAAAAGTATTTATGGTTTGTATTATTTGTCAATTACACTACCATGAAGACTGTTGGAGAACTAGATTTAGAGTAATTTATACTAGACAGTATGACGCTCAAATAGACTTAGATATTAAAACATATTATCAAGATATTGATAGAAATATAGCCAAAAGATTGCAAGAAAATGAAGACTTCAAGGGAAAGGGAATTTCCTATGATTTAGAAGAATACCATTCTGATAATAGTTCAGAAGACCAAATACCCTTAGATATTATAGATAAACCTCAGAAAGGAATATCTATTTTAGAAAAAAAAAATTAGGAATTTCTACTAAACCACATGCTTATTTTATAGAATTATTTGTTCAACATAAAGACTATCCTAAAAGACTTTCAGCTTTTATAGATACCGGATGCTCTCAGAGTATTTGCAAGGCTAATGCCTTCCCTGGAGACTATTTTTTAGAAAGTACTCAAGAAATCTATGGTAAAGTGGCTAATGGAGATCCATTTACCTTATATTTCCAAACTATTCCTATTTATTTTAAATTAGGAAATCAGACCAACAAACCCGTTAATCATCGGTTTTGGATAATAGATCCTCGTCCTAGTTTCACAAGAAAAATTATTTTAGGACAAGACTTTATTAGTAAATATCATCCTTATACTCATTATAACGATAAGATATTAATTAGTGATCAAGAGGAATTTATTATTAAAGCCCTTCTAATAGATCACAAGGCTGCCTTTGACCTTATGCAGGTCAAACCCAATTATAGAACCATAAAACATCAGAGTTCTTTAGCTGAGCATGGTGGACCTAGACCTACAACCCAAAAAGAAGCCTTAGAAATTACTAAACCCTTACAAAAAGAGTGTAAGTGTCCAGACCAAAAGTGTTATAAGCAAATAGCGCTTATACAATAAGACATCTTAGATCAAGTCCATCATACATTATTACAGGTGCAAGCTATATCCAAACAAAAGAAAATGGATATAGAAGTAGAAAAAGAAAAGATTAGGCAACTAGCAGAGCCTACTTTAGGAGAAAATCCAATCGCTAAATGTGATAAAGACCAAAGTTATTGTGAAATCATCCCTATTAACCCAGACGTCACTATTAATGGTGGAACCTATAAGAAAGGATATTCAGAAGAAGACAAAGAAGAATTCAAGAAAGACATAGATGAAATGCTTAAGTTAGGCATTATTAGAGAAAGTAAAAGTAGACATAATAGCCTTGCCTTCTATATTCAAAATGAGTCTGAACGTAAAAGAGGAAAAAGACGCATGGTTATAGATTATAGACAATTAAATAAGAATTGTGAATTTGATTCTTATAAGATACCAGACAAGAATAATTTGATCAATTTAATTTAAGACAGAATTATATTCAGTAAGTTTGATTGCAAATCAGGCTTCTGGCAAATTAAGATGCATCCAAACAGTATTACTTGGACGGCCTTTAGTGTGCCCCAAGGAAAATACGAATGGCTAGTAATGCCATTTGGATACTCGAATGCTCCTCAAGTTTTCCAAAGAAGAATGGATAATATATTTAGACCTTATTCAGAATTTTGTCTTGTTTACATAGATGATATTCTTGTAGCCAGTAAGACTGAGACAGAGCATGTAGACCATCTTAAAAAGATTATTTTAGAATTAGACCAACATGGTGTTATTATTTCCGAAAGGAAAATGCAATTATTTTAGACTGAAATAGACTTTGTGGGAATGCATATTAATAAAAGAAAATTATCCTTGGCAGAACACATAACCAAAAAGATTCTTGAGTTTCCAGACCAACTTAAAGATAGAAAACAATTACAATCATTTTTAGGATTGCTTAATTGTGTTGCAGACTTTATTAAGGACCTTGCTTCAAAAAGACAAAGCTTAACAACCAAATAAAAAGGAACAGACAAAATCAATCCCTTTTATTGGACTAAAGATGATTTTGAACTAATAAGACAAATTAAAGATGCAGTCAAGAATATTTCTTTACTTGAACTGCCTAATGAAGAAGACCAGTTTATAGTAGAAACAGATGCCTCTGATAAATAATGGGGAGCAGTATACTTTGCCATTGATCATCAGACAAAAAAGAATAAACTTTATAGACATAGTTCTGGAACCTTTACAGACCCAGAAACAAGATACACTGCCCACGAAAAAAAAAATTTAGCCATAGTAAGGGCAATAGAAAAATATATGTTGTTTCTTAGACCTAAACATTTTACTGTTTATACTGACTCTTCTTATGCAGTAAAATTCAGAGATTTAGACTTGTCCAAATCAAGAACCAATAGACTAATTAGATGGCAACAATTGCTTAATGGTTATGACTTCTCTGTTATACATATTAAGGAAAGTAAAAATACCATTCCAGACATTATATCAAGAGAGTCCATATTTGCTAACACTAATATAATTTCATGTTTTATGTTGCAAACAGGAGACTTAGAAGGCATGAGTTACTCTGGAATGAATAGACTGAATAGGGAAGACGTTGCAGACTATCTTAGATGCGTAAGACCAAATTCTGGTGTAACGCAAAGACAGACTCATATTCAATACTCTCAAGAAAGACCAATACTGAAGAACTTTGATGATATCTTGGTTCCTCCAGGAAAATCTAGACAAGAGATTATTGCTCAAAATAGACTCATTGGGAAGATGTACTTTCCTTAATATAGACCCGATCAAAGATACCCAGACCTGATCAAATTTAGACGAGAATTTTCAGAAGACGAAAATACTCTTATAGACGCCATACGGTGGAATGTGAAGAATAGACTATGGATCGAGTTCAAACAAAATTTGGTATCCATTGCCAGATTTATGAGGACTCAAATACTTGCAGTTACCCGGCTCAATGGTACTGTTGTGCCTAGACCTCAGACCCAGACTTATGCTCAAACTCTTGGAGAAACCTCCAAAATAAGACCTACTAATTTCTGTTATCAGAAAAAGACTTTTAAGACTAAGATTGTTATACCATTTGGTCATAATAATCTCCTATTAGCAGAAGACTTTAAAAAAGAAACTAATAACATTATTGATCATTTTAATATGTTATTATCAGAAATAAATATAGATGCCTTAATGATCAAAGGTTTCTTCAAAGACGTTCTAAAAATATATTTTTTTGTAAAATCAGACATGGCTCATATAACTCTTGCAGACCACGGGTTCATTGGACTCGTTCAGATAAAAGATATTAAAGGCGTTGTTTCTCTTGGAAATATAGTCCATGAGTATGTTAAGAAGGTAGAAGACTTCCTTCCTCTATTTGCTAGAATATATTAGATTGCTCCAAGTTCCTGTAGAGGAATAAGAGTTGAAGGATTTAGACTTATTAGATTTTCCAATTATATATTTGAAGATGTTGAGATTTTATCAGAAGATGAGACTAAAGATTTAATTATTGATAAGTCCAAGCTCGAGATTGCTCACGCTATGGAGACAATTGAAATCATGGAGTTATTGACAGGAGAAGACATGTGGTAGACTGACTACCACAAAGAAGACCTGATAATCCAAGCTAATGAGCCATTCAATGGAAGGCTCAAGAAAGAATCCAAGGAAATGGTAGAGATAGCTTTGTCAGCTAGCCTTTGAATTATGGGCCTCATTGACGAATTTTTCAATAATGCCCTCCCAGACCAAGACAAGGCAGAAGAAGACACAGACACGATAAAAAAGGGGTATTGGATGAATTATTAAAGACGGGAGACTCATTTGCCTAGACTATGCTTTCCATAAAGCAAAAAGAACCCTGCCCCACATGGGCCACCAGACTAATAAAAAGACGAAGACATTTGCTGTTTGATTCTTTTGCATTATCACAAGACGACAGACTTATGGGCCATGGCCACCAGACCTTCCCATTTAGACGTAGAACTGTTAAAAGATAACGGATTAATTTATGAAGAGATAAGGCTATAGACTTTAATTATTTTTTTTTCCTTTAACCAGTTAGCTTTTAGCCTCCGGTAGTAGGTCATCTGTATGCTCCCTTGTGCTATAAAAGGGACGTTAAGGTTGTGTTGTTAGGGATCAGGAGTTAGAGAGTGATCAGGTGTTAGACTTCCAGTGTTAGAGAGAGCTTGTAGTAAGTAATATGTACATGAGTGAGTAGACCTCTCATAGTTAGGGGAGAGGGGAAAGTTGTATTTACATATGCAATGCAATAAAAGTATTTTTTTTTTCAGAAATCTCTTATGCTGAGTTGTTATTATTTTCCAAATTGTCTCCAACTTTCTGTTCATAGAGGACTATTGTGTGGAACCTATGGTGTAGCACACAAGGTGTTATACTGGTGAACCGCCGTCAGGTGCCGATTAGCCATGAGCCGTTAGTCAGGTGGGCGTTAGGAGTGAAGGCGTACTGGCAGGAAACGGATTCAATGCCAAAATAGTGAATTGAGGTGTGACACATAAAAAGAGAGTTACAGGAGGCCGAGACCGGAGAAGAATAGTAACAAGGCTGAAGAGGCGAAAGGAAGAAGATAAAGATATTGCAGACCGGAAGGAAGGTATAACTCGAACCAAACTCTGAACTATTTTTATATATTATTTCTTTAAAAAAGAATCTCATATGATCTTGCAAATCACTAAAGACTTTTTAGAATTTGTTAATCAAACAAGTTTAGACTTAACTAGAGAAATTCAAGACTTGACTAAAGATAAAGAACTTATAGAATCTGCTTTAATATATGCAGGTGGTACTTTTAAATATATAGACCAGATTATTGAGTGGTTAGGAAGAGAAGTACCTAGAATAGAAATAATTAGAACAGGGATCCGTGATCTCTTTAGACAAAAATTAAGAACTGAAGATTTTGCAGAAGAACTGTCAAGACCTGAAAAATATCAAGCATACACTAGGATACTTGAAGACAGTATATACGTATTAAAATTTATTAGACATAAAAGGTTAGCTGAAACAAAGGCTACTTTAATTAGAGCCGGAGGAATCCACCCTCTACTTAAAAACGTAAAAACAGCCGCCCCTAGAACATAACGTAGATTTTTGTCACCTTATGGCGATAATAATTTAGACGAATTTATAGATAACGATATAATTGATATTATTAATCAAATATATAAACAAACTAGACAGATAAACCCACGATACCGTATATGGTATTTAATTCTAGAATATTTTCCATCAAGACCTCTTGCAATTTCTAGACTCCCTGAAGAAACTATTTATACAGATAATCCTCGCTATTCAGAGCTCCAATATGATAGTGACTAAAGAAGCCTGAGAAGTAGCAGTAGCCCTGAAGCTTCTACACGTAGACTTTCAGATTAATTAAGCGTTAAAATAAGCTTAAAAGACCTTAGAACTCATTGGAGTAAAAATTTATATTCCCCAAAACTTAGAAGAAGTTAAAAGACATTACGGTCCCAAAAGGTTGTCCTAAAAAGACAAAACGATCCCTAGATAATTCTCGGACGGTAGCGGTTCGTAAATTAGGTCCGTAAACTAGGTCCGTATGAGAGTCGGTCTCTCTCTCTCTCTCTCTCTCTCTCTCTCTCTCTCTATATATATATATATATATATATATATATATATATATATATATATATATATATATATATATATATATATATATATATATATATATATATATATGTGTGTGTGTGTGTGTGTGTGTGTGTGTATAATATAAGTAAAATATACATATATTATATGTTTATATATAAGTAAATACACATTATATGTACGTTGATATATATGATATATACATACATATGTTTGTATAATTCATATATTTTATGTGTATGTGTACGTATGTATGTGTGTGTTTGTTTGTGTGTGTGTGTGTACTTTTTCTGAAATATTTTTAAATCAAATTTACCAAATGCTTAAAAAATTAAAACATAGAAAAATGGTTATAAAATTATTATCAATAATTATTTTTAAACCATATTTTCTTAAAACATACCCAAATAAACTCTTATTTTCCTGTCTACGCATAAAAAGTCCATTATTGTTCTTAAGAAAGAACAAATGCAAATATATGGCATTCTGGAGTGCTTGACAATTTAATGTACTACAACTCTTCAAGATCATCCATGAGGTATGTTCAATGGCCGACAGGTGAATAGTGTTATTAGTGAGAAAGTAAGTAAAAGGAAAAAGAGAAAAAAGTGAGGCTTGAGAGCATACAATTTAATTGGAGAGACAGATGAAAGAAAGGGTGCATCCTAAATAGCTCATCCAAAGTTATGTAAAAGTATGTGTAAAGATTCGAAAGAAAAAAAAAATGTTGAGTTCCTTGGACATTGGTGAAAGAGGAAGGTAAGTGGCTAGACACTAATGGCATAGCAAAAAGAATGTTGACACTAATGTGAAAGCTCTTTGGGAATTAGAATTATGTTTATATTGGATGGAACCACTTATTAGTCCAAATCCCACACGTGCATCGCCGCTGACATCTGACTTGGCCCATGTCCGGGTCTTGGGCTTGGGTTAATTTTTTTAATTTAAAATAATTTTCCCACCTTATTTACGATGATTCCGAGAAAATACAAAATTGAATGGGTGTTAGCATTCCAGTATGGTATTGTACATAACCAGTCGGAGACAGAGGTTGCATCTGGGTTATTTTATCCTAAGGACGGTGTTACAAGGGTTGCAACTACTTGCACAAATTTGGGTAGATCCGCGAAACATCTTAAAGTGAACGACTTTGTGTGCAACTCATCCCAATAACGACTGCCATTTTCTTATTGATTTTTCTCCATATTGATAATTTTTTCCCTTTAATATTTCTGCACCAACAAATTTTAAGAAATTTTATATCCATTGTGGAAGCCGAAGAGGATTTCGTATCCTATGTTCTGAACGAACCCTTCAAATTTGAAGGTTTATACTTCAAACGGTGGAAGTAGAAAATTTAGTTTTATTTAACCACTAATAAATTGGCATCATCTATTCTATTCAATTCGGCAAACCTACTGAGTCAGAATTCCCCCCTACTAATGAACCTAAGGCCATAAAAACTGGGGAAGAAAATGATTTTCTATGAAAAATCACTTTTCAAATGGCCTAAGTGATGACCTTTATGATTGTTATGCCAGTTGTAATGTTGAAAACAATATTTGGGAGGAATTATGATACCGAGGAGGTTAGAACTAAAAAGTATGCAATCAGCCGTTATCTGAAATTTCAGATAATCGATGACAAATTTGTTATTGTTCAAACTCATGATTTATCAAAAATTGCACACGAAATTATTTATGAATGAAGGGAGTTATATGAGCAATTTCAGGTTGTGGTTATGATTGATAAAATTTCTTTCGGTTGGAAATATTTTAAAAATACTTTTACGCATAAATATAAACAGTTTTCACTTGAAAGTTTAATTACCAGGTTGAGGATTGAGGTATATGCCCAAAAACAAATTGAAAGGATGAAATTTTAGTTGTGTCTAATAACACTATACTGGAGTTACTTAGAAACCAAATGAGAAGAATATGAAAAATCATAACAAGATCTGCAACATTCAAAACCATAATAAGAATCAGAATCAGAATAAGAATAAGAAGATCCACCATTCTGGAAATGGTTTCACTAGTAACAATGGATAGATTATGTATTCATTGTAACAAGCCTTGACATATTGCTCGGAATATCCGAAATATCCATCGTTGTGCTCCTCAAAAGTACCTAACTTTAGAGGAATTATGTGATATTATTTCTCAAATCAATGTTATTGGTGAGGTTGAAGGGTGATGGGTGGACACTGACGTTTCCTACCATGTTTGACTTAATCGGGCCATATTTAAGAGTTATTCTAAGGCTAAAGATAAGAAAGTGTTGTTGGGTGATTCCCACTCCACTAAGGTTGTTGGTACTAGAGACGTTGAATTGTAGTTTACCTCTCGTAAGACTATTATTCTTAAGGATGTTTTGCATACCCCATAGATGAGGAAAAGTTTGGTCTGAGACTATTTTCTCAACGAGGCTCCTTTCACTCAGACTATCGGTGTTGATCTTTTTACTTTGATGAAAAATGGGATTTTCGTAAGCAAACGATATGCTACCAAAGTAATGTTCAAATTGAATGTTGATTTAATAAATTTCTCCTTCTGCTTATATCGTGTGTTA
This sequence comes from Sambucus nigra, assembly GCA_949130495.1. Taxonomy (NCBI): domain Eukaryota; kingdom Viridiplantae; phylum Streptophyta; class Magnoliopsida; order Dipsacales; family Adoxaceae; genus Sambucus; species Sambucus nigra. Next base: position 415,594,168 of record OX422217.1, read on the forward strand.
TTTTAGTGTGTGACACGCTAGACATTGTCGTGTTAATAAATGACTTATTAAAAATATGAGTAGTTCAGGATTAATTTCATATTTATCATTAAATTATTTTTAAAACTGTGAATGATATAGTCAAGAAAAAATAGTAAAGATCCCACACAAATATATTTTAGATAATATGAATGAATTGACTTAACTTATGCCGATATATGTAAATTGGATGGAATTACGACTAGAAATGGCAAATGTTAGTTTATTACTTTAATTGATGATTGTTCAGATTATTCGTTTGTGTAGGGGGCTTGAAGATAATCTTGAGATTAGAGTTAATCCCCCCAGCGAATACAACAGACTCAAGGATTAAGGCAGCGATACAGCTTAGCGAGGCAGCTCAAGCGATGCAGCTCAATAAGGCAGTGATGCAACTCAGTAAGGCAGCGTTGCAGCTCAAAGCGATGCAGCTCATTAAGGCAATGATGCAGCTCAGCGAGGCAGATCAAGCGATGCAGCTCAGCGAGGCAGCTCAAAGCGATGCCACTCAGTAAGGCAGTGATGCATCTCAAGTGATGCAGCTCAACAAGGCAGCTTAAGTGAGGTAGTTCAGCATGGCAGCCCAGAGGGATCTCCAAGCGAAGAAGTTGGCCGAGAGAGCTGATCCTTTACTCCTATTATTCTACTTAGTCCTATTGAATCTTTTTATTTATATTGACCATGAGTTGTAATGATTATAATGATTTTTAGTGTGAGGTTGAACTGTACTCACGAGAGACCAGGCTTGGCAGGGCCTGGGAGAGCTTTCATGCTCTATCGAATGACCTCGTCATGGGAACGTTAGAAGGACTTGGTTTGGAGGATTGAGAAGTGAGGCACCTTTGGGGCTTGTCCTGACCATCTTAGATACACCTGGTAAAACAGCAAAAGACCTTGATCGTGGAACCTTGGATGGAGCAGCCTTGAGTTCCATCAGGCATTGATTTGTGAACCAAACAAACCTCTACTTAATGACACATCTACTTTATGTGATGTCACTAGCCAACTAGGCATTATCAAATCTTCACTTGAGTAAAGCCACCTCTGTGACGACAGCCCCCTGAGGCACAGTGGTTAAGCAAAAGGCATGTCTTGGCATTTAATGTTTATGATGTGGAGCTGACTAGTCCATCAGGCATTTAATGTTTGTGACATAAAGTATGAGGGATGTATTTTATAGTTATTAATGACTGAGCCATCTCGGGAGTGGTGTGGGGGGTTATTTTTTGGCCTCAATCACTTATGAGAAAGGAGAGTTCTTTTTTAGAGATTTTTGGCTAGAGAGAGAGATTATCATCAAGAAAGAAAGAAGTTATTGCAAAACCAGAGCTTTTACTCACCCACCATGGTCATTTATTACGAAGCTTTTATTAACTGATTAGAGATCTTTGAGAGTTGGCGTGTTTGGTTGCCTGTCAAGGTGTGTCTAGGGTGATTACTTCTCTCTCCCTCTAAATGAGTCACTTCTGAGTTCATTATTATCTTATGAGTTATACACGAGCGATTTGTGAGTTCAAACTGGGTTTATCTTCACTAAGTTGTGATTGCGTGTCTTGTAATTAATCAATAGTGTTACTGGTTATCTTATCATTACTATACTCAAAATGGGTTACGCCTCCATCTAATCTAAACTACCCTCTTACAGTTTGTTTATTTAATTAAAAATAAAAGTGAAGCATTTGACATGTTTTAAATTTCTTAAATAAAATTAAAAATTAAATTAATAGTAAAATTAAAAGATTGCGTGGTGATAGAGGCACCGAGTATAATTCTAGACCTTTTATTGAACTTTATGAAACTCACGGTATTATTCATGAAAAAATATCACTTTATTCTCCTTACATGAATGGCAGAGATGAAAGAAAAATAAGACTTATACTGAATTGTTAGTTACTATTTTATTAAGTTTAAGGGTTGCCTCATATTGGTGAGGAGAAATTATTTTAACTATGTTTCACGTGCTTAATAGAATTCTTGAGGTAAAAAAAATATCTCCTTATGAAATTTGAAAAAATATTAAACCTAATGTATCATATTTTAAAACATGGGGGTATATAGCTTATGTATGTATTCCTGACCCTAAAAGATCTAAGTTGGCTAGTACAGCTTATGAATGTGTTTTAAATGGATACTGATTAATAGCGAAGCATACAGATTTTATGATTTAAAAATCAAGTTATGATTGAATCAAATGACCCTGATTTTTATTAAGATAAATTTACATTTAAATTGAGAAATAATGGGGGCTCGACATCCATTAACGTTTTTATTCAAAAAAATTCATAACCTGGTGAATCTCTTTTGAATCAAGAAAAATTAAAAGAGTACGTCTTGAAAAAGATTTTGGTTCTAACTATTATGCTTACACTTTATAGGAGGACCCCAATACCATTCAAAAAGTTTTATGTTTTAGATATTGATTTGTGTCACGAACCTATTAACGATGAAATGGAATCTTTAGAAACTTATAAGAGTTGGCATTTAGTGGATCTTCCACTCAGGGTGACAATTGGTTGCAAATGGATTCATAAAAAGAAATTAAAACCTGATGGTTCTGTTAAGAAATATAAGGCCCATCTTGTGGCTAAAGGTTTTAGATAACGAGAAATATGGACTAGAATAACTTCTACACATTTACTATTTGCTATAGTTTCCCTTAGTGATCTTATTGTACAACAAATGGATGTTAAAACATTCTTTTTAAATCGTGAATTGCAAGAAGAGATTACTATGGACCAACCCAAAAGTTTTATTATACATGGTTAAGAAAATAAAGTTGGTAGATTAGATAAATCTCTTTATGGGTTAAAATACGCACCTAAGCAAAGGTATGATAGATTTGATATCGTAGTCACATCTAATGTGTTTAAAATTAATGAAGTGATAAATAAATTTACTATAAATATGAAAATAATAATTGCATTGTTATGTGTCTTTATGTCCACGACTTGCTTATATTTGGATCTAATATTCATGCCATAGATAATGTTAAATATTTGTCATGTGCTAACTTTGATATGAAAGATTTGGGTGAAGCTACAGTATTTTTGGGAATTAAAATTACTAGGTCAGAAGAGGGAATTTTTTTGGACCAATATCATTATGTTGAGAAAACTCTAAAGAATTACAATTACTACTTTAAACCCATTAGTACTCCATTTGATCCTAATGTAAAAAATTTCAAGAACATTAGTGGTAGTGTTAAACAAACTTAGGTATACGAGCATCCTAGGTAGCTTATGTTATGGTACTGATTGCACTAAACCAGACAAGCTTATGTTATGGGAGTATTATGTAGATTTACTAGTAGACCTAGTATGGAGCATTATCATGTTATTGTGAGGGTCATGCGATATCTGAAAAGGACGAAGAACCTCAGATTACACTGTCAAAATTTCCGTGTTGTCCTTTAAGAATTTAGCGATGCTGATTGGAATGTCTTATCAGATGACTCCAAGGCCACTAGTGGATACATCTTTAGTATGGTTGGTGGCATAGTATCATGGTAGTATAATAAATAGTTTATTTTATCTCAATCTATGATGGATTCTTACATGATAGTGTTAGCTACATCTAGTGAGGAGTCATGCTAGTTAAGAAACCTTTTGTCAGATATCCCTTTATGGGCCATTTTGATTTGTTATGATAGTACGAAAAAAGGTGAAAAATACGCCACAAGCATAGTACTATTAGAGAGTTTCTTTCTACAGGTGTTGTAAGAGTGGATCATGTACGGTCTGAAGAGAATTTGGTTGTTCCTTCTGACGAAAGGACTAGCAAGAACAAAGGAGAAGAACATATAGAATTCAATAGGACTGAGGTAAACAATGGAAGTATTTGTGATGATAACTCTACCTATAGACTAGAGATCCCAAGAAATAGGTTCAAGAGGTAATGACGAGTCACAAGTAATATAGGTTGAGTCATGTTATTAATTTAGAAAGGGGTTTTCTCTGAGTCCATTCCTATGGAGCATGATATCCTAAAGAGAGCTAAGGTTTAGTTAATATGACTCTTAATAAGATCTATAACTTGATTAAGGTACCTAACTTAGGATTATATTTAATAGTCTCATCTATGTGAAAGTGAAAGTGTGGCCATTTCTTTTGATAATTTTGGGCAAATTTCTTAGCGCGTTCACTATATAAGGGAGTCATCTTTAATATGTAAAGGTTAAAAATTATGGTTAATCTATTTATTCGGAATCATCTTTACTACATAAAGTTTCAAGTCGATAAAGACCTTTTCTTATGCATAATATTATGAAATATTGCTCGATGAAAATGTTTCCAGACTTTACAAGTGGGGGAGATTTGAAACATATGTGTAAAGATTTGAAAGAAAAGAAAATGTTGAGAGAGAAAGGTAAGTGGTTTAATTTTTTTTCCCATCTATTTTATGGAGTCCCACATCGAAATTTATTGGAAAAATGAATGGCACATCTAAAAGAACTTTGAAGCTAATTGGCAAGCCCTTTGGGCATTGATATTTTGAATGTATTGGATGGAGACACTTATTGGGCCAAACCCCGCGTGAGCGCACCGTTGTTCGACCGACCCAATATGTGTTGTGCCCGAGTCCTAGATCCTCGGCTTGGACTAACTGTAATTTAATTTATTGTACAAAAAATTAATTATTTTTTAATTTTAAATTTTGGAATGAAATTAGTTTTTAACACTTATTATTGCAATCAATGACCATGTCTTAACCCACTTGGCCACTAATTATGTTTTTTACTCCCCACATTTCTTCTTTCAATATTGAGATTTTTTTTATAAATTCACAAACTCACTCATTATTTTACTCACTTGAAAAAAAAAATCTTCCTTGGAAATTTTTTCTCTGTAACTTTTCGTTCTGAAAAAAAAATCCCTCATTTGAAATAATTTTCCCAACATATTTACGATGATTTTAAGCAATATAAAATTTAATGGTTATTAGCATTAAGGTTTGGTAATGTACTTAACCAATACCAGAAAGACGTTGGATATGAATTACTCTGTCCTGGGGACGGCGTGAAGAGGGTAGGAACTGCTTGCACAAATTTAGGCAAAAATGCAAAACTTCTTATTAATAATGAATTTTTCAACGACTCATCCCAAGATCGACTGCCACATTCTGATTGATTTTTTGGCCATATTGGTAATTTTGTTCCTTTTATCTTTTGCAGCAACAAAACCATGTTTCATCATATTAGGCAAAAGCTTCCATTTTATATTCTAATATTTAATGCTTCACTCATATTATGTGAAGACATATAGAATAAAATATAACCTCTCGTTCATTAGAATATGTGTACACAGTGGCGGATCCACACTGTAATCGGGGTGGGCAAGTGCCCCACCTAGGTTTTCAAAAATAAAATTAAATTTGTAAGGGTAAAACTATATATTTGGATAACTTTAGGGTCAAAAATATTCCCACTTATTTGTTACTTCGTAATCGAAAGTAGACGACCCCAACACAATAATATTGAACCTTCTCTCTGCACATATCCAAAACAGCAAAACTTTTGCGGGCCAAACATTTTATCCTCATTATTCTTTTTGAAAGTGTGAAGCAGGAGTGGATATAGAATGGAACTATAAGAAGTCGTTATCAAAAATATTCTTCACTTACATATGTATGTTTATGTATTCAAATACTCATCTTTGTGCAAAAAAAAATATATCCATCTCTCTTTGTGCATTTCATCCATATGAATGTCATTTTCTAGCTTAATTCATTTAAAGAACAAGCGCACACATATATATATATATATATATATTGATGTATGTATTTAGTTGTTATTTAGTGTTTTATTCATTTGTTGTTTAGGTTTTTGACAATACGCTTAAATTTTACTCAATTAAAATAGAGAAGTATTTGTATAATTTTCTTAATTTATAGCTTAGCCCTCTTTTGTTTTTGTTTATGATATAATTGACTCAATTAGCATTTGAAAACATAAACTTATAATTCTTGATTTCTAAATTTATAATTGCATAAAATATCCCGTTTGGTAGAAATATAAGATCCACAAAAAACACCCTAAAAAGTCGATTCAGGGCTCCCATCCCTGAACATCGAACATATATACAAAACCTTGCACATGCATGTAAATTTGAGTGCCCATTTTGATCGAGTGCGAAAAGTAGCGCGTGTAAAGATGCTAGTCGTTGTTTTCTTTTCGCCTACTCAATACAAACAAACCTAAGTTACTACTACACTTGCGAGGCAAGCACAGCGGTAAGTCGGGTATCGAAAATCCACAGGGACGAGATGCTAGAATTTATATGATTTAGTGCTCCGAAATACAAGCGTAAAAGGTGAATTACAAACTAAAAAGGGAAAAGATGCATGAAAGGGAAATATTAATCTAGGCAAGGGTATTGAAACTAGATTATGAAAGTGAGTAAAACTATAGGTTGCGTCGAATATCCCTCACCCGAGTTCATTTGTATCAAATGGAAACATGGTTCGACGAGTAATTAAAAATGCGTCTCATTTCGATAGTTAATTGAATCAAGGGTTTTCACACCCCTAAATCCGCATAAAAGCTTAATAAGATTTTGGCGTTAACAAATATCCCGGGAATTACGCGCGAAAGGTCGTAAGCACGGGACATACATAATATGCCCCGTCAAATCTCCTAGGCGTAATAACTAGGACAACGCACCCAAAATAAACCCGTAAACACCATCACCAAAGCAAAGCAACGCGTTAACCCAAGTGAGTTCCATTCAAACACAACCTAATTTAAATTACCTAGAAAGCATGTTAAAAACGCGATAAATAAAGCGAGTAAATAAACGCGGTAAATTTACACTAGAAAGCGATTAAAGAAAGCAAGTAAATAAAGCATGGAAATTAAACTAGAAATCAAGAAATAATGAAATACAAACTATATTAAATAGTAGGGAAGATGAATAGTGCACACTTACAAACCCCAAATGGGTGTCAAACCAAGAGAGGAAGAAGAATGAGCTCTCCACCGCCAAACCCTAACCTACAACTCTCTAAAATCTATTCTAACTACTTAATATCTTATATTTACAACAAAAAACCTATTTATAGTAAGTGGGAAAAAGTAAAGAAAGGAAAAGGAAAAAGAAAAGAAAAGAAAAGAGGCAACAAATATCTGGCATAACCGGTCGCAGGGGCGCGGTCGACCGGTCCCTCAATTTGAGGCACACTGTCTCCTTTCCACGACAAAACTTGAAGTCGCGGTCAACCTATCCCAGGGACGCGGTCGAGTAAGTGCACAGTCGTTGTTTTCTGTTTCGCCTACTTAATACAAATAAACATAAATTACGATTACACTTGCGGGGCAAGTTTAGCGGTAAGTCGGGTATCGAAAATCCACAGGGACGAGTTGCTAGAATTTAGATGATTTAATATTTTGAAATAAAAGTGTAAAAGGTGATTACAAACTAAAAAAGGAAAAGATGCATAAAAGGGAAATGATTAATCTAGGCAAGTGTATTGAAACTAGATTAACAAAGTGGTAAAACTATAGGTTGCGTCGAATATCCCTCACCCGGGTTGATTTGTATAAAATGGTTACATGGATCGACGAGTTATTTAGAATGCGTCTCATTTTGACAGTTAATTGAATCAAGGGTTGTCACGCCCCTAAATCCGCATAAAAGTCTAATAAGATTTTGGCGTCAACAAATATCCCGAGAATTACGCGCGAACGGTCGTAAGCACGGGACATACATGATATGCCCCGTCAAATCTCCTAGGCGCAATAACTAGGACAAGGCACCCGAAATAGACCCATAAACACTATCACCAAGCAAAGCAACGCGTTAACCCGAGTGAGTTCCATTCAAATACAACCTAATTTAAATTACCTAGAAAGCATGTTAAAAACGCGATAAATGAAGCGAGTAAATAAACGGGATAAATTTACACTAGAAAGCGATTAAAGAAAGCAAGTAAATAAAGCATGGAAATTTAACTAGAAATCAAGAAATAATGAAATACAAACTATATTAAATGGTAGGGAAGATGAATAGTGCACACTTACAAACCCCAAATGGGTGTCAAACCAAGAGAGGAAGAAGAATGAGCTCTCCACCGCCAAACCCTAACCTACAACTCTCTAAAATCTATTCTAACTACTTAATATCTGATATTTACAACAAAAAACCTATTTATAGTAAGTGGGAAAAAGTAAAGAAAGGAAAAGGAAAAAGAAAAGAAAAGAAAAGAGGCAAAAAATATCTGGCATAACCGGTCGACCGGTCGCAGGGGCGCGATCGACCGGTCCCTCAATTTAAGGCACACTGCCTCCTTTCCACGGCAAAACTTAAAACCACAGTCAATCGGTCCCAGGGACGCGGTCGACCGGTACTCTGTTTTCTGCAATCCTTTGGTCCATGAAGAGGGGGAAAAGGTCCAATAACGGAAACGGGCATATCTTCTACGTCCGAACTCCAAACGACGCACTGTTTGCGGCCACGCGATGCTAACTCAATGAACTATGAATCCGTGGAATTTCCATGAGACGAAAAGGAAATGTGAATTGACTAAAAGATGGAACTTCTTCGAAATGCAACGGATCCTCACTTTTAGCGTTCTAATACCTACAAAAGTACAATTAACCCCTGCAAAACATGTATTTATCCAAATCTAAGGTTGTCTGGTTAATGAGAATAATTATAGGCATTAAGGACCGTAAAAACGCTAGAATTCGTAAAGATAACGGGCGAAAATATGCAATATTTGATACGAATCGCCTACCCTAAAAAAATTCTTCGTTACGCCACTGTGTACAATATGCGTACAGAGTCATGGAGTCCATCCAAAACTATTTTCAAGAGATGGAACATATTTGTATCCATCATAAGTGCCCACATACCATCCAAAACTATTTTCAAGAAATGGAAAGTACGTATTTGTATCCCTACTATGTGCCCATGTATTGTGACATTGTATCATTTTTTTTCCAAAGACATTGTATCATTATTAATTTAAATATCAATGAGCCTCTTATGAGGTTCTTAATGTTATTCAAATTGATCCAACCTCTTTTAAAGATGATTATGGTGACTCTCACACCTTATTAGTTAAATCGTTAGAAACTATGATAATTAATGATAGGGACAATAAATTTGAACTCTAAATAAATGCTTACCATTTTTTTAAATAGTATAAAGACTATTTTTGCTAATTTTTTTTGGATATGATCTCTACAATAATTATTCTTCTTGATAATTACCACATTTCTGATCCCTATTTGTATTTCATCGGGTTGGTCAGATATGGAAAAAAGTATAGTAAAGCATTACTAATTTATGAATTTCTAATGATCACCGTGTATCGTGTGTTGGATACTCTACTATTATTCTATGTTCTTCTCGAAATCAATTCAATCGGGAAATGGGTGAAATGAAAAGTTAATATGGGATTTTCAGCCGATGAACTTCAAATGGTCATCTAACCCACTTCCCAATTGATTTTGATCATCTCCAAACAAAATAAGCAAAATAATAATTCTTTTAACTTGTTTTATATAATTGGTTCGTATTTAAGGAGGAACCTGGTTGTAGACTCTTTGGAGATGATCAAAGGAGAGTGGATCAAATGACTATAAAAAGTACCAACGGCTGTAAATATAAATAGATATCAACTTTGCATTTAATCCACCAAACAATTGAATTTAGTAATGTAATTTGGTGAGACAATATCTCACAGTGGAGATCATTTCAATTTGGACAAAAGAATTCAACAATTTATCCCTTCCAAAGAGGAAGTCCTTATATTCCTTAACCTTAGTAATGTAATTCTGGGCTCACCATTAGGTGATACATATCCGGTCTTCACTGTTAAAATTTGAGATAGTCCGCACGATAATAGTACTATATATATATATATAGGCCGCCTCCTGTAAGAACTCCTTATAGTGCAGACCCCAGTACATAGCATTTTTTTAAAACAATAAAAAAATGAATTTTTTGATGAAACTTCATGGATATGGTCTCCATTGTGAGAAGATAATCTCCAATTTTTTCATCAAAAAATTCAATTAAAAAACCGTTGAGATGAGGTTATATCTAAAACAAATGGTATAAATATGCATTTTCGACCGTTGAAATTTTGACAATCATCTCAACCACTTTTTTATTGCATTTTTTTACGAAACTTAATGGATATGATCTCGATAATGAAAAGATCATATCTATAAAGTTTCATCAAAAAATTCAATCAATCAAATGGTTGGCACCGACCCAAACTTTCAATGGTTGAAAATGCATATTTATACCATTTTTTGACATATCACCTCATCTCAACGATTTTTTTATTGATTTTTTTGATGAAAAAAATTAAATATGATCTTCTCACTGTGAAGATCATATCCATGAAGTTTCATCAAAAAATTCATTTTTTATAATTTTAAAAAATGATATGTATTGGGGTTTGTACCATAAGGATTCCTTACAGGAGACTTTATATATATATATATATATATATATATATATATCCCCTTGTGTATATACATGTAGGAGTACTGATACAGAGACCCACCAAATAAATCGAGTTTCCAAATCCACCTACGTGGCACAGGCCATGTAGGAAAAGACTCCTTATGGCATGTCTAACTCAGCAAAAGACCACCTTATGTGGCATGTCCAACTCACCAAAAAAAAATCTTTCATTATGAAACAACAGTTTTTAGACAAATAAGCATTTTTAATTAAAAAAACTATAAAAGTGTTTTTTAAATTAAAAACAGCATTTTTAATGGTAAACATTGTTTTTTTATTTGTAAAACAAATTATTTTTTTAATTTTAATAAAAAAACATGTTTAATTTGATGTCTTGGATTCGCAACTCATTAGCGTCGCTGGCGCGGACCCACATTCAACAAATGATGTGGGTCTGGAAATGTGGGTTCGTGCCAGTGACACTAATCAATCTCGAATCTAAGACATCAAATTAAATAGGTTTTTTTATTAAAATTATAAAAAAAAATTATAAATAAAAAAACTTTGTTTACTATTAAAAATGTTGTTTTAATTAAAAAAACTGTTTTATAACTTCTTTTATTAAAAAAACTTATTTATCTCAAAATTAGTTTTTTATAATAAAAGAATTTTTTTTTTGCTGAGGTGGAAATGTCACATAAGGATGTCTTTTGTTGAGTTAGACGTGTCATAAGAGGTTTTTCTCTTACATGGACTGTGTCACATAGCTGGGTTTCAAAAATGGATCTATTTGGTGGGTCTCTCTCTCATTATTCATACATGGAGGCCTCGTTTGATGTTGGGATAAGGAGGTAGAATACGATAAGAGCTTATCCCATCCCAATCAAATAAAATAATCTCACCTCCTCAGTGAGATTATTTTATCCCACATTTAGTGGGATCAAAGATTTACATGGGATAACGTATTTCACTTGTAATCTTATCCCATCCAACACCAAACATTAGATGGGATAACTTATCTCACCTGAAATCATATCCTAACACACACCAAACATGGAATAGAATAATATTATCATATCTCATCTCATTATTTCACGCATCAAATGAAGGCGTAACTGACGCAACTTAAAAAGTATCTAAAGTGTGTGCTTATATAGGCTCAAGTGCAAGCCTGCCGCGTAAGTAATAAACCCGGCGAGACGGGGTCGAATTCACAGGGAAATAGGATGTAGAACGTGACGACGGTAGGTAAGACGGTCAATCCTAAACTAACTCTAAAAAGAAAATATAAAGGTGATCTAAGTGAGATTATAGCTATTAACTAAGAGTAATTAAATGAAACTGAGTCTGAACTAAGCATGCAAGAGTGAACTAATTGTGATTGATTAACTATAAATAAGAAAAGCAAGGTCCAAATACAATCCTCCAACCCTAGTACGTGTGCTGGTAATAAATCTAGTTATGAATTAGATAATTGAATAAACTCAGTCTTTATTAATCTTAAGCATTATATATATGAGGTTCAAGACCGCATCATATATAATCAAAAGTAAGAATAAAGCGGTGTCGTCATAGCTACACTCGCCTCGCACTCTTAATCATCTCGGTTACCTAGGGCAAATGAGATCAAAAGTCCTACGACGGTTGTGATCACTACAAAACACGATTCGATCATTTATTTAATTCGGGGAATTAATTTTACACATATGCAAACCACATTGGGTTGGGTTCATGCATCCCAACCCCTAAAAATCTAGCCTAGCATGGTGCAACTAGTGAAAAAAATGGTTTCTACGGTGCATCTGACTGAAATCATTATGGGATTATAACTAGATGAGTAAAAGGATTCAATATTTCTTTGAAATAAACTAATCTTTCATGAACTAATGAAATCAAACAATAGAAGAGAGAATGAAATCAACTTTACTATAGAAATCTTAATTGAGAATCAACAATTTGTATTACTAAGCTTCTAGGGTTCTCTTGCACTTCCTCTCTCTAAAACTATGTAAAAAAAAGCTCTCTAATGTATTTAAATACATAAGAATAAATGACCTACGAATTTACAAGAGTTTCAAGCATGCAGGGCTCTAATTTTACAAGTGGATAAACCAAAATTTCGACAACCGAACCAATCATGTTCAAGGGATTCGATTCCGTTTGCCTCTAACAGAAAGTTTTACTAGAATCGGTTCGGTTATTTTTCTTCATCTTCGGTTTGGTTTGCCTCTTATTGAAAGTTTTTCCAGAATCGGATCGGTTCTTTTTCTTTGCCTTCGGTTCGGTTCTTTTTCTTGTGATTTTTCCTCAACTTCGAATGACCATAACTTATTCACCTTAGCTCGGATTGAGGTGTCATTTTTTCCAGTCTTCTTGTAATTGAAAGCTTCAACTTTCCAGTTGGACCCACCTCCGGACTAAGCCTAAAAAATTATGAAAATGCCCTCAACTTCTCATTTCTTGGTTTATTTTATTGTTTTGAGTTCTCTCTCACATTAACTTGCATGAAATACCTGTAAAACACATGAGAAATAGACAAAACATGAAATACTTACCAAAAGTGGTTAGTATCATAAATATGAGACAAATCCAAGCTATTTACACCACATGGGATCATAAAAATATCGAAATTAAGGGGATAAATGTGAAGAATTTATGCCTAATCAAATTTCCCTAACTTAGAACTTTGCGCGTCCCAAGCAATGTAAAATAATCAAAACATGGTTAAACTCTTAAAAAATTCTAAAACGGGATAGAATACCTCTTTCGCAGGCAAGCAATTGTATTTAGCGTATGCAACAAGACTTTAAATCCCTAGGTTACCCTAGTAGGACGAGTGCTGTCTCATAAGGGTTTCCAATGAATATACCCACAAAATTCATTTTCCTAGACTCAATGAAAGTTCAAAACACTTTAAAATTGTACAATTTAAACTCCACAAAAATGGTCACCTTAAAATCATATTCACAAGTCTCAATTCGTAGTGTGTGTGTGTGTGTGTGTGTGTGTGCGCGCGAAGCCGAAAATCGAACCGCTAATTTTCACTGATTGATCACTACATTACTTATCAAAAATTTGATTTGATTTCAAAATCTCAGTGGATGCCCTTACAAACGAATGACTCGGAATGTGGTTAATTTTCTTGGTATGCGTGATATAAAGATTAAATATAATGGATACAAGGTCACGCACACAAATTGAAAGATGGACTATTGGAGGTGAAAAGATCTCATCATTGGAATACGATCATTGGGAAACGGAAAACATCATCTCTTAGTCACACCATTTAATCACTTTTATTATCTTTTCACCTTATCTCTCCATGCGGTAATCAGTTTCGCAATATGGACTCGATTAGGACTTTCTTGGATTTAACGTGTATTTGGATAAAATGGTAATGGTTGGGAACTTCGGAATTGGAAAATATCCTTATATGTCCATTTGTGTTTTTTTCGGGCTATTGCTCATTTTCTCTTCTTTTTCTATATTTTTTTTCTTGCTATTTTTATTTAGCATACTTCTATTTTTCTTGCCCCTCTTTATGCAATTTTCAGACTTTATTTGATGAATATTCGATTTTCACAATTCTGGGCTAATTGGGATTTTTGGGTTATCAAACGAAAAGGGAAAAATTTATTAGGCTCAAATTGGGTTGCAAATGGATGAATTTTTCATGACTTTTTATGGCCAAGATTTTTGGGTGACAAACGAGGGCCTACTTCATTGTTCAAATTGCTAATCACTTAATTTAGTTTAGAGATATTTTAGTGCGAGTTATTCAAAGACAATATATCACTCATTTCCCATACCGATCAAAACAAAGGAATAGAGTTCATCAACGACTTTTTTTTTAAACGCTGAAAAGAACCTTGAGTTAACCATTAACTCGGATTGACTTTTAAACTCATAAAAATGATAGGTTCAAAATCTAACCGGATTAGTTAATCTCCACACTTATTCGTAAAGTCATCAATTTTCGCTCAATTTCCATCTTTGGTCAATTCTGGCTCAGTGTATTTGATTTTTACAACTTGAGACTAAAAATAATTTGCGACTTTTTTGAAGCTTTTAAATCCCAATTTTTATTTATTTTGAAGAATAATATTTTTTTGCTTTTCTGAACTTTTTCAATTTTTTTTTATTTTTGGGCATTTTGAAAATTTGTGAAGTTTTAGATATACGCACTTGTCACCCCCCCCCCCCCCCCTCCCCTCTCAAACTTAGACTTTTGCATTGTCCTCAATCAAAAGGACTAAAATCTAAAGAAGAAAAAGAATAAGTGTGAAAATAAAATGAACAAATATTAAAATGCAAGACGACACTATATATGATTCAAACACAAGACTCAAAAATACAACAAAAATCACCCCATATGTGTCGGGGGTACAACGACCTCTCGTCTCTCCACAAACTCACCTGACCCCATGAACTGGGTCAAATGCTCTCCTCGTCTCTCTCGTCTTCATATCGTAAACCAATAATCGGAACAAGTTGGGATCTTGCTCGTAGATAAGGGAAATATCGGGAAACTCGTCGTAACTAATCGGAAAGGGATCCTCATGATGCTTACTCAAAGCATGACCTGCGTGCGCCGACACTGAGGGAAAACCGAGGTTTCTTTCAATTTTTTAAACGCATGGATCGGGCTCTAAGTCGGAAGAAACACAACTTTTCTCCTCAATCACCTCCAGGACCTCAAGTGGTATGGGTGGATGGTCACAAAGAAGGAATTTATTTATTTTATCTTTCCATTCGCTTTCTTCTAAGTGGCTACAAGAGTCCAATAGGGATTGGACTTCAACATTAAGGCTCTCTTTCACCGGCTCGAATTTTTTTTTAAAGTCTTCAAGACTTATATCTGCTAATTTGCTCTCTCGAGTGTGTTTCGAACATTCTCTTTCACTCTCTTCTGAAGACTTCTGCGATGTGGAGGGATGGTCATTACGAAGGAATTCATCTATTGTATCTTATCATTCGCCCTCATCCAAGTAACTAAACGAGTCCAATAAAGGTTGGACTTCTACATTCAGGCTCTCATCCACATGCCCAAATTCTTTTTCAAAATTTTCCATGCTCATATCCCCTAACTCTCTCTCGTGAGTAATGCCTACGTCCTCGCTTACTCACTCGATCTCTAACTCCATAATCTTTCTCTCCTCTAACCACTATCTCTTGCTCTTAATCACGGTCACTACACACACCTCCTCCGCCTTTCTCTCATCGTCAAAACTACCGCTCTCACTTGATGAAATAAGGCACACCCCTAGCGGCTCTCACCTGTGGGATCTTTCATGCTCGTGTACCATCTCTTCCATAAGATCCATTTCTCGGGATTCGCATTCCTCACCCTCGGGATTGGTGATGTTGAAGATATTTATTTCGAGGGTCATATTCCCGAATATAAGTTGCATGCATCCATTTCTAGTGTTGATCAAGGCATTAGCCGTAGCTAAGAATGGGCGGCCTAAAATGACGGGGACATGATTACTCGATACAACGGAGGGCTCCTCATCCCAAACGATAAAATCCACCGGGAAGTAGAATGTTTCAATTTGGACAATCACGTCCTCAACGATTCCCCGAGGTATCTTTACAGAACTATCTGCGAGTTGGAGAGTCATATTTGTGGGTTTAAGGTCCCCCAAACCTGATTGCTTATAGATGGAGTAGGGGAGAATGTTGACACTAGCCCTTAAATCCATTAGCGCTCTCTCAATTCTATTTCCCCTAATGATGAAAGAAATAGTGGGTCCACTCGGATCTTTGAATTTGGGTGGAAGATCACTTGATAGTATTGAGATGACGTTCTATGCTAGGAACACATTTTTCTTTACCTTTAGCTTTAGTTTCACCGTAAGTTAAGTCCTTAAGAAACTTAGCGTACGCGAGAATTTATTTTATGGTATCGAGAAAAGGTAAATTAATCTTTACTTGCTTAAGAACATCTAACACATCTTCACGAGAGGACTCTTTGGCATGAGATACTAACCGTTGGGGAAACGGCATGGCTGTGGGGGGGTTTCACTACGACTTCAGGCTCACTGGTGTTCTCGTTATCACTCTCGTTCAATGAGGCATCTTCGGCCTCTTTCATGCCGGGCGAAACCTCCTTGCCTCTAGGTGTGTCGTACAAGAAAGGTGATAAATCAATAACTTTCCCACTGCGTAGTGTGGTTATCGCGCAACATTGCTCTTGATTTGCATTAGAAATAGAGCTTACACTAGTTTGACCTTGGGGAGGTCTTTGGCCTTGGGCCGTAAACTTACCCTTTTCTTGGATACTTAAAGATGATTGCAACCTAGAGATATTCGCATTTATGTCGGTGAACATGCACTCAAATCTGACATTAGTTGCATTTTGGGATTGGATGAATTGATTCAAATCATCCTCAAGAGATCTCCGTGGTGGGGTAATGTATGGCCCTGGAGGTGGTGTTTGCTGAAATTAAGGAGGGGGTGGAGATAGGGCAACATGTGAATTAGGATTCAACGCAGCATGTTGTTGTCCATAGCTAAACCCAGGATGGTTTTTCCATGAGGGGTTGTAAGAATTTCCGTGCGGGGCACCGAAATTACCCTTAAATTCTCCTACACCACTCACTTGCTCTTGAAGTATGACCATGTAGGCAGCTATCATCGGGCATTCCTCTGTTGAATGTCCTGCCTCATAAATAGCACATACCTTCTCAATGGGTGTGTAGATGGGGCTAGTTGGTTATCTCACGCATGCAGCGAGTAACTCTCTCATGCCTTTCTCAATTTGATCGAGTCGATGGTTCGTCATGGTATCTTTTTCGACGTTGAATAAATCGGACACCAATGGAGTGGTGGACGTTTGGCGAGTTCGATTTTGAGTGCTAGGATCAGATGTATCCCATGCTTAAGTGGTGTCGGCGACATACCTCAAGTGGAGCTCAGCATCATTAGCGTCTAATTCGATGAAGGGGTCATCACACATTGTTTCAATAAGTTATTTGGAGTTGATGTTTACCCCATTATGGAAGAATGAAATGATTTGCGGGTTATCAAGTCCACGATGAGGGCATGAAGTAACGAACTCGTTGAAACGCTCAAAACATCGATCAAACGGCTCATTTTTTAATTGTCGAAAGGTTTGAATTTAAGCTTTAATGGAGTTCGTCTGATGTGGAGGGAATAACTTCTTGAGAAACTTATATTGTAACTCGTTCCACGACGTAATCAAATTAGGAGGTAAAGACCATAGCCAGGTCTTAGCTTTATCCTTGAGAGAAAAACGGAAAAGCTTGAGGCGGATCACATCTTTCGTGCATACTTGATCACTGAACGTCTCACACGCCTCTTCAAACTCCCGAATGTGGAGATAGGGCTTCTCCGATTCCGTTCCATGGTATATGGGAAGTATTGGGATCATTCCATTCCTAAAATGGAATTTCCCTGCATTATATGGGAGCAAAATGCAGTCCGAAGTGACTGACCGCTCAGGGTACAAGAATTATTTCAAGGGTCGATATGGTGCCTCTCCCTCACCCGTGCCTACGCTTCTGTGATGTGACATGGCTCTCTCACTTAACGACTCGGTATCCTCACTCGGTGCACTAGGAGTGTAACCTGAAGTGTAACCAGATGGGTAGCTTGCTGTTGAGTTTGGCGGTGTAGGAGCTGGAACCCAAAATTTAGGATGGTTAGGCATGTGTGGACTATCTGGGTTGTACTCGACAATCGGGTTTTCATGACTGCGCGTAGGAGTGCTTTGAGGAGTTTGATGTGGATTTTTCATTAATAGGCTTATGAGAAATGTTGTGTCTCTTCTTGATTTTATTTATTTTTCTGATTTTTTTTGTCAAAGTTTTTTATTAACTGGATCTAACCTATCAGTCTACCTAATTCCCCGGCAACGGCACCAAAAACTTGATGCGACTTAAAAAGTGTCTAAAGTGCGAGCTTATATAGGCTCAAGTACAAGCATGTCGCGTAAGTAATAAACCCGGTAATCCACGATGGCAGCCAAGATGGTCAGTCCTAAAAAGAAAATATAAAGGTGATCTAAGTGAGATTATAGCTATTAACTAAGAGTAATTAAATGAAACTGAGTATGAACTATTCATGCAAGAGTGAACTAATCGTGACTAATTAACTATAAATGAGAAAAGCAAGGTCGAAATACAATCCTCCAACCCTAGTACGTTTGTCAGTAATAAAACTAGTTATGAATTAGATAATTTACTAAAGTCGATCTTTATTAATCTTAAGCATTATATATATGAGGTTCAAGTCCGCATCATATATAATCAAAAGTAAGAATAAAGCAGTGTCGTTATAGCTACACTCGCATCGCACTCTTAAGCATCCCGATTACCTAGGGCAAACGAGATCAAAAATCCTACGACGGTTGTGATCACTACACAAAATGATTTGATCATTTATTTCATTTAAGGAACTAATTTTACACACATGCAAACCATATCGGGTTGGATTCAGGCATCCCAACTCCTACAAATCTAGCCTAGCATGGTGTTACTAGTGAAAGTAATGGTTTCTACAGTGCATGTGACTAAAATCAATGTGGGATTATAACAAGATGAGTAAACGGATTCAATATTTCTTTGAAATAAACTAAGCTTGCATGAACTAACGAAATCAAACAATAGAAGAGAGAAAGAAATCGACTTTACTATAGAAATCTTAATTGAGAATCAACAATTTGTATTACTAAGCTTCTAGGGTTCTCTTGCACTTCCTCTCTCTAAAACTATGTAAAAAGAATCTCTTTAATGTCTTCAAAGACATTAAAATAAATAAACTACGAATTTATAAGAGTTTCGACCATGCAAGACTCTAATTTTACAAGTGGATAAATCCAAATTTCGACAACTGAACCGATCCTGTTCAGAGGATTCGGTTTCGTTTGCCTCTAACAGAAAGTTTTGCTAGAAATGGTTCGATTCTTTTTCTTCATCTTCGGTTTGGTTTGCCTCTTACAGAAAGTTTTGCCGAATTGGTTCTTTTTCTTTTCCTTCGATTCATTTCTTTTTCTTATGATTTTCTCTCAATTTCGAATTACCATAACTTCTTCACCGTAGTTCGAATTGAGGTGCCGTTTTTTACAGTGTTCTTGTAATTGAAAAATCTTCAACTTTCCAGTTGGCCCGATCTCCGGACTAAGGCTGAAAAATTACGAAAAATTCCCTCAACTTCCCATTTCTTGATTTCTTTCATTGTTTTGAGTTCTCTCTTACATTAACTTGCATAAAATACTTGTAAAACACATGAGAAATACAAAAAAATTAAATACTTGCCAAAAGTGGTTAGTATCATAAATATGAGATAAATCCAAGCTATTTACACCACACGGGATCATAAAAATACCGAAATTAAGGGGATAAATGTGAAGAGTTTGTGCTTAATCATTAACGTATAAAGGATCCCAATAAGTGAAATTTTCGTAGGTTTTCTAAGTAAAAAAACATTTGACTTTTCACAAGTGAACGGTAATATTATAATTAATCAAATTATTTTCTTATAACAACAAATCCTTCACTCTAGTATATATTTATGAACAAATGGTTCTCTTCTGATTTAATCTCATGTAAAAGCTTAAGCCTTTTAGGTATTTAAGTAATTTTTCTGTGGATTAAAATAACGTTTAACTATTGATGGGTCACAAATTAATAACTTCACACGCGCAAACAATTTATGTATATATTTTTATTTCAATAATTCATGATAAATGAAATTTCAAAATTCATTAATAGATATAGACATGAAATTTCCCTTATCTTTGCCATGTGGCTATAATTGTTAAATATATTAAAGTCAAATCAAGTTCATTTATTTGTGACTCTTCTCTGTTCTATCAATCCAATCTTTCACTTTCCCTTCTCTTGATAAGATGCAGCATTTGGGGAATATATAAAAAGAGAGAAATGAATAGTCAAAACTTACATCCTGTAGGGCATGAAAACGTAAGACCCAAAGTAATTATTGAATTAGGAATGTAAAACATCAAAGGTTTGCAATAGGGAAGACAAATTCTTCCACCAAATCATAACGAGACAAGCTCCAAACCATTTTTCTAGACATTCATTGCCTGATTTTCTCATCTTCGATCTCTGGTTCATGTTATTAAGCAAATCTCTGCTTGCGACCACACCTGGTCATAATCGCTCAAGGTAATGCAAAAGACTACCATCTTTTTCAAGTATGTTTGGCCATTTACAACCCTCGTGATGTTTCTTTGAACTTCTATGAATCCGTTGGTATTCTTCCAAAGGAGGTTTCTTTTATTTCTACCTCTACACATTCCCAGTCGAGCCATTTGTCAGAGCACCAAAACACTCCAGCCGAGTACTTTTTGTCCCAATAATCGAAGCCGATCAAAGGTTACAACAAGAATGGTATCTGATTCTTACCTAATTATAGTCCAAAAATAGATGAAGGTCTTTGAGTGAGCCTGATAGATCACATTTAGCAGAACCTTAGTTTGATTTCAGCCAAAACTCAAACTTGTTGAAATCATTGAAATTGTTGAAATGTTTGTCTCTGACAGCATGCCTATTTCATTTTATCATTAAAGATCAAGGTACTAAAAATGCGAGGCGTGATCGAGGCGTGGAGGCCAAGCCTTAAGCCTTGGAAGCCTAGGCGGGCCTTAGGCGTAAAAAGTCGTGAAAAGGCGTTTAGGCCTTCTTAATATATTTTAATATTTTTAACCATAACAAGGCTATTAAAATACTAAAATTATACATATCATAAAAATATGTCTGAATATATGCAAATTAAAATACTATTTGATTATTTTGGATGGGATAATGGTTCGGTTAGTTAATAAATTCTTTAAAAGGCGAAATCGTTTCACTAAAGCATTGTTGTTTTTAGAAAAAAGTGCGCCTTAAGGGTTTTTCCAAGAATAAGGCGTAAAAAACTTAAGGCGAGACGTTTCTCCCAAGCCTTAAGCCTAGGCGTGCCTAATCGGAGCCTAGGCGGATTTTTTAGAACAGTGTTAAAGATATTGTTTGTTCAGCAAGTGCATAATGAGGACATTTTCAAACCATCCTCACTTTTTGTATGTATTGTTACATTGATTTTTCTCAGAGTTGCTTTTTATTCAATGACATATTTGCGCCTTTTGTTCCTTTCAATTTTTTGTCATATTTTTTGGTAAGGGAGGAACAAAGAAAATTTCATAGATTTGATTGTAATAGTATATCGCTGAGAAATAAAACAAAGGGGTCACTATATTGATTTGATTGTTTAATTGGTAAGTATAATACCCCGTATTTTTATGACTTTTAATTTTGGGGATTTATTAAATTTAATTAGAGATATTAATTTAATATTACTCCGAAAAAATATTTAAATACTTACTAGCGTGACGAGAGTTAGTAATTATTGGAATTTTGTTGTAAGTTACTTTATGGGTAAAGTAAGTGGTGTAATTGAATTTAGTAAAATTATCACGAGAATCTAATTTGATAATTTTGGAAATTTATCAGGACGCGCTTGTGTCGTGTCGGGATTAAATTCAAAATATTAAAAGTGAATAAATTATAAGTCACCCGTATGGTCATTTTGAGTGCGTCAATGTGTCCGGAAGGGTCGAGATAGTCAAAATAATATACCCGGGGGTTTAGTTTGGGTCTCGGGACGTTTTTAAGCCTAATTAACATCCCGGGAGGGCGTTATAGACATTTTACATTTTGGGGCATGGAAACCCACGAAATTTCTAAGAGTATATCAAATAATAGGAGTCATCTTCTAGGGTTAGAATAACCATAAACTAAAGACGGCCATTGGAGAGGAAGAGGAGAAGCTTTCCAAGGGGTTCTAGGCCAAGAACTCCACTGTTTGCACCGCCGTCGCCGCCAAACTTTAGATCGCGCAACGAGGATCACAACCACACCAATTTTTCCACAAATTTGAGCCAAGAATTCCCAGGCGAGTATCTATCTTGCTCTATTTCAGTTAATGCTTCAATGATTTTAATCTAGGGTTGATTAGGACTAGTTTTTGTGAAAGAAAAAACTATTTTGGAGACTCGAATTTGCATGATGTATAGGTAAAAGACATATTCTGGAAATCAAATTCACATGTAGAGGTTGAACCATGAAATTTCATTAAATTAGGAGTATAAATCTTGGAAACGAATGGAAAGAAACTAAACAAAGAAAATATTAGGGTTCTTCATATTTTTATAGATTGTGCCCCTTTTAATTCTTTATACATGATGAAAATTCGCATGCCTTACGTAGAATATCAATTAATTGAGGATATAACACTTGTAGTATAAATTTTTGGGAGTTTGGGAGTCAAATATGTTGGTTTGGATGATTTTGGAAGAAGATTCCCGTAACTGGTAATTCTGCAGTTTCGCCATAACTACTTGATCGATCGATCGACCTAAGAGCATCGATCGATCGATGGATCGATCGATCGAGCCCCTGCCATAGATCGATAGACCCCTCCTGGCAGACTCATACTTCCCTTTTTAAATGATTGATTTCAATTTAAATGAGTAGTAATCTTTGGACATTCTTATTAAAACATTTGGGGAGATAAAGAGGACCAGTAAGACTTGATAAAAATGGAGCATTTCAAGTAAGACTAAATTAGGGTTAACGGGGAGTAAATTACACTTAAGAAATGGTGGGAACATGTGTTTAAAGGGTGAGACTCGTAAGGAAGTTACGTCGTTAAAATAAAAGAGTACCTACTGAAATTACACTTATGAAGATAGGATTTCACGAGTGTTACGAAATAAGTCGAAATAATCCCATAAATAAGAATAAAATAGACGAAGCATTATACGAGATAATCTAGTAATGTGCAATAAGAATAAATATCATAAGTATGGGTCGTGGGTGTACCTAAATTTGAAATGGGAATGGTAGTATACATATATGACTGTGTTTATGCATATACTATATACGTGTAAAAATCATGCCCGCGCTACTTGCTATCACTGAGGTTACCGTGCTGGGATAGTCTTTTCTCGATGGGACCTTTATGGGGGATATTGACTTGTACCCTAGAACATAGGAATCCTTGGTACAGGCTATCGGATCGATAGTCAGACGGCCCTAAGAGACGTGAGGGTATGTGCTGACCTCTTAGTGACTTGGAACTATGCTTCGCCTCACTTTGTGTGTGTTTTGTGTTAATATACAGTTCGAGAGTGATTCCGAACTAGTATTTTCCTTAGTACGAGTGATACGGGGACTTGATATCAGAGTATGCCCGCACCATAAATTTTATGTGGGGTGCCGATAATATATATATATATATATATATATAAACTTGAAATTTGGAAACTATTTACTTTGACTAAAGGTAGGTAAATAATGAATAATTATTTCAACTTGGATATAAATGTTTGAAAAGTTTGAGGCAATACTGAGAAACTTTATAATCAAATGAGGCTTATGTGAGGACTTTGCTTTTAAATAAAATTAATTTTCTTAACACTAGAAATTGTCGGCATGAAATCTTGTGAGTAACTTAAGATAAGCTAAACTGTTGGGTGTAGTAGTGCGGTAGGTGTGCACATTAGAAGAGAGGTGAGAATTTCTCAAGAGAGTGCCGCATTAATATGATTGTTGCATTAGCCGGTAAGCATTTTAAATACTTGCTAAACTAATTTTAAACTGTTTTACAATCGGACTCTGACCCGTTTCCTATTTTCTCTTCTCTCTTGTATATATATGTATATATTACAGGTGCCCAGCCACATGGGCGTCTTGCATAGGATCCTTTGGAAGGAACGTGATGCAGCTTAGGTGGGAGTTGCAGGCCTCTTACTTAGGCGATCTCATTATTGATTCCACTTCTAGTTTTATTTTATCCAGTTGGGCATATGTCGCCCTTTTCCATTATTCAATTGAGTTTATCAGAGATTGTGACTCATTTATTTTTGGGATTGTTACTGTCAGGATGTTTTTCCTTTGAAGTTTTAAAGTTGGAATTAATTAGTTGGATGCTTAATTGCTTGGATTATATGTTCCAGTATAGTTGTTGGGTGATTCTTAAACTATGAATTATGAAAGGTTTTAAATGATGGTTTTTAAATTAAATTTGGAAATTGATGTCTTAAAATAGTTTTGTCACTTAGCTTAATTATTTAGGGTGTTTAATAGGAAAAGTTATTTTTGCGACAGTGATGCTAAGAATGAACCAACCGTTCACCTTGGTTAAAATTTAATAAAGGACTGATCACCCGGTATTTAATTAGGCGGGGTGTCACGGTAAGTTGGGATATTTGCACGGGGAATATATTACATACAAGGGGGGTGCATCTTATCAAGGGATGGGAAAGTGAAAGGGGGTTGCATCTTAATTTTCTTGCATTTTTAACCGTGATTACGGGAAGAGTAGGTCTGTATAGATTTGTTTTGTTAAGGTGAATTTGTTAACGTGTCTATAGGTTTGTTTTCCAAAAAAATCTCTGCTTATTCTTTTTTCTTATTTTATGCTGTTATCAGTTGCAAATGGAAGAAAAACACTCAACCCCTGAGGTATTATATACATCCATAATATAAGTTTTCTTCATGATATGGTGTGTGTGTATATATAATTATTTGTGTACACTAGGTGTTTGATAAAATGGTTATTGTGTAGAATCGTACAGCCTTATTCTATTTCTATTTTTTCCCTGTTTATGTGTTTCATAAATAAATGTGTCATATTATAATGTGTATTAAAGTGATTTTATCATATATTTTTTTCACCTTTACAAAGTGATTGGCAACTTAAAATGTGTCGTATTGAAGATAAATATTTGCAATACTGGAGGTTTTCCACAACTGCAATAATTTAGGGATTTTCTGCATTTTTACATTGTCCGAAAAACCTCTTTATAAAAAAATCATTTTTTATTTGTCTTTAAAATGATAAATTTAGATATTTCTTCGACTCACTATATTTAGGCTTTAGATCTCTGCTTTCTGCAAGAACTTTTGTCTGCTTTTTTCTTGACTTTTTTTCTCTTTTCTTTTTTGATGATGTATAGCATTGTAGAGTAAATGAATTTTGACAGGTAGTAATCACCTAGCCATCTTAAAAATATGATATTGCTCATTTATAGAGAGACACATAAATACTAATATAGAGAATTTACTTTCGTCCCCTTGCTATCTTTATAGCACCTCATTTCTCTTTGAACTCGAAGGAAAATGATAAAATCATTTCTTTCATTGAGATAATTTTTCAACCAAAAATGGATTAATAATTTTTCAAGCAAATATCAATTCGATAACAATTATAATTTATATTAACTTAAAAAATGAACATTTTAATGAACCTCAATAAAAAAAACATCTTAACAATCCATTAATTTTAATTTCTATGTTGTGATTGGTCTGAACCAGCGGCAATGATCACGAGGGTGGGTGGGTGGGTGGGTGGGGAGGGGGGTAAAATGTGTGTATTAAAAAATAAGTGTGTCACACGCATGTCCGTTACCGCTAGCGCGGATCAATTACAACATAGAAATTAAAATTAATAGGTTGTTAAGTAATTTTTTTATTAAGGTTAATTAAAATGTTCATCTTTTAGGTTCACTTTTGAAATTCTTCATATATATATATATATATATATATATTAAAATGCATTACACACATGATTTATAACACACTCGCGCATCGCACTGGGTTAAAATCTAATTTGACAAAAGATGGTGTTTTAAATTATTAGCTAGTGATTGTTAAGCGATCATATTAGATGCATTAGCAATGACTTCAAATTTGTTTGACTCATTTACAAAGTGGGTTATATTAACTCTCTCACGTAATTGGTTAAAAACTTAAGAGGTAGTTTGATTGTGCAAATTATTTGATTATGTAAATTGATTCTTGGTAAATTGTATAGAAGTGAATTTCAAATGATGTTTGATAATCAAAAATTAATGTTAAGATTCAATCAAAAAAAAAAATAAACAAACAAATTTATAGAGAGAGAACAGCAACGGAATAAATTTTTTGTGATTTCTATTACAAATGAATTCATTTCACATTTTTTGTAAAATGCTATAATTTCAAATTTTACACAGTTAAAATTGATCAATTAATGAATCATTTCGTAATTAAAACCAAACACAATTAATTAATCAAATTGTGAATGAATCAACTTATGAATGAATCAATTTATAAGCTTGGGACAATCAAATGGGCCTAAAATAATAAATAGATAGTTACACTATATTCTATAATTTTTAATATTTCAACCAATCAAATGAAATGATTATCTAACGCGTTGAAGTAGAGTTTTGTCTGAACTTCTGTGTTTCTAGAAATTCTGATTTGGTAGATAAGAGCCGTGTAATTCATGTAAACAGTTTATAGGCACAAAGTCATCATTTCCTATGCAAAATTGTTCGCGTGAATTTACTGATTCAAATACTCATCATAACATTACAACCCCAACCTAATTCCAAGCCATGGAATTTAAATTGGTCTTCTAATTCCAATTCCCATTCCAAGCGTTGGAATTGGGCTGCCAAATGAACTCTGAAAACAAACCTTTCACACCGCAATATCAAATCACCTCACAACCTAAATGTTTGAAATAGGGCAACAAGAAGATTGAATTTATTTTATTAAACCAAGCCTTTTGGTATAGTGGTATAAGACTGTCACTAGGACAGTTTTGATGGTGAATTGAATTTGATCCTCAGTTCGAATTCGATCTTTGGCACTGTCAAAATAATGCTTGACCAACAAAAATCACAAACCGTGAATAAGGATTAATCGAGGTGTGCATAAACTGCCCGGACACCTCATGGTATACTACAAAAAAATATATATATATTCTATTAAAATGCCACAAAAACTTCACGAACAAGTTCTGTCACGCAACATATCAAATCATCTCAAAACTTGATACACCATTTGGCAAACTAAATTTATTCTAACTAAATGGTCAAATAGAACACCATGTGTCCAGAATGCTTCAGGAACCAAAGCGGAAATTGACCCAACTACACAAAGCTCACACTAATCCGGTCTGGATTCGGTTCATGGTTGAAATTGGGCTTAACAATGTTGCAATGCGTTAGTTTCATAGCTATTAATTTCATGCTGGGACATCACTTGTACCTAACTCATTTTAATCTTATTTTGTCATTTGTCATGTCAGGTTTGCAACATTTCCAATTCCTGTATTCCTCACTTTTAACTGGTTCATATCATGTACGGGGGTCAGATTTGTGTCACCTATTAGTATCATCATGTCAAATGTGTCTCCTCTTTAATCATCTACACCCGTTAAGTCGTGCCAAACACGCTGCGTAAAAAGATGACACCTTCATACCTTGTACTCGCATACGCCCATTCACATAACATATAGACGGAGCAGGTTTAGAATGCAAATAACAATACAGGAGGGTTTTAGCAGCGGGTGCCACTCAGGGTTACAATTAAAGATTCAGTCACAAACGATAGGTGATGCTTGGATTTCAATCAATGTGGTTGGTGGTGGTTCCGAGTGATGATGCAGTGGGGTGATTGTGGCTGGTTGGGGTGCGATGAGCGGTTGAGATGAGTGGGAGACAAGTGATAAAGGTCGGGGGAGGGAGAGTTTCAGTTTCTCTTTTAATTTATTAATTTTCTTGTATTTTATATATCTGATGTTATTTTTTATCTTTTATTAATTAATTTTATTTTGTAAATCTTGTCATTCTCAATAGAAATACCAAAGTCAAGCAACAAAATTTGGGAGGTACCTATGTCAACATCAGAATTAGACCCAAGTTTTAAAAAAAAAACAAGAAAAAGGAAAAAGAAACCAGCAATCTTACAACAAAATGATGTTAAACAAGGGAAAAGTTGTCTATCACTAAGAACAAGAGCAGCAGCTACAGAAAGCTTTTGCCCAGCATTATAGCATAAAGCGAACAGTATATTAATGAGGTAACTCTTACAAACTCGAAGTTCAGGTTTCACAGTTCAAACAATTCCTTACCAAAATCCATAATTGCAATTAAAAGATGCTACCCCGTGCTGACATTTGCTTCACATGAGCATTACTCGTTCATAACAGGCTTGTTCTCGCTTGCTTTAGGCCTCTGCTCTTTTGGCTTCTGCTCTTCTGTTTTCCTGAATTAAAACAAAAAGTTGCACTCAAAACATCAAATGCACTAATGCATGCAAGAGTCTTTGATTCGTGAACTGTGTCAAATTGGTGTAAAAAGTAATGTAAAAAGTAATGTAAAAATGACAACATATAAAAATGAGACAACATAAATAAATAAATATTTCTAACAGTCTCTAAGGAGTCTGACGCATCAACTTTGTGCAAGACAGTGCAAGTCATTTTTTTCCTCACTCGTTAACAAATCAGACAGTTCAAATCTACTTTTTATCAAAATCTTTAAAAAGAAATATGCAACATAAAGTATAATTCGTGTATATTAGATTGTACGCCAGTTTTAGATACAATCTGTACACAGACAATGGAGATTCACAACATACAAGCTGCCATTGGAGCTTTTATCAATACAAAATAATGTAATTTTGTGGCTTGCCAGTTCCTTTGGCCAATGCAAGATTTTCAAGCCAAGTTGGAGGCATGATCTCATCTCTCAAAGAAAATTATACTATGAATTCTGACATGAAATCTAAAAAGCTGCCATTTGAGCTTTTATCATTACAACCAACTAAACTACCCAAGAAAAAAAATCATAAATTGATATACATGCAAAAGACATTTGATTTAATGAGACCAAGAAAAGAATTGACCAGGGCGAAGTTTCTATGGTGCCTGCTAGTTGCATGGTAGACATTATGAAATTAATATATAAACGAATAAAGCAACAAGAATAATGCGTGACAATTCAAACAATTTCATACGATTCGTTAAAGCTAGAATACATCCAAGCAGAAACTGCGGGAATTAATGCGTGGCAATTCGAACAATTTCATACGATTCGCTAACGCTATAATAAATCCAAGCAGAAACTGGGAGAATTATTGCATGGCATTTAGAACAATTTCATCCAATTCGTCAAAGCTAGAATAAATCCAAGCAGAACCTGGGAGAATCACGACTATTAACTCCACATAACAATCTCATGATTGAAAAGCCTGGATACAGAGTAGCGAGATGCTGTCCACTATATAAAGTAAGCAATTGCCAGGTCATCCAAACAGCAGGCATGTAATGCAGCATTATTTTGTTTCGAGAAGTCAACTAAATCCTAATCACTTCAACTGCTTAGGCCCTGTTAGGTTGCTCAACTTATTTGATTATGTAAATTTGTTCATTGTAAATTAGTAAATTGTAAATGAGTGGATTTGAAAAAAGTTAAATCCAATTCTACGACATGCTTGATAATCTGAAATTGATGTTAAGGTTCTATAAGAAAAGAAAAAAAGATAAAAACAAATTAATGGGGGAGAAGGGGGAAGGGAGGGAAAGAGAGAGAGAAGCATTCACCTTATGTGACTATTATTTCAAATGGATACATTTCACATTTTGTATGAAATGATCCAATTTCAGATTTTAGACATAAACTAAAATGGAAAAATTAATGAATCATTTCATTAATGAAACCAAACACAATTAATGGATCAATTTGTAAATGAACCAACTTATTAATGAGCCAATTTACAATTTTGGAACAACCAAACAAGGCCTTAATGTATCCAATTATGAAGATACGACCCAAAAACGGATCACAAGACAGTATATATGAACATACAAATTACGTTGGCATGCAGGAGTACTCGCATACCTCTCTATAACCAAAGCATTCATTGGTCATGACTCCCGTATTTATTTATTTATATAGATTCATGTGATATAGATTTGTATTAGCACACAACAAAACAGAAGAAATAAAAAGGCCAATACAACAAGTGAGATAAATCATTCCATGTTGCAGTAAGGTTACACTAAATCACACAAGGAGGCACTCTGACATAGATATCAACTTGATACAACTAACTAATGTGATGAAGCTTATAAAAAAATTCGCAAGTAGCTAAATCAACAATGCAAAAGCTCAAGCAGATCGTAATTATGCTCATTCTAACAGAGCCGAACCAAGTATGATTGCACAACTCAATCCACAGTTCTGAACAAAC
Source organism: Sambucus nigra (assembly GCA_949130495.1). Lineage (NCBI taxonomy): Eukaryota > Viridiplantae > Streptophyta > Magnoliopsida > Dipsacales > Adoxaceae > Sambucus > Sambucus nigra. Next base: position 415,624,655 of record OX422217.1, read on the forward strand.
CAAGCTCAATTTCCCTATCGTTTGGCAACAAATAAGTCTTCTTCGTTACTATATACTATCATAAACGTTTAATCTAATTTCAAAATATTTGGGACAGTAACTTTACATTTTTCTAGACGAGTTTTTCATCTTTCTTCAATTTAAATAAATTTTGAAACTTCTTAACAAGTCTATCACCAGTCTGGGTTAAAAAACCAGCAGCCACTTGTTTGCAACTAATGAATACAATTGGATTTATATCTCTCCTCTCCTTTCCTTTCCTTTTTTGGAGGCTGTGTTTGGGCATTAGACAACTGGATCAAAATTCAATGATTGTTGGTTTACATTGCATGAATACAAGTACAATATCGTCCCTTCAAAAACAACGGGCAATTTGAGGATAGATCCTTTGGTAACAATTTTTAAACATTTTAGGACAATTTATTACTAGGTCCACTTGTTATGCCACTAGCGTGGACTTCTACGAGAAGAGAATTAGTGGACGTAAGTGTTTGAAATTTGTGAAAATTCCTTTATTGTTTAAAATTTGTTTGTGAGGGATCTAAGATTACTTTTCTCAAAAACAATTCACCTACCTAATCTACAAAGAACACCGCCACATCATGCTTTTGAAAGTCCAACCATCTCCATATTCCTAGGTTTTCTACCTCAAACACAAAAATATGTTTTATTAGTAAAATGTAATTTTTGCTACATATTTGTACGACAAGGGCCACAACGGGGTCCTATCCTAGGACCGAAATCAGGGCTGGCACCTAAAAATTCATTTTCTACAAGCATGAATGTACCCAAATCAAAAGGAATAAAAGATTGGACGAAACAACAACTATATGATTTCAACTATTATATGTCCAAACAAGAATCGTCGTAAGGCGGTAGCTGTAGTGTAGATAAAATAAAAGGGAAAATGAATACCTCTTATCAGAGTAGCCACCCTTCTGGCTGAGGAAGGATCGGAAGAGAGGTGAGTTGACGTCGTAAATCATTCTGTCTTTGTCTTGTGTTGTGTAGATGATAAACCTCTGCCTCTCAAAACCCTAATTTGTCTGGTGGCGCTGCTAATGAAATCTTTTAGAATGAGTGACACCTCATTTTATAGTGCCAATCACCGAGTTGCCGACTCATTGTGATTGTATGGTGACTAATTTCATTATTAATCGCTATGATAATCTTAGAGGGCCTCATAAATACACTCAAAAAATATTTTTAAAATGTTACATAAAAATTAAATTTAAATTTTATTAATCACATTCAAAAGTGTTGTATCTTTTATTTTTTTTTAATATTTAATATATTTCAAACTAAACAAAAAAGTACTCACAAACTAATAGCACATAATCTAAAACACCACGATATACAAAATTCAAATCGGTCGATTTTGCCATCGAAAGAATCAAACTCACGGTTAAACCTAGCCAAAATCACCTTATCCATTTCTTTCCAAATCTCAATTTCCGTGTGTTTGTTGTGTTGTTGTGGTCCTTGTTGTGTTGTTTATATATAAAAATCAAGGATAAAGGGGCTCCATTGCAATGGTTGAGGAAAAGAAAGTTATTGATCAAGTTTCCCAAACTCATAATATCCGATGCACATTTGATGATTTTGATGTATTAAAACACCTCTACACACTGTATAATCTGTAGAACAACATTTAAAATGATGAAAAGATTAAAAAAAATGAGGTAACTGCACTTACGGTTGCCCATTGCCATAAGTGACAATCACTTTCATTCACAAGTGACCATATACTCTCCCACGGTTATAGTTGATGTGGTGACAATTATATTCAACACAGATTAATGAGAAAGCGCAATCACCAAAGGGAATAAAGAATAAGAAATGTCAATCACACAACATAGTATGTACGTGATTCAGCAAGAGTGCCTACGTCCACGGTGATGCTCTCAATATTATTTCTATAAACTCCGGGGAGTGTTTTATAGAGAATACAATTCATGCCTTTTGCCCCAGGCTTGGGGTTTGTTATATACATGTTCGTTCTTGGGGAGTGGGGGTGTTGGACTTTCCCATGTCCATCTTCTACTCCTAGAATATCTCCTTACGAGATTTTAGGAGTAGACTAAGTCATAACTGAATTTAGTTGAGATGCGAAGAGCCCGGACTTTGGGCCGTTTCTATTGGGCTACTTGCCTGGGCCCGTGATGACAAATCGAGGTACCCACAATTGCCCCTAAAGTTGTTGGGCCACAATTTGGGCTCAATAAATTTAAATGATTTATCATAATGGCTCTCTTGTAAATTGTGTAACTCTTCCCAAGATTAGAGTTCTCTACTTGATTTTGGTGGCAGCCTGCTTCGGGTCTCATGCGATATGATTAGAATTGTTTAAAAGGTCATTTGGAGCAGCATTTTCATGCCGTCGTTTTAAGTTTCTTCATATTTTCCCGTCTCCTTCAAGCTTTCGTTGTTGTGCCCTCCTCTACAAGTCTTCGTTTACTTTGATTTCAATCTTCTTCGTCGTCTAGGCTTGTGATCTTGCGTCGTCCAAGCCAAACTTTCATCTCGTAAGTCTCCTTTACTCTCTTTCTGTGTTTTTTCTGTTGAGTTTTCTTCGAATTTGTAATTAGGGTTTATGAATGGAGAAGATAGGCAATAGATCAGTGTCTGAGTTTAGAAAGTTCTATAATATTCCACACTGGGTAGAAATTGAGTGCGCCTCTGTCCCTAAGAATGTTAGAGAGATAGAGGACGCTCATTGGATTCACGTCCTGTTACTATCCCAAGGGGGCCTCACTTTCCCTCCAAGCAATTTATTTTTGCATTTCTTTGGTTACTTCAACATCATCCTTGAACAGTGCTCGCCAAACGTTTGAAAGATAGTTAATGGTGTCCATAGAATAAACCAACTCTATGGCACAAAACTAGGGCTTGCTGAAATATGCTTTTGCTATTCTTTCTCGCGAACAAGCTCTGGTCTTCTTTACCTCAAGGCCAAGAGTCCTGACAGGGTCTTGGTAGTAAATCTACCTGATTCCCATAAGGATTACTGGCAAGAGGGTTTTCTTGCTAGAAATTGGCAATTTCCTTCCATACTGAGGGGCCGAGGTCTGACAGGTTCATGGTTCCCTTTTATGGGGAGGAGTTCATAGGTAGGCTTAATTTTTGCTCTTCTCTTCGATCTCCCTATTTATGTATGATTTCTCTAATATCCTTCCTTCTTCTTTTCAACGAGGATAAAGAATTTGGAACCTGCTCTCAGTGAGGTTCGAGCTGCATAGCTGATTAAAGCTTGGAACACATAGAGAACCTTGGGCTGACGACAAACATCCTCAGTCAGCTGCCTTTCTTTTGGAGTATAAGAATATTGGGTCTAGTTTCATCGCTCGACCTGTAGACAACATCCCTGAATTGGACATTTTTGAGGAAGTTGCTGCAGACCCCATCTAGTTGGACGAGGAAGAGAGCAGCTCTGGCGAGGGCAGTAAAAGTGATACTAGGGGCGCTGCTGAAGGTGGTTCCAGTATAGAGAGCTCTGGTGAAGAGTCATTCAGCTCGGAAGAGGTTTCAGAGGCTCAAGAGTCTTCTAACGAGTAGAGCAGTTCTAGCGAGGCAGAAATGGTTCCTTCCAAAAGAAATCTGATCAGGGATGATGATGATGAGGATGATGTGCTTCTTTCCAGGAGGTCGAATAAGCAAAAGTCTGGTAGTGGAGAAGTTACCACTAGCTCTCAACCTACTGCTAATAAGCAGGAGAAGAAGAGAAAAGAGGAAGAACAGTTGAGAGAGAGAGAGAGAGAGAGAGAGAGAGAGAGAGAAGAGGAGAGGAAGAAGGCTGAAGAGAAAAATAAGGTGATAGAGAGGAAGAGAGCTGAGAGGGAGAAGGAGAGAGAAGAGGAAATAAGGAGGGTGGAAGCGAGGACGAAGTCCGGGAAAGCTTTAGTTCCCGTGTCCGCATTGCCCGAGGGGGCCTCGGTCGCCACATCTCCCCAACTGGCTCCTACGCTGCTGGAGAGAGCAGTTTTACCTGTTGATCGATAGAGGGCAATGGGGACTGACCAGTTAGCCCTGCAAGCGAGTCAGAGGCTAGCCTTGGTAAGTCTGTTTCTATTTTTCAATACTTGTAATATTCTATTCAATGCTTTCTTCTAATGCTCCCTTTTTACTTGCAGTTCGTGACCGAATTCGCTGTTCTCTACTGTACTCACGACGAGCTAGTGAGTAGAAATGCAGATTTGGAGAGGCAGAACGTTGAACTGAAGGGTAAAGGCATCGAGCTGGAGGCTAGTATGAAAGCTGCTAGCGAGGCCCATAAGTCCTCTGACCTTGCCTTGCTGAAGCCAACAGAGTGAAGGAAGCGGCGATCAAGGAGCTGAACGAGTTGAGGCAGTCCTATGATCTGGTCTATACGAGCAAGTTGGACGTGGTCGAGGAAAATAAGGTGCTGTCAGAGCAGGTGAAGAAGGTGGAGTCTGAAGCTTCTACCATTAAGGAGAGTTCGTACAACTCTGGGTGGGCTGTCGTATATGAGGACGCTGATGCTCAAATAGGCTACATCAGTCGGCTGAACTTCAAGAAGGGCTGTAACAAGGCTCTTCTGGCTGCTGGGGTGGATGTTGATTCACCCTTGCTCGACGAGCATGGTCCAGGCCTGAAGCCTGTTGTAGATGATGCACCTGTCCCAGCCATTGAAGGTGTAGTCCCTACCTCTCAAACCGTTCCTATTGGTGCTCCTCCTGCTCAGGGAGCAACAGTTGTTCCTTTCGAAGGGGACGCTGCTACTGCTACTGACAAGGGAAAATAGCCAACCACATCTAGACAAATCGAGGTTGCCAGTTAGCCTGCTCTTAGGACCTTTATGTATTTTTTCTTTGTTTGCACTGTTTTCCTTCATCAATGTAATTTGGTCCTCCATTAATGAAATGAAAATATTTTCTCTTCAGCATACTGATTCTTTTGTTCTTTACTGCTCTTTATGGATTATAATTGATTGATGTAGATGAATATATACCTGCCACCTCTCAACTGGGAAGGATTCTCGAACCTAATGTGAGCGATCAAGTTCGCCAAGCCTTCATTAGGATTTACAAGTCTCTCAGGTCGAGGAATAAGAGCTTTAAAGACCAATCTGAGCTCGTTGCCAAACTTAAGGATAGACTTCAGGAGATGGAAGAGGTCAATGCCTTTGTTCAAGAAAAAGTGAACACTTTGAGGGCCAAGCTCCTAGATGCCTCCGAAATTAACCAAGTCGGAGAAGTTCTTCAACAGGAAAATGAAATCTGAGGAGGGAGGTGTTGTGACTCAGGGAGCATGCGTCGAGCGTCCCACCTCGAGTTTTGTAAGGCTCCTCTTCATCGGCTGTTCTGCGAGCTGGCACAGGGCCGAGCACCGACCCTCAAGCTTTGCGAGGTTCTACCCTATCGGTTGGTCTGCGAGCTAGTACAGACGCAGGGGGTTTAGCTAGGGAGATGGACGAGCTTTGAGAGGACGTTCATCAAGCCTACGTGATTGTTGTTGGGCTTCAAAGAGACGTCACACGGCTGAGGCATCTATTCAATAAAAGTCCTCGGCGAATATGGGTTGATGGTTATGAACAAGGTTGGATAGATGATTCGATAAGGCTGATAGAGTTTGAAGAACTATCTTTTATCAGGGGATGGTTGAGCGCCCTCGGGGAGCTGCACGTCCCAAGGAATTCGGTACTTTGGTACCATCATGAGATTCGTCCTTCGACTTAGAGGCCTAATCCATTCAGGAGGGACGACCAATGGATCCATATCGATGCTATCCCCAGGCAGCTGTTAGAGCTAGATGCGAAGGAGGTCGATGAAGAATTATCTCCTCACCCGGACGATGGCCGAAGAGCACAAGTGGCTGATTATCTTATTCAGAGGCCTCATCCTCATTAAGATTTTACCGGATGTAACTCATTGTATATGTAATGAAGTAATGTAATATCTATGCTTTGGGCGATTTTTCCGACTAAACATGTGTTGTATATTTTTTCCTTCATTTATTTCTCACTTAACTATCTTAGGCCCTTCGTGGCCGACTAGATTGGTGGGGTTGTTTTGTTGAGTGAGTGTCCTCCCAGTCCAGTATGCTTATAAGATACCATTATGCCTCATTTTACCTTTTAGGTCATGTCGTCACACTTCCTTAGGCCTAAGTGTGGCAATGGCGAGGACATATCTGGCGTTGGATGTTCTATCCGATCAGGTTTTCTGAACCAAACATAGTTTGGTAACCAATTTATTTTTGGTTTAATTGCCTAAGGTTCCCATGTATGGCTTTATATATTGCCAAGGCAATACTAGGAGGTTGTTCGTGTTTCATAACGAAAACCTGAGGAGGGTGACACCCTGCTTCTATGCTTCGAGTAAGGTGCCTATTGCTTGGAAAAGATGTGCAAGTTATAAAATTCAAAATAAATAATTAACACTTCATAAGATGCCATTGCCAAATAGTCTTTTATTAATCAGAAAAGAAATAAGACATGAGTTGTCAATTCAATCAGGGTAGTAAAAGATAAATGAAGGAAAGCTAGAAATATAATTTCTTCAGATTGGCAGCGTTCCAAGCTCGGGGTATCTCTCTGCCTTCTAGCGTTTCTAAGTGATAGGCTCCTTGTAGATCATCTCTTGTCACCTTGAATGGTCCCTCCTAGTTCGGCCCTAGCTTGCCGTCTGATGGTTTTACTGCGCTGCTAAGGACTTTCCTTAGGACATAGTCCCAACCTGTAATGCCCTTGGATTGACCTTTTTGTTATAATATTTCGCGAGCTGTTACTGATAGCTCGCCAGCCTTACTAAGGCTAGTTCTCTGCGTTCATCAGCTAGGTCAAGTTCAGTGAGTAATGCTGCATCATTCCTGCCTTGGTCGACAAGGGTGGTTCTCATGGTTGGTAGACCAACTTCTAAGGGGATGATTGCTTCCATTCCATACGTTAGTGATAATGGGGTTTCCCCTGTTGGTCGTCGTGGGGTGGTGCAGTAAGCCCACAAAATATATGGCAGCTCACTCACCCATGCGCTCTTAGCTCGCTCTAGTCGTTTCTTTAGCCCATCGATCATTATTTTGTTGGAAGCCTCGGCTTGTCCGTTACTCAGGGGGGTAGGCCACCGAGTTGAAATAGTGCCTGATCCCGTGTTCTCTGCAGAAGTTCTGGAAAGGGCCACTCTCGAACTGTGTTCTGTTGTCAGTGATAACGGTTCTGGGGATTCTAAAATGGGTAATTATGTTTTTTCATATGAATCTCATCATATCTGCATCTCGAATGTTTGCCAGTGGCTCTGCCTCGATCCATTTGGTGAAGTAATCTGTTGCGACCAACAGATACTTGCGATTTCCAGTGGCGGTAGGAAGAGGGCCTACGATGTCCATCCCTTACTGGGCGAAAGGTCATGGGCTGGTAAGCGATCTTAGGTCGCTGGCAGGTTGGTGGACCATAGGAGCGTGTAGTTGACATTTCTTGCATTCGCGAGCATATACTGCAGAATCTCTTTGCATATATGGCCACCGGTAGCCTTCCTTTATTGCTCGAAAAGCTAGTGACCTCCCTCCAATATGGCTTCCATAAATTCCTTCGTGGAGCTCGTGTAGAACTTGCTCGACGTCCTTCAGGCGAACACATTGAAGGTAAGGGTCAGTGAATGATTTCTTGTATAGTTTACCCTCAGCAGATAAGTGAAAGGAAGCAGCTTTAACTCTTATCTGATAAGTGACCTTCTTATTATTTGGAAGTGCACCATCTTTCAAACAGTCCCTCAAAGGGTCCACCCAACTGGGTGCTGACTCAATCTGGAGCATATATTTTATGTTTAGCAGCTCGTCGCTCTTGTTGATGCTTGGATGGGTGAGGAAGTCGATTAGGATCGTCCTCTTTAAGTAGAAATCGATTGCTGAACTTAGGACTGCCAGGGCATCGGCATGGTTGTTCTGTCCTCTGGAAAACTGTTGGACATTGTCTTCCTCAAAGCTGGACATTAGCTCCCTCGCCAAGGCGAGGTAGGCTGCCATTCTTTCGTCTCTTGCACTGAAGTCCCCACTTATCTGGTTGGAGGCCAATTGTGAGTCGCCGAATACCTGCAGCTGCTTTTGCCTCCAACGCCAATGCCTTCTGCAAGTTGGCTATCAAAGCTTCGTATTCTGCCTCGTTGTTGGAGGCTTCAAATCCAAGCCTGATTCCTTGCTTGAGGATTGTGTCTTCTAGAGTAACGAGCACAATGCCTACTCCTTCCCCCTTTGAGTTGGAGGCTCCATCAACAAACAGTCGCCAGACTCCTACTGATGGGTGATCTTCCATTTTCTTCATTGGTTGAAGCTGGTCGCAAGGCTGTTCGCCTGTGAATTCTGCGATAAAATAGGTGAGGACCTGCCCCTTGATTGCGTTGTTGGGTTAAAATTGGATGTCGAATCGTCTGAGCTCAACTGATAATTTGGACAGTCTGCCAGACAGATTCGCTTTCCACAGGACTGCTTTAAGGGGGTGTGATGTGAGGACGATGATAGTATGAGCTTCGAAGTAGTGCTTTAGTTTCCTCGAAGCTATCACTAGTGAAAAAGCTAGCTTCTCTAGTGGTAGGTAGCGCTGCTCGGCGTCCAATAAGGTCTTGCTCGCGTAGTAAACTGGGTGTTGGACTCCTGCTTTTTCGCACACTAGTGCGGAACTGATTGCGTGACTGGAGACGACGAGGTATAAGTACAGGGGATCATCTTCTTGAGGTATAACGAGCAGAGGCGATGAGTTAAGGTAAGCCTTGAGCTCTTTCAATGCTTGCGAGCAATTTTGATTCCATTCTACTATCTTGTTTCCTTTCAAGAGCTGAAAGAACGGCTTGCATTTCTCAGAGGACTTCGAGATGAAACGGTTCAAAGCGATGAGCATGCCTGTGAGCTTTTGCACGTCTCGTATTGTACGAGGGGGTTGTACCTTGTTGATCACTTCGATCTGGTCCGGGTTGGCCTCAATGCTTCTCTCTCTAACTAAATATCCGAGGAATTTTCCTGACTGGACACCAAAAGAACACTTGCTTGCGTTGAGTTTCATTCAGTATTTCCTAAGGATCTCGAAGGTATTTGATAGGTCTAAGAGATGGTCCTCTTTTTGCTTGCTCTTGGCGAGTATATCATCAATGTAGACTTCTATGGTATCTCCCATTTGGTTTTTGAACATCTTAGCGACCAGCCGTTGGTAGGTTGCTCCCGCATTCTTAAGCCCAAAGGGCATAACTTTGTAGGAGTATAATCCGGCAGTAGTGATGAACATTGTCTTATCTTGGTCTGGTGCATACAGAGGGATCTGATGATACCCCGAATATGCATCCAGAAAACTAATTCTCTTGTGAGCTACTGTGGCATCCACCAATTGGTCAATCTTCGGGAGAGGGAAATTGTCCTTAGGGGCAGGCTCTATTAAGGCCAATGAAATTTATACAGACTCTCCATTTCCCATTGCTCTTTGTAACTACTACTGGGTTGGATAGCCATTTAGGGAATTGAACTTCCCGTATGGATCCTGCATCCAGTAGCTTCTCTACTTCCTTTTCTACAACTTTGGCCTTTCGAGCGTAGTTCGTCGTGCCTTCTGTGCGATAGGCCTGAAATGGGGTCGACGTGTAACCGATGACAAACCACACTGGGATCAATTCCAGGCAGCTTGTACGGTTCCCACACGAAAATGTCTAGATTATTTCTCAACAATGCTGTCAATTCCTTCTTTTCTTGATCTGTGAGAAAAGCTCTAATTAAGAACATCCTGTCTTTCTTGCTCCCACCAGCTATGATTTCTTCCAGGTTTTTAACGACCCGCTCAGAGAGGAGGAGCCTAGTCTCCTCCACCCCGGGTCTCCCATACTTTAGTTGCTATTTTGAAGGTATCAAACCTTTTTGCTGCTCGATCTTCTCTTTGGCCTTCTCGACCTTCTTTTCTGGTTTCGGGCTGATGGCCGCTATGAAGCACCTTCTTGCTATCGCTTGATCTCCATGAATCTCCATTAGTCCTCGCTCAGTCACGTACTTGAGTTTCTGATGGTAGGTCAAAGGGACTGCCTTTATTGCATGTAGCCACCCCCTGTCGAGGATAGCTTGATATGGTGAGTCGATGTCGACCACTAGAAACTCGATCATCTTGGAAACACTTCCTACCCTTACCGGTAGCACGATCTCTCCCAATGGAATAGTCACTATTCCAGCGAAGCCAACTAAAGGGACTGTGGTTTTCTCAAGTTGGCAATGCTCAGTTTCAACTTTCTGAAGAGGTCGAGATACATTACCTCAGATGAGCTTCCCTGGTCGACGAGCAACTTGTCGATGTCATAGTTGGCTATCCTGAGGGTAATGATCAAGACGACATGATGTGGGGTTCTTACCCTCACCAGATCTTCATCTGTGAACATGATGTGTTTGCTATAATCGACGTCATCTGCTCGCCGACGCTTTCCTGACTGTGTCTTCCCTGGATCGATCTGAAAAGCTTGCATTACTGGTGTAAGATTTTTCACTTCCATCCGAGATGAATTCCCTTGAATCTGCTTCAAATCAGATGCCCCATGAATAACTGCACATTCATGTCCAGCATCGTCTTCGAGTACATTTTCGAGTCTTATTTCTCCATTGGCAGCGACTTTCTCTGCCTTTTTCTCCACAAACTCATTCAGCTGCCCAGTCAGGGCCAGGTCTTCGAGGTGAGACTTAAGAGCCTTGCAATGCTCAATCTTATGTCCTCCCTCCTTATGAAAAGCGCATCTCAACGCGTTATTTCTCTTTTAGGGATCTCCTCCCATTTTTTGGGCCACTTAACAAATAGCTCATCTTTGATCTTCGCCAGGATCTTGTAGATTGGTTCTTTACAGGCAGTGTTCACTGCCTAAAATGCTTTCGAAGCATCGTTCTTTCCTTCATTCTTAGAGCCATTTTTGCCCCCATTCTTGCCTCCTTTCTTCTAGTTTTCAACCTTATCGTTGCCCTTTACAGCGAACTTAGTTCGGCCATTCTCCCCCGCACTGAGGCAGGTCACATCTTCCACCTTGGCGTACTTCTTGATGCTAGCCATCAGGTCATCGATGGTTGTGGCCTCCTTCTTCGTCAAGGATTGGTGCAGAAGGCAAGAGCTAGGTAGGCCGATCTTGAAAGAGGCCACTGCTACCTGTTCCGAGCAGTCCTCGACCTCATTTAATAACTCCCAGTACCTTTTTGCATAGTCCCGGAGTCTCTCTTGTGGCGTCTTCTTTATTATTAGCAAAGCACCCATCCTCTTTGGATGGGAGCTGTTGGTAATGAAGCGAGCCGTGAAGAGCTCGGTCAGGGACTCGAAGCTCCTGATGGACTTATGAGGGAGCCTCTCGAATAACTTCTGGGCCACATCATGCAGGCTCGAGGGGAAAATTCGGCACATTAGTGCATTTCGGTGATTCTAGAGAGTCATGGCTTGCCTGTACTGCCTAACATGGTCGATAGGGTCAGTCTTTCTGTCATAGATCTTGAATCTCGGAATAACAAACTTCTTGGGGGTTTCTTCTTCTTCTATCTCCCTTGATAAAGGGGATTTCATCTGGGTCTTGAGAGCTCGTTGAGCAAGCTCCTTGGTTGATCTAGCACCCCGATGAGCTGGGTGCTGGTCCATCTCCCTTCGGACTAAATTCTATATATCCTCATCACCTCGAGCTGGGCTATTATAACGGCGAATTGGTCGCTGTTATTCGAGCAAGTCGTCATCTGACTCGTGCTCCTCAAATCTCTGGGATCCGTGTCTTGGGCTCCTTCCTCGGCTGCGAGACTTGCTCGCCTGAGGACTAGGAGTGCGATATGGACGTCGCCTAGTGCTACGATGGAGTTCCCTCTCCATCCTCTCCAATCTCCTTTTGAGGCGAGCATTCTCAGCCTCTTACTTGCGAGCGGTTTCTCCTTGCTCTTGGAGCCTTGCATCACAGGCATCGATCAACCTGGAGATTTGTGTGGACCTCACTGGTCCCTGACTTTCTTCTGAGGCCTGCCGCTCTGGGCGACCCCTTTGACCTAAACGTCTAACTTCAGATTTGATCCTGCGAGGGGCAGGCTATTCTTGGATATCTCCTACTTGAGGGGCATTGCTGCTGTGTCCAGACATTCGAAATCCTTTGTTGGTGAGGGCTTTCTTAAAGGAAGACAAACGTTTCCCACGGACGGAGCCAATTGTGGTGATAATTATATTCAACACAGATTAATGAGAAAGCGCAATCACCAAAGGGAATAAAGAATAAGAAATGCCAATCACACAACACAGTATGTACGTGGTTCAGTAAGAGTGCCTACGTCCACGGTGGTGCTCTCAATATTATTTCTATAAACTCGGGGGAGTGTTTTACAGAGAATACAATGCATGCCTTTTGCCCTGGTCTTAGGGTTTGTTATATACATGTTCGTTCTTGGGGAGTGGGGGTGTTGGACTTCCCCACGTCCATCTTCTACTCCTAGAATATCTCCTTACGAGATTTTAGGGGTAGACTAAGTCATAACCGGATTTAGTTGAGATGCGAAGAGCCCGGACTTTGAGTCGTTTCTATTGGGCTACTTGCCCGAGCCCGTGATGACAAATCGAGGTACCCACAGTTGGTCATGGGATGATCATTGGCATTTTTCTGTCAATGTGGTAAGGACTTCATAGTTTGACTTCGACGTGGTTTTATATCCACGGTTGTAGTTGGCTGTAATTTTGTTATTAGATATAAATATCAATATAAATATAACATTACAATATAGATACAAAATTTCAATATAAATATAATTCATGTAGCGGTTATCTATTTTTATTGATTTTTGTTATTATATTATCGATTCGTTTTGTACTGATTATTGTATTTTTTTCAGTTAGATGACTCGGTACTAGATGATACACTTTGGCAAGATATAAACAATCTCATTGTACTGAGTGTATCTACTCAAAGTGCTTCCACCGAGAAAATGAATATGCTTGAACCGAACAACTCCCTAATGTCTGGTATTACAATAGGATATATATCTCGTGTTTTATTAAGTGTTTTCACCTTGCACAACTCTATTTCTTTTTAAGTGGAAAAATTAATTCGACCAGGTGTCGGCGAATCGGTTTGGGTTGGCCCTTAAGTGAAGGGCGAACCGGTTCAGAATTCCAGTAGCGAGGAAAATTTTGACATCAACGGCAAACTGATTTGCTTATTTCTAAACCGCTTCAGACCTGAAAAAATGCCATCTTTTTTTCCTTGATTTCTTCTCATTTTCATATCTTCGTATATTTGCAACCGGGACTCGGATTTGGATGTCGTTTCTTCCTACATGCTTACGGACTCGATGTCTTTGACTCCTCTTTAGATTCCTCATCTGAACTCCGGGTATACATTTAGTTTTCTACCCTTGATTTTTCTTCTTTTCTTTCTTTATTGATTTTGAGTTTTCTCTTTTCTTCACTTGTATAAAATACCTGCGAAATATAAGAGAAATACACGAAACTTAATACACTAGATAGAAGATGTCAGTTGTAAGGATATGAGATAAATTAACTCAATTTACACTGCACAGGGTAATAAAAGCTTCTAAATTACGGGGACAAATATGAAGAATTTATGCCTAATCAAACCCCCTAACTTAGAACTTTGATCGTCCCGAGTAATGTAAAAGAATCAAAACAAGGTCAAAACACTTAGAAAATATGTTATTGGGATAAAATACTTCTTTTGCGAGCAAGCAATTTCATATAACGTATGCAATAAGTTATTAAACCGCTAGGTTACCCTAGTAGGACGAGTGGTGTCTCGTGAGGGTTTGCAGTAAATATACCCACAAAATTCTTTTTTTTTCGACTTAAAGAAAATTCAAAATAATTAAAAACTGCACAATTTAAATTCCCCAAAAATAATCACCATAAATTCACATCCCATAGTCTCAATTTGTTGTGTGTGTATGCAAAGCCGATAATTTAACCATTAACTTCCACCGATTGATCATTACGTTATTTTTTTAAAATTCGTTTTGATTCAATTTCTCGCGGATGCACTCACAAACGAATCACTCGGAATATGGCTTATGGTATGCGTGATTTATAAGAGTAAATATAATAGAACACAAATTTACGCATACTAATTTGAAAGACGGAATTTTTATCGTAAAAAGATCTCATCATCGGAATACGGTCATTGGAAAATGGGAAACATCATCCTTTAGTTTGCACCAATTAATCTCTCATATTATCTTTTCATGTCTTAGCTCTCCATGCGGTAATTAATTTCGTCTTCTAGACTCGGTTAGGACTTTTTTGGGTTATGGTGTATTGGGTAGAAGGAGATGGTGGGGAATGTTTGGAGTTGGGAAATTTTCGTATGATGTCCGTTAGTGCTTTTTTGGGCTTTTTGCTCATTTTCTTTTCTTTTTTCACATTTTTCTTTTCTTATTATTTTTGTTGAGAATTATTCTTTTATGTTTCCCCCTTTATATTGCACCATTTGGACTTTATTGATGAATTTTTCGATTTTCACAACTCCGAGCTAAATGGGCTTTTCGAGTTACCAAACGAAAATGGAAAAAAAATTATTAGGCTCAAAATGGATAGCAAAAGGATAAGCTTTCACAACTTTTTATGGCTAATATTGTTTGGGGAAATAAACGATGCCCTAACTTTATTTGTCTGAATTACTAATTATTTTACAACATGCGTCTTGAGAATATATTTAGCTTAGAGATATTTTTAGTGCGTTTTCAAGACAACATCCCACTCGTTTGCTGTAACCGATCAAAACAAAGGAATAGAGATCTTCAACGACTTTTTTTCAAACGCTAAATTAAACTTTGAGTTAATCATTAACTCGGATTCATTTAAAAACTCCCAAAAATGATATGCTCGAATCTCAAGGGATTAATTAATCTCCACACTTATTCGTTAAGTTGTCAATTTTCGCACAATTTTCGTCTTTGGTAAATTTTGGCCTTGTGCATTTGATTTTGACAATTTGACACTTCAAACAAAATTTCGTGACATTTTTGAAGATTTTAAATTATAATTTTTATTTATTTTGAAGAAAAATATTTTTGGCTTTTCGAAAATTTTCAATGTTTTTGGAAATTTATGAAATATTTTAATAATTTTTTTTTTAATTTGTAAAAATTTTAAAACGCACGTGTACTCCCCCCCCCCCCCCCAACCCACCCCACCCAAAACTTAGACTTTTGCAATGTCCGCATGCAAAAAGGACTAAAATCTAATCAAAAGAAGGTTGCGTAAAAAAATAATAGACAGAGGCCAAAATGCAACTTTTGTATTTTGTATTAATAAAGACTAACTACAAGTAAGATAAATGATGGATATTACATAGTTCTTCGTAACCAAAAAAAATAATAGCTAATAAGGACCCAAAAGTGAAGAACTACATTGAAACCAAACAACCAATCAACAATATCGGGGCTACTACGGGGGTGGGTGAGATGTGCTGGGAGCGCTGGGATCATATGGATCGTAAATATGTCGGGAGAGCGACATTGGACCTAACTTGGAGCTTACACATTTTTGCTTGTAGGCGGACCATCATGCTAGTGTCTCGACGATAAGCTTCTTGGTTCGCCCGATAGTCAGTCAAAAGCCCATTGAACCTTGCCTCTAGATTCGCAATGCAGCGAGTGAGACCCTCTCCCTCCGGATCATAATCAGAGTCATCATCCTCGTTGTACTCGGGCTCCTCCTTCCCATACAAACATCTTCCGTCGTAGGTAGGGATGGGCGCACTACCTCCATTTGCCGCACAATTCGAGTAAGAGATTCTCGCCCTATGGGCTTGGGGAGTCGGGGGTTGCGTTAGTGGTGGTTGAATCCCGACATCCTTTAAGAGTGGAGTGATGAAGCGGGCATAGGGGAGTGAGGCCTTGACTTTTTGATCCATTACGGCATGAATGATTTCCCCTTAAAAAGTGCGGGCAAGGTGAATGGAGCTCACATTTCCAAGGAGATGGTAGACGAAATTACCATGACGAATGCGGATCGCCGAGTTGTTTGATGTCTGAAGTATGGATCCGCAAGTGATTACAAAGGCCGGCCGGGTGGTTTCATCTAGGCTACCCACCGAAAAGGTGCCATGGGCCCAAACATGATTGGGGGTGATGTGCTCGATACATTGGTGCTTCGAAATGGGGTTACTCATGGAGGGGAAATTATATCTTTGGGGTTGGGCACCCGTTGGGCTCGCATTTTTTTTATGACGACGTTGAGAGTGAGACGGACAGGCGTCTCATCAACATAGTCTTTATTGATATTTTCTTTGACATTAACGAGAGTGCCATAAAAGGTGCGCACTTCGTCACTCCATACGTCATCTCCGGGAGTTACTAGGAATTGCCTCCACCTTTGTCAGCGGAAGATAGTAGAGACATCTTGCAGTAACTCATTGCAATTCACTTCGTGTTCTATGTGAACGGTACGGGTGGGAGAGAAAAATGTCTCATACCATATGCTTTCTTGCGGTGAGCGATAAGAGTGATCACCATCATGTATAACTTCGGTGGAATCGTATTTCACGGGAAATTCTTCGTTGGCCATATGGAAAAGGGTTTTGGAATTGAGTTGGGGAGAGTAAGAGTGAGGAGAGATGAAAGAGGTGAAATAAAATGAGGGATTGGGGTGTATTTATAGGTGGAGGAGTGGTAAAAATTGAGGGAAGAAAAATTAAGGGAATGGATGTAGAGGGGAAAATTGGGGGGAAGAATGTGGAGGGAAAGGGAATTGGAGGGAAATGAATGAAGGGAAGAATATGAAGGGAAAGGGGGGATGTATTAGGAATGGCCTAATTTCTGCATCTGTTACAAGTGAATCGGTTTGGACAGGAGCGAATCGGTTCGAACCCTTTAAATTTTTTAATCGATCAGAAAGCGAATCGGTTCGGCCATGAGAGTGAAACCAAGGCGAACCGGTTCGAAATTCCAGTACACCCCTAACTTAGCATCTAAAAAAACTAAGTGTTGGAACTCCGAAAATTCACTTTTTCAAAAATTTCCCAAAACACTCCCACTCCTATTTTAGCTTGAAAAACCTCGAAAATTCAATTTGCCTCGTAGTAAACTCCCCCGAAATGTGCATTTGTGCTCCTATCCTTTCTTGACTCGTAACCTACGGACTTCTAACCAACCCACCTACACAATTTACTATGGTAAACAAGAATAACCCCATACGCATCGGGGGTGCGAGGACCTCTCCTATCACTCTCAATCAACCCCATAAACGGGGTCCGATAACCAAATTATTTCGGCCTCTTCAACACACACCTCTACATATTGCTTTAGGCATTGTCCATTAACCTTGAATGTGTCTCCCCCCCCTTTGGATCTTCCAATTCAACGGCTCAGTGGGGGAACACTTCTTTCACAACGAATGGGCTGGTCCACTGCGAACGTATCTTGTCGGGAAATAAGTGTAGACATGAGTTGTATAGAAGCAATTTTTAACCCGAATGAAACTCCTTTTGTGGGATAATTCTATCATGTACAAGTTTCATTCTTTCTTTGGATAACTTTGCATTCTCATACGCGTCGTTGCGCATCTCTTCCAACTCATTCAATTGAAGTTTGCGTGCTTCACCGGCTTTGTCCAAATTGTAGCTCAACTTTTAATTGCCCAATATGGTTTATGTCCTATCTCCAGGGGAAATGGCAAGGCTTTCCATACACAAACTGAAATGGGGACATCCCGAGGGGGTTCTTATATGCATCTATATAATCCCATAACTCATCATTCAATTCGAGGGACTAATTTTTCCGATTAGGATCGACGGTCTTTTCGAGAATGTTCTTGATTTCATGATTGGCTAACTCGATTTCCCCAATCGTTTGGGGGTGACAAGTCGTCCCAACCTTGTGGACGACCCCATATTTTCTCATAAGTTTTTCAAACGGATGATTGTAGAAGTGTTTGCCGTTGTCACTAATAATCGCCTTCGGAGCTCCGAATCGAGAAAGTATGGTTCTTACAAGAACTTAATCACCACCTCATTGTCATTAGTCTTAGTAGTTATGGCCTCAACCCATTTTGACACATAGTCTACTACGATGAGGATGTATAAGAAACCAAAGGAGGGAGGGAAAGGGACCATGAAGTCAATATGCCAATAATCAAATATCTCAATGATGAGTATGGAGGTTAGTGGCATCATGTCTCATTAGGTGATGGCTTCCATCCTTTGACATTTATTGCAAGATTTGCAACAAGCATTAACATCTCGAAAAATTATGGGCTAATAGAGACCGCTTTGAAGGATCTTAGAGGTCGTCTTATTCGTCGAGAAATGGCCTCCATATACTTTCATATAACAAAAGCGAATGATGTTAGGAATCTCATCATCCGATACGCGACCAAGTGAGGAACTTCTTTCTCTCTTATGGTGTCCAATCGGAAGGAACGACTCCCTTGACAAGGTAATTCATCGTGTCCGTAAACCAGGGGAGAGAATAAGTGGTAAATAACTACTCATCCAGAAAATATTTGTCTATGGGTATAGGATCACTAGGTATGTCAGATGAAATCTAGGACAAGTGGTCGGCGATGTCGTTTTCTACTCCTTTCTTGTGTTTTATGGAGAGATTGAACTCTTGTAGGAGTAGGATCCACCTTATGAGGCGCAACTTAGCATCTTTTTTAGAAAGGAGGTATTTAAGAGCCCCGTGGTCAGTAAAGCATGTAATTGGCGAATCAACAAAGTAAGAGCAGAATTTATCTAGGGTAAAAACTATGTCTAGCAATTCTTTCTCTGTGGTGGAGTAATTGAGTTGCGTTCCGGTTAGTGTTCGGCTAGCGTAGTAGATGACATGAGCATTCTTATCTTTTCTTTGGCCCAAAACGGATCCTATAGCATAATCGCTCGCATCACACATGAGCTCGAATGGAAGAGACCAATCCAGAGTTTGCATAATGGGAGCGAAAATGAGAATGCTTTTCATTTTTTCAAAAGCGCTTTGGCATGTTTCATTCCACTCAAAGGGGGCATCCTTAATAAGGAATTTATTCAAAGGTCTAGAGATGGCACTAAAAACATTAATAAACCTCCGATAAAAACTCGCATGGCCTAAGAAAGAGCGCACATACTTTAGTGACTTAGGAGGGGGAAGATTGGCTATGACATCGATTTTCGCCCTATCAACCTCAATTCCTTTGGACGATGATACCATGTGGCTAAGAACTATTCCTTCGGTAACCATGAAATATCACTTTTCCCAATTTAGTACCCAGTTCTTTTTCACACAACGGGCTAGAAAATTTTCAAGATTCGTAAGATAAAGGCCAAGAGAGGGGCCGGAAACTCTAAAGTCATCCATAAAAACCTTAAGGCCCCTTTCGACCATGTCGCTAAATATACTAAACATGCACCTTTAAAAAGTCGCAGGGGCATTGCATAATCCAAATGGCATACATTTGTAGGCAAATGTGCTAAAAGGACATGTGAAAATTGTCTTCTCTTGATCAAGCACATCTACCTCAATTTGGTTATATCCGGAATTACCATCAAGGAAGCAATAGAATGGGTGTCTCATTACTCGCTCTAGCATTTGGTCGATTAATGGTAAGGGAAAATGATATTTTCTTGTGCCGTTATTGAGCTTTCGATAGTCAATGAAAATGCGCCCCCCAGTGGTGGTGCGTTGGGGAATTACCTCACCCTTGTCATTCTCGACCATAGTTATTCCTGACTTATTTAGGACAACTTGGATGGGACTCACCCATTGGCTATTTGAGATTGAGTAATTGATGCCCACGTCCAATAGCTTAATAATCTCTGCTCTCGCAACATCTTTCATGGTGGGGTTCAATTGTCGTTGCATTTCCCTCGAGGGTTTCACGTCCTCCTCGAGGTGGATTTTATGGGAATAAATCAGGGGACTTATATCTATCAAATCTGCAATGCTCTAACCAAAATCACTTCAGTGCTTCCTCAAAATCGCTAACAGTTTATCCTCTTGCTCTTTATCCAGTCTAGAGGAGACAACAACGGGAAATGTCTCACCCTCTCCCAACTAAGCATATTTTACGTTGGAGGGTGGTTTCTTTAATTCGAGGGTGGGAAATTTTTCGTCACCGGGAACCATGCGCGACTCCCTCAGTGGTAACTCCTTGAATCTAGAAACCCAATTTACATCTTGTACGTCCTCATCCGACGCTCTCTCACCTAATATCGCTTTTAACTCCTCCACCTCCCTCTCAAAGTTGGTGTACGTCCCGTCACTCTCACTACCCAAAATAAGGCATGCTCCTAAGGCATACCCATCGATATTTCCCTCTATGCGCTCCTCTACTATCTCCTCGGTAAGATCTACCGCGTGAAAATTGTCCTCCTCGCCCACTTGCCTGGTGATATTAAAGATATTCATCTCAAGGGTCATATTCCCGAATGTGAGTTGCAATTTGCCCATTTCAATTGTTAATTAATGCGTTAGCCATATATAAGAATGGGTGCCCTAGGATGACGGGAACATGATTGCTCGAGAGAATGGAGGGCTCCGTATCCCAAATGATAAAATCTACCGGGAAGTAGAATGTGTCCACTTGGACTATCACGTTCTCGATAATCCCTCGAGGTATCTTCATTGTGCGATCTGCGAGTTGGAGAGTGATCGAGGTGGGCGTGAGGTCCCCCAAATCTAGTTGCCAATATATGGAATAAGGGAGAATGTTAACACTCGCCCCTAAATAAAGTAATGTTTTTTCTATTCAGTTCTCTCCATGATGCACGAAATGGTAGGTATACATGGATCTTTAAACTTGGGCTGGAGGCCATTAAGTAGAAAGGAGCTCACATTTTGTGCTAGGAAAATCTTCTTTTTCACCTCTAGTCATCGTTTCACCGTCAATAAGTCCTTAAGGACTTTAGCATAGACGGAATTTTCTTTATGGCATCGAGAAAATATAAATTCAGCTTTACTTGCTTTAATACATCTAATACATTGTCGCAAGAGGCCCCTTTTTGAGGTGGAACCAACCGTTGAGGGGAAGATGCAGCAGTGGGTGGTTTCACGACGACTTCAGGCCCACTAGTGTTTTCCTCATTGTCACTCTCATTTAATGGGGTATCTTTGGCCTCTTTCGTGCCGAGCAAAACCTCCTTATCTTTAGGTTCATCGTGTGGGGGAGGTGATAAATCAACAACTCTCCCACTGCGTAGAGTGGTGACTTCTTGACATTGCTATTGATGGTCGTTGAAGGTAGAGCTAACACTAGGTTGACCTTGGGGAGGTCTTTGGCCTTGGGTAGAAAACTTACCCTTCTTTTGGGTACTCAAAGATGATTACAACTTTGAAATGCTCACATATATCTTAGCAAACATTCGGACATTATGAGCATGAATGGTATTTTGAGACAGTATGAATGTCATATCCTCAAAATTTCTCCTCGGTGGGTTGATATACGGCACGAGAAGCGGTGCGTGCATATGTGGAGCTTATTGAAAATGCGTAGGCGATGGTGGAGGAAGGGCAACGTGTGAATTAGAATTCAACGTGGCATTTTGTTGCCCATAACTAAACCCAGGATAGTTCCTCCACGGAGGGTTGTAAGAATTCCCGTGAGGGGCATTGAAATTTCCCTTAAATCCTCTGACTGGTTCCACTTGCTCATGAAGTATAATTTTATAAGCGAGTATCGTCGGGCATTCCTTTGTTAAATGATCTGCCTCACAAATTGCACACATCTTCTCTTTTATTGCTCGGGTGGATCCAGTTGGTTTTCTTGCCCGTGTTTTTACTACGCCTTCCAGTCTTTTCTCGATTTGGTCAGCTCGAAGTTTCCACTCGGTTTACTTATCTAATTGATAGAGACTGTACATGAAAGAAGCAGTGGACGTTTGTCATACTCGAGTTTGGGTGTTAGGTTCGAATATATCCTATGCTTGAGTAGTCTTAACGACATATGTAAGATGGGCCTCTGCATCATTATCGTTTAACCCAAAAAATTCTCCATCGTACATAGTCTCAACGAGTTGATTGGAAGCTATACTTAACCCTTGGTAGAAGAAAGAGATAAGACAATATTTCTCAAAACCATGATGTGGGCATGTGTTGACTAACTCGTTGAAACGTTTCCAACATAGATCAAATGGCTCATTTTCTTGTTGCCTGAAAGTTTAAATTTGAGCCTTGATGGAATTCGTTCTATATTAAGGGAAAAATTTCAAAAGAAATTTGGCTTGCATATCTCTTTATGATCCAATTGAGTTCGGTGATAAAAACCATAGCGAGGTCTTAGATTTGCCCTTTAAAGAGAAAGGTAAAAGTTTGAGGCGAACGAAGTCCTGAGTGCAAGCTTGATCGCTAAACGCATCGCATACCTCTTCAAACTCACGGATGTGAAGGTATGGTTTCTCCGAATCCAAATCATGAAATGTGGGAAGAATTTGGATCATCCCATTGCGAAAGTGAAATTGTCCCGCATTATACGAAAGTAAAATGCATTCCGGAGTGACGATTCTCTCGAGAAATAAGAGGTCTCTCATGGGATGATACAACATTTCACCCTCACCCGTACCATTACTAGCGTGGTTAGATATAACTCTCTCTCCAAATGACTCGTTATCCTCACTCGACGCCCTAGAAGTGTGACTCGTAATGGAATTGGGCGGTGTAGGAGGTGGAACCCAAAATTACGGAGCGTTAGGAGTGTGTGGACTATCAGGGTCGTACTCTACTATAGGATTTTCGTGAATGTGGGTAGGAGTGGATTGAGGAGTTTGTTGAGGATGTTGCATGAAGGGACTTGAGAGATGCTATATTTTTTTATTTTTTGAAAATTTTTGGCCTTATGATTTTTTTTTTACTTTTTTAAGAATTAGAGTCAAATTTTGGAATTAAATCGACCCCAAAACTTTAAAGTCTACCACATCACTGGCAACGACGCCAAAAACTTGACGCGACTTTAAAAGTGTCTCTAGTACGTGCTTATATCGGTTCAAGTTTAAACCGGCTGCTCAAGTATAAATTCGAGCAAGTAGGGTATCGGACATAGGGAATGGGGCGTAAGACGTGACGACGAATAGGAATGACGATTAACCTTATGAATGACTCAGATAAAGAAAGGAAAATATGATGTTTTTGTGACTTTACGTATCAACTAATGCAATTTGAATCAAATTAGCAACTAAACTATGCATGCAAGAAGAACTAAATTTACTTTAAATCTATGAGAGAAAATAGAGTCAAGATCCACTCCCCCGAACTCTCGATAATTGGATAGAACATAAAAGATTCAAAATTTTAATTATCCATTCCAAGAGACATTAAATACTCTTTAAGCATTCGACATATGAGGATTTTACTCCGCACAATATCAAATCAAAAATTATATTTGATGGGATAAAAAATTATCAAAAAGCCAATTGCATCCTTAAACATTTTGGTTACCTAGGGCAAACAAAATTAAAAGACCTACAATTTTGATCTTGATAAAGTTCAAGTCTTTTAATGAAGAATTACTTTTTATTCACTTTTAATCCATATGTGCTACCTAGGTTAGGTTCATGTACCCCAACCCTTTAGAAATCTAGCTCAACATAGAGTAACTACAACTAAACATGATGACTACGTTGCATGGAATCATTCTTACGTGGAAAGTGTAATCAAACATGTGAAAACGACTTCTAGCTAGGAAGTAATGAATCATAAACAAAAAAGATGAGAGAAATTGAAAGCAATAATGAAACTATACTTGTATTGATGAAAAACCCTTAATTCAAAGTAAAAGATGAATAATTGTTGAAAAAGATTAATCCTAGGGTTCTTGCCTTCAAAAGGCTCTCAAAACTATGTAAAAACTAACTCCCCGATGTCAGGTATTACAATAGGACATATCTCTCATTTTTATTAAGTGTTTGCACCTTGAACAACTCTATTTTTTTAAGTGGAAAAAATTAATTCGATCAGATGTCGGCGAATCGGTTCGGGTTAGCCCTTATGAGAAGGGTGAACCGGTTAGAAATTCTAGTAGCGAGGCAAATATTGTCATCAACAGCAAACTGGTTCGCTTATTTCCAAATCGATTCAGACCTGAAAAAATTCCATCTTTGTTTCCTTGATTTCTTCTCATTTTCATATCTTCATATCTTTATAATTGCGACTCGGATTTGGATGTCTCTTCTTCCTACACGCTTGTGGACTCAAGGTCTTTGACTTCTATTTAGATTCTGCATCCGAACTGCGGGTGTACATTTACTTTTCTACCATTGACTTTTCTTACTTTCTTTCTTTCTTGATTTTGAGTTTTTTCTTTTCTTCACTTATATAAAATACCTTCGAAATGTAAGAGAAATGTACGAAACTTGATGCACTAGATAAAAGATGTCAGTAGAAAGGATATGAGATAAATTAACTCAATTTACACCACAGACGGTAATAAAAGCTACTAAATTACGGGGATAAATATGACGAATTTATGCCTAATCAAGTAACAAGTTGTTCACAAGCTTCATGCGGTCGTGATAATTCTTAAATCCGATAAGGTTAGTATAGTCCGCAAGGGGAGGGTTGTACTTGGTTGTGAGCGAAGCGAGCTTCATGGACCTAAAAAAGACGAGGGGTTGGACAAGAAGAGGAAATGTTCTTTCAAAATGCAAAAATGTGATTGCCCCTTTTAATTGAAAGGCATTTAACACAATAATGGTCATTGGGGGCTTAAAGTTGTGTGTGGGATACACAACCACGAGGTGTCAAAATCATTTATTGGGCACCCTTATGTCGGTCAAATCCCTCGAGAAGAGTGGAACATTACTTCTGAGATAATAAACAATAGGATGGGCCTGAAGAAAGTACTCCAGACATTGAAAAAAAGGTCGGAGTATAATTGTTTATACAGACGAACAATATATAACGCTAAAAGAAAATAAAGAATATTGAGATGCAAGGTCGCATTGCCATGCAACAGTTGATGCATTTTCTCGGGGAGGAGAATTATGTCCACTGACATTGAAGGAATGAGCAAATCAATGTGGCGGAGGATTTATTTTTTGCACATCCCACATCTTGCTTGTTGGTGAAATGCTTCCCGAGTGTGATTGTGATTGATTGCACTTACAAGACAATTCGATACAATATGCCATTGTTTGAGATGAATAGGGTCAATTCTATTGAGAAATCTTTTTGCATTACATTTTCTTTTCTGAAGAGTGAGAAGAGGAGAATTTTAGATGGGCTTTGCAACATTTACGGTCATTATACGAGCCAGAAGCTTTGTCGCAAGTTATTGCTCCACTTGCCACAATTCTATTATACTTATTCCATGTTCAAAAAAACATTAAAGGTGAATGTGTGAAACACAACATCAAAGACAAGGACAAGAAGGTAATCATGCAAGGTTAGATTAGGGTGTTGGAGTTAGAAAATACGAATGAATTTGAGAATGCATGGTTGGCTTTCAGCTAAAAATGGCAAGGATACCCGAACATGGATGGGTACATACAAAGAACTGGATGCCTTTGCATTTTCAATTCGTGCGTGTATGGACTAATCGCATACCCCACCGTGGAAACCGAATAACTAATAGAGTGGAGGGTGCCCACGCGTAACTGAAAAAACACTTAACAAATAGCACCCATTCATTTGCGACGGTGTGGAAGGGTATGGATGCATTGCTTGGACACCAAGTCACTCAAATTCAAACGGAGTTTCAAGCATCACTCCAATCCACCAAGCATGGACACAATGATGCGTTATTGTGCGAGATCTGTGGTAGGGTATCACACTATGTATTGGATCTAATTATTATTAAGACAGATTGCATGCGATCGATGTTGAGTGCATCAGGTGCTAACACGTATTACATGAAGAGATGATGCTCCCACGTACTTCGCACCATATATAGATTACCACATGTCCACGATTTGGCCCAATGGGAGAAGTTAGGCCAAGCAATTCCACTGTGGGCACTAGATGATCATTGGAGGAAACTTGCCATTGTCTCGAACATCCCTGCGTATTGTGACCTTGAATATACACCCGAGATGATATTGTTTAAGAAAAAGGTGGATTGAGGCAGGTGAAGCCGTTAAAAAGATGATGATAAGCAAGTTAATGGAGATTGTTGAACCCCATGGCACACCCTTGATGGAGCCCATACAAATTTGTCAAAAGGATAGGCCACCTAAGGGCAAAAAGTCTACCGATATATGTACTAAAAGAACCCCTTGTGCTTGGGAGCAAGATATACCATCCACAACGGAACTTGAAAAAGTCTTCACAAACAAGACCCCATTGATGGGCGTGAAATCGGATACGTGGTTTTGGGAGAAGAAGATGTATATGAAGGACGTTTCCCAGTTCTTGCAATCATTTGTGGACGATATATATGATGTAAAATCTGATGGGAACTGTAGATATAGGGCTATCTCCAAAGGCGTGGGTGTTGGGGATGAACTAGAACATTCTCATGCTCTTCGTAGTGCTTTATTATCTGAACTACATAGGGACAAGCCATTTCGGGTTGAGGTGATAACCTCCTATGATATTAATGAGTATGAGAGGAGATTGGACTATTTTAGACGCTCGTGCATAAGCAAGTGGTGGTTTATAATGTCAGAGTTTGGTTACCTTGCGGCGAATGCACTTAACCTAATAATTGTGTTGATTTCTAAATTTTAATGCTTACCATTCGACGTTGGGCCAAAACCTATGATGGAAGAGAATCGCATCATCTATATCCTGAACTCGTCAAATAGACGTTGAAATGCACAAGATTTTTCCCCTACCACGAATTGCCTCTCACTAGAGATCAAGGGCCAGTCAAAATGCCCTTCAATGGCCTACTTTGTTTAAGTCCCGCTTAAAAACGTTTCAAAATATATGGCCTAAAGACATTGCGACGAGAGATGAACCATACTTGATATCGTTGGATGAGGACGAGGACTTGATGGCAGCTTAGATTGGTGATTGTAACTTTTTGTAATTATCGGGATTGGAAATTTTTATTATATGTAAATTGGTTATTGGAGATAGTTTTGGGGATGATTGTAACCTTTTTTTTTTAACTTTTTGCAATCATTGATATGGATTGTAATTTTTTTTTTATCTTTTTACAATCATTGATTATATGTAAAGTTTTGTGGTTCTTAACATTTATAGATTGTAACTTTTTATATCTCTTTGCAATCTTTACTATAATATAAATTGGTTATATGTGATAATATAAATTGGTTATACAAGATTATTGGAAATCTTAGGGAATTATAAGCAACATACGGTCCCCTGACACCGTATAGATGTACACACGGTGACACCACACCGTTCATTCACCATCTACGGTGACACCACACCATGAAGAAAATACTCACGGTCTAATGAAATCGTGGGAAAATAACCACGATGAGAACTAGCCGTAATAACAAACTCCACGATTTATTCTCACCGTCCCACATATGGAGAGACTTGGCCTATTTTTCACCCCAACTAACATGGTCCAATAAAACTGTGGGAAGAAAAACCATAGTGAGAACTAGCCATAATGACAAAACCCACGGTTTGTTCTCACCATCCCATATATGCAGAGAGTTGGGCTATTTTCAAGCCAACCAACACGGTCCAATGAAATCGGGCGAAGATAACCACGGTGAGAACTAGCCGTAATAACAAAATCCACGATTTGTTCTCACCATCCTTTATATGCAGAGACCAGGCCTATTTTTCACCCTAACTAACACGGTCTAATGAAACTTGTGGAAAGAATAACCACGGTGACAACTAGCCGTAGTGACAAAACCCACGATTTGTTCTCACTGTCCCATGTATGCAGAGAATTGGGCTATTTTTCAAGCTAATCAACATGGTCTAATGAAACTGTGTGAAGCATCACCACGAAGGTAACTCGTTATTATAATACAGTACATGGTGTAGTCTAACTGTCCCATATATATAGAGAGTTGGGCTATTTTTCAACCCAACCATCACGGTCTAATGAAATCATATGTTTTAACAAACGATGAGAACTAGTCGTATGTTCACACTCCACGGTATCATCTCACCATGTAGTTTATACATAAAGTTTAATAGGTATTTAACCCAAATAGAACAGTTACTGGAGATCGTGGTGATTTAGATATCGGTGACACCAAATCGTGGGTATTCATATTACGATGACACCACACCGTAAGTGGGACACATATGGTCACACCCCACCATGTATAAATAATCCACTATTGGATCCCACTGTATTCTTCTATGTATAACCGAGTTTTTATTTATAATGTATTGTAATGTAATTTACATTATAATTAATCATTATACTTGTTTACATTGGACCAAGTATTTATTTAGAATTAATCATGGTACTTCTTTACATTTAAGCAAGAACAATTAAAGGTACTAGCCCCATATTCAAACACAACATTGTTTACATTCAATCACATAACACAAATTTTTTTACATTCATGCACATAACATTCAAACGCATAACACAATCGTTTCAAAGTTGTTCTAACATGTGATAATTCAAAATTGTGATACTTTACAATCATTTTTTTTAGATACAGTTACGTTAAAATTGTTCCAACAAATTATGTCTATTTTCTCTTTAAACGCTTCTTCATTTTTTTCACTTGGGGGGCCTTTTGCTTGGGGGATTTTTGCTTGGGGGTTGGATCGTGTCATGCCTTGGTCCGAGTTTCATGATGCACCGGTGCCTTTACCTTTTCTGCTTGTGCGTGCATTCCCTTGGCCTCAAGCAGGGCGTCAAGAGTTGCACTTACTAGTGCCTCCTGATCAGAGCCTCCATCAATAGCATCCTGGAGTAGGCTACTGGCTACGTCTATCCCATTAACCTATATATAATCAAATGTTTTAGATAATTCTTGAACAAAGGAAATCAATTTATGGATAAATTTTAAAATATTTACCATTTTATCCGAGTGCTTTAACTCCGGCTTGCATATTCTACGCTTGGGATTTTGAATGTATGGATAGTATCTTTCTAGGTACCAAGACATGTACCCATCCACATATTTCCAAGGCACGGACCTCACCACGGTTGAATGTCTGGCATCGTGCAGAACATGGTAGACCCAGTTAAGTTGATACCATTTTGCAATATCAAACTTTTATTTGTATTAGGCCTGGGTCTTCCCCCTCTCCTTTGATAAAGGGCGCATTGGCGGTCTAGGTATTGTTTGAACTCATCCAGCCTGGCGTAGGACCCTCTCCGGGTAATTGCGTTCCCCGACATAAGAGCAGACGAGGAGGCCATTATACCACGAGACCTCCTGAAATGGGTAGGCCTCACTTTTGTCGGAGTAGGGATCCCATACAACCTAAACATATTTCCAAATGTTAGTACGTACATAAATAAAGAAAATAAATATTGACTTTAAAATAAATAATACTTACGTTTGAAGCTTTTAAATCGTATAATATCTCGAGTACATGTGCAAAGGCATCCCCTGACACTGTTTGCACCCTTCATTTGCATAGATGCGACTCGCTATGCTGAAAGTCGAGGTTTCTAACACCCATTGCCAAATTGAAGTGGTCGTATATCCACGCCTATAGTCAAATAGACATATTAATTAGGATATTATTATATTACAAATAAAAATTAAAAGCACGTGTTAAATTTAAATATGTACCACGAGAAGGGGAAGATATCCGGTCACCTCCCGAACGTCTGCCCGCAAGGAAATCCCCAACTGCCGATATAAATGGGCCAATACACACATCCCCCAAGCATAGTCTTTGCATTTGTCGATCTTTCGCAAAGACTACAGGTAGTACATTGGAACTCGGTTACCCGATTTGTTCGGGAATAATAAGTTACCGACCATGAAAAGCAAGTACCCCCAGCAACCTGCTCAATCTGCCTCTTTGTAGCACTTTCCCCTTGTTTCTTAACCCTCCCCTTACACAAATTCATTATCCAGTCAAAACGAACGGCATAGACAGACTTGCACTCCTCCTTGGCCTCCTCCTCGGTACAACCCAAATATTTAGTAAGTCATTAGATTTGGGTCGTCTTCTACTCGACTATTTTTAAAATAGTACCGTACACCTATTTTCCAACTACCGGGATTTGGAGGAGATGGTACACATCATTTAGGGTGATGGTCATCTCGTCGAATTACATATGAAATGAATTCGTCTCTGGCTGCCACCGTTCGATGAATGCCAACACCAGTGCATAGTTTATGTACCGATAGGAGTGTTTAATCAGACTGTAAATACTCGAGCTCCTCACCAACTTTATAACCCACTCATCCTCTATGTCTATGTCCCACTAAGCAATTTTTTTATAGTGGTACACTCACTTCATTATTCCCCTCTCCTCATCTTTATTCCAAATAAAATAACTGATATGGTTATGATAATTTTTCAGAAGTTTGAGGATATTTGGCGTGCACCCCTCGAGCGATTGGGAATCAAAGTGGCTTATTTTTTTACTGGCTTTCTTCTCGGGCGCTTTCGATATGGACAGTTGGATTTCATATTTTGAGGAAGAAGACTCATCCTCTCCTACTCTCTCTCTTTCGTCCTCTCCTATCTCTTCTTCCTCTCTCTCTCTCTCCCTCTCTCTCTCTCTCTCTCTCTCTTCATCTCTCTCCTACTCTCTTTCTTCCTCTATCTCATCCTCTCTTTCCTCTTCCTCTCTCTCTTCTTCTCATGATTTATCTTCTTCTTTCTCTTCCTCTCTATCTCTCGCTCCTACCTCACCCCGTACACTAACCCCAATCAAATCACCTACAACTGCCTCAACCACTTGCTCAATTAACTACGACGTAGAACCCTTGTCAATATTAAGTAAAACTCCTACCACTTAGTCGGCTACTTTATCCAACGAACTCGTAGGATAATATCCTCTGCTCGAATTAGTGGCCTCACTGGCACTACTACTACTAGAGGAAGATACGGGTGGTCGTACTCCCTTCATCGCCTCCAACCTCCTCTTTCGCTCAGATGTGGTAGGAGGAATTTTGCTTCTCACCATTTATATGATGTACATAAGAAATTAACAAATTATATTAGCAAATGAATATAGGGTCCAATGAATAAACAATAATTGGTGAAAGGCATACATGCATACATTAAAAATATAATTACTAAAACCTAATTACTAAAACCCCCGAGAACACCTAATTTCTAAAACCTAATTAGTAAAACCTATTTATTGGAAATAATAATTACTAAAAATACATGAATATATGAAATAGGAAATACATTGTTACTTTAAGAGATTGCAAATAAAATTAGAAAACTTTTGATGGGTTTTAAATATTACTTTTTAAACTTTTAGTGGGTTTTAAAATACATTAGCAACAGTCGTTTATCATATTTCTGTGATAGTTGTTTCACCAATAAAAAGTTGTTAACTATGGTCTATTGTGAAAAGTATCATTGCCCATTCAACATCTGCTTTTTAAATGTTGCTACTAAAACCTAATTAGTAAAACCTAATTATTATAAACAATAATTACTAAAAATACATAAATATGAAATACACTAGTACTTACGATAAGAATTGGACCTAAAAAACTATTGCACGGTTGTGTATGGTCGTGAAAATAGACCCACGGTTGTGTATGGTCATGAAAATAAACCCACTATTTTATATGGCCGTGAAAATAAACCCACGGTTGTGTATGGTCATGAAACCTAAAACCACGGTCAGATATGGACGTATTTGGTGAATCACGGTTGGATATTATCGAATTTTATTAGCACCTTCGGCGTCGGACAATCGTAGGTGCAGAGGTCATTTTTTTTTCTTTTTTCAAATCGGGAAAGCCTAGGTTTTTCAAACCGTGTTAAACCCTAACTGTTAATGCTCAAATGGAATATATGTCCAGTTAGATTAATTAAGGTTACATTTTAATGAGTTTATAATGGATTTTTTATATGTAGTTTGCATGCTATAGTTTAATGCACAAAATGAGAGCGTGGCGGTAATGGGAGTAAGGTTTAATGGTGTAACATACCAGAAATGATGCTTGAGGGTAATTACTATAGTTTGAGAGAAAAATTGAAGTAATTTGGAAGGTTGAAAGATTTGGGAGAGAGGTTAGAGAGAGAGAGGGAAAGAGAAAAAGTGAGGTTTAAATTTTTTTTGGATTTTTATATGGGTGAAGGTTAATGTGGTGTCGTGTGTTTTTGGTGTTTTAGAGAAATACTGGGTACTTATGTGGTGTTTTAAACAAAAGGGCGTTTGGAGGTATTTTTCTGGTGTATTTATCAGGACCCTAATTATAGGGTGTTTTTATAAGACTATGGTATACTATTAATATCCATCCACTCCAATTACCCACCTTATTTAGATTTATAGTCTTTTAATCTCCTCACAATCATGGCTTGTAAAATAAAAAATAAAAAGGAAATATTTGGGCCAAATAGCTTCGAACAATACCCTGGAAAAAACTACCCAGAAAAAACACTTTTTCATCAAACATCACTGTCCTCTCCATTTGTAGCAATTTGAATTAGCACTCTAATTACTTTCTTAAATGAAATGTCAGTCTGCATTACTCTCTTTCCCCTCATAGGCCTTCACATTGGGGATGTTTCATACAGTGTTTACTACTGCTTGCATCAAACTTATTAGTGATAAAAAGTTCAAAAAAAATTACTCCGGAGGTTCTCTTACCGTTAACATTTGCAGAGGTCCAGAATAAACTCATTCGTAGTAACGCTTTCATGAAGTAATAGCCATTCATATTTTATATATGCATAGATATTGTACCCATTTGGACTCTTATCAGTTGTTGTTCGAATTATATGCATAAATTTGCAAGGACTGTTTGTTAATATTACTTTTTGACATATGGGTAAAAACATGGGCAATAGGGTCTGTGGGGGAAAATTTACACCTACATAAATAGCATGACACTTGGCGAGCACGCTGATCAAGATGGGGACCAGCACACGCTCTAATAATATGAGGACGACAAGAGTCCTTGACAAATACCGAGGAGCGCTATTTTATTTAAATCAAACTCTATAAGAATAAGACTTATCTATTTATAATACTTAACTCTCTATATAGGGGACTCCCCCCGTTGTGAAATGGGGGCTCGGAGGCTAAAGAAACACTCATGTAAATTCTCTCATGGTTATAGTGAAACACTGTTGAAGCCCCATGGACGTAGGCCATTGATGGTCGAACCACGTAAATCTTTGTATCTTTATCATTTATTTTGATATTTGCATCGTGATGGTTTGGCACCCCCTACGGGTGAATTTTTTTGCTACCACAATTGGCATCGTCTGTGGGAAACGATACAAAAAGTCTTTCCTTCTTGTCAACAAAACGGAGATTTATAAAAATCTCTGATGGGATATATCCCAGATATATTTCTTTCCTTCGATCATCTATTTGTCCATACCGACCTGCGACCTTGGGGCTATCTTTTAGCCAAGCACCAGCAGGACTTTGCTCGCCCACATCGACCTACTACTTATGGGTTACGATTTTTTTTTCTGTTTAGATATCAAATTTTGACAACACCCATTCTCACAGTATATTTTTGTTTCCACACTTCTTTGCTTTTTATTTTTCGTTGGTGAGAAACATAACAAGTACGCCCCGGCTAGATCTTCAAGTAGAAAAAAAAATCAATAGTAGACCCAACGGGAACCCTTACACCGACCTAGGGGTCATAGACATTTCTCCACAAATTTAACACGACCAGAGTGAAATCAAGAGGGAAACAACAATTTTTTGGTATATTCGAGCTGCGACCTGAGGTTGTCTTCGATCTGCGATTTGGGGTTGTCATCCAGCCGAGCACCACCAGCAGGTGATGTATATATCTTCTACGAGTCACCTTTACCCGCTATCTTTTAGCTGGGCACACGACCACGTCGACTTGAGATTTCTCCTCTGACCTGTTAATTTTGACCAAGTAAATTGACTTGCCCAATCTCGGTGAATGTCAAACGAACCACTTTGTTGGTCGTCGATCAACATTCGAGGATGCGAAACAAAGGTTTTTTGGTCATTATTTTGGTCTCCATTCTCCGAAATATCGATCAGGTCTCCGTCGGACCACCATCAACTAGTCGGTGAGAAGTATTTAAGGACAACAAGAATCGCTTCTCCCGTGTATGCTTTCAGATGGGGCATGTTGGTTATCTATATTTCTTTGTTGCGTAGCTTTTATATGGAAATAAATTTTTGAAACCAAATTATAATTGAGAATTTTCATGGAGTTCAGATAATTTTGCAAAAATTCTAAATTAAACCCTATGATTTGCATCTCAGATATATTTGACAAATTTTGCATTATTTGGTTATCTCTCTAAAAAAATAAGAGGGGTCTCATTATACCATGATCTTTATTTAATGCACCATGCTCGCGAATTTTATTATCACATATTAAATACAACAATGATCTAAGATAACACTTTTTATTCGACTTTAAAATTATTTTGTTCACATAAATGGTGGTTACACTTCTAGAGTACTCATGTCATTTATTCAATCACTTAATTTTGAATATTGTCACCAACTACGACAATTTGATCTTGAAAAAAGGAGATTATTTGTTATAACTCATGGATGGTCAATGTGATATTTTTACAAGTATTTATAACAGTCCCGACGGATGCTCGGGCACGGTCATCTCAGTGTGGTTTTATCATAAAAATTATTGGATCATTCATTACATTCATTCGACACTATGAATTCTTCCTCGACAAATAGTCGAGCAGATGCATATCATATATTCTTTGGCCTAATAAACCAAATCCCATGATAATTTCTATTTGATTTAGCCTCAACAGATGGTCGAGCAACTTATTAACCTCCACAGGTACAAGATTTAGTCTCGACGAATGCTCGACCATAATCTTGAGCCCTTGGAAATCTTATTAATGCTCTGATAAATGCTCGAGCATGGATCGATCCCTATATCTACTCGATACTGTACAACTTTACATCGATAGACTAGCCAACCAAGCACCATGTATCTTATTAATGCTCCAACTGATGGTCGAGCACGCTACAACACTTAAGATCCGACAAATGTTTTGTTAAAGATTATTTGTTATAACCGACGAATGCTCGGGCGTTGATATTTCTTCAACTTCATTATTGATTATCTGACTATATTATTCATAACATGAAAGATGGTCAGGCGTATTCGAGATTCGTCTCGACCGATGATTGGCAAAATAGTTTCACATGTTTAGTCTCGAAGATATCTGCCACACAAGTCACATTTTATCCCCAATAGATGGTGTCTAGGATAATTCTTATACTCAGTCCCGACAAATGGTTGGCACAGTCAATTAATAATCGACATTACATTTATTATTGTTATTCAATCCTAATAAATGGTTTAGAAATCTATTGTTCTCTAAAAATGCAAAATCATTCATAATATATACTCGGTCCTTTAAAATTTACCTCGACGGATGCTCAGACATTATTTATTTTCTTCAAAACACCCCGACATATGGTCAGCACTTTCACTATTTCTTTGGATTTCTCACTAGCTTCATTGGATAGTCGATGCAATTTATATTATGTGATCATCACAATTTAGTCCCAATGGACTGTTGCACATTACCATTCTTATTTGATTCAACCTTGACTAATGACTGCATGTTCATTCATTGGTTAACATTATATTTACTATTGTAATTCAGCTTAGATGCTCGTATATGCTTATTATTTGATCTTCTCCTTTCATTTTCTTTTTATAATCGATATTATATTGCAATAGAGCCCCGATGGATAGTCAGGCGTCACCGTTATCCAATCTTCTTATCTTAGCCCCGATGGATGGTCAAGCATGACAATTATTGGATCATCTTATTTTAGCATCCGACAAATGGTCAACATAACTCGTAATAAAGTCCCGATGGATGGTCAGGCATTATTATTATTCAGTCTTCTCTTCGTACCTCCCACTAGGGTATCCACAATAATTTTGACATGAGAACGAATTCACTATAACACTAGTCAAGCAAGAAAGCAAATTAGACATCAAGATAAGATTGGTTTCCCCCATAACGAGTGGGTTTAAGAAAGTATTTATCTCACGATTTATTGATAGGCCTGTGGTCGGCCTCTCTAATTGGACCATGAGAAAATCCTAATACAGGGTGATACCCTAGACTAGGTGCATGCCCGAGCGAGCCTCGGTGCATGAATGCTTCTCAGGCCTGTGGTCGGCCTTTCCAATTGGACCATGTGAAAATCATAATACTGGGTGATACCCTAGACTAGGTGTACGCCCGATCAAGCCTCGGTGCATGAGTGATTATCAAGCCCGTGGCCGGCCTCTCTAATTAGACCATGTGAAAATCCTAATACAGGGTGATACCCTAGACTAGGTGAATGCCCGAGCGACCCTCAGCGCATTAGTGCTTAACAAGCCTATGGTCGGCCTCTCCAATTGGAACATATGATAAAACATAATAACGGACTATGATCGACCTGATCCCATGAGGGTACGTAGGTAGCTCGACACGCCCGAGTTCGGTTCCCAAATTGATTGAGCGTTTCTCAACTCAAGCAAAGTGTTCCTCTAAGACCTTACAAAGGAAAAAAGATCAACAAAGAAGACTTAAAAGTTGAACGATAATTCAAAAATTGCCAGTCCATTTCACATCGAAAACTACTCACGTTTGAAGAAATTACCAACCAGCTCCCAGCTCACCTCAGAATCAACTTAGCTAAACTGCGACCTGTGGGGCCATTGTGTGTGTGGGGGGGGGGGGGGGGGGGGGAATTTACACCTAAATAAATATATGACACGTGGAGAGAACTTCGGTCAAGATGGCGACCAACATATGCTCCTATAATATAAGGATGATTAGAGCCCTTGATAAAATAAAAGACGGAGGAGTACTATTTTATTTAAATCAAACTCTACAAGGATAAGACTTGTCTGTTTGTAACCCCCGACTATATATAAAAGGGACTCCCTCCATTGTGAAAGGGGGGCTCAGAGGCTAGAGAAACACTCATGTAAATTATCTCATGATTATAGTGAAACACTGCTGAAGCCCCGTAGACGTAGGCCATTGATGATCGAACCACGTAAATCTTTGTCACTTTCTCATTTATTTTGATATTTGCATCGTGATGGTTTGGCACCCCCCCTACGGGTGAATTCTTTTGCTACCACAGGGTCATATCTGGCTTTATAATTTAAAAATCCAGTCGGGTGGTGTAAATGAAAAGCGACGACTCATTTAAAAACTCCCTAATCTTATTGAATTATTAGTATGGAACCCGTGCGTTTTATAAAAAAAACTACTTATAATTTATTTAAAATAATTTTTATAATATACATACATAATAACTGATAACATTTGTGAATATATTTTACTTAATGTATTATAATGAAAATTCAATTAGTTAGCACCTAGTTACTTAAGAAATATTAACAACGAACTATTGTTCATAATCCTAAATTCCTAAAAATTAAAAATGCAGATGTAAAAGGAGCCTCATCGATGAACTTTGCATAATCACTAAAAATATTAATATGAAAAATAATCACATAGAACTCCCAAATCATGTAACTATGAATTATTATAAACCTTGTGACTAATAGTAAGGAAAATAAATTTTACTGAACATATGTAATTATTTATTGTATGTAAAACAAAACTGTCAGTAATATCACCACCTAAACAGCAACCCCCCCCCCCCCCCCCCCCCCCCCCGAAAAAAATAGTTATGGCAACATAGTGAAAATTTGAGAGCAATTTATTATGAAAAAAAATACATGGGATAAGAGAAGGGTTAAGATTGGTCATTGCCAAAAGATAAATAATTTTTAAACAACTTGAAATTTCCCAAAAATAAATAATTCTTAAACAACTTGAAAAATGATAAATGTTGTGACCCATGTATAAATCAAACCTATATGGATGTTGCCTAACATAACTTAAAAGGACTCGTAAAGACATGTAGTATCCTCCTTCATAAGCCTATTATTTATATTATAAAAATTAAAGAAATAATTTGAAAAGTCTAAAAATGGAATAGGAGTTATAATGGATACAAAGAGTTCATGTACAAAAAGAAAATTATGAAAAGGACCACGCAGTGTTTTCCCTTCAGTAGGTGTATGCTCCCTCGCAACCTGAAAAGTGATATAGAAGAATGAGTTTCTGAAAAATCTTAATAAGTGTGTTTTCATTATTAAGTCACCCCATTGGTGGAGCTTGCAAAAAACATTAACAAGTGTGTTTTCATTGTTAAGTCACCTCATTAGTGGAGTTTGCGAAAAATCTTAACAAGTGTGTTTTCATTGTTAAGTCGCCTCATTAGTGGAGTTTGCGAAAAATCTTAACAAGTGCGTTTTCAATGTTAAGTCGCCTCATAGGTGTGAGTTTGCTAAAAATCTTAACAAGTGGTTTTAATTTATTAAGTCACCTCATAGGTGTGCGTTTGCAAAAAATCTTAACAAGTGGTTTTAATTTAT
Source organism: Sambucus nigra (assembly GCA_949130495.1). NCBI lineage: Eukaryota > Viridiplantae > Streptophyta > Magnoliopsida > Dipsacales > Adoxaceae > Sambucus > Sambucus nigra. Next base: position 415,662,985 of record OX422217.1, read on the forward strand.
TAAGTCATCTCATAGGTGTGAGTTTGTAAAAAATCTTAACAAGTGGCTTTCATTGTTAAGTCACCTCATAGGTGTGAGTTTGCGAAAAATCTAAACAAGTGTGTTTTCATTGTTAAGTCACCTAATAGGTGGAAGTTGTAGAAAAAGAACTTTACAAGTAATGAAAAGGCAGAAGTTACCTCAACAATAAAGCACCCTATATCTTTAACCCACTTAAGTCTACATTATATAGGCGCTTGTCTAGTTTGAAAATAGTGACAAAATTGAGTCATATCCTTGTCTACCAAAGAGCCTCAGACACTACATATCAAATTTCTCTAAGAGTCTCAAAGGTAGAATACCAACACTGCACCTAGGATTGCATTCATTTGTTGCATTCTTCATAATTTAGGTGTGTGTGTGTGTGTTAATTACCGTAAAATTGATTTTTTAATAATTTTTGGGATATGGTAAATATTTTTTTGGGAATTTATAAATTTGTTTATTCATTTAAAAGTTGGTTTTAATAATTTTGTGGGTTGATTTGTAATTACCCTTTATGCTAAAAATTTGCTTGGGTAGGATCTGAAAGCGGCAGAGAATTTTGTGGTGGAAAATGAGATTATTTAGAAATCTAAAACACGCGTTTTTCACTTGATCATAGCCTTACACGTGTTGTTGAGATATCGGTTGGATCTGTGTTTCTTTACTCTCACATGTCTGAGATTAATTGAGAACCCTTGGATCTATATTATCTACGGTCTGCATGTTATCTTTCATAATCCTTGTCACAGCTGAGTTAACTAATTAAATATAGTTTTAAGCTGGTTACATCTCAGTCGTAAGATTTACATCGATCATTGGTAATTAATCTTGGCCGTTGCTTTGCCCAGATCTTCCAGAGTCTTCCATGCTCTAGTATAAATAGAGGCCATATGTGAGACGTTTACAATCTTTGGATCACTTTACCTCTGAGAGAAAAAAGGGAGAATAGAGAGAGAGAATATGAAACCCTAAACCAAACTCTTGATTTTTCCTCAGAAAAATTAACTGTGAGTTTGAGTGTGTTCGTTAGTTGAGAAGATCCATCCTCTACTGTGTTTAATCTCTTGTCCAACATTCCCAAAGTTTTGATTTCATTTTCTTTTCATAGAAAGTGCATATCTAAACTGTTTGTGATACAAACACGTTTAATACTCCTAGGTTGATTTCTTTTTTTAAGAAATCCATATTTGTTGGTTGTTTTATCCTCAAATGTTTATTTTCATAATCATTACCAAAAAATCTTATTTTGTTTCTCAGTTTAGAGAAAACTAGACTCGGATCTAGTTAAGACCTTGATTGGTGTTTTACACTTTCATATTCATATTTCATAATTTGTGAAATAGCTTTGTAAATAACAAGGAAAGTGTTTAGGACCTTGGCTGCTTTTAATAGCAAGGTAACCTCGAGGTCTGTGGATATATATAAAGATCAATAGTCTGAGTTTTTCAACAAACTATGATTCAGAATCTCAAACATCATATTAGTTTGAAATCTTTAATTTGTTTAGGAATATTGTCTGTATAAGTGTGTGCGAGTTGCATGCATGTGTTAGGCACATGACATCACAATACTTTCACACTACAACACTAAAATAGTGTTGGTAGAGAGATCATTAACTTTTATAGTCGACGTAAAGCTAAAAGGAGAAGCGATTACAAAGTCGGGAGAGTAACTTCAACATCAGAACCTTTAAAGGAGCCAAAATAATCCAAAGGAGTTGGTAAAAATTTTGGACTTAGATTAGGTCTGCTTGTGTGTTTGGTTTGTTATATAGTTTGTAATATGTTACTTGATTGGGCATAAATATTGTATATTTATTCCCCTAATTTCAGTGTATTTGTGAACCCGAGTAATGTAACATGTATGGAGTTGATGCACATTTATGCTACTAACCTTCGTTGGCGAGTATTTCGTGTTTTGTGCTTCTCTTATTGGTTTTACAGGTTAATTATGCAAGCAGTGCAAAAGAGAAAGCGATACAATGAAAGAAAAGCTAAGAAGGCAAGTCAAGGGCAATTTGGTAATTTTGCAGCCTTATCCGAAAGGAGAAGTCAACTGGAAAGTTGAAGAGCTCGGAGCAACGAGAACACTGGAAGAAACGACACCCAAATCCGAGCTACGGTTGATAAGTTATGGTCAGTTGAAGTTGAAGAAAAATCCAAGGAAGAAAGAAAAAAAGGGCAGAAAAATTCTAAGTGTAGACCCCCATACCAGCATACATTCGCGAACCCAGGCCGAACCAGTTTGGGGGGCGAACCGGTTCGGGGTACATGCGAACCGGTTCGGGGGGTCTGACGCGCGAAATTTGTCCTCCATTCTGATTGGCTACCAAGACTCCTTTTAGGTTAAAAACTCTCCACGAGAGGAGGGTACGCAGGTAACAACTGAGGAATACCCATTAGGGATAGTTTTAGTTAGTTTTTGGTAGAGAGAAAAGGAGAAGAACATCTAGGAACATAAAGGGGATTAATTGCTTCAAGATTTAATCATTACGGGTTTGTTTTTCAGTTTTAATCCAAGGTTCAGAATTCTTGTCATTGTTCTTGCATGCTTATTTTCCTTATTCGATTCAATCGATTGCTGCGTTCATAATACGTATTTACATGCTTCAATCTAGATTTATCATGAATTCTTTCACATGCAACATTATTATTTCATGCATTAGTCAATTTAACATGTCCGGGTCCGGCTAGGTTTAAAAGGTTGGGATGCATGAACCCAACCTGAGGTGTTAGTGCATGTGTATAACGTTAATCTGATGAATTTAACGATTGATTTTGATCGTATTGCGTAATTACATAATAATTGTGGATCTTTATATCTCGTTTACCTCTGGGTACTCGTGATGATTTAGAGTACAATTTGAGTGTCATTATCGCGATACCGATTTACTCATCCTCAGATTAGGTATGACGCGGGCTTGAACCTCGTATACATAATGCTTGGGAGTACTAAATTCTGGGTCTAATCCATTGGATAAATTTATGGTTAACATTATCACTGCACTACACTAGGGTTGGGGGATTGTATTCCCATCCTGTTTCTTTCATTAGTTAAAATAAAAAGTTTTTGAAATCATCAGTCATTCTCCATTTCGGTAGATTAATTTAGTTGCATCTTTGCTCATTTTCATTATCGCATTTAGTTTAATCATTCCCAAAACCAAATCAATTTTCTTTTTTCTTTAGAGTCAAAGTTAGGATCTTTCTGTCTCGTCCCGTCGTCACAACTTCGTTGTCCTTCTTCCCTGTGGATTCGATACCTGACTTACCGGGATTATTACTTGAGCGACAGGCTTACACTTGAGCCTAGAGTGAACGCACTTCTGAGACACATTTTCAGTCGTGTCATTACTCTATTTTAGTGGATTTTTGTTTTGAAGTGTAGAGACCTCCGTGGATGTTTCCCCAGTTGGGTGGAGTTTTACCACGTTAAATTCTTGTGTACTTGCATACTTACTCTTACTCTCATCGCCTTCTTGAGGCCGTGCTGATTTAGAACATATTTAAGTTTTGTTTTTCTAAACTGGTATACCCATACCTTAAATAACTCATTCATATAATCTTATATACACATCTTGTGTTAGCTGCTTGTTTTGATTAAAGAGTTTCTTCAAAAAAACTGTTCGGAGCCAGTTAAACTGTTTAATCTTGAATTAAACGACTTAAGTGGTATTTTTCAAACAAAAGGAATAACAGAGGAAGGAGCAGTAACTTCAACGACCCTAATGGCTTGAGGCGAATCTACAGACAGAGGAACCTCAGTTATCTGCGAAGTAGCCTCCACAGCGAAAGGCACAATTACCACAATGGGGGAAGGCTTTACTGAAATCTCTTGAGCCTCAGAGGTATCAAACAACGATGCCGAAGGAACCTCAGAAGGGGATAATGAAGCAAAAACAACTTCAGATCTTCGAGGTACCTCTGTCATGGAAGAAGGAAAAATACCCAGAGAAAGTTGCAAATAATATTAAAAGCGTTATATGGCAAGAACACCATATATAAGTGGGCAAATGCACAAGAAAGAGCTCACCTTAGTAATTGTAGAAAAGGGGGAAAGTTCACCGATAGACCTCGCTAGAGGGAAGTGAAGAAGTGAGCCAGTAAGAGTTGAGGCTAGCGAACTAACTAAGATATCCTGGAATACAACAAAAAAACTTAGAACGCAAAAAGGAAGTCAAATTAGAAAGATAACAGGAAAAAAATAGGTGTCACCTCTTTAGGGTTTAAAGGGGTTAAAATAACATTTAGAGGAAGCACAGGCAATGGGGATACCTCAGAAGAAGCCAAAGGAGTATCCTCTAGCTGAGGGGAGGCTCCAACGATTTCAACGGAGGTAGCATCTTTCCTGTAAGCCTCCTTTGCACATTGAGAGGCAGAATAGTGAGAATATGCAGCCCGATCAAGGGAGAACGGGGAAGAGATGCAATGGTCATAGAAAGACCAAACCGTCACCCTACGAAGGGGCTCACGGGAGAAAAATATCTATATGTTTGAATTTCCTATAGAGATGAAAGAAATTTGCACAAGCATTAGAGAATATACCTCACTAAGGAAACTTTTGAAAAAAATTTGAAGTGTTGGAGAACATACCCCTTGCTCTGGAAAAGAGGGGGATAAAATTACCACGGGCGAAAAGGACGATGGGGGTACTGTACAAGATCCTTTAGTGGGATTGTCATCAAAGGCAATAAGCTTAAGGGGAGATGGAGGAGGAGAGGTCATGGGGGGGGGGGGGGGGGGGGGGAGTAGATGGCAGGTGCACCTCATATGCACGCTTCTTTTGGGTCTTCGTACCCAAAGTATTTTTTCATGTGGAAGGACCACTAGCGGTAGATGGGCCATTAAAATTTCTTTTTCTTTGTGTGGCTCCCTTTATGGGATCTACTTAGAAGATGGAAAATGCTGTAGAGGGAGGAATGGTAAGAATGTGTATTCAAAACTCGTGTTGAACCCATTTAAGCTCGGATTGACATTTCACTCGTATCTCCTCACTTTGATCTGCAGACATTAGACATTAGATGGGGAATGAAGACAATAGGGAAAGCGTCACGAGAAACTTTATACTTGGATATAGATTTTGATGAAGTCCCACCTTTTGAAGTCTTTAATTTTTTGGAGGGGGTTGAGAAGGCTCCTCGCCAACAGCACCTTCGGTGTAGGCTCCTTTGATAGGGCCAGTTTATTTTTGCAATGGAGCTTTCTTAGTCCCCTAGGCAGGTGTAACGATTAAAGGGCAATAAGGAGGTAGCTCGCTGGGGGGACCTTTGGGGGTATTACTCAGAGGGAAACCAATCCTTAGAATGGAATTGCCTTTAAGGCCCAGCTTTAAGGCTGGGAAAGTAAGAATGTGTCGATAAACTGGGGGACTTTTAATGAATTCATCGACCTTAGCGAGTTGCATCGACTAATACTTTGTAACAAAATCAGAGGTCACATCCCCCTTCCTTGAAAGGGCAGAAATAGTAATTCAGTCATTAACCACTGAGTAAATAGAACAGGCAACTGAAACGATGTAAAAAGAACAATCCTCATAAAAAGTTGATCTGGGATGAGTCTCTTAAAAAATAGGGCAAGGAACCCCTTGGTCACAATCGAACTATTGACTACAATGGTTTGGGTTGTAGGGCTCTGAAATAGTACCCTGATCAGTATAAGATCGCAGGTAACTTGGGATTAGAACGAGAACAACGACAAATGAGGGGTCTTCAGTGATAAGATCATTCGAAGTAGCTTGGACTATTCTAGCTTCATGTTTAAAAAAAGACCCCAAGTATGGGCATAAAAGTCTTCACCATATGTCCTCATGACAAAGCAACTGGATTTGTCAAAAATGGGAAGAATGTACTTGCAGCTTTGCTTCTTAAGAAATCAAAATAAGCGATGGGGCTTGATGCATTCTCCAGTTGGAAGTGGGTTTTCATTGGCTACTATCTCGGGAAAGCGGGTGTACAGGAAACCCGCTAGGATTATAGAATTGGAAAAGTTAGCCAAGTTTCATCGACCAAGTGATCATTCTATGTCTAAGTGATTCCTATATAGGCAAGTGTAAAAGGACCCTAAAGCCATCGCTGCCAGAGGGAGCTTGTACCCCTGGCCAATCGGATAAAGAGGTTGATAAATCATTGGGCTTATCGGGCAAGACAAAATGGGAAAGATTCACAAAGATATAAGAAAGTAACTCAAGGGGTGGGCCTTTGCCTTTACCAAAATTAGATGAAGTAGGGGCATGAAAGAAGTAGCTGATAAGGGGGTGAAGGTAGCTTTATTCGATGAACCAATGCATCTTCTGCAGATCTGGTCCAAGTCTTTTCGGGATTTTATTTCTTCGACATCTATAGCCTCATCAGAGTAGGGCAAATTACATGTGGGATCAAGCCCAAGTAACTCATAAACATCTTCAAGTGTAATGGTGAATTCCCCCCACGAAATAATGAAGGTGTGGGTCGTGATGTTCCAACGAGATGTCAACACCTGTAAGGCAGCATTGTCTTTAGACAGAGTAAAATCACCAAACCAAATGGCCGCATGAAGCCCAACATTAGCAAGGGTATCAGCATAGGTAGATTGCATATATACGTTCCAGACAGCGAAATGTGTTGGAGAGTCCCCAGGACCTTCGAAGTCTATATAAGTATGGGGGAAGTCACCTTAGTCTAGACAAAACCTCATAGTCCCCTCTGGGGGCAAGAAACCCCAAACAACGAAGTCTTCATCCTCATCAGCCAGGGTCAAGAAATCACACTTATCACTTAAGTGAAAGTCTTACAGGCACCTAAGAAATCATCACCCTCACCAAAGACAGGAGGGTGGTGGTAGAGGAAAAATCTTTCTTGGCGAGCTGCTAATAGAGCGACGGCATCCAAGGCGGTGGCAGGAGTAGCAGTAGTGGCTGGAACAACTGGTGCACTTGAAGAAGCCAGTGGAGAAGTTGAGAGAAGAAAGCTCATGATAGGGAATAAAGAATAAGCTGAGCGGGGCACAGTAGTGGCTGTGGATGGTGGTAAAAGGAGGAGGAAGAAAGAGTTCCAACAAAGAGAAAAGCTTGAGAAGAGTTTGACAATGGCGGAAGAAATCTTTTTTTTTTTCTCTCAAAAGTTCTGAAAACACAAAGACAAAGGAAAGCGGGAAAAAAATGCTATGTGTTGGAGATATTAAATGTTTTGAATTTAAATATGCGGTTGAGTTTTCCCTCTAAGGCACGTGCCTAGTCGTCCATGATGATTATAAATGGACACACGTCACTTCGAAAAAGGACTTGATAGTTGAAAAGATGGCGTCACGTCATTTAATGAAGGGACACTTGGGGAGGAAAGAAAGTTACTTTAAAAAGAAGTAAGGGCTTGGCGCCAATTATTTTTTTATTATAAATCTAGTGGAATCCCAAAAGTCCTAACGAAACAATTATCCCCTCGCTATAAGTTCACTCAATGGTAGAATGGAATGAAGCATATCATGGAGAATTTTCTTTTGAGCCGCTAGAATGACCCTGGTCCATATTTAGAGGCACTTCGAAGAGAATTTTCAGTAACAATATAAAGTCAAATGGAACAAAGGTCAATCAAAGAGAATAGGCACGAGTCTTCACTCAAAGTTAAAAAAAGTCACGATGTCCCCTCGTAATAGGCTCATTTGGGTTTAGCTTTGGCTTGGGTACATTAGGGAGAATTTTCCTTTTTTGATTAGTCAGAGCGATGACGACCAGGATCCATTGATACTTTGGGAAAATTTCAATAAGCGATAAATAAGACCGCAGAAAAGTTCACAATGTCCCCTCACTTTACGCCAAGATATTGACAAGCTTTGGCTCAGGTATATCGGGGAAAATTTAACTTTTCCTGATCAGACTTAACAACAGCAATCCTAACACAACCGCAATGGGGAGAATTTATTTTCCTGCAAAAGAAGGTGGTCCATCGGATCAAGAATTTTTCGTGCAGACATTTCTTGCGCTCATAATAAATCTCAACACGAAAGGGCAAATGTAGGGGGCTTGAAGGTAATCTCTTAATTAGGGAGGGATTCCCCAATTAACAAAAGAGACTCAAAAGAGGAAAGAAACATGAATACAACGAGGCAAATCACCGAGGTAGCTCAATGAAGTAGCTAATTGAGGCAGCTCAATGATGGAGCTCAACGAGGAAACTTATTAAGAGACCTCTTCTTTTATCTTCTGTTTTTTACTTAGTCAAACTGTGTCCTTTTTAACACATTGATTATAATACTGTAACAATTGTAATATTGAGCGTGAAGTCAAACGGTACTCGTGAGAGACCAGGCCTAACAGGGCTTGTGAGAGCTTACATACTCTATCGAATGACCTCGCTGTGGGAACTTCAAAGGGACTTGATTTAGAGGATTGAGAAGTGAGGCAACATTAAGGCTTGTCTTGACCATCTTAGATACACCCGGTAAAACACCGAGAGACCTTTTATCATGAAATCTTGCATAGAGTAACCTTGAATTCCATCGTATATTGAGTTTTTAGCCAAATAGCCCTATATCAAATATCACATCTACTTTAAGTGATGTCATTATCCAGCTACACACTGTCCAATCCTAACTTCAGTAAATCGTCGTGGTATTGGGGCTGTTAGAATTTTTGGTGAGCCACCGCTGTTGTGGCAGTCCTCTAACGCACACTTTATGTAATGACCCCACTTTTATATATAGTTTGTTTTTATACTCTTGTGTTACTTATTATCTTATAAATGTTGTATTATTAGATATGTGGTATTATTGGCTATCAATATAACAAACCCCATTTTTAATTACGAAGAATCAACTGTAAATTGGATCAAATCGAAGTTTTATGACATATCTTAAGGCAAATAATAAGTTTTGGGGTAGAAAAATATAATGTTATGAAACTTTAAGGACTAAAATAAAAATATAAAATGAGCCATTTTGTAAATAAAATATTTTCAAGGACCTCTAAGAAATATTCAAAATATATAGTGTGAAATTACCAAAATACCCTTCATGTGTGAAATGACGCTTATACCCTTATCACCTTTCCACCACGTGCTGGTCACTTCCACCTTCCATAAGTCATCTGTAGAGAGAGAGCTAAACCACTTGTCATCATTTGGTGATATTAACACTGCAAGACCACTCCGAATCGCGACACCTCGGTGTTGAATCACCAATCAAAAAAGCCTAGTCATTAGACACGTGTCAACACCGTAATACTTTTGGAAATCTATAAATAGGGCCTTAGGGTTCATTTGAAACTTACACCAATTCCTTGAGAATTATAGTAAGAAAGAGTGATAGAAAGCTTGGGAAATATCTTAAGAAGGAGTTCTATAATTTCTAAGAAAGAATTCATTTCGTAGGTATGATTTTATTTAAATGTTATAATGTATTTTTATAGTTTTAATTTTGTGTTTTATAGCTTTACTTAGTAGTTATGCTGGTAAAATACACTAAGGACTTCACTAATCAAAACTTAAAGTTTAGAAGAAATCCAAGTTGATTTTATTTTCATGTTAACTTGTTTGAAATTGTATACACGCTTTTAGAAATGATTTTTTAAAAGTAATTGCTCATTATTATGGAATCCTATTTAAGTAATTCCAAAGTCAGGCCCGGTGAAATTTTGTCTAGACGAGATGGTATTTAAGTGGTGCCCTTATGACCCTCCATCTCTACTGGGAATGAATCCGAAAATGTTCTGTGTAGAGGAGATGGTATTTAACCGGTGCCCCTGTGACCCTCCATCTTTACTGGGAACCGACTGATTAGGAAGAACTATGAATTGAATCCTTTAATTACGATCAATAAGTTTTAAAAGTTAAGAAAATGGTTTTTAGTAATCCTTTGAAACAAGTTACTATTAAAATACAATATGTAGACTGGACCTTGTTAAGAACATATACTTAAACCTTTATCGTATTTGTTAGATTAATGTGCGATCGAAGACTCATTATCTATAATTTCGACCTCTATTTTAGGTGAGTACTCTATGCAATTTCTTGCGCATTTTGATTATATTATATTATGCAAACTATGTATATTTTGTGAAATGCTTTTATTCTCAAAATGCATCTGATACCGATGATTCCGTCGTTCGTTATATGTTTATATCTCTCCATATAAACATTTGATTTGAATTCTAAAATTATTGATTCGGCCTATGGAAACTCTCTTACTATGTTGGCCTTGACTACCGGGTGGAAATATTTGGGTGGTACCTTCCCAGCTGGTTTATCGCTGGTGTGCCCTAAACAAGGCGTTGTTCCAGAAATCATGATTATTAGTCTGTTATGTTACCGGGTGGAAACATTTGGTAACACTATCTGTCTGGGTATTAGAGCGTACATGGCCACTAAAACTGAATAATTGACACATGCTCAATTATTTTATCTGCTCTGTTCTGAACTGTTTATTCTGAATATATATATTGTCATTTACTTTATATATATTACTTGAAATTCCTATCTCTATGTATATACCTTCTGTTCTAAATTGAATAGGTATCTATTTTCTGAAAACCTTGGAATATTTAGAGATTGAATCTCATTCGGCTTTTAGCCGATGTTTTATAATTAACCATTTTTCAGAAAATAATTAGGAAAGCGGATGGAACATAAGGGGACTATGTTACAGATTTAGCTTTTAGAGCTCTTTTTCTTACATTAAGTAGAACTTTGTTTTATTAGATAAAGGATGCTTGGCTCTTTAATTAAAAGGCTTTAAAATTTCTTTCAAGTTGTAACTCTTGGATATTTTAATATAAATGAAGTTTCTTTTAGAAAGCTCTGATGATGTAATTCCTTCACTTTCAGTATTTTACGATTCATGACCATGTGATTATACTTCCGCTACATATATTTTAAAACAAAAATTTTAAGGCCAGAATATTGGATGCCTTGGTGGCATGTCAAGACACCCGTTCCCTACTATTTTCGAGTCGGGGTCGTGACACTTTATGAGCAAAATGCATGTTCTGGTACTTAATGGTTATGACGTAGGTTGTGTTGACCCATCAAGCATTGAATACTTATGACTTAAAGTGTGAGGGGAATGCCTTTCTCACTATGGAGGATTGAGATTTCTCAGGATAGGTGCAGAGCTATTTATTGACTTCAACCATTTCTGAGAAGAGAGAGTTCTTTCTGGAGAGTTTCTTGCTAGAGAGAAAAACACATTAAGAGTAAGATAGTTATTGCAAGCGAGAGTTTCATCTACCTTGTAATACCCTGTATTTTTATGACTTTTAAATTTAAAGATTTATTAAATTTAAATTGAGATATTAATTTAATATTAATCATGATTTTTTTTTTATATTTACTAGCGTGATGTGAGTTAGTAGTTATTGGAAATTTGCTGAATATTACTGGATGAGTAAATTAATATATAAGATTGATTTTATTAAAATTGTCATCAGTGGATAAAATGACAATTATGAAAATTTAAGTCGGGATGTGCCTGTGTCGCGTCAGGATTAAATTATTATTATTAAAAGTGAATAAATTATAAGTCACCTGCATGGTCATTTCGAGTGCGCCAATGGGTCCTAAAGGGTCGAGATAGTCAAAATAATGTACCTGGGGGTTTAATTTGGGTCTCGGAACATTTTTAGGCCTAACCGGCAACAAGGGAGGGCATTTTGGTAATTTTCTATTTTTGGCCTTTAATAATGACGGAAATCATTAAGATTATATGAGATGGAGTGCCAGGGAAGTTAGGATTCTTAGAACCAAAAGGGAAGGAGGCCATAGGAAGAAGTAGGGAAAAAGCTTTCCAAGTGTTCAAGGCCAAGAACCACCAATCTTGCACCGTCACCACCACCAAAGCATAGATCGGAAGAAGAGGATTACTGCGATACCAATTAGAGTCATCGAATCAGACCTTTAATTCTCAGGCAAGTATCTATCTTGCTTCTCTTTTAAGTTAATTGTCACACCATGTTAGATTAGGATGACTGAACCTATGTTTAATGGAAGAACTCAAGGATTTAGAGGACCTAATCACATGTTGTAGGGAAAATAAATAAACTCTGGACATCCCAATCATATTTAGAGGATTACCCATGAAATTTGATTAATTTGGAAGTGATAAATCTGTAAAAAGACACAGAACTATGAAAGTTTAGAGGAAAGTTAGGGTTCTTGATAACTAAAATAAATTGTCCATTAATTCCATTCCATTGTTAAAATTATGCATGTTTTACGTACGAAATCTTGCATATATGTGTTTAGAACTTGTGGAAATGTTCTTTAAGAATTTGGGAGTTGTTAATGACATTTTTGGAGAAATTGGAAGATGAAACCCGTAGGTTTTAATGGCAGTTTTTGGGCAAGAACTGCTTAATCGATTCATCGATCCAAGAACATCGATCAATCTATGATCGATCGATCGACCCCATCTGGAAAATTGTATATTTATCGTCCGTTGGTTTAATCCGATTTTAATGCATAGGAACCCATGATTGTTATTGTTGGAGTATAATGGGACATAGATAAGACCAGCAGAGCCTAGGTAGACCCCGTTGAGTGAAACTTACACTACAAGAAAAAATGTCATTTATGTCAATTTAAAAATTTACGTTATGTCAAACAAATGTAAATTGACATAAATAATATGTATTTATGTCAATTTGACTTTGAAGGTAAATTTTTATTTCAATTTAAATAAAATTGAGATAAAAAATAAACTATTCATCTCATATTTATATATAGATGACATAAATATACCCTTTGTAATTTTAGACTTTAACTAAAAACTGGCATAAAAAAAAAAAAGCGGGGCTTGGTTTTTTCACTCCCGCCCCAAATTTCTTTCGTCAAAATCTTTCCCCCCTCACATCTACATCTCTCTCAAACGCTGGTTCTTGTACTCCCTCTCTCGCTCGATCGTAGATTTCTCTCTCTCTCTCTCTCTCTCTCTCTCTCTCTCTCTCTCTTCGCTCTAGAGAGGTCACGTAGATTTCTAGGGTACCGGCAAGGCTCCACTACGGCGTAGGTACAAAAATTTTGCATTTTGTCTTAAATTTCTAGGGTTCCCAGATTGTGTTTTAATCTATGTTTGATTAGTTCTTGATTTTGCTATTATTTTTGGATTTGAATCGTAGATATACAGATTGGTCAAATTTGTGTATATATATGGATTTGCAAGAATTTTTTTGTATAGGTTGCGATTTGTTGATTTGATTTGTGTATGTGTGTTTGTGTTGGAACAGCTATTATTGCTACGGCTCATGCCTTATGGCTAATGATGAAACTCCTACCCCAAGTGATCCTCTACAATGGTCCTGGAACTTGTATACCTCTATGTGTAATTCCATTCCTTCTCAATGTATGCACATACTCTGCTTAGAAATCACATTGAAGTTATTAATGTTTGGTTTTACTTATTTTCCTCATGTTTAATTTCAAATTCATTCCGTTATGTTTTATTTCTAAATGTAATATAGGCATTAGTATTCATGTATATATTTATTGAGACAACATATCTCTATAATAGGTAATAAGATACTATTTGGCGAGGAAGTTCTGCACCCACATATTTGGTGTTTGAATTTTACTATATAGCCTAACTAAGCAATTGTTATTTTCTATATTTTCACATCATAATTTGGCTTTTCTCACGATCAATATTTAACATACATTTTGTATACAAAAACACATAAATAATTGTTATTTGATTTTATTTGTGGATGTTTATATGGGATTATAAGCTTGACATTTTACACTAAATTATATTATTTACAAAAGCCTCAATTAGTTAATAACAATGCTCATTTTCCTATTGATGTTCTTATTTTTTTTGTTCGTCGTTTAGTTCTGGGAGTAACATGAAGAATGATAGTATGCGCATCTTGCTGCAAAGGTTTTCTAAGTAAGTTTGATATTATTAATGGACTCACGCATGTTTGATACATGTTATTTGTTGATGAACTATTTTTATAGTTATGATGAGGTAATATCTTGGAGGTTTCATGTTTCCTTAATTTTTATTCTTTACCGAGCTACTTTTTCTACAATTATTTCTTGGCATGATGAGTAATCCCAGGGTCTATATGATCTGTTGCTTCAAGTTTTTATTCGATTCGATTTATTCTTCAATTTAGTGGACTTACATTATTCTATATAACATTACAGAACCGTAATGTCATATGACATTACAGACATGACATGGGAGAGAGTGGCGGTAATGACTGACATGTTACGCAATGATCTTGCCTTTACGATTTTTATCCCCTCGGTAAAATCTTTTGAGGCAGAGAAGATCATTGATACATATGCAATACTTACTCAGGTATTGTGTTTCTCGATTGTGGTTGATTTCTTATGTTACAATACCTTATGGTAAGGATATTACTTATGACTTCTTATCAGCATTCTTTTTATAGAGAATAGTAATAGTACTCTGTATATAGATTTCATCTTGCTGCAAAAGCAAGGTCCCATCCCCTAAAGGATATGCAACTCATTCACATTCGTTCACCCTTTTTGAAAGGCAGAAAATAAGTTTGAATTACACGGCTAAAAATAAGACCATCGTAATAATAGTTTGTTTTAAACCCATAGAAAGTGAATAGAATTCTTTGTTAAAAGGAAACATATTAATTTTTAGGGCCAACATCCTTGAGGGAATTAATCTGCTCGTCTCCCATTGCCGACATCACACTGACCACAAAATCCTTCCCATCGACGAACCCATTTTTAATCTGGGTGAGCAGATTGTCATCGGTGAGAAGCCTAAAATCATCTTTGGTGTTTACATTATTAGTCAGAAGACTAACAAAACCATCTTTAGAGATATCGATTAGCTGATGATAATCAGTACGATTGATATAAGGGACATCACGATTGTGAGATGAAGGAACAATATCTTCTAGCTTCTTGCCATTGAATATCTCAATCGCCTTATAATTGTTTGGGGTCATCTATATATAGTGTAAGTGATACATTTCATTTACACCTTGGAGTCCTAGTGATTATCCTAGTAGTCAGGATATGATTCCACTTCTAATAGGACTGTAGCTTGTAGGTAAAGTCCAATCCATTATGATTTCCAGAGTCCCAGTTGTAGTTAAACTGGGACTGTCCACTCATAGTTATCAATGTTTGGAGGCTGGATTAGCTTCCGACCTACACCATGTCTGGTGAAGGTCGTGTGCTGGTTACAATGGCACTAGGTTGGCCTTCATCATAAAATGTGTCCGACCTAGAGTATATCTGGTGTAGAGTCTGAGCTCGTCCCAATTATAAAGGAGAGGCAAACTATTATAGGGACATGTGGCACATCTTTGGTGTCTATTATTTTATCATCCTTTAAATACCAACAATTCAAGTGTGATAGTGTATTAAACAGGGGTATATCACCGGGATAGATAAAAGAGGTAAGGATATCACATTAATATGAAAGCGTATGCCAAATAATGTACCGTGAAATGATGATTATTGATCCTTGTGCTACTGATAATAAATACAACCTCCCAAGGAACAGTTTGAAGAGGATAATATAGTAGATAGCATATCTTGCATAACATTCATCTACTATTCCCTCCGGTGTGGGCACTGGACAAATTTGTCCCTGAGGGTTGAGGTCCTCACAACTCAGGGGCGTGTTAACCTACCTGTTAGTGCGCCAAGGACCTTCCACCTCAATATTTAACGATGCTGATAGAAAATACTAGAGCTCGATTTCTATGAAAAACAAATACTAAAGTTGGCTCAGTATGTGTAATCATAGCATACAAAGCTCTAACAGATAAGGCATTGCAACCAGCGTTATAAAAATTCCCGCCTAGGCGTTCACTAGTGCTCTGTACCCACCCACCCACCCACCTACCTTAGACTTTATGCTTAGTTGTTAAATAGTTGATTAATAAAAATTAAAATCGCCGAAATAACTGCGTACTCTCCAAGGCGCTACCTACCTTCGACTTTACGCTTAGTTGTTACATAGTTGATTAATAACAATTAATATCGCCGAAACAACTGCGTACCCTCCAAGGCGCAAGCATATCTCCCTCATTCCCCCTCTAAAAGATTGATTATTGGTACAATTATATGGTGATATGTTTTAATAATTTTGTTCAAATGAGTTTCCATAACTTAGAAGCTTTGAGAGAGCATTGGTGAAAACCGTAACCAGGAAGAGAGGAGATGGAAACTATGAGAGAACATACTCTTCATTGCGATATCTTTCAAGCAGGTTCAAATATTTTGAGATCTCCGTAGTTCTCATCAATGGAATTCGAGCATTCAAGATGATCAAGAGAAGCAATGGGTTTATGCATTCTTGTTCATTGCCATTTTTGGTTAATCTTTGTTGACCAACTATGGTGCAGTTGGGGTGGGTTGTTTCGTAAACTTAGATGAAGAAACATGGATTTAGTGGTGGAACTAACCAGTTGGATAACTTTCTTCAAGTCCATATTATGGAGGATTCAAGCTCTGCAGTATTCTGGATCCCAAAGATTGTAATGGGTACTGGTTGGGTTTTTGTGGCCATTGTGTTTCGCACTTTGGAACCAACCTTCAAGTTCTTGCATACGTCAAACCGTAAGATGGACCACCACAGGGTCACTGAAGTTTCGTCTAAAGAGGCAGGCTCCTGTTGGTAATTGGTGGGCGGTTTTTCAAAATCAGTCTTAAAGTAGGCCCACATGTTAAACCTATCCTTAGGATAATTTATAAAAAAATAGTGGTTGTAGATATCAGTTTATTGGTCAAACTAAGTTACAAACTACATAGAAAATTAAGCATAGTAAGCGACATCAAGTGGCCAAGTTAAGGCGACGAGTGAATCAACGGGTTGTGCTGAATCGTTTGCTGACCTCGAACAAGAGTTCGCGTAAGTGTGTGATTCCTGGGGGATGGCGAAAAGACAGTGGACTATTTGTGAGCAATTAGGTGGATTGTGCATAAGCGTTTATGATGCGGCGACGATGCATTGCAATTGAGTGGGCCAGGCCCATTCAGCCACACTCCCATTCGGTCGCGCCCCCTTTATTTTATTTTGTTTAGTTAGTTATTGTCTCTCTCAGTTTATTTAGCCTCGTCCATTATTATTGTCTTTTGACTGAAGCTTTTTCTTGAACGAATAAAGCCCTAGATTTGTTATGGAGTAGTTATGTGTGTTATGTTTGATTGATTGTTCTTGCTTCCATTGCGTATACATCAATTGGTATAAGAGCATTGTTCGCTCTTGGAACATAAAAATGGAAGGGCCCGGAACACACCTTCATTATCAAGGGGCCAATAACTCCTCTTTTGAATGCAGAGCATCTCATCCATTGTAGAGAAGTGGTTATCGAAGTAACCTTTATTGAGAGATAGGGGTTTCAAGCCCCTGGGGAGTAAAATATGACCAATAAGATTGCTATGGAACTATGCAGAAAACTTATCATACACCTCCTCTGAGAGAGTCACCACTAGTTTCACTGTTAGTGGAGGAAGCTTAGATCCATCAATATCCAGCGGTGGCAGAGGCAAGATCTATTTGCGAGCCACATATGAGAAATTCATAAGAACATAGCCAGAATATGGTTTTATTGATGGGGAAGAGTAGAACCGAGGATGAAGAAGTAGTGGGACCTTGCATGGCTGAGGTCGAAGCCATGTGGCGATTACCGCTATGGCTCAGAACCATAGAAAGAAGAGATAATTTCTCTCTATAGACATTCTCCAGGAACTTTATTCGCATTTATAACCTCCATATAAATATCGAATATAACTCTCAATGAGACAATATCTTCAAAAAGCTAAACTCTGATCTGATGAACTTGCGGAGCTCGAGTTTTGGTTCATTGTGCATAATTTTTTTATACTCTTCAATTGGGCAGAAATGATTCGGGAAGTGCCATATTGGCACGCATATCTTCAGGCCTGGACTTCGTGTCCGTGTGTACACAGCCATGGAATTAGCTTCTTAATCACATTCGTACATAAATTTTTTAACTATATTTTTTTATTAAACTCATTATTGTTATATATTTAACTCATAATATTATTTTACATCTTTAAGTGATTCAAAACTTTGATTATGTCAGATCACTGAACTCCATGTTGAATATGAACAACGACCACTGCCATTTTTGCTTATGCTAGCACAGAGCAGGACCAGAGACATCAAGTAGCATACACCAGAACGTCTTTTTACTCAGTTTTGGTGGTTCAAAACTTCAAGTATGTCAAAAAACTGAACCCCGTGTAGGATGCAGATGACAACCAAGATCAGTTTTTGCCTATATTAGCATGGAGCAGAGACTAGAGACATCATGCAACAATTGAGGTCCATTAAATGTGCTCCACACACTCAATCAGCAGGAGATTGAGGTTACCTCACCATGAGATGGCAGCCATGGCATGGCACAAGGAAAGTATGTATGGACATCAGATGTATATTATTTTGTTGAACTTTCTTTATTAGCGTGTTGTTTTGTTGCACATGATTTGGGTGTATTCTCTTGAGCACGAGTGCTAGCATCAAGTCATGGGGGTTTAGAATCCCACACCTAACACCTGTGGTCATGACTAGTCCTTCCATGACAACTTTGCACACTCATTTCTCTCTACTGCCATGCTCCCACCCTCTGGCAACTGTCACCGCTCCAGGACTCCAGTTAATGTAAGTTCTTACATTTTTTTCCCTCATTTTTTTGGTCGGCAACTACTGTCCAGCGCAGGCCTCCGGAGATGCATTTTTTCTATTCTTCTCATTTTTTGGTCGGCAACTGCTATCCAGGGCAGCCCTGCTCTGCTTTGCACAAATTAATGATTTGTTTGATGAGAAACTGATTTATAACTTATTTGTTTTGTAAACAAATTTGTTTACAAATAATTTGTTTACAAATTTGTTTATAAACAAATCAGGTTTGTTTATAAATCTGCTTTGTACAAAAAAAACTAATTCTTTACAATCTGATATCGTTTGACATGGCACAAGTATAAATCAGTTTGACATGGGACAAGTATCATATATTTTTCCCTGATTTGTACAAGTCGATGTCGTTTATAAACAAATCAAGTTTGCTTACAAGTCAATGATTCACAACTCTTTGGATTGTTTTTCTTCTTCTTTTAATTAACTTTTTCTTTATTTCTTTGTTATTTGACTTCTTTTCATTATTTCTATAATTTATTTTACTTAAATTCATATATAACTATGTCAACTACTAAGAAGTTGATTATATACACAATGGATGTTACTCAAGCCATTTCAGTGACATGCAAGTGGATGTTTCTTGCTTGCTTTCTAATTAAAATTATATGCATACTATTACTTTATCTATAAATATGTCCATAAATTATATTTTTCTGCCTAATCCATTATCACCAGTCACACGTTTGTAGATTATAATTGAACCAACATGATCGACGTGGAAAGGCCTTCATGTCACATTATTTCATGTATTCTCTTTTTTTTGAAACTATGTGTATTATTGTATAATAAAATGGGATACTTATCCTATCCACCTTTCAATCTCGTTCATAAAAAAGAGAATTTTGGACAACAATTGTGCAACTTTTTCTTTAAGTGATAGTGATGTTCTCTATTTTCTTTTATCTATCTTTTGGTAATGTTTATATCAAACATGCATTATTTGTCCTTGAACCCTCATTTTCCTTGGCACTTTTTTATTTTTCTTCATATTATCTACTATTTTATTCCCATAGACTTTCTTGAATCTTCTTCTTTCTCTTTTGGGACGCAGCTTGGCCCCATATTTTCACTTGATCGAGGAGGTGGACTAGATGGGCCAGGTAAAAGAGTTTTATTAGATATTTATTGTGAGTAAGAGACTTATTTTGGTTGACTGATTTCTTTCTGAAAGTTGGCTTTCTTTTGGTAAGATTATTTGGTCCTTTAGGGACTTTTGGATTTGTGATATGGGTAGTGTGTACTGCGTTGATTTATGACAAGATGAAGTATAAGTTTGTGCATGAAATGTTGTTGATGGGTTTGATATGATTGGAACAAATATTGGACCGAAGTTTGTGGTTAGAGGTCTGAAACCATATCAATTTTGAATTAATACTTCTATATGCAGCTAAGATTCTCACTCAAACAAAGATGCTCTCATCCAATTCAATGCAAACTTCATCAATTTCACGTACAAAGTAAATTCAACATTTTATTAACACTCATTATTCGGGTTGAGGCTACTAAGTTTTGGTCCTTAATTGGAGCATGTTTACCTTACCTTAACTCAGCAGGAATTAACGTATGCAATTAACTCTCTCTATCATTTATGCATGACCCTACTCTTATACATCTTCAAGATTTTAAGATTATACTTCGTATGTTAAAGGCATTAGTGATGGAAAAATAGGCATGTACTCTTATTGTTTAGTTTGATTAGTCCCATAATACATTATTACATTTGTTTGCCAATGCTCGTTTGGTTTCCCAATTTTGCTCAAAGCATAGAGTTCAATATGTTCACACTCTTTGCTTAACACACAACCCTCATAGGATTCCCTTACTGAACTTAAATTAGACATTAATTGTACCATTATTAATCATTTGAAACTTTGCCTCGATTGAAAACCAAAGAAAGACCAACGATTCAATAAATCCATCTACGTATTTCCTTCTCGATCACATTGGCTCATTGCCGATAAATCATTCAGATTTCTTTTCCAATTTTGTTAATAGCTATTGTTTGTTTGAATTGTGTTTTTCATAGGTGATAGATTCTAACAATTGTAGGCCTACTCAAGACGGTGAACTAGTGATGAAAACAAACGATTAGAGGACTACTTTGCAACCAGATTCTCGTCAAAGGATCAATAACAAAATGTAATTTTCTTCGCAATTCAAATTTCTTCATTTCATATTTTAGGTTTGGACTACTAATATAGGTTTACAAGTATAAGAACAAAGGCCTAAAAAGGGAGCCCAAAGCTAATAGAACTTGTCGTGATCATAGACTGCATGCTTGTTATCACCACATAAAACTTGATTTGAGATGAAATTACATATTTAAGGATTTTAACTCTGATTTCAATTTTTTCATCTCATTTATTTAAATTTACGTGGGGATTTTAAACAATTATGTTCAAAGACTCATTTTACTTTGTTATAAATTTCAATTTGGTTGTGGTGAAGATAGTGGTTGCATACATGTTCGTGAATAATTTACTTAATTGTGTTTGCTTGCTCTGCTTCTTGTAGGTATTAATGGATAGACAATGAGAAAATGGATACTTTTGTAGATCAAGAAGAAATCTTGAATAGAAAATTGGAGGGGTCATTTTTCGCTTAGGTAATGGGATTTAGTACTCACACATGCATTTAAGTCTTATTCATTTTTATATAAAACCTTAGAGAACTTTTTGGATGCAAACTTCAATCCAGGAATTTGTAATTTTGGATTAGCTAAATTATTGATATCGCAAATCCCTCACAAATCTTAGAATGTATAAACTTCTCTTTAAGCTTGCATTAAAGGACGTTGATAAGGTGATGAACTCCCAAAGAAATTCTGTCACTTCATACTTTTTGAAGGCCAAGGCGCTCATTATCAAGGTACTTTTTAATTATCTGTTTGTTTTTTCTGTTTTTTCTGTCACCCTCCAATTTGGATAATGATAGTTGACTTATATCTTTAAGACCTATTACCATGGTCACCATGCTCAAGTCCTATTACCATGGTTAAAAGACTTATTTCTTTCTGTCACTTCATACTTATTTCTATCACGACGAGTAAAGTTTTTACTGATATATAGGTACGAGTAAAAGTTTAGGATTGTTGGGTACCATTACATAGTCAACTTGGTCATATCATCTTAGTTTTGACCTTTACCTTGAACCATCCTTATTACTATGATCTCTAGATCATAATCATGTTATGAGTGACTCACTGGCTTGTTATGCTTGTGTTTTACTTTGAACAAACTTTCTTTTGAAAACACTTTGTCATGAATATATTGGGTGTATCATCCCTTATTGAACAAAAGATACTCAATTTTGTCTAATGCTTTTACACAGTGATTCACATATTACAAGGTATTCCACTTAGAATATTGCATTGCTTTGTGTTGGAATTCATTGTCTCCTCATATCTGTTATCTTCAGTTTTGAAAATAGGAAGTATTTATAATAGAAAACAGGAATGCGTTCCTCATATCTATTATCTGTTATCCTCATATCGTCGCTTTTTAATGAAAACAGGAAGCCTAGGCTAGAGTTTGAGAGGAACTGTGGGTTATGTTATCCTGATCAGAAAAGTATTTATAATGCTGATTTCACAGGAAGCCTAGGCTAGAGTTTTAGTGGAGCTGCTAGTTTTTGAAAATTGTGTGTTATTATATATTTGTATATATATATAATGTAACACTTTCTTACTTGGTGTGTAAAAAAAGCTTGAAAACTATATATGTTGGCAACCATTGTATTCTCATATGTAAAATCTGTAGTGATTACGGTAAGGAAGTATAAAAATTAACTAGTGGGAATTATTTGTTTCCATATTGTTCTGTTTTTTAAAGTTAACATAAATTGATTTGTTGTCCATAATGTAATAAACTACTACTTTTACATGCTAGAAGAGATTCATGTTGTGACATTTGAGGTTTGTTGGTCACATATTGTCAATTATCCAAAAAAATGCCTAGATTGTGCCTAAATTTATAAGTTAATTATGTTTTACGCACCTGTCGAAAATGGGTAGGGCATGTGCTATAAAATGTCCAAGTGTTAATGTACGATATGTCACCATTCTAGTAGTTTCCATAATTTTTATATTACAACTGCAGATTGTTGCAAATTTAAGTGCATCCCCTCACATGAGAAGCATATCAATGACAAATTTTAGTATGTGGGGGAAATACTAGGATGGTTTGTGAATGTAATACTGAACATATATTCTTAATCAATAAACTCATTTGGAATATACAGGATTGCTCTCGGGAGCTACTGTGCCTTGAAGTCGAGCTGTTGATTTCAGCTGCGCTTTATCTTTTGTTTGTGTTCCTTCTTGCATCAGCTATGTATTCCTTTCCTTTTCTTTTTATTTCTCCTATTTGATATTTATCTTATTTTGATGGACTTTTTATCCACTAGAAAGAGGTCATGGTATAACAAATTTTTGGATTTTCAGAGGACCTCGTGTTATTCATGCACCCCATTATCATTGTGTCTCTTCCTCTGAACCTCCCTCATAGTCAAAACAAAGATAGACCAGTAAGTAGTACGCGTGGGATGTGCTCAAACTAGTTCTACTAAAACCAACTACAATTGAAAGGGTACACCCCACACCAACAGGGTTGCTGTTGGTGTTGGCTATAGGCAGGAACGGAGGCAGTGAGGGCCTAGGGGGGTTATAGCCCCCACTGATTTAAAAAAAATAGATGTTTATACTTATATAATATTTTGGGTGTAAACTAAAATTTAAAAAGAAAATGAACATAAGTTTAATTAGAAAAACTTGAGAGATAAGTTAATATTCTTACTTGTCCATTTCATTTACGACAGCGGCTATCAATTTTTAACCTCTATTACCTACCCAACACAAGTTGCTCTCCATCCAGCATCAACCTCAAGTCTCCCCTTCTCAAGCCTCTGCTGCACCGTTGCTCTCCATCTAGTCTCCCCTCCTCGCTGCCGCTGCCTCACCTCTAACTTCCACGCCAAGCTGTCCCCCCGCCGGAACCGGAACAGAACAGCAGAGCAGGTAACAGTCAAAGATTTAGTTTTAGTTTTATAATTTATTTTTTCTATAGAAAAGTAAATGATTTAGTTACCGACGAGACTACAATTGAACTAGCATGGGTTGCATCATTAATATTTATTACACATAAATATATAAATTTTAGTCCAATTCTCTTTATAAATTTTTGTCGTACACGTATGTATTCAATTTTGAATTCTTGCCATTTTGTGCTACAAAGAGGTCATAATGTTTGGGGACAATTCATTTGGAGAAATTTTATGAACTTTTAGCATAATGATAATAATGTTCTAATTTGGTCTTCTGTTGTTTTGGTTATAGCTTCTGTGAGAGCATTTATTTGAGTTTTCTGTGTGTTGCAAAAATGAATAAGCAACTGCTTTTTTTGGTTCAATTAACTCTCCCCCTTCGTACATGGTGGATAATGACTACCAAATAGGCTTTCCTCATGGTAAGACTCTCAAGTTACTTGCTAAATAAGTGCGTAATGAACCTATAATTTCTTCTCCTAGTACACTCTTGTAAATAAGTGCCCCATTTAGTGATCCACTATTCTGAGTAAATTCAATTGACTCTCCCCCCTTTATACTAATTTGTAATAGATCTTAGTTGCTATTACGTCGTAGGCGCGGGGTCAATACGGTAGGAATTATATATGTGTTAGGAGTGACTTCGAAGGGCTGGCTTGGCACTGTCAGCCTCAATATCTGGTGCTCTATTTGTGAGTTAAATTGAGTTCATGCCATTAAGCTGGAAATTTTCTTATGCACTCCTCTCTTAATTTCTTTTTAGTTACTGATGTTTTGTTCTTGTTTTAGTTTCCATTTCTCGAATGAGATACTGAAAGCAGTTGAGGTTGTGTTGTGGTCTTATGGAGAGCAGATCTGGCAGTAAAATAGTTAAATGGAGGCAAATTGCCGGAGCAAAAACTCCGTACGGGCGGGCAATCGAAAACCCTAATTGGGTGAGAGGACCCATATCCCTGCTACTCGGATGATCGCTACTAGTGCAGGCAAACTTTTCTCCTTTGTATTCACTCCTTACACATCTTCCTTAGACAATGATTCCGATTCCCAGTTCGGTAACTCATTTTATATATTCAGTTTCATTACTAATACATCATAACATGTTATGTACTTCATACTACTTACTGTCTCAACCTCAAAAATTTGGCAACTAAACCCTACCCTCATTTCACACCACATATTTTCCAACCTTTTTTCTCTTATATCCCACAACCCTTCAAACTAGAAAACTGAACTATAAAATAAATACTAACCATACATACTAACGAACAATAAATATATTAACAAGGTAAGGTGTCAGTGACTGCCTTATGAATCCCCTGATTTTAAGTTTGGTAGTTTCAAAACTTTGCGATAAAAGTTACTTAATAAAATGATAGGAATATTTGGTGGAATTTTATTGACCAACGCATGACAATGAAATATACCCATACTTACAACAGTTGAACTTCTCAAAGAGTCTAGTATGAGCTGAATATTGTCTGCCAAATAAGTAACCTGTAGAGGAGTTGAAGAATAATCTCATATGAACATCAAACAAAAAAAATGCTTCCCAACAAGAACAAATCAGGCCTGTGTATAGCATGCTTCAAGTTGACTATGTACGTAATAACAGATCAAACAAAGAGTAGTCTATATGGGAGATCACATAAAACATCAAAAGTAATTGAGATCATTATAAACCTTCTTTCCTTCTTTTGATATCAATCAGAAAATGGCATATTGGAGGATTTAAAAGGTTAAAGCAAAGTACTTGTGCCACAAAAGGATGATTAAAATCCATTATGACTTGAAAAACAATTGGCAGTTTTTTACATGATTTTTAGTAGTATCCGACTCCATAATTATTAGGTTCTTGAAAAAATAATATAATCTTATGGGATTTGATGTCTCCACAACTTCCATCAGATTTTTACCCTGTACATACGAAGGATAATTGTAACATACCTCAACTTACATCATACTAAATCATTGTAACATGCCTTATGGAGTTTTAGTTGGCTGCCATAATTCTTGAGCTAAATAGATCATACTGAATCATTGGAAATTGTATTTTATTATAAGTCTAGATACATCATATTTGAATCATGGGCAATATATGTTTTTCAAATTCTCGATGCAATATATGTTTTGGGATCCCAACGAAAATACGTATTGCACCTTTTGAGTATATCTTAACAATACAGTTTTCTTGGAATGCATTATGCATCCTTGGTATATCACTCTTCTCAATTTTTTTTAGCCTATTTTCATTTATATTATTTTTTTGTGCTTTTTGTTAAATAACCTTGAAAACAATTGATGATTAAAGTTTCCATTGACGTCATCATGGAGCGTGTCATATACATTGTTTTGTTGTTGCATATTTATAACAACAGTTCTAAAATTATCACTATCTTTATTTAATCTCCACGCATCCTATTTTACGATTGAGAAGGTGAGGTTGTTGCAAATTATCTAGACTAAGTGTTATTGATTATAATTAAATATTGTCCAATGCTTCCAGGTTTTGCACCATGATGTGAATGTAAAAAGTTACACAGTACATTACGTAAATGTGGTAGCTCATACTGGAAACAAACTTCTTCCCTCTTATTTCTTTAGACTAGCTCCACCACTAATGCAACCATTGGGGTAACATTCCATTCTCTTTCAAACTTCGTCCCTTTTATCATGACACATAGTTTTTTTAAATATTTTGCAGTACCTAATACGCATTTGTATTAGATACATATTTGGAAATTATGACCAATTTTTTTAAAATTACATTTTGTTTTGTTGGGGAACAGAATGTTTTCCGTTTTACGATTACGTACTTTCAAATGTAGCCACCATTTGAGATATACTCTCTACTTTGGGGAAAAGTGTTTGAGCCTTTACAACATTATTCTTTCCATATGCAAAAAGTTTCTTAGCGTTATCTTTATATTTAAGAGCCCCCTCAATCAGTTGAAGTCTGAGTTTGAAGGCCACAGTGCTTGCATTACCCTTATATTTAGTGCATATTTGATTTCGCCACTTTATGTCTACCTAGGCATATTTGATTTCATGTTTGAGGCATATATATACCTTCATTCTAATAAGAGGTTCATAGAGGCTTTGAATGAGGCAAACACTGTGTAGCCTTCATTCTAATTGAGGCATACAATGTGTAGCCTTATTTCTAATTGAGGCATACAATGTGTAGCCTTATTTCTAATCCATTCTAATCTTAATGGTTCACCAGTTGATTACACACTGTACATAATGTATGCTCTGTCCAATAACACATTCTATGCTCTTTACAATTACAAAGTGTATTCTCTGTTAATTAAACAATGCATGTTCAAGGTTAAACTTTTAATTACACAGCTTATGGATCATGATTTCATCAACACCATCATGTATACTCTTGGTTACCCTCTTTTACTTTTAAGTACACAGTTTATGTAGTCATCTTCTAATGCTTACTTATATGTTTGATTTTTTCTCAGGTAAGGATTCTGCAGTTTGTGTATTCCATTTTTACCCATTTTTTTTATTTGTTTGATTTTTACCAACTCAAGATGAAATCGATAACAAATGGGGCAGAACGAACTAGATAACAAATCAAGCAGAACGAACCAGCAACCCAATGACTGAAATCGGACTAGCAGCAGCAAAACCAAGCACTACCAAGTGAAACCAAATGGATCAAGAATTGCCAAGTGAAAATTGACCTATCAGTACCATGTGAAAAGGGACCAAGTACTGCCAAGTGTTGATTCAAAGATGGCCGCAACTACCTTCTGTAGGAGAATTCTTAAAAGATTTCCATGTATTTCAATTTTTACATTTTGTTGGATTGGTTGTTACCCCTTGGGTGGATAGTCCAATAAACAAAGGAGACTCTGTCCAATTTTTTTAAAATTGACACTTTGTTTATTTGAGGCACAATGTTATTTTCTTTGATGAATATTGTATATTTCAAGTTATATGTGAATTTGTTTGATGCAATTTAGACTATTTGAATGTTGTTCGACTATTTATTATCTATTTAGAAGGATTGATTTAACCTCAAATAATAGTTGTCTATTGATGGAGTAATATTTTTTTTTAATTTTTATATCAACATTTATGTCAGTCTCGATAAAACTCTCATAAAAATTACTAAAACTGACATAAATGTGATGTTATTTATGTCAGTTTTCGTGAAAATGTGATTAAAAACATGATGAATACCGTAGCTTTTATGTGTGTTCTTAAAAACTGAGATAAATGTGATCTTATTTATGTCAGTTTTATGAACATTTATGTCAGGGCTTTATATGTCAGTTTTGAAAAATTCTAAACCTAACATAAATGGTCATTTATGTCAGTTTTTGACTGACATAAATGATCATTTTTCTTGTAGTGTTAGTGTAAGATGAGATGTTGGGGTTAACGAGGAATTATTCATGTGTATACGAAATCATGCGAACATTTAAAAAAAACATCGACACTCGTAAGGGAGTTAGACCAGAAGTTAAGTGAGTGTATGCCTACTGAAATTATACTTAGAATACTTCGAGAGAGGAGAAGTGAGTATGGAGTGAAATATAAATGAGAATAAAAATAACGAGTCCATTATGCGTAATAATCGAGTAAAATGTGTTAATAACGTATAATTATAGTTATGGGTCGTGGGCACACCTAACTTAGATATGTGGATATTTATACATATATATATGACTGTGTGATTGTGCATATATTATATATCTGTATAAAAATCATATTCGGGCAACTTGCTATCACGGGGCTGTGACAACCCACTCCAAATAATAACGGGTGGCCAGCCCTATACTACATAAATCAGGTATCTTAGATGGTACAGTCTCAACATCAACAACTAAACACTATAATATAAGGCTAACTACCCGAAATCATAGAGTGCGAATTGCCAAAAATTTAAAACTTTTATTTTTAACAATAACAACAAAGCCAATAACGCACGCAACCAACAATATACATCTAACTATGATGTGAAATGTGCATGCCCAATGATATGAAAGAGTACAATACATTTTACAACAAATCTCAATAAAGAAATACCCGAATATGATGTCGGGCAACAGACAATACAATAATCTGATAAATAAAATA
The DNA here is from genome assembly GCA_949130495.1 of Sambucus nigra. NCBI lineage: Eukaryota > Viridiplantae > Streptophyta > Magnoliopsida > Dipsacales > Adoxaceae > Sambucus > Sambucus nigra. Next base: position 415,691,769 of record OX422217.1, read on the forward strand.
TGAAAGTGTTAATCTACAACACTTGAATACTAACTCAATACAACTGAATCCTAATCTAGATGTACAATAGATAGGAATCGACTAAAACCAAGTGCCGCAACAGTCCGCTACTGCCACAGCTCCACAAATCCTGAATGGAGGAATATCAAAGGCGTCCTTGCGGAGGAACGCTTGAAGTAATACAATATATGTACATGGAGGAGGAAAATATAAACGGGTCAGAACCCGAGTTTGAAAAACAGTTTATAGCAAGTGTATTAAAATGCATTATTACATGATTTAGTTGGAATCGAACACTCCATCAAAATTCAACTCGCCTCTCATTTAAAGCGCGCACTAAGCATATGCACGTGTCTCCAAAAGGATGTTCGATTCTAAATTAGGTAAGAGGATTCTAACTTAAAACCCAAAAGAAGTATTTAAGTGAAACCGTCTAACCTATGTCCCAATCTACATTTACCTCAATTTTCTTTAAGTTAAATGCTTTAACATTAAGGTAATAATTACAGTTATCTTTATAATGTTCATGTGTTGAACATATAAAGTTACATGATCCAATCATGTCCACATCATCAAAATACATCAACAATCTCATTTACTAGAATTTATATTCTAGTGATGCCCTTATAAGGCATGAAACCATATATATAATTATTATAGATGAGTTATTAGCATCAAGAGTTAAGAACTAAACTCCTCCCGATTCTCAACACAGTACTGCGTTTCATGCGTGGGACGTCTCGCCGAAGCGAAATCCAAACAAGGAACCCCCCGGTTACACTACTCCTGACCGTATCAATCCTCGGGGCTCATTATGCCCTCAATGCAAGATGCATGTAACCCAAATGATTATTGTCCAATTTTAATTAATTAATATTCCCAATTCTCAACAGTACACAGCGTTTCATGCGTGGGACGTCTCGCCGAAGCGAAATCCAAACAAGGAACCCCCCGTTACACTACTCCTGGCACTGTCGATTATCGGGATAGGTGATATATATGTATATATAATTATGAGCATTAAGGACTAAACTTATCCCCAAGTTCCAACATTACACTGCGGTTCGTGCGTGGGACGTCTCGCCGAAGCGAAATCCAAACAAGGAACCCCTCCGATACACTAATCCTGGCAATGTAGGTCGTTGAGGTCCATTATGCCCTTGACACCCAAAGTACAAGCACAAGCAATAATAACCATCCAACCGAGCTATAACTCGAAGGACGCAGGCTCACATGCTATCATCTTCCAGCAGCCCATATACGTAGCAAACTGGGGCCACCTGGTGGGGTTCAACGACACCCACCTCGTGATCTACTCACGCACACAACGTCCGGGAAGCGGTCATAGTTCCTAACATGCAAGTGAGAGCGTCACATACCCCGACCTCTCACCCCCAAAATAAATAAATATATATATATGCCATTTGCTGACCACAAAGGACGACTATGACCTGGGGAATATCCACATTCTGCTTTTCTAGTCAGAATGCTCACCCTCTACGCACGAAACTTCCCAATGATAGCAAGGAGGGGGTATGCTTAACAGGTATATACACCATCATATAAGGTATACATACAACCCACATAATAAAGATATACCATTATATAAGGTATACCTGAAACATCATATTTATTTCCATTTCCATTATACGCTCTTAGGCGCAATTGATTAACATCATTTATTTAGTGTATCCCTCTCTTTTGAAACACTAACTGACAATATTCACCCATTTACCCCACTTAGTATATGCTATACCAATTCTCGCTTGAAGCTCTCATGTCGCTTCTAGTATGTATTGTCTTCCAATTCAATTTAAGTTAAGGATATTCTATATCCTAATGAACCTCAATTATCATTTCTCATTATATGAGATATCTCCCAAATCAATCATTAATAAGGATATTTCTATATCCATATGCACATCAAATAGCATCTAAAATTCTCTATCCATTATAGGGTTCAATTTATTTTACGACCCATCAAAGTTATCCCATTTGGGGTTGGATTCTAAAATCCGGCACCTCTAAGTCAACCTCATCTACAAGTCGTGAAGTTGTTATCATCACCAAACAAACCTCAAATAAAAGTGGGATTCCCCACTTAGGAAAATACCAAAGTCTCTAATCGTTATTCCTCAAATTTAGTCAATAAGACTCCAAAATTTCTTCTAGGGGAAACTCGCTAAAAAGTCTCCAAAACATGGTCCAAATATCTCCTATAGAGATCCCAAATCGATAACTTCAACCAAAACGGGATGAATTTCTCTTTAGAAACACAATCCCTCCAAAAGCCCTGTTTCCGAATCGATTCGGGCCTATTCCGAATCGATTCGGCCCAACGAATCGATTCGGCCAAGAAGGCGAATCGATTCGGGTCATAAGACCTGGGACTCTGTCTCAGGACGAATCGATTCGGCTGGAGTCCGAATCGATTCGGTCACTCAGACCTGGGCACCTGCATATTTCCGAATCGATTCGGATAGGGGGCCGAATCGATTCGGCCCTGCTGAATCTCGAAAATGGCTACTTTTTAAGTAAGCCAAAATACCCAAAAATCATTTTTATGGTTTTCTCTCCATTTCTCTTCAACCCAATCACAAATATAACCTCAATAATCATCCTAGAATACATATAAACTAGTTTCTAACCTTAAATCCATTTATATACTACAAATCTAAGGTTTTTCCCAAAAGTTAGGTTTTTAACATTTTAAACCTAAAACCCAAAAATCAATCCACAAATCATGCAATAAATGGTACACAACAATTATTTAGCAAGTTTAATCACTTGCCTCGGGTTCGTAGGGTCTGAATCCACGGGAAAATCCCCTCTCTCTCTCTCTTCTTCTTCCTTTTCTTCTTCTTCTTTTTCTTCTTCTTTCTTTCTTTCTCTTTCTCTCTTCTTTTCTTTTGGGAGAAATATCTCCCGTAGGCTTAATAAGCCTAAATCCCAAAATACACATCTTTAAATGATAATACACACTTTAAATGACTCGGTGACTTTAATTCGAGTCAAACGGTCCTAATTTATTTCGGAACCCAAATAGACCCCAAGTACAGTAATTTCGACTTTCTCGACCCTTACGGAAACGATGGTACCCTCAGAATTTCCATTAGACACACTTTTTTTAACGACTCCAAATTTTGACTTCAATTGCCAATTTTAATTATTCTCCAATAAAATATTACTTATTTCTCCCAAAATAAAATAATTACTGTTCCGAAAGTCTTGGGTTGTTACAGGGGCTTTCCGCCCCTCTTATCTCGATTGGGCCTTTATGGGGGATATTAACGCGTACCCTAGAACATATGATTCCTTGGTACAGGCTATCTGATTGATAGTCAGACGGTCCTAAGATACGTGAGGGTATGTGTTGACCTCTTAGTGACTTGGAGCTATGATTCGCCTCCATTTGCATGTGTTTTATGTTAATACAGTTCGAGAGTGATTCCGAACTAGTATTTTCCTTAATATGAGTGATACGGGGACTTGATAGCAGAGTGTGCCAACACCATAGATTTTATGCGGGCTGCCGCTAGTATATATATTATATGAGTAAATAATATATATATATATATATATATATATATATATATATATATATATATATATAATTATGCTTAAGTGTGGGAACTTTCTAGTGTGCATAAAAGTAGTTGAGTAATGAATAAATACTCCGACTCTATTATAAGTGTTTGAGAAATTTTGTGACATCACAAGGATATTTTTATATAAAATAAGATATGTAAGAGCATAAATTTCAGGAATTTATTTGTCTTCGTGATTGAGCGCCTTACTTTGAAGTTAGTTTGCATACTAATAAGGTATCCAGAATTGTTTTTACCGGATATGCCTTATTTTTCGAATTTAGGGACAAAATTTCGTTATTAGAGGGGAAGTATGTAATACCCCGTATTTTTATGCCTTTTAAATTTGGGGATTTCTTAAATTTAAATTGAGATATTAATTTAATATTAATCCGAAGATTTTTTTTTTATATTTACTAGCGTGATGTGAGTTAGTAATTATTAGAAATTTGTTGAATATTACTGGATGAGTAAAGTAATATATAAGATTGATTTTATTAAAATTGTCACGAGTGGATAAAATGGCAATTATGGAAATTTAAGTCGGGACGCGCCTCTGTCGCGTCAGGATTAAATTATTATTATTAAAAGTGAATAAATTATAAGTCACCCGTATGATCATTTCGAGTGAGCCAATGGGTACGAAAGGGTCGAGATAGTCAAAATAATGTACCCGGGGCTTTAGTTTGGGTCTCGGGACGTTTTTAGCCCTAACCGGTAATCCGGGAGGGCATTTTGGTAATTTTCTATTTTTGGCCTTTAATAATGACGAAAATCATTAAGATTATATCAGATGGAGTGCCAGGGAAGTTAGGGTTCTTAGAACCAAAAGGGAAGGAGGACATAGGAAGAAGAAGGCAAAAAGCTTTCCAAGTGTTCAAGGCCAAGAACTACCAATCTTGCACCCTCACCACCACCAAAGCATAGATCGAAAGAAAAGGATTACTGCGATACCAATTAGAGTCAGACCTTTAATTCTCAGGCAAGTATCTATCTTGCTTCTCTTTTAAGTTAATTATCACACAATGTTAGATTAGGATGATTGAACCTATGTTTCATGAAAGAACTCAAGGATTTAGAGTACCTAATCACATGTTGTAGGGAAAATAAATAAACTCTGGACATCCCAATCATATTTAGAGGATTACCTATGAAATTTGATTAATTTAGAAGTGATAAATCTGGAAAAAGACACAGAACCATGAAAGTTTAGAGGAAAGTTAGAGTTCTTGATAATTAAAATGAATTGGCCATTAATTCAATTCCGTAGTTATAATTATGCATGTTTTACGTAACAAATCTTGCATATATGTGTATAGAACTTGTGGTAGTGTTATTTAAGAATTTGGGAGTTGTTAATGGCATTTTTGGAGAAATTGGAAGATGAAACCCGTAGGTTTTAATGGGAGTTTCTGGGCAAGAACTGCTTGATCGATCGATCGATCGACCTAAGAACATCGATCGATCTATGATCGATCGATCGACCCCATTTCCTCGATCGATCGACCCCTCCTGGAAAACTGCATATTTCTCGTCCGTTGGTTTAATCCGGTTTTAATGCATAGGTGAAAAACGTTGCTAATGCCGTTCAATACAAGATTAAACTGTATAAGCAACTCCGAAAAGTTTGTTGGAGAAACCCTTTTCTTTTGAAAAATAAAATTATAAACAAGATGTGTTTACAAAGAAACTTATGTACGAGAGTAATTAAGATTGTGTAATCAGTTTTTAAAACTAAGGCAGTTTCAAAAATTCAGCACACTTATAGAATGAGATGAGTAGATGAAGATAATCAACACACAGTTTTTAACGTGGTAAAACCTCTCCCAACAGAGGAAACATCCACGGTGACTTCTAAGTCACAAAAACAAAAATCCACTAATAACAAATAATAGTTACAAACAATACAACATGCAAGCACACAAATCAACCTATTCTAAGTTTAGGAATATACCCCACTTGGTGTCCTTCTAACTTCTCATAGATCTGATTTGTTGATGATGTTTTTCCAGTTTGCTAACTTCCTTTGCTTTAGCTTCCTTACGTCGACTCAATGATCTCTGATCTTAAACACAACACTTCCAGTGTAGTAGTGTGTTAAGTGTTTATGAAGTGATTCCTATTCACATGCATGAACTCACACACACTTAGATTTACAGACAATCCTATAAAAATTACATATAAAGTCTATATGCAGTGATTTTAGTTTATTTCTTTCTCATAGAACTTCAACCCTTTTTGACCTTTATTCTATCCCAGATTCCACGGATATCTCGCTTATAAAATCGATCAAGATCTTAATCAATCTCTTTTTGAAAACATTTGTGAGATTGAAAATCTCCAAGTGTGAATCCAACTAGGTCAGGGTTAAGTTTCGTAAGAATAGAAACCAGAAAACATTTTCAAAACCAAATGAATAACGATTTTCTTAAATCCAGTAAAAATATGCAGATCTAGTGAAAATGTAACATGCAGAGTATAGATCTAACGTTTCTATGGAAAAATAAACAAGATCTTCACTCTATAGTTTAAGTTGTGAGCAAGATCAAAAGATCAAGAGGTTACAGCAACAATATGAACAAACCACTCTCTCTCTCTCAAACACTCAAGGTTGTGTTTGGGGTTGAATATGTGAAGGTTTGTTTCAGAGGCGAAGTATTTAGGGTTAGGGTTAGGGTTTGGCTAACAGTTTCCCTTTCTCTCTCTTCTCTCTTTTCTTTTCTCTCTTCTCTCTCACTTCTCTCTTCTCTCTTATTTTTTTTTCTCTCAGAAAGACGAATGCCCAAAAGTCTTCTAAGGCTGAGAAGTGGAGGGTATTTATAGGGCTGAGGGAAGGTTCTGGATGTTCGAGGGAAATCAAGGGCTGAGATCAAGTCTTGCAAACTTTGACTTGATCCAAAGGTTATAAAACAGCGGTGGTTTAAAATGTTTGTGATTGGTTCATATGGATAACACCGGGATTAACCAAGAACACATGCAGACCCTCGATTAGGAATGATCCAACGATCAGCAATCAACCATCCAACCTTCTCACACAAGAAACACAACTCGAAGCATCAGGAGGATGACAAGTGTAGGCTTGTGAGTGGCTCTCACACGCTCGTCTAAAATAATTACAGAAGGTACCCTGAAGTCTCTAGTGCTTTGAGATCCTACCCAACCAAACAATTCGAGTGAAAACTGAAGTTTCCAAAATAAGATATTAACCCGACAAACTTTAAAATCCCATTTTATTTATGAAAACATTTATTTAAAAAATGTTTAAAAATGTTTAAAAAATAGTTAAAAATATTTAAAAATTCCCAAAAAATTATTAAAGCTCCAATTCAAGGGGAATTAAACACACACTCAATTTTAAGCAATATGAACACATGTATGCACTTCTAATTGTGTGTAGTGTGATTCATTTTATTCCTTCATAGATCATTGAAGAGGATTAGAGAGAGGTTCTGAGGCTTTTTGGATTCTAGGATGGACAACAAATTTTGTCACTATTTCCAAACTAGTTGAACACTTATACAGTATAGACTTAAGCAAGTCAAAGGTATAAGGTGCTTCAATCTCCCCCTTTGGAAATATGAGACAAAATCTCCTTTGAGTTAGCTTAAAACTCGTAGGGAACCGAAAAAAATAAAACCTAGTCCTATACCCATTTCCTAGAAAGGCAAAAATCACATAACTCAACTATTTACAAATTTTTACACTAGAAAAGGTAGACAACCAGTAGAAGAGATTCCTGCAAATATGCACACTAAGATCAAGCAGTTTAGATGAAATGTGAACAAAATATTGAACTCATAAAACTCAAATTTCTCCCCCATTTTGTCTCAAATGGACAAAGGGTAAAACTTAAGGTTTTAAGAGTTTAATCAGCGCATACCATGCCTATAGAATTTCGCAAATACAGAAATTTGTTATAGTCTAAAGGTTTAGTGAACATGTCTGCAAGTTGCAGATCAGTAGGCAGGTAATGAATTTTAATTCCTTAGTTTCAACAAGTTCGCGTATAAAATGATGTCTTATTTTAATGTGTTTAGTTCGCGAGTGTTGAACCGGGTTTTTAGATATATTAATGGCGCTTTGATTGTCACAATACAATTGTAACTGATCTTCTTTAATGCCATAATCGCTTAACATCTGTTTTATCCATAATAATTGAGCACAGCAACTTCCTGCTGCTATATATTCGGACTCACCCGTAGATAAAGATGTGCAATTCTATTTTTTACTACTCCAACCAACTAAATTATTGCCGACATAATAACAGGCACCTGATGTACTTTTACTATCATCAGTACACCCGACCCAATCAGCATCAGTATACCCTATGATGGTGCTACAGGTATCCTTAGTATACCTAAGTCCAAGATTGAGAGTGCCCTTTATGTACTTTATTATACGTTTTACACTCAATAAATGGCTCTCTTTAGGGTTATTCTGGTAACGAGCACACAGGCATACAGCATACATTATATCTGGTCGTGAGGCAGTTAGATAGAGTAGGCTACCAATAATACTACGATAGAGTGTGGAATCAACTGACTTACCATTTTGATCTTTACATAATTTAACAGTAGTACTCATAGGCGTTTTGGAAACTTTGGCATTGTCTAAACCAAATTTCTTAACAAGATCGAAGGTATACTTAGTTTGAGAGACAAATAGACCATCAGAATTCTGTTCCACTTGAAATCCTAAGAAAAGTTGTAGCTCCCCCATAAGGGACATGTGAAATTCCTTATGCATAATAGCAGAAAAAAATTTAACTTCAGAGTTTGAAGTTGATCCGAAAATGATGTCGTCTACATAGACTTGGGCTATAATAATATTTTTGTCAAAATGTTTGACAAAGAGAGTCTGGTCATTTCCTCCTCTCTTAAAACCCTTATCCAACAAAAAGTTGGAAAGGCGTTCATACCAAGCTCTAGGAGCTTGTTTTAAGCCATACAAAGCCTTTTTTAGATGGAAGACATGGTTAGGGTGTTTAGGGTCAATGAACCCTTTGGGTTATTCTACATATGTTTCTTCGGATAGAATTCCATTTAGGAAAGCAGATTTGACGTCCATTTGATAAAGTGTGAATTTTAAGTGACACGCTATGGCGAAAAGAATTCGAACAGATTCAAGACGAGTGACAGGGGCAAATGTCTCGCTGAAATCTATCCCTTCTATTTGAGAGTAACCTTGAGCAACAAGTCTAGCTTTGTTTCTAAGAATCACCCCATTTTTATCAGATTTGTTCTTAAAGATCCAACGTGTTCCAATAACATTTTTGTTTGGAGGCCGCGGTACAAGATACCAGACATCGTGAATGACAAATTGTAAAAGTTCTTCCTGCATAGCAGAAATCCAGTGTGTGTCATTCAATGCTTCATTAACATTTTTCGGTTCCACAAGGGAGACGAAACATGCATAATTAGCATAATTTCTTAACTGGGATCTAGTACGAACGGGCTCATTAGGATTACCGACCACGTTGTCAATGGGATGATCTTTAGAGACCCAACCAGGTACTTCTGGACTCTCAATAGGTAATGAGTCATCTATTTCTGGTGAATCAGTTTTGAAATCATTTTCAGATTCAACCACAATAGGTGATTCAGATATCTTATTTTCGATAATAGTGTCACTTACAATTACATTTATCGATTCCATAAGGGCCTTAGTACGCAGATTATATATACGATAAGCACGACTGTTTGGAGAGTATCCTAAGAAGATGGATTTATCACCACGCGTTTCGAATTTAGACAAATGTTCTCTGTCCTTACAGACATAACATTGACTTCCAAAAGTTCTTAGGTATTTCAGATTAGGCTTCTTACCGTACCACAACTCATAAGGAGTTTGTTTAGAGTTTTTCCTAAGATAGACTCTATTAATAATATGACAAGCAGTTCTAATAGATTCTACCCAGAAGTATTTGGGCAGAGATTTGGCATGCAACATGACACGTGCCATCTCTTGAAGAGTTCGGTTTTTCCTTTCAACAATACCATTCTGCTGAGGAATCTTAGGGGCACTAAATTCATGTTTGTAACCGTTGTAGTCACAATATTCAACTATTCCTGTGTCTATGAACTCTCCCCCTCTATCGCTACGAATACGATTTACTTGTGTATCCTTCTCATTTTCAATTCTTAATAAAATTTTCAAAAATTTCTAAAACGTGTCAGATTTTTGTTTCAAGAAGGCAACCCAAGTGAATCGTGTGAAATCATCAACCATGATAAGGATATAACTGTGTCCACAAAGACTAACAGTTCTAGAGGGACCAATAAGGTCCATATGGATGAGATCTAAAGGTCTAGAGGTGAGAATGTCTTTAACCTTTTTATGCGAAGTCTTAACTATTTTTCCTTCCTGGCAATGACCACAGACAACACTTGAAATAGGTTTAATTTTAGGAATTCCTCTAACTATCTCTTGACTAGACAATCTACCAAGGATATCATAACTTAAGTGACCCATACGATTATGCCAGATCTCATTGTCATCCATTCTGACAATGTTACAGGTTTCAGAACTAGTCTTGACAGTATAACAATTGTCAGGTGTTCTAAATCTTGTAATAATGCATTCACCTTTATCATTTAAAATTTTACAATTGTTCTTTGAAAAGGTGACTGTATGGTCAGAGTCACAAAATTGTGATATACTTAGGAGGTTGGCTTTAAGGCCTTTAACTAATAGAACATTTTCGAGAACAAGCATTCCTTCTTCTTTAAGGGTTCCTTTACCTATGATTTGAGATGAAACTCCATCACCAAAAACTACTTTCCCACCAGCAAATCTGGTTTTGTTTAAAAGTTTGGTTTCATCTCCTGTCATATGTTTGGAGCATCCTGAATCTAAATACCAACCAGATGAAGTGTGTTCAGCTTTTAAAGCAGTGATGACAATGTTACACTTCATTTGGGGTAAAAGATCATCTTTTCTAACCCAAATAGCTCTAGTTTTAATTTTGCGCAAGTTTGCCCTCATTTGATAAAATTTTCGAGAAACAGTTTTTTGTCGAAAAACATTTGGAGCAGCAAACTGATTATTGTGAAAAATTTGAGCTTTTGGTTTAGGAAAGTTTCTAGGAGCCTTTCTCTTAAATGAACTATTAGTTTTGGTCTTTCTATTTCTGTAGTTAGAGTTCTTATGGGGTTGTCTTGGAAGGACATAATTGTTACGATTTTGCCTAGAATAGTTAAAGTTCTTGTAGACAGAAGTGTTGTACACAGGGGTGTTTAGACGCCGAGCATAACAACCTTCAAAGGAATGACCATAAATGTCACAGTAGGAGCAATATTGATTGCTCGAGGGATGAACTTCCTTAGGAAAATTTCTAAAGATAGGTTTAACAGCATTCTGTTCAGAAGTCCTATTCCTAGGAGGGATGGTCTTAAAGACAGAATCAGCCTTTCTGATCAAAGGACAGACGTATTTAGTCTTAAGTGCAGTCTCAGCCTTAGAATTACTAGACTCTCCAATGTCTTTCTCTTGTTGCTTTTGATCAAATTCCTTTTTAATAAAATGAAAGTCTGGACATGTTTCAATTGGTCTTTTGCCCCCAGACACAAACTTAATAGGTTCAAGTTTTGTAGTTTGTGGTTTGTTCTTAAGGCAAAATCCAATACCGGTTCTATCATCAGAATTGGTCTTGGAGTCAACAACAAAGTCAGTAAAACAATTTGAATTGTTTTCAAACTTAGAATTTTTTTTGAAAACAGTAGCTGTCTTTGTTTTTGCTTCCTCCAGTTCTAATAATGTTCCCTTGTATTTCATTTCCAGGGTTTCATTAGTTTTAGTCAACTCTTTTAATTTTTGATCAAAAGTTTCAATTTCAGATTGATGAGTCAGACACTAGTTAGTGTACTCTTCAGCATTCAACTTCACAATAAGACTTAGATCATCTAATTTCTTAGTCAAGTCTCTAATAGTCTTCTCCAGTCTAGTGCCTTTTTTAAGAGTCTTAGCATACAAAGTATGGATATCCGGGAGGTCATCTGTGTCTGAGTCGCTAAGTGAAGTGTGTGTAGTGATCCCTAACGATTCAGTTTTAGTACTCACGCACCCATTTGCATCGTCATTATCGAGATCACTTTGACTCACACACACGGTAGTAGAACTAGCAACATTTTCAGATAATAAGGCATCTAGGCCAGTCGAAACAGTATTCATACTAGCAAGAGTAGGAGCATCATTATCACACACAGGCATATCATCATTGTAAATGATCTTAGCATAAAAGGACATGCAAGGGTCAAGTACATTTGATGACTCAAGTTCATCTTCATCAGATTCGCTTGAATCATCCCAAGTTTTACAGACATTGGCTCTATTGTGTGTGTTGGCTTTATTCAGATTAACTCTGCAATCGTGAGCAATGTGACCTAGTTTCCCATATCTAAAACATTCAATCTTTTTAAGGTCTCTAGTGGGTCTGGAGTTGTTATCCTTCGGATGTTTTTCAAGTCCTCTCTCATGAGGTTTGGAATTAGACAGAGTAGGATAATTAGGCTTGCCTTGTTTAGATGCCTGTTTGTTTCGAAATTTGACAATTTTCTTAAATTGTTTAGACATCAAGGCAATCTTATTATCTAGTTTGTCTATATTGCACTCCTCATCAGAGTCAGAGTTGGTCAAATTAGACTCAAGTTTGGGTATCTTAGAGGCAAAACTCAAGTTAGAGTTGGGCTGTTTTCTTTGTGAATGATTTAATTGTTTCTTAAAGTCTAATTCCATTTCCACAGTCCTAAGTTTGCTACTGAGTAACTCAGGGGTAAGGTTTTGATCATTCATTTCCTCAATAGCATACCTCTTACTGTCAAACTTTTGTGGTAATGACCTTAGGATTTTAGAAACAATTTCATTTCTATCATAAGTAATACCATTAGCATGCAACTTAGTGACTATATCAATCAAGTTCATGTAAAAATCATCAAAAGACTCAGAATCAGACATGATCAAAGAGTTGTACTGCTGGATAAGCATTTGAGTTTTAGCAGCTTTAACTCTTGAGTATCCTTCATGGGCAGTGATTAATGTGTCCCAAGCTTCCTTAGAAGTGGCACAAGATGAGATTCTCTTGAACTCATACTCATTAATAGACATAAAAATGGCATTCTTGCCTTTATTGTTATTTCGAGAAATAGTTTTTTCTTCTTGGGTAAATTCACTTAAGATTTTCTTTACCCTCTCATCACTTCCTTCAGTGGCTGGTTTAGTAGGATAAGTGTATCCATTTTCAATAATGTCCCAGACATCATCTCCTAAAGTCCCTTGGATGAAGGCAACCATTCTTACTTTCCAGTAAGCAAAGTTGTTTCCATCAAAGAGTGGAGGTCTGGACAAATTACCAAACCTTTCATTCTTCTCGTCCATAGTTAGGTTTTTCAGAAAACGATTTCAGAAACACAAGATCTTTTAAAATAAAAGTTAACAGTGCTCTGATACCAATTGAAAAACGTTGCTAATGCCATTTAATACAAGATTAAACTATATAAGCAACACCGAAAAGTTTGTTGGAGAAACCCTTTTCTTTTGAAAAATAAAATTATAAACAAGATGTGTTTACAAAGAAACTTATGTAAGAGAGTAATTAAGATTGTGTAATCAGTTTTTAAAACTAAGGCAGTTTTAAAAATTCAGCACACTTATAGAATGAGATGAGTAGATGAAGATAATCAACACATAGTTTTTAACGTGGTAAAACCTCTCCCAACAGAGGAAACATCCACGGTGACTTCTAAGTCATAAAAACAAAAATCCACTAATAACAAATAATAGTTACAAACAATACAACATGCAAGCACACAAATCAACCTATTCTAAGTTTAGGAATATACCCCACTTGGTGTCCTTCTAACTTCTCATAGATCTGATTTGTTGATGATGTTCTTCCAGTTTGCTAACTTCCTTTGCTTTAGCTTCCTTACGTCGACTCAATGATCTCTGATTTTAAACACAACACTTCCAGTGTAGTAGTGTGTTAAGTGTTTGTGAAGTGATTCCTATTCACATGCATGAACTCACACACACTTAGATTTACAGACAATCCTATAAAAATTACATATAAAGTCTATATGCAGTGATTTTAGTTTATTTCTTTCTCACAGAACTTCAACCCTTTTTGACCTTTATTCTATCCCAGATTCCACAGATATCTCGCTTATAAAATCGATCAAGATCTTAATCAATCTCTTTTTGAAAACATTTGTGAGATTGAAAATCTCCAAGTGTGAATCCAACTAGGTCAGGGTTAAGTTTCGTAAGAATAGAAACCAGAAAATATTTTCAAAACCAAATGAATAACGATTTTCTTAAATCCAGTAAAAATATGCAGATCTAGTGAAAATGTATCATGCAGAGTATAGATCTAACGTTTCTATGGAAAAAGAAACAAGATCTTCACTCTATAGTTTAAGTTGTGAGCAAGATTAAAAGATCAAGAGGTTACAACAACGATATGAACAAACCATTCTCTCTCTCTCAAACACTCAAGGTTGTGTTTGGGGTTGAATATGTGAAGGTTTGTTTCAGAGGCGAAGTATTTAGGGTTAGGGTTAGGGTTTGGCTAACAGTTTCCCTTTCTCTCTCTTCTCTCTTTTCTTTTCTCTCTTCTCTCTCACTTCTCTCTTCTCTCTTATTTTTTTTTTCTCTCAGAAAGACGAATGCCCAAAAGTCTTCTAAGGCTGAGAAGTGGAGGGTATTTATAGGGCTGAGGGAAGGTTCTGGATGTTCGAGGGAAATCAAGGGCTGAGATCAAGTCTTGCAAACTTTGACTTGATCCAAAGGTTATAAAACAGCGGTGGTTTAAAATGATTGTGATTGGTTCATATGGATAACACCGGGATTAACCAAGAACACATGCAGACCCTCGATTAGGAATGATCCAACGATCAGCAATCAACCATCCAACCTTCTCACACAAGAAACACAACTCAAAGCATCAGGAGGATGACAAGTGTAGGCTTGTGAGTGGCTCTCACACGCGCGTCTAAAATAATTACAGAAGGTACCCTGAAGTCTCTAGCGCTTTGAGATCCTACCCAACCAAACAATTCGAGTGAAAACTGAAGTTTCCAAAATAAGATATTAACCCGACAAACTTTAAAATCCCATTTTATTTATGAAAACATTTATTTAAAAAATGTTTAAAAAATAGTTAAAAATATTTAAAAATTCCCAAAAAATTATTAAAGCTCCAATTCAAGGGGAATTAAACACACACTCAATTTTAAGCAATATGAACACATGTATGCACTTCTAATTGTGTGTAGTGTGATTCATTTTATTCCTTCATAGATCATTGAAGAGGATTAGAGAGATAGGTTCTGAGGCTTTTTGGATTCTAGGATGGACAACAAATTTTGTCACTATTTCAAAACTAGTTGAAAACTTATACAATATAGACTTAAGCAAGTCAAAGGTATAAGGTGCTTCAATAGGAACCCTTGATTGTTATTATTGGAGTATAATGGGATATAGAGAAAACCAATAAAGCCTAGGTAGACCCCGTTGAGTGAAACTCAGTGTAAGATAAGATGTTGGGGTTAACGAGGAATTATTCATGTGTATACGAAATCATGCGAACATTTAATAAAAGGATCGAGACTCGTAAGGGAGTTAGACCAGAAAGTAAGTGAGTGTATGCCTACTGAAATTATACTTAGAATACTTCGAGAGAGGATAAGTGAGTATGAAGTGAAATATAAATGAGAATAAAAATGACGAGTCCATTATGCGTAATAATCGAGTAAAATGTGATAATAACGGATAATTATAGTTATGGGTCGTGGGCACACCTAACTTAGAAATGTGGATATTTATATATATCTATGACTGTGTGATTGTGCATATATTATATATCTGTATAAAAATCATACTCGGGCTACTTACTATCACGGGGGTTTTCGCACTGGGACGGTCTTATCTCGATTGGGCCTTTATGGTGGATATTGACTCGTACTCTAGAACATAGGATTCCTTGGTACAGGCTATCTGATTGATAGTCAGACGTTCCTAAGATACGTGAGGGTATGTGCTGACCTCTTAGTGACTTGGAACTATGCTTCGCCTGCATTTGTATGTGTTTTATGTTAATACAGTTCGAGAGTGATTTCGAACTAGTATTTCCCTTAATATGAGTGATACGGGGACTTGATAGCAGAGTATGCCAGCACCATAGATTTTATGCGGGGTGCCGTTAGTATATATATTATATGAGTGACTAATATATATATATATATATATATAATATATATATAATTATGCTTAAGTATGGGAACTTTATACTGTGCATAAAAGTAGTTGAGTAACGAATAAATACTCCGACTCTAATATAAGTGTTTGAGAAATTTTGTGACATCACTGGGATATTTTTATATAAAATAAGATATGTAAGAGCATAAATTTCAGGAATTTATTTGTCTTCGTCATCGTAGTTAGAGGTGTGAAACTTTATGGGAAAGCTAAGTTAAAATAAACTTTTGAGGTAAATAGTACGGTAGGCGTGTACACTAGAGGAGAGGTGAGAATTGCTCAAGAGAGTGATGCGTACTAACATGGTTGTTACATTAGCCGGTAAGCAATTTATTTACTTGCTAAACTATTTTTAAATTGTTTTACACTCGGGCTCTGACCCGTTTCCTGTTATTTCTTCTCTTGTATATATATGTATATTATACACGTGCCCAGCCACAGGGGCGTCATGCTTATGTTCTTTGGATCGGACGCACTGCAGCTTGTGTGGGAGTTGTAGGCCATTGCTTAGACGATCTCATTATTGATTCCACTCCTACGTTTAGTTCTTATTAGTTAGGGCATGTGTCGCCCGTTTCTCTATTCAGTTTGGATTTTTTGTGAGAGATTTAGGTTCCTTTATATTTCCATTAGTTGGTACTCTTTGGGATTTAATTACTGTGAGGATGGATTTATGTATAGTTTAAACTAGTTTGGTTTATATGGATGAATCTAATTCATGTGTGTTATTATCCATCTTTAGTATGTCAGAGTTCTTAAATTTTTTGTTATTTAAAAAGGTTTTCATATTTGGATTTAATAAAATGGAAATAAGGTTATAAAATTATTTTGACACTTAACTTAATTATTTAGGGTGTTTAAATTGGAAATTTTATTTTGCGACAGTGATCTTAAGAATGAACCAACTGTTCACCCTGATTTTAATTTAATAAAGGACTGATCACCCGGTATTTAATTATGCGGGGTGTTACTGGTGGTATCAGAGCATCAGGTTCTAGTGTCCTTAGGATCTGTGCGGTTTATTATGCTTCCAGCGTTACTTTGTTTGATATAGAGCCCTATATTTAGGATTGTTGTTTTCTATGGTGAGATTCCGTTCTCCTGCTATAACATATATACATTAGTTAATCTTAATTGCATTCGGGCGAGTTTGAACAATGAAATATGGAAGGCAAGGGCCGTTGGGTGGACAACAGGAGGCAAGGCTTAATTGAGGTTGTAGAGCATATTAGAGGATGATGACCGTAGTTAAGGTCACCCCTATTATGGCACGGGAAGTCAGGACTGTAAAAGCTAAGGCGCAGCCTATGATTTTGAAGTGCTGCTATAGTCGAAAGAGGTGCGAGAGTAGACTCACCCAACATGGTACGACTGGGAAAAGTTAGACGAAGCATTGTAGAGAACTGTTAGTGGAAATTCTAGAAATGCGAAAATTGTGTGTGTTAGTCCAAGGAGGTAAAGTATCCAAAGGCTTGAACATAGGACGGAGTGTGGCTAACTGGAAGTGAAAATTTGGAGACAAATTTTCTTGGCAAGTCGGAATAAAGTTATCATGGTGGGAGTCAGCCACTACTTTTAGAAGTGGAATGCTATGCCTATAGGAGAATCTTAGGTACAGTTTGACCGCATGTTCCTTCACCAGATGTTCAGGATAAGAAGTGAACATTGTTCTGAACTCATCACAGGAGGACCTGACGGGGGTCCATTTGTGAATATGAATCTAAACCGTTAGTGAATTTTGGACCGAAAGATGTAGATACAAATGGAGGAAAGGACTCCAAGTGGGAAATCGAGTCATTATAGTAGTTGATAACACTTAAAAAGGGAATTTTACTGGACGGTCAATTCAGAGGTTGACAATGTCATACTTTTTCAATGAAGATGATAATGCTTCTTTGTGTGGGAAGCTAAAAGAATCGAAGAATTTAGTCAAGAATAAGACGAAATACAACGGTGGTAGTATAGCACCACAAGGGGGTGCGGATACACATCAGCGGACCCATTTGAATGAGTCGGATAGCTGAATTCTTTAGTAAGGACTATTGTAGTCAGTAACATGTTCTTTAGGGCCAACAAGGTTAAGCGGACAACGGGGGTAGCCATCAAAAAAATTGAGTCTACCAAAGTTCGAGAGAAGGACAATCCTAATATGGTTAGTATGACAGGTGATAAGTAGATTATGTGTTGAGGTATTTTGTTGAGAGTGAAATCACACGTGCTAAAATATTTTTTCCGAAGCGAGTATAGGGGACAAGAGTATGGTGCTTAGTAAAGGGCAACGATTAAAGCAGTTTTGGTTTGGTTTGGACAGGCGTGTTACGTCCGATGACCATTTGTGCAGTTAAGGCGATTAATAAGGTAGAAGTATGAGTTTTATCCTCAGAGGATGAGGAGTGTTTTATGTGACACGAGCGAGTCACCATATTTTAGTTATTGCTAGATTAGCATGTGAGATGAATTAGTGCGTATAACTATAAACGTTATTATTATGTTAGTATTTTTCCCTATTGTAGTGGGATTATCTTTAGTGATATCCGCGGAGGATGAATGGGTATATTAATAGTGTTATATACTTTATTGAGGTTACTTGTTTTAGTGATGTGATACACGAGTATGCTATTGTCTTAATTACAACTTTATAGTAAAGGTTAGTACGATAGTAGGCAGTTATTGCAAGGCTATTGGAGTGGTTGCCTTAGTGACGCATGTTTTGTTCTGGCGAGGCCTCACCTGCGAGAGGGTCGAACTCACACTTATATTATCTATTTTATAGACTTCGGAGGGAATAATGGACTCGAGATATTCGATCCCGGTGTGTGTAGGGACTTTGTTGTTATGATTCAGTATGTATTAGGTTTACTGTTGAGCGAAAAGAGTTAACTCATTATGATTTTTAGCACTCAGGACTTGGTGATAGAAAGAGCGCATTGTTATATCTATCCTTAAGAAATTTGGGAGTTAAGAGTTAAACCCATATGTTTGGGGACAGGATTTCGAAAACCCCGATTGTATGTATTTGAGGTTTATGGAAATGTGATTACCACCAATACTGAATGATAGTGCAATTGGCAAAAATATTCTTTGTTAATTGTAATTACGGGAGGAGATGTAAATTTTCTGTCAAGAGACGGAATAAAGGGGTACATGCTATGGACGAAGGGCCTAACGGATTTCGATAACCGACAATGCTAGGTATTAGTGTATTGGGGGGTTCCTTATTTGAATTTCGTTGTGCGAGACATTCCACGCATGAAACTTAGCGTAAGGTTGGAAATAGGGAGATATTTGATCAATAGTCCATGAGTTTGGTACCTCGGTCGTACTAAGAGCAGGTAATTATATCTGTAAGTTGGAAGTTGAATTATGATTTAAGGCTAGTGAAGCCGATTGTGTGGTAAGAAAGCATTGAAAGTTTTGTTTTATCGCTATGACTTGAGGGGTGTCACAGGTGGGGAAATAAAGAGTTTGGATGATTTTTAGTGTGGATTATCTGGGAAGAATTTTTAATACAAGATAGGAGACTTGTATTTATTTTGATGTATAGAGCATTAGTGATTTATTTTAGTTATTTTATTTATTCGAGAGAATTGTTGTACTTTTCTGAAGAGATTTGAGATTGGTGATTTCTCTTTTGTTGTTGTGGGATTTAGATGCTCCATTTCTTGTATTTTGTTGGATTTGGGTAGTTTTATCAATGAGTAGAGCGCCGTTCACTCTCCCCGGGCGGTCGGGGTGTTACAAAATGTGGGCATCCTGGTTATCTGATGTTAGAATCGTCCGAGTGGAAGGGACGTGGGAATGTACGTGTGGAATATATGTTTATGGAACTAACATAACGAGGTGGAAGTGATAGAGTGGATTAAGTGTCGCGTGAAGAAGGATGATCCATATATATACGTGTGCTATTAGAGTAGTACACCCGAATTTGATTAGAAGGCTGTAGGAAGCCATTTAAAAAGGGGTATTCCTTAAGAAGGGTAGAATTTAATTATTATATAGAACACTCGAAGCGGAGTTGTAATTCGTCAAATGTTGAGAGTGACTGACGCGTACAAAGAGTGAAGATGTTAGTATGGTATGAAAGGTCCAGAAGTGCACATCGTGGAGAAAAGTGCGCGGATCGGAACTTTCAGTATACGCAAAGGAAATAAGGGGAGTATTAAGTGTCACTTAATGTGAGACATTTCAAATGGAAGTCGATGTTGAGCGGGACATAGTGAGTGGTCTCCTCCTACACCACTCATAGATAGAAATCGGTTGAAACAAGGGGAATAACCAGAGTATTTTATGGCTATCGACAATTCCTATAGTGGAAGAGGCCGGTAAAGTCCGTAAAGTTTCTTGGATGAGTTGCCAACCTCAAGGTAAGATCAAGAGTTCCTTGGAACATGTGGGACAAGATGCCCAAGAAGGAAGTGATTGACACTCCTTGGAGTGATTTACAATATTAGCTAGTGTGACCCAGTCTTCCTTCGAGAGGAAGGATCACGCCGGTACGTGGTCTTACACAGTATTTTTCTGAATTGGGTTGAGATTTTTGGACCCCACCTTCAATATGTGATTTCAGGAAGCACCGGGGGTATCATTTCGTTTTAAGCAGGTTGTATCACCTATGATTCGGGGAGTAACCGAGCAGTGATTAACCATTAGTGGAGTAGTGTGAAAATAATTTTGGATTCATTGTGATCATTTCTTTTCGACAACGGTTCTAGCTAACATGTGGAGTATAGTACGGTAATTGGGGTGGATATTACCTAATGGTAGGGTTCCGTGGGATCACTCGTACCTGTTTATTGTGAACAAGATGCTTATTAAGGTTTTGGTGTGGAAAAACCTTAACTTTTTTCACTATGAATGTTAAGAGGTGGGCGGATAATCATAATTTTGGATTGGTTGAGTTAGAGTCTGATGTTTATGGTGGAATTACCACGTCTATTTTAGGCAAGCAAGTTGTGGTCAAATTTTCGTATGGTTTCTTTCAGAATGGGAGATTTGTGTTTAGATAAATACGAGTAATTGTCAAATAGTGAGGTACGACCTCCCAATAATATTAAAATAATGGGAGTCAATGATGTATAGGCTCGTCTTATGCAAATTTTGTCGGATAGGAGCATATTATGGAGTGTCGTTGATGAGAGTGTTAAACAAGCTTGATGAGAAACGGGGGCTATAGTAATTGAGCGCCTTACTTTGAAGTTAGTTTGCATACTAATAAGGTATCCAGAATTGTTTTTACCGGATATGCCTTATTTTTCGAATTTAGGGACAAAATTCCGTTATTAGAGGGGAAGTATGTAGTACCACGTATTTTTATGCCTTTTAAATTTGGGGATTTCTTAAATTTAAATTGAGATATTAATTTAATATTAATCCGAAAATTTATTTTTTTATATTTACTAGCGTGATGTGAGTTAGTAATTATTAGAAATTTGTTGAATATTACTATATGAGTAAAGTAATATATAAGATTGATTTTATTAAAATTGTCACGAGTGGATAAAATGGCAATTATGAAAATTTAAGTCGGGACGCGCCTCTGTCGCGTCAGGATTAAATTATTATTATTAAAAGTGAATAAATTATAAGTCACCCGTATGGTCATTTCGAGTGCGCCAATGGGTACGAAAGGGTCGAGATAGTCAAAATAATGTACCCGGGGCTTTAGTTTGGGTCTCGGGACGTTTTTAGGCCTAACCGATAATCCGGGAGGGCATTTTGGTAATTTTCTATTTTTGGCCTTTAATAATGACGAAAATCATTAAGATTATATCAGATGGAGTGCCAGGGAAGTTAGGGTTCTTAGAACCAAAAGGGAAGGAGGACATAGGAAGAAGAAGGGAAAAAGCTTTCCAAGTGTTCAAGGCCAAGAACTACCAATCTTGCCCCCTCACCACCACCAAAGCATAGATCGAAAGAAGAGGATTACTGCGATACCAATTAGAGTCATCGAATCAGACCTTTAATTCTCAGGCAAGTATCTATCTTGCTTCTCTTTTAAGTTAATTATCACACAATGTTAGATTAGGATGATTGAACCTATGTTTCATGAAAGAACTCAAGGATTTAGTGGACCTAATCACATGTTGTAGGGAAAATTAATAAACTCTGGACATCCCAATCATATTTAGAGGATTACCTATGAAATTTGATTAATTTAGAAGTGATAAATCTGGAAAAAGACATAGAACCATGAAAGTTTAGAGGAAAGTTAGAGTTCTTGATAATTAAAATGAATTGGCCATTAATTCAATTCCGTTGTTATAATTATGCATGTTTTACGTAAAAAATCTTGCATATATGTGTATAGAACTTGTGGTAGTGTTATTTAAGAATTTGGGAGTTGTTAATGGCGTTTTTGGAGAAATTGGAAGATGAAACCCGTAGGTTTTAATGGGAGTTTCTAGGCAAGAACTGCTTAATCGATCGATCGACCTAAGAACATCGATCGATCTATGATCGATCGATCGACCCCATTTCCTCGATCGATCGACCCCTCCTGGAAAACTGCATATTTCTCGTCCGTTGGTTTAATCCGGTTTTAATGCATAGGAACCGTTGATTGTTATTATTGGAGTATAATGGGATATAGAGAAAACCAATAAAGCCTAGGTATACCCCGTTGAGTTAAACTTAGTGTAAGATAAGATGTTGGGGTTAACGAGGAATTATTCATGTGTATACGAAATCATGCGAACATTTAATAAAAAGATCGAGACTCGTAAGGGAGTTAGACCAGAAGGTAAGTGAGTGTATGCCTACTGAAATTATACTTAGAATACTTCGAGAGAGGATAAGTGAGTATGAAGTGAAATATAAATGAGAATAAAAATGACGAGTCCGTTATGCGTAATAATCGAGTAAAATGTGTTAATAACGGATAATTATAGTTATGGGTCGGGGGCACACCTAACTTAGAAATGTGGATATTTATATATATCTATGACTGTGTGATTGTGCATATATTATATATCTGTATAAAAATCATACTCGGGCTACTTACTATCACGGGGGTTTTCGCACCGGGACGGTCTTATCTCGATTGGGCCTTTATGGTGGATATTGACTCGTACTCTAGAACATAGGATTCCTTGGTACAGGCTATCTGATTGATAGTCAGACGTTCCTAAGATACGTGAGGGTATGTGCTGACCTCTTAGTGACTTGGAACTATGCTTCGCCTGCATTTGTATGTGTTTTATGTTAATACAGTTCGAGAGTGATTTCGAACTAGTATTTCCCTTAATATGAGTGATACGGGGACTTGATAGCAGAGTATGCCAGCACCATAGATTTTATGCGGGGTGCCGTTAGTATATATATTATATGAGTGACTAATATATATATATATATATATATAATATATATATAATTATGCTTAAGTATGGGAACTTTATACTGTGCATAAAAGTAGTTGAGTAACGAATAAATACTCCGACTCTAATATAAGTGTTTGAGAAATTTTGTGACATCACTGGGATATTTTTATATAAAATAAGATATGTAAGAGCATAAATTTCAGGAATTTATTTGTCTTCGTCATCGTAGTTAGAGGTGTGAAACTTTATGGGAAAGCTAAGTTAAAATAAACTTTTGAGGTAAATAGTACGGTAGGCGTGTACACTAGAGGAGAGGTGAGAATTGCTCAAGAGAGTGATGCGTACTAACATGGTTGTTACATTAGCCGGTAAGCAATTTATTTACTTGCTAAACTATTTTTAAATTGTTTTACACTCGGGCTCTGACCCGTTTCCTGTTATTTCTTCTCTTGTATATATATGTATATTATACACGTGCCCAGCCACAGGGGCGTCATGCTTATGTTCTTTGGATCGGACGCACTGCAGCTTGTGTGGGAGTTGTAGGCCATTGCTTAGACGATCTCATTATTGATTCCACTCCTACGTTTAGTTCTTATTAGTTAGGGCATGTGTCGCCCGTTTCTCTATTCAGTTTGGATTTTTTGTGAGAGATTTAGGTTCCTTTATATTTCCATTAGTTGGTACTCTTTGGGATTTAATTACTGTGAGGATGGATTTATGTATAGTTTAAACTAGTTTGGTTTATATGGATGAATCTAATTCATGTGTGTTATTATCCATCTTTAGTATGTCAGAGTTCTTAAATTTTTTGTTATTTAAAAAGGTTTTCATATTTGGATTTAATAAAATGGAAATAAGGTTAGAAAATTGTTTTGACACTTAGCTTAATTATTTAGGGTGTTTAAATTGGAAATTTTATTTTGCGACAGTGATCCTCAGAATGAACCAACCGTTCACCTTGATTTTAATTTATTAAAGGACTGATCACCCGATATTTAACTATGCGGGGTGTTACACACCTATCATTGACATTTATTGTGAAGGTTTTATCAGCTAACCAGGGAGATATCAGAGGTTATTGGTGTTTTGGTTGCCTGTCAAGATGTGTCTAGGGTGCTTACTTCTCTCTCCCTTTGAATGAGTTATTTATGGGTTCCTTTATTATTATTTGAGTTATGCACGAGAGATTTGTGAGTCCAACTTGAGTGTATGTTATATACAATACTGAGTGTTCATTTGTCATTTTTAAGAGTATTTGGGTTATCGCTTATCACCATATCTATAGGGGTTACGCCTCTGTTTGTATTATTATACTCCCAGGCTTCAAAGGGGACTACCCTCTTACAATTTTTAGGGAAAAATACGATGAATCTTGAGTATAGCAACTTTGTTGGAAACCCAAACTGTGTAAAGATAAGATTCCACGTGGACTACTTTATTGAGTTTGAGCATTAAAGCCTCATTATTAATTTTTAATATTACCATATTATAGGTATAATAAGGATAAATGTATATATCCTCATAATTAGCCATATGATTATATGTAACGACATAAGAGAGAAGATATCTTAAGGTAATTTTCACATTAATATTTTTTTAAAATTCCAGTTAACCCTAGTGTTATGTCAATTACAACTTATAAAGCCTTCGTAAAATTTAAATAACATGGTCAAACCAAGAATAAAATCTAAAAAAATTCTTTTCAAAATAATATTCAATTTTTAAAAAGTCAACTGGAAAACATTTATAGACTTATCAGTTAATCAACAATCTTTTTACTTTAGTACATAAGTTTTGTCCACCAAAAGTTTTTTTCCTTCACAAAAAATATCGAATGAATTTACTCGGTTAAAAACAACACATGCATCTGTAGTAAGTATCATTTTACTATTTTTATTTAGACACACGTAAAGTAAAAAAGAAAAGATTACACATATCTCTGCATGTTTACAAACTAACATATTTTCTCTCAATTAGGTAGTAATTTGAAGGTTATGAAAATAAAGAGGCCTTGTTAACTAAATGTTCTACTAAAATTGACTAACTTATTCCATACCTCAAATCAATATAGCTAAAACCTATCAATGACAGCTATGCACACATAACTTTAAAAGTAGACACGTATCTTTATTTTTGCCTATTTTGCTTTATACATTTGATCTCACAATAAAAACCAATACTATACCAAAAGCATCCTCTCAACAGTAAAAGCAAAAGTCGCTCAACAGCAAAATCAAAATCAAAGCTAATAAATGGTTATTATGTCAATTTTCTTCTTTTCTTTAGTCCTGTTATCCCCTAAATTTTATTCTCGACCCATCATTTTCTCTTTCAGCTCTTTATATCCAACATATTAAATCTCAATCTCTACTTGTCTGCTCTTATAGTAAAACACCTTTCTCAAAATAGTACATTGCTTCACACATGCATACAATCGAATACTAAAAAGATGTATTAAATAATGCTTATATATAATGAAATACATTGCATTAGATGATGTATTAAACAAATACATAAAAAGATATGAAGGCTAACGGACTGGTCCTACTTCGTTTTCAGTATAATATGGAAGAAAAAAAATGTCCCCCAAAAGTCTGCAAATATCATATTACATATTACGCTATCACAAAGATGGTCATTAATGGTAGATATAAAGATAGATAAGATGTATGTGGAGGTATATATAACAAATCGCGGGGAATATGAATCGAAAAAGGATGCTGAAAACAGAGTGTGAGGAAAAGTCGAAAAGGGTCCTGTGAAACGGAAGATATGGAGACAGTGGTATAATAACACAAGTTTCAGCCGTTTTGAGAATTTCACATAATAAAGCCTCATTAATACCTCTAATACTACCGTATTATAAGTATAATAAGGATTTATAAATCGTATAAAAATTGACATATTAGTCATATATTAAATACAATCATACACATTAAATCATTAATATTAATAAAATTTACTGAGATTAAATTAACATTAAGTCACATAAACTCTTTATAATACCCAATGATGGTTTTTAATCACTTAAATAATCGAATTTCAGTGAGTCTTAAGGGGAGTTAATGGGTGAACAGTCAACATCGAATTTGACATATTAAATAACATTTTACCGAGTTGACATAAATATGACCATATTATTAAGGATTCATCAATTTATCAATAATTTTATATCATTTTTTGTCGGGTTATCGTGTCATGTCTCATCATGTGGTACATGTGTAGTTTATTTGAGTAGTTCGATTAAGGCACACACTCAAGGTCTGCAATTTTAGTATGTAGTTGATGTAAAGTGAGACCATATGATATTTGGTTCTACTTGTAATATTTTCTTTTTAGTTGTTTGTCATGTTGGTGTCATTCTCTAAAAAAATATATACTTATGAAAATAGTTGCAATAATAGGTGGTTACTTTTTAAAATAAACATTTGATCGGTAACTAATGAAACGTGTAGGGGAATTAAATCCACAACAATCTAAATTACCAAATTTAATCTTGAATGCATAAGTATAAATACAAATTAAGAGATCAACCTTAATCCTAGTGATATACTAACCTGGTCTATAAAGGTATTGACATTTTCCTCGAAGAGTTATCCTTCTAAATCCATTCTACTCAAGTAACTGGTAACCTCCCACCAAACCTTCTGGATGAAGTTCGATGGGGGTACATCATGCCAACTACATTGAGAGTGTGCACTTGCATAGTCCACTAACGAAGTGACACAAAGAGATGGTGAATATGAAACCTCGCCTAATTAATTACCGGGTGATCAGTCCTTAATTAATCAATTTCAGAATATCAAGTTGGTTCAGATAATGCATCACTGCCGAGAACTCAAATTTTAAATTTAATAAATCTAACCACCTAGTATTTTAAAAAGGTTGATGTCCAAATTTTTTCTTGTCATTAACTACTACCAAAAGAATATCAATAAACACCATGCATCACAGTAACATAAGTACAGTCCAACTGAAGTAAAATAAATGGTTGGAGTAAGCATCTCCAAATACAATCCCAAACAATAAATCAAATGAGAATCCAAAAGAGAGTTTAAAATGACTAAATTTTTGAAAGTAAGCATGAGTAAGGATGACATGTCCAAGCAAGATGAATAACTGAAGAAGGACGGATAGACTGAATCATCTACCAGCAATGATCCTGCAACTTCCACAGCAGCTACAACACGACAACTGAATAGAGTCTCCTAAGGTTGGTGTCCCTGTGGCTGGGCACCTAAAAATAATGGAACAGTAGAAAGATAGACAGAAAAAATGGGTCAGAGCCCGAGTTGAATACAGTTTAAAAATAGCAAGTGCTTAAATTGATTCAATTAGCACAATTATTAATCAAATTAACTTAGCGTACTCACTTGAGATACTCGCCCCTCAATCTAGTGTGCACTTCTAACGAGCCTAACTACCCGTACAAGTCATGATACCCTGACTCACTACTAGGTGTATAATATGAAGTTTGAAAGTCTCTCTAAATAACGTAAAAACCGACGTACTTATAATTCCAATATATAATTAGGATTTCTTTAGGTCTTCTCATATTCTAGATGCCCAACTGATAATACCATAAGTGTACAAATAACAATATTGACAACAACAAAAGGAAACAAACCTGATTTCCCGTATACACACCTTATTCGCTTTATGTATACATATCAAATTATATAAGTATAGAAATATTATACCCTTGGTTAAGAACCCATTAGTACTACGCATACTCAACTATCTAGTTAATTTGCAAAGCTCACGGATAGAGGACAACATGTTCAATCTCTCGAGAACCAATAGAAACATAAACACATATTGGAGGCGAACATAGTCTCAAGCCGATGGGCTACGTACATACCTACGCACCCATATGACCGTCATCACTATCATTCTCACGGATAGCCCATACGTAGGTTCCATGCTCTAGTGGTACAACTCTAAATCCCCCGAAGGCACGCAAGATTCGGTTGTCCACAAAGTGTTAACCTCCATTCGATAGCCAGTAGCTAGGTATGTTATACACATAATATTTTGAACAATAAGCATGCACACCACTTATATAAATTCATTAGCTTTCCCACAATCTAGTGTTTGCAGTACGTATATTAACTCTTATTATAACCCAAACTTTATTCGAGTATACCCTAAGTTGTATTTTCGCACCTCCTTAGTTTTATGAATTTTATACCTTCCAAGGGTCGACATATTCTCCTCTCACTATAATTATCAATATAAGTCACTCAACGATCATACTGGTTTAACACTCACTTGAATAAGCCTACGGGAAGTTCTTAACAAAATTCGAGCTTAAAAGGACCATTCTGGAATCTTGTTAGAAGACCCAACAATCTTGTTCGAACGAGGTCGTTCGAACGAAGGTACTTCGGACGAACCCCCAAACTCATTAGAAGGGCTACTCGAATCTCGTTAGAAGTCTCGCTCGAACGAGGTCGTTCGAACGAAGGTACTTCAAAAGAACCCCCAAACTCGTTAGAAGGGCTACTGGAATCTCGTTAGAAGTCTCGTTCGAATGAGGTCGTTCGAACGACCTGGGCCGGACTTCTAACCAAATTTCCGAAGTTGTACAGTTCGTCTCTCAACTTCGTTTTTCCCAATCTTCACGACTCAAAACTCAACCTAAATTCACTCCAACCCAAATACAATGTTTCCCACTATCCTAAGTCATCTTAGAACACGTAATAACATAATTTTGGAGGTCAAATCATTCTAATTATCATGTAATTTTAATAAATTCCCAAACGTTACCACAAACCCTATTAACATGAACCCATAATTTATTTGTTCATAAAACTCCATTTTAATTCGTGATTTACATCTAGTTCATCAACTTTCACATTTCTACTAAGGGGAAAATCCTCTACATGCAAACCCCGATCAGATTTTTTCTAAATATTCTACATGATTTCATCATAGGAAAACCCAAATTGGTATTTGTTGGCCTAAAACCTCAATATAGGTTAACAAGGGTAATAATTGCTAAGAGAAGAGAAAGATAATCACTTGCCTTAAAAATGAACTTTGGATTTGCAGGTTGAAATTGGTATAGGAACGATCCTCCTGACACGATCTACGCGTTGGTGTGCTTTTTGTTGTGAAAGTTTGAATTCTTGGCTAAGGTTCCAATGGAGTCTCCTTCTTCTTCCTTAGTTCTCTCTCTCTTTCCCTCTCTTCTCACGTAGGTTGAAACTGACAACCGCTAACCCTTAATGCCTTTTTGATTAACCCAATTTTCGTCCATGTAATTATCTTAAAAATCCTAAAGACCAAAATACCCTTTCGGGGTGCCGTTTTGGGTTAAAAAGTCCCGGACTCCCAATAACATACCCAAATAGTGTTTTCTGACTATTTCGACCCTTCCGGACACTCTGGCGCACTCAAAACAGTAGTCCGAGTTATACAAAAATAAATTATCTTTTAACCCCCCAAATATGTACAATTAACGCGACTCATACGCATCCCAAATATTTATAGCATAACTACCGTGTATCTCATTCTCGGCCATACCATTATTTCAATAATTACTAACTCTCATCCCGTTAGTGATTATTATCACAAAATCGGATAAATTTCAATTTAAATTTTCTCCTTTAAATTTAATTAATCCCCATATTCCGTAAATATAGTTATGCGTAAAAAATACGGGGTATTACATACTTCCCCCCTAATAACAGAATTTCGTCCCGAAATTCGAAAAAGAATATATATATACCTGGCAAGAATAACTCTGGATAACTTTCACGCATGTCATCCTCACGCTCCCAAGTTGATTCCTTAACATTATGGTGCCGTCACTGAACACGTACTAATGGTACTACTTTCGACCTCAACTTCCTCTCACTGTGATCCAGGATAGCAACCGGTCCTTCCTCGTATGAGCCATCAGGCTGTAAGTCTATATCCTCCAACTCAATATGAGTATGGTTCAAATCATCTCGAAGAAATCTCCTCAGCAAAGATATATGAAACACGTCATGGACTCTATGCAAGTGCTCCGGTAATCCAAGTCTATACGCAATTGGCCCAATCCTCTCGATGATGGGGAATGGCCCTACATACCTAGGCGCCAACTTCCCTTATTACCAAAGAGCATAACTCCCTTCATAGGAGACACCCGAAGTAATACCTAATCCCCAATGTTGAACTCCCGAAAATAACGTTTTGCATCAGCATAACTCTGCTGTCGATCCTGAGCAACTCGAATATGGCTTCGTATCAACTCTATCTTTGCTGAAGTATTCTGAATTATCTCCAGACCCAGTAACTTGTTGTCCCCCACCTCTAGCCAATAAATAAGTGAGCGACAAGGTCTTCCATATAGGGCTTCAATTGGAGCCATACCGATAGTAAACTGGTAGGAGTTGTTATAGGTAAACTCCACCAATGGAAGGTACTGCTCCCAACTTCCGCTAAAATCAATGATGCACATTCGTAACATCTCCTCCAACATCTAATTCGTCCGCTCTATCTGACCATCCGTCTGCGGGTGATAGGCTGTGCTCAGCCGCAACTCCGTACCCAATGCCTCCTAAAAACACTCCCAAAATCGAGAAATGAACACCTTGTCTCTGTCAGACACAATATTGAGAGGCACTCCATGGAGTCTAACTATCTCTGTTATGAATAACTGGACATACTGTCCCGCGGTGTAGTCTATCTTGACTGGTAGAAAGTGGGCTACTTTGCTTAATCGATCCACTATCACCCATATCGAATCGTGACCCCTCTGCGATGTCGGTAATCCCTTGATGAAATTCATGGAAATGCTCTCCCATTTCCACATAGGAACCTCTAATGGCTGTAGAAGTCCCGTCAATCTCTAGTGGTCCACCTTTACCAGCTGTCAAGTGGCACATTTCGAGACGAACTCGGCAATATCCTTCTTCATTTGGCTCCACCAGTACTGTCTATGCATGTCCTGATACATCTTGTCCCCGCTGGGATGAACTGCAAATTGAGAATCGTGCGACTCCTTCATCACCTTGTGTCGCAGATTTTTATCCTCGGGAATAACCAATCTCCCATTCAAACGTAGGCCCCCGTCTGAACCCACAGTGTTAGACTCAGCCCCCTCGATAAGCAGCTTCACTATATGGCTTTGGCAGAACGGATCATCCGCCAGAGCCTGTACTACTCCCGTAATAATCTGGGGCGTAACCGCCATTACAGACATAAATGATCGAGCCACTGCATCCTGGTTCCCTAACTCCTTCCATTTCACTTTCCACACTCCGGCCACCTCACTAATCGGCCTTCAGCTCAACGCATCTGCTACCACATTAGCCTTCCCCGGGTGGTATTTGATATCAAATTGGTAATCCTTCACGAACTCAAGCCACCGACGTTGACGCATATTTAACTCCTTCTGTGTGAAGAGGTACTGTAGTGATTTGTGGACCATAAATAAGCAAAATTTCTCCCCTAGGAGGTAGTGTCTCCAAATCTGAAGTGCGAACACGACTGCTGCTAACTCCAAGTCGTGGGTGGGGTAATTCCTCTCGTGGGGCTTAAGCTTACGGGAATCATAAGCTATAGCCTGATCTTCCTGCTGAAGTACACCTCCAAGTCCTAATAAATACGCATCAGTATAGACTAGATATTCCACTCCCGGCCTGGGTAATGCTAACACTGGTGCTGAGGTTTACTTATCTTTCAACTCATCGAAGGCTAGTTGACAGGCATCACTCTAAATAAATGTCACCCCTTTGCGAGTTAAGTGCGTCAACAGACCCGCTAGCTTTAAAAACCCTCGAATGAATCTCCTGTAGTATCCGGCTAAACCTAAGAAACTGCGTATTTCGGTCGGTGTCCTGGGCTGTCCCCATTTCCTCACCACTGACACCTTCCCTGGATCCACGGATATCCCTCTATCGGAGATGATATACCCAAAAAATTGCACCTCCTTAAGCCAAAATCCATATTTCTCGTATTTTGCGTACAATTGATGTTGGCGTAGTGTCTGCAAAACTTGCCTCAAGTGCTCGGCATGGTCCTTCTCGATCTGTGAGTAAACCAGAATGTCATCTATGAATACGATGACGAACTGATCCAAGAATTCTCTGAACACTCTGTTCATCAAGTCTATGAACACGGCTGGGGCGTTGGTTAGCCCGAAGGGCATAACCCTGAATTCATAGGAACTATATCTCGTCAGGAAAGCAGTCTTCGACACGTCCTGTTCCCTGATACGTAGCTGATGGTACCCCGATCTCAAATCAATCTTTGAGAAGAAAACCTCCCCTCTCAACTGGTCAAATAAGTCATCGGTTCGTGGTAACAGATATTTGTTCGGTATCGTGACTTCATTCAACTCCCAGTAATCAACACATAACCGTAACGATTCATCCCTCTTCTTAACGAACAATTGGGGAGCACCCCATGGCGAAGTACTCCGACGGATAAACCCCTGCCCCAATAACTACTCAATTTGGTCACGCAACTCCCTCATCTCTGCTGGAGCCATACGGTAAGGTACACGAGCTATCGATCGAGTATCTGGCGCTAAATCAATGACGAAGTCTATCTCTCTACACTGTCATAACCCCAGAATATCCTGAAACACATCGGAGAACTCTCGAACTACAGGAATCGAATCAAGAGGTACCACCACCTCCGTAGAGGTCTACTCCTCTATATAGTATAAATGAGTGGACGATCCTCCCTCAGAGCGAGGCATCGCCACCAGAAACATCTCCTGCCCGGGTATGGAAAAAACTATACTCTTACTATAACAGTCAATCATGGCCCTATACCTGACAAGCCAATCCATACCCACAATCGCGTCATACTCGGACATGTCTAATACGAGTATGTCAGCGAGTAAAATAAACCTCCCAATATCTATACTTACCCATCGATAAATAAAAGAAATAATGGAGCCCTTACTCAACGGCGAATCCACACAAGTGGTCGTACCCTCTGCAGTATGAATTAATCCTGTAGTACGCGCAAACCTCGTGGCAATAAAGCAGTTTGTGGCTCTCGTATCAAATAAAATGGACCCAAATTCCCCTGGATAGAAAATATACCCTTAATCGCTGGTGGGATCTGCGGAACTGCGGCTTGGTGCAAATTATAAACTCGTCCATATTGAAGCTGCCCTTGCTAAATTGGGGCATTTGGGATGGGTGGCAATGGTGCTATCTGTGGGCACTAGGAGGGCTATGGGAAATAACAGTCTCTGGGGTTCCGAACGGACACCGTGCTGCTGCTGCTGGCCCCTACCCTTCTAAGGGCAAGTGTTGCCACACGTGAAACATCTCCCTGGGAAAGGTCCTCCCCACTGGCCCTGCTGTTGTCCCCGACCCTGATGGCCGTTACCACCCTCCTTGGTTATTTTGGCCCTGCTGAAACTGCTGATGGCCCTGATGGCCGTGTTGAACCTGATGGCTAGGTCAAAAGCCTCTCTGCCCATATCTAAATCCTCCTGACCTGAACCTCTTAGTATCCCCTTATTAGGAACCCTAATCATTGTGCCTATGCTGGCCCTGAAACGTTTGTGCCCCACCGGCACCATTCTCTCCTGCCCTGCCCTGCCCTGCTGGCTGGGCTCTCCCACTTTCTTAACCTCGGACAAGTGGAAGCGGTGGTCCTGGCAGTGGAGTAGTGCTGCGTTGACCACATCTGAATAGGTGGCTAGGGAGAGATTGCCTATTTAATGCTGGCGGATCCTCCATATCAACCCATCCATGAAGCATTGAATCTTCTTCTCTTCGATCTGAATCTCTCTTAGCATAATGTTAAGCATATTGGTAAACTCTGCATCGTATTCTACCACGGTCCTTCCCTCCTACTTCAGATTTGCTAACTTTTGACTCATCTCTGTCTAGACAGTCGAAGCAAAATACTTGCGGTCGAATCGCACCCAAAAGTCTCGAATTCTGAGTGTGTCTCTCTCTTCAGCAATGGTGATGGATTCCCACCACTGCAGTGCTGCCCTCACTAGTTTGAATGTGTCCAAAATCTGACTCTGTACTTCCGTGCACTCGTGCATCCTCAAATGCCTTTGGATGTCCTTTTTCCATTGGCTTGCTACGACTACATCGGAGCTCCCTGAATACTCCGGAGGATTCGCCTTCTGGAAGGCATCTCTAACACGCTCCCAAGCAGACGAGAAAACCTGGGCCTGAACTGGAGTCACTGCCGGTGCTTGAGGTGGTGCCTGTTGTGCTACGGCCAAAGCAGTGTTGACCGCCTGAGCCACAATAGCTACCACTTCAGCGGCATTCATTATACCCTGAGCAGATGCAGGCTGAGCCTCTGACTGGGCTTCCCTGGGAACTCTTTGTGCACGCTTTGGAGGCATATGAAAAGAGAGAACAGTTTCATAAGTCTACAGTTATATT
Organism: Sambucus nigra; assembly: GCA_949130495.1. Taxonomy (NCBI): domain Eukaryota; kingdom Viridiplantae; phylum Streptophyta; class Magnoliopsida; order Dipsacales; family Adoxaceae; genus Sambucus; species Sambucus nigra. The sequence continues at coordinate 415,726,293 of OX422217.1, forward strand.
CCCAAATTAGCAGAAGAACGTAGAGCATATAAAGAGTACAACAATCCTAAAATATAGGGATTTATATTAAAGGACGCTACGCGGAAACATAATAAGCATCACATATCCTAAGGACACTAGAACCTGATGCTCTGATACCACTTGTGACACCCCGCCTAATTAATTACCCAGTGATCAGTCCTTAATTAATCAATTTTAGAATATCAAGTTGGTTCAGATAACACATCACTGCCGAGAACTCAGATTTTAAATTTAATAAATCTAACCACCTAGTACTTTAAAAAGGTTGATGTCCAAATTTTTTCTTGTCATTAACTACTACCAAAAGAATATCAATAAACACCATGCATCACAGTAATATAAGTACAGTCCAACTGAAGTAAAATAAATGTTTGGAGTAAACATCTCCAAAAAAAATCCCAAACAATAAATCAAATGAAAGAAACCAAATACAAAAGAGAGTTCAAAATGACTAAATTTCTGAAAGTAAGCATGAGTAAGGACGACATGTCCAAGCAAGATGAATAACTGAAGAAGGACGGATAGACCGAATCATCTACTAGCAATGATCCTGCAACTTCCACAACAGCTACAACACTAAAACTGAATAGAGTCTCCTAAGGTTGGTGTCCCTGTGGCTGGGCACCTAAAAATAATGGAACAGTAGAAAGATAGACATAAAAAACGGGTCAGAGCCCGAGTTGAATGCAGTTTAAAAATAGCAAGTGCTTAAATTGATTCAATCAGCACAATTATTAATCAAATTAACTTAGCGTACTCACTTGAGATACTCGCCCCTCAATCTAGTGTGCACTTCTAACGAGCCTAACTACCCGTACAAGTCATGATACCCTGACTCACTACTAGGTGTATAATATGAAGTTTGAAAGTCTCTCTAAATAACAGAAAAACCGACGTACTTATAATTCCAATATATAATTAGGATTTCTTTAGGTCTTCTCATATTCTAGATGCCCAACTGATAATACCAGAAGTGTACAAATAATAATATTGACAACAACAAAGGGCAACAAACCTGATTTCCCGTATACACACCTTATTCGCTTTATGTATACATATCAAATTATATAAGTATAGCAATATTATACCCTTGGTTAAGAACCCATTAGTACTACGCATACTCCACTATCTAGTTCATTTGCAAAGCTCATGGATAGAGGACAACATGTTCAATCTCTCGAGAACCAATAGAAAGATAAACACATATTGGAGGCGAACATAGTCTCAAGCCGATGGGCTACGCACATACCTACGCACCCATATGACCGTCATCACTATCATTCTCACGGATAGCCCGTACCTAGTTTCCATGCTCTAGTGGTACAACTCTAAATCCCCCGAAGGCACACAAGATTCGGTTGTCCACAAAGTGTTAACCTCCGTTCGATAGCCAGTAGCTAGGTATGTTATACACATAATATTTTGAACAATAAGCATGCACACCACTTATATAAATTCATTAGCTTTCCCACAATCTAGTGTTTGCAGTACGTATATTAACTCTTATTATAACCCATACTTTATTCGAGTATACCCTACCTTGTATTTTCGCACCTCCTTAGTTTTATGAATTTTATACCTTCCAAGGGTCGACATATTCTCCTCTCACTATAATTATCAATATAAGTCACTCAACGATCATACTGGTTTAACACTCACTTGAATAAGCCTACGGGAAGTTCTTAACAAAATTCGGGCTTAAAAAGACCATTCTGGAATCTTGTTAGAAGACCCAGAAATATCGTTCGAACGAGGTCGTTCGAATGAGGTCGTTCGAACGAAGGTACTTCGGACGATCCCCCAAACTCATTAGAAGGACTACTCGAATCTCGTTAGAAGTCTCGCTCGAACGAGGTCGTTCGAACGAAGGTACTTCAAACGAACCCCCAAACTCGCTAGAAGGGCTACTGGAATCTCGTTAGAAGTCTCGTTCGAATGAGGTCGTTCGAACGACCTGGGCCGGACTTCTAACGAAATTTCCGAAGTTGTACAGTTCGTCTCTCAACTTCATTTTTCCCAATCTTCACCACTCAAAACTCAACCTAAATTCACTCCAGCCCAAATACAATGTTTCCCACTATCCTAAGTCATCTTAGAACACGTAATAACATAATTTTGGAGGTCAAATCATTCTAATTATCATGTAATTTTAATAAATTCCCAAACGTTACCACAAACCCTATTAACATGAACCCATAATTTATTTGTTCATAAAACTCCATTTTAATCCGTGATTTACATCTAGTTCATCAACTCTCACATTTCTACTAAGGGGAAAATCCTCTACATGCAAACCCCGATCAGATTTTTTCTAAATATTCTACATGATTTCATCATAGGAAAACCCAAATTGGTATTTGTTGGTCTAAAACCTCAATATAGGTTAACAAGAGTAATAATTGCTAAGAGAAGAGAAAGATAATCACTTGCCTTAAAAATGAACTTTGGATTTGCAGGTTGAAATTGGTATAGGAACGATCCTCCTGACACGATCTACGCGTTGGTGTGCTTTTTGTTGTGAAAGTTTGAATTCTTGGCTAAGGTTCCAATGAAGTCTCCTTCTTCTTCCTTGGTTCTCTCTCTCTTTCCCTCTCTTCTCACGTAGGTTGAAACTGACAACCACTAACCCTTAATGCCTTTTTAATTAACCCAATTTTCGTCCATTTAATTATCTTAAAAATCCTAAAGACCAAAATACCCTTTCGGGGTGCCGTTTTGGGTTAAAAAGTCCCGGACTCCCAATAACATACCCGAATAGTGTTTTATGACTATTTCGACCCTTCCGGACACTCTGGCGCACTCAAAACAATAGTCCGAGTTATACAAAAATAAATTATCTTTTAACCCCCCAAATATGTACAATTAACGCGACTCATACGCATCCCAAATATTTATAGCATAACTATCGTGTATCTCATTCTCGGCCATACCATTATTTCAATAATTACTAACTCTCATCCCGTTAGTGATTATTATCACAAAATCGGATAAATTTCAATTTAAATTTTCTCCTTTAAATTTTATTAATCCCCATATTCCGTAAAAATAGTTATGCGTAAAAAATACGGGGTATTACATACTTCCCCCCTAATAACAGAATTTCGTCCCGAAATTCGAAAAAGAATATATATATACCTGGCAAGAATAACTCTGGATAACTTTCACGCATGTCATCCTCACGCTCCCAAGTTGATTCCTTAACATTATGGTGCCGTCACTGAACACGTACTAGTGGTACTACTTTCGACCTCAACTTCCTCTCACTGTGATCCAGGATAGCAACCGGTCCTTCCTCGTATGAGCCATCAGGCTGTAAGTCTATATCCTCCAACTCAATATGAGTATGGGTCAAATCATCTTGAAGAAATCTCCTCAGTGAAGATATATGAAACACGTCATGGACTCTATGCAAGTGCTCCGGTAATCCAAGTCTATACGCAACTGGCCCAATCCTCTCGATGATGGGGAATGGCCCTACATACCTAGGCGCCAACTTCCCTTCTTACCAAATAGCATAACTCCCTTCATAGGAGACACCCGAAGTAATACCTAATCCCCAATGTTGAACTCCCAAAAATAACGTTTTGCATCAGCATAACTCTGCTGTCGATCCTGAGCAACTCGAATATGGCTTCGTATCAACTCTATCTTTGCTGAAGTATTCTGAATTATCTCCAGACCCAATAACTTGTTGTCCCCCACCTCTAGCCAATAAATAGGTGAGCGACAAGGTCTGCCACATAGGGTTTCGATTGGAGCCATACCGATAATAAACTGGTAGGAGTTGTTATAGGTAAACTCCACCAATGGAAGGTACTGCTCCCAACTTCCGCTAAAATCAATGATGCACATTCGTAACATCTCCTCCAACATCTAATCCGTCCGCTATATCTGACCATCCGTCTGCGGGTGATAGGCTGTGCTCAGCCGCAACTCCGTACCCAATGCCTCCTAAAAACACTCCCAAAATCGAGAAATGAACACCTTGTCTCTGTCAGACACAATATTGAGAGGCACTCCATGGAGTCTAACTATCTCTGTTATGAATAACTGGACATACTGTCCCGCGGTGTAGTCTATCTTGACTGGTAGAAAGTGGGCTACTTTGCTCAATCGATCCACTATCACCCATATCGAATCGTGACCCCTCTGCGATGTCGGTAATCCCTTAATGAAATTCGTGGAAATGCTCTCCCATTTCCACATAGGAACCTCTAATGGCTGTAGAAGTCCCGTCAATCTCTAGTGGTCCACCTTTACCAGCAGTCAAGTGGCACATTTCGGGACGAACTCGGCAATATCCTTCTTCATTTCGCTCCATCAGTACTGTCTATGCATGTCCTGGTACATCTTGTCCTCGCCGGGATGAACTGCAAATTAAGAACCGTGCGACTCCTTCATCACCTTGTGTCGCAGATTTTTATCCTCAGGAATTACCAATCTCCCATTCAAACGTAGGTCCCCGTCTGAACCCACAGTGTAAGACTCAGCCCCCTCGACAAGCAGCTTCACTATATGGCTTTGGCAGAACGAATCATCCGCCTGAGCCTGTACTACTCCCATAATAATCTGGGGCGTAACCGTCATTATAGACATAAATGATCGAGCCACTGCATCCTAGTTCCCTAACTCCTTCCATTTCACTTTCCACACTCCGGCCGCCTCACCAACCGGCCTTCGGCTCAACGCATCTGCTACCACATTAACCTTCCCCGGGTGGTACTGGATATCAAATTGGTAATCCTTCACGAACTCAAGCCACCGACGTTAACGCATATTTAACTCCTTCTGTGTGAAGAGGTACTGTAGTGATTTGTGGACCATAAATAAGCAAAATTTCTCCCCTAGGAGGTAGTGTCTCCAAATCTGAAGTGCGAACACGACTGCTGTTAACTCCAAGTCGTGGGTGGGGTAATTCCTCTCGTGGGGCTTAAGCTTACGGGAAGCATAAGCTATAGCCTGATCTTCCTGCTGAAGTACACCTTCAAGTCCTAATAAAGACGCATCAGTGTAGACTAGATATTCCACTCCCGGCCTGGGTAATGCTAACACTGGTGCTGAGGTTTACTTATCTTTCAACTCATCGAAGGCTAGTTGACAGGCATCACTCCAAATAAATGTCACCCCTTTGCGAGTTAAGTGCGTCAACAGACCGCTAGCTTTAAAAACCCTCGAATGAATCTCCTGTAGTATCCGACTAAACCTAAGAAACTGCGTATTTCGGTCGGTGTCCTGGGTCGTCCCCACTTCCTCACCGCAGACACCTTCCTTGGATCCATGGATATCCCTCTATCGGAGATGATATGCCCAAAAAATTACACCTCCTTAAGCCAAAATCCACATTTCTCGTATTTTGCGTACAATTGATGTTGGCGTAGTGTCTGCAAAACTTGCCTCAAGTGCTCGGCATGGTCCTTCTCGATCTGTGAGTAAACCAGAATGTCATCTATGAATATGATGACGAACTGTTCCAAGAATTCTCTGAACACTCTCTTCATCAAGTCTATGAACACGGCTGGGGCGTTGGTTAGTCCGAAGGGCATAACCCTGAATTCATAGGAACTATATCTCGTCAGGAAAGCAGTCTTCGACACGTCCTGTTCCCTGATACGTAGCTGATGGTACCCCGATCTCAAATCAATCTTTGAGAAGAAAACCTCTCCTCTCAACTGGTCAAATAAGTCATCGATTCGTGGTAACGGATATTTGTTCCGTATCGTGACTTCATTCAACTCCCAGTAATCAACACATAACCGTAACGATCCATCCCTCTTCTTAACGAACAATACGGGAGCACCCCATGGCGAAGTACTCCGGCGGATAAACCCCTGCCCCAATAACTACTCAATTTGGTCACGCAACTCCCTCATCTTTGCTGGAGCCATACGGTAAGGTACACGAACTATCGATCGAGTATCTGGCGCTAAATCAATGACGAAGTCTATCTCTCTACTCTTTCGTAACCCCGGAATATCCTGAAACACATCGGAGAACTCTCGAACTACGGGAATCGAATCAAGAGGTACCACCACCTCTGTAGAGGTCTACTCCTCTATATAGTATAAATGAGTGGACGATCCTCCCTCAGAGCGAGGCATCGCCACCAGAAACATCTCCTGTCCGGGTATGGAAAAAACTATACTCTTACTATAACAGTCAATCATGGCCCTATACCTGACAAGCCAATCCATACCCACAATCGCGTCGTACTCGGAGATATCTAATACGAGTATGTCAGCGAGTAAAATAAACCTCCCAATATCTATACTTACCCATCGATAAATAAAAGAAATAATGGAGCCCTTACTCAACGGTGAATCCACACAAGTGGTCGTACCCTCTGCAGTATGAATTAATCCTGTAGTACGCGCAAACCTCGTGGCAATAAAGCAGTTTGTGGCTCTCGTATCAAATAAAATGGACCCAAAGTCCCCTGGATAGAAAACATACCTTTAATCGCTGGTAGGATCTGCGGGACTGCGACTTGGTGCAAATTATAAACTCGTCCATATTCAAGCTGCCCTTGCTAAATTGGGGCGTCTGGGATGGGTGGCAATGGTGTTATCTGTGGAGGTACTGGGAGGGCTATGGGAAATAACAGTCTCTGGGGTTCCTAACGGACACTGTGTTGCTGCTGCTGGCCCCTACCCTTCTAAGGGCAAGTGTTGCCACACGTGAAACATCTCCCTGGGAAAGGTCCTCCCCACTGGCCCTGCTGTTGTCCCCGACCCTGATGGCCGTTACCACCCTCCCTTGGCTATTTTGGCCCTGCTAAAACTGCTGATGGCCCTGCTGGACCTGATGGTCGTATTGAACCTGATGGCTATGTCAAAAGCCACTCTGCCCATGTCTAAATCCTCCTGACCTGAACCTCTTAGGATCCCCTTATTGGGAACCCTGATCATTGTGCCTATGCTGGCCCTGAAACGTCTGTGCCCCACCGGTACCATTCTCTCCTGCCCTGCCCTGCTGGCTGGGCTCTCCCACCTTCTTAACCTCGGACAAGTGGAAGCGGTGGTCCTGGCAGTGGAGTAGTGCTGCGTTGACCACATCTGAATAGGTGGCTAGGGAGAGATTGCCTATTTAATGCTGGCGGATCCTCCATATCAACCCATCCATGAAGCATTGAATCTTCTTCTCTTCGATCGGAATCTCTCTCAGCATAATGTTAAGCATATTGGTAAACTCTGCCTCGTATTCTGCCACGGTCCTTCCCTCCTGCTTCAGATTTGCTAACTTTTGACTCATCTCTGTCTAGACAGTCGAAGCAAAATACTTGCGGTCGAATCGCACCCAAAAGTCTCGAATTCTGAGTGTGTCTCTCTCTTCAGCAATGGTGATGGACTCCCACCACTGCAGTGCTGCCCCAACTAGTTTGAATGTGTCCAAAATCTGACTCTGTACTTCCGTGCACTCGTGCATCCTCAAATGCCTTTGTATGTCCTTTTTCCATTGGCTTGCTACGACTACATCGGAGCTCCCTGAATACTCCGGAGGATGCGCCTTCTGGAAGGCATCTCTAACACGCTCCCAAGCAGATGAGAAAACCTGGGCCTAAACTGGAGCCACTACCGGTGCTTGAGGTGGTGCCTGTTGTGCTACGGCCAAAGCAGTGTTGACCGCCTGAGCCACAATAGCTGCCACTTCAGCGGCATTCATTATACCCTGAGCAGATGCAGGCTGAGCTTCTGACTGGCTTCCCTGGGAACTCTTTGTGCACGCTTTGGAGGCATATGAAAAGAGAGAACAGTTTCATAAGTCTACAGTTATATTCTCAAATTAGCAGAAGAACGTAGAGCATATAAATAGTACAACAATCCTAAAATATAGGGCTTTATATCAAAGGACGCTACGCGGAAACATAATAAGCAGCACAGATCCTAAGGACACTAGAACCTGATGCTCTGATACCACTTGTGACACCCCGCCTAATTAATTACCCGGTGATCAGTCCTTAATTAATCAATTTTAGAATATCAAGTTGGTTCAGATAACGCATCACTGCCGAGAACTCAAATTTTAAATTTAACAAATCTAACCACCTAGTATTTTAAAAAGGTTGATGTCTAAATTTTATCTTGTCATTAACTACTACCAAAAGAATATCAATAAACACCATGCATCACAGTAACATAAGTACAGTCCAACTGAAGTAAAATAAATGGTTGGAGTAAACATCTCCAAATAAAATCCCAAACAATAAATCAAATGAAAGAAACCAAATACAAAAGAGAGTTCAAAATGACTAAATTTTTTAAAGTAAGCATGAGTAAGGACGACATGTCCAAGCAAGATGAATAACTGAAGAAGGACGGATAGACTGAATCGTCTACTAGTAATAATCCTGTAGCAGCTACAGCACGATAACTGAATAGAGTCTCCTAAGGTTGGTGTCCCTGTGGCTAGGCACCTAATAATAATGGAACAGTAGAAAGATAGATAGAAAAACGGGTCAGAGCCCGAGTTAAATACAGTTTAAAAATAGCAAGTGCTTAAATTGATTCAATTAGCACAATTATTAATCAAATTAACTTAGCGTACTCACTTGAGATACTCGTCCCTCAATCTAGTGTGCACTTTTAACGAGCCTAACTACCCATACTAGTCATTATACCCTGACTCACTACTAGGTGTATAATATGAAGTTTGAAAGTCTCTCTAAATAACGTAAAAACCGACGTACTTATAATTCCAATATAAAATTAGGATTTCTGTAGGTTGTTCTCATATTCTAGATGCCCAACTGATAATACCATAAGTATACAAATACCAATATTGACAATAGCAAAAGGCAACAAACCTGATTTCCGGTATACACACCTTATTCGTTTTATGTATACATATCAAATTATATAAGTATAGGAATATTACACCCTTCGTTAAGAACCCATTAGTACTACGCATACTCAGCTATCTAGTCCATTTCCAAAGCTCACGCATAGAGGATAACAGGTTCAATCTCTCGAGAACCAATAGAAACATAAACATATATTGGAGGCGAACATAATCCCAAGCCGATGGGCCATGCACATACCTACGCACCCATACGACCGTCACCACTATCATTCTCACGGATAGCCCGTACCTAGGTTCCATGTTCTAGTGGTACAACTCTAAATCCCCCGAAGGCACATAAGATCCGGTTGTCCACAACGCGTTAACCTCTGTTTGATAGCCAGTAGCTAGGTATGTTATACACATAATATTTTGAACAATAAGCATGCACACCACTTATATAAATTCATTAGATTTCCCACAATCTAGTGTTTGCAGTACATATATTAACTCTTATTATAACTCGTACTTTATTCGTGTATACCCTACCTTATATTTTCGCACCTCCTCAGTTTTATGATTTTTATACCTTCCAAGGGTCGACATATTCTCCTCTCACTATAATTATCAATATAAGTCACTCAACGATCATACTGGTTTAACACTCACTTGAATAAGCCTACGGGAAGTTCTAAATAAAATCCGGGCTTAAAAAGGCCATTCTGGAATCTCGTTAGAACACCCAGAAATCTCGTTCGAACGAGGTCGTTCGGACGAAGGTACTTCGAACGAGGTCGTTCGGACGAAGGTACTTCGAACGAACCCCCAAACTCGTTAGAAGGGCTACTGGAATCTCGTTAGATGTCTCGTTCGAACGAGGACATTCAAACGACCTGGGCCGGACTTCTAACGAAAATTCCAAAGTTGCCCAGTTCGTCTCTCAACTTCATTTTTCCCAATCTTCACCACTCAAAACTCAACCTAAATTCACTCCAAACCAAATACAATGTTTCCCACTATCCTAAGTCATCTTAGAACACATAACAACATAATTTTGGAGGTCAAATCATTCTAATCATCATGTAATTTCAATAAATTCCCAAACGTTACCACAAACCCTATTAACATGAACCCATAATTTATTTTTTCATAAAACTCCATTTGAATTCGCGATTTACATCTAGTTCATCAACTTTAACATTTCTACTAAGGGAAAAATCCTCTACATGCAAACCCCCATCAGATTTTTTCTAAATATTCTACACGATTTCATCATAGGAAAACCCAAATTGGTATTTGTTGTTCTAAAACCTCAATATAGGTTAACAAGAGTAATAATTGCTAAGAGAAGAGCAAGATAATCACTTGCCTTAAAAATGAACTTTGGATTTGCGGGTTAAAATTGGTATAGGAACGATCCTCCAGACACGATCTATGCGTTGGTGTGCTTTTTGTTGTGAAAGGTTGAATTCTTGGCTAAGGCTCCAATGGAGTCTACTTCTTCTTCCTTGGTTCTCTCTCTCTTTCCCTCTCTTCTCACGTAGGTTGAAACTGATAGCCACAAACCCTTAATGCCTTTTTAATTAACCCAATTTTTGTCCATTTAATTACATTAAAAATCCTAAAGACCAAAATACCCTTCCGGGGTGCCGTTTTGGGTTAAAAAGTCCTGGACTCTCATAATATACCCGAATAGTGTTTTCTGACTATTTCGACCCTTTCGGACACTCTGGCGCACTCAAAACAGTCGTCCGAGTTATACAAAAATAAATTATCTTTTAACCCCCAAATATGTACAATTAACGCGACTCATAAGCGTCCCAAATATTTATAACATAACTGTCGTGTATCTCAATCCCGGCCATACCATTATTTCAATAATTACTAACTCTCATCCCGTTAGTGATTGTTATCATAAAATCGGATAAATTTCAATTTAAATTTTCTCCCTTAAATTTAATTAATCCCCATTTTCCATAAAAATAGTTATGCGTAAAAAATACGGGGTATTACAGTGAATATCTAGAACATTCGCATATTTTTAACATTTATCAAGTCCAAATATTATCATGTATGAATTAAATACCATTCTCAGCATGTAAATAAACAATATAATAAGATGTAACTAAGTAAAGATTACGACATAATAAAATCCTCAAAATGACAAAATTGAATAATCACCCATCTAATACTGAAATAATAAGTGTCTCTTTACACCGTTTGATGTTCAACAAATAAGGCATCGATACGTGGAAATATGAATCAATTATTACAACCGAGCTATACAAAATGCAAATAAGTGATATTAATACAAATTGCTCAGTAAGATAATGACACATGTTGTGCTAAGAATGTGATGTTACCTGACATAATTGCATTGGGTATAATAGCATCGGAGTGGGAATATTTAAAACATATAAACATCTAGCAGTTAGAGTAGTAGTTGCGAAGTCAAGGGAATCTATTATAAATGACTTAAGGACAATCCAAAAGAGGACTATACAGACACAACACGGTTTTTACTTGTTTAAACATTTTCCTTTCCATTCTTCTCTTTTCGTTTCTTTTCGGTTTTCAATCATAGTTTCGGCTTTTTATCATTCTGTCTCATATTTGAAGTAATTTATAAGGTATATTGTAACTCCTTTTCAGACTAATAAAAATTTCTTTGACCTAATTAATTGTCTTTGCATTCCTTAACTTTAAATTGATTTACATTCCTTAATTAAAATTATTTTACTTTTATTAGTTTAAAATTATTTTATTATCCTTAGTGTTAAATAACTTTACTTCACTGTTTTATTTACTTCAAACCTTATTTTTACCTTAAAATTTCCATTTTAAAACTCGTCTTTAGTTATAGTTTATTTGATTTACAAACTTAATTAGCACTCACTATAAAGTCTTGTTAATTGAAGCATCGAATGGTTAAAAAATTATTGATTATCGTAGGCTATGATAATTAATCATTTCGTAAGACCATAACGTTGTTTGGCAGGCTCACACACAATATGAAATACACAGACCAATCAAGTCAACTTAAAATATTTTTGGCATGCCTGGTGGAACTTTAGGGATATATAAGTGTTTATCGTGGATAGGACACGAATGAGTAATGATGGAACTGAAAACATTGGTTAACTTAGTTCAATGAAACAACCCACCACCACCAGATACCAAATGGTTGTGTAAATTGGTCAAGAGGTGAGATTAGACACTAAAAACTAGGAATTGAATGTAATAATGGCTTTGAATTCCAAAAATCTAAATATAATGCCTATTGTAGGTGTTTCTTAAAGCACCCAAAATCATATAATGGACCAACTAAATCTAGTGTTTGATTATTTGGGTAATATCATTGGTTATGATTAAAAAGTGTTTGTAGATGGCACAAGTGCAAGCCATAAAAAGAAGTAGTAAATCTCAGTAAATACGAGGTCGAATTCCACAGGGATTGGTAAAACTATTGATCAATTACACTTACAGAGGCATTTTATCTAACATGTAGTGTGAGTATGAAATTGAAAGTGAATTTGGTTGAACTAAAATGAAGGCAACTAGAAAGTAAACACAAAATAACAAGTAATTGAGAATTCAAATGAGAGTAGAGTTTAGGGATCATAAGTTCAATATGAATCTTAACACAAATGATTGATTGACTCTAAAGATGTATTGATTTGGTGAATCCTCATATAAAATCCAATATCAAGTGTAAAGGTATTAACCAACAACACCTAATTAAGATTTATTATGAACAACTGAAACCAATTAAACTAGAATTATGGAGATCCACCAACTATCCATGTTACTTGACAATATGGATGAAGAGAAAACTCTGCAATATTAACCCAACTTCACCAATCAATACATTCTATAATCAATCTATGCCAAACTAAACATGATTCATATTGAATTCACTACCCTAATGTAATAACCCAGGTTTTTAAATGGTTATTTTTAAATAAAAGAGGACGTTTTATTGGGATTAAAAATAATTTGACCATATTTATTGGATGCTAAAAATAGGCCTAAAAGTTCCATGGGATCAAAAGTCAAAAAATAAATAAATAAATAAAATATAATTATTTTTTGTCAAAAATAAAAGTGCTCAGAAAATTTTGAAAATATCCATACCGACTCAAAATTTAATTTTGAGCAACTTTACCTTCTTCGACATTTTCAAAAAATATAATTTACACTTGATTTAGGCCATTTTTTGGTTTGTCTGGACTTCTTCTTTTTTTCTAAACTTTAATCATTTTCTTGCCTTATTTAAAGGGATGGTGGGAAACCCTTTTTGACCATTTTTGAAGCAACTTTCGAAATAATATTTTGGCAGCATACATATTGTATATTACTCTCCTTTTATATATACACCTTAGCCCCTTTTAATTTATACATTCAACCTTAGTTTTTGGAGGTGTTCTTGGGTCTGTTTTGGTGTTGGATCTTGGAAGAGTTTTGATGATTCTTGGGAGATGATTTTGATTATGTAATCTGAGATTTCTGGGCAGATTTATAATGTTTCTTTTGGTGTTTTAAGGTATGGGGTTTTACATAATATGCTCCGTAAAACTTGCGAGTGTTATCATGTTGATTTCATGTTTTATTGAACTCATATTTGAATTGCTAAATTCATTTGGATATCTGGAAATTATTGTTGGAATCTGATTTTGATTCTTGTGGTATTATTTTTGTGTTGAGCATGTTGTCATGATATTTTAATATGGCACTGATGTTGGGCACCCGCCAAGATTCCTGTTCCGGCTACTTGATAAAGTATGGCGCGGTATGGTGAGGCCTGGTGACTCCGGTTAATGTGTTGTTGAGAAATTATATTGATAAAAATGCTTATGAGATTTGTATTTTTTAATTGAATATTCGTACTCGTGTTGTTACGCTTTATTCATTGCTAATAAATATTTGATGAGTATCTTTCCTGTCGTATTGTGTACTTTCCCATACTTATTGGAGATTTTTTTTATAGCGTGGTTATTTTGGGGAAGAATATTGGAGAATATTAGATGAGAAAATTTGTATTTATTTTGATATATAGAGCATTGGCGATTTATATTCTTTTGAGATAGATAGTTGTATTATTTCGAGAGACTTTTGGTTGTATTTAATTTGAAGAAATTAAGATTAGTGGTTTCTATTATATTGTGGGTTTTTTAGATGCTCTATACCTCGTTGCTTGCGGATTTGGATTTATTTTATCTATAGTGGCGCTCCGTCCGCTCTCCCCGGGCGGGCGGGGTGTTACAGATGGTATCAGAGCTTAGGTATACGACCACCCTCGGAGCTTGGGTTTTGGGTCTGTTGAGTTTTTGTAACACATATTTGGAGATAAAAATTTTAGATGATCTCATTCGTGTTAGGTTACGAGATTAGATGTGAGGAATTTATTTTTGCTGACGTGATTATTTTTGGAGATTGTTGGCCTGATTTTTTTTTAGAGTTGGGCTTTCGGCAAATTTCGAGGGCGAAATTCCATAGTTAGTGGGGAAGTATGTAATAACTCAAATTTATAAATGGTTATTTTTAAATAAAAGTGGACATTTTATTGGGGTTAAAAATAATTTAACCATATTTATTGGATGCTAAAAATAGGCCTAAGAGTGCCATGGGATCAAAAGTAAAAAAATGAATAAATAAATAAATAAAATATTATTATTTTTTGTCAAAAATAAAAATGCTCAGAAAATTTTGAAAATCACCATACTAACTCAAAATTTAATTTTGAGCAACTTTTCCTTCTTTGACATTTCCGAAAAACATCATTTATACCCGATTTAGGCCATTTTTCAGTTCGGCCAGAAATCTTGTTTGAGAAGTTTTATTTATTTTTATTTAAATTTCAATTATTGTTGCCTTATTGAAAGGGATGGTTGATGATGCTGGAAACAGCACCACGCTTCAAGGTGTTTGTGAACTAAATTCAATGTTAACAATGGCAGCATAAGGGTATATACACATATAATAGAAGGAGGTGAGGAGAAGAGGATTCACACCGGAATATAAGTGGTTCAGCCAATTAGGCCTACATCCACCGTGAAAGTGTATGATATGTATCACTCTATGAGGGCTCTAATGGCCATAGTTACAATCTCTCAAGCTTTCTCTCTATACTGTGTGTTTGGACAGAGTTTCAGCTAGGATTGCTAATTTCGGTATCCTTTGCAAGGTAGAGGATGACCTCTATATATAGTACCTGGGGGGTGTAATGTACCCCCTAGGCATGCAATGAGCATGTGTGTGTTGATCTAGCCAATCTGATGAAGACATCTGTCCCTATCACGTGTAGAGAATGATGATGAAATATTCCCCCCACGTGGGGGAATGATTTGTTATAACTGATTTTTGTCCACGTGTCCTTGTCCACACATATGTTAATAAGTGCTCGGCCTCCTTGCTTGGTCATGACCTCAACCTGGAAGAGTCCGAGGTTGGTAAGGTTTATCTGCCCATCCAATCCGAGATGAGCCATTGTGGCCTCGGCTTAAGTGAAGCCGAGGTAAGGTGTTAGGGTCGGCCTGGGCCGAGGTTAAGTTGGAATGTGCTTGGAACATTGGCCGATTCACTGATGGGGTTGACCTTGGTAGAGGTAAGTCTCCTTGTAACCTCGGCCTACCCCTGGCCGAGGTTGTCATTCCCGGGTGAACTGACAAACTTCTGACCCCCATGATTCATGCAGTCTCCCTTTGATGAGGTTTGTAGTGGTGTCGTCCAGGGCCGACCTTGCTAGGGCCGAGGCCTATTGTCACTGATCCAAGGCATTTCCAACCTCGGCAATGTCTTGGCCAAGGTTGTAGTTTCCGAGCCGAGGTGACACCTGGGGCATATCAATCACCCCCCAGTCCTTAGTTACATGTGAGAGCAGGTGACTGTGGGGTATCTACATCTCCGAGGTCTCTCTTGTGCCAATGACCATTTGACACTTGTCCATTACTGAAGTGTGTGGCGTGCCTGGAAAGCATGTTATGTCAGCCATCCTTTGGGGTGCCCAAGGCAAAGGTCTGAACCCTATGAGTTGGAATCCCCACTTCTGTTGGTATGACGGCCTCTGAGCCATGTGCTAGTATGAACGGGATTTCTCCTGTTGGTGTCCTTGTCGTGGTTTTGTAGTCCCATAACACAGCGTAGACCTCTTCAGTCCATCTCCCCTTCGCTTCTTCTAACCTCTTCTTGATTCCATCGAGGATTGTTCTGTTTGTGACTTCCTTCTGACCGTTTTCTTGAGGTCAGCCAGGAGATGAGAAGAACTGCTTTATCCCCACTCTTTCGTAATACTTTTCTAAAGAGGAGTTCTTGAACTAGGTTCCATTATCCGAGATGAGTGTGTTTGGGAGGTCATGTATGCATATGATGTTCTTTCAAATAAATTGGAAGGCCTTCTGTTCTGTGATCGTTATCATTGGCTCTGCCTCCACCCACTTTGAGAAGTAGTCAATGGCAACTATCAGAAATCGATAATTATTGACAGCTCTTGGTACGGGTCCTACTAAGTCAATTCCCCATACTGTAAATGGCCATGGAGAGATGATTGACGTCATAGGTTGATGAGGTTGATGAGGAATAGTGGAGAATCTCTGACATTTATCGCACCTCTTCACGTAAGCTGCAGCATCTTTGGCCAAGGTTGGCCACCAATATCCATGTGTAATAATCCTCTTGGCCAAGGGTCTTCCCCTTATGTGACTGGAGCAAGAACCCTCATGAATTTCTTGTAAGACGCGGGGGACTTCGGTGGGATGTACACACCTGAGGAGAGGTAACAAGTATCCCTTCTTATATAGGACGTCTCCTATTACGGAGAACTTGGTAGCCCTATATCTTAACTTCCTCCTCTTTAACTTGGACTACGATAGCTCTCCCTCTTTGATGTATCTGATGAGGGGGTCCATCCATGAGTCCCCTAGGTTCAAATTGAGACAAGGGTTGGATACCTCTTCTTCCTCAATGGTCGTCTTTGCTAAGACTTCAATCGAAACTATCCTTCTGATGTCTGTCTTCATCGCCAAGGCCAACCTTGCCAATGCATCTGCGTGGATGTTATTTTGTCGAGGTACTCTCTTCAGTTTTGTCTCTTCAAAATATTCTAATATCATTCTCACCCTCTTCAGATACTTAGCCATTCTTTCATCTTTGGCCTCGTAGACTCCCAATACTTGATTGACAACTAAACTTGAATCGCTATGAAGTAGGAATCGTCTTACACCTAGAATCTTTGCCAATGAGAGGCCTACTATCATGGCCTCATATTCTGACTCGTTGTTAGATGCCTTGAAGTTGAATCTCAGAGCATATTCAATGTTGGCACCGTCTGGAGTTGAAAGTATCAGCCCCGCACCGCTTCCACTATCGCAGGAAGAACCATCAACGAAGAGATTCCAAATGTCTGTATCCGATGAGAATGCCCCTTCTGACACGATTCCTTGCCTGAAGAGGTATCGATCCTCCTCGTTATCCACTACTCCACTTCTGATCTTTTTGGATACGACCTCTTCCTGGTTTCAGAAGACGTTTGGTGCGACCTCTTCCTGTTCTCGGAAGACATTGTTGTTTGACCCTTCAGCACCCACTTGGTCATTTTCTGCCTCGGCCTCTTCCCATGTGAACTCAACAGCAAAGTCTGTGAGGGCATGCCCTTTGATGGCTGCCCTAGGTTGGTAGGTAAGGTCATACTCCCCCAACTCAATGGCCCAAGTCATCAATCTTCCAGACTTCTCAGGTTTATGTAGAACCTGTCTTAGTGGGGAATCGGTGAGGACGACCATGGAATGGGCTTGGAAGTAGGGATTCATCTTCCTTGAGGCATGTATCAGGGCATGGGCTAACTTTTCCATACGAGGGTAATTTTGTTCAGACCCTTGAAGCGCTTTACTGTTGAAATACACAGGCCTTTGGATTCCAACATCTTCCCGCACTATGGCTACACTGATAGCCAATTCAGAGACTGTTAGATACATATACAATTTCTCTCCTACTGTGGGCCGAGATAATAACAAGGGAGACCCAAGGTAGGACTTGAGTTGGTTAAAAGCCTCTTTACACTCTTCGTCCCACTGGAAGGCCTTTCTAAGCACTTTGAAGAATGGAAAACACTTGTCCGTTGCTCTGGAGACAAACCTGTTGAGTGCGGCCACTCTCCCCGTGAGTCTTTGGACATCCTTAATACTCCTCGGCGTCTTCATATCAAGCAAAGCCTTGATTTTCTTAGGGTTTGCTTCGATTCCACTTTGATTGACGTTAAATCCAAGAAACTTCCTAGCTCCTACCCCGAAGACACACTTTGCGGGGTTGATTTCATTCCGTACAAGTCCATAGTATCGAAGGTCTTTTCAAGATCTGCCACATGAGTGCAGGCCTTCAAGCTCTTCGTTAACATATCATCTACATACACCTATATAGTCTTACCTATTTGATCTTCGAACATCTTATTCACAAGATGTTGGTATGTTGCCCCCTCATTTTTCAGATCGAAGGGAATCACTTTGTAGCAGTACGTCCCTTTGTCGGTAATGAAGGTTGTCTTCTCCGAGTCTTTCACGTCCATGAAGATCTGATTGTAGCCTGAATACGCATCCATGAAGCTCATGAGCTCGTGCCCTGCAGTAGCATCTACCCTCTGATCTATCCTGGGTAAGGGGTAGATATCTTTTGGGAAAGACTTGTTCAGGTCAGTGAAATCAATGCACATTCTCCACTTTCCATTAGCCTTGGGCACGATGACTGCATTTGATAGCCACTCCGGATATATGACTTCTCTAATAAACTCAGCCTCTTCCAATTTTTTAACTTCTTCTCGGATGACGTCGTACTTCTCCCTGGAGTAAACTCTTCATCTTTGTTTGATAGGCCTGGCATCTTTCGTCACGTTGAGCTTGTGACTCATAACCTTAGGGTTGATGCCGGGCATGTTCGCGTGACTCCAAGCGAAGACACTCTGCCTCTTCCTGAGGAATTTTATCAGCTCTTCCTTGATTTCTGCTTTTAAGTCTTTGCCGACCTGGATGGTTTTTTCTGA
The DNA here is from genome assembly GCA_949130495.1 of Sambucus nigra. Lineage (NCBI taxonomy): Eukaryota > Viridiplantae > Streptophyta > Magnoliopsida > Dipsacales > Adoxaceae > Sambucus > Sambucus nigra. The sequence goes on from OX422217.1 coordinate 415,745,116, forward strand.
TTCATCTTCATTGAGGACGATGGATTCTACCTCTTCCACAACCTCTCCCTTCTTCAACTTTGTTTCATCTCTTGGGTCAAGTGTATCAATTCTATAAGTGGTGGTTGCCCTCTTATGGGCCTCTCTCTCTTTGACCGAGTTGAAGTAACATTCTCGTGCTATGGTCTGGTCACCTTGCACTTCCCCTACCCTATAGGGGGTCGGGAATTTTAGCATTTGGTGAACCGTTGATGGCACGACTTCGAACTCCTTAAGGGCCACTCTTCCTATGATGAGGTTATAGGCCGAGAAGATGTTTTCGTCCATCATGAAAATTTTTATCTTTCGGGTCAACCTCTTAGGCCACTCGTCACCCATCCGTACGTCCAATTCATACATGCCCAATGGGTGGACCTTTTTGTCGCTGAATCCCATTAAAGGATGATGATAGGGTACCAGCCTTGCTCTGCTGAGGCCCGGGCTCTTGAAGTAAGGCCAAAACATTACGTCTGCTGAACTCCCCCCGCCCACGAGGATCCTCTGCACCTCGCATCCATGCACCCTTGTTATTATTACCAAAGGGTCATCATGCGGGGCTAAGATACCTTTGAAGTCGAGTCGGGAGAACCCAACTATAAGGGTGTCCATGTCCACCTTCTTTCTCTTCTACGCTGTATCGAAAGACGTTAAATTTACAACTTCAAGTTTGGACACTGACTTGGCCTCTGCCATATGAGATTTATTGTTAGCCACTTCAGAGCCACCTCCCGCGAGTCCTCCGCAAATGGTGTCAACACCAACGGAGATGATACCAACCCTCTTCACCGGGGTGTTATCATCTTTTGGTGGAAGGTTCGGATCATATTCATCATCACCTTCTGAATCATTGTCTCTTCTAGCTGGGGCATCATCACGGCATCTGTCATTTCTCTTTTTCTTAGGGTCATCTCTTCCCCCTTTAGGAGCCTTGCCATCAACATACTTCCTCAGCTTTCCGGATTTTAACATCTTTTCAATCTCATCCTTCAAGGCGAAGCATCTGTCTGTAACATGGCTATGGTCCTGGTGGAACTCACACCATAAGCTTTTGTTCCTCTTATGTGGAGGGGCCTTCAGTTTCTCTCGACATCTTAGAGTCCTGTCATTCTTGATCTCGTTGAGGATATGCTCACAGCTCACGATTAGAGGAGTATAGTGAGCGAACTTGTCATCGGGTGACCTCTTCTTTCCATCTTTCTTTCTTTGGGACTTCCCGCTACTACCGCGGTTCTCATCCTCATACTTGGCGGCCATTGCCTCTTCGGCATTCATGACTTTTCCCTCAGTTGCCAGTAGCTCGACCATAGACCTGGGAGGGTCTTCTGCGAGCTTCCACAACAACTTCCCTTTCTGAAGACCTCCTATGAGGGCGGTCATGGCTATATTATCTTCGTAGTCTTCAACCTCAAGTTTTTCTTTATTGAACCTGGCGATGTAGTCTCTTAGGCTCTCGTCCTCGCCTTGCTTGACATACAGTAGATGAGTGGTCTTCTTTTGAGGTCTTACCCCAAAGCAGAAGTTGTGAATGAATCGTTCAGCCAAGCCCTTAAAGTTCTTAATTGAATTCTTCGGAAGAGAAGTGAACTAGCTGTGCGCTGCTCCTGTCAAAGTCCCGGAGAAGGCCCTACACTTCATCTCATCAGGTATCGAGTAGATGTCCGTTGTTGATTGATACATCTCAATGTGATACACAGGGTTGGTGCTACAGTCATACTTGGGAGACACCACGGGTGGCTTGAACTTAGCAGGGGTCGGGAAGCTCACTATCCTTGCCACAAAGGGGGAGCCTTTCGAAAAAGCTCTTTGCAATGGGTCTTGGATTTTAATGAGGTCTCCTATCTTCGCCTCAAGACGTTGGATAGCGTCATTCCATGGTCTCCTACCATCGACATGGCCGAGGTTGTCCCCAGCCACTTCCAAGGGATGAACTGAGGGTTCTCCATCCGCAGCGCAGCGTCGGCTGTTGACCTCTTCCTGGTCTCTACCTCTTCCGGCATGAGGTCAGCTTTGGTGGGGTCGACGTTGCTCATCCCCTCTTTGCGAGCCGACTGCACTCCTTGACCTTGATAATCTCTGTCTTAGGTCATTTACTAGGCCCAACCTCTCAAAGGCTAACCCTCTGCTCAATCGATCAAAAATTGATCCTCGCTGCTGGGCCTCTTCACCTCTTCAGCCGCAACGGCCTCGGCTCTGCTGAAGAGGACATACAGTATTATTTGAAACCTCATACAGCTCCTAACATTCTTCTGGGACCTCTTTCGCCTCCAGATCGTCATACTTGTCCTCCGAGCAAGGGTTGCCTTTCCTCCCCAAGTGTAAGTGCCTAGGGTCAGTAACGTCCCTCCTCCGCTGGGGGGCAGGTTGGTCCTTCATTGGTGCCTGGGGTGGTCCCCTGGCATCAGGATGAGGCTGAACAGCCGTCGGAGTGATCGTTTCCGGTGAAACTCCACGTGGCCTCATCATAGTTTGGCTGAGCTGTGCAAATTGCTCCTGCATAGCTTGTTGCATTGCAGCCAAAGACCTCAAGGCTGCAACTACCTCCGCCATTTCGGACTGAGGTAGTGCCTAGCTGGAACTAGGTCTTCCCGCCCCAGGAGACGGAAGAGGCGGTGGTACCTCTGGTGCCATATGCTAGCACAAAAGAGCTGGTGTAGTAAATGAGCTTAATACCTTACAGGACCTCTTTCAATGGTAAAATAGCTCCGCGCTAGGGAGGAGGCCTGGTTCACCACCAGAGTCTCCGGTGAGGTTAAGCAGAAAAAAAGGAAGAGATAGCTTCTCGTTCCCACAGACGGCGCCAAAATGATGATGCTGGAAACAACACCACCCTTCAAGGTGTTTGTGAGCTCAATTCAATGTTAACAATGGCAGCATAAGGGTATATACACATATAGTAGAAGGAGGTGAGGAGAAGAGGATTCACACCGGAATATAAGTGGTTCAGCCAATTAGGCCTACATCCACTGTGCAAGTGTATGATATGTATCACTGTATGAGGGCTCTAATGGCCATAGTTACAATCTCTCAAGCTTTCTCTCTCTACTATGTGTTTGGACAGAGTTTCAGCTAGGGTTGCTAATTTCGGGATCCTTTGCAAGGTAGAGGATGACCTCTATATATAGTACCTGGGGGTGTAATGTACCCCCTAGGCATGTAATGAGCATGTGTGTGTTGATCTAACCAATCTGATGAAAACATCTGTCCCTGTCACATGTAGAGAATGATGATGAAATATTCCCCCCACGTGGGGGGAATGATTTGTTATAACTGATTTGTGTCCACGTGTCCTTGTACACACATATGTTAATAAGTGCTCGGCCTCCTTGCTTGGTCATGACCTCGGCCTGGAAGAGTCCGAGGTTGGTAAGGTTTAGCTGCCCATCCAATCTGAGATGAGCCATTATGGTCTCGGCTTAAGTGAAGCTGAGTTAAGGTGTTAAGGTCGGCCTGAGCCGAGGTTAAGTTGGAATGTGCTTGGAACATTGGTCGATTCACTGATGGGGTTAACCTTGGTAAAGGTAAGTCTCCTTGTAACCTCGACCTACCCCTGGCCGAGGTTGTCATTCCTGGGTGAACTGACGAACTTCTGACCCCCATGATTCATGCAGTCTCCCCTTGATGAGGTTTGTAGTGGTGTCGGCCAGGGCCAACCTTGCTAGGGCCGAGGCCTATTGTCACTGATCCAAGGCATTTCCAACCTCGGCAATGTCTTGGCCGAGGTTGTAGTTTCTGTCGAGGTGACACTTGGGGCATATCAATGGTGGACAACCCTTTTTGACTATTTTGAATCAACTTTCGGCACATGTTTTGACAGCCAAAATATTTTATTAAACTCTCCTATTATATATTCACATAGCCCCTTTATATTTATGTATTCAACCTTAGTTTTAGGTGTGTTCTTGGGGTTGTTTTAAGGTGGAGCTTGGGAGATGATTTTGATGGGGTAATCTGACTTTTATGGGCAGATTTATGTTGAATTCTTTTTGGTGTTTTGAGGTATGGGATTTTACACAATATGTTCGTTAATCTTGCGAGTGTTATTCCCTTTGATTTCATGTGATTATTGAACTCATATTTAAATTGCTAAATTCATTTGGAAATATGGAAATTATTGTTGGAATCTGATTTTAATTCATGGGGTATTATTATCTGTTGGGTATGTTGTCATAAGATTTTAATATGGCACTGATATTGGGCACCCTCCAAGATTCCTGTTCCGGCTACTTGATAAATTATGGCGCGGTATGGTGAGGCCTGGTGACTCCGGTTAATGTGTTGTTGAGAAATTATATTGATAAAATGCTTATGAGATTCGTATTTGATTTGAATATTCGTACTCATGTTGTTACGTTTTATTCACCGCTAATATTTGTTGAGCATCTTTCTTGTCGTATTGTGTACCTCCCCATATTTTCTTTTAGTTGGCAGGTTAGCATGGATCTGAGCGATATGGACCAAATATGATGATTTAAGCGTGGTTATTTTTGGGAAGAATATTGAAGAATACTAGATGAGAAAATTTGTATTTATTCTGATGTATAAAGCATTGCCGATTTATATCCTTTCGAGATAGATAGTTCCATTATTTCGAGGGACTTTTGGTTGTATTTAATTTGAAGAAATTGAGATTAGTGGTTTTTCTTATATTGTGGGATTTTTAGATGCTCTATACCTTGTTGCTTGTGGATTTGGATTTAGTTTATCGATAGTGGCACTCCGTCCCCTCTCCCTGTGCGGGCGGGGTGTTACACCTAACTATATAGATCTAGCAATTCATAGTCGAGAAATCAAAAGAAATAGAAATAGAGATGAAGTAGAGAAAGCAAGCTATAGACCTTTAATGAAAGTAAAGCTTCAATTTCCAATTATCTTCAAATTTGGTACAAACTCTTTATTTCTTCCTTAATTTCCCTTTAGAACTCTCCAAGTATAAAGTATGAACTAACCTTAAGCTAAGAATGATGTCAAAAGTCCCCTCAAAGGCTTAAACTATGCTATCTTCAAACTAAAATCCAGTAATAGCATTACTATTATTTTCTAGTGAAGGAAAATACGTTCTACTATAGCAAAATACATCCTAATGAGCAAAATACATCCCGATAGGGGCAAAATAGATCCTCATTTGTGCTGTCCAAATTGCCTAAAAATCATCCAGATCTCCTATAATTCTTCTTTGAAGATTAAGACATACTCTTTTAAAGTCGGAACATGCCTTTTTGTGGGAAATGACCTTTGCTTCATATGTAAAATTCTTCCATGATACTATAAAAGCATACATTTAAAGTCAAATAACATATAACATTCAAATAAAATATATGCATATAAAAATAGCTCAAATGGTAGGAATTAAGGTCTCGGAGGAGATGTATTGCCCATATATATCACTATATATGTGCAATATTGAGCTTTAATCTCGCCCCTAACTATCTTATGCTAGGCCTTAGCATACGAATCAATCATAAAACAAGGAGATGGGTGACTTAATTACCAACTACATGAAAAAGTAGAATCGAAAATAAAAGTGCCACTTTTGCAGGCCTCTTTATTGCATTTAGCTTATGCAACAAGCCTTTTAAACCCCTTAGGTACCTTAGAGGACGAGTGAAGTCTCATGAGGGTTTGGAGTGAATATACCCATAAAATTCAAAACTCCTCAATATTTTACCCTAAATTGTCATTATATGAACGCTCAACAAAATTTCCAAAACAACTTTAACTAGCTAGCAAACAACATTATTTTGAATCAAAGTTCACAAATCATATTAATCATGAAAGTGTTTTCAATGGTTGAAATGTCGGGGCATGAGTGAACTATGGAGAATGAGTCAAAAGAATGTCCCAAAGCTAAACAACCTTTATTTCTAGCAAAGTTACGCTTCGACTCAATTCTTACCTAGGGTACACTCACAAATGAAACGCTCGAATATGGTGCAAATCTCGCTATATGTGAGATAAAATGGAATCATGCAGTTAAAATGGTATCTCGCATGTAAATAAGAAAAAAAACTCTTTATATTGAAGAATTAATAATCTCATGAAAGGATTTCGTTCACTAACTAAATTGAATTGCACTCAAATCATCCTCCCAATTGACTATACCTTCAAATCAACTTCTACATAAAATCACATAGGACTTTTATTTTGGTTGTAATGGGCCTAAGTTAAAGGCTAAGAAGCAAAGGGTAAAGGGGGTTTAAAGGTATTTATGAATGTGTTGGGAACTACAATGAAGATTAAATAAAAGGCATAGGGCATTCAAGGCTTGAATTTCAAGCATACAATTTTTTTCTCTTCAATCCTCTCTTTTATTCTTTTTTTTTCAACTTTCTATTTTCATTTTTTTCCTTTTATTTTCAATAAAAAAATTTCATCATTTTTCCTTCAGAATGACGTATTATAAACATATGCACTTATCATATAAATTATCCCTACATATTCCCAAACATAAGGGTGTGAATAATATACATGGGTTATTATCCTAATATGGAGAGGGTAGGGATATTGGGGTGTAAGAAAAAAAGGATAATTAAAGGCTCAAAGGCTTTAGCGATGAGTAGATGTGTAAATAGGGGTAGGCTAAGGCTAAGGGTTAAGTGAATGATGGCTTATGATCATCTCCTAGGTTTCCTATGACTTGTCGACATTAAAACGTTGAGGCTTTTACTAAAGTTAACACTTTGGTGATAAAATTATCCAGCAACTGACCAAAACAATGAAAATGAGATTATGCAATGAGCTACGGTTTTCAAATGATGAAACGAGTAGATGTATTTAAACCCTCACAGTGGGAATGACACTAAAATCGTTAGGATTTAAGTCGTCACTTTTTATTTTCAAGATTTCCAGGTTCGTCTAGCTAAATCACCTCGATTCAACAATTAGGGTGCGTAATGAGCTCATAAATTCCCAAGATTTAAAAAATATAAAAACTCATGATTAAGATGCTAGGTGAACTAGGATACCACACAATATATCATACTAGAAAATTCAAAGTTTTATGAACATGTATCATGAGCACGCTATGGGAAATCGGGGAAAACAATATATCATTGGAGTAAAGCTACTAACAAAAGAAATGAGAAGAAATAAGAGGGAAAAAACTAAATATAAACTAGAAAAGAAAATATTTTTGGATTTTTAAGATTTTCTTTTCTTTTCTTTTTGAATTTTATTATTATTATTTAGACAAATGTTCTTCCAACATGCAAGGAGAGCGATGTATAGTCACCCCCTAACTAAGTTCGACGTTGTCCTCAATGTCACAAAAAGGGCATGAGACTAGGCATGTAAGCATAAATAGAATAGTGTGAAGATATATCATCGTGCTTTCGACAAACTAAGGATGGATATAAAGCACAATGAAGCATTCTTGTGTAGGAAAAGCACGAAAACAAAAAAAACAAAATATCAACTATGTACAAGATAAATATGACACGGTAAAAAATGGCATCGCGAACAAGGAATCATACTCGTGTCAAAATTAAGCATCATAATTATATGTACAAACATGGATATAGTGGTGTGTGTATGTCAATTTAGACTAATGTGAAACATGAAAAAAAATTATTCACTAAACCAAAAATGAAAATTGCTACAATCCCATTCATGTATAGCAATATGTATCATGGCACTACTCGAAGAATACAAGTAAATGGGATGAGAATGGGTGGTGATGATCACATATGTGAGGGTGCGTGAGGTGAATATGTGAGACGAGTGTCCAAGTGAATTGGGTAAAAAATGTGTTTTAAAAAGTGGGTGGGGTATTTTAACAAACACCTTAAGGTAAAGTCATAAAATTGCAATTGAAGAAATGTTTGTTTGGTGTAGTGACCATATGCCAAGAACAAGTGACAAAATAATAAAAATCAACACTCAATCCAATGGTGACTAATGTGAAATGGGAATTAGGCAATGTGTTCACGGTGACATTGTATCGAACATTTGGTGGGCAAAGTTGGATAATGAATGAGGGAGTGCATTTAATTTGAATGGAGTCAAAAAATTTGATGCAATAACACAATTCAAATGCCAATAGTGAACAAATACACCCCAAAAATCTTGTAATCACGCCCAAACACCCAAAAGCATAAAAATTCTTGCCTAAACACCTCCGTTAAAATCTTATCCACACACCAAAACAATTTAAAGTGTGCCCAAACACCATCACAATTAACTTGTCAACACACCAATACAATTTAAAACTGACTCAAACACCATATAGATATGTGACAGTTACATGTTGGTTATGGGGTGTGTAGGGAGCAATAAATGTGTAGTATTGGGTTGTTGTGTGTGTGCGTAATAGTGGAGAATGGAGAAAGGGGGTGTATATGGGTTTTGAGGTGTGGAAGAAAGTGGGTCGGGTTTGGCTCAACTGGGGACGCAGGGAATATAGGTGCAAGTCTTGGCTTGGTGTAGATGGGTGGAAAAAGTAGTGGGATAAGGGGTGTAGTAGGTAATTGTGACAACCTGCCTATTTTAATATCGAGTGATCAATCATTTACCAAAATATAATCAGCATCTCAGTGTGAATCATTCTCAGCATCACTGGCGCAGTTATAAAACATAAAGAATACAAATAATCCATACAACCATAATAAATAATAACGGTGAACCTAATAAACCATCAGTCATAAAAAGTAACCACAGTCTGAACTGAATAATAACTGAATACAAGTGTGACAAACCAATAAAGGTCTACAGTGATATAAAGTCTATCATCTGTGGGCAACACGCCCAATAATAAAAAGTAAATGACTGATCCTATATAGAACAAAAACGAGTGAAATGTATAATTAAGGACCCACAACTACCATGAGTAAAAATAAATCTATCCTTGTTGTCCCTACTACTGATGCTGTGCACCTGAGGTGTAACAAGAAAAATAAGGAAAAACACGAATATGTGGGTCAGAGCCCGTAGAGGAAAATATTTTCCCAAGTAAATAATTGTCTTAAATCGTTTAAAACCATAGTGTATAACTTTTAATATTAACTGATCACACTCGCTGGAGATACACCTCACCTCTCAACTACTGTGCGAACCAAACATGTTCATTTTATTATCCTAATTAAACTATCCAGTCTTACATGGATATAAAATTTCAACATAAGCCCAACCCCGTTAATACTCTCATTTAGCTAAGTCAAACTAACTTCGCTAGGTATTCATTTATAAATAATATTTTAGCGAGACACTTGTAACTACTCAAATAATCACGAGATAACATATATAGCTACCCCGTGCTATAAATAGATACAACCGGTATATCTCATATATATATATATATATATAAACTCCTCGGATACATTCCTCGTGTGCTATCCGGCTCCAGGCATCACACCTCACACCAAGCCACCGGGTTAGAATCTTACCACCGATCCCAAAATGTATACACATACAATGGAGGCGATCATATCCATATGCCCTGGGGTCGCGACCATACCACCTTGTACCCAATCAGACTTAAACCAACAACTATCCTCACACATGGATAGTGGCCATGCAACAGTACTATGATCTGGGGAATCAATCAAACACTTGCTAGACAAAGTCAGGGTGGACTACCAACAATGCATAACCTCCTCCGATGGCACTACCGAGTTGGTAAGTTCAATAAACAAGTAGCATGCGCGCGCGCGCGCACACACACACACACACATATATATATATATATATATAGAGAGAGAGAGAGAGAGACAGACAGACACACATCCTTCTAATATGTATATATAATAACTATCGAACCCGTACACACATTTTACTGTGCACAGTCATCCAAATCTGAAAATTCATCCCAACTTCCCGATTTATTTACCTAACTAGTCCCCTATTCGAGCACGCTGGTTAATTATTAAATTGTCACTAATAAGTCGCGACACACATATATTTATATGAGTATCCACTCACTTAGATAACCTCACACGTACTTACTCGAGCTCATAAAAATATCTGGAATGATTCTCCGATCCAAACTAATCCAAAACCACGGGTCATTCAAACGGAACCACCATATCTTTCAAACGTAAAACAACATCTCGTTCGGACAGGGTTTGAACGAGGTTCTAATGAGATTCCAGAGGTTGTACCTGAAGCCTTCTTTCTTAGACGGGATTCATCACCAACCTCCCAACTTCATTTTTAGGGTTTTCTATATCCAAATTCCCAGAAATTTAGTTCATAGGTCATCCATATAACACAATCCGATCGATATAAACGTAAATCTAACATAGAAAACATCTCCAATTCAAGATTTAAACTTAAATATCAAATTAATCATCAAGATCTTATCTCCCGTATAAGTTCATTCTTATTTTCCACTCAAATTCGAATTTTTATCAATATAAACCAACCCAAATTTTTTCATCATTCAAGATCATCAATTCCAGTTTTCCATAATTAGAACCCCAATTTCTAACATAAATTAAGAAAGTAAATAACTACGACTAAAATGCGACATAAATCTAGTATTTACTTGCCTTAATGGATTACAAATTTGACTTTATTCCATCTTGGTTGAATATTCTCTTTAAAATCCTTCAACCTTGCCTCTTTTCTCTTCTCTAGGGCTCTTTTCTCTCAGTCTCTTGTTTGGAGGGTGAAAGGTAGGTTGTCATCCACCTTCCCAAACCCTAATAAGCATCCTCAATAGTTCAATTCCATTTTCTCTTTAATTAATAATATAAAATGACCTTCTTGCCCTTATACATCCCTATTTATGTCTAAAAGCCCCCAAAACCCAAACACAACACCCGAGTACCTATTTTGAACTATTTCGACCCTTTTCGGATCACCGACGCACTCGAAAAGGTTATTTGTGTCACCCAACTCCAATTATGCTAACTTTTCATTATTTGGGTTCGACACGTGTGTACCCTACGCGTCTCCCATAAATTATTGATCTGTCTATGTAACATCCAATCGACCCGTCATCGATTTTACCGTTGCTAACACTCATACATGACCTATAATAAATCATATAACTATTTACTTAACACACACACAAGTAAATAATAATTCCAAAAAATATTAGACCTTTATCTTGCTAATTAATATTTATTAATTTCCAATTCAATTTTCTCTTAATTAAATTAATAAAATTACGGGGTATTACATTCTCCCTTTTAATAAAGGAATTTTGTCCTTGAAATTTAAACGTACCTGCCACAAAGAGCTTCAGATTCTCCCGCATCTCATCCTCGCGCTCGCATGTCGACTCGACAACATTGTGGTGTCCCCACTTTACATGTGCTAACGGTACCACCTTCAACCAAAGCTTACGCTAACTACGATCCAAGATGGCAACGAGTCTGTCATCATATGAGATATGTGGTTGTAAGTCAATCTCCTCTAACAGTATGTGTCAGTAAGCCATGTCACTCTTGGGATACCTTTTTAATGATAAAATATGGAACACGTCGTGAATCCTCTATAAATGCTTAGGAAGGAGAGCCTATACGTAATTGGCCCAATCCTCTTCATAATGGGAAAACGCCCCACATACCTAGGTGCCAATTTTCCTTTTTTCCTAAACCGCATCACTCCCTTTATGGGAGATACTCGCAGTAACACCTGATCATCCACGTCAAGCTCAACAAATATTTTATTCGTATCAGTATAATTCGTCTGCCTATCCTAGCTACCGGAGTGTGACTCTGAATTAACTCGATTTTTATTGACGTCTCATGAATCAAATTCGACCCGAGTAGCTTGTTGTCCCCCACCTCTAACCAATTAGAGGGAGAATGATAAGGTCTCCCATAAAAAGCCTCAAGCGGTGTCATGTCAATTGTGAACTGGCGTTAGTTGTTGTACGCAAACTCTATGAAAGGCAAATGCTGCTCCCAGCTTCCCTTAAAATCTAGGATACACATCCTCAGTGTATCCTCTAACATCTGATTCACCCTTTTCATCTGTCTATCGATCTGGGGTGATAAGGTGTGCTCAAACGCAACTTTGTCACCATCGTCTCCTAAGAACTCTGCCAGAAGTGGGACACAAAGATCTTATCCTGGTCTAAAATAATATTAAGAGCCCCCAAGTGTAATCTCACTATCTCCGCTATAAACAATTGCGCATACTACCCCTTCGTGTAATCCACCCGAACTGGCAAGAAATAGAATACCTTAGTTATCTGATCCATAATGGCCCAAATGGAATTGTGACCCCCTGTGATGTTGGTAACCCTATGATGAAGTCCATTAAAATACTCTCTAATTTCCACACCAAAATCTCCAATAGTTGTAGAACCCCATCTGGTCTCTGATAATTGACTTTCACCCTCTAACAAGTGGTGAATCCAAAAACAACTCTGTTATGTCCCGCTTAGTCCTAGTCCATCAATGCTATCGCCTCATATCCTGATACATCTTATTCCCTCTGGGATGTACCGAGAATCGTGACCCATACACCTCCTGCATAACTGTGCATCGTAGCTCCTCATCCTCTGGAACAATCAACCTCCCATTGAAGCGTAAGCCACCCTCAAAACTGACTGAGTAAGACTCTGCTCCACCTGCTAATAACTATTGAATCCCCTATTAACAAGAAAAATCCTCTGCATGTGCCTTCATAACCCTCAAAATGATCTCATGTGTGATGGTCATCGCTGCTAAGTATGCATGGACTACCCCATCTTCCTGGCAAAGCTCTGCCCACTTCGCTTTCCACACTACTGCTAAATGTCCTTCTGGCATATGACTCAATGCATCTGCCGCCACGTTAGCCCTCCCCGGATGATACTAAATGTCAAATTGATAATCCTTCATGAACTCAAGCCACCTACACTGCCTCATATGCAGGTCCTTTTATGTGAAGAGATAATGAAGTGACTTATGGTCCGTGAACAATCAAAACTTCTCCCCTAAAATATAATGCCTCCAAATCCTCAGGGCGAATATGACCACTATTAACTCTAAGTCATGAGTAGTATAGTTATTCTCATGGGGCCTAAGCTTGCGAGACGCATAAGCTATGGCCCACCCCTCTTAGTGCAGAACTCCCCTAAGTCCGTGTAAGGATGCATTAGTAAAAATAAGGTACTTAGCTCCTCTATTAGACAATGTGAGTACTGATGTTGCAGTCAACTTATCCTTTAGCTCATAAAAATCTAACTAACAATGGACATCCCCTACAAAAGGTACTCTCTTATGAGTCAAATTCATCAAAAGGCCTGCAATCTTCAAAAATCCTCTGATGAACCGATGGTAGTACCTTTCTAACGTAGAAAGCTGCACACCTTTATCGGTGTCATGGGCTGGCCCCACTCCTTTCCGTTGATACCTCACTCGGATCCATAGAAATCCCTATCTTAGAGATAATGTGACCCAAGAATCGTACCTCCCGTAACTAAAATTTACATTTCTCAAACTTCGCATACAATAAGTGGTTCCGTAAGGTTTGAAGAGCTGTACGCAAGTGCTTTGCATGCTCTCCCTTTGTCTGAGAATAAATTAAGATGCCATATATGAACACAATGATAAACTGATTTGAGAAATCCTTGAACACCTTATTCATAAGATCCATGAAAACTATCAGTGCATTGATTATCCCGAATGGCATAACCCTTAACTCATAAGTAACGTATCTCATAAAAATGCGGTCTCAAGGATATCCTCCTTCTTGATATGTAAATGATGCTACCCCAACCTCAAGTCAATCTTTGGAAAAGTTAGCTGCTCCTCTCGTCTAATCGAAGAAGTCATTGATACGCGACAATAGATATTTATTCCAGATCTTGACCTCGTTCAGCTCCCGATAAGCTACACACAACTGTAAAGAACTATCCTTCTTCTTCACAAATTGAACTGGGGCACCCCAAGGTGAAGTAGTCCTGTAGATAAATCCCTATCCTAATAACTATTGAATCTGATCCCATAGGTTCCAAACAAGCCATACAATATGGTGCTCATGAAATCAGCCTAGTTCTCGGTGCCAAGTCAATCATAAACTCAATCTTTCAACTCAATGATAAACCTCGTATCTCCTGAAACACATCAGCATAATCCTTAACAACTGGGATTGAATCCAACGAGATGACTACACTCTCGAAATTCTCTTACTCAATATAATACAAGTGCGTGCTCGTCCCGCCCTCCGGACGAGGCATGGCCACAAGAAACATATCATGCCTAGTATAGTGAACATGATAGTATTACTATCATAATCCACCATCGCTTTGTATGTCACTAACTAGTCCATACCCAAAATAACATTATACTCATCCAAGTCCAACACGAGGAGATCCGTTATTAGGCGCAACCTCCCCATGTTCACACCTTCCCCCTTACAGATGGAATGAATAAGAGTCCCACCACCCAAAGGTGAATCCACAATCATAATGTTATCCATGGCTAAATCCCCTAAACCCATTGCACGTTAAATCCTAGTGCTGACAAATGAATGTGATGCTCCTGTGTAAAATAAACCTCACCATGTGCCCATGGATAAGAAACATATATTTAATCGCTAGTGGAGCTACTAGTAAAATTGGTCCTCAAAGATAATACACATGCCCAAACTATCCCTGCCCCTGTAGAGGTAGAAATGCTGAAACTGCCAGTGGAACTGAAGCTGCTGCCCCTGGTGGGCAATCTGCTCCTGAACCCCAGCCTTGTTCAGGTACGCAAGCTTCAAGTGGCACTGTTCCCCACATGCAAAGAATTTATAAGTAAAATCTACCTGCCTCTGGCACTACTAACCCTGACGAGTCTGCCCCTACCTTTGGTCCTACCAACCTTACTAACCTCGACCCTACTGGCCTCCTACATAATTCCCCTGGCCTTATTGGTCCTAAGGGTTGTGTTGTTGGCCCTGATAGCCCTCTCTAAAGTTGCTATTACCTGACCAGAATCTCTCAACAGAGTCCCCTGTTAGGAACCTCAATCATTTTGCCTTTGCTGCTACTGTTGTGGCATCTCGCTGGCACCACTTCCCCCGATCTTGCCCTGCTGGCTAGACCCTCTTACCTTCTTTGCTTCCCTCAAATGGAAGCGATTATCCTGACAATGAAGCAATATGGCATTTACGACCTCAGTGTAGGTCTGTAACGCTGGTTTCCCCAACATGTGATAGCGAATCCTCCGTATGCCTCTTCTCCTCCGTATTCACCTCGTCTGGCACAAAGTTCGCAGGCATGTGAATTCCTCCTTATATTCGGCAATAATCTGACCCTTATAACACGTTAAGGAATATCCTCCTCATCTCTGTCTAAACTACTGACGAAAAGAACTTTTAGTTGAAACGCATCCAGAACTCATTTATGGTAATATTATCTCTCTCCTCTATTGTGGTGATCGACTCTCACCACTGAAGTGTTTCTCCCACTAGCTTAAAAGTAGTCAGTAGCTTCTTTTGAGTGTTGATGCACTCAACCATGCATAAATGCCTTTAGATGTCCTTCTTTTATTGGCTAGCAGCAACCACATCCATATTTCCTTAGAACTCTGGCGGATGGCCTTATGAAAGGCCACTTTGACTCTCTCTTAAATAGAGGATACTGGGTGAGCTTGAATAACTGGTTCCACTGGTTACAGTGGCGATACCTCGGGAAAATGTTGTGCCATGGTGGTCATGGGGGCATTAACCACTTGTGCAACAATGGCGACAACCTCTGCAACTATCACCGTCCCTTGGGTGGCCTGTGGCTCCGGCTGAGTCTTCTCACCTGCGGCCCTCCTAAAGTTATGATATGGTCATCCTTTCCTATTGATTGTCATCTGAAACCAAACCGCAATTGTATGAGATTCACTTCAATCATAAATAATAGCAAGAGAACGTAAATACACAATAAGAAAAAATAGTCCTAGATATAGGGCTCTACATTAAAGAAAACGTAATGATGACAACATATTAAGTCTGCATAAATCCTACTAGAACCTAATTCTCTGATACCAACTGTATCAGGTGATCAATCCTTTACCAAAATATAACTGCCATCTCAGTATGGATCATTCTCAGCATCACAATCGTAATAATAAAACATAAAGAATACAAATAATCCATATAACCACAGTAACAAATGGAACATCAAGCATAATAAATAATAAGGGTGAACCGAACAAACCATTGATAACCAAAAACATCCATAATGTGAACTAAAATAATAGCTGAATATAAGTCTGACAAAATAATAAAGGTCTGCAGTGATATAAAGTCTATCATCTACGGGGAACATGCCCAATAGTAGAAAGTAAATTACTGATCCTATCTAGAGCATAAATGAGTGAAATGTCTAAGCAAGGACCCACAACTACCATTGGTAAGAACAAATATATCCTTGGTGTCCCGGCTACTGATGTTGTGCACCTGGGGTGTAACAAGAAAAATAAGAAAAGAAAGGAATATGCGGGTCAGAGCTCGTAGAGTAATATATTTTTTGCAAGCAAATAATTATTTTAAATAGTGTAAAATTATAGTATATTGCTTTTAAGATTATTCGGTCACACTCACTTGAGCTACACCTCACCTCTCAACTACAGTGCGCACCTAACAAGTTCATTTTATTTATCCTAATTAAACTACCCGATTTAACTAGGATACATAACTGTTGTGTAAGCCCAACCCTTCTAATACTTTTTTTAGCTAAGTCTAACTACCTTCGCTAGCTATTCATTTATAAATAATATTTTAGAGAAACATTTGCCATAACTCAAACATACTCAAGATACATTCCTCGTGTGCTATCCAGCTCCAGACATCATGCCTCCCACCGAGCTACAGGGTTGGAATCTCACCACCGATCCCTAAATGAATAGACATAAAATGGAGGCGGTTATAGTCATACGCCATGGGGGCGCGACCATACCACATCGTACCCAACCAGACTCAAACTAACACATATCCTCACACTTGGATAGCGCCCATGCAACAGTACTATGACCTAGAGAATCAATCCAATGCCTACTGATGAACGCCAGGGTGGACTGCCCACTATGGGCAACCTCCTCCGATAGCACTGCTGAGCAGGTATGTTTAATAAACAAGTAGCATGGACACATACATATATATATATATATATATATATATATATATATATATATATATATAGATAGATAAGTCCTTCTAATACGTATATATAATAACTACTGAGCCCGTACACACATTCCACTATGTACAGTCCATTCAACTCCCGATGTTCATCCTGACTTCTCGATTTATTTACTTAACTAGTCCCCTATTCGAGCACCCTAGTTAATTATTAAATTTCCATCAATAATTTATAAGGCACATATATTTATTTAAGCATTTACTCACTTGGATAACCTCCCACGTACTCGCTCGAGTTCATAAAAATATCTAGAACGTTTTCCCGATCCAAACAAATCCAAAACCACGGGTCATTCGGACGGAACCCCATCTCGTTTGAACATAAAACAGTACCTCATTTGTACAAAAAACCCAGGTCATTCGAACAAAAAGCCGTACCTCGTCTGAATGGGCATCTAATGAGATTCCAGATGTTGTACCTGAATCCCTCTTTCTTAGGCGGGATTCATCCCCAACCTCCCAACTTCATTTTTAGGCTTTTTTTTACGCAAATTCCCATAAGTTTATTTCATAGATCATCCATATAACCCAAGCCCATTGATATAAACGTAGATTTATCATGGAAAACATCACCAATTCAAAATTTAACTCATATATCAAATTAATCATCAAGATCTTATCTCCTATCTATGTTCATTCCTCTCTTCCATTCAAACCTAGATTTTTATCAATATAAACCAGCTAAAATTTGGTCATCATTCAAGATCATGTAATCATTATCAATAGACTTAAGATCATGTAATCATTATCAATAGACTTCTTTATTAATCATCAATTCCAATTTTACATAATCAAACCTCAATTTCTAACATAAATTAAGAAATTAATTAACTATAACTAAAATGCGACATAAATTAAGTATTTACTTGCCTTAATGGATTACAAATCTGACATTCTTCCATTCACGTTGAATCTTCTCTTTAAGATCCTTCATCCTTGCCTATTTTCTCTTCTTTGGGGTTCTTTTATCCCAACCTCTTATTTTGAAAGTGAAAAGTGGGTTGTTATCCCAAACCCTAATAAGCCTCCTTAATAATTCAATCCCCTTTTTCTCTTGAATTAATAATATAAAATGACCTTCTTGCCCTTATAAGACCCTATTTATGTTTAAAAAGGCCCTGAAATCCAAACACAACACTCGGGTATGTATTCTGGACTATTTCGACCCTTCTCAGATTACCGGTGCACTCAAAAAGGTCATCCGAGTCACCCAACTCCAATTATGATAACTTTTTATTATTTAGGTCTAACACATGTGTGCCCTGCGCATCTCCCAAAATTATTGATTCGTCGATGTAACATCCTATCGACCCATCACCGATTTGATCGTCGCTAACACTCATATGCGACCTATAATAAATCGCATAATTATTTAATTAAAATACACACGAGTAAATAATAATTTCAACAAATATTAATCCATTATCTCGCTAATTAATATTTACTAATTTTCAATTTAATTTTCTCTCAATTAAATTAATGAAATAAAGAAATTAAAATTACGAGGTATTACAGTACTGTGAGGTGGGTGGGTTGGGGGAGGGAGTTAGGTGCGATGTACGGTGTGGGTTTGTGGTGGTTTTGGGCAGCAGCATGTAACACTACACCAAATCCTACGATTGTCGTGGCCTGGGGGTCACGGACCAAATTCGTGACCAGCTTGTCATAGCCCAAACCCATGACCATATCAAACTTTGGCGTGACCAGCTCCATGACCCAATGTGGTTATGGATGCTCTTGGATATGGTCACGGACCAATTCCCTGACCATTATGGATTAAAAACCATAGCCATTACCATGGCGTGACCATCATGGCGCCAAATTCGCTCCAAATTTCCCTCCAAGTGTGGTCACGGATGGCTCAAGGACCAAATACCTGACCAACTCCATAACCAAGGCCATAATACACACACAGTAGGGTCACGACTTTGGGTCATGACCATTCTATAGTAGTCACACGCGTTGGTCACGGACTAAGGCCGCAAACATCTCTATATCTACATCTTGGTCACGGCTGCTGACGTGTAAAAATTAAGGTCACGCAGTTGGTCATAGCCCAAAGCCGTGACCGGTGTCTTTATACTAAAATCCAGAACCAGTTTTTATTTTTCACTTGAAATTTTCCAAACCCTTAAACATTTCCCTCTCTCCGGTGATTTTGGTGATTTTCAACCCTTTCATTTTCAATCTCAAGTTTTTAAATCTCAATCTCAACGGTAACACTTAAACCCTAATATTTTTGTATTTGGGTATTTATGCATTTTTATATATGTGGATTTATATGTGTATGTATGTATTTTTGTTTGTATGTGTGTATATTGTGTTTGTATGTATTTTTGTTTGTATGTGTGTATACTGTGTTTGTATTTCTATGTGTGCATCTGTACTCTGTGTGTGTGTGTGTGTGTGTGTGTGTGTGTGTGTATTTAGGTATGAATGTATTTATGTGTGTATATGTGTGTGTATTTGACCTGTTTCAAACTAGATATAGGATATTGGGAATTTAGGAAATTTTATCTTGGGTATATGTGTGTGTATTTGATTTACTTTATTTTAAACTAGATATATGTGCGTGTATTTGATTAGTTTCAAACTAAGCGATTTCAAACTAAATATAGGTTCAAAATTGGGTATTTAGGAAATTTTATTTTGTAGGTTACCAAATAATTTTTCTTCTCTTATTTTCATCTTACAACGCTAAACATATACATTAGTTAACTTGATATTATAATTTTTTTAGGTATATTATTGGTGAAATTGGATAGTCCATTAACAATTCTTTAATTCTTTTAGCAATGCTAAACATATAAACTATCAATAAGTTTTAGCAATTCTTTAATTCTTTACTTTAGATATGAATCACAACACGTGTGCACATTAATAACTGTGTCGTTTATGAATTTATCATGTATAAAATTGAAACTCTAATCTTAGGGTGTGTTGTTGATTAACACGGAAATTTTTTCTATGGAAAATAGTTGTTTGAACTCATGTTTTTCCCTTATAGTACTTGATTGTAAATATTTTTTTATAAGAACAATGCTCATTTACGTAATAAGTGCTCTCAAAACTCATTTTTATTGAAAAATATTTGTTCCCCACCCACCAAAGAATTGATTTCCATGGAAAATGTTTTTTCGCTCATTTTCCAACTTTTCATTCAAATGAACTATTTTTCACGCATTTTCCATGTTTACAATCAAACATACCCTTAATGTATATGTTTAATGATAAATGACACTAATATAGTGAGATAATGTGATTATGTGTATGTGTTTTATCATAAGATGATAGAAGGAGTACAGGATAATTATTGGTTGTTAGTTTGGTTGTTGGATACTATATTGAATTTCTTGGATTCATAATACACATATAATTTAAAACTCTCTCATAATAAACCCTAACAAAATGTGTCTTAACACTTACGGTGGGTGTTGTTTGGATTTCAAATCGGTGATATCCAAAATGCAAGGAGTTAAGAGAAGGGTAGTGATGAATCAAAATCTTCATCAAACTAATATATCCTAGTGTCCACAAACGGCACCGCGAGTGGCACGAATACCTTGTGTACGTCCAATGTAACACGTAACAACCAATCGCGCAGTCGCGGGACTCCTGATTTGAGGAGAGGACCCAAATTTGAAAATAGGCACACTTAGGCTTAAAAATATGTCGCGGGGGGGGGGGGGACCCCAGCGGCCCCCAAATGGCACCGTGAGTAGCATGAACACCTCGTACGCATCCAACATAAGAGTAGCAACCGGTCGCGCAGTCGCGGGGCTCCCGATTTAAGGATAGGAAACGAATTTGAAAAAAGGCACACTCAGGGTTAAAAACGTGCCGCGGGGGGGAGCGAGCACCCCCAGAGGCCCCCAAATAACAACGCATGTGGCATGAGCCCTCGTGCGCGTCCTATGTAATACGTAGCAACCGACCGTGTAGTCATCGGACTCCTGGTTTGAGAATAGGACCCGATATCGAACACAGGCACACTTATACTTGAAAATGTGCTGCGAGCGAGCCGAGACCACCAATGGACCCCAAACGGCACCGTGAGTGGCACAGGCACCTCTTGTGCATCCAATGTAACATGTAGCAACCGTCCGCATAGTCGCGGAACTCCCAGTTTTAGAATAGGACCCGAATTTTAACACAAGCATGCTTAGGCTTGAAAACGTGTCACGAGTGGGACAAGATCACCAACGTCCCCCAAAGGGCATCTCAAGTGGTGTGAACACCTCTTGTGCATCCAATAGAGTACGTAGCAATTGGTCGTAGAGTCGCGGGACTCCCGGTTTAAGAATAGGACCCGAATTTGAACACAGGAACACTTAGGCTTGAAAATGTGCCATGGGGGAGCGGACACACCCAGCACCGCGAGTGGTATGAACACCTCGTGCGCGTCCAACGTAATACATAACAACCGGACGCGCAGTTGCGGGACTCCCAGTTTGAGGATAAGACATGAATTTGAAAATAGGCACACTTAGTCTTGAAAACGTGCCGCGGGGAGGGAGGGCACCCCCAGCGGCCCCTAAACGACACCTCTTGTGGCACGAACACCTCTTTCACATCCAACATAATATGTAGCAACCAACCATTTAATCGTGGGATTCCTGGTTTGAGAATAGGACCCGATATCGAACACAGGCACACTCAGGCTTGAAAATGTGTAGCGAGCGGACCGAGATCATCAATGGATCCCAAACTGTACCACCATTGGCACATACACCTTGTGTGTGTCCAACACAACATGTAGCAACCGACCGCGTAGTCGCGGAACTCCCGATTTTAGAATAGGACCGAATTTGAACAGACGCACACTTAAGTTTGAAAAAGTGCCGCGAGCGAGACGAGACCACCAACGTCCCCCAAACGGCACCGCAAGTGGTATGAATACCTCGTGAGCATCCAACGTAACACATAGCAACCGTCCGCACAGTCACGGGACTCCCAGTTTGAGAATATGACCCGAATTTAAACACAGACACACTTATGGTTGAAAAACGTGCCGCGGGGAGCGAACACACCTAGCGGCCTCCAAATTACACTGCAAGTGGCATGGACACTTCGTGCACATCTAATGTAACACATAGAAATCGGTTGTGTAGTTTCAGGACTCCAAGTTTGAGGATAGGACACGAATTTGAAAATAGACACACTTCGTCTTGAAAACGTACATTGGGGGGGGGGGAGGCACAAACGTCCCCCAAACGGGATAGCGAGTGGCACAAACACCTCGTGTGTGTACAACGTAACACGTAGCAACTAACCATGCAGCCACGGGACCCTTAGTTTGAGGACACTACATGAATTTGAAAACAAGCACACTTAGGATTGATAATGTGTTGCGGGAGGGTGGGCACCACCAGCGGGCACCAAATGGCATTGCTAGTGATACAAACACCTCGTGCGCATGCAACGTAGCACGTAGAAAATGGACGCGTAATTACGGGAATCCTGGTTTGAAGATAAGACACGAATTTGAAAACGGGAACACATAGGCTTAAAAATGTTCCATCAGGGGCGAGCACCCCCAGCGGCCCCAAACGGCACAACGAGTGGCACGAACACCTCATCCGTGTCCAGCATAACATGTAGCAATCGGCTGAGCAGTCACGGGACTCCCGGTTTGAGGATATGATACAAATTTTGAAATAATCACACTTATGCTTGAAAACTCATCGCGGCCCCCTAACGGCATTGTGAGTGGCGCGAACACCTCGTGTGCATCCAACGTAATATGTAAAAACTGATCGCACAGTTATCGGACTCTCGATTTGAGTATAGGACACGAATTTGAATACATGCACACTTAGGCTCAAAAAACGTGTCACGAGGGGCGGTCACCCCTAGAGGACCCCAAACGACAATGGGAGTGGCACAAAAATCTCGTGCGCATCCAACGTAATACATAGCAACTAGTCGTGCAGTCACGGGACTTCCGAATTTAGAATAGGACCCGGTATTGAACACAAGCACACTTACGCTTGAAAACATGCCGCTAGCAGGCCGAGACCACCAACGAACCCCAAATAGCACCGTGAGTGGCACGGACACCTCATGCACGTCCAGCGTAACACGTAGCAACTGGCCCCGTTGTCGTGGAATTCCTAGTTTGAGAACAAGACACGAATTTGAACACAGACTCACTTAGGCTAGAAAATGTGTCGTGGGCAGGCCGAGACCACCAACGGCCCCCAAACGGCATCGCGAGTGGTGCGAACACCTCTGTAATACCCCGCACTTTTATGGGAAATTAAATTCAATAATTAAGTGTAATTTGGAAATTTAAGAATTATCATGAATAGTAAATTTTGGATTTTTCAAGGATCAGACGATTTTTGATGGGTGTTATATTTTCTTTTGTGGTTAAGTAAATAAGTTGTAGTATCTTAATTATATGTCGCAGCTGGGTAAAGTGCCAAAGGATAATATTTTAATGGGAATACCTCATTAAGTTATGTGGGGTTAAATTAGTGATTTGCGATCAAGTACCTCGAATGGAAATTTCGAGTGCGTAGTTAGTCTCGGAATAGCCGAGATAGTCAGCATAAAGTAACCGGGGGTCGTAATTAAGTTTTGAGAATTTTTGGATTAATAGGGACTCGTAATTGAGTAAACGAGTCATTTTTTGATTTAAAGGGATAAACCCTTATTTAATCCTATATAATACATGGGAGAGTGGGATAAATGGAAGAAAAAGAGAGAAAAGAAGAAGAGACGAAAGGAAAAGGAGAAAAGAGGAGAGAAAAAGGATTTTCGGGCCAAATTCCGTGGGATTCGACTCGGGGTCGTCGATTTTTATCCTCCAGGCAAGTGTTTAGTTGCTTTATTTAATTTTGAGCATAAATATCATATCATAATTGGTAATAACAAATTATATGATTTTGGGATTTGGGTTTTTGTGAATCAAACGGGATTTTTGAAAGTTTAACGATTGAAAACCGAAAAATGGCAAATTGGAGAACTTAGAAATTCATAGAAATTAATGGTTGATTCTTGGTTTTAGGATGTTTAAGACCTATTTCCTTTGTGTATATTTAGTTGGGTGTAGTTAGATGTTGGTGGAAGAAGAGGTATAAAGTTTGGAGGTTTGTTAATGGACGAAACAAGGGTCGGAGATGAAGCTGCCCTGCTTGATCGATCGATCGACGCCCAAGGGTCGATCGATCGATCAAACAATAATTTTGGCAATTTGTGTTGGTTTAATTTATATGGGATAAATTCCCAAATTAAGTATTTCTAGCCTATTTAATTGAGGAAATAAATAGACTTAACTAAGGGAGATATATTTATCTAATTGGGAAATTTATGGGGGTTAAGAGAGTGTTTTAAGTGTGTGACACTAGAATTATATTTTCCAGGAAAACAAATAAATTGGGGAATTAGGGAGTTGGGGTTCCCCAAAAGTAGAGAGGGGACCTCTAAAATATTAATTTGACAAAATGTAGTCCTTGGGTTCATGGAAATGGAATCCACGACCTATTTAAATTAACGGTATTTAGTGACTCATACTCCTTGGGATAATTTTAGTGGGTATTTAGGCCTATATAATTATGCGCGGAGAAAACATAATTACATCAATTATGAGTGACCATATCATGCGAGACTATTAGGATGAATTTGGGAAATGCGTATTTACTTAATGTGAATTGGTATAGTTGGAGAAATTTTATAAATCCTTAAGTGTGAATAAGGTACAAGCTATTTATCAAGTGAGGGAATACTTTTGAGTTTAGTATCGTGAGTCTGCGAATACTCGAATATTATTATTTATGAGAATCTTTGGGATTATTGGCCATCGTTATGTGTGATTGGCAATAATGGCCATATATATATATATATATATATATGTATATATATATATATGTATATATATATATATATATATATATATATATATATATATATATATATATATATGTATGTATGTATTTGAGGAACAATGTGGAATATATATATACTATGTGATTAAAGTATATATATTATATGATAGGGATATGTATATATATCATATAATATATATACTTTAATCACATAGTATATATATATTCCACATTGTTCCTCAAATACATACATATATATATATATGTGTGTGTGTGTGTGTGTGTGAAGCATACCCCCTCTAATGCTATCATGGGAAGTTGCGCGATGTGGGTGAGGCCCCTGGCTTGAGGAGCAGGGAGCGTATAGTCCCCAGGTCATAGCGTCCATTTTTATATTTTGGGATTTTTATTAGGGGTGAGACATGGTGGGTATGTTTCGTCTCACTTTCGGGGAGGAACTATGACCGCTTCCCAAACGTTGTGATTTGTTGACCGCGATATCAGTTATATTGAGTCCGATCGTTGGTCCCCAGGATGGTATGTGAGTGATGCCCTAGAAGATGATAGCATTGAGAGACCGCCTGCTCGAGTTATAGCTCGTTGGGATTGTTATTGTACTTGTATATATAGTACATTACTTGTGTATGAGAACAAGATAATATATCTCTACTAGAGTAAATAGATAAATTGAATATGAAATGAATTATCATTCCGGGAGATTTTACCGGACTTAAAATGTGCTATGTATATAAAAGTAAGCATGAAAAATAAAGATGAGTATGTTATGTATATTTATTCATATGAGTATATATATATAAGTTGAGTACTGAGGGTCTAATGAATCTCGACGATCGACCTTGCCAAGTAGTAGTGTATCGGGGGGGTTCCATGTTTGGATTTCGCTTTGCGAGACACCCCATGCACGAACATGGCCTAGTGGTTGAACTGGGGAGAAGTTTAACCCTTAGTGCTCTAGTTTTGGGTTTTCTTATATGAGTGTGTGTGTGTGTGTGTGTATATATATATATATATATATATATATATATGTTGTGTACTGAGGGTCTAATGGATCTCGACGATCGACCTTGCCAAGTAGTAGTGTATCGGGGGGTTCCATGTTTGGATTTTGCTTTGCGAGACACCCCACGCACGAACATGGCCTAGTGGTTAAACTGGGGAGAAGTTTAACCCTTAGTGCTCTAGTTTTGGGTTTTCTTATATGAGTATGTATATATATATATATATATATATATATATATATATATATATATATATATATATATATATATATATGTTGTGTACTGAGGGTTTAATGGATCTCGACGATCGACCTTGCCAAGTAGTAGTGTATCGGGGGGGTTCCTTGTTTGGATTTCGCTTTGCGAGACACCCCACGCACGAATATGGCATAGTGGTGAGACTGGGAGAAGTTTATCCCCTAGTACTTGGTTTGCTTAGGATTTATAGAGTTTGGGGGTGACAGATAAGTTAGGCAGCGTAGCTTGACTAGGATGTTTAGATCGATGCGTTAAGTGTGCACTAATAGAAGAGAGGTGAGGGGTATCTCCTGGGAGTGCGGTACCAATTTAAATATGATATAAAACATATTTTTTTTTAAAAATAAAGCATTTATGCACTTGCTAAATATTTTCACAACTCGGTCTCTGACCCGTTTATCTACTTTTCCTCTTTTTTGCTATATCTATATATATATATAGGTGTCCAGACACAAGGACGCCTGGATGATGATCCTTTTGAGTCAGACGTCTGCTGCAGCAGCTGTGGATGCATGCAGGTTTATTTTTAGACCCTTCTATTCTTGTGATCTAGATAGGAAGCATTGTAGTTACTTTCGGGTCGAAAGCCCAGTTGTATTTATTTATTCTTTCACCTCCTTTTAGTACGACATTTGTTTTGGTTGTATTATATTTGAACCGAGTGTTCAATTATTTTATCTATTTCCAGTTTCATTTATATAAACTGTGTGAATGTTTTAAATTGCATAGTTCATTTAAAAAGATTAGTCAATTTTTTTTTTTACGCCAGCCTAATAGGTTATTAGTAATAGATTGGGTTTTTGACAGTGATGCTAAGAATGATCCATATGCGACTCATGTTTCAATTTGGTACAGGGGTGATCACCCGGTATTTTATTAGGCGGGGTGTCACAGATGGTATCAGAGCATATGGTTCTAGTGTCCTTAGGAATCTGTGCGGACATACTACACTTTCAGTATTGCTATTGATTTGTTATAGAATCTTATGATTAGGATTGTCGATTCCTCTTGTGAGATTTCTTTCTCGTGCCATATTATAAAATTATAGTAATATTTTACATGCTCATTCGAGATTCGTGTGGTGATCGATGAAGGACGACCACATAAGGCCATTGCAGGGGTCGCAGAAGGCAGAACTTATTTGGAACGGTTAGTTGAAGTGGGAGACTAAGACCGTAGTAGAGGTCATTCTCCTTGTGGCATTTGCTAAGAATTGTCGCAACGCCTACTAGAGAATAGTAGTTATGAGTACCCCATTACCGCTATAGTAGAGAGTGGTACTAAAGTTGAATTACCCGATGAAGCTAAGGGTTCGAAAGGGGTCTTCAATAAGGACCATATTTGAAGTTAATTCATGCGAAGGCAGTGTAGCATTACTTAGTAGAAGTAGAAGGCTCAGAAGTTTTGACTTGGAGAAGGGTATGGAAATACCTAGATGTGAAAATTTGATTAAAAATTTTCACTTGTAAGAGCAATATTGAAATGGTGGGAACGGTGATCGCCATATTCAGGGGAACAGGATGTTTTGCCCCTAAAGGGATCTTACGGATAGTTTTTAACCGTGAGTCCCCATGATTTAGCAGGAATGAGAAGAATACAGTTTTAAATTATTCACGTAAGGATCGGTCAGAGGCCGACAGTGAATAAAGAGATTTATGGATAAGTGAACTTTGTGTTGAATCAATGTAAGTACAATGAAGAGAGAGTTCTTCCGAGGAATGATAAGCTCACTAGAGAAGTGTTGCTAACACTTATGGAGAATGTGTGTGTTCGAGGACCCCACTGGTGGACATCCACCTGGGGAATTCGTTGAAATATGGTTGTTGAGGCCGGTGGTGGAGTTTCCCTTTTATGAAGAAGTTAAGGGGAACTAGTAAAGTGATTGTCAGGATCGCGACTATGGAGTCCAAGATACTGATAACCTTAAAAGGGTCAGGGTGACCCGAGATAGGGAGTGTTGTAATGTGGAGTATAGAATAATGCGGTTAGTCATTGCCCAGTGGGAGTTAAGGGGAAAGAGTAAAGTGCCCAGATGGGGCATTGATTAAAGAAATTTTTGGTTCAGTTACGACAAGTGTAGTAAGTCCGGGAACCTTTTGGAGTAGCTAGGGAGATAGGCGAAGTTGTTGTTATGAGTTTCACCTCAGCTAAAGGAGGCTTGTTCTGTGTGACGAGATTGAGTCACAATGTTTTATTAGCCCTAGATTTGTGTGTGATACGAGTTTACAAATAGTATCGATAACGTTATGTAGTATATGTTTATGTGTTTTTCTGCGATAGCGGGAATTTATTTTCTTTCATTCGTTGTGAAGAGAGGGAGTTAGTATTTTGAGTTTATATCAGATTGGTATTACTCGTTTTGTGTGTGTTATACGAGTATGGTGTTATTTTGCATAAAACATGATATTTGTTGTTCGGAGCGATAGTCGTCTAATGATGGCAAGACTATCGTGTCCGCGGTTCCAGGGTGGAACAGGTTGTTGTTGCGATATCTCACCTGGATACAGGTTGAGTTCGCCTTTATTATATGTATAGATGAAACTTCGATAAGCAGATGTTTCCTTATCGTGATTCGAGTGCGTGGAGACCTTATAGGTGTGATTTATGGTATGCAAGGTTAATTGTTGAACTGTGAGTTTAACCTCATTATTGATTGCACAAGGACTGAGTGTTAGTGCGAGCGCTTAATGGTGTGGATCCTTGATAGAGATAGGAGTTCAGACCACATTCTGTTGAAAGAGGGGATAAATCCCGATTGCATATTTGAAGTTAACGGACCTCCACGACCGACAAAGTTAAGTAGTAGTGTATTGGAGGAGTTCCTTGTTTGGATTTCACTTTGCGAGACACTCCATGCATGAACCTTAACGACGTCGGGAGTGGATAGATGTTATAGGATGCCAGAATGTTGGTTTTGTGGATAAGTCATATAGTGTGGAGGAAACACTATAGACTGAGAGTCGTATGATGATGGTATGCTTATGGAAATATTGTGCTATGGAGAAGCACTAAAATGGTTCTCTCACCGCAAGTAGGTGGGTAAAGTAGGAGTTAGAGAAATTGATTTGAGGATTATAGCCAGGCCTTAATGAAAAGGAAAATTTTGGAAGAAGTATGTTTTGGGTATGATGTTCGTAATGCTTTTACAGAGAGTTGGCGCCTCGATTAGTTAGATTTTCCTTTTCGCCTAGGTGGAAGGATAGAATAGTAGTAAAGCGTTAATAAGTTAGCGAGTTAGGATTTAGTATGTCCCACTGGGGTGCCTTAGGCCGTTATATCTCGATGACCGACGATGTGAGGGAGTAGTGTAACGGGAGGGTTCCTTGTTTGGATTTCGCTTTGCAAGACATCCCACGCATAAAATCGAGCAAATGTCGGGAGTTGAGAAAGGTCTTGGGCACGAGGGACACAATTTAGGATAGTACTTTTTCACGTAGGTAGGAATGCTTCGATCTTAGAATCTTGAGCAGTGAGGCCAATTGAGTTAGTGGAGCCGATATAGAAATATTGGTTGGTTAACCTTGAGAAGAATGGGATTTTGCGGGTTGGAAAGACCCATGTGTGAGTATTACGCCGAGGAAATAAGGCCTATTGTTTAAAGAGTATGTACGTGTTGGGCGTTTGTGATTATTGTGTAGAGAAGGACGGGTTAGAAAAGGTGTATGGGCACCTTAGTAAGTTAGTTTTATATATCGCCTGAAATAGAAGGGGCGTAGTATATAGAGTTAAAGATTATGCCGAGATGGCAGTAGAGTATAGTATAAACCTTGATAGAGGTGAGTGCTGAATGAGGGTACGGTTAAGAGCTATTGGGTATTACCATTCCACTTTGAGGCATTAGGATGTGGAGTGATTCACGATCCTAGGTTAGTGTTGGTAGTATCGGTTATATCTGAATTTCGAGGACGAAATTCCGTTGTAAGGGGGGAAGTATGTAATACCCCGCACTTTTATGGGAAATTAAATTCGATAATTAAGTGTAATTTGGGAATTTAAGAATTATCGTGAATAGTAAATTTTGGAGTTTTCAAGGATTAGACAATTTTAGATGGGTGTTATATTTACTTTTGGGGTTAAGTAAATAAGTTGGAGTATTTTAATTATATGTCGCAGCTGGGTAAAGCGACAGAGGATAATATTTTAATAGGAGTACCGCATTAAGTTATGTGGGGTTAAATTAGTGATTTGTTGTCAAGTACCTCGAATGGAGATTTCGAGTGCGCGGTTAGTCTCAGAATAGCCGAGATAGTCAAAATAGAGTATCCGGGGGTCGTAATTGAGTTTCAAAATTTTTTGGATTAATAGGAACTCATAATTGAGTAAACGAGTCATTTTTGGATTTAAGGGGATAAACCCTTATTTTCTCCTATATAAGACACGGTAGAGTGGGAGAAAGGGAAAAAAAAGAGATAAAAGAAGAAGAGAAGAAAGGAAGAGGAGAAAAAGGATTTTCGGGCCAAACTCCGCGGGATTCGACTCGGGGTCATCGAATTTTATCCTCCAGGCAAGTGTTTGCTTGCTTTATTTAATTTTGAGCATCAATCTCATATCATAGTTGGTAATAACAAATTATATGATTTTGGGATTTGGGTTTTTGTGAATCAAACGGGATTTTTGGAAGTTTAACGATTGAAAACTGAAAAATGGCAAATTGGAGAACTTAGAAATTCATAGAAATTAATGGTTGATTCTTGGTTTTAGGAAGTTTAGAACCTATTTCCTTTGTGTATATTTAGTTGGGTGTAGTTAGATGTTGGTGGAAGAAGAGGTATAAAGTTTGGAGGTTTGTTAATGGCCGAAACAGGGGCCGGAGAAGAAGCTGTCGTGCTTGATCGATCGATTGATGGCCAAGGGTCGATCGATCGATCAAACAACAATTTTGGCAATTTGTGTTGGTTTAATTTATATGGGATAAATTACCAAATTAAGGATTTCTAGCCTATTTAATTGAGGAAATAAATAGACTTAACTAAGGGAGATATATTTATCCAATTGGGAAATTTATAGGAGTTAAGAGAGTGTTTTAAGTGTGTGACACTAAAATTATATTTTCGAGGAAAATAAATAAATTGAGGAATTAGGGAGTTGGGAGTTGGGGTTTCCCAAAAGTAGAGCTGGGACCTCTAAATTATTAATTAGACAAAATGTAGTCCTTGGGTTCATGGAAATGGAATCCACGACCTATTTAAATTAAGGGTGTTTAGTGACGCATACTCCTTGGGATAATTTTAGTGGGTATTTAGACCTATATAATTATGCGCGTAGAAAACATAATTACATCGATTATGAGTGATCATATCCTGCGAGACTATTAGGATGAAATTGGCAAATGCATATTTACTTAATGTGAATTGGTATAGTTGGAGAAATTGTATAAATCCTTATGTGTGAATAAGGTACAAGCTATTTATTAAGTGAGGGAATACTTTTGAGTTTAGTATCTTGAGTGTGCGAATACTCGAATATTATTATTTATGAGAATCTTTGGGATTATTGGCCATCGTTATGTGTGATTGGCAATAATGGCCATATATATATGTATTTGAGGAACAATGTGGAATATATATATATATGCTATGTGATTAAAGTATATATATTATATGATAGGGATATGTACATATATATTTATGTCTGGATGGTATATAATGCTTCACACACACACACACACACACACACATATATATATATATATATATATATATATATATATATATATATATATATATATATATATATATATATGTGTGTGTGTGTGTGTGTGTGTGTGTGTGAAGCATACCCCGTCTAATGCTATCATGGGAAGTTGCGCGATGTGGGTGAGGCCCTTGGCTTGAGGAGCAGGGAGCGTATAGTTCCCAAGTCATAGCGTCCATTTTTATATTGTGTGATTTTTATGAGGGGTGAGACGTGGTGGGTATGTTTCGTCTCACTTTCGGGGAGGAACTATGACCGCTTCCCAGACGTTGTGATTTGTTGACCGCGATGTCGGTGATATTCAATCCGACCGCTGGTCCCCAGGATGGTATGTGAGTGATGCCCTGGAAGATGGTAGCATTGAGAGACCGCATCCTCGAGTTATAGCTCGTTTGGATGGTTATTGTACTTGTGTATACAGTACATTACTTGTGTATGTGAACAAGATAATATATTTCTACTAGAGTAAAGAGATAAATGGAATATGAAATGAATTCTCATTCCGAGAGATTTTACCGGACTTAAAATGTGCTATGTATATAAAAGTAAGCATGAAAAATAAAGATGAGTATGTTATGTATATTTATTTATATGAGTATATATATATAAGTTGAGTACTGAGGATCTAATGGATCTCGACGATCGACCTTGACAAGCAGTAGTGTATCGGGGGGGTTCCTTGTTTGGATTTTGCTTTGCGAGACACCCCACGCACGAATATGGCATAGTGTTGAGACTGGGGAGAAGTTTAGCCCTTAGTACTTGGTTTGCTCAGGATTTCTAGAGTTTGGGGTGACAGACAGCGTAGCTTGACTAGGATGTTTAGAGGGATGCACTAGGTGTGCACTAATAGAAGAGATGTGAGGGGTATCTCATGGGAGTGCGATACCAATTTAAATATGAGATAAAACATATTTTTTTTAAATAAAGCATTTATGCACTTGCTAAATATTTTCACAACTCGGGCTCTGACCCGTTTATCTACTTTTCCTCTCTTTTGCTATATCTATATATCTATATTTGTAGGTGTCTAGACATAGGGACGCCTGGATGATGATCCTTTCGAGTTAGATGTCTGCTGCAGCAGCTGTGGATGCATGCAGGTTTATTTTTAGACGCTTCTATTCTTGTGATCTATATAGGAAGCCTTGTAGTTACTTTCGGGCCGAAAGCCCAATTGTATTTATTTATTCTTTCACCGCCTTTTAGTGCGGCATTCGATTTGGTTGTATTATATTTGAACCGAGTGTTCGGTTATTTTATCTCTTTCCAGTTTCATTTATATAAACTCTATGAATGTTTTAAATTGTATAGTTTGTTTAATAAGATTAGTAAAAAAAAAACTTGACGCCAACCTAATAGGTTATTAGTAATTAATTTGGTTTTCGGCAGTGATGCCAAGAATGATCTATATGCGACTCCTGTTTTAATTTGGTACGTGAGTGATCGCTCGGTATTTTATTAGGAGGGGTGCCCAACTGTGGTGACAATTATTACTCAACACAAAGAGATAAGAAAAGCACATTCACCAAGCAGAATAAGGAATATAAAATGTCAATCACACAACAAAAGATGTAGGTGGTTCAGCAAAGGTGCCTACGTCCATGGTGGTGCAGTCAGTATTATTTCTATATACTCCGAAGAGTGATTACAGAGAATACAGTGTGTCCTTTGCCCCGGACCTAGGGTTTATTATATGCATGTCCATTTTAGGGAGTGGGGGTGTTGGACTCCCCCACGTTTTCCATCTTCTCCTAAAACCCCTCTTAATGGGAACATGGGAGAAGACTAAATCATAACTGGTTAAGACATGGGGATCTGGATTTTGGGCCGTTATAATTGGGCTACTCGTCCAGGCCCAACATTCTAATTTCAGGTACCCACAATTGCCCCTAAGTTTGTTGGGCCGTACTTTGGGCTCAATAAATTTAAATGATTTATCATAATGGTTCCTTTGTTCACCGTGCAACTCTTCCAAAGTTCGAGGACTGAGTTTAGGCGACACTTGCTTCGTGGTCTGTGCATTATGATTAGCAGCACTCAAAAGCTATTCAGAGCAGTCATTTTTTTATTGTCGCTTCAACCTTCTCAGTACTCTCCTATTTTCTGTGAGCTCTAGAAATTCACGTTCTCTTCTATCAGTCTCCATTCTTATTACTTTCTTGTCATTTAGGCTCGTGATTCTTCATCGTTCGAGTTGAGCTTTTATCTTGTAAGTCTCCTGTGCCTTCTCTTTGTATTTTCTCTTTGAATTTGTAGTTTTTTAGGGTTTCCCAATGGCAAAGATCGGTAATAGGTCAGTGTATGAGTTTAGGAAGTTCTATAATATCCCGGAGTAGGTAGAGATTGAGTGCACCTCTCCCCCTAAAAAAGTTAGAGAGATAGAGGGTGCCCATTGGATCCATGTCTTGTTGCTTTCCCAAGGGGGGTTTACTTTTCCTCCCACTAATTTGTTCTTGCACTTCTTTGGTTATTTTAATATTGTTCCTGCACAGTGTTTGCCCAATGTGTGGAAGATAATTAATGGTGTTCGTAGAATAAATCAGTTATATGGTACCAAGTTAGGGCTCACCGAGGTCTGCTTTTGCTATTCTTTTTCTCAAACTAGTTCTGGTGTTCTCTATCTCAAGGCCAGGAGTCCTGACAGTGTATTGGTAGTAAACCTACCTGATTCCCATAAGGACAATTGGCAAGAGGGCTTCCTTGCTATAAATTGGTAGTTTTCTCCCCAGTCTGAGGGTCGAGATCTGATAGGTTCTCAGTTCCCTTTTATGGGGAAGAATACATAGGTAGACTTTGCTTTGTCCATTCAATTTTTTTTTATTGATTTGTGATCTTTTTTACTTTTCCTATTTTTTCTTCAGCGAGGTCGAAGAACTTGGAACCTGCTCTCAACGAGATTCGCCTTTCTGAGTTGATCAAGGCCTGGAATATCAGGGAGCCTTTAGTCGACGATGAGCATCCCTGATCTGCTGCTTTCTTGCTCGAGTACAAAAATGTCGGTTCTAGCTTTATAGCGAGGCCGGTAGACAGTATACCTAAATTTGACACCTCTGAAGAGACTGCTACTGATCCTATCCAGTTGGACGAGGAGGAGAGCAGTTCTGAGAGTGATATTGTAGGCGGTGGTGAAGGTAATTTTGGTGAGGAGAACTCCAGTGGTGATAGTTCTTTTGAATCAGAAGAGGCTTCTGAAGCCCGAGGCTCTTCAAGCACGTCCAACAGTTCAAGCGAGGAGATGGTTCCTCCAAGGATAAATATAATTCGGGATGATGATGATGATGATCATATGCTCCTCGCTCAGAGGTCAAAGAAGCAGAAGTCCAGCTCTGGGGTTGTAGCTACTGGCTCTCGATCTTCTGCTCAGGAGCAGGAGAAGAAGAGGAAAAAATAAGAACAAATGAGAGAGAGAGAGAGAGAGAGAGAGAGAGAGAGAGAGAGAGAGAGAGAGAGAGAGAGAAGGAAGAGGAGAGAAAGAAGATGGAGGAGAAGAGAAGGATAGAGAAAGAGAAAGAAGAGGAGAAGAGAAGGATGGAATCGAGGACGAAGGCTGTGCAGGCCTTAGTCCCGGTGTCCACATTGCCCGAGGGGGCCTCTGTTGCTATTTTTCCTCAGTTGGCCCCCGCGCTGCTCGAGAGGGCAGTTCTTCCTGCTGATCGCCAAAGGGCGCTGGGGTCTGATCAATTGGCCCTACAGGCTAGCCAGAGGCTAGCTTTGGTAAGACCTTTTCTTTTTCTCCAATGCTTTACTAAGTGTTAGTTATTTCCTTTTCTTGATGTCTTCTTTGTTTTTGTAGTTTGTGACTGACTTCGTCGTGCTCTATTGCTCTCGTGAAGAGCTGATAAGCAGGAACAGCGAGCTGGAGCAGCAGAGTGCTGCCTTGAAAGTGAGGGGCACTCAACTGGAGGCTGATATTAAGACTGCTGACACTGCCCGAGCTTCTTCTGACCTAACCCTTGTCAATTCTAATCGAGAGAGGGATGCGGTGGTTAAAGAGCTAAACGAGCTGAGGCAGGCCTATGACCTGGTCTGCTCGAGCAAGTTGGCCATCACAGAGGAGAATAGGGTACTGATCGAGCAGCTTCAAGAAAAGGACTCTCAGGTAGCCACCATCAAGGAGGATTCATACAACTCCGGGTGGGCTGCTGCATATGAAGATGCCGAGGTTCAGATAGGCTACATCAGCTGACTGAACTTCAAGAAAGGTTAGAACAAGGCCCTTATAGCTGCTGGTGTCGATGTCGCCTCCCCTTTGTTCGACGAGCATGACCCAGGTCCGAAGCCGGTTATAGAGGAAGCCCCTGCCCCCGCCATCGAAGGCGTTGACCCTGCCTTCAAGACGATTCCTGCCGATGTCCCCCTTTCTCAGGTGACAGAGGTTATCCCTGTGGAGGGGGATGCTTCTACTACTGCTGACAAGGGGAAGCATCCAGCTACTTCTGGTCAGCCTGAGGTTGCTAGTTAATTTTACTTCTAGGACTTACTTTGTATCTTTGCTTGTAATTTTCCTTTTTGCTGCTCGATGTACTTGGACCCTTATTAATGAAGTGAAAAGGTTTCTCATTCCCTTAGTGTGCTGAATGAATCTGTCTTTCCTTGCTCTTTTATGCCTTATAGTTAATTGATGCGGAAGAGTATATTCCTGCCACATCTCAATTGGGCAGGACCCTTGGTCCCAATTCAAGTCCTCAGGTTCGCCAAGCCTTTGTTAAGCTTTGAAAATATCTTAGATCAAGGAATCAGAAGTATACAGATCAGTCAGAGCTTGTGGCCAAGCTGAAGGACAGGCTTCAAGAGATGAAAGAAGTTGGTGCTTCAGTCCAAGAAGAGGTGAATACATTAAGGGCGAAGCTTCTAGATGCTTCCGAGATCAACCAGGTTGGGGAGGTTCTTCAGCAGGAGAACGAAGCTTTGAGGAGAGAGGTCTCGCGACTTAGGGAGCATGCGCCGAGCAATGCTCCTGCAGTATTACGAGGTTCCTCCTCATCGCGAGTTAGAACTGGTCCGGGCGATGTTCCTCCTGTGCTGTAAGGCCCTACTCCTCCAACCGTTCTGTGAGCTGACAGGAACATCAGGGGTTCAGCTAGGGAAATGGAAGAGCTTCGTGGTGATGTCCAGCGAGCGTACGTGATTGCTGCTGGGCTTTAGAGGGACGTCACCCCATTGAGGCATTTGTTTAATAAAGGACCTCGACGAGCATGGGCCGATGGTTACAATCAGGGTTGGCTAGATGCTCCAACGAGGCTGATAGAATTTGAAGAGATCGCCTTCATCAGGGGGTGGTTGAGTGCCTTGAGGGAGCTGCAAGTCCCGAGGAACTCGATGCTCTGGTACCTTCATGAGATTTCTCCTTCCACCCTAATGCCTAACCCCTTCCGGAGAGATGATCAATGGATCCCCATCGACGCCATCCCTCGACAGTTATTAGATTCGGATGCGAATGAAGTTGAGGAGGAGCTAGCTCCCCATCTCGATGACGACCGAAGAACCCAAGTGGCTGATTACCTTGCTCAGAGGCCTCATCCTCATTAAGATTTTGCCAGTAGTAACTTTGTATATTTTATATTGTGGTGATGTAATGTGAATGTTTTGGGCGAGCTCGCCGACTAAACATGTATTGCAATTGTCATAAATATGATGAATTAATATAAAATTTATGTTTTGGGCGAATTTACCGACTAAACAAGTATATTATATTTTCTCATCTTTGTTTAATAATCTTGAGCCTCTCTTGGCTGACTAGATTTGCATGTTTGCATTGTCAAGTAAGTGTCCTTCCAGTCCAGTATGCCAACGAGATACCATTCTTCCCCACTTTACCTTTTAGGTTGTGTCATCACAATCCCTTAGGCCTAAGTGTGGCAATTGGCGAGGACACACCTGGTGTTGGATGTTTTATCCGATCAGGATTTTATTCAACCAAACATTATTTGGTGACCAATTTTGACTTGGTCATATTACCTAAGGATCTCCTGTAGGGCTTCATATATTGCCAGGGGTAATGCTAAGAGAGGTCTTTCGTGTTTCGTAACGAAAACTTTAGGAGGGTTATTCCCTGCTATGATGTAATGATCTGTGTGCCTTTCACTTGGAAAGGGTGTGTGAGTTGTAGAGTCTAAATACTACTAGTTAACTGACACTTCGTAGAGTGCAACTGCTAAACAACTTTGATTAATGATTTTTAGTCTCATAAGTACAATGCAAAAGAACAATATAAAAATAGAATTTCTTGAGATTGGCTGCATTCCATGCTCGGGTTATATCTCTGCCTTCCAACGTTTCTAAGTGGTAAGCTCCTTGCAGGTCATTTCTTATTATCATAAATGGTCCCTCCCAGTTGGGCCCTAACTTGCCGTCTGATGGTCTTACTGCGCTGCCCAGGACTTTCCTTAGGACGTAGTCCCCAATTTGGAATGCCCTTGGATTAACCTTTTTGTTATAATACCTTGCGAGCTGTTGATGATAGCTCGCTAGTTTTACTAGGGCTAGATCTCGGCACTCGTCGGCTAGGTCGAGCTCAGCGAGCAATGCTGCATCGTTATGGCCCTGGTCGACAAGGCTGGACCTTATTGTTGGCAAGCCTTCTTCTAATGGGATGACAACTTCTATTCCATATGTCAGCGAAAATGGGGTTTCCCCCATTGCTCATCGTGGAGTGGTTCGATAAGCCCATAGAATATGTGGAAATTCATTTACCCATGCGCCTTTGGCTCGCTCTAATCATTTCTTTAATCCGTCGATCACTGTCTTATTAGAAGCCTCGGCTTGGCCATTGCTTTGAGGATAGGCCACCGAGCTAAAATGGTGTCTGATTCCATGCTCGTCGCAAAAACTCTGAAAGGATCCACTCTCGAATTGCGTTCCATTGTCAGTGATGATGGTTCTGGGGATGCCAAAACGGGTGATTATATTTCTCCATATGAACCTTATCATATATGCGTCTCGGATGTTAGCTAGGGGTTCCACCTCGATCCATTTGGTGAAGTAGTCAGTTGTGACCAACAGATATTTGCGATTGTCGGTGGCGGTAGGAAGTGGTCCTACGATGTCCATTCCCCATTGGGCGAATGGCCATGGGCTGGACAGTGATTTTAAGTCGCTAGCAGGTTGGTGGACCATAGGGGAGTGAAGTTGGCATTCCAGGCACTTGCGAACATACACCGCAGAGTCCCTTTGCATATATGGCCACCAATAGCCTTCCTTCACTGCTCAGAAAGTCAGGGACCTTCCTCTAATATGGCTTCCACAGATTCCCTCGTGAAGCTCATGTAGGACCTGTTCGACATTCCTTGGGTGAACGCATTGAAGGTATGGACCGAAAAAAGATCTCTTATATAGCTTGCCCTCTGGTGATAAGTGAAAGCGAGCAGCTTTGACTCTTATCTGGTGGGCAATCTTTTTATCGTCTGGGAGCGTTCCATCCTTTAAATAATTTCTTAAAGGGTCCATCCAGTTAGATGCTGATTCCACTTAGAGCACCTGCTCCATGTTTGGCGGCTTGCTTCTACGGTTAATGCTCGGATGAGCGAGGAAATCGATGGGGATTGTTCTTTTTAGGTCAAAATTGACTGCTGAACTTAGGGTTGCTAAGGCGTCAGCATGGCTGTTCTAACCTCTGGGAAATTACTGGACATTGATCTCTTCGAAGCTAGCCATTAGTTCTTTCACTAAGGCAAGGTAAGCTTCCATTCTTTCATCTTTTGCATTGTAGTCTCCACTTATCTGATTGGAGACTAATTGAGAATCGCCGAACACCTGTAAATGCTTTGCTCCCAAAGTGTGCGCCTTTTGGAAGCCGGCTATTAAGGCTTCGTATTCTGCTTCGTTGTTGGAGGCTGTAAATCCAAGCCTGATTCCTTGTTCAAGGATTGTATCCTCTGGAGTAATGAGGACAATGCCTACTCCTACCCCCTTTGAGTTGGAGGCTTCATCCACGAACAATTTCCAGGTTTCCTCCGTTGCGTTGTTCCCCTTTTGTCTCGCTGCTTGAGGTTGGTTGGAAGGTTGCTCGCCTATCAATTCGGCTATGAAATCAGCAAGGACCTGCCCCTTGATTGCGTTCCTTGGTTGAAATTGGATGTCAAATCGTCCGATCTCGACTGACCATTTAGAAAGTCTGTCCGACAAATCCGCCTTCCTCGGGATCGCTTTGAGGGGGTGCAATGTAAGGACGATTATAGTGTGGGCTTCGAAATAGTGCTTCAGCTTCCTCGAAGCCACTACTAGTGCAAAGGTGAGCTTCTCTAGTGGTAGGTACCTTTGTTCGGCATCTAATAGGGTCTTGCTCGCATAATAAATGGGGTGCTGGATTCCTGTAACTTCGCACATTAATGCAGAGCTGACAGTGTGGTTGGAAACGGAGAGGTACAAGTACAAGGAATTTGTTTCTTATGGTATGACGAGCAGTGGTGGGGAACGGAGGTAAGCCTTGAGGTCGTCCAATGCCTGCGAGCAATCTTGGTTCCATTCTACCATTTTTTTCCCTTTAGAAGCTAGAAGAAAGGCTTGCACTTCTCGGAGGACTTAGAGATAAAGCAGTTTAAGGCAGCGAGCATACCGGTGAGCTTCTGTACGTCCCGGATTGTTCGAGGGGGTTGTATCCTATTTATTGCATCGATCTGGTCTGTGTTAGCCTCGATGCCTCTCTTACTGACCAAGTACCCAAGAAATTTTCCTGACTGGACACCGAAAGAACATTTGCTCGCGTTAAGTTTCATTCGGTACTTCCTGAGGATTTCAAAGGTGCTTGATAGATCTGAGAGGTGGTCTTATTTCTTTTTGCTTTTAACAAGCATATCATCGATGTAGACCTCCATGGTGTCTCCCATCTGGTCCTTGAACACCTTGATGACCAGCCGCTGGTAGGTTGCCCCTGCATTTTTGAGCTCGAAGGTCATGACCTTGTAGAAGTATAACCCAACTGTGGTGATGAATGCTATTTTGTCTTGGTCTGGGGCATACAAAGGGATCTGATGATACCCTGAGTATGCGGCCAGAAAACTCATTCTCTCGTGAGCTGCAGTGGCGTCTACCAGTTGATCGATTTTTGGGAGGGGAAAATTGTCTTTAGGACATGCTCTATTGAGGTCAATGAAGTCGATGCAAACTCTCCACTTCCCGTTGCTTTTTGGAACTACTACTGGGTTGGATAACCATTTGGGTACCTCCCTTATGGATCCTGCATCCAGCAGCTTTTCCACTTCTTTTTTCACGGCTTTTACCTTCTCGGGTGCAGTTCGTCGTGCCTTCTGCGCGATTGGTTTGAAGGTGGGATCGACGTGCAGCTGATGATAAACCATACTAGGATCAATTCCAGGCAGCTCGTATGGTTCCCATGCGAAGACATCTATGTTGCTCCTTAACAGGGTCGTTAATTCTTTCTTCTCTTGATCTGTGAGAGAAGCTCCAATTAAGAAAATCCTACTATCGTTGCTATCTCCAGCTGCGACTTCCTCTAGGTACTCGATGACCCATTCGGAGGGGAGGAGCCTGGTCTCCTCTACTCCGGGTCTTCCGTACTTTAATTGTTATTTCGAAGGTATCAGACCTTCTTGTTCTTCAACTCTTTCGCTAAACTTATCGGCCTTCTTCTCTGGTTTTGGGCGGATGACAGCTATGAAGCACCTTCTTGCCATCGCTTGATCGTCACGGATCTCCATTACTCCTCGCTCGGTCACATACTTGAGCTTCTCGTGGTAGGTCGAGGAAACTGCCTTCATT
The DNA here is from genome assembly GCA_949130495.1 of Sambucus nigra. Taxonomy (NCBI): domain Eukaryota; kingdom Viridiplantae; phylum Streptophyta; class Magnoliopsida; order Dipsacales; family Adoxaceae; genus Sambucus; species Sambucus nigra. Next base: position 415,786,703 of record OX422217.1, read on the forward strand.
GCATGTAGCCATCCTCGACCGAGGATAGCCTGGTATGGCGAGTCAATGTCGACCACCAGAAACTCGATCATTTTAGAAACATTTCTGGCCCTTACTGGCAGCACGATCTTTCCCAGGGGCATAGTCATCTTTCCAGCAAAGCCAACCAAAGAGACGGTAGCTTCCTTTAGGTCGTCGATGCTTACTTTCAATTTTCTGAATAGGTCGAGATACATCACCTCGGACGAGCTTCCTTGGTCGACGAGCAATTTGTCGACGTCATAGTTCGCTATTCTTAGAGTAATGATCAAAGCATCGTGATATGGAGTTCTCACTCCCACCAGATCTTCATCTGTAAACACGATATGCTTACTATAGTCGACGTCATCTACTCACCGACGCTTTCCTGACTGTATTTTCACTGGATCGATCAGAAAAGCTTGCATCACTGCTGTAAGCTTTTTTACCTCCATGCGAGCTGAATTGCCCTGAATCTATTTCACGTCGGATGCCCCATGAATTACTGCGAATTCATGGCCGGCATCGTCTTCGAGCACGTTGTCAAGCCTTGCCTCTCTATGGGCAGTAACTTTCTCTGCCTTTTTCCACGAATTCGTTCAGGTGCCCGGACTGGGTCTGCTCCTCAAGGTGGGACTTAAGAGCTTTGCAATGCTCAGTCTTATGTCCTCCCTCTTTGTGAAAAGCGTATCTCAGCGCATTGTTCCTCTTCGAGGGATCTCCTCCCATCTTCCTGGGCCACTTGATGAATGGCTCGTCTTTGATTTTTGCGAGAATTTTGTAAATTGGTTCTTTGAAGACGGTGTTGACCGCCTGAAATTCTTTCGACACATCATTGTTGCCTCCGTTTTTGGAGCCATTTTTACCCCCATTCTTTCCTCCTTTCTTTTGGTTCTCAATCTTGTCACTGCCTTTGGCAGCGAGCTTAGTTCGAGCGTTTTCCCATGTGCTGAGGCGGGTCACATCTTCCACCTTAGCATACTTCTCGATGCGGGCCATTAGGTCGTCGATGGTCATGGCCTCTTTATTTGTCAGGGATTGGTACAGAAAGGAAGAGATGGGTATCCCAATTTTGAAAGAGGCCACTGTCACTTGCTCCGAACAGTCCTCAACCTCGTTGAATAATTCCCAGTACCTCTTCGCGTAGTCTCGGAGGGTCTCTTGGGGCGTCTTTTTCATTGTCAGCGGAGCATCCATCCTTTTGGGATGGGAGCTACTAGTAATGAATCGGGCCATAAAGATCTCGGCCAGGGACTTGAAACTCCTGATGGACAGATGGGGGAGCCTTTCGAACCATTTGTGTGCCACGTCATGCAGGCTCGAGGGGAAAATTCGACACATTAGTGCGTCTCGATGGTTCCAGAGGGTCATGGCCTGCCGGTATTATCTGACATGATTAATGGGATCAGTCTTTTCGTCATAAATTTTGAACCTTGGAATAGGAAACTTCTTGGGGGCTTCCTCTTCTTCAATTTCCCTCGAGAAAGGTGATTTCATCTGAGTTTTGAGAGCTCGCCTAGCGAGTTCTCGGGTCGATCTGGTGCCGTGATGTGCAGGGTATTGGTCCATCTCCCTTCGAACCAGACTTTGTATGTTTTTGTTGCTGCGATCTGAGCTCTTGTGACTGCGAGCTAGTAACAGTTGCTCGAGCAGGTCGTTCTCTGACTCGTTTTCCTCAGCTTTCTGGGATCCGTGCCTGGAGATCCTTTCTCGGCTGCGAGACTTGCTCACCTGAGGGCTAGGATTGCGGTATGGACGCCTTTTGGTTCCATGATGGAGTTCTCTCTCCATTCTTTCTAATCTTATTTTGAGGCAAGCATTCTCGGCTTCATGCTTGCGAGAAGACTCCCTCTGCTCGTGAAGCCTTGCCTCATATGCATCAATTAGCCTGGATATCTGTGTGGACCGCGTTGGTCCTTGGCTTTCTTCTGAGGCTTGCCTTTCTAAGCGAGCCCTCTGATCTGAGCGCCGAACTTCGGATCTAATCCTACGAGAAGCAGGTGTCTCTTGGATATCTCCTGGATGGGGAGCATTACTACTGTGACCAGACATTTCGAACTCCTTTCTGGGTGTGGGCTTTCTTAGGGAAGATAAATGGTTCCCAGAGACGACGCCAATTGTGGTGACAATTATTACTCAACACAAAGAGATAAGAGAAGCACAATCACCAAGCAGAATAAGGAATATAAAATGTCAATCATACAACAAAAGATGTACGTGGTTCAGCAAAGGTGCCTACGTCCACGGTGGTGCAGTCAGTATTATTTCTATATACTCTGGAGAGTGATTACAGAGAATACAGTGTGTCCTTTGCCCCGGACCTAGGGTTTATTATATACATGTCCATTTTAGGGAGTGGGGGTGTTGGACTCCCCCACGTTTTCCATCTTCTCCTAGAACCCCTCTTAATGGGAACATAGGAGAAGACTAAATCAGAACCGGTTAAGACATGGGGGATCTGGATTTTGGGCCGTTACAATTAGGCTACTCGTCCAGGCCCATCATTCTAATTTCGGGTACCCACACCAATGTAACACGTAACAATCGTCCGGGCAGTCGCGAGACTCCCGATTTAAGAATAGGACCCCAATAACCCATATTTTTTTGCCAGTTAAATATGGTCACGGATCTGGGCTGTGACCATATTAAATTTTTTTATTACAATTATATATGGTCACGATCTAGATCCACCATTTGTTCATGATTTTTTTGGTTTGAGTTCGTGGACGTGATAGTACTCCAAAGATATTATAATTGGTCACGAATGTTGGATGCGGCCACTTGCGTGACCATTTATAGGGTCACGATTGTGTCCGTGACCAATTGGAGCTATCTATGGGCCATTGTTCGTGACCAGTTGGAAGCCTAGTCACACTTAGGTCACGACCCATGTCCGTGAGCACGCTCTATGATGACAGGGTTCGTGAACCCCAACTTTGATCAGGGATTTGGTCCGTGACCCATGGATTTAGTCACCCTCTATTTGGTAACGGACAAGGTCCACGACCCACAGGCTTTGTCACGGTTTAAGTTTACGACCATTCGCTTAATTTGGTGTAGTGTAGGAGAGCTTTAGGGTGGGTAGTCACGATTTGGGAACATGTAGTTGGTTGCGTATGTGAGGTAGTGGTGGTTACGAGTCAGAGGGGCATTGAGGTTGGGTTAAGTGAGCAGGTAAGGATGGGGGTTAGTGGTAATGGTCGAGTTTGGGTGTAAGTTAGTAAATAGGTGCATGTGTTTGGGTTTGGGTGTGAGGAATATGTTGAGTGTGCTATGTGCTGGGTGTGACCAAAATGTATTTTGCAAAGCAAAATAGATCTCGGTTCTCACTATTTGGATGTCTTGAAAAAATGGAAATGACACAGATTTCACCCAAAACTATGTTTATTAACTCAAGATTTTTGAGATGTTTTCAATGTTGTTATTGAGCCCCTAAAAAAGTTGTCATTTTTTATCGAAATTTTTTTTTAGTAAGCAAAATTTTATTTTAATTACTAAATTGACCCATTAACACTAAAATATCCCTAAACACCCCCAAATCAAACATTTCCAAGAAAAGACTTTGATCTCCCCCAAAAATTTTAGGAGCTCAAAATATTGAAATTTTACCATCCTATCTTGAAAACGAACCCCAAAAGACAAAAATTCTTCAATTTGATTATGAACACCCCATGCTAAAAATGTACAAATATACCAACATAATCCCCACTAGTTACAAAATATCACCACAGCACCCACAACATTTATAAATGATAAAAAACAACCATCTCATCCCAAAATGACCACAGTTAGTAAAAATTATCACAATACCCCGAATAAGACAAATTGACTCTAATTCCCTCACACTCATGAATGCAAAAAATATGGAAGGATGCACTCAAAAATATACATAAGTGAAGAAAATGAAATCACTCATACCTCCGAATGGAGACAAGGGTCCACTCTAAATTTGAGACATCCACAACATCATAGACCAAAAGACGGAAAATTTATGTGTCTTTCTAAAATATGACCATATCGCAAGACAAATGACTCGTAAAAATTCACTAGCGTTATAAGGTGAGACAAATTGTTAATATGATGGCAAATTTGCCAAAATTAAGACAAATCGATAATAATCTACAACATGTATGTCCAAATCTAAATCTAAAGATGTAATGAGATGGTCTTTAAAGTGCATACATGAGATAAAATATAACATATAATCAGTGTCTTTAAATAAATGAACTCGAAATTGATTTAAACATCCCACAAAGGTGTCATCTCCTACAATGTAAAATAAATCACACTATTGCAACTCGTCCCCATAAATGCGTATGACTTGCATTTGGGAAGAGGTAAATATTGATTTATAATATTGTAACTCATTAATGCACCATATCCTCATAACTTCCTCAACTAATGGATTCACTTCGAATTTTTTCACTACTTAAGGTAGTTATAGATTTTGAATATTCAGGTTGGGTATCATTTAGATATGTGGAACCTATCAATATTTTACCTTTGGGTTTGGGTTGAGGCTGATCTTGAAATTTTCCTTTATCTAGAGCACTCATGGATATGGTCTATAAAGATAGAGTGGCTCTAATTTCTCTCAACAATTGTTCATTTTTAGCCTAACTCTCTTAGTTTTGAATATTGATGGAATGTTGTCCCAATATAAACTCTATCAATGTGTCATAAATGTAAGGACATTTTTGTCCATTAATAATTTATTATGTCGCACGCCGTTACACCGTTGAAGAAATTCAAGATTCATACATTCATCAACCGATCCGAATATCAAAAGAAGAAGAGGAATCAAAGTCTGGTAACCGGACCGGTCCGCCTGCAATAAAAGAACCGATCCGGCTAACCGGACCGGTCCGCCTCAGACCCGGACCGATCCGCTTGCTGCAGATCCAGTATACCCCGGACCACAAGCGAACCGATGAAGCCTGGAATAAAAGAACCGATCCGGTCAACCGGACCGATCCGCCCCCAAGCCGGACAGGTCCGACTGGGATAAATTCGGCCAGATCTGTTAGAGATTTTTTAGGATCAAAGTTTTCTTATTTAAGCCAACTTCGGGGAGTTGTTTTTTAAGACTTTTCAAGACGATTTTCAGAGTCCTAAATACTCTAAGTCTTCACCTATTGAGCCCTAGACTCTAGGTTTTTTATTCACACAAATTTCCAAACATTTGTGAATCACTTTGCAACCCAGGAACGAAACTTTGCTATTGTTCAACCCTTGTGGAGAAGCCGTCTTTCTTCTTCATTGCTGCCCTCCTGGAAAGGGAAAATTCCGGCCGACAAACTTGTGGAGAAGCCGTTTCTCTTCTCCATTGCAACCCTCCTGGAAAGGGATAGTTCCAGCCGCCGACTACAGAATCCGACACCTGAGGGTAATTCTTAGTCACTTGTATTTTCATTGTAATCAGAAATTGTACTGTTACAATATTATAATGAAAATAAAAGGTTTTGCCCCTTTGGGGGATTTTTCCTCACAAGCATGTGTTTGATTTTTCCTGAAATTGTTTGTTTTATCCTGCATGATATATTTTATTTGATAAATCATCTAGATGCATGTTTTAGGGTTTAACTAAAATTTGGGATTAATTAAAATTGGATGTTATTTGAGAAGTCGCAATATTTCCACTGCAGCTACTCTCTCAAATTGGTATCAGAGCAGGTTACGCTAATTTATCGAGTGATCCTGATTTTTCGAGGATTTACTTTCTGATACAATTTCTCTACTCACGTCTACAAATTGGTATCAGAGCCTGTTGCACTAAGTTATTGTGTTTTGATCCTGATTTTGCACAAAAATGGCTTTTGATGGTTTTGATGATCTTCGATGTCAAATTTTTGAAAAAGTTAATTGGAAAATTCACACGAACTCTTATTTTAAATCTTCTGTTGAAAACGAATCAAATAGGTGTTTTTGTTGTGAGAGTGTTGGTCACACGTTAGATGAGTGTACCACAAATTTAAAGAAGAAATTGAATAAACCGATTTCTCATGTTTCTACCCTTAGTGATTGTGATTCGGAAGAAGAAGTTTTTTATTTCTAGGCGAGAGTTTCCCATCCATGTGATTAGTGATGATAGTGAAGGTGATGGGAGTGTGGATGAAAGTGAGGAGGAAAGTGTAGATGAGCGTGACTTGCAAACTGCTTTCAATGAACTTTATGCTGAAACTTTGAAAACAAAGAAAGAAAATTTGAAATTGAAAGCTCAATTGAAAGAGTGTGCCATAAAAAATAATGATTTTTTAGTTGAAGAACTTAGGGCACATGAGAAAATTTTGAAAGAGAAGCTTGAGTACGTCGAGGGTGAGAGAGATAGTCTTAGAGGGTTGATGGAGACTATGAAAAAGGAGCTTTTAGAGTTTGAGGATTCTAAACGAGTACTTGAATCTAGGATAGGTGAACTTGAGGTGAAATTGAAAGATTCAAGTAAAGTGAAATTTGATTTGGAGTCTAGGTCTGAAAAACTTGATAAGATTTTAGGCACAGTCGAGATCAAAACGGATAGGGGTGGGATTGGTCTTGAAAAATATGTTGCACCCATTCCCACACGTGTGAGAGAGCCTCCTAGGATTGTTAAGAAAGAGGCACCTAAGTTTGTTAAGAAAGCACCCCATAGGAACATCGTGAGAGAACCTCCTAGGATCATTAGGAGAGACCCACCTAGGCAAATTCGGAGAGAGCAACCGATAAATTTAAGGAAAGGGCCACCTTTAGGTAACACAAACCACCTGATTTACTCTTGCACACATTGCGGTAGGCAAGGTCATCTTAGGAACTTTTGTTACAAGCTTTTAAATGGCACTAGGAAGGTTAATGAAATAATAAATTCGATTCCCAAAACCCCCACACTCCGCTACACATCTATTTGGGTTAGAAAATCGGATTTAAAGGCTTATAGTTTATTTGTCCACGATTCCCGTTTTCTTGCACGTGATTCACCCCATGTGAAATCTTTTAGTTGATTGTGTTTGCATGTTTGTCATACACTAGTTGTGGTTTCATGATTTATACTTGTTTGCTAGTGTTATGACATGTGTACTTTTTGTATAAATTTTTGTTTTTCATAATTTTTTTGAAAAATACAAAAAGATTTTATTTTGATAATTTGAAAAATACAAAAAAAAAAATTTGGTTGCACCGTTTATGGATGGACACTTAGGATGACCGAGTCACAACATTATTCCATTATTTTCATGTGACTATTTGATAGTGTTTTGAGACAATATGTTAATTCATCCATGTGCTTTATAATGTTTGGAGTCATTAAGATGTAATTAAGTGTTACTTCCTACATGTTTGACTCATGTTTCCTTTATTGCACACTTGCACGGATTTGTTTGATTATTGTGCTTGTTTTATCACATGTTGGTTGGGTGTTTTCACTTCAATCCTGTCCTTAAAACGAACCAAGCACGATAATTTTTTATAAGGAAATTGTGCATATAAAAACCGTGTTGTGAGTTTGCGTGATTTGTTTGAAAAATGGGGAGGGGCTGCGAAAGGTAATTATCTATCCTTTGCGCAAAAGCCACCGTTAAATTGGACCTAAAAAATGGAGGAATTTTAATATCCGAGGTCTAAAGAGGTTAAAAGAGCTCGAAAAAAATTGAAACGCAATAAAAAGATATTCATGCCAAATAGGGGCCATTTAGGTTTTTGCACCAATTCTCCAAAGTTTGAGAATTTAGATTACCTCTAAAAGAAAATATATATGAGGGAGTTTGGTTGGAGAATTTAAAACGGGTTTGCACGTCCTTGAAATACTTAAAAATGCGCTACATAGTTTTGGACGTTATTGGTGTGGAAATCACTTTGACTTTGATTTGTTGATTTGCATAAGACGATGTCATTTAAATTCAACAAATTTTTTTTTACACCTAAGGATACTTTTGATGTTCATTCGTTAGGGGTACACGTATGCATCGTGCACATATGATTGATTGAGTTGATTTACCTATCGAATGTGTTCACACCCATTCATTCCATTTTCATGACTTAGTTGTTTGAGTCTAAATCCATGGTGTGATTTTTGTATCATATTTGTTCAAATTGGTATCTTATTTTTGTACGAAAAATTTAAAAAAAAAAACTAAAATAGTTTGTGCATTTGTTTGAGCATCTCCTTGCAAGAGCACGTTTACCACATTATTTGATGCCCTGTTTTGTATACCGTGACAGCCCGATTTTGCGTATTTGATTCATTCTTCTAATTTGTCTATTTGGGGACATCATAAAAAGGGGGAGAAAGAATTATCATATTATGGGGGAGTTTGAATTTTGGGGGAGTTTTTGAGATATAGCTTATGCTTTTATCATATATTGATATCCATGTTATCTCTTTTCAAACTCGATATGTCACGTGGTATTTGCTTTGTCTCATGTGTGTAGGTATAAAGATTGAAGATCAATATGTTGCACACCCTGATGAGAAAAGCTTTAAGATTTGATGATTCCTGAAGAATTGAAGAGCAAACGCTGTAGTCTTATTCAATTGTATCTTTCCAATTTTGGGTTCATGGAAGGGTAGATTTGTATAGGCATTTTTAGTTGTTTGATAATTCGGATGTTTTATTTTTATGTATGTACCGGCATAGACATAGAGGGAGATTTGTAAGGACATTTTTGTCCATTAACAATTTATTATGTCGCACGCCGTTACACCATTGAAGAAATTCAAGATTCATACATTCATCAACGGATCTGAATATCAAAAGAAGAAGAGGAATCAAAGTCTGGTAACCAGACCGGTCCGCCTGCAATAAAAGAACCGATTCGACTAACCGGACCGGTCCGCCTCAGACCCGGACCGATCCGCTTGCTGCAGATCCAGTATACCCCGGACCACAAGCGAACCGATGAAGCCTGGAATAAAAGAACCGATCCGGTCAACCGGACCGATCCGCCCCCAAGCCGGACCGGTCCGACTGGGATAAATTCGACCAGATCTGTTAGAGATTTTTTAGGATCAAAGTTTTCTTATTTAAGCCAACTTCGGGGAGTTGTTTTTTAAGACTTTTCAAGACGATTTTCAGAAACCTAAATACTCTAAGTCTTCACCTATTGAGCCCTAGACTCTAGGTTTTTTATTCACACAAATTTCCAAACATTTGTGAATCACTTTGCAACCCAGGAACGAAGCTTTGCTATTGTTCAACCCTTGTGGAGAAGCCGTCTTTCTTCTTCATTGCTGCCCTCCTAGAAAGGGAAAATTCCAGCCGACAAACTTGTGGAGAAGCCGTTTCTCTTCTCCATTGCAGCGCTCCTGAAAAGGGATAGTTCCAGTCGCCGACTACAGAATCCGACACCTGAGGGTAATTCTTAGTCACTTGTATTTTCATTGTAATCAGAAATTATACTGTTACAATATTATAATGAAAATAAAAGGTTTTGCCCCTTTGGGGGATTTTTTCTCACAAGCATGTGTTTGATTTTTCCTGAAATTGTTTGTTTTATCCTGCATGCTATATTTTATTTGATAAATCATCTAGATGCATGTTTTAGGGTTTAACTAAAATTTGGGATTAATTAAAATTGGATGTTATTTGAGAAGTCGCAATATTTCCACTGCAGCTACTCTCTCAATAAAGGTTCCTCTTATGTGGTGGCACATGAGTAGAGTGAATGAAGAACCTTGATTTTGGTGATATGGTAGTGGAGGTCATTGGAAAGATGTTTTTTGTGTTTTGGATGGATGTGGTGGCTTGAATGACGGGGTTGTGTGTACCCATGATTATTCTTATACCCAAAGTTTGGGTGGTTCCTCTACTCCGGATTATGGCTCTCATTGTATAGTGAGGTAAACGACTTCTTGAAGTTGTTCATTGCATTTACTTGCTTATGGAGAAGCTCTTTAAATGTCGAAATGGTGGGGCACTTTTTTTGGGATTCCTAAGTGTGTCACAAATAGCACACACGTCCTCCAAATCATACCGTGATGTGACCTCATCAAATTTTTTTAAGCTCCGTTGCTTCTACCTTCTTAGTGAGTTGTACAATTTTTGCATTAAGCTCATTATCTTTCATAAGATGGTATAGACCACTCCTCGTGGTGTTAGTGTTGGCCTGAAATGGTGGTGCTCTATCATCGGGATTTGTGACCTCCCATGATTGTGATTTATCTGCCAACCAATAAAAGTATCTCTCGGCTTACTCGGGGTCCTTATTCATGACCTCCTAACTACACATTGTTTCAACTAATTGCTTAGTTTGGGGAGACAAGATCTCAATAAAAAAAATTCAATATTCGATATTGCTCATACCCATGGTGTGGGAAAGCATTGCAAAGCTCCTTAAATCGTTCCCAACACATATTGAAATTCTCATTCTCATTATCTTTTTGAAGAAAATTTGTGATTTATTGCCTAAGTGAATTGGTTCTATGTGCGGGAAATAATGTTTTAAAAAATTGAGCTTGCATTTCATTCCAAGTGCCCATAGAATGTGGACGCAAGGATTTGAGCCAAGTTTTGGCTCTATCCTTAAGATAATATGGAAGAAATTAAATCTTACCACTTCTTTGGTGCACATTTTGTCGAAAAATATTGCGCATACCTCTTCAAACTCTTTAAACTGAAGGTATGGTTATTCACTCTCAACCCCATGAAATGTGGGATGGAGTTGGATCATCCCAGGACTAAAATTGAAATGTCCTGCATTTTGGCATATGATTATGCATAAAAGCCCAGTGCTCCACTCAGGTTGGAGATAATCACCAAGTGTCCTCATTGAAGGATCGTGAGTTTTCTTGTTATCTCCATGTTCACTTAGGTTATCGGCTATGGTACTTGTGGTATATGAATAGGTGTCAATGAGTGAATTTGGAACCAACAATGGAACTAGATTCGAAATCGAGATTAGGAAATCTCACTAAGCGGTGTACATCATCCCTATCGACCCAAGGGTCCATACACAAGAAATCTACACAAGATTTACATTAACAAGTACCTACAACTAAAACAAGTGAAACAAATTAGATAAAAAAATATACTTTATATATATATAAAATTTTTGTTTGAGTTTTTGAATTTTTTGAATTTTTTTCCTTTTAAAAATTAGATTATGGAATTGTAAATTGATCAAATATGTAAATTGCCAATCCCCGACAACGGTGCCAAAAAACTTACTTGTGATTAAAAAGTGTTTGTCAATGGCCCAAGTGCAAGCCACAAAAACAAGTAGCAAATCTCGGTAAGTATGGGATCGAATTCCATGGAGATTGGTAAAACTATTGATTAATTACACTTACAGAGGCATTTTATCAAACATGTAGTGTGGGTATGAAATTGAAAGTGAATTTAGTTAAATTAGGTGAAGGCAACTAGAAAGTAAATAAAAAACAACATTAATTGAGAATTCAAATAAGAGTGGAGGTTAATGATCATGAGTTCAATATGAATCTTAACATAAATGATTTGTTGACTATAGAGATGTATTGATTTGGTGAATCCTTATGCGAAATCAAATATCAAGTGTGAAGGTATTAACAAATAACACCTAATTAAGATCTATTATGAACAACTGAAACCAATTAAATTAAAATTGTAGAGATCCACCAACTATCCATGTTTCTTTACAATTTTGATGAAGAGAAATCCCCACAATATTAACTCAACTTCACCAATCAATACATTCTACAATCAATCTATGATAAATTAAAAAGGATTCATATTGAGTTCACTACCCTAACCATATATATTTAACAATTCATAGTTGAGAAATCAAAAGAAATAGAAATAGAGATGAAGTAGAGAAATCAAGCCATAGATCTTCAGTAAAAGTATAGCTTCAATATCCAATTATCTTCAAATTTGGTACAAATCCTTTGTTTCTTCTTCTTTCTCTCTCTAAAACTCTCTAAGTACAAAGTATGAACAAACCCTAAGTTAAGAATGATGCCAAAGTCCCCCTAAAGGCTTAAAATATGTTATCTTCAAACTAAAATCCCGTAATGGCATTGTTCTAATTTTCAGGTGAAGGAAAAATACATCATGCTATAGCAAAATATATCCTGACGGGGGCAAAATAGATATTGCTTTGTGTTGTCCAAAATGCCTAAAAATATCCAAAACTCGTTTAATCCTTCTTTATAGAGTTGGATATTCTCTTTTAAAGTCGTGACATGCCTTTTTATGGGAAATAAGCTTTGCTTCACATGTAGAACACTTCCATGACCTTACAAAAGCATAAATTTAAAGTCAAATAACATATAACATTAATAAAATGTATGCACATAAAAATAACTTAAAGGGTAGGAATTAAGACCTCAGGGGAGATGTATTGCCCATATATATCACAATATATTTGCAATATTGAGCTCTAATCAATCATGCGTGATATTAACACAATGATCACGTCATTAACTGAGAAAATGTAACAGCGTGATAATTGATTAAATTCGCAACTTTCTACGTTGGCACACTTATTTAATTAGTGTCTATTTTTAAACCAAAATAAATCAGCTCCAAATCATTCAACTACGTGTGTGCGTGTGTCAAACCATAAAATAAATAAAGCATGCGACACAAGCTTAAGGGAAAATCCCCGCAGGGAAAAACCTTTTTATTTCTAGAACTTTGAAAAGTTTACAAGACCATTGACTTACATACCATCTTGCTTTCGCCCACAAGAGTAACGCACGGTGTCTTCATCAAACCTTCAAAGCAACGGCTAGAAATCTGCAGTGGTTCACGCGCAGCTATACCACAAGGACCGCAATCCTAGACACGCAGTTTGAAATCTTCACAAGGACTCCCTCCATAATAGCACGAAGCTGTCGGTTGTAGAGCTCTCCCCACAAAGAATAAACAAGGGAAAAAGTTGTGTTCTTGAACACCAAAACAATTCACTAAAGCATATGGGAGTTTTGTGAATTGAAAACAAAAAGGGTTTAAAACCCTAAAGGAAGAAGCCAAAAAGGATTCTGCTTTTGCAGTTTTTCTGTTCGTCAAAATGTTGTGACTTCTTAATGAAAACGGAACCAAATAATGAGATTTTATAGAAAATCATGTCGCCTCGAAAACAGAGCTCGTTCGAACGAGATCAGCAAGTCGCTCGAACGAAGGACAAAAGTTATTTGAACGAGATCTAAAGACATGCTACGTCGTTCGAACGACAATTGCAGGTCGTTCAAACGACCTATAAAGTGAGATTCCACGAAAGCCTATAGAAAATTTCTATACGAACGCGTGGCCTCTAGTTTCGTATCATTCTGATTTTTTATGAATTAGTTATGATTTTTCTATGGAAAGGTGTCCGAAAACAAAATCTTTAGAAAAATATTTTGTAAAAAATATCCCAACACTTTAAGTGAAATGCTAAGGAATTAAAACTCAACCTTACCAAAGTAAACTTCGCGGAGTCTTGAATGATGAAGAACTTGAGTAATTCGGATCCGTCTTTGATGTAGATGTCTCTTGAATGCTCTTCGACGGTGTAGCGGTATATGACATAATAAATTGATAACGGACCTATGAAAATATGTCCTTACATTAACTAGTAGGCTATTCTTTCCCACTGGTACAACACAAAATAGTTAAGGCCTAGGACCAAAAATTGGCGTTAACATAAATACATAATCTAGTGGATTTCACCCCCTTTATTAGAGGTCCAATAACATGGAAACTAACTTTGATTCAAACTTAAGAATGGTGAATCAAGTCAATAGTACTGAATTCAGTGTGAACAACCCAAGAGAGGGCATTAAAGTGACTGTCACTTACCAAAACTAGTACATCACGCTAAAATAAACAAACTAGGTAACATCCCTAATATGTTGTGTATCCTTGGCAAAAAACTAGGTTTATTTAGCTTCCCAAATAAAAAGTTTGAACAAGAAAAGGCAAAAATTGATAGTAAAAGGGCGATGTAAGAGTACTTCAATTCCTAACAGGATCCTTGTGTCCTGTCTGTTCTTCTTCTTGACACTGGACTTAGAAACCTTGAGGCTCCTGTTCACAACGCTCAACCTTGCAAGGGTGGAAATATTCAGATCTGGTCTGTAATAGTTGTCTGCTACCTGGTTTACGACTGCCTTGGCCATGCGGTTGAATTCCTTCTTCATGAGAGACTTGTTAAGCAAACGAGCAGGCTAGTTTTATTTCTTGGACTTTTTTATTGCAAGCAAGACCGATTGATCTTTACCTCTAGGGTCAATAGTCACGATTTTCTTGTTTGCTAAACCAAGGTGCTTGTAACAGTTAAGATTGTAAAGGTTGTTGTTTTCTTTGCTAAACTGCACACTAATAGTTCCATTCCCAAACTCCTTCACCAAAAATGAATTGTTCTTCTTAACAATCTCCCAGATCAGCTGCCCTGGTATTGTTGCCATTTCAACAACTCCTCTCAAGAGAGAGAAAAGGGTTTTAGGGTTTGGGTTGACGACCTTGTGGGAGAGTTTGGAGATGGGAGGAGGACTATCACTTACCCACAAATGGGGTATATCGAGAAATAGGATGAATGCATGTTCCATAAATGAACAGACCCATGGCATTCTTCAATGAATCAACTCTAGGTTATTCTAGGACTTTGGATATTAGAGTGGTTATTAATCCAATATTTGAATATGAACCCCCGGGGGGGGGGGGGGGGGGGGAGGGGGAGAGTAACAAAAGATTTGGTAATGAACCTTTCCAAAGGATTGATAACCAAATTCCTCAAGAACTTCCACCAAAGGCTTTCCCAATATAGTAGAATGCATCTCCACAAGTCCCACACCCACTAGTGCAACCAAAACCAATAACAAACAAACTAGTTACCCAACCAAATAGTTAACTACTTGGGTGCATTTGAATAATTGAGATTGTGGATGTTGATGTAAAAAATTAGATCACTCTAATTATTCAATCGCAGATAAATAAGACAAAGAATTTTAAAGTGGTTCAGCCTTATAAGAATGGCCTACGTCCACTGTTATGTTATTGCTGAGTGTTTTGGGAATTCTAGATTTGTGTTCAATCAAGAAATTTTGGTCCCTTTACAATGAGGATTGTACAATGTATTTATAGCCCTGAGGCTGTAATGTGAAAGGGTAATACATTAAATGATGTACATATGAAAGGGTGATACATTCAATGCTCCTTAAGCGTATGCGTCTGAATGATAAGCATTTAATGAACAGTCAAACTGTTGGTTATCCTGCTATTAATGCTTCGTTCGAGGTGAAGCTCGGACCGCCTGAGTTGCTCGGACCGCCTAAGCTTCTCGGTGCTTAAGAGTTCCTCGGAGAGTTCTTGTTCCTCGGAGAGTTTGAGTTCCTCGGGGAAGCAGTGTTCCTCGTTGTAGTATAGTTCCTCGGAGCGTGTGAGTTCCTCGGGGAAGCAGTGTTCCTCGTTGTAGTATAGTTCCTCGGAGTGTGTGAGTTCCTCGGGGAAGCAGTGTTCCTCGTTGTAGTATAGTTCCTCGGAGCGTGTGAGTTCCTCGAAAGTATTTGTTGTTGCCACGCAGATTGCCACGCGTCTTCATTCAATCGGGCCACGTCAGCAGACTAAATTTGGTATCAACAGAAGCCCCCAATGTTTCATAGTTCGAAATTTGAGGAGTATGGAACATTCTTTCTCGGAATATGATAGCTTTAAATAGTCCTCCTGATTTTCAGGAGTGTTTCCCTTGTATTTATTTCTCTTTCCAAATTCGTAGAATCGGGCTTTTTTGAATTTTCACAACCGCCTCGATCTCTGTGTACTTTTTGTCCTTTTAGCCGTCGGTAGCGTAATCGTTTTTTCTAGCTTCGATTGTCGCGCCCTTTTTGTTCCTCTAGCCGCCTGTAACGTAATTGTTTCTTTTTGTAATCATTACTTTTTCCTTTTCCCAAGGCGAGGTATTTAAGCTTCACAGACAATCCCATCGTCTTCTACCTTTTTAAATTTGTATCTTCGAGTTTTCCGTCGTCTCTTTCTCTCCCGTGTATTCATCTCTTCCATCGTTCGTTGTCATCAGATCCACTCTTTTCCTGTAAGATTTTCTTCTTTCTTCTTCATTTTCCTTTATTCACCATGGTTTACCCTGTTGAATCTCTTGATAAATTTCACTCTGATTTTTCCATTCCCTCCTGGGTTGTTTTGGAAGAGCTTTCTGAGCCTTCTGATTATTTCCGTTTGGCTGAGGGACATTGGTTCCCCAGTCTCTTTATTGCTGAGTGTGGATTTTCTTTTCCACCAAATCCCTTGTGCCTGGAATTCTGTCAGTACTTTGACGTTGTTCCTGCAAGAATAGCCCCCAACACATGGAGAATAGTTAATGGGGTGCATAGGTTAAATCAAATCCATGGAACTCGCATAGGAATTCCAGATATTATGTTTTGTTATAGATGGGCAGTTAATGATAACATTTTTTATTTAAAAACTAGATTTTTGAATAGGGCCTTAGTAGTCAATCTCCCGGATGCTAATAGGGATTATTTTGAGCACGGGGGTGTCATAAAAAATTGGCAACATGCTCCTTTATCAGGAGATGAAGTTTACCAGGGTCCCAGATGCCCTCCCTATGGCAATGGGATAGGTCATTCTTATTTCATTTTATTTATTTTGAAATTATGCTTCTTTTATGTTTGATAAAATGCGTCACTGATGGCAATGTTTATTTATTTATTTGCAATTGACAGTAAAAGAAAGTGTCCCAAGGAAGCAGACGTTAATATAAGACACTTGAAACTTATCTGGAGTCTGCATCAAAGTGTTGCCGACGAGCATATTAGGTCGGCTTCATATCTGCTGCAATACAAGAGCTACACCACCTCTTTTACTGCTCGTCCAGTAATAAGTGAATCAGAGCCAGTACCAGCTTCCACCAGCTCCTCGCCTGAATCTCACGTCCCTTTAAGCGAAAGGATGAAGAAGAGAAGACCTCCCACTCTCTTCGAGAATCCTGCCTCTGGTGCTGGAGAGGCTAAAAGGAGTAAGATTGATGTCCCAGGGGAGGGGACAAAGAAAACTGATGCGCCTTCCTCGTCTACTGCTGTTGTGAAGGTTGTAGAGAAGCCCGCAGTGGCTCCGAGCAGGTCTGCTGCTCTTGGAGAGGTGATTGTAATATCACCGACCAAGGGTTCTTCCTTGGTTGAATTTGTTCCTGTTCCCCCGAGGAAGCTGAAGAAGAGCTCCTCGGTCAATTTGGCTGACACCATTACTCAGCCCCCAACCACTGGAATTGGGGTTCCTACTTTTGTTCCCCCGAGCTCTGCCATGAGCTCGGTAAAGTCCTGGATCATTCCCGAGGTCCAAAGTACTGAAGAAAACCTTACTCGGGACATGGTCACTCATTAGCTGCTCGCCATCTTGCTTCTGTAAGTCTTCTTACTTTGAACTTTTCATATTTCCTTTGTCATTTCTGTTTCTGACTTTCTTTATTTTTACTTTCACAATTGACGAGCTGCTTTAATATAATTCTAAAGAAGGATGAAGAAATTAAAGCTTCATGCTCCTCGTCCAGTGTGGAGGGAGATCTGGAGGAAGCTATGAAGTCTCTAGAGGATTCTCGCCAGACATATGCTACTAATAAGGCCATCTGGGAGAAGAAGCTTGCCTCCACCGAGCAGGAAAAAGCTCGAGTTGTTGATGTCTCCAAGGAGTTGGAGAAGAGAATAAAGGAGTTAGAAGAGAAAAATAAAGAGCTTGAAGAGAAGCTCAAAACTGTTGGAGAGTTTGAAGATAAACTCAAGGCTGCCGAGGAGGAGCTGGCTCAACTTCGGGAAGTAGGTCGGCAGAAGGAGGAAATTGAAAATAAATTAAAAGATGCTGATACCCTGCTGTCCGAGAAGCTTTCCTCGGAGAAGTTGAAGAGGAAGATGGGTGTGAAGAAGTCCTTCAGCGCTGGCTGGGAGAAGGGGTGGAACAAGGAGTTGGCTGCCATGGTGTCGCAAGTGGACTATGGCAGTCTCAAGTACTTTAGGGATGGATGGGTTGCTGCTCTTCAGGAGATGAAAGTGGATGAAAATTCAGAACTCTTTCAGCAACACATCCCTGGTCCCCCTCCAACTCCTGAAGATTTAGAAGAGGACGAAGCTGCCTCCAAAGAGTCTTCTATGGTGATGGGAGATCATTCCCCAGCCATCCAGCCTGCTGCCGAGGAACTGCCAGTGCTCCCCGAGCAACTCTCTATTCCCCCCGACCAACCTACCACCTCGTCCCAGCCTCCCGAGAAGGTGTTAGGAGACAAGGAAAAGGTGTAGAGTTGCTCGGGTTTCTCTTTATATTTTTCTTTTTATCAATTGTAACCCAACACATGTAACTCTGACTTTATGATCTAATAAAACTTGGACTTTTTGCATACTGTTGTCTTTCTTCTACTCATACTCTGCTTGTACTTCTTATTAATTATTGCTTTTTCTTTCTCTGCTAGTTTCTGGCCAGGATGGAATTGTTATCTGCCCATGATACAAAGCTGCTACGATAATGTAGTGAATACTTTAAGGCTGGTCACACAGACCTGAGTGCAGCACAAGTCGTCGACATCCTCGGCCAAGATGCTTCAGAACAGGCAGTTGAAGCATATCAATATCTGAAGTGTCTACTTGATCGAGCAGTGGCCAATAATGTGGCCTATTATGATATGATAGAGGATCTCCAAGGCACCCTCGAGGACCTTCAGATACAATATAAAGAATCAACTGCCCTGTTGCATGAGGGATACGAGAAAAAGTACTAGCAGATCATTGCCGGCAAGGGCTACGAGAAGCTTTTTGTTGGGTACGATGTAAGGGAGAGAACCTTGAGGGGTGAGGTCGAGGAGTGCAGACAAATTGCCGAGTTGCTAGAGCAAGAGAACAACAACTTGCAAAGAGAGCTATCACAGATGAAGTCTGCAGCTTCTACTTCAAACGCCTTAATCCCAGTGAATGATGAAGGATTCTCATTCTTGGAGGTTGAGAATGCTAAATTGAGGGACGAGTTGGAAACCTTGAAGAGGTATGGCCCATCTACATCTTCTCATGGTCGAGCAAGAGCTCCTCGGGGATGAGCAAGAGCAGCTCGAATTCCTGTTGAGGAACAGAGGACTCAGTATGCCTTGGAAAACCAAGCCTTCCAGCTGATGGCGAAGAACCAGGCTTTGGCTGAAATGTCAAAGAAGATCAGGGACTTGGAAGAGCAGCTTTCCACGCAGAAATCTACCTTGGAGAATAAAGAGATCTTCATCAAAAATCTCCCCGAGCAGCTGGATAGATTAACATATCAATTCCACAAACAGCCCAGGGAATTCTGGATGGCTGGATACAACGAAGCTCTCTATCACTTGGACGATCGTATCCAGAATGCCAATAATGAGGGCTACACGCAAGGCTGGTTGAATGCCTTAGGTGTGCTGCAGCTCGAACATGGTCATTACCTGTGGGACTACCATGATCCCAGGCTGCTAGACTTACCTGTGCCACCATACAAACTGGATATGAGTTGGATCCCTGCTCAGGCCATTCCTCGGAGCTTGATTTCCAAATATCTCGGTGACTACAATCTCCATTCAAATGCCGAAGTATCTCATCCCGAGCACCTCTTAGATCGACCATCCGTGATGAATATCAGGATGTTGAAAGATCTCAACTTCATAAATTCTCCTCTGGCTTTAAATGATCCGCCTGCTGGCGAGGAACCTGTGTCAAAAGCAGAGGGGAAAAGACCAGTAGAATAGGAATATGAATGTAATTGTTAGTATACATTTCAATATCAATGTAATTTATTTTGAATTTAATGAAAGACTTTCATTTTATTTGTTATTTTAATTGCTATTGTCTTGTAGATATCAAACACTTTATGCATATCTATTAAAGAGATAACACTATTGTGTAGTTTGTCGATCAACTTATTGTCGAATAGCTTGAATTTATGGTGGTCATTTGGCAAAAATAATATTTTGTTTTTCGACCAACTTAGTAATAATTACGAGTATAAAAAATGTTGCTCGATCACTTAGTAATAAAGTTACGAGTATCAAAAATGTTGCTCGATCACTTAGTAATAAAGTTACGAGTATCAAAAAATGTTTAAAATGTTTTCGACCAACCAAGGTCGTTAAATTTTACTTGTCGACCAACTACAGTTAGTGGGTTTTTACCCCCGACTAGCCATAGTTAGTAGATTTTTCTCTTAAATGTTTCCGACCAACCAAGGTCGGTACATTTTCCTTGTCGACCAACTACAGTTGGTGGGTTTTTATCCCCGACCAGCCATAGTAGGTCTTTTTGAAATAATTTTTCTTCCCGACCAACTAAATTTGGCATTTTCGAGAATATTTACTTCCTGACCGACATAAGTTGGCATTTTTAGGAATACTTTTATTTCCCGAGGAACATATAGTCTTACTTCCCGTAGGAATACAAAGTTTTTCTTCCCGGAGGAATACAAAATTTTTTCTTCCCGGAGGAATACAAGTAGCTTTACTTCCCGGAGGAATATAGGTAGCTTTACTTCCCGGAGGAATATTGGTAGTTTTACTTCCCGGAGGAATATAGGTAGATTTACTTCCCGGAGGAATATTGGTAGCTTTACTTCCCGGAGGAATATTGGTAGCTTTACTTCCCGGAGGAATATAGGTTTCTCGACCAACCTTAGTTGGCGTTTTTGAGAAAAAAATTGAGTAGTCTTCTGAGCTTAGCTTTGACGACTTTTGCCCCGAGTAGTGTGTAGCACTATTATTCCCCGAAAAACTTCCGATAAAAAGAAAGAATTCGGCATAATATCTTCATTTTATTCATCACTGATAATACTTGCGTAGGTGCTCTGCATTCCACGCGTTCTTAAACTCCTCTTCTTCTAAAGTTGTTATTCTGTAAGTTCCTGGTCGAACAACCTCTGTAACTCGGTATGGTCCATGCCAGTTTGCCTCCAGCTTATTGTGCTTTTGAATTACTTTCTTCAGCACATAGTCTCCTTCTTTCAGGTCGCACTTCTTCACCCTTTTGTTGTAAAACAAAGTTGTTCTCTGCTGGTAAGCAGCATTTCGAATGGCTGCTTCTTCTCTAACTTCCTCGAGCATGTTTAAATCTAATCTCCTCATTAAGTCGTTGATAGGGGAATTGAAATTTAGTACCCTGTGTGTTGGGAGGCCCAACTCGGCAGGTATAACAGCTTCACTTCCAAACGCCAGCATATATGGTGATTCTCCAGTTGCTACTCGGGGAGTAGTTCGGTAAGCCCAAAGTACTGATTGTAGCTCGTTGATCCAGTTTGCTTTCGCATCACCCAATCTTTTCTTCAAGCCATTTAGCAGCGTTTTGTTTGTCACTTCAGTTTGTCCATTGCTTTGAGGATGGCCTGGTGCTGAGTGGACCTTCAAAATATTTGACTGATGACAATAGGCAGCGAACTCCTCGTTATCAAATTGTGTTCCATGGTCTGTGATGAAAGCATGAGGAAGACCATATCTACAAATGATGTTCTTCCAAATAAATTTATACACCTTCTCGTACGTCATATCAATGAGGGGCTCGGCTTCTACCCACTTAGTAAAATAATTCACTGCGACGATGAGGTACTTAAATCTTCCCCTGGTCGTCGGCAATGGCCCAACCAAATCTATTCCCCAGTCGTCGGCAATGGCCCAACCAAATCTATTCCCCACATGGCAAATGGCCAGGGGGAAGTGATGGGTGTCAACAATGCTTGTGGAGTTCTTCGGATGGAGGAAAAGCGCTGGCACTTATCACATTTCTTGGCATAGGCTATACAATCAGCTCTCATCGTCGGCCAGTAGTATCCCTGCGTCATCACCCTTTGTAAAAGCGTCCGACCTGCTACATGTGCTCCACAGGACCCTTCATGGATCTCTTCAATCAATTCTTTCACCTCGGAGGGATGTATACATCTCTGGAAACCTACCATAATTCCTCTTTTATAAAGAATACCATTAGTTAATACATACCGAGCAGCTTTAAACTTTAATTTCTTGGCTGCGAGCTTGTCAATTGGTAATTCTCCCTCTTCAATGTACGCCTTGATGGGATCTATCCAAGATGGTCCTAAATCAAGGGTGATAAAGTTCATCGTCAGATCTTCATCTATACTCCGACCATCTAAAACTTCAATTGGGATTGTTCGTCGTAGCTCGGTGCGAGTAGTTGATGCTAATCGAGCTAGGGCGTCTGCTCTCGCATTCTCCATTCTTGGTATTCTGACTAGCTGAATTGTGGCAAATTCTGACACCAGCTCCTTTGCATTTTCATGATATCTGATCATTAATTCTCCTCTAACTGCATATACTCCCACCATTTGATTTACAGTTAATTGAGAATCACTGAAAATAATAACCTGATGCGCCTCCATAATCTTTGCCAAATTAAGACCTGCAATCATGGCCTCATACTCAGCCTCATTGTTGGAAGCTTTGAATTGAAATCGCAGTGCATATTCCATGTCGACCTCGTCCGGAGTGCTCAAAACTATCCCCGCGCCACATCCTGTAGTGCAAGATGAACCATCTACATGTAGCCTCCATATAGGTAACTCGTCTTCAAGTTTCTGATCAGTCAGAGTTCCTCGGTGAAATATTTGTTGCTTTCTTTCCTCCTCCCCGGATATTTCTTGCTCTTCGTCGATCATCTCTTCTTGCTCTCTTACCAATCGGAATTGGTCTGAGCTCGAATTTGATGATCTTGTAACATCCACTTGCCCTTTTACCAATCGGAGTTGGTCTGAGCTTGTGTTTGTTGATCCTGTAACATCCACAGGTTGATCTGCGAGCAACTTTTGCTCCTCGGGGGTATCAGGATAGGCGAACTCTGCTATAAAATCTGCTACAGCCTGCCCTTTTAATGATGATCTGGGTTCATAAACTATATCATATTCACTGAGCTCTATTGCCCAGTACATCAATCTCCCTGATTTTTCTGGCTTATGAAGGGCTTGCCTCAATGGCATATCAGTATATATGACTATAGTATGAGCCTGGAAGTATGGCCTCATTCTCCTACTCGCTTCAATCAACGCCAGTGCTAACTTTTCCAACCTTGGATATCTGATCTCTGCTCCTCGGAAGGCCTTACTTGTGTAGTAAATTGGTTTTTGCACTCCATTCTCCACTCTTATCAATGCCGAACTGACTGCGTTCTCGGACACTGCCAGGTACAAGTATAGTTTTTCTCCCATCACTGGCCTGGATAGCAGTGGAGGTGCTCCCAAGTATTTCTTCAAGTCTTGAAAAGTCTTCTCACATTCATCATTCCACTCAAAAGTCTTTCTGAGTGTCTTGAAGAATGTGAGACATCTATCAGTTGCTCGTGACACAAATCTGTTGAGTGTTGTTACTCGTCCCGTGAGACTCTGTACTTCCTTCTTCGTCGTTGGAGATCGCAGCCCTAATAGAGCTTTGATCTTTTCAGGATTTGCTTCAATGCCTCGTTAATTGACAATGTACCCGAGAAACATGCCTTCTCGTACTCCAAATATGCACTTCGTCGGGTTCAGCTTCATTTGATATATATCCAGTTGATCAAAAGTCTGACTTAAGTCAACTAGATGATCGGCATCTTTCTTGCTTTTCGTCAGCATATTGTCAACATAGACTTCCATATTACAACTAATTTGTTCAGCAAAGACTTTGTTCATCAGCCGCTGATATGTTGCACCTGCATTTTTCAAACCAAAAGGCATAACATTATAACAATAAGTTCCCCTAGGGGTAATAAAAGAAGTACTCTCTCTGTCTTCAAGTTTCATTTTAATCTGATTGTAGCCAGAATAAGCATCCATGAAGCTCAGCAGCTCGTGTCCCGAGGTAGCATCTACTAGTTGATCAATTCGGGGTAATGGAAAGTGATCCTTTGGGCATGCTTTGTTGAGGTCGGTGAAGTCCACACACATCTTCCACTTGTTGTTCTTCTTTTTTACCATCACCACATTTGCTAACTGTAATACCCCGTATTTTTATGCTATATTAATTTGGGGATTTATTAATATTAATGTGAATTAATTATTTAATAAAAATCCGAAAATTAATTATGTTATAATTATTAACGTGATGAGAGTTAGTAATTATGGGAAAATTTGTTGAATATTACTAATGAGCAAAGTAATATATAATAGTGGCCATATTAAATGTCACGAGTGAATAAAATGACAATTTTAGAAATTTGAGTCGGGACGCGCTCGTGTCGCGTCGGGACTAAATATTGATAAATAAAAGTAAATATTTTATAAGTTGTTCGTATGGTCGTTTTGAGTGCGCCAACGCGTACGGAAGGGTCGAGATAGTCAAAAAAGTATACCCGGGAGTTTGATTTGGGTCTCGGGGTGTTTTTAGGCCTAATTAGTACCCCGGGAGGGCATTTTAGTCATTTTGTATTTTTGGGTAATTAAACCCACGAAAATTAAAGGGGTTATGTCAGATGTTTAGGTTATCTCCTAGGGTTAGATAACTCAAAACACTAGAACGACCATTGGAGAGGAGAGGAGAGAGCTCTCAAGGCATTCCAAGGTTCAAAACTCACCCGTTTGCACCGCCGCCGCCGCCGCCGCCGCCGCCACCGCCAACGCGTAGATCGCGAGACAGGGAACGCAACCACACCAAATTCAACACCAAACCAGATTTCTGAAAATCCCAGGCAAGTGTTTATCTTGCTTATTTCGTTGATGCATCATCCATATTAGTTTAGGAGTTATTAGGATGAGATTTATGGAAGAAAAACTCAATTTGAGATGGGAAATTTTCATGTAGTGATGATTTATATGATACTCTGGAAACCCTTTGTCATGTAAAGGATTAAGAGTTTGATTAACAAAAGAGTTCTAATCAGATACAAACACTAAAAAAAAAATTTATTTCGGACGATCGGACCATTGTAATTGGATGAAATTTTACAGAGATTTAGCTGAAGACGAGAGGAAGCTACAGAAAAAAATTCAGCTCGATCGGACCGTTCAATATTTTTTAATATTTTTTTTGCTAGACAGTTTTATGTTTTGAGGACTCTTAGAGATAAAAAAAAATTCAATTAAAACTCCATTTTAATTCCGATTTCGAAACCGTTTGAAATTCTCATCTTTGAAAATAAAATTCAAAATCCTTTAATGTAAGGCGAAATCTATATTTTTGGGATATTTTGCATAAGGGATAATGTAAGTATATATTAAAGGGGAGAGACACGTAAGAGAGAGTTACATTGGAACATAAATGAATATCTACTAAATTGTACATTTGGAAGAATAGAGTCCATGAGGGTTACGTAGTAAGTTGGAAAGACCCTTCGAATTAAAGTTAGAAACGAACCATTATACTTGATAAATAATAATGGGAAAATAAGGATAAATGTTGTGAATGTGGGTTATTGGATAAACCTAAATTGATATAATAAAAGTGGTATATTTATATGATTGTGTATGCATATATTATATACTTGTGAAAATCATGCCCGCGCTACTTGCTATCCCTGAGGTTTCCGCACTGGGACGATCTTATCTCGTGTGTCTTATGGGGGATATTGACTCGTACCCTAGAAGATAGAAATCCTAGGTACAGGCTATCGAATCGGGAGTCACGGTCCTAAGAGACGTGAGGGTATGTACTGACCTTTTGGACTTGGAAACTATGCTTCGCCTCAATATTATTTGTGTATGTATTTATACAGTTCAAGAGTGATTTCGAACTTGTATTCCCTTTAGTACGATTGATACGGGGATTGGATATCAGAGTATGTCCGCACCATAAAATTTTATGTGGGGTGCTGTTAGAATATATATATTATACGAGTATTTAATATATATATGAACTTCTGAAATATGGGAAACTGCCTACTGTGTTATGGTAAGTAAGACATGTATAATGACTCAAATTGGAAATACTTGTTTTGAAAAGTATAATATGATATTGAAAAACTTTATGAATTAATAAAGTTAAAATGAGCATTTTGTACTAAATGAAATTATCCTTTTTAAACCATGATGTTGTTAAATCTTAAATTTTGAGAGTCACCTAAGATAAGTTAAATCCTTGGGGAAGGATAGTGTGATATATGATGAGATAAACCATTGGGAAGGTTAGTGCGATAGGTGTGCACATTAGAAGAGAGGCGAGAATTTCTCAAGAGAGTGTCGCACTAATATGTTGTTGCATTGGCCTGTATCAATTTAAATACTTGCTAAACGAATTTTTAAATCATATACACTATCGGGCTCTGACCCGTTTCTATTCCTCTTTCTCTCTTGTATATATATGTATATATTACAGGTGCCCAGCCACAGGGGCATCTTGTTTAGGATCCCTTGGAAGGAACGTGCTGCAGCTTAGGTGGGAGTTGCAGGCCACTTGCTTAGACGATTTCATTTACTTGATTCCACTTCTATCATTCTCCTTATTGGGCATGTGTCGCCCTTTCCACTATTTATCTGTTTTATTGGGACATTTGTATTTCAGTTATTTCTAGTACTGTTACTTTGGGATTTATTCAGCATGTATGTTTTACTTTAAGTTTTAAATGTCGGGGTTTAGTTGTTGATGTTTAAATTAATTGGATTATATGTTCCAGGGTTATTGTGGTGTGATTCTTTAAATATTGAATTGTTGTAGATAATTAAATCTTTATTTTCAAAATAAAATTTGGAAAGTAATGTTAAAAAATGGTTTTGACACTTAGCTTAATTAAATAGGGTGTTAAATTTGGAAAAGTTATTTTTACGACAGTGATGCTAAGAACGAACCAACTGTTCACCTTGATTTTAATTTAATAAAGGAGTGATCACCCGGTATTTAATTAGGCGGGGTGTCACACTAACCAGTCTGGATATTTAACATCTTCAATGAAACAAGCTTTCTGGAGCTTCTCGACTTCCTCCTGTATAGCTTGATTCTTCTTGGGACTAAATACTCTTCTTCTCTGCTTCACAGGCTTGATCTCCTTATTCACATTGAGTTCGTGACATAAGAAGTTTGGGTCTATCCCAGGCATATCTTCATGACTCCATGCAAAAGTTTATCTTCTGCTTCTAAGGAAAGTTATCAATTCCTGTTTTAATGAGGATTCCAACGACGAACCTACTTGGGTAGTTCGCTCAGGGTGTTCGTCGTCCAGAATGATGTTTTCAGTAGCTTCCACCACTTGACCCTTCACGAGTTGCGACTCATCTCGAGGATCCAATGTTTCAATTTCTGCACCTTCATCTACTTGATAGGTAGTAGTCTTTTTCTTTGATTCTTCCAGTTCTTCTTGCTCGGCGGATGAATAATAGCATTCCTGAGCTACTTTCTGATCACCTTTCATGACTTTTACTCCAAAATTTGTTGGAAATTTTAGGCACTGATGCACTGTAGATGGTACAGCTTCGAACTTTTTCAATCCTACTCTTCCCATGATGATATTGTATGATGATTGAATATTCTTATCCATCACGAAGAAGCGTATTCTTTCTGTCCGACAAGTAGGCCACGTACCAATGAATATATCCAACTTGATCATCCCAAGTGGAAATACTTTCTCGCCAGCAAAACCGATGAGGGGTCGGTGGTAAGGCTCCAGTTGAGATAGCTTTAGATTTAAACTATCGAAGCACGAGTAGAACATGATGTCTGCCGAGCTACCATTATCGACGAGTACTCTTGAAATCATAACCTCCTTCATCCTCATTTTGATCACCAATGGGTCATCATGAGGATATTAAACACCTGCAAGGTCGTTCTTTGAGAACCCAATGACTAACTTCTCTTTGTTCACCTTTCTCGAGCGATCCTCTTCAGCTAGATTTATTCGCTGAATGTACGAGAAAGCTTGAGCCTCATCGAGGTAAGCTTTTCTTTCTGCAGTAAGGTCTCCTCCTCCTGCATCTCCACCTGTTATAACATTACAGTCAAATGACCCAAAACGTATTGAAAATACCTCTCGTTCTGGCTGCCTTGGTCTCTTGGGAAGATCGGGTCATCCTCTGGATCAACTTCATGGTTTCTTTTCTTGTTCTCCTTTGCTCGACGAGGGGATCTAGACCTCTCTCTTGCTCGGTCGTTGTTTCTTCTATCATTTCCCCGATCAACATACTTTGATAGCTTTCCTCGTCTGATGAGTGTTTCAATCTCGTTCTGAAGAGCTATGCAGTTCTTGGTCATATGGCCATGATCTTTATGAAACTCGCAATACTTCGCTTTATTCCTCTTGTCAGGGTCTGCCTTCATTTTCTTTGGCCAATTTAGTTCCTCGTTGTTCTTGATTTCTTCTAGAACATGGTTGATATCCTTCTTCAAAGGAGTATAATTATCTTATTTCTTCATTACATCCCATACCGACCTACTTTTTGAATGTTTGTCATTACCATTGTTCTTATGCTCTTTCTTCTTGGCTTTATCACCTTCCACCTTGGTTTCTTTAGCATCCATATTCTTCTTCGCAGCCATAGCCTCCTCGGTATTCATAATCTTGGACACTTTTTCCATCAGGTCTGACATGGTTCGAGGTGGATCTTTGGCTAAAGTATAGTACAACTTGTTCGGCAGTAGTCCACTCATCAAGGCAGTAATCGCTGTCTTCTCCTCATAATCAATGACTTCGAGTTTCTCGTTATTAAAATGACTTATGTAATCTCTGGTACTCTCACCAGCTTTTTGTCTAACACTTAACAAATGTGCTACTCGTTTAACTGGCTTTGCCCCAAAATAGAAATTCCCAATGAATAACTCGGCCAGTTGAAGAAAAGTTGAGATCTTACCCCGAGGAAGATTATTATACCATATTTGAGCAGATTCGGTAAGAGTTCCCGAGAATGCTCTGCATCTCATCTCATCTGGAACAGCGTAGATGTCGGTTGCAGCTTGGTATTGTTCTATATGAAGGACAGGGTCAGTCTTTCCATCATACTTGGGAGTCACAACTGGTGCTTTAAACTTTGATGGTGTTGGAAAATCTACAATGGATTGGACAAAAGGTGTTCCTCGAATAAAGGTTCGTTGTAGAGGATTCTTAGCCTTAGCCATTTCCCCTAATCTATCCTCCAGCCTTTGAATAGAGCCTTTTCATGCATCATTTCCTTCCTCGGGCCTGTTGATTCGAGCAATTGATCGCGTTGAAGTGGCTTCCTGAGATCTATCCTGACGAGCAGCTAGTCAATCATGAGATCTATCTTGACGAGCAGCTGGTCGCGACTGGGCAGATCCTTTCCTTAAATTCGATGGTCGTCGAAAACTCCTCGATACGACTTTAGGAGGACTTATATTCCTTCCAAGTCCTAATCGATCAAAAGGTGATACCCTGCTTAACCTCTCTAGCGCACTAGTCATTTCTGGAGAGAGAGTGACACGTTGTTCAGTATCTGTAGCCCGTACTGACGAAGTTCGTCTAGGTTGATAAGAAAAATCTTCAGATTCTTCATTGCGATATGAATTGGTATGCCTAGTACGTGAGGATGGTGCACGGGTATTTCTTTGAATACTCTGCAGTCCTGAATGGGTTGGTGCACCGCCATGGAGGGTTTGTATGAGTTGACGCATTGTTTCTTGCATAACGGTCTGGCCATGAGCCAGATTTGTCATTATTCCAGCCAGATGTGGAATACTTGGCGGAGCAGATGGATTTGGAGGGGTTCCAGCGTTTCGATTGCTTGATTCTGGAATATCAGCCATTTGTGATGGATTGTTTTTGATGGAAAACGATATTACAGTCGTTTCCCATAGACGGTGCCAATCTGTTGATGTAAAAAATTAGATCACTCTAATTATTCAATCACAGATAAATAAGACAAAGAATTTTAAAGTGGTTCAGCCTTATAAGAATGGCCTACGTCCACTGTTATGTTATTGCTGAGTGTTTTGGGAATTCTCGATTTGTGTTCAATCAAGAAATTCCGGTCCCTTTACAATGAGGATTGTACAATGTATTTATAGCCCTGAGGTTGTAATGTGAAAGGGTAATACATTAAATGATGTACATATGAAAGGGTGATACATTCAACGCTCCTTAAGCGTATGCGTCTGAATGATAAGCATTTAATGAACAGTCAAACTGTTGGTTATCTTGCTATTAATGCTTCGTTCGAGGTGCAGCTCGGACCGCCTGAGTTGCTCGGACCGCCTAAGCTTCTCGGTGCTTAAGAGTTCCTCGGAGAGTTCTTGTTCCTCGGAGAGTTTGAGTTCCTCGGGGAAGCAGTATTCCTCGTTGTAGTATAGTTCCTCGGAGCGTGTGAGTTCCTCGGGGAAGCAGTGTTCCTCGTTGTAGTATAGTTCCTCGGAGTATGTGAGTTCCTCGGGGAAGCAGTGTTCCTCGTTGTAGTATAGTTCCTCGGAGCTTGTGAGTTCCTCGGAAGTATTTGTTGTTGCCACGCAGATTGCCACGCGTCTTCATTCAATTGGGCCACGTCAGCAGACTAAATTTGGTATCAACAGTGGATATCATACATATAATTCACGGGCCAATGGCCGGGTGTGGTGGTGTAAACTTTGATGTATAGAAAGATATATCCTGTATAGATATATAGGATTATACTCCCAAATGGCTTCAAATTCACAACCTTCTCCCTCTTTTCAGGGGATGGGAATCAATCCATGGGAGAACATGTAGCAAGATTTACCAGCCAATGCATTGACGCAGGGATTAATGAGTATCTCAAACTACAGTTGCTCTATGATTTTCTCATGGATGCAACTTTCACTTGGTTCATTAGCCTACCACCTGTCTTTATTTATAATTATAAACAAATAAAAGATATGTTCCATGCCCAGTTCATCCAAACTAAATGAGAAGTATCAATGTTTAAATTGGCTAGGCTAAAGACACGATAAAAAAGACCATTGGTTACATAAATAGGTTTAAAAGGACTAAGAATAAATGCAAAATAATATTGCATGAGTCTGATTTGTCAAATTGGCCCAAAATGAGCTAGAATTTTGACTTTGAAAGAAGTTTAATGCAATATAATTAAGAGACTTGGTGAAAATGATTGCCAAAGTGTAAAAATGACAGCCAAAGTGTTTAGATATGAAACCTTATTAAAGGAAGCACATAATAATAATAACTTTTCCTTTAAAACATACTATAAAGATCTAAATTTAGAAGTATATGTTGTTGAAGTAATTAGGACCGAGTCTATAATTTGTGAACCTTTGATTCGAAAAGACACAAGAGTAAAATCATATGTACACAAGTCAAAATGAGTAACTAAGAAATACTCTTTTGACACATCTAATGCTGAGGAAATATTTAACTATATTTAAAAAAATAAGATGATAAAATTGTCGAATGATGTAAAAATGTAAAATGCAGATGAGTTAAAAGGAAATAAATATTGGAAATGTCATAGTGTGTTCTCCCACTCAACCAAATCTTGTTTTGTCTTTCTAAGCACATCACATGTTATAATTAGGAAAGGAATTCTCAAATTTCCAGGAAAATAAGGGAGTACAATGGGGATTGATGAAGATCCATTCTCTTAAGTTAAAGAAATGAGAACTAATATGCAGTCTATCCACTTACCAAGGAATAAAAGGCAATGTTGAGTTCAGAAGGAATACCGAAGCAACCATAAAGGCTTCAAAGTTTAAGATAAGTGCATATCCAAACTAAAAGATACTAAAACACCTGTGCATTAAGTGTGGAGAATAATACTCTAAAATATGCCAAATTATTATTTTAAAAAGAAAGCAACAACAAAAATTGAAGAAGGAATACTACACCAAAAATAAAAAATGGTCACAAACAATGGGTTATGGTTACCACCTGTGACCACAAGGTCATGGCCCAAACCCGTGACCCATGACTATTCGTCGTAACCAAATAAGTGACCAGGGCTATGGGTGATATAATTAATGGGCGTGTTCTATGACCGAAACCAATAGGATCACAATTAACACCCTTGACTCATCTGTGACCCACTATGGCACCATATATCCTACATTTTTAGTCACATTGTTGGTCACGGTTATAACCCATGACCCAAGAAGAACAAGATACCGTGACCAATTATATTTTGGTGCCAATATTACCTCCATTTTAGTCACGACGGTGGTCACAATCATCAATCGGGACACGTATGTAACAATTACCAGTGAACGTAGGTCACGGTCTCTAACCGTGACAACAAATTTTATTTTGAAATGGTCACTTTATTATGGTCACGATCTGAAACTGTGACTAAGTGTCGAATTTCAATTGGCCACCTTTCAAGTCCCGGTCTATAACCGTGATCAATTATCTCATTAACGGGTCACACAACGGTCACGGATCGTGACCCGTTTTAAGGTATGAATCAAATCGAAACCCTTCATTTTATACTACCCTTGGTAAATCATAGTTGTTTTTCACTATCTCCGACGGCTACTCTCTCTCTCTCAGCAATTTCTCTCTCTCTCTCATAATTGTTTTCCCCTGTCTCCGACGACTACTCTCACTCTCTCTGCAAATTCTCTCTCTCTCTCTCTCTCTCTCTCTCTCTCTTAATGGACTTCTCTTATTCCAACCAAAGGTACAATCGAAACCCCACATTTTTTTTTGTGTGTTCTGTGTGTGCATGTGTTTTATGGGTGTTCAGTGTTAGATTATTTTTAATGTATATGAAACCCTTATAAATTTTTGTGTTAGAATTTAATGTATATGAAATTTACTATTTACCCTTAGAAATGGTATATGACTATTTATTCTTAGAAATTGTATATAACTATTTACCCATAGAAATTGTACATGAAACTCTTGATGCAGAATTGTATATGAAACACTTAGAAATTGTTGTGTTGGAAATCAATATATATGAAACCCTTACAAATTTTTGTGGTGGAATTTAATGTATATGAAATTGTATATGACTATTTACCCTTAGATTGTATATGACTGTTTACCCTTAGAAATTGTATATGACTGTTCACTCTTAGAAATTGTATATAAAACCCGAAGTAGAATTGTATATGAAAGCCTTAGAAATTGGTGTTTTGAAAATTAATGTGTCTGAAACCCTTAGAATTGTGTAAGTATGCTTTTGGAAATCAATCAAGCAGACAATTTAGAAAGAGTAGGGGATAATCTTGTGTTGGATTATTGGGTTGATGGTTGTTGGGTTGATGTCTTGATATGGATGGTGGATACTTAAAACGCTCACTCTATTAACTTTTTATAATAAACCTTTAACTAACTGGTGTAATGTTTAAAATAAAGTCACTTGTTGTGTCTTCACCCTTTTATGGTTGTTTTTATTCGTTGGATTGTTTCAAATTATATCTTGTAAAAATGTTTAATGTCTCATTTTTGCATCACATGCTAATAATGCTATTTAATATTTAATTCCAGACATAGATTGACAGCGGGGACTGACCACCTCCAATGTCAAAATATACGGGGGTTACATCATCTCCCTCAACTTGTCAATTGCAGATTCCCTATAACTAATTGAACTGATTCTGACAGAAAAAAATTGCAAAAGCATGACAAGTATGTATATCTCCATTATCACCCATATCCTTGAGTAGAAACGGGTTGAGCCTACTAAGATCAGCTTCTATAAAATTACAAACATCATTTAGATAATTGATGTCAATTGTAGGGTTGCCAAACCTAAAACGCCCCCATATCTTTCCCAAATTGAACTTCTAAAGTCCTCTAATTCCAATATCTCTGAGGGTTTGATCGTCAAAATATAAATCCCTAATATTTTTTGATGAAATGATTACACTCAGAATATTCATAATTGACAATAGAGAGAATATATTTACGAGGACTTCATTAGTTACATCGAAAATTTGTGCCATTTTTTTAAGTCGGTGATTTTTAAAAATAGAGAGTTTGTGTTTCAATTGTAGAACTGTGAAGACACTGTGACATTGTACCAATAGTTTCTACATATTTGAAGACGAATGTAAAAATTCTACCTCTTGGGAGATGGAATGCTTGTATGAAAAGTTATCATGAAAAATACACATTTTGATGGTTGTATCAAAGAATCTATTTAACCACATACTACAACTAATAATATTGGTGCTGCCTCACATTGCAAAATTATAGTGAAGAATCGCACTGCAAAATGACATGTGTTAGTTTGAAATAATATGCCCAATGAATATTATTTTACTAAAAATAATATTACTTAAAAGAGCAAATCCAGTGCACGAGGCTCTCGCCACTGCGGGGTATTGGGGGGGGGGGGGGGGTAGATGTGCATAACCTTACCCCTGTATATGCAGATAGGCTACTTCCACGACTCAAACTTGTGACCTCCAAATCACACTGGGGTAACCTTACCCCTGCGTATACGAATATAAAATTCAATTGTATAAATAAGTATATTTTTAAATACAAACACATTTCATAATGAATTTTACTAAATAAACTGACATCTTAGGGGACAATAGAGATAGAATAATGATGATGGGTCTTCACATATTTAATGACGCGTGCCTTGTAAACATTGATAAACATGAAACTTCATATATGAAATGTTGGAGAAATAAAACGATTTAACATTTGTGGTGCCATAGCTCCACAAATATATAGACTGACACAATTGATATTGCTATTTCTATATTCTCTTAAAAATATTCAGACACAAACCCTAACACTTTTTAACTTCGTCTCCCAACAATGGTTAAACTTTAAGATGTTTGGAGAGTTATCTAGATTTCGAAACAAACATGAGAAAAAAACTAGAAGACATTGAAGATGAACTCCAATAACAAACTTTTGCATACCGCACATTCTTCGTATATATCACATAAGGTTGCGTTGGGTTACCACCGATACAACCACTAATTGAAGGTGATGACAATCCTTAAAATTTTCATGATTTATGGAGTTTTTATGTGCTTTAGTTTGTACCAAGTATAAGGAATTGGTTAAAAGAAAGAATACGTACACTCGAAGGGTTGAAACTATTCAAATAAGAACAAACTCCCTTATTAACTTTATAGATTCACTCGACGATTTTGGTGATGCTTATATTAACTACCAATGAAGTCAATTATCGTTTTAAATACATTTATGTCTTATAAGTAATGTTTTTTTAAAATTACTTTTAGTTTCTGTACCTTGTTCACGAGTTAGATGCTTGTTTATGAACTATATAATATGAGCAACTCTTATTTTTATTACAAATCTAATATTATATTGTGTAAGTCCTCGCTAGGAATATACAAAACACGTTTGTTCTATAGTGTTCATATGTAAATTGGTGGTTGTTATATCTAGCGATAACTACTAATATAACAGATATATGCCATTCATGTACACATTTTTTTTGCACTGCGAAATATTAAAACTTCAAGTGCGAAATAGTATTTCTCATTGCGAAATATTGAATTATCGCATTGTGAATTTATTAATATTTTAAAAGGAGAAATTTGACAATATTTTCGAACTAAAATTATGAACGTATAGTGAAAATAAATTGTCAACTTCAAATATTTGACAAAATCATACAATATCTGAGTGTCATTTTTGACACATAGTAATTCATCATCACATGAATTATAAGTTTCATTCAATCCATACTCAAAACTATTACTTTCCATAATTATTTGAATGTCTACCATACCCAAACTATTAACATATTTATATCAAATAATGTCTAGAATATAAAATGAATTACCTGAAAATTCACATCTTATATAAATTGTAGTAGATCGACGCCTTTTTCATTTCATTAAATTTTTTAAAATAAAATCCTCATATGAACACGCTGGACATATCATACACTTGAAACAAATTTGTTTCCTATCGTACACTTATTAAACAATATTGATGTCTCAATATTTAAATAATAAGAACCCTAATTAGAAACGTAAGATTGGAAAGGAAGCAAAGTTACGTAAATAAAATCTTGAAGGAAAAAAAAAGTCACGTAAAAAAGAACCCCTCTAAGATACAGGAGATAATCTTATATGAAAGAAATATTTTAGAAGACGAGTCTTGTCATTAGTCTCACATGCATTTTGTAACTTATTATTAACAGGTTACCATGGAAAGGGTATTTTTGACAACTTTCGTAGTATAAACACGTGCAAGGAGTCATGACTAAGCATATTTTAAGAGAGACTAATAATTCTACACGTTTCATATTAATGGTTGATCATTGAATCGAGATATTTTCTAATTGATCATATTAACACAATTTTTTCTCAATAGATACACATATAGTGAATATTCACTATATATTTACAAATAAAATCTATTAGAGCAACAATATATATTCACGAGTTACGTTGGGAAAAAAAAATCACATGACTTATTCGAAATAAAGTACACTAATTTATAAAAAAATTAATTTTCAATGGGGCGGTTTTCATAACGGCCCACTTACTAACCCTATTTCTCTCCTTTGTATCATCGCATCCTCCGTCTCGTCCCCATTCTCCATATCTATATGCCCTGCCTGCAACCACAGATCTCATCTACAGGACAAACCCACATTACACCCACACCAGCTTCATCTTTCCGCGTAAACCCATTAAATTTGACTAAGCTGTTGGTGTATTTCCTCTCATACTTGGTAGTTAACTTCCTTATTATCATTATTGCTTATGTCTACGAATTTATTTGGTTCCTTTATATGATCTGTTTTATGTGTCAATTGAAATGAAACTGTCACATGATGCTTGGGAAATTGCGCAAGGGCTTTGAGTTCCATCTCCTTAATACATTGGGATGTGACACTGAAATATATATATTTTCATGATATATCCCTTCTGATGACAGTTATACTAACATTTCCATAAAGACACACTTTTTTGTGCTGACTTTGTTGAGATGTTTTGCTTCATATATATCTTGATCAGTGGGTGAAATGTTGAATGGTATGTATGACTTACCCAATAAAACGTATGAGATACTAAATGTTTTTCTTGTCTCAGTTGTTATTTATTTATTGCTGGGAGGACACCTACAATCATTCTTTGTATCATTCAGGTGGTTATGCTTGTTTCAATTATTTCTATAGTTTCTTTTCTAGTTCAATGAGTGTATATTTGATCTTAATTGCTTAATAACATCCCTTTTGAATATAAATAAATTAGAAACGAAGAGGATTGCATTATTAGCACGTTTTCCGTCCATATTGAACATTGTTTTTGTACACAACAAAAATACAATTTGGGGTTGAGCTTTGCAACTGAGGCCTATTCTTTAGGAAACTAATCAGAACAGGTATGCTTTCGCAAAATGATATAGCAACAAAATTGGTTGTTGAAATGATAAGACGTGATAATTAGAGCTTTTTTTTTTTCGTTATAAATATTTATCTTTTTAATCAGTGAGTCAAATGTACAATGCTACAACTTATCCAATGTTACCAAATACTTTTTCCCCTGAGTATCGCGTACCAAATTGCTAAATACTGTCCCGCTTTTTGTCTTGAAGAAAATAACAAAAATAAATGAGAAAAAAGATATAATTTACAAGATTTTATTGATTTTCTCCATCAGGAGCATTTACTATCAACAAAAACCCAGGTACGCCACTACTAAGCGGCCATTACAAAACCTAATTTAAGTAAAAATTTTTTTTTTTTTAGTATTCGTGTTTAGATATCATACACACACGCACAGATATATACACTTTATGTGGTACATTGGTACCCAAAACATTTTATATAATAGTTCCAACTGAGCGGTGAATTGAAATCATGAATCAACTAAGCCAACACACAACTTACCGCATACGAAGTACGGTACCATACCGTGTACCCCTACTCGTACCACCCACCAAAGTGCTCCACCTTTCAGGTAACATTTGATTTGTCCAATAGTCTGTATGTGATAGTAAAATGTTTTCCTTTCAGTGGCTATTTATGTTTTTTTCCTTTTCTACATTGTCTTACAAGAACTTGCACAAA
Organism: Sambucus nigra; assembly: GCA_949130495.1. Classification (NCBI taxonomy): domain Eukaryota; kingdom Viridiplantae; phylum Streptophyta; class Magnoliopsida; order Dipsacales; family Adoxaceae; genus Sambucus; species Sambucus nigra. The sequence continues at coordinate 415,824,406 of OX422217.1, forward strand.
CACTTGGATATTGGAAAATGACATTGTGTTGGAATATGATTATATGGTTGTATGGCCTTTAGAGCTTTCAGATTTGAGGAAGGCTTTTTTACACTACAAATTATGAGAATATATTCTATTTGCTAAGTAGATTCCGTAAAACATTTTACCACAACATTTATTCTTTACTAATTAAAGAAAAGGAATGTGGTTTGTCTCCGAGTAGGGGTAGGAAAATCCAAACTAGGAGTATGAAAGTATTTTTCTTGACTTGAGTTCTTCATCAATTCATTAGAACAGTGAAAGTCCTTTCGAAGGTGTCCAGTTTTTATTTGAGCTTATTTTTGACGAATTTGGGTTTTGAATAGATAAATCCTCCCAAATATGGTTAACTTAGGAGTTGATATGAATCCAATTATCCCTTGCACAAACCTATGATTTTTTTTTAATATATATATATATCAAGGTTCAAGCCTCGAGGAAGGGGGGTGGGTAGGGAAGGGCCTTAACCCACCGACAACATAAATTATACTTCAGTGTCGTGAAGTTTAATGTTACTTCTTTTAATTGCACACATGTGCGTGCACACACACATACACACACCCCCTAAAACAAATTAAGACTTAGATACATGTTGGGGTGCAGCCAAACTATCTGTTAAAAACAAACTAATTTACCGATTACCGTTATACCTGACAATCATGGGGTGGGAAGATCTATTAAATTAGTATGAACACAACACGAACTCAATGGATTTGAGGATGACAATGAATACACAACACGAACTCAAAATTATGTGAAATATATTATAAATGACTATAACTGGCCAATATATTGGTGAAGGTAGAATCGTCAAAACTGACCGGACTGAACTCAATATTGATCCATAGTGTGGAACAATACATGGGCCTCGTGAACCTCTCGTTTATCCTTTTATCAATGTTATATTGCACTAGGCGAAGGTTGGAAGGCGCCTAGTGCTAGTTGATCGATTTTTTAATTACTAATTCATTTAGGGATTTCTTGCAAATCTTTTATGATATCCTTTTTAACCTTCCTTTCTCTCCCTTTTGTGAATCTTACAAAAAGTTTGGAAATTCGGCATACCCTCAACAGTACAAGTCTTTGACTTGGGATGTATCATGTGCAAAGGCTTGTACCGTAGGAGAAAAGTTTTGGTGTCATTGGCGCTTGAAGGCATGTATGGATTGGTATTTTGGAGGAGAAAAGAAGTATGTTGTCTTTTGTATGTGTTAATATACAAGGTCAAAACTTTTAAGCGGTTTGCATGTTCTGTATACAAAGTAGTGTTTGGGTCAATGACATTAAAGCGGTTGCACGTTTTGTATATACAGGTCATATGGTTCCATATTTTTATCTTAATTGGGCCACAAAATGAACATGACAAGACTTGCTGGACCTTACTCTTTGTATTCATTCTTAAATTCCATAAGCAATGTTATAAAGCCCTTGTTTGAATGCTTTTTGATTAACAAGTAATAATTTTGCTTTATGGATCATAAACATTGAACTTGTGAAAGCATAGAATCATTAGTAGGAAATTGGATCATTGTTATCGTCTATTAACCAGAAAATTAAAATCCTAGACTCATCCTTCAAATCATTCACATGGTTCAGTTTGTTTTGATTAATTAGGATAGTTTCTTTTTTAGATCACCAAGGGTATGTTTGATCTTAATTCTTAATAACATAATATTTTTTAAAACATAATTGAATAAGAAACAAAGAGGAATATTAAAATGTTTGCTGTCGATATTGAATACTCTGTTTGTCTCTCTCGATAGCGCGCACACACACACCCAAAACTCAACTTGGTGCTGAATTTTTGAAAGACGGCTTATTCTCGGAAATCCAATTAGAACAGACATGCCTTTTCAAAGGTTGTATAGCAGCAATTTTTTTTCAGAAATGATACTAAACATGCCCTGATTATTTCATGAGACCTTGTTTATGATCTTTTTTGGTTGTGGCTGTTTTCATGTTTGATCTTAATTGTTAATAACATAATATTTTTTAAAACATAATTGAATAAGAAACAAAGCGGAATATTAAAATGTTTGCTGTCGATATTGAATACTCTCTCTGTTTGTCTCTCTTGATAGCGCGCGCGCGCACATACACACACCCAAAACTCAACTTGGTGCTGAATTTTTGAAAGACGGCTTATTCTCGGAAAACCAATTAGAACAGATATGCCTTTTCAAAGGTTGTATAGCAGCAATTTTTTTTCAGAAATGATACTAAACATGCCCTGATTATTTCATGAGACCTTGTTTATGATCTTTTTTGGTTGTGGCTGTTTCATTGTTTTTTTTTCTTTTTTTTTGCGTTTTATTTTTGTTTTTTCTATTTAGGATTAAAGTGGTTCAGCATCTCTTATCTGATGCTGTCATATGATGCTTGGGACATTGCGCAAGGGCTTTGAGTCTCATCTTATTAAATCATTTGGATGGGTCGGTGAAATAAAGATTTATGACAAATCCCTTCTGATGACAGTTATTGAATAATTTGACCCAAAAGACATATTTCACTGCAGACATGTTATAAATGTTTTCTTGTATACATTTTCTTCATTCGGTGGGTTAATATGTAGAATGATACAACTTATCCAATAGTATTTGTGTGAAAGTTTTCAGTGCTTTATTACATCCAGGGACGTAGCCAGGAATATGAGTCAGTGGGGGCTAAATTCCGGGGGTTCGGGGGCTGGAGCCCCCGAATTTTTTTTTTTGAGGGTATTTTTGACTATTTACCAAAAATAATAAAATTTATTTAATCTAATGGAAAGAGAAACAAATATTTAAATGAGCATAACACAAATAGTTTACCCCCCAAAAAATCAATACAAATAGTTTACCCCAAATAAATACCAATACAAATAGTTTAACCCCCAAAAAATACCAAAATAAAAAATTTATACAAATGGTTTACCCCACTGCATTTGAACCCCAAAAATACTAATACAATACAAATTTATACTAATGGTTTACCCCAAAAAAATACCAAAATAAAAAATACCAATACAAATAGTGTACCTAAAAAAATACCAATACAAATAGTTTACCCAAAAAAATACCAATATTTACCCCCCCAAAAAAATTCCAATACAAATAGTTTACTCCAAAAAAAAATACCAATACAAATAGTTTACTCCCAAAAAAATACCAATACATCTACAAAATATAAATATGCAAGAGTTGTTAACTTTGGAATTAAATTTATCAAAAAAATCAAAACAAGGTTGGAGATGGTTTCATACCTTTAAGGAGGGAGGGAGGCGGCAGCTTGCTTTTCTCTTAGAATGTGTGTGTTGTTTGGATAAATTTAGTTAGGGTAAGTTAAGTTAGAAAAGGTTTCCTAAATTACATTCTTGCTCAATATATTTCTAACTTTATAAATTCATACCCAAAATTATATATATTTAAATTTTTTTTTTTTTTTAATACTTCACTGGGGGCTACAGCCCCCACTGGGCCTCACATGCCTCCGTCACTGATTACATCCAAACATAAAATTTTATAAATGATATTCTCACTCTCACATGTTCAAAATTTAGTCAGGACTAAGAGAGTTCTTTATCCCTCTTTTTGTAGTCTCAATGAAGCACATTGTGAAGATTATGACATTGATGATGGCCATATCTGCATGCTGGATTGGACTATTGCAGATATCAGTAATTTCACAAAATAATTCTTGGTTGGTGAGCTCCTTCCTCTAGTTCATATGTAGACCTGAAAGATGGGCTTGTTTGGGCAGTTCTGGGCTGGCTGATAGGTTTTTGCCAAAAATGGTGCGGGTTGGACTTCAGTGAACAGGGGTGGTGGTGAGGGGAATATATTTTTATTTATAATATACGTACATATATGTATACTATGGACATCATATCAACCACTGTAGGTTGAGAACTAAAATATATAAATAAGACCACTAAACGATTGACTTTTAGTATTTATTAAGCTTTCTAGAATCTTCAAATTGAACCAAAAATATAAGGAATTTTTACCAATTAGTCCTGTTTACTAAGTATGAAGTCAAATGAAATAGGTCCTACAGATTTTTTTAGTTCCAACAAATCTCATGACAAATGTTTTTCCCTCCAATAATAGGTCCTGTTGAAATTGAATAGGGTATTATTAGGCTCCAAACAAATATAATGTGTAGCCATGATATCGGATCTTTTACCCTATTCAATTTTTCATTATGATTGGTTTTGGTTTTATTAGGGTGTTAATAACTGTCATACCATGGGTTGGAAAACAAGTAGTGGACTGTTCATGTTGCAACACCCAACCTACCATGAGTTGGAAAACCCTTTTATAAGAAAGAAAAAGAGAAAAAATAATTTAATTTTACAATATCAAAGTGATTTTTTTTGGGGGAAAGTACTCTTATGTCCCTTGATAACAATTTTTAAACTTGCAATTTTTAAACATTTAAGGACAATTTATTATTAGGTCCACTTATTATGCCACTAGCGTGGACTTGTACAAGAAGAGAATTAGTGTACCTAAAAATTTGATAAAATTCCTCAAGTGTTTAAAATTTATTTGCTAGGGACCTAATTGTAAATTGACATTTTATTTTTGAGCTTGTAGATTGAGCAATATAATGTGTATTCATATTCGTTTGGAGCCTATTCAAATGAAAAATTGAATATGAATACACATTATATTGCTCAATCTACAGATTTATATTCGGGGGAGTAAAACTGAATAGGGTAAAAGATAAGGCATTTAACCCAATCTAGGTTTGAAGATAAGTTTTAAAAATGATTAGAGGCTTCGAACCCGCACGAACCCTCAGAGTCTGGATGTTTTCAACCCGCGTATAAAAAGAGTGGCCCAAATTCAGTTCGTCAAGGTTTGATGTTGGTTGATCAATTGACGCAGGCTGTCTTGGCACTGCTGTTCATATGTCATCTATTTATTTATAAGTTTCTTCATTTTTTCTTGTTCAGTGTTTTTTCATTTACTAGTGTTATTGCTTACGACTTGTTGCATTTTTTTAACTTCTTTCCCAGCTGCCTATCTACTTTATTGTGTCCTTAGGCTGCTATGGCCTATTAATGGTTGGGGTTGGTCTGATTCAATTTCCCACCTGTCCTCGAGAGGCTCTCCTGTTACAGCAGGTGTATATTACTTCCCATTTTTCTGGTACCTGGTGTTGCAAATTATTATAGTCGTTTAGTTTTGAAGTGGTGTTTGGGAACTAGACAACTCCTTTGTCTGCTACACGGGTTGTTTGTAAAGCCACTTGCTTTAATTTAATATTTCATCATCAATTGACCATTTGACAATGACAAATTAAGAGGGCACAGGCTCCAAATGCAAAGCTTCACTAAAATGTGGGCTGTTAATGTTGCAACACCCAAAATGGGTTGGAAAACCTTTTTATAAGAAAGAAATAGAGAAAAAATAAGTTAATTTTTTTTCTTGAGCTTGTAGATTGAGCAAAATATTGTGTATTTATATTCGTTTGGAGCCCATATATCGTGGAGTCTGATTATTTGTCACCTTTTGTTTTGTAGGACATATTTGAAGCCAAGGGATTCTTAAAGCAAAGAGGCGTTGATGTGGGTTCTGATTGATTGGAGGATGAAAAGTGTATTTTTACCAATTTTATTAAACAATTTTTGGATTTGAACAGCATAGGATTAGGATATAAAATAAAACAAAACAAAATTGTCTTACAATATATATTTTAATTTGCCATGGGTTTCTTATTCTTGAAATCGAACATATCTGGAACTTTGCCAAATTTACAGGTTGTGTTTGAACTTCTCCCGTATTCAAACGCTTTTGTTTCATTGAGTGATCAAGAAGCACTATCAAATTAAGCTAATGAAATTGGAGGGTTTTTGATTTTTTTATTCGTCTTTTGTTATGAAAGAATAAGGGATAGAGAGAATTTAGAGGGAGAAGAAACTTTTCATATCATTGTATTCCCATAATCAAGGGGTTCATGCCCATTTATAGTACATGATGAGGCTACCTAAGAGACACGTTCAAATAGAAGAAGTGTATGTGAATATTTTACAATAAGACCATCTGTAGTGGATAGTCTAAATATTTATATTTAGACTGTTTCGACTCACAGTGGGTAACAAAACGTATACATTTAGGTGTGAGAAAATTTAGTGGGTGTGTAAACCTAGATGGGGGATACACATTGTCTAGTTGGTGGGGCCCGCAACTGGGCGGGCAAATGTTAGCAGCCTAGCCTTGGGTGTATACCTTTTATCCGCCCAACACCCCTACTTTTAATTAAAAAAAAAAATTACTAACCAAAAGGTAACATTCTAAAATGCAAAAATTCGACCAACGGTTACTTTTATTTTCTATATATACATTACTCCCCCAAAGACTTTAATACAATACTAATTTAAGGGCTATGTCTATTGGCACTTCCTCAATTCTTCTAACACTCCACTTTCAATTACAATTATCTTAAATGACAATATTATCCCTTTTGACAATTCTAAGTGGGTATAACTTATTTAAAAACTGTTTTATTATAAAAACTCTTTTCAAACATTCTCAACAATTTTTTAATTAAATAGTTACAAAAACTATTTTATTATAAAGTTAAAAAAAATAGACGTTTTTTTATTTAATAAATTTGGACATTTAAAAAAAAAAAATCTTATTTTTTGGTTAAAAAAATAACATTTTATGTTGTGTCAGTCTTAATTGGGTTATCTTCATGATTGGTAAAAAAATTAATATTTCAGTAAGACATGACCTACGCAAAATAATTATTCATGATAGGTAATAATAATTGTTCTGAGAGTTTTTCAAAAAATTGTTTTTTACATAAAACTTTGGAAAAAATTAACAAATAAAAAAAAACTGTTTTTAACATTGAAAATTATTTTTTATATAAAAAAATGGGTCATTTGATGAAAAATCCCTCAACATTTTTTTAATTAACATTTAGTCAAAACATTTTTTTTTGTTCCAAAAGGTCTTTCATAATATAAAATGGAAATGAGGGATTTTTCATCAAATGTTTCACCAAAAAAAATTGCCAGCTGTCGGTACAAAAAAAAATGTTATATTTCACCAAATGTTACATTTTTTTAGTCAAAAGAATTGTTTCACCAATTTATAAAACAAAAAGTTATATTTCAATAAATATAAAAAAAATTAATTGTCTTTTAATAAATTATGTACAATTTTTTATATAAAAAATAGTTAAAAATGGACAATTGATGTTTAGTCCCAAGAAGTTAAGTATATTTTGCATTTAGGATGAGAAAAATAATGTTTGTGAGTGTTTTTATATTACAAAGGAACTTTTGGAACAAAAAAAAAATGTTTGGACTAAATGTTAATTAAAAAAACGTCGAGGGGTTTTCATCGAATGACCCATTTTTTATATATATAAAAAATAGTTTTTTTATTTGTTAATTTTTTTCAAAGTTTTATGTAAAAACAATTTTTTGAATTTTTTTTTAAAAACTATCTTAAAAAACTGTTTTTTTACATAAAACTTTAAAACATTAACAAATAAAAAAAAATATTTTTTACATGTGAAAACTGTTTTTTATATAAAAAACATTTTTATGTTATGAAGGAACTTTACTTCATATCCTTAATAAGTAAAAAAGTATAGTGAGGAGATGGTGTCATTTATATGCAAGGAGAAAGTTGGAATTTTATATTAATATGGAGTGCATGCAGAATTAAATGGAGCGCCGTTAGCTCCTTCCTTATTTATATCCTTTTACGTATCAATTCAAATAATTTTTATGGATTCTTCTTCTCAAAGTACTCCGCTAAGTTCGAGCCGACTACCAAATTTCAATCCACACGACGATGTCTTGCTTTGTATGGCGTATGTTAAATATTCTATAGATGGTGCTATGGGGACTAACCAATCAGGTTCAACCTCATGGGAAAAAAATTGTAACGAATATAACTCAAGCGAGGGTGTTATTTACAAATGCACCGAGAATGCATAGCAGGCAAAATTTCGAAAAATTAACACAGTGTGTTTGTTGTATGCGGCGAAGTTGTTCCAAGCTTACGGTAGGGGGAAGGAAAGCGGCACGTCGGAGGTTTGGTGGGTAATTACAATCAATTTTCGTTTATTTTATTATTTATAATTAAATTCATAATTTTGCAAAACTAATGCGATAATATATTTTTTTCTATAGCTCCAACGAGCTCGTGATAACTTTCGATTAAAAACCGATCATAAATTCAATTACGAACACTGCTACGAGGTGCTTAAGGACTTGCCAAAGTATTTCATGTCAACCATCGGATCACATTATACTGATGAAGAGGATAATGCGAACTCGCTTGAATTGAACGACAGCGAAACAAGGGAATTCAATAATTAGCTAAAAAGACCAGAAGGACGTAAAGCCACGAAACTAAAAGGGAAGAAACGAGCAACAATCAACAGTGCGGCTACACAAACGCTCGTTTTAGAGAACTATGATGAATTCAACAAACTTTATGACAAAAATTCTGCAGAATCCCAATCAATCAAAAGAACTCTAAATGAAAAGATTGATGGTTTAATTTCAATTCGCACCAAAGAGTACGAAGCTCAACTCCGACGTGACGAAGATCAGATTATTTACATGGATACAACTAAATTCATTCCCCAACAAAAGGCCTTTCACGAGATGCGATTGGCTCAGATAATGCAGTGTCGATCTCAATCATATCAAAACTTCTCACAATAGATTATTAGATTTATATGGTTATTTATATAATCCAAATTTATTAATTATTAACTTTTGTACCAATGTTTATCAATGAATATTTTTTCCCAAACAATTTTATTTAGCACGGAGAAAATTGTATACATATATTAGATAGGGTAAACGGATAAAATTGAAGTTACAATCAAGATGATGATTCTGCATGACGATTTCAAATGTGTTCCATAAGGTCCTCACGTAACTGGTTATGGGTATCCTTGTTCCAAATCTTCGCCTCCCGCACCTGGTCATCACGTAACTGGTTATGGGCATACTCCGGGTTAAACACCTTCACTACAACCCTACAAAAACGTATTAAAGTCTGAATCGCTGTTGTCTCCATTATTTTCAGATATTCGCCCTGCAAATCTCCGCATCCACCGTACGTCAACATACTAAGTGCACAAACAATCTCCTGGCGAGAGCTTAATCCCATTCGTCCAACACAATCCGATTTCTGGATGAAATATGAATCTTTTTCACAGACTGCTTCCAAAATACGATTGAAGCTCGCCTTGTTCATCCTGAACCTACGTCTGAATATTTCTTCAGGATAAGTGGGGTTCTCCTGAAAATAGTCTTTCCATAAATTGCGATAAGCCGTCTCTCTATCCTGATGCACCGTTCGCCGCTCATGTACTTCCTTACTACTGTGCAGTAAGGACGATCGATATATTGCATTCTGAAATTTATTGTGTATCGCGACGGCTTTATCATCTGAGTCAAGATCATACGTTTGGACGATCTGCGCTAATATCATCTCCTCAAGATCGTTGTTAGACATTTTTGTTATAGACGTGGTAAATGTTTATATTTTAGGAGTAGTTATTGTGATGCTCAACATCTATCTAAGTGGTATATTTATAGTCCTGATATTGGATTAAAGCTTATTGGATGATAAAACAAGTCTCGCCCAACAAGTTTACTGGATTAAAGCTGAACATATTCCATGCGTACAAAATATCAGTCCTGATATTTTACGGTGTTGTGACCTATCGTCCTTATTGGACGGTAAAACAAGTCCCGCCCAACAAGTTTATTGGATTAAAGCTGAACAGATTCCATGCGTACACAATATCAGCCCTGATATTTTACCATGACGTGATCTATCCTCCTTATTGGACGGTAAAATAAGTCCCGCCCAACAAGTTTATTGGATTAAAACTGAACAGATTTCACGCATACAAAATATCAGTCCTGATATTTTACCGTGATGTGACCTATCGTCCTTATTGGACGGTAAAATAAGTCCCGCCCAACAAGTTTATTGGATTAAAGCTGAACAGATTCCATGCGTACAAAATATCACTCCTGATATTTTACAGTGCAAGCCACTACTAAAGTTTATTGGATTAAAGTTTATTAGATTAAATAGTGTAAGCCACTATTAGTATAAAATATAAGGTAATTTCATTTCAAACACTACCAAATGGTAAGCCATAAACATACCGATGATTATAACCCAAGTAAAGGTTGTCTGAATTACTTCCACACAAATATGGTTTCCAGGAACAAAGAGCCCCTTAAGATGAAGCGAAAATCTAAAGCATCAACATCGGTTGATATTAGTTATGTTGAGGACGTTGAACCCATTTTAACCAACCCGGGAATCTACGAAGATCCTCATGGAGGGAGTTGGTTTGGGGAGAAAGAGGTTTTTGAAAATATCCCTATATGCACACTACATTCTTTAGGTGATGTTGGCCATGTGATGAGATGGTTAACTCCAATAAAAGAGAATATTCCTTCTGATGATCATTTGAAATGGCCTAGGTTATATGACAAACGCTTCGATTTAGAGTGCTTATGCAATTAGCATGGCTTACCCGTGCCACAAGCAAAATATGTAAAATTTTGCAAAAGATCTTACGAAAGACAGTGATAAATGTATCCGTCTACTGCAATGGGAAATCGATCAAATGGAAAAATATTACTGCGCTGGCATTGTAAACATTTGATAAATACGGAACTCGACGATCCAGAGTATGCATCGGATCCGAAACTTTTGGACTACAAAAGGGACAATTCCGACAATGATGTTGTACAACATATACCTAATATGTTGATGGGTGATGGGAATGCAATATGTTGCGATCCCTGGTTGCCTAGGAAACGATGAAGTAATTAGTATGTAACTTCATATGTGTTTGAGTATGTGTACTTGAATTATGTCTTTGAGTATGTGTTTAATATATCAAACTATAACAAAGAATATGTTGATTCTGATACGCAATGATCTTACTTAAATAAAGGTACACATCGTCATTAAATATAAATGATTTTATTATCACAAAAAATTATTACATTACAAGTTTAACTTTACATTGGGACCCTACCAAGATATTGCTCATAAGGAAATTCGTTGAAAAGTCCAAAAACATCATCGGCAAGAGATGGTTGACTGAGCGATCCTTCTGGGTCTTGTGATGATGGATGGGACATATTAGGAAAAGCAATTGGATATTCATCTCCATATATGTATGGGGGTGTGTATTGCGAAATGGGATTATGCCTGATAGATAAACTTGGCCCAGTGCCTCTCAAAGTTGAAATCTCTTCGTCTCTCTCTTTCTCTCACCCATCTTTGCCACATAAGTTCTCGTTCAAACATTCTTAATTTAAGTTTCCCAATTTAGTCCTCTCTAAAAAAAAATTATATCACGCCATTGGGAGCGTGAGTAAAATTCGGCGGGTGCTAAGTTATTATGAGTGATTGGCGAATCTAGTTGAATGACTGTTGTGCCATTCAAATTTATATTCGCAACTTCAGACTCCCTTGATAGTGGTATACGATTTCACGATGAATCTTGTTCCTGTGTGTTGTATGTATGGGGAGCCTACCATCTATCTGCTGGTGCGTTGGGAACTCATAAATCAGAGGGTGCAATTGAGGCGAACCCTATCTCGTCATGGTTTTTCCACCGCATTAGGGAGGGTAATATTGCACCCTTACCCACAATCTTCCAGTATGTCAACCATTCATCCTCCGATGAGACTGTGACACGAGCAACTGCAAGTTGCCAGTTGCCAATTTATTGCATATATATTTCCCTTGGAATGAATGCCATATGATACGGTGATTTTTCTGGAATTACAACGAGACTTGTCATTTGACGGTAGTAGCGATCTCCGAGATACCAAGTTCCACCTAACTCGATATCCAAAAGCATGAACCGTCTCTGCCCCAAATCGTGAGCAACTATAACGACATTAAACTGGTTTTCTTCTAATCCCATACAAGGTTGCCATATCACTGACTCGGGAGAGCGCATTTCCAGTTGATCCTGCATTGTCGAACTTTTGAACCTCATTTGTCCCAATAAAGCTCCACGTTGATTAGACACCCATCGTAGCACACACGACCATCTTTCCACAGCATTATCATGCAATATGGGAGCCATCGTGTGAAGGTACTCGTAGCCGAAGTATTGCGGGTATAATTAAAAACTCATTAGTATTTGGTAGATTATTAAACTAAAAAAATTTAAATTTAATGGTCGTGATTCAAATGTTAAATTAGAGAAAAAATACTCTATAAGTTGCCAGAAATAATTTACAGTTTTTTGCGCATTTGTGGTGCATGCATCAAGCGCACAGTAAACACAGGCTAAAATGGCAGAACCCCAATCCTTAGCAGCCATGTCGTTAAGATTGTTTAAATAAGTTGCCCAATCCACACACAAGGTATTATGGCCCGTCGGGAAAAAAATCGAGCTCAACACAAATACAATAAAAGCTCTGGCAATCTATTTTTCGCTCATTAATCTTTGCTCCGAAGCTTGTTCGCACCAATCCAACAAGTACATTTTTAATGTTCTACAAGAAATATTTCTTCCTTTGTACTCTGGGCGGACTATTCCGGGAAAATATAGGCCAAACATTTCCTCCATAATATAAGGACTAGATGTTGGAAAGCTAAGCAAAATTGGATGGATTCTAATTGAAATTCCTAAAACCAAGTAATTTAAGAAGTATTAAATATGGAAACTTTCAACAGTAATTAATAAAAATAATTATAGTACAAAAAATATTATTGAAATAATTACCTGATAAATGCACTAAATCATAAGGGGTAGTCCCCAACTCTACACTCGGTAGATGGACTGTATGCGTTATTTTTGACCACCTGCTTATTAGCGCTTCGGTCATTTGGTTGTCGGAGTTAGAAAAACATTCGCTAAATAAATGACTAAAACTGAAATCCCCATTGGCCGCTCACACAAATGGAATCTGGGATAATTCGGCATACACCTCAATCGGACCTTGGACACTACCGTGCATGTGAAATTGAGTGCCGGTTGGATGCGTTGTAGGATCAATAATCATGTCTCTCGCATGCAAGAAACTATCGTCAAACAACTGATGATAATTTCGATATAAGATTGGCAAATTTGGTGGTGGAGGTGGAATATGATTTGGTTTTGCGATTTTGCCACACCATTTTCTTTGAATAGATAACATTTTCAAAAAAAATAGTATCGAATATATAAAAAATACGTGTTTGATTTTTGGGATTTAAAAAATATACAAGGATGTTGTAGGAATAATTTTGGGATTTTTGGGAGTGTGAAAAATAGGAGATAAAAGTAGTAGAAATAATTTTGTGATATGTGTGTGAAAAATAGAAGAGGAGAAAGTGCTATTTATATAGGGGTAAATGTACAATTAATTTAAGTAGCAACGGCTAAATTATAACGGTTAGATTGCAACGGGTGGGGGGATTCTAGGTGTGGACAAGTTATCCGCCCAGGTCTGGGCGTGGACAAGTTGTCTGCCCAGGGGGTGTAATACCCCGTACTTTTATTAATATTTATTTACGGGATTAATTAAATTAAATGTGAATTAATTGAGAATTAATCCGGATAAAATACTAACGAGATGTGAGTTGGTATTTGATCATAATGTGCATATATGGTAGTATATGAATATTGAAAATATTAAAATTGTCGCGAGACTGAAATACGGTAATTTGAGAAATTTTGTTGGGACGTGCGTGACAGTCGCGTCAGGAATGTAATTAATTAAATTAAAAAGTGAATTTTATTTTTATCAACCGTATGGTCATTTTGAGTGCGCCAACGAGTCCGGAAGGGTCGAAATAGTCAGAAAACACTAGCCGGGAGTTTAGTTTGGGTCCCGGGGCATTTTTGGGCCATACTGGCAACTTAAAATGGCATTTTGGTAATTTTGGAATTTTGGGATTTATAACCAACGAATTTTGGGAATTAAAAATAGGGTGTTTAGTAACCCACTAATCCATTACCAGCACTTAACTAATTAGAGGGCTACGGGAGTTATAGGAGAAGTTAGAAGAAGTTCCAAAGAGGAAACCCTAGCCACCATCACCATCTTTGGAAGAAATTTGTAGAGAGAGGGAGGAGAATCAACATTCAATTCTTCAACATCAAATCAGAACATCTAAGGCAAGTGGTTTAATTACGTTAATTTCAAGAGAATGTTTCCTCCATGCTTAGAAACTTATATAATCGCATTGTTTTGGGAGATTTATAAAAACCCATGAAAATTGAGTTAGAAAGTCAGGTTTTGATATAGGGCTCGCATGTAGAATTGTTATTGGGTGATTATACTAAAAGAAATATGACTTTTATGATGCAAAAATGGATTTATTTATGGGAATTGATGACTTTAAATTTCTAGGGTTCATACTCATATGGTTTTGGGAAAATTGGGGATTGATGATAATTTCATGTTGTTTAAGAAGATTTGACCCCTAAATATGTTGAGATACGACCTAAGTATGTTTAGGAATGATTAGTAACATTAAAACACTGTTGGGATAATTTTTGGATGAGTTTTGAGAAGAGAAAGTTTGAGGAAAAACGATTTAGAAATTCTGGGCTCAAAACTGGCATCTCGTTAGAAGACCTGCCCAGGTCGTTCGAACGAGCTTCTAACGAGGTGACAGTTTGCCTTCTAATGAGTTGGATGTTCGTTAAATATCCCTTCATTCGAACGAACTCTCGTTCGAACGACCTCGTTCAAACGAGACTTCTAACGAGTTGACAAAATGGCCTTTTTGGCCTGATTTAATTTCTAGGGTCCCGTAACCTTGTTTAATTGTAGAGATATCTTTCCCGTGTTAACTAATTGATATAGTTGGGAGATTTGGGATATATTGAGGAGTAAAATATAGAAGAATGGTTTGAACCAAATGATATTTTTGGATTAGGACGCGAGCGACTAATCACGATGCGAGGATAATTAATGACTTAAATACATATAAACCGGGGGCATATGATTTGTGTGACATTAACAGTTGGTATGAGAATAAGAAGTATACCACTAATAAAATATGGTAATTACTAAGATGTGTGCATGCTTAGTTGTATGATTTTATGTGTATGACATACCTACCATACTTGCTATCACGGGAGGTTTGCGTTCGTTTAGGACCATCTAATCTTTGTGTGCCTACGGGGGGATATAGATTGGTACCTCGAGGACATAGGTCAGAGAAGGACTTATTGTGAAGTTAATAAGTCTGCTGATCATGGGAGCGTAGGTATGTGCGTGACCCATGTGATGTGACTGTGTTCGCCTCCATTGATTGTGATTGTTGTTATCTGAGAACGATTCCCGAGAGATTCGGAATGCGTGATCCTTATGTACGTGATGTACGGGGATGGATAGAAGAGTATGTGTGCACCGCAGCTTAGTCTCGGGGTGCTAGTATTGTATATTTATGTTGAGAATAATATACGATTAAATGAAAGAATTATCGTGTTGGAATTGTGAGAATAATTATAGTAACGCATTGAGAAGATAATAAGGGGGATAACCTCTAGAAAATTGTATTGCTAATAGTTGAGAATCCAAGAAATAAAGTAAAACTCTCCATTTGATTGATAACGTTAGAATGTATAATGGGAATCGAGTAGAAAGGGGTAGAACTTAAAACGGTTTAGTTAGATATGAATGTAATTTAGATGGGTACGGTACGTTAGGAGTGCACAATTAGTCGAGAGGTGAGTATTTCATGTGAGTGCACGTCCTAACATGTATTTTGCATTCATTGTTTTAATGTTATTAAAGCACTTGCTGTTTTTAAAATACTCTCCACTTTCGGGCTCTGACCCGTTTGCTTTCAAATCTATTTTTTTTGTAAAAACCTTTTAGGTGCCCAGCCACAAGGACACCATGCATAGTATTTCCATTCAGGTGACGAGCTGTAGCTGTTGTGGAAGTTACAGGGCCTTGCTAGTAGACACTTCTTTTGGTTTTGACTCCATGTTCAGTTCCATCACTTGTAGGGCATGTCGCCCATTTCTTTTAGAGACATTTCATATCAGTTATTCAGACTTTTGGCATGTAATTAATTCAGGATACACTGTTTTATTTATTTCAGTTGTGGGATTGTTGTGAGGAGTTTTTCCTCTGGACTCATTTATGTTTGTTGGTTACTTCGTTGAGACTTTATGGTGTATGGTTATGTTATTCTTTTATATCTCACTTACTGCTTGTTAATCAGACTTAATTTAAAATTTGACATCTTACTTTTAAATACTAGGTGGTTAGTAATTATTAAAAATGTTTTCGACAGTGATGCTATTAACTGAACCAACTTGGCATTTTGATTTAATTTAATAAAGGAGTAGATACCCGGTATTTAATTAGTCGGGGTGTCCTAGGTGGTATCAGAGCATCAGGTTCTAGTGTCCTTTAGGATCTGTACGGCTTATTATGCTTCCAGCGTAATTCTCTTTGATGTTGAGCCCTATGCTTAGGATTGTTGATATCTTTGGTGAGATTTCGTTCTCCTGCTTCGATATATATGATAGTGAATCTAATATACAATCAGGTGTGTTCGTGTGCCAAACGATGTAGTACGTCAGGTGAAGACAGTTGGACGAACAACAGGAGGCAAGGATCAGTTTAGATTAATAAATTAATTAAGGGAAGACCGTAGTCGAGGTCACCCATATCAGGGTACGGAAGTCCTGGACGGTCCAGACGGCCAAGGCGCCACTTGTGACTTCCAAGCACAACAATAGTTGAAGGTAGGGTCAATTGAGACTCACCCAACAAGGTTGGATTGAGAGAGAAAGAGTTGGGTGGGACATCGAGAAAACCAGCGGTGGAAATACTTGAAAGGCGGAGATGGCGTGTGCTAGCCAAACAAACATAATACACCCGAAGGCTTGGACTTGTGTCGGAGTATGGCCAATCGAGAGTGAAAATTTGAGGAAAATTTTTCTTGTCTCGTGAGAGCGGAGTTTCAATGGGGAGAAACAATCACCACACTTATAAGTGGAATGTGACGTTGAGAGAAGGCGTACACGAATGGTTTGACCATAAGTTCCTTGATCAGATGTTTAGGATGAAAACCGAATGTCGTTCTGAACTCACACGAGAGGTCTGAACAGAGGTCACTTTGTGAGAAGAAATAAAATTATTTAGTGAACCCTACACCGGGTGAAGTAGGTGAAACGGAGAAGGGGATATTAAAGGGAGAATTTACATAGAAGAATTGCTAGTCCTTCTGGCAGAATTCTGCTTGGACGGTTAAAGCAAATGGTATTGTCGCATAGTGTTAATTTGGAGGTAAACATCCCCGGGTGAGGAGATACAAGAATCGAAGGATTTATATAAAGTAAGACTGGGGAAAACAGTGTTGGTGAAGCACCACAATGGGAAGACCCAACGGAGAACCAGTTAAAATGATTCGGATAGCTGAATTACTACCGGGCAAAGGTGATTTCAGTGAGAGATGTAGAAATTAGTAGCGTGTTCCTTAGGGCCGTCAAAACTAAGGGAACAACGGAGGTAGTCGTCTGAGTCGAGACTACCAACGTCCAAGAGATGGACCACCTTAACATGATTTGTGAGACAAAAGATAAGTGGAGTATGTGTAGAGGTATTCTGTGGGAAGTGAAACCCGTGCGTTATAAAATTTTTCCCGATACAAGAGTAGGGATCAAGGTATTGTGACTGGCGAGGACAACAGTTATTGAAATATCCGGTTTGGGACAGACATGTGTGGTAAGTCCAGGAACCATTTGAGCAGCCGGGACGATTATTAGGATAGAAGTATGAGTTATATCCTCAGATGAGGATGCATGTTATTTGTGGCATGAATGAGTTACTACATTTGTTATAATTGTATTTTCACTTGAGAGTCGAGTTTAGTGAGTATATCAGTAAGTTTATTATATATAAGAACATTTTCCCTGATAGTGTGGGGGTTACTTTTATTGTCATCCGCGGAGGATGAATGGGTATATTAATAGCGGTTTATGCTTTACCGAAATTACTCGTTTTAGTGCTGTGTTATAAAAGTATGATATGATCTTAATTATTATTTTATATATATGATTATACCGATAGTGTGCTGGTATTGCAAGTTTATTGGGATTACTACATCGAGGTAGCATGTTTTGTTCTGGCGAGGCCCCATCTGTTAGAGGTACGGGATCGCAATTGTACTTTCGTGCATATATGTATATATATATATATATATATATATATGTTGTGATTTCAAAGTATAATGGTCTCGGATATTTAATCCCAGTATGCGTAGGGATTTCATTATTATGAGTCGTATGTAATTGATTTACTAGTCAACAAAGAGTTAGTTGGTTTCTATAATTAACGATAGAGAGGTCGTAACAAAAAGAGTGCATTGTTTTATCACCCGTTAGAGATTTGGAAGTTTATACTCATAGTTGAGTGTCTGGGGACGGGAATTTGAGGGTCTCAAATATCTCGCATGTTGTATATGAAATGTGATTTCCATCACTGTAAAGAGAAAAGTGTCTTTCAGAAGGAGTTCTTTGTTTATGTAAAATCGCGAACTGAGATAAAACTTTGTTGTTAAAAGACGAGAGTGTAGGGGTACATATTATGGATAGGGCTTAACGGATTCCGATGACCAACAATGTTAGGTAGTAGTGTATCGGGGGGGTTCCTTGTTTGGATTTCGCTTTGCGAGACACCCCACGCATGAAACTTAGCGTAAGGTTGGTAGTAAGGAAATGTGTGGCCCTTCGTTCATGATTTGGATACCTCTATCGTTATGGGAGTACGTATTTATAACGGGAAGTTACAAGGAGTAAATTATGATGTACGGCCATTAGAGCCAGTTGTTAGTAAATTACGATATAAGTACTAATAATGTTGGTTTTGTCACAGCGTGTTGAAGGACGCATTGAGGATAAGGAGGATTTAGGATTTCTAATTCAGAAGCGATTGAGAACGCCCAAGTGGTATAGCACCGTTGTATTTACAGTGACAATAAAGAGTTTGGGATTTGTATGAAGAGTATATAATGTTTAAAAACCGTATGGTTGGGTTATAAGGGGCGTAGACATCTTAATTTGCTAAAGTGTAAATCAAAGGAAGAGGGAACATAGACGGGTGAGATTATTACTTATGAGATTAAACGTCATAAGAAAAGGTGTAAGTGAATATCATGTGTAGTAAGTGTAGCACGTTTTAACTTGGAAAAAAGGCAGTAGAAAGCCATTTAGTAAAGGGATATCTCTTGAGAAGGCGAATAAATTAATATGAGAAATTTGGAGTAGAGTTCCGATCAATCGAATGTTGAGGGTGACTCAAGAGTAAATAGAATGAGGATGTCAATCAGGTATAAAGTCCAGATATGCACAAAGTGGTGAAAAGTGTAAAGGTCCAAACTTTTGGTATTCGTCGGGAGAATAAGATCATTATGTATCATTTAACGGGGAAAATTTTATGTGAATATCGACATTAAAAGAGGTATAGTAAGTAGTAGAACAATTGGGGTTAGATGATCAACCAAATAATTTTGTATCAAGACGACGATTCCAAGAATGGGAGGGTCAAGTTGGAGAATTTTCTTGAGAGGTAGCCAACTTATTGATAAGTAATGAGTTCCTTCGATTATGTGGGACATGTTGTCCAGAAGGAGATAAATTGTTATATACTTGGGGTGATTTACACTATTAGATAGTGAACACGCCGGTACATGGTTCGATACAGTACTATTCAGAACTAAGAGGAGATCCCCGAAATCCACCTTTAACGTGGGGTAACAAGAAGTAGTGGAAATACGTTTCACTTGGACTAGGCTGTATCACCTATGGCCCGAGGTGTAGGCGCAAGGTGATTGACGACTGGCGGGCTGTATAAAAGAATGTTGAATTCATTTCGGTATTTTTATTTCCAAATCGAGAAACTAGTAAGCAAGGTACATTGTGGTAACGGGAAGAAAATATTATCTAATAGTAGAGCTGGGTGAAACCACCCGTATCTATTTTATTGTGGATAAGGTGCCAAAAATTGTTTTGTGAAACACCACCCGAATGTATTTTTACCTTGTGTAATTCACAACGCAGGGAACAGAGATTCAAGGAATGGACAAGAAGTAGTCAGCTGTGTTATTAATTTCTTCCAGGTGGGAGTTTGGTGTGTTGCTAAACGCGGAAAGTAATGCGTAGAGAGGCACGGGCTAACAATAATATTGAAATGATGCGGCTAACGATGTATAGTCCATTTTTCTTCGATTGTTGTTTAATAAGAGCGCAACGTGAGGTACATTTATTGAAGTGTATTCTGATAAGGTATCAAGTCTGTTAAACAAGCTTGTTGTGAACAAGGGCTTTAGTGATTGGGATTTTCTTTATATTTTGTTTGGAACACTGGAGGGTACCGAATTTTTCCAGGTATGCCTTATTTTTCCAAATTTCGGGACAAAATTCTGTTATTAGGGGGGAAGTATGTAATACCCCGTACTTTTATTAATATTTATTTACGGGATTAATTAAATTAAATGTGAATTAACTGAGAATTAATCCGGATAAAATACTAACGAGATGTGAGTTGGTATTTGATCATAATGTGCATATATGGTAGTATATGAATATTGAAAATATTAAAATTGTCGCGAGACTGAAATACGACAATTTGGGAAATTTTGTTGGGACGCGCGTGACAGTCGCGTCAGGAATGTAATTATTTAAATTAAAAAGTGAATTTTATTTTTATCAACCGTATGGTCATTTTGAGTGCGCCAACGAGTCCAGAAGGGTTGAAATAGTTAGAAAACACTAGCCGGGG
This sequence comes from Sambucus nigra, assembly GCA_949130495.1. Lineage (NCBI taxonomy): Eukaryota > Viridiplantae > Streptophyta > Magnoliopsida > Dipsacales > Adoxaceae > Sambucus > Sambucus nigra. The sequence goes on from OX422217.1 coordinate 415,845,176, forward strand.
GTTTAGTTTGGGTCCCGGGGCATTTTTGGGCCATACCTGCAACTTAAAAGGGTATTTTGGTAATTTTGGAATTTTGGGATTTATAACCAACGAATTTTGGGAATTAAAAATAGGGTGTTTAGTAACCCACTAAGCCATTACCAGCACTTAACTAATTAGAGGGCTACGGGAGTTATAGGAGAAGTTAGAAGAAGTTCCAAAGAGGAAACCCTAGCCACCATCACCATCTTTTGAAGAAATTTGTAGAGAGAGGGAGGAGAATCAACATTCAATTCTTCAACATCAAATCAGAACATCTAAGGTAAGTGGTTTAATTACGTTAATTTCAAGCGAATGTTTCCTCCATGCTTAGAAACTTATATAATCGCATTGTTTTAGGAGATTTATAAAAACCCATGAAAATTGAGTTAGAAAGTCAGGTTTTGATATAGGGCTTGCATGTAGAATTGTTATTGGGTAATTATACTAAAAGAAATATGACTTTTATGATGCAAAAACGGATTTATTTATGGGAATTGATGACTTTAAATTTCTAGGGTTCATACTCATATGGTTTTGGGAAAATTGTGGATTGATGATAATTTCATGTTGTTTAGGAAGATTTGACCCCTAAATATGTTGAGATACGACCTAAGTATGTTTAGGAATGATTAGGAACATTGAAACACTGTTGGGATAATTTTTGGATGAGTTTTGAGAAGAGAAAGTTTGAGGAAAAATGATTTAGAAATTCTGGGCTCGAAACTGGCATCTCGTTAGAAGACCTGCCCCAGGTCGTTAGAACGAGCTTCTAACGAGGTGACAGTTTACCTTCTAACGAGTTGGATGTTCGTTAAATATCCCTTCGTTCGACCAAACTCTCGTTCGAACGACCTCGTTCGAACGAGACTTCTAACGAGTTGACAAAATGGCCTTTTTGGCCTGATTTGATTTCTAGGGTCCCGTAACCTTGTTTAATTATAGAGATATCTTTCCCGTGTTAACTAATTGATATAGTTGGGAGATTTGGGATATATTGAGGAGTAAAATGTAGAAGAATGGTTTGAACCAAATGATATTTATGGATTAGGACGCGAGCGACTAATCACGATGCGAGGATAATTAATGACCTATATACATATAAACCGGGGGCATATGATTTGTGTGACATTAACAATTGGTATGAGAATAAGAAGTATACCACTAATAAAATATGGTAATTACTAAGATGTGTGCATGCTTAGTTGTATGATTTTATGTGTATGACATACCTACCATACTTGCTATCACGGGAGGTTTGCGTTCGTTTAGGACCATCTAATCTTTGTGTGCCTACGGGGGGATATAGATTGGTACCTCGAGGACATAGGTCAGAGAAGGACTTATTGTGAAGTTAATAAGTCTGCTGATCATGGGAGCGTAGGTATGTGCGTGACCCATGCGATGTGACTGTGTTCGCCTCCATTGATTGTGATTGTTGTTATCTGAGAACGATTTCCGAGAGATTCGGAATGCGTGATCCTTATGTACGTGATGTACCGGGATGGATAGAAGAGTATGTGTGCACCGCAGCTTAGTCTCGGGGTGCTAGTATTGTATATTTATGTTGAGAATAATATACGATTAAATGAAAGAATTGTCGTGTTGGAATTATGAGAATAATTATAGTAACGAATTGAGAAGATAATAAGGGGGATAACCTCTAGAAAATTGTATTGCTAATAGTTGAGAATCCGAGAAATAAAGTAAAACTCTCCATTTGATTGATAACATTAGAATGTATAATGGGAATCGAGTAGAAAGGGGTAGAACTTAAAACGGTTTAGTTAGATATGAATGCCATTTAGATGGGTACGGTACGTTAGGAGTGCACAATTAGTCGAGAGGTGAGTATTTCATGTGAGTGCACGTCCTAACATGTATTTTGCATTCATTGTTTTAATGTTATTAAAGCACTTGCTATTTTTAAAATACTCTCCACTTTCGGGCTCTGACCCGTTTGCTTTCAAATCTATTTTTTTTGTAAAAACCTTTTAGGTGCCCAGCCACAAGGACACCATGCATAGTATTTCCATTCAGGTGACGAGCTGTAGCTGTTGTGGAAGTTACAGGGCCTTGCTAGTAGATGCTTCTTTTGGTTTTGACTCCATGTTCAGTTCCATCACTTGTAGGGCATGTCGCCCATTTCTTTTAGAGACATTTCATATCAGTTATTCAGACTTTTGGCATGTAATTAATTCAGGATACACTATTTTATTTATTTCAGTTGTGGGATTGTTGTGAAGAGTTTTTCCTCTGGACTCATTTATGTTTGTTGGTTACTTCGTTGAGACTTTATGGTGTATGGTTATGTTATTCTTTTATATCTCACTTACTGCTTGTTAATCAGACTTAATTTAAAATTTGACATCTTACTTTTAAATACTAGGTGGTTAGTAATTATTAAAAATGTTTTCGACAGTGATGCTATTAACTGAACCAACTTGGCATTTTGATTTAATTTAATAAAGGAGTAGCTACCCGATATTTAATTAGTTGGGGTGTCACGGGGGGTCCCACTTTTCCAACTCATTTTACACCGTTTGCCAACTCATTTTACACCGTCCCAGTGTGAAAAATTAGCAAACAATCTAAGCCAAAAAATGCACATTTATATTTTTTTACACAATTCCAGTACAGATGTCCTAATATTTCATTTATATTAATCTCTTTGGATGTATATTTTATCCACTATTTAATGATTGATTCATTAAATCCCTACTAAGAAAAAACCCAATGAGTAAAAATCAAATTGAAAGAAAATAATTGTAACTTTTTGTGATAATCGAATCGGTATTTGACGCGCTAAGTGTTGCATCGTTAAAACTTTTATTAGGGAACCTAATGAAAAACAAACTTAGTTAAAGAAAAAAGAATACAATGTACATGTGTTCAAATAGAATGCTCTTCGATTTTCCCTTTCATAAGATGCTCCTCTGATTATGGTGCTTCTTTGATAATTGAGTTGACACAATCCTAAATACACAAGCTTTTAAAATGTTGCTTTAGACATTCACTTGGTGAAAATATTAGATAGGCTGTTAATTCAGTCTTCCCCCCCCCCCCCTGAATCTTGACTTTGAAAAGAGGTTGGTGAAGAGGGTGAATATTTCACTTTATCTTATCTATTTGACTTCAATTGTATGACGCTTTTGAAGTTCATGTATGTAGAATGATTGGAATGTGTTGATCATACAACCTTTTAAAATTTGAGTTATACATGAACCAATTTCTTTATAGGAAGTAATAGTAACATATGTTATTGGAGGCAAGTCATAATTGCTTCAATTATGTTGAATAAATGATTTCACTACTTATTTTATACTCGCTTCATATACTGCCAATAGTTTCTCGTAATTGGAGGAACTAACCATTAATGTTTACTTAGTAAATATTCACGACTTGACATATTTAGTGCAATGTAGACAATATCATGCATTGGATTGTTCCTTGGGAGGATCATATGTGAATGATTAGATTTCAAAATATCACATCAATAGTGCCATTTGAGGTATCGTATAATATTATTAATACTGGTCCTATACTCGCAACCCAATATTAATTGTCTGTTACCAAGAGATTGACTGCGAATACTAGGCTAGGTTACTTGCATTGTGCTGCTGTGTACTAATGATGTACAAATATGGTATTTGTAATAGTGGCCCTTATGCGTGTGTTTAAAATCAAACCAATTTTCACAAAAAATTATCCAACTTTTAATTAGACCAAACCAAGTTGTGAAAACCAATTTTTACTTTAAACCAATTTTATCTTGATTAATACTAAACATGCATCTAGTGATTAAAGCCACTAAAGTAAAGTAAGAATACTCACAATGCAGAATGTACGAGGAAAAACCCAAGATGAGAAAAAACCTCGGACGGCCCAAGCCAGACAATCACCATGAATATGGAATTACAACGAACAGACAAAAGACTCACTCAACGACTCGATCCCCACGGGTCTTGACTCTCTTTTGATCTTCAACTACTCCTCTCACAGTGCCCACGCAGAAAGTCCTTCTTCCACTATACCTGTCCACAACACACGCGTTCACGTATGTGTCGGTGTCCACCAAATGGCTTTTATACATCTACGATGTCGAACATGAAGTCCTTATCTTTTCTTCAACGCAAAACCCAGATGTTCAAGTATAGAATAAACCTTCTTAATGCAGCAAGATCACATAAACATATAGTAATGATAACTCCGATCTTTGCAAACTCTAAGAATGTGCTTAATCTTTGAAACCTTAGAAAAAACGTGTGCAAAACTCGTACTGGATTGAAAACTGTTTTCGAGATTGCACCACTTTTTAATTCTGACGAAACCACGCTTTAAATAGGAAAAGTTAACCACCTCAAAAAATGTGTCGCTTGAACGAGATTGACCAGTCGTTTGTGTGACATACACATCTCGCTCGAACGATCTGAGCTGTTGTTTGAACAATGCGCGTGTCAGTTTGACTTTTTCTTTAAAACGTTTCTTCCAAAAGAGATCCAATTAAGTCAAACTCTTTTTCGAGTTTATCAGAATAAAACGTAGTGTAAAACATTTAAAACACTTTTAAAACATTTTAAATATTTTTTCTTATAAAATTACATCTGTATCTTTTTGTAAAAAATTATTCCGAGCTCCATTAATCGTACGCATTCATACCTGTGTGATCTTGAAATGCAATTAACTTGAAGACGAATAAACTTGCACCAATTAAAATTCGACAAGATTATTTCTTTGAAGCTTTGCTGCAACGTCTTCAATTTCTTCAATACGTCATAGACCAAGTGGGATCGTGACAAAATAAAATCTCCATATGACATATTATAAACACAGTTTTGTTCACGGAATTAAGTCAAAACAATACAGAGACTCAATTGGAAATTTATATCCTTTCAAATCTCCCCCTGTGACTATTCTAAGACAAAACTAAACCAGTGAAATGCCTAAGCCGGGTCGTAAAGCCGTATGACGCCTAAATCCCATCCTATAAACCCAAAATAAAAAAATACAGGACACAAACTAGTATATGTAGCACCGGTAAGCATGAACTACCTGAATGTAATGTAGACTTGAAATATCGAATCTCTGAAGCATACCTACACACATGAAATAGACAAACAAATACCCAGTGAAGTATGGTGGAACAAATGAAACCAATATATATATCCAAATGATACCAATTATACAATAGATACCAATATAAATAAATTCTGAAAAATCATTTGTTAAACAATCGAGCAACAATGTGATACCAATTTGTAAAATATGTAATCAAACAATATTTAAATCAAATCTCAATAAACATGCTCAACAAATATCCCCCTACATCACATACATCTCTCCCCCTTTTTGTCTTAAATAGACAACTCGATGAAAAGATAAACCAATCAACAAGTATCTAGCATGAAGATATACCAAATAAAAATTGCTAGATAATCATGAAACAACCAGCTAAATATGATCAATAGATGACAAATCAAGAGCTAGTAAACAATCACACAAAGAATATAGCAAACTAATCAGGTGTGATAAACGGAATGATATGCAAAATAAAAATTTTGAAACAATATAACCTGCATATAAACCAATCAGTCTAGAAAGCTTCCAGCAGTACCAAAAAATATACCACAATAACCAGGGTGCTGCAAACAAAAAGAAGCAAATATTCCAAGACTGTCGTTCGAACGAGTCAGGGACGTCTCTCAAACGAGATGAGGACGTTGCTCGAACGAGGCGTCTCGCGACATGGTAATGTCGCTCGAACGAGGTCTTCTCGCGACATGGAGATGTCGTTTGAACGACTTCTAGCGACAACCAAACTTTCCCAGATTCCTAGAAATATCATATATTTTTGCTCAGTGAAAAAATTTCCAGAAAAATCACACTGAAAGGGCCTGACAGCAACAAAACGGTTCTAAAACAGTAAGATTTTTACCCAAAACGTATAAAAACTAACAACGCGAGTTTCATGCAAACATAGTACCGATGTGCTCAAACATGGACATGGAATGTATGAGCGTGAAACTACAACAAATGAGTCACCATTCCAACAAATCGAAACCATCACGAAGCTCTAATCAATAGCAATAGATCATCAAAATTTATCATAGCCATATAACAATTAAAGTGTGAGCTTAATGAACTAAACATACTACATGCACACAATTCCATATTTTTGACGATTCTACAAATAATAGCGTCAAATTGTAATGTTTCAACGTTAGTATTAGTTGTGCAAACCCGTTTAATTTTCTCCAACCAAACTCCCTCTTATATACATATTTTTTTCAAGTTTTATTGAGGTTTCTAGCATTCTCAACTTAGAGAAAATCTTATTGGCTTTTTTTCTTAGCATTTTGCTTTTTCTTTTGGGTTCTTTTAAACGGTGGATTTCACAACGAGTCAATTAAACTCTCGCAGCCCTTTCCCGTGAATCACTCATCATTTTTTTCAATTAGGTACCATTTCAAATCCTCACGGTAAATGATTATTACATATACACTTCTCCTTAAGTCTACTTACTCATAAATGACAAGATTGAGATAAGAACGCCTCACCAAATTTAAAAATGCAAGAGAAGTCAAACATCCATATAAACTCGTGTGTGTGTGTATTGATGGCATATATACAAAGTCGAATAAAAATGCATATCAACTTCGAAATAACCCCATATAAACAATGGTTAAGGTCATCTAATCATCGATTAATAATGACCAAATGTCCTAGCCACATGGATATGAAACGATGGGGGTCCAAGCACACCAATATGCCACATCAAACATGTAAACTCAAAAATAATAAACTGAAAATCTTTTTAGCTTTTCAAACATATTTTGACTCAAATAAAAGCAAAATCTTTTTGATTTTTCAACAGTTTTCTCAAAAATAAAATCATTTTGTATTTTTAAATAGGACTCAAACAAATGAAAACTATGATACAAAATGATACACAAGTCATTATACTAGCAATGAATATATCATGAAGCAAACTAGCATATGACAAATAAGGCAACACTATCATCCTTTAGATTTAGCGTGGAAAGAATCAAGTGCACCCAAACGAGAATCATGAAGTATTATTCCTAAAGCCACTAAATCCGATTTCCTAACCCAAGTAGGTGTAAAATGACGCATGGGGATTTTGGGAACCGGGGCAAGTTTATTCCTAAACTTCCTAGGAGCTTGTCTAATGTCGTAACAATAACGACTAAGGTGACCTTTCATACCACAAAACGTGCAAGTGTAGCGACGGTGGGAATGATTACCTATATGTGGACCTTTTCTAACCTTCCTAGTGTTTCTCACATGTGCCGGGGGGGGGGGGGGGGGAATGAGAACAATTCTCTCACCAAAACCTATACCACCCCTATCTCTCTTAATTTGGACGGTGCCTAAGATCTTATCTAACTTTTCCGACCTAGCCTCCAAATCAAACTTAACTCTAGACGAGTCTCTCAATCTCTCCTCCAACTCATGAATCCTAGACTCAAGCAAACTCCTAGATTCCTCAAACTCTAGAATTTTCTTTTTTCAAGACTCCATCAAAACACGGAGAGTATCTCTCTCTCCCTCGACATAATCTAATTTCTCCCTACGAGTCTTCTTTCATGCCTGAAGATCTTCAATCAAACTATCATTATTTTCTATGGCACTCTCATTCAATTTAGCTTGCAATTTTGCATTTTCCTTTTTCACCTTAACCGTCTCGGCATACAACTCATTAAATGCAACTTGCAATTCTTTCACATCTACCTCCTCTTCGTCACTCTCTTCACCCTCACTAATATGAGATTTACTCAAAACCTCCTCAAAAGTGTCATTCACATGAGATGCCATAAACGCAATAAAGTTATGCTCAATGGGGGAACTCTTCCCCTCTTCCGGATCACTATCACTTAAGGTGGCACTATATACAATGGGTTGCTTTCCCTCTTTCTTAAGTCTAGTGGGACACTCCTTAACTTTGTGATCGTACCCCTCACACCCAAAACACTTATCCGACTTATCTCTCTTAGGTTTCTAAAATTTATCCTTAGAGGTGGGTTCAACTTTATTGTTCTTGAATTTTTCAAACTTCTTGGCATCTTTCGATAGCTTTTGAAACTTAATAAATTTTTTAAATTTCTTTACCAACAAAGTAACATCCTCAAAATCGAAATCAGAATCAGAATCCGAAACTTTAATTTCCTCCGTTCGGGTTTTCAAAGCAATACCCTTTTCTTTCTTAGGCACTTTCTTGGTGGTAATCATGTCGATTTCATAGGTTTGTAAGTCACCTACAATCTCTTCTAGTTTCGTTGACTTTAACTTACCCAAGGAGTTTAAAATAGTCACTTTCGCATCAAACCTACTAGGAAATGACCTAAGGATTTTCTTAATGACACGGCTGTCAGGAATTTTCTCACCTAGGTTAAACGACGAGTTGACAATATTGGACAACCTAGCATAAAACTCATCAAAAGTCTCACTCTCTAACATCCTAATGGTCTTAAACTGTGTAGTAAGATTTTGAAGTTTCGACGCCCTAACCGTACTGGTGCCCTCGTGAGTGAGTGCCAAAATATCCCAAGCCTCTTTTGATGTTTCACATGTCATAATTCTATTATATTCTTCCAGTGTGACATGTGAAAAAATAAAGTGCGAACCCTTAGAATAATATCATGAAAGTCTATGTTCAGTTTTGATCCATGACTCGACAGGCTTTAAATTAGTGACCTCACCTAAAATAGTGACAGGAGGTGTCCAACCTTTCTCAACTGCTAGCCACACACACTCATCAATAGATTTTAACGCCCTTTTTATTCTCATCTTCCAATAAGTGTAATTAATGCCATAAAAAACAGGAGTTCGAAAAAGTTCATTATTTCCAAAAATTCATCTTTGAAAACACACAGGATCAAAAAATAAATAAATTATGTTTTCTAGCTTTGATACCAATTTAACGACGTGAGAAATCAAATTTTATAAAAAAAATAAATCCTTGAAAAAATTAGGATCACGTGATAAATTAGCGTAACCCGCTCTGATACCAATTTGTAAGAGTGGACCTTATGCGTATGTTCCAAATCAAACCAATTTTCACCAAAAATTATCCAACTTTTAATTAGCACCAAACCAAGTTGTGAAAACCAATTTTTACATTAAACCAATTTTATTTTGATTAATTATAAACCTGCATCTAGTGATTAAAGCAAGTAAAGTAAAGTAAAGAATACTCACAATGCAGGATATACGAGAAAAAACCCAAGACGGGAAAAAACCTCGGACGACTCAAGCCAGACAATCACTATGAATATGGAATTATAACGAACAGATAAAAGACTCACTCAACGAATCGATCCCCAAGGGTCTTGATGCTCTTATGATCTTCAACCACTCCTCTCACAGTGCCCACGAAGAAAGTCCTTCTTTCACGATACCTGTCCATAACACACGCATCCACATATGTCTCGGTGTCCACCGAATGGCTTTGATACGTCTACGATGTCGAACAAGAAGTCCTTCTCTTTTTTTCATCGCAAAATCCAGATGTTCAAGTATAGAACAAACATTCTTGATATAGCAAGATCACATAAACATATAGTAATGATAACTCGAATCTTTGCAAACTCTAAGGATGTGTTTAAGCTTTGAAACCTTAGAAAAAATATGTGCAAAACTCGTACTGGATTGAAAAATATTTTCCAGATTGCACCACTTTTTAATTCTGACGAAACCACGTTTTAAATAGGAAAAGTTAACCGCCTCCAAAATTGTGTCGCTCCAACGAGATTGACCAGTCCTTCGCGCGATATAGCCATTTCGCTCGAATGATCCGAGCTGTTGTTTGAACGACGCCTGTGTCAGAATGACTTTTTCTTTAAAACGTTTCTTCCAAAAGAGATCCAATTAAGTCAAACTCTTTTTCGAGATTATCAAAATAAATCGTAGTGTAAAACATTCAAAACACTTTTAAAACATTTTAAAATATTTTTTCTTATAAAATTACATCCTTATCTTTTTATAAAAAATTATTTAGAGCTCCATGAATTATACGCATTCATACCTGTGTGATCTCGAAATGCAATTAACTTGAAGACGAATAAACTTGCACCAATTAAACTTCGGCATGATTAATTCTTAGTGTCTTCAATTTCTTCAATACGTCATAGACCAAGTGGGATCGTGACAAAATAAAATCTCCCTATGACATATTACAAACACAATTTTATTCACAGAATTAAGTCAAAATAATGCAGGGACTCAATTGGAAATTTATGTCCTTACAGTATTTCTGGAACAAAAAATAATAAGGCACTAATAACATACTAATATGGTACTTCTGAACCAAAGTAATCATATCATCTTCTTTAGGACGATGTGAATACTTAATATTAAAAATCGAAGACTATGGATATACTAAAAGAGTGGAAAGAGCGAGAGGGAGAGAGAGAGGAGAGAGAGGAGGGTGTGGAGAGATAAACTAGGGTTTTTGCCATACCCAATCCAAAATAGATAAAGATTGAGAAAGAAACATGTGTAGAATGGTGTATTTTGAGTGGATGCTTTTTTTCATCTTCAATACTCCTAGTTATTTCTTTTCAGAATAATAACCGTGGAATGAGTTTATCTTGACATTTAATTGATAAATATTGAGAGGAACTTGATTTCCAATATTTTCTCAGTTGCACTACACAAAATATAGTTTTATCTCTCAAGAGTAAAAATCAACAACATGCTTTTGATTCAAATGTTTTATTGTTATGCATGTATATTTTTACTTTGGTATATTTTGATTTAAGACCTTGAAAACAATGTTTCTTATATATTAATTTATATATGAATTTTTGTACAAAAAATATTTTGAAATATTTTAAAAAGACTTTAGATGTGGTTTTTGTCAAAATATTTTGTTTATATTTACGGATTTGAAAATATAAATGACAGATCTAAAAAATTTATTCTGAGATCTGAAGTCTTAAAAGAGCTTATGAGAGCATAAAATATATTATTAAGGTATTTGTATTTAGATTTCTTAGATCTATTATATTTTATAGGATTTTTGTTCTTGTAATCTATTCATATAGATTTCTGTAATTTGTATAGTAAAGATTTGTAATAAGTATGTTTGAGTGTGCACTTAGATTTTAAGTGCATGTATTTAGATTTCTTAGATCTATTATATTTTATAGGATTTTTGTTCTTGTAATCTATTCATATATATTTCTGTAATTTGTATAGTAAACATTTGTAATAAGTATGTTTGAGTGTGCACTTAGATTTTAAGTGCATAAGGTCAGTGTGACACCTTGCCTAATAAAATATCAGGTGATCAGTCCTATATCAAATTAAACAGGAATCTCATCTGGTTCAACCTTAGCATCAATGTCGAAAACTTTTTTAAAACTTACTAACCACCTAGTATTAAAAAAGACATTGTGTCAAATTTTATCTTTTTATTAAACATCTCTAACAACATGCGAAAGAATATATAATTAACCAATCACACAATCACTGAATCAAATAATACTTAAAATGAGTAAATATAATCTTTGCCGAGAAAACCACCGGCTACAAACCAAATACCAAAAATATAAACCACAAGAATAATAGAATGAGTACATCAACTGATTGGAATAGAAGAAATAACTAGGGCGACATGCCCAAATTAAATACTTACTACATCCTATTCTAGGAATGGAATGATTGAAGAGGCTAAGTCAAAATCCTGCAACATCCACATATGCTGCAGGTGCGTAACCCTGGAATAGAACAATTCTGGCGTCCCTGTGGCTAGACACCTAAAAGGTTTTGAAAATATTTTATTGCAAGGGTTAGAACCCAAAATATTTTAAAAATATTTAGGAAGTGAATTAAATTGCAATAAATTAAAATGAATGAATGCTCTTCATATTTATTTTAGTGTCGCACTCCTTTGAGGATCGGCTCACCCCTCAACTATTGTGCACACTTATTGCTTTCCTATATAACCCGCCTAGTCACCGTGCCAGATTATTGTTTTGGTGTAGTGCATTGGTTTCAATCGCACTAGTAAAAGTGGTATTTGTGAAGGTGCATTTTGATGCATTGGGAAGGTGCTGGATGAGGAGCTTGAGGAAATTAGTTGTCTTACCTTTGGAAGGGTTAATTACCAAACTTCCTGCTATCCTCCCGTACCCCCCCCCCCCCCCTCCCACCCCCGAGTTCATGTTTGAATATTGGATTGGTAACCACTCCATAGTTCGAAGCCCTAAGAAAGTCTATATTGGGATCATTAAAGTATGGTTTGAACCTATTCATTTTTGGGACATGCATTCTTCTCATTGGGTTATTATATCCTATTTGTTGGCAAGTGTCAGATTTTCCCATGTCTTCCAATTGGTTGGTCATGCCGAAATCGATAGTGTTGGTCTAGTTTCCCATTCTTTATTTTGAACCAAAGTTGGTTTCACCATTGTTAGGCCTGTAGCTATTGAGGTGAAAACTAATAGATTGTGTGGTCGTGTTTACATCATTTTGTGGTGTGAAATCTTGACCATTTAGTATTGTAGAGGAGATAACCTACTGGTTATTGATGTAATCATCGTATTAATATTTTTCATGATATTACCAAGATGATCAAACACTGGGTTTAACTGATGCATTAGTTGATCTTAGATGTCCGAAGACACACAACAAGCGTCACACTTGGATTTTCGTCTCTTAAAGTCTATATCCATCCCATTCTTGGTTTTGAGAGTCTGGTATCATTTCCTACCCAGTTTTTTCCACTGTTTGTTCAGTGGTGGTGACGAGTTGTCATGTTGAATGAACTTCACCAATATTATTAGTTCCATCATCACTCTTTCGTGTCCTATCCATGACAAACACCTATATAGCACAATTTTAAATGAACGTGTTGTCATATATAGTTAATGATAATATTTATTTGACAGATCAAATTATGGTATATGATGATGTTTTATATATAAAGACATAAGTCGAAAGAACTTGTTCGAGCACATAAGTGATAAAAAAAGAAATAAATTTTCATTAAATACTTGGCTATTAAAAAAATTGGTGACCTAGCCAAGATTATAAGTTCAAAGTACCTAACCCACTAAAAACCACAAGTATGAACTATTAAAGATCCATTCTCCAAAATTGAATGTTCCGCTGGTTTTGGTTGGTTTGTATGTTTTGATTATGTGCGAGTGTTCCAACCAAGGCCATGGCCTTGCCAACCAGTTGATTATCCCAGCCTGCGATAATCAAAAGATAGTGTACCGTTTGATGCTTCAATTAAGAAGACTTTCTAGGAAGTATCAAATAAGTTTGTGAACTAAATAAACTAGGAATAGAGAAGGGATTTAAAATAGAAAACTAAAGTGAGATGCAAAGCTCGAATTTATTAAAACAGTTCGGCAACATGTTCTAACATTAAAATAATAAAATAATTTAGAACTAAAAAAGGTAAAGCAACGTCAACTAAAGAATGTAAAGAAAATTAAAGCTAGGAAACATAGATACAATTTAAAACTAAGGCAAAGAAATTTGAATTAGACTAAACTGTTATGTCTACTATTTAGTTATCAAAAAGTACATAATTATTAATGAAATAATTATTACAAAATTAAAAAGAAATTGCAGAATTAAAATAACTTACTTGATATTGTAGAATTAATAACACAATAAAAAGATAAATTCGAGCCCTGCAGAACAGTCTCCTTAAGGCAAATTTATTCCCTCAAATGTGCTTTAGGTTAATGAATAATTGCCTCTCAAGATAGAACGGATTTCTCGAATTAATTTTGTATCACAACAATAATTAATCCCAACGAACACAAATCTGTGTTAATACTCAACCGAAACAGTAGCATGATATGCAGAAATGAAGAACATATTTTTCTAGATGAAGGAAAGAATGCAATAGCATTTTCGGAATTTTTCTGGAGGGGTTTAATTGACAACAACTAAAAATTGGAGGGAATGGCTTTAATTTATAGCCTTAGTTTTGACTGTTGGGAACAGTCAAAACATTTTTAACTGTTGACAGTTAATTAACTGTCATCGAACAGTTAATTAACTCCTGACTGTTGGCAATTTAATTAATTTTGTAATTAATTAATTAATTAAATTAAAACCCATAAAGTTAATTAGAAACGACCCAAAATATATAGGAGATTTTTATAAGCTAAAGCCCAAGCCCCAGCCCGAACCGAACCGAGGCGAGCCAGTCGGACGGCGCACGTTTTGGTTTTTGGCCCAAACCCAACACATCCATAGTATAGGCCATCTCCCCTTCAAAGAGTTGGGATACCCCAAAGGCATCCAAGCCTTAGTCTATACTTGGGGTGTTATTAACTCATCAATTTTTCACTACTTTTCCAATGTGGGACAAGAGTTAAAACATACCCAATTCATCAACTTTCATTATTTTTGAGTCACTTTGGGGACTTATTTATCATTCACAACTTAATAGAATTGAACATGTGAATATACTACATTAATCTCCTTACAAAGGAAAATGCGTTCGTATATGGTCCAACAATTATCGTAGTGTGGGTCCCACTTAAATTTGAGCTCAAAGTTCAAAGTTGCTCATAATTCTGTCCAAAAAATCTGGACAGCTCTTTAATTCTAACTTTAAGTCCAATTTTCCAACAATCCCCCCATGAATGATATATTGCTATAAGTAAAACATAACAGATGCTAATGCCGATGCAGACACAGGTTGAGTAAAACTGAAGATTTATTGCATCGGGAGAAGTAGCCTAGTGACCTTGAACTTTCCTTAGTGATATACCATTAGATTTACTTGGTTAATAAGTAGACTTCACATCTTTGAACCATCAACCATTTTTGTAAACCTAGACAATAGTATTCACACAATAATTCTTCAACACAGTTGGTTCTCACGTTTGTGTTCATTTTGGCCATGAACACCACTTGGTTCCGAGAATATTTTAGATAATATGCCTTTCATTATTCTCATAGAAGTGTCCCCTTCTTACGCACGTAGGTGACTTCCATAAAGAGTATCCTGCAATAACCCACTTAGACATACTAAGATATGGATGTCATTAAAAGCATAACTTATCCTAATTTCACGACAGATGTGCACTGTCTCATCTTTAGAATGGATAGAATTAAATATCCTCCAGTGCTTACTGAATACAATGTAGTTCGGTTTGCCCATTGAACCTAGATCTTGGGATCTCTAGTCAGCTAGGTTGGGTTGTCACTATGTTGATTCTTATTTATTTATAGGCTTTAGACCCATTCCCCTTGACGATCTTTCAACTTGCTCTCTGTTTAAACCTTCCGTTAGTGGATCCGATATATTATCTTTTGACTTTACATAGTTAATTGATATAATTCCATTTGAGGGAAGTTGTCTAACGATATTATGTCTACGACGAATATGTCGTGACTTTCCGTTATACTTATGATTCCGTGCCCTTCCAATTGCCGATTGACTATCGCAATGTATATATATTGCGGGCACAGGTTTGGACCAATTTTAAACATCCTCTAAGAAATTTTGAAACCATTCAGCTTCTTCTCCAGCTTTGTCTAGCGCAATGAATGCGGATTCCATTGTTGATCTAGCAATGCGCGTTTGTTTTGAGAATTTCCAAGATACGGCTGCACCTCCAAGGATAAACACATACCCACTCGCAGACATAGAGTCTTTTGTATGGGATATCTAATTTGCATCACAACGTCCTTGAAAAATAGCTGGATATTTTTAGTAGTGCAGTCCATAGTTTTGAGTATATTTCAAATAACCCCAAACTCTCAATATTGCTTTCCAGTGATCTCTCCCTGGATTACTCGTAAATCAACTTACCTTACTTTTTGAGTATGCTATGTCCGATCGTGTACAGTTCATGATATACATTAAATTGCCGATAATACGAGAATATTCTAGTTTTGATATGCTTTCACCATTATTTCTTACTAGATGTAAATTTACATCTACAGGTGTCTTGGTAGGACTAATATCATACTTCTTGAATTTTTCAAGTACTTTCTCTATGTAATGAGATTGAGATAATATAAGTCCATCCGATGTTTTAGAAATTTTTATTCCTAATATAACATCGACGATTTCCAAATCGTTCATGTCAAATCAACTATTCAATATTTCTTTTGTAGTTTTGACAATTTCCAAGTTACTACCCAAGATAAGCATATCATCAACATAGAGGCATACAATGACATCCATTTTGAAATCATTTAAAGTAAACACATTTATCGTATTCATTAATTTTGAAACCATTTGATAATAGTGTATTATCAAATTTTTCATGCCATTGCTTAGGTGCTTGTTTTAATCCATAAAGTGATTTAACAAGCTTACATACTTTTCCTTCTTGTCCAGGAGCTTTGAACCCTTCTAGTTTCTCCATATAAATTTTCTCATCTAGTTCACCATTTAAGAATGCGGTTTTTACATCCATTTGATGTATTTAAAGTCCATTAGTATCAGCTATTGCTATTAACATCCGAATGGACATTATTCTTGTTACCAGTGAATATGTGTCGAAGTAATCCAACCCTTCCTTTTGCCTATAGCCTTTAGCTACAAGTCTAGCTTTATATTTATCAATTGATCCATCGTCCTTCAACTTCATTTTGAAGATCCATTTATAACCTAATGGTTTTGAACCTGGTGGAAGATCCACTAGTTCCCATGTATGATTTTGTAATATGGATTCAATTTCACTATTAATTGCTTCTTTCCAATTAGAAACATCGGGTAAGGATATGGCTTCATTGTACAATTGAGGTTTATTTTCTAGCAAATATGGTAGAAAATCCAGATCGAAAGAAGTCGAGGCTCTTGCTCTTTTACTACGTCTTGGTTCATCCTCTATTGGTTGAATAGGTTGATGAGTACCACTTGTAGTTTCTTGATTTGTCCTTTTAGAAGGACCAGATTCTCGGGTCATATTATACGGGAATTAATTTAAAAAAAATGAAGCGTCCCTCTATTCAATAACTGTATTTACATAAATATCCAAAATCTCAGATTTAATAACTAGAAATCGATATGCACTGCAATTAGTAGCATAACCGATGAACACACATTTCACGATTTATAGCACTATCATTACCTTTTTAGGTTTAGGAACCATCACTTTGGCTAAGCACCCCCACACTCGTAAATATTTATAGGAAGGTCTTCGACCTTTCCATAATTCATAAGGTGTCTTGTGAGTCTTCTTGTGAGGTACTTTATTGAGAATGTAATTAACAGAAAGTAAGCCTTCCCCCCACAAGTTCTGGGGAGCTCCTGAACTTAATAACACATAGTTCATCATCTCCTTCAAATTACGGTTTTTGCGTTCAACAATACCATTCGATTGAGGAGAACAAGGAGCGCGGTGGTTTGATGAATAATTCCATTTTCAGAAAAAAATTCCTCAAATGGATATTCATATTCACCTCCTCTATCACTCCTAATAGTGTTTATCTTTTTGCCTAATTGATTCTCAACTTCATTCTTATATTTCTTAAATGCACTAATAGCTTCATCTTTACTGTGTACCAAATATGCATAGCAATATTTTGTGCAATCATCAATAAAAGTAATAAAATACTTTTTTTCACCTCCAGTTTCAACATATTTTAAATCACAAATATCAGTGTGAATTAAATCTAAAGGTTCAATTATTATTTCAATAGAATGGAAAGGTAATTGATTATAAGGACTTTTCAGCATTTGATAACTTTACTTTTTGTATGTCGTTGTTGAAAGCCAAGTCAATCAAAACCTCAATTACTTACAAAAATATATAAACTCAAGTGTAGAGGTAAGTAAGGGTATCAATCCACATCAAGGGGGTAAGCTAGAGACAAACTCAAATGTAATTCAATTTTTTATTTTCTTTTTGTACTTTTTCACTTTTCTACTTTTTTTAGCCTTTTCAAATATTAAAATAATTGGGTGAGGTGATGATTTAAACTAAACAAAACTAAATTAGAGATGATAACAACTAACTAGAAAGTTACTAAAATGAAAAATAAAGTCTAAACTAAAATAAGAGATAAAGTGAGGTAAATAAATGTGAGAACAATCAAGGAGTTGGATTACACCATAAATTTGAGCTACTCTAATTAATTAATTTAATTAATTGAATTCTCCCAAATTAATATCAAGATTACAAATCAACTCTCGTTGCAAATGTAATCATGATAGTAATCTTTTAAAAAATTAAGTTTAACACCCCACAACTCTAGAAAAATATATCTACATTCCTTTTAATTAATCACCCCTAGGATCGATTAATTAGAATTTATGTAAATCATAAAAAATAAATTTAGAGTTGAAATTCAAGTTATAATACCCCACTTAAGAAACTCCTATCTCTAGTTCGAATCTAAAATGGGTATTATAACTAGAGTTTCGATTTTCTCTCGAAAATCATTTACCCCCTCTCGAGGCGTAAATCTAAGGGTGAGGCATAAAAAATAACATTCAAAGGGAAATTTCAAGTAATTAAACTAATTAAACTAAAATAACATCAAATAAGGGTTTTACCCCACCCCTTGAAAGGGGATTTAGCCTAACATGATATGAAATATGACAATTTAATAATCAAAGGCATAAAATAAATGAGAAGAGAACAATCAAACCCAATCTCTTGAATTGAAATTGAACTCTTATTTTCTTGAAATCAAGCACAATCCATCCAATATGAGCATCCAACAATAATCAACTCAATTGAATTTCACACATTTATCACTCACAAATATCTAAAAAATGAAAATAAAACTATTTGCAAATATTTCTACCTAATTTATTCTAACCTAACTCTCTACGTTTCTCTCTCTATTTGATGATGAGTCTCCTCTAATGGGGTCCTGAGTCTTCTTTTATAGTAGATGCCTGACACACATGGGGCTAAGGGGTATTTTTGGGAAGGTTTAATGTGCATGGAAATGGGGTGTGTGCACATGAGGTGTGAGGTCAAGTGGTAGAGGGAATAAAAAAAATCTGATTTGTTTATGGATATTTTGGGGTAAAAGAGTAGTTGAGGGTATTTTGGGTAAAAGTGTTAAAAAGGGTTTTAAACACATGTGGCATTTGTTATTTGGTTTGTCATTGTATTTGGCTTTATTTTTGGCAGGTGAAGCTTACGATTTTTGGACAAGGGGGTAAAATGGGTCTTGGGTCGGTTTGGGGTCTCGGGTTGAAGTGGGTGTGTCGGACTCGGGTTGGAGGGGTAAGGGCAGCTGGGCCGGGGTTGTTGGTTACTTCGCTGGAGCTTCGCCGTTGGAAGTTATGTTGACAGGTGGGTATAGGGAATCGTCGGCGGATGGCACGAGGTCGTCGGGGGCTACGACGCCGGAGACAGCGGCGAGAGAGGCGCTGCCGGAGAGGGTTAGCTGGGTTGGGGTATTAGGTCCGACGCCTGTGAGGGTTGAGGTGTAAGGGCAGCTGGGTAGGTCGGGTTGAAGTCTCCGGGCGACAGGGGCGTCACCGGACTAAGGGTCTGCGGCTGGTCGTTGCCGGCGGAGAGGCTGGGAAATGGTGATTGAAGGGTGCGCCGACCGGAATGAGTTGTTGGAACAGTTATCATTATTAGATAACTGCCTTTTGCAAAAGTTGAAAGTGATTGTGGGGCATTATAGCCTTCCACTTGAACCCACTAGACACAACCATCCGTGTTTTACTCCCACATGTGTCCACTACCCTTTTTTTTATAGTCCCACTCATTCAAGCACTTGAGAACCAACATATATAAAAATCATCCGATCAAAAATCAGCAGGGAGTTTTAGAGAGCAAGTGATAAGCTTAAGTATGGTTTTGAGAAATAAGAAAAAAGAGCTCTCTTGAGAGCTTGAGTTTTTGAAATTAAAAAAAAAAAACTTGAGTTTAGTTTTGAAAGAAAGAAAAAAGTGTTTTGGGTGTTTTGGATTCAAAACAAAAATACTTCTTCTCTCCCTCTATGACTGCAAATATTTTCTTCATGAAAATATTTATTTCTCAAAATAATTTTAGAATAGTTTGTTCCCCCAAACTGAAATTTTGGATATTGAGCAATTAATTTGGAATGGGTGTTAGAAGACATATAACTACGACGCATGATTATATGATACAGAAATGTTTCTGGGCTTGTTTTATCCTGGGGACGACGTGACTGTAGACTACCTGCACAAAGAGGGTAGAGCCGCGAAACGTCTTAAGGAGAGCGACCTAGTCCGCGACTCAACCCAAGAATTGTCTACGACGAATTTATAAACAATTGAGGTAATATTGTTTATTTTTATGGTACAGTATTTATTTGGAATTCACGCATGCGGTTTATATTTGTGACAATCATATGAGGTAATAATTTAATTTTGAGCCGTAGACTTAAAATTATTTTATGATTTTATTTTTCGATTTCTTCATAAAACTCTTTGATGTGATTTTTTAATCACAATATATAAAGTGTACCAATAATTTTAAGACGTTTTATGTCTACCATGGAGACCGAAAAATAAATCTTATGGGCATATATGATTATTTTTATGATGTCGAAATGAAAAAAGGCCAACTAAGTTTCTATGTTTAGAAATTATAATTTTGACCTTTTACCTCTAAAAATGACCGTTTAGCCCCTGAACTTCCTAAATGTTATATTTTGTGAAGTAGATATATAAATTTCAGTATTTTTGGTCAATTCGAAATTGATCAATAATTTCATGAGAAATTATAATTTGAACAAAAATGAACCCCTTCATGTAAAACTTTTAAATAGGTCAATCCTATTTTCTAGTTATGAATGTGAAATATTATTTCACATAAGATGTTATTGTTGGAAATGGAATTGTATATTATTTTTTGGACAATTTATTTTGAGCCACTTGTGGTTAAGAAAACAAATGAACATTTGTTATATGGAATCAAATTAAAAATTTGATATTTGGAAACAAATGAAAATTTGTTATATGAAAACAAATGAACATTTGTTATATGGATTGGAAGGGTAAGTTATAAACATTTGTGCCTTGCGCTATGTTTAGTACAAAAGAAATTTGTTCAAATATATTTGAAGCGTTTATGTGAAAGTGTAGTTGATATTTTTCAACCACACTAAAGTGATCGATGATGAAAAAAAAAAAAAAACTGAAATTTTTGTTATGAATTCTGTTGGAATATCATCTCAGTTTTTTGATGATATATAGACTGAAATTTCGTGAATTTTGGCATGCATGTAGTATGTTGAGATTATAAATTTTGGGCTTTGGAATTTCTGAAAAAAGAGTTGTATATCTTTTATTATGATTTTTACAAATGAGATGCGCAATACTGAATTTTTTGGACAACTTGTAGTAAAACAAGTTTATCTTCACTTGTACTTAATATTTTTGAGTGATTCCAATTTTGGATAAGACTAGACTCATAAAGGATGAATTCTGAAAAATTTTATAAATTTTCAATAAGCGGTTTAGTCGTGGTGAAATTTCAAACTTGAAGTTTTTCGGTTTGAACAAAGATTTTGGACAATATTTTCTTAGAAAAATGTATCATGTCGTGTTCCCAACGGATTCAAAATATTTTGAAGCCTTTATAAATTTCTTTTTCAAGGATTTATGAAGTACTTAGAAAAAATTTGGACTCAAATTTATGGAAGATGAATTTCAAAGAAATTGTATAAGAACTTATGCAATATTTGAGTTTGAAGCGCAACCGCTAGAATTTTATATGAATAATTCTTTGTATTTATTCATTTATATGAGTTGAAAAATGTATAGAATAAAATTGTATTCTGCAATGTTGGAATCAATTTGGTGTGCTTCATACGCATGTAGAAATAATGTAGTTGGATAAAATTATTTTGACCGTATGCTTTGATTTAGAGTAGAAGTTTAAACTCTGATATGCAATATTATTTTATACATAGTGAAAAATTGTATATTATATTTTTTTATGAAATAGATTGTATCTATATGTGACTTTTAGACACATGAAAATCTGAATTTATGACTAAAATAAATGAACATGTATTTTTTGATTCGGCTATACCTGAAGACATTAAGCATGTATTTATTTAAGAAATAAGATTGATTCTTATTTAATGTTGAAACTCACAAGTTTAGATTTTATTTTATGAATTGAAGATATAGTGGGGGCACATTATATGTTGCTTTTCAATGCTATACCTAGAGAATAGTGGGGGTACTCAATTGAGTACCTCTCAATTATAATTAGAGAACTCTTATTTTTTGAGTTGTGAGTTAAAAATAAAAGCTTGCTTATGTTATTGAAAAGGATTCGAAAAATCCTTAGAGAAGTCATGTCATAAATGATTGATAGAATTTCTTGGAATAAACTAGAAATTAGTTTATAATTGACTTATCTTATAACTTTAAGATAATAGGGTGTATACACACCATTTGAAGGAATATTGAGACCATGTTCATTTATGAATATAAACTTTGTTTGATAGCCGAAATTCATAAATATAACTTAGTTATACATGATGCATGTTAAATTATTCTCATGAAAATGAAGAAGCTTCATTTAATTTGAATGCCATTGATATTATATATGATGTTGAGTTAAAAACTAAACATATATAATAGTGTTTTTGGAATGGTGACCTATGTAAGGCAACTTACATGGACCAACTTGAAGTTGGAAAATTAATATGGAAGGCACCAATAAATGGCATGATATTTTGATAAATTATCAAATGAGAATGAATTGAGAATATTATGAATCATGATTATCACTAAGCATGTTGAAATATGAATGCACTCTTATTTATCATGCAAGAATGATTATCTAATATTTATTTATAATATTTTGTTGCCTAGAAAACCAAATTCATGCTATGTCGAAGTGTTAGCATAAAGAGTTTCAATGAAACAAGAATAGTACTTGTTAATATTACAAGGCTATATGGATCAATTAATTGATCGAGTACATTGAAATACTAGAATATCTATTTATTAGATATATGCTTATTATGAACCATCTTGTACTCAACATGATCCAAGTATAAGAACACTATATATAGTGATAAGAAAAGATGAATATGCGAACATCTTAAGTAGTCTCAATTGAGCTACTAAATACAGTTGACTTGGAATATTTTTTTGTGGAGTACTATGAAGGTTTATAATTGAAAAAATGCATTCTTATGCTATTGAGAAAGGTTATGTGTTTTGATAAAATCACGAACCTAGAATTGATTCTGAATCAATAATGGATATGTGTTTAACACATATTATGTTGCTATTTTTTGGAACATCCAGAATTATTAATTATTGGCATAATTAATGGTGGAGTATATAGTGATACCATTAGCTATGACTAGTGAGTAAATGAAAGGTTAAAAGACCTATTATAAGATACTATTTATGGTAGAGATTGACACAGTCATTTTATCCACAACAATAGAACCATGGCTATTGTAAAATTTTAGAACCGTTATCATAACGGAAAGAACGACAAATATGTCGTAAGCACAACATAGTTTGAGATCTTAAAACTAATGAGTTGTGTGTGTGGATTATGTTCGTACTGATGATTATAGAACCTGACTTATCATTTGACGAAAGGACTAGTACGAGAGAAGGTGTTTAACACCTAGAAAGGGATCGGACTAAAGCCCAATTGATATTGAATCATTTGTGGTGGCAACCCAACCTATAGACTAGAGATCCCAAGAAATAGGTTCAAAGGGTAATAACAAGTCACGGTGATATGGGTTGAATCATGCTAATTATTATTTACGGGATTTTACTCCGAGTCCATCCCTATGGAGCATGATATCCTGAAGCGAGTTAAGGTTGAGTTAATTATAACTCTTAATGATGATCTATAACTCTATTTTGAGATGGGTACCTAGCTACAGGAGTATCCTTGATAGACTCACCTATGTGGATGTGGAAGTATGGCCGCTTCCTATGGTAATTTTGGGCAAATTCCCTAGAGCGTTCACATACTGGGATAGAAGCACATGGCCGTAACGTGCTGGCTTGAGGACTACACCCAAGTAGGGTTGTGTGTGGGATGTTGTCAGAGATAGAGTTCAAAACTACGAGTTACTCTAGTATAATCTGAATCATCTTTACTACGTAAAGGTTCAAGTCGAAAGACACCATTGCTTATGCACAATTCTATGGATTATTGCTCGATATTATGGTTTCAAATTATGCAAGTGGGGGATTGTTGGAACAGTTATCATTATTAGATAACCGCCTTTTGCAAAAGTTGAAAGTGATTGTGGGGCATTATAGCCTCCCACTTGAACCCACTAGACACAACCATCCGTGTTTTACTCCCACATGTGTCCACTACCCTTTTTTATAGTCCCACTCATTCAACCACTTGAGAACCAACATATATAAAAATCATCCGATCAAAAATCAGTAGGGAGTTTTAGAGAGCAAGTGATAAGCTTAAGTATGGTTTTGAGAAAGAAGAAAAAAGAGCTCTCTTGAGAGCTTGAGTTTTTGAAATGAAAAAAAAAAAACTTGAGTTTAGTTTTGAAAGAAAGAAAAAAGTGTTTTGGGTGTTTTGGATTCAAAACAAAAATACTTCTTCTCTCTCTCTATGACTGAAAATATTTTCTTCATGAAAATATTTATTTCTCAAAATAATTTTAGAACAGTTTGTTCCCCCAAACTGAAATTTCGGATATTGAGCAATTAATTTGGAATGGGTGTTAGAAGACATATAACTACGGCGCATGGTTATATGATACATAAGTGATTCTGGGCTTGTTTTATCCTGGGGACGGCGTGACTGTAGACTACCTGCACAAAGAGGGTAGAGCCGCAAAACGTCTTAAGGAGAGCGACCTAGTCCGCGACTCAACCCAAGAATTGTCTACGACGAATTTATAAACAATTGAGGTAATATTGTTTATTTTTATGGTGCAGTATTTATTTGGAATTCACGCATGCGGTTTATATTTGTGACAATCATATGAGGTAATAATTTAATTTTGAGCCGTAGACTTAAAATTATTTTATGATTTTATTTTTTGATTTCTCCATAAAACTCTTTGATGTGATTTTTTAATCACAATATATAAAGTGTACCAACATGAGTAGATGCCGGTCGGAGATGTGGAGGTAGGGGTTTATGGTGAATAAAGGTTGGGAAATGGAGATTGGTGTTTCAATGGAGGGTATGGAAGATGGGGGTGAGAGAGAATGTGGTTGGAGGTAGGAGATGACTTGGGTGAGGGTAGTGTGTGTGAGGGTGTATTTGGGTGAGGTGTGGGTGAGGATGAGGGTATGTAGTGTTAGGGTGTAAGAGTGTGTATAGAAGTAGGGTGTGCGTGTATGTTTGTTTAACTTATGACCCTACTAAAATAATAAAAAGACTCAATTAAAATAAAAAAAATAAAATTTAACTAAAAATAAAACAAACTAAAAATAATAAAACTAAAAAATACAATCCTAAGTTTATATAAAAACTAAAATAAAACAAAAGAAATAAAAATTTAAAATCTAAATGAAAACTAAAGTCCTAAAAAATCTAATAAACTAAAAATAAACTACTAAAACTAATCCTAATAAAATAAGACTACACTAAAAACTAATAAAAATTAAAATAAAATAAAATTATACTAATAAAAATATAAAAATAGAAATTAAAACCTAAAAATTCTAAATAAATCTAAAATAAATCCTAAAAATAAAATAACTCAAACTAAAAATCTAAAAATTAATAAAAAAGTACAAAATCAACACACACACGGATCAGGGAAGGCCAAGGCTAGGATGGGCTAGGTTAGGGTCAGGGGATTGTGTATTTAGCTCCATTTTACTGCAAGTTGCCTCGAATTATAGCTTTTGACACTGCAACTGTAATTAAGCCTGCATATTGAATAATTTTGCGCATAAGACCCATATTGCCGAGAATTAGTAACTAAAGTACATCTATTCGGGGTATAAATTGTACAGTTTTTAGTGCTTATCACACCACCCCCAAACAGAGCGTTGCTAGTCCTCGAACAATAAGATAGAGAGAAAGAGGAAGATAAGTAACCAAAAGTGTACCACTTTCACGGGCACTTGCGATTGCACTTAGCATGTGCAACAAGCCTTTAAACCTATAGGTTGCCCTACAGGACGAGTTGTGTCTCGTGAGGGTTTGCAGGGATTATACCCACAAAATTCTTATTTGCAAAAATTTATTGCAAGGCAGTCAATCTCTTATTAGACGTAGAATAATCGCACAGTCCATCACATGAGAAATATTTTCAGAAATACAAGCCATAAGCGTAAAAAGTTTACCTAAGTAAATACACAAGTCACATTCTTCATAGAACTCAACGCGTGTAGTGTGAATCAGTCAAAACGGGTCGAGCATCACAAGAGTAATTCATAGATTGCCTTAACGGAATCAACGCTTCAACTTCAAATCTCACGGATATCTCTCTCTCAAACGAACTCTCGAGAATGGGGTTAGTATATCGCTCTTGTGTGTGAGGAGGTGAGTAAATGTAAGCAAGTTCAAACGTCTGACACACACATAAGAAAGAACGAACAATTAGAAAGAAAAATGATCTCATGAAAGAATGTTAATTACTATAGTGAGAACGTCGAGTTATTCACCACGTTAACTTTATTTGCCAGAACACCTAAGGGAAATATGGATGTATATGGGTGAGGGGGAAATGAAATGAGGATGAATATGATATGAGGTAGGATGGTGATATAGAATGGGATTGATGTGTGAAATGATGGATATATGATGGATGAGCGAGAAGAGTGCACTATACTTTAGGCACAAATGTCTTTATTTCAAAACGAACTACTAACTACAAACTCTCTTTCTTTTCTTTTCTCTCTTTTTTCTTTTTCTTTCGATTTTTCTTTTCTTTTTCTCTATTATTTTTTTTCTATTTTTTCTATTTTTCTCTTTCTTTTCAAACCAACAATGAAGACATTTACATTTGAAATCACACTCTTTTATTTGAAAATGAAAGATGATATGGAGATGATAGGTGATGGTGTGGGGAAATATGTGGGAATATGGAAGAGCATGGGAATATAATGGGTGAAGTGAATGGAAATGTGATATGGTGGGAAAGTGGTAGGTGTATGGATGAAAATCTAGTATCCGGGACAAATTTCAAGACACGCGTTTCTTACAACTCGAAAAAGATGTCATTCTCAGTGATCAAGCCAAAAATGAAGAATAATGAGATCATACAACAATTAAAGTGCGGACCCAAAAGAAGTTGAATCAACTTGTGACTCGATGATTGCGTAAAACACTCTGAAAGGGTGAAAGGCACAAATCTCACGGGCTAAAGTCTCCACTAGTGATCCTTAAGGTTCTCTTTATAATTATAGTACTCCTCAACTCTAAACGCAATGACAAGATAAGTGCACAAATTTTGTTGAGTCTAGAAATTCATGGTGCAACATGCCATGTTATGTATTACATAAGCTATTTAGAAAAAAATATTCCTCTAGCTTGATTCCTAGACTTTGAAAAATGGATGATTGAAAATTCACATCAATGATTGAGATGAAAGAAACTGCACGAAATTTTTAAAATCAGGTTTAAAAATTAAAATTTTTCAAAAGAGGTACGATTTTGATAAAATTCCCTCCCCCAAACAAAAAGGAACATCGTCCTCGATGTTAGGTAAAATGATTTTTAAAATTGAGAGCATAAGGTAGGAAAGAGATTACCAGAATCAACCGCTAATGAAGTGGACAGATGTCACCAATAAGAAACCTGAATAAAAAGTGATAAGATAACAAAAGATGTACAAGTCTATAAACATGATAAAGCGTTGGGTGATGTGAAACACCACCCTCAAACAGGATGAGACTAGTACAAGAAACACGGGATGCCTCCCGGTAGCGCTAAGTTTAATGTCTTCAGCCAGACCCAACCATTCTCACCATAAAGATAGGAACTAGGAAAGCTTGGGGTGGCAGAAAAATTGAGTGATGAGAATCACCCCCAAATAAGACTGAAGCGTCAGTCTTATTGGATATAGGCGAAAAGGGTCAATGCACTTGTATGGCAAAGTGCATCACACGATGCAAAGCATCGGTGGACCAAGGACGGGTGGGAAAAAGGGCTAAGGTGAGGGTGGAAAGGTATCAGTCACGGGCCTTGTTGAGCTTAAAGGTGAGGGCAACTAGGGCCCTATACGCATGGTGCTCAATTTGGTGAGGGAGGTGAAATGGTGTAGAAAGTGGAATGGGGTGAGGCTCATAAAAATCACACGAACGTTCTATAAATGGGCGATGATAATGGTCGCGTCGTGACATGCCAGGGGCTGTTGAGAAATAAAATCAACACCACAAGAAAGTGGTGTGCATGGGGTAACAAGCTCGGTGTCACGGTGGAGAGTAGCACCAAAAATACTCTCATGGGTGGTGGAGGATTTCAGGTGAGGATCTAAAAATGTATATGGAAACATAAACTGTGTAAAATCAAGATCCAAACCAGGTGGTGGGGTGGAAAGGACAATGGGTGGGTCGGGTGTGACAAATGGTGTATCGGGTGGGATAAACGGTGGAAGAAGATGATCCAACTCAAGAGTGGGAGACACACACTCCTCATGAGGCACAGAATGATCCTCAAGGGAACTCGCAGGAGGAGGTGTGGGTTCTAAAGATGGAGTGGTCAACTTCTCCATAAGACTCGCATCAGTGAATGTGGTGGATGGTTAAGACGAGGCACCAAGATCAAATATAGAGGGATCACTAGAAATATCGGGCTCAAAGGGAGCCATGAATGGTGGAACAGGATCCGTATCCGGATAGTTAGGAACTATCGCGGATTCTATCTCAAGAAAATGGTGAACACTCGTAATCGGAGCTAACCTAAAAGATATGGTCATGTCAGAGACATATGCAATTGGGGCATAAGGTAAAAGCTCGGGGATATTTTTGGATATTTCGGGTGTGGGAATGGGAACCTCAAAGTGGGGTACAGGTGGATATGGTGGGATTGGATCAGTCTCACTAATGAAAGGTAAGTCAACACAATTGTCGACTTGGGGCTCGGACCATGGGATGGTCTCAACTTCAAGATTCTCGGGGTGGTAGGGTTGGTCACACTCAAAATCCGTGTCACAAGAGGACATATCATCATCACACTCGGGTGCAACAATGGGTAGATGCATGGGAATATCCGACTCTCTCGTACATTCTAATTCATTTAATCATTGTTCAAGCCTTTGGAGAGCTTGAGTTTGAATTTGAGTGGCTTGCTCTTGCTCGGGTATGAACTTTTGCAAGAGGCTTTCGAGAGCAGATGTGGATGGTGGTGGTGGTGGAGTGATGGGTGGTAGTGGTGGGTGAGGTGGACACAACTCGCTATGGACAAGACTATAAGGAGAATACTCAAATGAAGTGGGGCCAAGTTCATCATACACGAAAGGATCGCTTTCGTAATGGACAAATGTTTGAAATTTAGTGGGTGCGTAGTGAGGGGACTAATCGGGAATGGGTGCACAAGGTTGCCATAACGACTGTTGGAACGTGTGAGGGTCCACAACATCGGGTTGGGATTCGTATTGCGTGGAAGGGTGATCAAGCCTCCACGAATAGCTCGGGTACTCACACAACTTGGGATTAGGTATATCGGGATAATGGGCCGAGGTGGGTTCCGAAACAGTGTCATATGGATACACATATTCCATGGTGGATTCATATGGATATAACAAGTACAGACACTCATGGGACATGTGATCGGCATAATAACAGTGGGTGCACAACAAAGAATGAGACACGTCGACACTTGACACCGAGGGTGATGAAAAATGAGGTGCGTGAATGGATGGGTCAAGAGTATCAAGGGTACTCGTGAGAGAGGTGAAACCACTAAAAATATCATAAAGAGACGGCTCGGGATCACTCTCACACATGTCACGTTTCAATGGAAAATGACCAAAGTAGTCCCGTAAGGGACGTTCGTCGGCCATGAGGAGAGAAATATTTTTTTGAAGTTTTTTAATTTTTTTCAAAAGGAAAGAAAATATTTTTGGATTTTCTAAAAAGAAAATAAAGAAAATATTTTTGGATTTTTTTTTAAAAATAATAGAATAAAATATTTTTGGATTTTTATGAAAAATAAAGGAAGAAAAATATTTTTGGAAGAGAAAGGTGGGAAAAAAATATGGACTCTTTGAATTGGACGAACTAACTCAAATTGACTACCAAAAAATTAAATTGGACACACACAAGTCAAGAAGAATTCCTAACTAGCACATAACCGATTTTTATCTTTGAATTTAGTGAAAGGGTAGTCAAATTTTAATTAAGTCCACGGGCGATAAAAAAAAATCACGAAAATATTTTAGTGATCGCCTTTGCAAAGTTGTTCTCCCAGTGGGTTACCTAGTTAATGGATTTTAAAAATAATGATGGCTAGGGTAGCACATAATGGTAAGCGAGTGAGTCGGGTGATGAAATCCCTTCTCGTGAGTGACCGGGTGTAGGTCTTAATTAATTAATTCATCACACCATTGGAAAATAAATGTGAGAATAAAATCAAATAAGCGCACACAAGAGCACACAAAAGAATTGACTCGCTAACAGGAGAGGCGCAAGGGTGTAAAAAAATGTACCTCCCACGGTTTTTACGCCGTGGGGTGCCAAAAATTTTGAGTCGACCGGGGAGAGATCATGCCAATCTCAGTCGTCCCCGAGAGTCCTAACGACCCAAGGTAGAGAGGCTTCTAA
The DNA here is from genome assembly GCA_949130495.1 of Sambucus nigra. NCBI lineage: Eukaryota > Viridiplantae > Streptophyta > Magnoliopsida > Dipsacales > Adoxaceae > Sambucus > Sambucus nigra. The sequence continues at coordinate 415,875,831 of OX422217.1, forward strand.
ATTCTCGCCTTTGGACGCCCTCTCTCTACCTAGTCCGGTTTTCCTATCACGCTTGTCTTCAATTATAACAAATTTAAATGGAAAATAAATGGTGTCCCTAAGCACCGCAATACAAGCCAAGGATAAAAATCCTAATACAAGCCTTCTAAAAAAAAAAAAAAATGGTACAAAAATGCAACAAAATATAGTAGATAAATGAACTACAAAATTGAATCCGCTCCGAGTGCTTCACGCTCCCAAGAATGGCAACGGTGCCACTTGATAACTTTGCTTTTTTATCTCCCTGGCAACAGCGCCATTTGATAACTTTACTTTTTTTATGTCGTTGTTGAAAGCCAAGTCAATCAAAACCTTAATTACCTACAAAAATATATAAACTCAAGTGTAGAGGTAAGTAAGGGTATCAATCCACATTAAGGGAGTAAGCTAGAGACAAACTCAAATGTAGTTCAATCTTTTATTTTCTTTTTGTGCTTTTTCACTTTTCTACTTTTTTTTAGCTTTTTCAAATAATAAAACAATTGGGGGAGGTGATGATTTAAACTAAACTAAACTAAATGAGAGATGATAACAACTAACTAGAAAGTTATTAAAATGAAAAATAAAGTCTAAACTAAAATAAGAGATAAAGTGAGGTAAATAAATGTGAGAACAATCAATGAGTAGAATTACACCACAAATTTTATCTATTCTAACTAATTAATTTAATTAATTGAATTCTCCCAAATTAATATCAAGATTACAAATTAACTTTCATTGCAAATGTAAATAGTAATATTTTAGAAAATTAAGTTTAACACCCCACAACTCTAGAAAAATAGATCTACACTCCTTTTAATTAATCACCCGCTAGGATCGATTAATTAGAATTTATGTAAATCTTAAAAAATAAATTTAGAGTTGAAATTCAAGTTATAATACCCCACTTAAGAAACCCCTATCTCTAGTTCGAATCTAAAATGGGTATTATAACTAGAATTTTGATTTTATCTCGAAAATCATTTACTCTCTCTCGAGGCGTAAATCTAAGGGCGAGGCATAAAAAATAACATTCAAAGGGAAATTTCAAGTAATTAAACTAATTAAACTAAAATAACATCAAATAAGGGTTTTACCCCACCCCTTGAAAGGGGATTTAGCCTAACATGATATGAAATATGACAATTTAATAATCAAAGGCATAAAATAAATGAGAAGAGAAGAGAACAATCAAACCCAATCTCTTGAAGTGAAATTAAACTCTTATTTTCTTGAAATCAAGCACAATCCATCCAATATGAGCATCCAATAATAATCAACTCAATTTAATTTCACACATTTATCACTCACAAATATCTAAAAAATGAAAATAAAACTATTTACAAATATTTCTACCTAATTTATGCTAACCTAACTCTCTACTTTTCTCTAGAATTTTCTCTCTCTATTTGATGACGAGTCTCCTCTAATGGGGTCTTGAGTCCTCTTTTATAGTAGATGCCTGACACACATGGGGCTAAGGCGTATTTTTAGAAAGGTTTAATGTGCACGAAAATGGGGTGTGTGCACATGTGGTGTGAGGTCAAGTGGTAGAGGGAATAAAAAAATCTGATTTGTTTATGGGTATTTTGGGGTAAAAGAGTAGGTGGGGGTATTTTGGGTAAAAGGGTTAAAAAGGGTTTTAAACACATGTGGCATTTGTTATTTGGTTTGGATTTGTATTTGGCTTTGTTTTTGGCAGGTGAAGGTTACGATTTCTGGATAAGGGGGTAAAATGGGTCTTGGGTCGGTTTGGGGTCTCGGGTAGAAGTGGGTGTGTCGGACTCGGGTTGGAGGGGTAAGGGCAGCTGGGTCGGGGTTGTTGGTTTCGTCACCGGAGCTTCGTCGGTGGAAGTTATGTTGACAGGTGGGTATAGGGAATCGCCGGCGGATGGCGCGAGGTCGTCCGGGGCTACGACGCCGGAGACAACGGCCAGAGGGGCGCTGCCGGAGAGGGTTAGCTGGGTTGGGGTATAAGGTCCGGCGCCGATGAGGGTTGAGGGGTAAGGGCAGCTTGGTAGGTCGGGTTGAAGTCTCCGGGCGACAGGGGCGTCGCCGGACTAAGGGTCCGCGGCTGGTCGTTGCCGGCGGAGGGGCTGGGAAATGGTGACCGAAGGATGCGCCGACCGGAGATGGGTAGATGCCGACCGGAGATGTGGAGGTAGGGGTTTATGGTGAATACATGTTGGGAAATGGAGGTTGGTGTTTCAATGGAGGGTATGGAAGATGGGGGTGAGAGAGAATGTGGTTGGAGGTAGGAGATGACTTGGGTGAGGGATATGTGTGTGAGGGTGTATTTAGGTGAGGTATGGCTGAGGATGAGGGTAGGTAGTGTTAGGGTGTAAGAGTGTGTATAGAAGTAGTGTGTGTGTGTATGTTTGTTTAACTTATGACCCTACTAAAATAATAAAAAGACTCAACTAAAATAAAAAAAATAAAATCTAACTAAAAATAAAACAAACTAAAAATAATAAAACTAAGAAATACAATCCTAAGCATATATTAAAACAAAAATAAAACAAAAGAAATAAAAATTTAAAATCTAAATGAAAACTAAAGTCCTAAAAAATATAAAATCTAATAAACTAAAAATAAACTACTAAAACTAATCCTAATAAAATAAGACTACACTAAAAACTAATAAAAATAAAAATAAAATAAAATTATACTAATAAAAATATAAAAATAGAAATTAAAACCTAAAAATTCTAAATAAATCTAAAATAAATCCTAAAAATAAAAGAACTTAAACTAAAAATCTAAAAATTAATAAAGAAGTACAAAATCAACACACACACGGATCGAGGAAGGCTAAGGCTAGGATGGGCTAGGTTAGGGTCAGGGGATTGGGTATTTAGCTCCATTTTACTGCAAGTTGCCTCAAATTATAGCCTTTGACACTGCAACTGCAATTAAGCCTGCATATTGAACAATTAAGCGCATAAGAGCCATATTATCGAGAATTAGCAACTAAAGTACATCTATTCGGGGTATAAATTGTACAGTTTTTGGTGCTTATCAGTAATCTAACTAATTTAGATCCCACACAAATTTCGCATTTATGATTTTTATCAATATTAAATTTTGGCAAAAAATTCAAGTTAGTTAATCAACACAATGTATCAAAATTAACATGTCCTAATCTAGCATGCCAAATATTAGATGGCTCAATCAAGTAAGAAGAACTAGCAATCTCATTCATTGAAACAAATATTTTTGTGGTTATAGTAAGAAACTTGATTTTAAAGAGCCCCTCATTTATGTAGCCCTTTCCTACATACATGTCATTTTTTGACAACACAAAACGATCAGACACAAACACAAGCTTGAACCCATTTTTAGTCAGGAGAGATCCAGAAATCAGATTCTTTCGGATATCAGGCACGTGAAGAATATTATTGAGAGTAAGTTCCTTTTCAGAAGTCATTTTTTAGAGCAATCTTCCCTTGTCCCACCACGTTAGAAGTGGAAGAATTCCCCATAAAGAGGGTCTCCTCATTTTCCAAAGGCTTATTAGTAGAAAACAACCATTCGTTTGCACAAATGTGTCGTGTGGCTTTAGTGTCCACCCACCATTCCTTGGTATTTCCAACCAAGTTACATTCAGAGACCACAGCAGAAAGATTCCTATCCGCCGAGTCATTGTCGATGTTTTCACCCTCAGTTACATTAGCTTGAGGATTATTCCGATTTTGCTTCTTAGGCTTACGACACTCGCTTGAGCGGTGTCCAGGTTTATCACAGTTGTAGCATTTTCCTTTGAACTTCTTCTTGTTCTGTTTGGAAGTGCCTTCCCCATTATGCTTTTGCTTGTTCTTCTTAGGACCTTCAACAACATGGACCTTCAACAACATGGACCTTCAACAACATGGACCTTCGTTTCCATTGGATTCTTCCTACTTTTCTTTTGAGACTCACAGTTATCTTCTTCAATTCTCAACCTGACCACTAACTCCTCCACATTCATCTCCTTTCGCTTGTGCTTGAAATAATTTTTGAATAAAGTCCAAGATGGTGGCAATTTTTCAACAATTGCAGTAACTTGAAAAGTTTCACTAAGGGACATTCCTTCAGCATGAATGTCGTGGAGGATCACATGGACTTTTTGCTCCTGCGAGATCACTGTTTTAGAGTCAACCATTTTGAAATCCAAAAACGCCCGACGATAAATTTCTTCATCCCAGCATCTTCAGTTTTGTACTTCTTTTTCAAAGAATACCACAATTCCTTGTATGTCTTGATCGTGTAGTAGACATGATACAATGTTTTGTCCATGTAATCCATAATATAATTCCGGCACATGTAGTCAAAGTGCTTCCAAGCATCAACAACAGTAACCTTTTTCGAGTCATCTCCCTCTTGAATAGAGGGACAATCTTCATATACAAACCTACCCAGTTGGCAGGTAGTGAGATAGAAATACATTTTTCCTTGCCAACGTTTAAAGTCATCCCCATTGAACTTTTTCGATTTCTCCCCATGTGGCATAGATACGGGTGCAGTCATATTTGTGTTAGTGACAGTCACATTTTCAGGAATAGTGTTCGTACTATGCGATTCCATTCCTATTACAAAAACAGAATTTTTATCAATAATAATATTCATATATAAATGAATTAATCAAAACATAATACAAAATTCTGTACACCAATTTCCTCCAAATATAAAAAGGGCAAACCCAGTGCACGAGGCTCCCGCCACTGCGGGGTACTGGGGGGGCTGAATGTACGCAGCCTTACCCCTGCTTGCGCAGAGAGGCTGTTTCCGTGAATTGAACCCGTGACCTCAGGTCATAGAGGGGGCAACCTTACCGTTGCGCCCGGGTTCACCCCTAATTTCCTCCAAATATAATTAACAATAAATGAATTCCAAAAGAAACTTTAATTAAATTTTCCTTAATATTGTTATGTCTACTATTTAGTTCTCAAAAAGTACAGTATTATTAACGAAATAATTATTACAGAATTAAAACGAAATTACATAATTAAAATAACTTACTTGATATTGCAGAATTAATAACACAGTAAAAAGATAAATCCGAGCCCTGTAGAATAGTCTCTTTAGGGCAAATTTATTCCTTCCAATGTGCTTTAGTTTAATGAATAATTGCCTCCCAAGATAAAACGGATTTCTCAAATTAATTATGTAGCACAATAATAATTAATCCCAACGAACACAAATATGTGTTAATACTCAATCGGAACAGTAGCATGATATGCAGAAATGAAGAACATATTTTTCTGGATGAAGGAAAGAATGCAATAGCATTTTCGAAATTTTTCTGGAGGGGTTTAATTGACAACAACTAAAAACTGGAGGGAATGGCTTTAATTTATAGCCTTGGTTAACGAGATTTTTATAAGTCTAAGCTTAAGCCCAAGCCGGAAACCGAACGGCGCACACGCGTGTGTGCTTTTGGCCGAAACCTAACACATGCATAGTGTAGGCCATCTTCCCTTCAAAGAGTTGGGATACCCCAAAGGCGTCCAAGACTTAGTCCATACTTGGGGTGTTATTAACTCATCAATTTTTCACTACTCTTCCAATGTGGGGCAAGAGTTAAAACATACCCAATTCATTAACTTTCATTGTTTTTGAGTCACTCTGGGGAAATATTTATCATTCATAACTTAATGGAATTAGACATGTGAATATACTATGTTAATCTCCTTGCGGAGGAGAACGCGTTCGTATATGGTCCCATAATTATCGTAGTGTGGGTCCCACCTAAATTTGAGCTCAAAGTTGCTCATAATTCTGTCCAAAAAAGCTGGACAACTCTTTAATTCTAACTTTAAGTCCAATTTTCCAAGATAAACAAGTATTAGAGTAAGTCTACCTTACGAACTACTTCGAAGAAGAAACTGAAAAGAAATAAAAGAAACGAAAAGAATAAAAGGAAATTTGGAAAAGAGTAAAAATGATTTTTTGTGGTTTCAGCCTCCTATTTAATCATCTATGAGTTGATTATTTATATAACTCCTTTGACTTTCAATTTCTATCCCAACTGCTAGGAGACTATAAATTTAAATGATCATACACTAGTACAATTACATTGCAAAACAGTTACATATGGCATTAAATCACTTTCAGGGATTTGATAGGTGTTGCCATTGTGTTTAGCCATTTGTCTTATCCTTTCCTTTTGTATTTCTCGGCTATAATAACCCGTTTATATTTCCATGTATTGATGACTCATTGGATGGGAATTATATGGTGAAAAAAGTGACAGATACGCCAGTAGAAACCCCTCATTGGAACTTGTTGAAGGAATTTAACTGAGAAGTTAAGTTGGCCTTCTTTTCAAGATTAGCCTTATGAAATTCCATGGCCCTAACCAAGGATTCTTTAGTGGTTTTTAAAGCTTTAGAAGTTTGTTCTAGATCAGGTTTTAAAGAAGCTAGATCTTGCTCAATGACCTTAGCATCTTTAAAAGTCTACAAATACTGCTCATAAGATAACATCATAAAAGGGTCCTTCAAACTTTTAGGCAATCCACCATACACGGTAAGTTGAAGCTATCCTAGGATAGGTTTGTTTGACAACTAAGATTTTGCTTCATAATGCCTTTGCTCAGAGTAGTGACGGACATGCCCAAGATAGACTCATGTACCATACACGAGAAGTTAATGCCATTATAGGATAAGTTTCTTAGATAACAAAGATGTTGGTTCACAATGCCTTTGGTCACAGTAGTGACGGGCATGCCCAAGATAGACTCAACAACAACTCTCCTCAGTCAATCCAGTATGATCATGTCAGTAATACAAAGACTCTCCTGAGTAAAAGTCCCAAGATTAGAATCTAGTATTCGATCCACAAGCATGTAAATAGCATGTAGAAATGTGGTATTTGCTCGAAGTAGTAGATGACAATACTCGGCGGGAGAAATGGTTGGCATTGGAGTATCATAACTAGACTCACCCTCTATTAATGAAGATGCTTTGCCAAACCCTTCTATGTTAGTTGATTGGGTATCATCACGAGAATCAACACCCCAGTTGACCTATTGAAGATTATCCCATATATTGTGGGAAGCTCCAATAGAGTTGGAATGAACAGGTTGAGCATTCAAATAGTCGTGAATCTATATGTCCAAAGGCAACCGAGAAATAACCTGCCAAAGAAATAATGACAAAAAATTATTAGAAATAGTATAGAAACTATCACACCTAACATAAATGTGAAATTCATTAATAATATTTCATCATACTGATTGATGAAATGCGCCATATTATTTTCTTGTGCTAATTGAGAAAATGAGGCACGAATTACATTAAAATTAACAAACAGGTGAAACGCATGTATAATAATTTATCACATGGATTGACGAAATACGCCTTAATGATTTCCCTTTATAATTAAGAAAATGACGTGTAAATTACGTTACACCTAACAGGTAGGTGAAATGCATAGGTAATTTTTTTATCACACTGATGAAAAATGCCTTAACGTTTTCTTATACTGGTTGAGAGAATGGAGCATGATTGTCATTATACCTACCAAATAGGTGATATGATAAAATAAGTGGAATGGGTATTGGATCACTTTCCCCTTGTGCCTCCTCGTTCAACTCTATTACAGACAGGAAGGCTACGGAAGCATCAGAAGGGCGTTCGATTGAGAGAATGACAACACATTATAACAAAGAAAAAGCCATTAATACTATGATCCAATGTGGATAATTATAAATAAATTCATCTATCCAGAATTACCTCGATTGTAATAAGCTACAAAATAGCTACGGTAATTGTGTGAATCAAGGAAGAAGATAGAGAAACTGGAAGTTGTAACTAAAGAAGTTCATTGGGAAGCTGCAAATCTTTTCCAACAACATAGGGAGTAATCAACCCCACAGAAGACCCGGGTGATACATCACCAACCTATCAAGAAAATGAAGATTGATTTACTGTAATAAAAAAGAAAATGAATATCCAAAAGTGGCAAAAATGGTAAGTATGCTTTGACACCACTTATTTGAGTGGAAGAATCTAATACAACTTATGAATGCAGAAATAAATGTGCACGACCAAATAGTCACAAACAAAGATTTCAATTTGAGAGTGCACAATTTTCTTTATTAATATTATCTTATTATCCTAAACATGCATATAGGTGACAAAGTTGACAAAATAAATCATGTAACCATGACAAGGCAAATAAAGGAAAAAACCCATTTCGGGTAAAACCTTTTTCCAACAGTTTAGAGAGTTTACAAGACTATCGACTTACAGACTACTTGATAACTACCACAAGTACAACGTGTAGTGCCTAGAAAATCTCTAAAGAAAACTATTAAGTCCAGAGCAGCCCACACACGGCCTTCCACTCTCAATATCCACCGATCAGCCTTTCTCCTCAGCAATGAGTCCCCTCAAGTATCACAAGTCAATCATGGACAGGCCTTCTCCATAAAGGTGTATGAAGGTATAAAATTTTTTCTAGGGTTTAAAGAAATTCACAAAACTAAATATTCTAGATGTTTGTTTGTGAATTAAACAGTGTTTTTGTAACACAAAATGTGAAGAACTTTTGTAAAAGTTATATAGAAATAAATCTGGAAATAGTCTTAGAAAAACTGAACACGAAATAGGTATTTATATGACGTTTAAAAAATTTGAGGAGGTGGCATCGTTCGAACGATAATGTAATGTCGTTCTAATAAAATGATGATCTCGTTCGAACAAGAACAATCTCGCTTCTAAAGGCATTCAAAAATATTAGATATTAAGCCCTCGTTTTAAAAACACATTGAACAACATGTCATCTCGTTTAAAAACACATTGAACAACATGTCATCTCGTTTAAATAAGATGTCAATCTCGTTTGAACGAGAGTTAAAAACAAAATTATTTTTCTTTTTGAAAAAAAAGACTCCTGCTCAATTTTTATAAAAATAAACATCCCAAAAATAAATTTTGTAAATTAATTTGAACTCTAAATTGCTTTATACCTTTTCCTGGATGTCAAAAAGTCTTCAAATATGGAGATGCTTGAGTTCGGCTCGTCGTGATGGTGCATGGCGATTTGTAACGGGATAGGCCAAAATAGCCTAAAATACAAAATAACCTATATTATGAACAATCCTAGAAAAATTGTTCTTACGAATCTCCCCATTTGGCTATTCTGGTATAAAATAAACAAACATAACTGAACACTAAATTGAAATGAAAAATCTCCTATGAAAAAAATCTTAACACCCTTCCTAACCCTAAAACGGAATGACATAAGTATCTTTGTCTTCAAACTTCAATTTGTCATCATCTGTGTGTCTTAAATTACGCTTTAAGTACCTACACATATGAGACAAAAAAATACCTCGTAACGCATCGAGTTTGAGATAGAATAAAACTCATAAATAAATTCTCTCCTATAAATTAAACTCATTTTAATTTGCTCTCCCCCTTTGTTTTTATCCAAAATAGACAAAGAAGTAGAAACATGGGCATGAAATACGAAGCATCATGTAGAAGATAAGATATCATCACAAAAAAATATAAATCAAGTATGTGTAATGATAATCTTAAAGGCAATCACAACCAACTATTTTTGAAATTTTCAATTTTTCAAAGTAAAATGTATAACTTTCAAATACAACAAAATACCATATATAATATATGCAAAATATATCAAAGAAATTTCGATCCACACACATAGGTAAAAAAGATCACAAAATATAACACAAAAACATAAGCTTTACACACTAGCATAGGATCGATTTGTCTAAACGTGTGGGATGTAATAAATAGGTGTGAATTAGATACAAATTAATTATAACCCAAACACTCAAATATATTTAAGAAGTTCTAATTGTGTAAGGACATAATTTCCATAGTCTTGACTTTACTTTAGTATGTCATCTATTATTACAACCGTCGAAGGAAACTAAAGATCATTTGTTCAAGCCGGCGGATCCAAATATCAAGTTTCTTCAACAATGGACATCCATGAGATTAATTTTGGTGAGAATTGTGTTTAAGTTTTGAATTCGATTTACGATAGTATTGGGATATTTTTCGAAACTGTTTTTCATCCAAATGAGGCATTTTTCTAAGTCAAAATGATCTTGGAAGACCTGTAGGCAAGATTTTTTAAAATAATATTTTTCGCTTCTATCGTTCAAACGACAAAGCAATGTCGTTCAAATGACATTGACAAGTCATTCAAATGACCCCTTCGAATGACATCACATGTCGTTTGATAGGTCGCGAGATAAGTCGTCTCTTCTCTGCTTAAAACAACCACATACTGTTTTTCATTTTATCAGGTCGTTTCTTAGGTCGCTTCTAACGGCATCTAATGTCATTCAAACGATAATAAAAAGTCGTTTGAACGACCTCTGTCACCTCAAGAATATTATTTTGTTATAAATACTTGTTTTGGAAGTCTTTTTCATTAAGACTTTTGCCAAACAAAACTGCAAATTAGTAGAATTTTAGTCTTCACTTTCAGGGTACAAAACTTTGTTTTTGATTCACAAAATCATCCCATATACTTTAGCGAATAATTTTGGAACCCAAAATACTTCCTGTCGAAGTTTCTCTTGTAGAGAAGGAGATCTTTGCTACTGAATTGATAGTTCTTGCGGGAGCTATTTGCTGATGACTGTGGTCATTGGGGATACTCGAGGGTATTCACTACTGAAGAGAAGCTGCGGTTCTTGAAATTCTTATCGAAATATTTCCTAGTGCTAGGTTGCGGTCTATGTGCATTTTCTACGGGAGATTCATTGAAGATTTCATTATCTAATTGTAAGTTGTGATTTAGGTTAGATAGTGAAATAAAAGGTTTTACCCGAACGGTGTTTTTTCCTAAAACTTATTTATCGCTTGATTTGTGATTTCATGTTTAATTTATCCACATATATGACTCTAATTGAATAAGTTTAATAAAATTTGTATTAAAGATCGACTATAATTAAACAAGTTTGAAATTGAAAATTTACTAATTAAATAAATAATTGACATCAAGCATCCTCAAATTGGTATCATAGCTTTAGTTGAGGATCTTTTGCACTCCACAAATTGGTATCAGAGTCGGTTGCTCTAAATTATTATGTGATCCTTTTTTCGCAAAATTTTTGTGATATTGATTTTTTTTAATTTGATTTTGAAAAAAATTGCAATTTTTCTGATGGATAACTTTTATAATCGGATGCCCATCTTTGATGGCACAAATTATGCCTATTAGAAAGCCAGCGCGAGATTGTGTTTAAACGCTATTGATGAATGTGTTTAGCTTGTTTGTGAAAGAGGGTGGACTCCTCCTACCGTCACCGTTGAAAATGTCACCATTTGTAAACCTGTGTCTGACTGGACCGAGGATGATTATAAATGGAATACTTATAATTCCCATGGCCTGAGTGCTATTTTTGGAGCCATCACCCCTGACGAGTTCTGCCGAAGTATGACGTGCACCACGTCTAAAGAGGCATGGGATATCCTCCAATTGACACATGAGGGTACCAACGATGTTAAGGTGTCTAAGTTACAAAATTTGACCACCCAGTTTGAAACAATCATGATTTCAGATTTCGATTGTTTTGACGAGTTTTATACTAGGTTGACGAACATAGTTAACTCGAGTTTTAATTTGGGAGAGAAAATTGATGAGACGAGAGTTATAAAAAGATTTTGAGATCAATACCATCCTGTTTCATCCCTAAGGTCAGTGTTTTAAGCTCTTTGGGGACATTAGATACACTTAGGTTAGAAGAACTTGTGGGCAGCCTTCAAACTTATGATCTCGACATGTTTTCCCAAACAGTTAAGCCTAAGGATAGTGAGATTGCACTTAGGGAACAATCTAGAAAAGGTGAGGAAGTGTTTAGGAAGAAAGAGAAGAAGCATAAAGAGAGAGTTTGTGAGTTAGAGTCATGAGGAGAGTTTGATTTTGATGGTGTGGCCATGTTTGCTAAAAAATTTAAAAAGTATCTCAAATTTTCCAATGAAAATTCTTCCAATAAGTAGATGTTTGAGAATAATAAAAAAAGAAGAAGATGCCAAATAGAGAGGTGAGGAAGAGGCGAGATGTTTTGAGTGCGAGGGAAAAGGGAATAAAACGTTTAAATATCCCACTATGCTAAAGATAAAGGGCAAGAAAATTGCTATGCCAACCACTCTTAGTAATAGTGACATCGATGTGAATGATTCCGAGGATGAATAATCACATGGTATGTGCGTTGCCTTTATGTCTAGTCACGTGAGCACATCTAGTTTGTACCACGACGATGAGGACACTTGTATACGTGAGATCCCCTTGATGATTTGAGCGTTTCTAGTGAGTGTGAGAGTGAGATTGAAAGTGAGGTGAAAGCAATCTCCAAAAAGAATTTAAAGATTCATATGTCGAGTCCTTGAAGACAAAGAAGTTGAATAAGGAGTTAGGTCTTGAGGTGTTAGATTCTGATAGAGAGATAAAAGTTTTGAGGGGATATGAGGCATCGACTGGTCAACTCAAGAAGGTAAAGGTTTCTTTAAGTGAGTAGTTGATTATCTTAGGTCGGGAAAAATGGTGAACTTGAATCCCGTGTGTCCTAGCTCGAAAGAGATCTCGAACATACTCGGGAGGTCAAGGTTACTTTATAGGATACATTTAAAAAGGTTGGAAATATGCTTCTCGGTCTCTCTTTGGGTAATGTTGATAGACTAGAGATAGGTTATGACAGTGTGTCTACTTTCTATGTTGCACCCGAGCCACTTCTCAAGTTTGTGATAGATCAATATGGCTCTCGACCTAACCCACCTAGGTATCTGTTTCCACATAGGAGAGCGCGTTCTAATAGTTTTGAGAGAGATGTTCCTAGACCCATTTATGTTTGTTCCCATTGTAAAAAGAGAGTACACCTCAGGTAATTTTGCTTTAATTGGCTAGTGTGTATCATAGGTTTTTACCTCGTTATGCTACTATAAATGTTCCCACACGTACACCCACTCACAATACTTCACATGCTCCTACATAACACATGAAAGATTTTGATCATTTTAGAGAGCAAGTTGAGTATTTAGTCAAAATTCACATGATTTGATGGATGTTTTTCATAGGATGTCACCACCTTTGGAAAACACCTTCGGACCTAATGGCTGAGGTTTACATTTTTTTTCTAGCATGGGATGATTTTCGTGATGATATTTTATGCCTATTGCTAGTTTGTACCACTTTTTCATTTATTTTTCCATTTTGATATTTTTTTCGAAAACCTCCAAAATATTTATTTTTTGGAAAAATACAAAAAGATTTTCTATGTTTTTGAGAAAAAATTAAAAAACCCAAAAAGATTTTATTTTGATTTTTTTTAGAAAAACACAAAAAGATTTTTGTATTTCTTTTTATGCCTTATATGGATAGTCATTTTGGATGACTAAGTCACAACATTATTCCATATCCATGTGATTATTTAATAGTGTTTTGAGACGATACATCATTTCACCCATGTGTTTTATAATGCTTGAAGTCATTAAGATGAGATTTGCAATAACTTTCTACATGTTTGAATCCTAGTATCCTTTAATACACATTTGCGTGGATTTATTTGGTTATTGAACTTGTCTAGCACATGTTGGTCGAAGTGTTTTCATCTCAATCCTGTCTTTAAAACGAATCAAATATGATAAAATTTGATAATAAAAGTAGTGCATGTAAGAATCGTTGCCAATGAGGAATATGTTTAATATGAAAAAATGATGAGTGAACACGTGAAAAGGCTATGAAAGGAGCAAATAACCTTTGTGTGAAATCCACCGTTTGAAAATAGCCAAAAAAAAGGGTGGCATTGTAAGAAGTAGCCAAGGCTAAAATAATTTAGTTTGAGGATCAGTCAAAAGAAAATAATTGAATAGAAATATATGATCATTATTATATTTGAGGGACTTTCGTTGGAAATATATCAATGGGTTTGCACGTCTTGACAAAGTCTTGAAAATGCATTACATAGTTTTAGAAGTTATTGGTGTGGAAATCATTTTAGACTTGATTTGTTGATTAGATTGAGTCGACATCATTTAGATTCCAATTTTTTACATCTAAGGACGATTTTGAGTTCATTCGTTATGAGTATACAGATTCATTGTGCACATATGCTATGTATATTTGAGTTGATTTTCCTATCAAATATGTTCACACACATTCATTCCGCTTCCACGATTTGGTTATCTAGGTGTAAATTCATGGTGTGTGTTATTTTTGTAAATTATTTTTTCTTGAAAATTTTTAAAAGTAAAAAAAAGAGTTTGTGAAATCCTTTTGAGTATATCCTTGAATGAGCGTAATTGATATATATATATATATTTGTTATGCTTATCGTGACACTCCGTATTTATTTCGTTTATTCTTTTCCATGCCTCTTTTGGACAAATAGAAATGGGGAGAAGAAATTATAGATTATGGGGGAATGATAGTTTGAATTATGGGGGGAGATTTGAGATTGGACTTGATTTGATTTGATCATTTATTGATTTGCTTGATTTGATTTATGCTTTATCTCATTTCAAACTCGATACGTCACGAAGGTATTTGTTTTGTTTAATGTGTTTGGACTTTAAATGTCATTTAGATAGCACACAAAAAGAAGCGCGAGGAAAGAAAAGAGATTAGATTTGATGAAATTTAAGTTGAAGATTTTTTTTTTGAAGACTTACAATTTTAATATCTTTCCACTTTTGGGTTCATGGGAGGGTATTAGATTTGTATATGCCATATGATTGATAATTCAGATATTTTTATTTTGTACAAGCATAGATATAGGGGGGATTTGTAAGGACATAATTTCCTTTGTCCTGATTTTACTTTAGTATGTCGTATACCGTTACAACTGTCGAAGGAAGCTAACGATTATTTGTTCAAGACGAAGGATACGAATATCAAGTCTCTTCAACAACGGACATCTACAAGATTGATTCTGGTAAGAATTGTGTTTAAGTTTCGAATTTGGTGTATGATAGTACTGGGGTATTTTCGAAACTGTTTTTTTTTTATCAAAATGACGCATTTTTCTAAGTCAAAATAATTTTTGGAAGACCTGTAAGTGTGCTTTTTTAAAATAATATTTTTCGCTTATGTCGTTCAAACGACCTCTTCGAACAACATCACATGTCGTTTGATAGGTTGCGAGATAAGTCGTTTCTTCGATGCTTCAAACAACCACGTACTCCCCATTTAATCAGGTCGTTTCTTAGGTCGCTTTTAAGGACATCTAAAGTCGTTCAAACAATATAAAGAAGTCGTTCGAACGACCTCCGTCTCCTCAAGAATTTTTATTTTGTTATAAATACCCGTTTTGGAAGTCGTTTTCATTTAGACTTTTAACAAACGAAAACTGCAAATTTGCAAAATTTTAATCTTCACTTTTAGGGCACAAAACTTTTTTTTATTCACGAAATCATCCCATATACCATGGTGAGTCATTTTGGAACCTAAAACACTTCTTGTCGAAGTTTCTCTTGTTGAGAAGGAGATCTCAACTGCTGAATTGATAGTTCTTGCGGGTGCTATTTGCTGACTACTGTGGTCATTGAGGATACTTGAGGGTATTCATTGCTGAAGAGGAGTTTGTAACACCCATATTTTTATGATTTTTACATATTGGATTGATTAAATTAAATATGAGAAATTAATTGATAATCAATCCGGATTAAAATAAATATTAACTAGCGAGATAAAAGTTAGTATTTGTTAGTGAGAACTTTATTGAATATTACTAAGCGAATAAAGTAAAATATAATTGTAGATATGATTGTGAAGTGATATAAATTATCGCGAGTGAGAAATGCGACAGCTATAAAAATTAAGTTGGGACGCGCGTGTCAGTCGTGTCAGGACTAAATTAAAGTAATTAAAGTAAATTATTTATAAGTAAACTGAATGATCATTTAGAGTGCACAATTGAGTCCGAAAGGGTCGAGATAGTGAGAAAATTCTACCCGAGGGTTTAGTTTGGGTCCTGGGGCAATTTTAGGCCTATCCGGCATCCCGGGAGGGCATTTTGGTAATTTTTATTTTGGGCATTAATTACCTACGAAATTTGGAGAGGTATTATGTCATTTACGTAAGGGATATTAGGGTTATCATTCACAAAATCCAAGGGGGATTTACAGAGGAAGAGGGAGAACCAATTTAGGAGTCTAAAGCCAAGAACAACCATCTTGCACCATTGCGACCACAGCCGCGTAGATCGGAGAATGTGCAGCACAACCATAACAACTACACCACCGGATAAGACCTTCAATTTTTACGCAAGTGTTTAAACTCTCTTAATTTAGAGCAATAATGGAAACCATGCTAGTGTAAGTTCAATTTGAATATGAATATGGTGTTTATTTGATGAAATTGAAGAGTTAGAGTAACTAAATAGAATCTGGAGATAATTAGGTTGAACACTTCTTGTATGTAGATTAGGAATCATGATTTCAGAATTCATTATGATGAACGAATATGTGGTATTCTTTAATGTGAATTTGAAGAACTAGGGTTTACTAAAGTAATTTGGGGATTTCAAAATTTACAAAGAGTTATGCATGATTTAATGATCCTAGATGGTTAGAAATCATTTGAATATATTAGAACATAGATTGGAATTGTTAGATTGGTGTTTGGGACGATTCGGTAGAGGTTTTAGTATCATTAATGGTGGGAAGAAGTAGTTTCAGGAGGTAGAAGTTGATCGAATCGGTTCGTTTTTCTACAGGACCAGATCGGTTCGTTTTTCTACAAATTCGGATCGGTCCATTTTTTGGTAGATTTCTGTATAGGATGGACCGAACCGATCACTCAGGATCGAATTGGTTCATTTTTTTGGAAAATTTATTTTACATTTAGATCGTGACTCCTTATGATATGTTAGTAGTATAGAAGTGGGATTAGCTACTGTAAAAGATACTTGGGATTATGAATCGCTTTAAATGAGGTATGATAGAGAGAACAATCGTAATAACATAATATCGGGAGTGGTGAGAAGTATACTGTATATGAATATGTACTTAGGTTGTGTATACCTAGTAATTGGAATAGGTTGCGTGAATACCTATATGATTGGTTTACTATGTGTATAACATACCTACGCTGCTTGCTATCGTGAGAGGTTATTTAGGAAAGTGGACAGTCTTCTCCGGATGAGCCCAATTGGGGGGATTTTAGATTTGGTACCTCAGAACATGGAACCTAGGTACGGGCTATCTG
This sequence comes from Sambucus nigra, assembly GCA_949130495.1. Classification (NCBI taxonomy): domain Eukaryota; kingdom Viridiplantae; phylum Streptophyta; class Magnoliopsida; order Dipsacales; family Adoxaceae; genus Sambucus; species Sambucus nigra. The sequence continues at coordinate 415,893,021 of OX422217.1, forward strand.
TGAGAATGATAGTGATGACGGTCATATGGTTGCGTAGGTGCGTGCGTAGCCCATAGACTTAGAACCATGTTCGCCTCCAATATGTGTGATTTTATTTCGATGATTCGTGAGTGATTCCGTATCACTAGTCCTTACTTAACACGAGATGTATCGGGACTTGATAGAAGAGTATGCATGCACCGCAGCAGAGTCTAGGGGTGCTGATATAGTATATATATAATATTGTGATAGTTATGTATATATGCTTGTAATATTATCTACTATGTAATATTTGTAGATAAAGAAGATGACAAATTCTTAAATAACCTAAGTATGTGAATCCTTAAATGGTTTTTGTGAAACTTATACTCGGGATAGTATATATAAGAACAATGCATAGTAATGGTAAGGGGGAATTACGGGATATTACTACAGATGATAAAAAGATAGTTATATCTACAAACTAGTTAGATGAGAATTATTAATAGAGTAGTTTAGCGTTACTTTAGGCGTGCACAATATTTGAGAGGCGAGAATCTCAAGTGAGGGTTCGAAAAGCTAACATGTGTTTTATATTTGCTTTACAGCATCTTTAAAATTACTTGCTAAATTCTTTTAAAATCTTTTACACTGGGGCTCTGTCCCGTCTCTTGCAAAAATCTCTTTTCTTGTGTATTAATTTAGGTGCTCAGCCACAGGGACCCTAGAGTTATACCATTGGATCTTTTGACGTACTGCAGCCATTGTGAACGTTGTAGGTCCTCACATTTAGATGCCTCCACTTCTATCCTTTCAGTTCTAGTATTTCAACTTCTCAGTTAGGGCATGTGTCGCCCATTCTCGATTTATTTATATCCGAGGAACATGCACTTATTTATTTAAGCATTTCCATTTCAGTTGGATTTATTATTATTGGTTTGGATTCTTATTCGACTGGGATGATTATTCCAGTTTATTATATTCAGTTAGATGATGTTTTACTCCTTAGTTAATTATGCATGAAAATGATGAATGTTTTAATAGTTTAAATTAATGGACTTATTATAATTCAATATAATGTTTTGACACTAGCTTAATTAATTATTTGGTGGTTAAAATGAAAATTATTTTTCGACGGTGATGCTAAAAATGAACCAACCGGATATTCCATTTTAAATTGCATAAAGGACTGGACACTCAGTATTTAATTGGGCGGGGTGTCACATGTGGTATCAGAGCATTAAGTTCTAGAGTCTTTTAGGATCTGTACGACTTACTATGCTTTCAGCTTAGTATTCCTTGATATAAAGCCCTATTTTTAGGATTATTGTATTCTTGATTATATGATTTTGTTTTCAGCTATATGAGATTTAATAACTGTAGACTTATAAATTCCTTCTTGTTTTAGATGCCTCCAAGACGTGCACCGAGGGACAGAAATGCCCAACTTGAGCCCCAGCCAGCACAGGCTCAGGGTACGATGAATGCTACAGAGGTTGCTACCATTGTTGCCCAGGTAGTTAATGTTGCTTTAGTCGTGGTTCAATAGGCTCCACCACCCGTACAAGTAGCAGCACCAGCTCTAGTACATGCGTTCGCTTTTGTTTGGGAGTAAGTCAGAGATGCCTTACAAAAGGCACACCCCCAGAGTTCCAGGGGAGTTCAGATGTTATGGTAGTGATCCAGTGGAAGAAGGACATCCAGCGGCACATGAGGATGTATGAGTGTACAGAAGAAGGTACTAACTACTTTCAAGCTAGTGGGAGAAATGCTACAGTGTTGGGAGTCCACTACTACCGCAGAGGAGCGCGATTCAATGAGTATAAAAGACTTCTGGGTGTGGTTTGACCGCAAATATTTTCCTTCCGCCGTTCAGACTGAAATGAGGCAAAAACTACTTAACCTCACCCAGAAGGGGAAGACTGTGGTGGAGTACAAGGAGGAGTTTACTAGATTGGTGAACTTGGTACCAGCAGAGGTTCCCACTAAGGAAAAGAAAATTCAAATGTTCATGGATGGTCTAACCTGGAGGATTCGACAGTATCTTCTGGGTAACTTTTCCTTACAGTCCTACACAAATGTACTTAATGCAGCTTTGTTACACTGTCAGGACCACCATGTCCATGTCAAGGGGAGAAAATGTGGAGGGGTATCTAGCCAGCAGGGTAGAACTGGTGGGGGTAGTGACAGCGGGGCACAAGCAGCTCAAGGTCAACATAAGCAGGGTGAGCAGGGTTCCCATTAGGGGGATTCTGCTAAGCAATTCAGATCAGGAGGTTTTCGCTAGGGATAGGGAGGTTTAAGGCATGGCCACCAGGGACAGCAAGACCATCCGGGCTAACAGCATTTTCAGCAGGGCTAAGGGAGAGGTGGCAACGTTCAACAGGGCTGGGGTCAGCAGGGTCAGAGGGGAGGAAACTTTATCAGTAGGTGCTTCGTTTGTGGCAACACTGGTCATAAGCGTCAAGACTGTCCACATAAGGATAAGGCCTTGCAGCAGCAGTAGCAGGGTGCTTGTCAGAAGCCCCAACGACCGATGTTATATGACGCTCTCCCAGCGCCACTGCCATTCCCAACTTTGCCTGCCATTCTAGCGGCCCCGATTCAGCAGGGAAAACTTCAGTATGAGTGTGTTTACAATAGCCACTAGGTAGTAGCTCCACAGGCTCCACCCACAGTTGAGGGTACGTTTTTTATCCATGGGTCTATGGGGCGTATTTTATTTGACATGGGAGCCTCACACTCGTTCATATCCACTAGTTTTGCATGGGCTCCAGGGTTATTAGACACAACCGACGGTACAGTGACTTGTGTAAACTCACTACTGGCTAGTGGGTCATTGATTTTATTTATATGCCGGGGTGTAGGTATAGTGATTGGGAGTCTTATATTACCTCTCGATATGCTTATTTTACACATGTCTGAGTACGATGCTAGTATTGGGATGGATTGGCTAGTCGCATATAGGACCATGATGGATAGCTTCAGTAGGAGAATTATTTTTGCTATCCCAAGTCAGGAGATGTTTATAGTGGTGATGATTTACCCTTAAAGAGGATCGTCCACTCACTTATTTTATATAAAGGAAGAGACCTCTATGGGATTTACGATTTCCCTTGCTTCGATTCTAGTTGTTCATGAGTATGCCAATGTATTTCAGGATATACCTAGACTACCACCAAGTTGAGAGAGAGAGTTCGTGATTGATTTAGCACCGGGAACATGATACATAGCTCGTGCATCGTACCGTATGGATCCTATTAAAATGAGGGAGCTACGTGATCAGATTGAACAAATGTTGGGACATGGTTTCATTCGGAGGAGTACCTCACCTTGGGGTGCCCCAGTTCTGTTTATGAAGAAGAGGGATGGATCCTTGAGATTATGTGTGGATTATCGGGAGTTGAATAAAGTCATGATATGGAATAAGTAACCATTGCCTCGAACCGATGACTTATTTGATCAGTTGAGAGGAGTAACATTCTTCTTTAAGATAGATTTGAGATCGGGATACCATAAGCTACGTATCAGGGAGAAAAACGTGTCTAAGACTGCCTTTCTGACGAGATATGATCCTACGAGTTTCGAGTTATGTCATTTGGGCTAACCAACGTGCCGACAGTATTTATGGACTAATGAACAGGGTGTTCAGAGAGTTCTTGGATCAGTTTGTTATTATCTTTATAGGCGACATCCTAATTTATTCACGGACCGAGGAGGAACATGCTGAGCATCTACGTTAGGTTTTGTAGACTTTACGAGAGAATGAGTTGTACGCTAAACTTGAGAAATGTGGATTCTAGCTATGACTGGTGCAGTTTAGGGGGCATATTATATCCGAGAGGGGGATATTAGTGAACCCCAGTAAAGTGTCAGCAGTAAGGGAGTGGGGACAGCCCACGATACTAACGGAGGTGCGGAGTTTCTTGGGGTTAGCCGGTTATTACAGATGGTTCATTCGAGGATTCTCGAAGATTACGAGTCCATTGATTAATTTGACTCATAAGCGCGCACCGTATATTGGGGATGATGTGAGTTAGTTAGCGCTTGATGATATGAAGGACATGCTGACTTCAGTACCCGTACTAGCGGTCCCCAAGGCAAGAGTGGAGTACCTTGTTTACACTGATGCATTGTTACAGGGGCTTGGTGAAGTATTACAGTAGGAAGATCAGGCTGTAGCATAAGCTTAAGTCTCACGAGAAGAATTTCCCCACCCACGACTTGGAGTTCGCAGCAGTCTTGTTTGCACTTTGAATTTGGAGACATTATCTATTGGGAGAGAAATTTCACCTGTTCATATATTATAAGTCATTGCAATACTAATTCACTCAGAGAGAGTTGAATATGCGTCAGCGCAGGTGGCTTGAATTTGTGAAGGACTACCAGTTTGAGATCCAGTACCATCCGGGGAAGGCTAACGTAATTGCTGATGCGTTGAGCCATAGGTCAGTAGGTGAGGTGGTCGAGGCATGAAAGCGAAATGGAAGGAGTTGGGACATTAGGATGTAGTGGATCGATCATTCATGTATGTTATGACAGTTACACCCTAGATTGTGATGAGGGCTCTACAGGCCCAGGTAGCGGATCCATTTTGTTAGAAGAGGATTTAACACCTTCTGGCAGAGGGAGCAGAGTCTTATTCAGTGAGTTATGAGGGAGGCTTAAGCTTCAATGGACATCTGGTTGTTCCAGATAGGGAGGATCTTCGAGATACGGTGATAACAGAGTCGCATGGATCTCGATTTATGGTACATCCCGACGGGGATAAGATGTACCAAGATATGAGGCGACAGTATTGGTGGATTGGCATGAAGAGAGACATTGTTGAGTTCGTCTCAAAGTGTGCCACTTATGAGTTAGTCAAGGTGGACCATCAGAAACCAGGAGGGATTCTTCAGCCATTGGAGATCTCGATGTGGAAATAGGAGAGCATTTCCACGGATTTTATCACAGGGTTACTTACTTCTCAGAGTGGTCATGATTCTATATGGGTGATTGTGAATCGATTCACATGGGTAGCCCACTTTTTTCCAGTACGGACGGATTACACGAAAGATCAGTATGCCTAGATATTCATCGCTGAGATTGTGAGATTACATAGAGTGCCCCTTGATATCGTGTCAGACCGGGATAATATTTTTGTGTCTAACTTTTGAGAGAGGTTTCAGGAGGCTATGGACACCGAGTTACAATTGAGTATAACTTAACACCCGCAGACTGATGGGCAGACCGAGTGCACTAGTCAAATGCTGGAAGATATGTTGCGTATGTATGTCCTTGATTTTAGGGGAGGTTGGAAGCAGTACCTTCCACTGGTGGAGTTTGCTTATAATAATTCCTATCAGTTAATAATTGGCATGGCCCCATTCGAGGCTTTATATGGTAGGCCTTATCGTTCTCCTGCGTGTTGGTTAGAGGCGGGGGATAACAAGCTACTAGGGATGGAGATAATACAGGACACCAAAACCAGTATTGAGATGATTCGGAGTTGTATACGGGTAGCTCAGGACAGACAAAAAATCTACACCGATGCCAAGAGGTTCTTTCGGGAGTTCTCTGTGGGGGATCACGTTCTTCTATGAGTTTCTCCTATAATGGGGATGATACAATTTGGGAAGAAGGGGAAGTTGGAACCGAGGTATGTGGTGCCATTTTCCATTATCGAAAGGATTGGACTGATTACATACAGATTGGGATTGCCGGAGCACTTGCATTGTATACATGACGTGTTCAATATTTATTCACTTAGACAATATCTTCAGGATGAGTGGCTTACACTCATATTGCATTGGAACAGATTGATTTACAACCTGAAAATTCATATGAGGAGAAACCGGTGGCTATCCTAAACCATAACGAGAGGAGATTGAGGTCTAAGGTAGTGCCATTTATGCATGTTTAGTGGGCGCACCATAATGTCGAGGAGTCTACTTGGGAAAGCGACGATGAGATGCGCGAGAAATATCCAGAATTATTTATACCAGGTATACTATCTTTTTACAAATTTCGGGACAAAATTCCGTTGTAAAGGGGAAGTATGTAACACCCCGTATTTTTATGATTTTTACATATTGGATTAATTAAATATGGTAAATTAATTGATAATTAATCCAGATTAAAATAAATATTAACTAGCGATATAAGAGTTAGTATCTATTAGCGAGAACTTTATTGAAAATATTACAGGGGCGAATAAAGTAATATATAATTGTGGATATGATCGTGAAGTGATATTTATTGTCGCGAGTGAAAAATACGGCAGTTATAAAAATTAAGTCGGGATGCAGGTGTTTGTCGTGTCGGGACTAAATTAATGTAGTAAAAGTAAATTATTTATAAGTAAACCTAATGGTCATTTTGAGAGCACCATTGAGTTCGAAAGGGTCGAGATAGTCAAAAAATTCTACCCGGGGGTTTAGTTTGGGTCCCGGGGCAATTTTAGGCCTAACCGGCATCCCGGGAGGGCGTTTTGGTAATTTTTATTTTTGGGCATTCATTACCTATGAAATTAGGAGAGGTATTATGTCAGTTAAGTAAGGAATATTAGGGTTATCATTCATAAAATACAAGGGGGAGTTACAAAGGAAGAGGAATAACCAATTCTAGGAGTCTAAAGCAAAGAACAACATCTTGCACCACCGAGACCACCACCGCGTAGATCGAAAAACGTCGAACACAGCCATACCAACTACACCAATGGATCATACCTTCACTTTTAAGGCAAGTGTTTAAACTTTCTTAATTTAGAACAATAATGGAACCCATGTTAGTGTAGGTTCAATTTGAATATGAATATGGTGTTTATTTGATGAAATTGAAGAGTTTATGTAACTAATTAGAATTTAGAGATAATTAGGTTGAACTCTTCATGTATGTAGATTAGGAATCACGATTTGAGAATTTATTATGATGAACGAATCATAAAATTTTGGTATTCTTTAATGTGAATTTAAAGAACTAGGGTTTAATGAACTAATTTGGGGATTTCGAAATTTACTAAGAGTTATGCATGATTTAATGATCCTAGATGATTAGAAATCATATGAATATATCAGAACATCAATTAGAATTGTTAGATTTGTGTTTGGGATGATTTTGTTGAGGTTTTAGTATCATTAATGATGGAGAGACGTAGTTTGAGGATATTGAAGTCGATTGGATCGGTTCATTTTTTTATAGGACCGGATCGGTTCATTTTTCTACAGGGCCGGATCGGTTCATTTTTCTGCAAATCCAGATCGGTCCGTTTTTTTGTATATTTCTGTAAAGAACGGACCGGATTGGTTCATTTTTTTGGCAAATTTATTCTACCGTTAGATCGTGACTCCTTATGATATGTTAGTAGTGTAGAAGTGGGATTAGCTACTGTAAAAGATACTTGGGATTATGAATCGCTTTACATGAGGTATGATAGAGAGAACAATCGTAATTACATAATATCAGGAGTGTGGTGAGAAGTATACTTCATACGAATATGTACTTAGGTTGTGTATACCTACTAATTCGAATAGGTTGCGTGAATACCTACATGATTGATTTACTATGTGTATAACATACCTACGCTGCTTGCTATCGCGGGAGCTTATTTAGGAAAGTGGACAGTCTTATCCCGATGAGCCCAAATGGGGGGATTTTAGATTTGGTACCTCAGAACATGGAACCTAGGTACGGGCTATCTGTAAGAATGATAGTGATGACGATCATATGGTTGTGTAGGTATGTGCGTAGCCCATAGACTTTGCACCATGTTCACCTCTAATATGTGTGATTTGTATTTTGATCGTTCGTGAGTGATTCTGTATCACTAGTCCTTACTTGGTACGAGATGTACCGGGACTTAATAGCAGAGTATGCATGCACCGCAGCTGAGTCTAAGAGTGCTGATGTAATATATATATAATATTGTGATAGTTATGTATATATGCTTGTAATATTATCTACTATGTGATATTTGTAGATAAAGAAGATGACAAATTCTTAAATAACTTAAGTATGTGAATCCTAAAACAGTTTTTGTGAAACTTATACTCGGGATAGTATATATAAGAACGATGCATAGTAATGGTACGGGGGGAATTACGGGATATTTCTACGGATGATAGAAAGGTAGTTATATCTACAAACTAATTAGATGAGAATTATGACTAGAGTAGTTTAGCGGTACGTTAGGCGCGCACAATAGTTGAGAGGTGAGAATCTCAAGTGAGGGTTCAAAAAGCTAACATGTGTTTTATATTTTCTGTACAACATCTTTAAAATTACTTGCTAAATTGTTTCAAAATATTTTACCCTCGGACTCTGACCCGTCTCTTGAAAAAATATCTTTTCTTGTGTATTAATTTAGGTGCCCAGCCACAGGGACACCAGAGTTAGACCATTGGATCATTTGATGTGCTGCAACCATTGTGAAAGTTGGAGCTCCTTGCATTTAGACGCCTCTACTTCTATCCTTTCAGTTCTGGTATTTCAACTTCTCAGTTAGGGCATGTGTCACCCCTTCTCAGTTTATTTATGTCCGAGGAACATTGTACTTATTTATTTCAGAATTTCCATTTCAGTTGGATTTATTATTATTGTTTTAGATTTTTATTCGATTGGGACGATTATTCCAGTTTATTATATTCAGTTGGATGATGTTTTATTCCTTAGTTAACTATGCATGAAAATGGTGAATGTTTTAATAGTTTAAGTTAATGGACTTAATATAATTCAATAAAAAATTTTGATACTAGCTTAATTAATTATTAGGTGGTTAAAATGAAAATTGTTTTTCGACAGTGATACTATGAATGAACCAACCGGATATTTCGTTTTAAATTTTATAAAGTACCGGGCACCCGATATTTAATTGGGCGGGGTGTCATAGAGTTGTGGCTCTTGAGGTTCTTACGGGAATCTTTGCTGGTGCTAGGCTGTGGTCAATGTATATTGTTTGTAGGAGATTCATTATAGATTTTATTATGTAATTGTAAGTTGCGATTTATGTTAGATAGTGAAATGAAAGTGTTTACCTTAAAGGTTTTTTTTTTGTTGAAACTTATTTGTCGCTTGATTTGTGATTGCATGTTTAATTTATCCATGTAGATACATGATTAGGGTTTAATAAAATTTGGATTGCATATTGACTCCAATTACATAAGTTTTAAATTGAAAATTTGTGCATTAAATAAATAGTCGATATCATGCATCCTCAAATTGGTATCAGATCTTTAGCTCGGGATTTTTTGCACTCCACAAATTAATCGCAAAACTTTATCAAACTAAGCTTTAGCCATAAGTGACAAATAAAGTTGAACTTAATGAACAAAATAAGCACAATGCACACAAGCCTAGAATATTAATGGGTCTGCAAATTAATAGCACCATGACAAAATAAGCATACTAGGATTTATTGTGCAAACCCGTTAATCTTGAACTAAACTCCTTCAAAAGATAAACATATTCATATTTCATATTCTATTATTTTCTTTTCTTTTGTAAGATTAGACAAACTAAACTGTTTTGGTCCATTTTTGGCAAACTTTGTTCTTTTTATGACCTATATGTTTTTTTGGGCTCTTTTCAAACGGTGGCTTTCACGATGAGTCAACCTGTCTATCGCAACCCTTTTTCATGTTCACTCATATTTTTTTCAATACTAGATAAACTCTCATGGAAAACTATTCTTACAGGCACAAACTCCTCATAGTCACAAAAACAAGTATAAGACAAAATTGATGGGAGAACATATCACCAAGATCAAATATACATAGTGAAGTCAAAATCCATTAAGCTCGTACATGTGTGTGTAGAGGCATATACAAAGTCGAATCCATAAAGCAAATCAAGTTTAAAACAAATCCATAACTTGGTTAAGGTCAATCTAAGCATCTAAAGTCATAACCAAATGTCCTAGCCGTATGGAAATTGCTAAGTGAATTGGATTCAAACACACCAATATGCCATACCTATTATGTAAAAATAAAATACACAAAACTAAAAAATCTTTTTATATTTTTTATAAACTTTATCAAAATAAAAGATTTTTCTATTTTTCAAATATGACTCAATAAAAGAATGCGAATACAAAATATACACAGGTCATAACACTAGCAAACATATATCATGAAGCGCAACTAGACTATGACAAACAAAATATGCAAGTAATCAACGATAAGAGATAGCATGTAAAGAATCATATGCAAGCATGTGAGAATCAACCAACCAAACATTTAGCATCTCCAAAATGGATTTCCTAATCCAAATAGGTGTATAACTAATGTGAGGAGTTTTGGGAACCGACAAGATACTGAACTTCAACGTCCTAGGGTCTTTTTTAAGATCATTGCAAAAATGCTTAAGGTGACCTTTCCTACTGTAATGTGTGCATGTGTAAACATGACGAGGAACGAGAATTTTGGGTTGACCTTTTCTAACACCCTGGGATGTGGTTGACCCTCTAAAATAAACTATGGTTTTGGCTTTAGCAAGGAAAGCATTAGAAATAGAGATGCCAGAACCATCACTACTTGAGTTTTTGAAATCATCTTTTAACTTCAAAATTCTAGACTCGAGCACTAAATTAGACTGCTCAAGATTAGGGACTCCTTCTTTAAATCTTTAATTACCAACTTATCTCTAAGAGTCTTTTCTCGTGCCTTAAAATCATTTATTATTTTTTCATTATCCTCAATAGCACTACCACAAGCCCTAGAATTCTTAGATCCGTTTAATTCTCTTTCTAAAAATCGGACTCTATCGTCACTCTCTTTCTTGGACAATTCTAAAATTTTAAAATCATGATCCATGTACACAAGTTTCTCAAGAAAGAAACCTCTTTGACTTTGAACTGTTTACAAAAGATCCATAGCATATTTAAAACGAGAATTTTCTTTTTCAAGAATTTCAATTCTCTTAGAAAACTTCCAATTCATACAATTTAAGTCATCAAAACTATGGGGAATCTATCGAGGGAAAAACTAAACCACCCAAAAATCACTAAACAAGGATCTAACACAATAACTTAGTGCAACTTGCTCTAATACCAATTTGAGAAATATGGTATCAGAAGGAAAAACTCTAAGAATTAGGATCACATGATAACTTAGTGCGACCTGCTCTGATACCAATTTGAAAAGGTAGTACACATGCTCTGATAATAATTTGAAAATGCTGGTAACTATGCTCTGATATCAATTTGTGAGAAATGTATCAGAGCGGGTTACACCAAGTTATTATGTGATCCTAATTTTTTTGAGTTTTTCCTGCTGATACCATTTCTCACAAAAGTATTATGGATAATAATAATACCTACACCATTGACGTCAAAGGCAGTAGTGATTCATTGTGAGTTACCTCGGTGGAAGCTAGGGGAAAAAGTAAACCATTATTAGTCTGAGATTTTATTGACTCATCTTGGAAGGGAGGTCACACCACCAACACTCATGATGTAAGGGAGTAAGTACTAGGGGTCTCTCCATTACAATCTCACTAGAAGAGTCGGGGGTACGAACTAACACTAATGATTCACTAGAGGATGACAAAAACCAAGACTTGAAGACAAGATTGGCTCAACAAAAATACTTAGAGCAACACCCTACCAAAGAAAGAAATGTACTTATTAGAGCCAACTTCGCACTTGTGTGATAAAGTGAATGATTAGTTCGAAAGAAAATAAGATTAATGTTATCATTTCAATAGCATGAATAAATGAAGGTGGAGAACAATTATCCATTCGTGAACACCAACATCATCTTCACGATGTTCACTTGAAAAAGGACTAGATAATACGAAGGCCCTAGAATTCTTCTTCACAAGTCTCATATTACATCCACTACGAGAATCCACAAGATAAACGATAGGTGGTGGAACGACCAGTACATAATTTAAATCTCCGATGCATTATGAGGATGGGCACTAACGAGACCAGTGATAACATCTCCGAAAGTGATAATTCATTATTTTATAGAACAAAACAATTGGGACACAATAACTACCACATGCTCTCTCAAACTTGTATTAATGGGGTGGCTTTGTTGACTAGTATATTGGAAGGTTGTGCGGCACTAGAGCGAGCCCGTTTGACCTCATGAGAATAATCACCAACCGATGTTCTTACATTAGAAGAAGCTGACCTCTTACGGGAAACTGACTTGGTAGTAGGAGCATGAGAAGTAGAGGCAATAATCTTATTTTTCATCTTCTTCTTGGGAACTGTAAAACAAGTATGAGATATTAAGGGAGGTATGATGGTGTTAGTTTCTTGCCCTCTCTAATACCCGTATAAGATTTTTTTGGACCATTTTGGAATTCCTAATGTGTCTGGGAAATAACAAGAAGCAAAAATATTATAGTTTTACACTACATGCGACTTCTAGGTATCCCCTACGAAGAAAAACTCATGAATTTATTTAAGACGACCTATTTCTCGGTAGGTCAAACTATCAGTTTTCTTCCCTCCATAGTCCCCCGCACAAGATATTTTTGGACCATTTTGGAAATTCGAATGCATCAAGTCATTAATTATAAAATCAAATTCTACAGTTTTACACTACGCGCAATACCCCACGTAGAAAAACTCATGAATTTGTTTAAGATGACCTATTCTCGGTAGATCAATTCGTCATTTTTTGCCTTCCATAATCCCCCGCATAAGATATTTTTGGACCATTTTGGCAGCCCTAATGTGTCATAGAAACAATTAGAAAATCAAACGTTATATTTTTACATTACGCACGACTTCTAGGTATCATCTCCGAAGCAAAACTCATGAATTTTTTGAAAATGACCCTCGGTAGGTCAAACTTTAGGGCTCCGAATGCATAAGGAGAGCAATTATAAACAAAAATATTATAGATTTACACTATGAGTGACTTCAAGGTATCTCCTCAAAAGCAAAACTTGTGAATTCGTTGAAGACGACCAATTTCCCTGAAGGCCAAACTGTCAATTTCGTGCCATCCGTAGTCCCATACAAGATATTATTGGACCATTTTAGGACTCCGAAAATGTCTTAGAAACAAAAAAATAAAAATATCATAGTTTTACACTACACACGACTTCTAGTTATCTTTTTCGAAGTAAAACTCGTGAATTGTTTAAAGACAACCTATTTCCTAATAGGTCAAACTGTCAGTTTCTTTCCCTCTATAGTCCCCCCCATACACAATATTTTTGGACCATTTTGGGATTTCGAGTGAATAAATTCAACAAATAGAAAATAAAATGTTATATTTATACCTTAAGCATGACTACTAGTAATTCCCTCTGAGGCAAAACTCGTGAGTTATTTTGAAGAGGACCTATTTCTCTGTAAATCAGACTGCCAATTTTTTGCCCTCCTTAGTCCCCCATACAAGATATTTTTGGACCATTTTGGGACTCTGACTGCATCAAGGAAATAATTAGAAATAATTTTTTTATAGTTTTACAATACGAGCAACTTCTAGGTATTCCCTCTGAAGAAAACTCATGAATTTATTAAAGATGGCCTATTTCCAGATAGGTCAACTTTTTAGTTTCTTGCCCTCCGTAGTCCCCCGTACAAGATATTTTGGGACCATTTGGGGAATTTAAATGCATCAGGTCAATACTTATTGGGAAATTGGTCGTCTTCAAAAAATTTACGAGTTTTGATTCTAAGGGAATATCTAGAAGTCACGCGTAGTGTAAAACTACGATGGACTCAAATAGCTAAGCATTCTCATGAAGTAGTCCTTGTTGCCAAATAAATACACACGAAGATAGTGCTCCAATCGAGCCCCTTTTGTTGATGTCTCCATCGATGAGTTGCAATTTGAAAGGTTCACAATGGGAGAATATTTGGAAGACATTGAAATGGAGGATAAAATAGGGAAGAACTTCGAACACAAGAAATAAGACATCATAGAGAAAAGGTTATTTTTTTTCTTTGTAGAAAAAAAAAGAAAATATATGTCGAAAACATATATTTTGAAATGAAAAAGGAGTTCGGCTTACATAAGTTAGGGGACTAAGTAAGGGGAAAGTTTGTTCACATGCCAACCTAAGTCACTGAGAAGTGCCACAATGACGCCATTAATAAAACATCCTTGTAGGTAGACGTTTAATTATCACACGTGGTTGTGGGAAGAGGCAAACAAGGGGAAACAACGACTGACATAATGTTTAAAAATAAATAAGAATTGATTTCCCCGATACCCGTTATAGTACAAAATGATGAGATCAAATAGTGCCATTAACCCAGTTTCAAAGTCGAGTGTTTTGTACACAAAATCATTGACATAATAATTTTTTGTACGAGGGGGGAAATGTAAGAGGATCTAACGATGAACCTATAAGGTAAAATAATTATTAAGGATAATTATGATTAAGTAGGACATACGAAGAAGAGGGAGTTAAGAGCACCTTTGAAGTATGAAAACTTAGTATTTGTAAGAGATCCTTCAATATCATTAATAAACTAGACATTGGGATCTCAAGAGGGACCTAAAATAGAGTATAAGGAATAAGGCAACATTAAGTTACAAACTTTACCATTCTGAGCACAAACAAATCACCAAGGTATATCATACAACTCCATGTTGAAGGTCAATCTCATACACCTTCCAGGCATTTTTTAAGTACAATTTTTTTGTGCCAAAACAAAGGATGTGTTGGGTTTACATACAATCAAAGACCTGACCAAACCTCACACGTCAAATCAGTTATATACCTTAGAGTGATGATAGGTAGCTCAACCATACTGCCTAGCATGCAGGTGTTAGGAGGCAACGTGGTAATTCCATCGACATTTCCATCGCATTTGATGCATTTGACATGTTAGGTATGGTTAGAGCGATTGAGCATTAAATTCTTCTTAGGGATTAGACTAGCTCAAAAAATCTATAAAAAGCAACTTGCATTCAGCATTTAAGGATAAGCTTTTACTCCCATAGAAACACATTTTACATGGATCATTCCAACCAAATCATTGGATATTTAGTCATTCCTCACATTTATTTCACCAAGAACAAGCTAGTGTTTTTTTTGCATACTTATTGTGCTTGAGAGTTATTGTTCTCTCTCCCTCTAAATTAGCACCATCGGAGACCTTTTCAACCACTTTGTATTATTTTTATCTTCAGCCTTATCGCTCATTCTCGTAAGTTATAACAAGATACTTATTTGAGACAATTAATCATATATGCTCCGACCATTAACAGTGGTTTACGTCTCATGTTCATTTATTAAGTACCTAAAAATTGACTATTGTCTTACAACATCCTTGTGTAATTAGAAAACTTGTTGCATATGTTGGGACAAGTATTATGTGCTTCGCAATAGTTTTTCAAAACTGAGCAAACTTTTCTCTAAAATGCGACGTAATTCACAGCAGTAAAGTAAACCTTTATGTTAGTGAAGTGCCTTTTCTGCTAGTCATGGAGTATTTATTTTCTCATATATTTTCCCCTGACATACGCGTCACCTCGGTCGTTAAAGCATTGTATCAACAAGGGAGCTGCAAAAATCTTACAGGAAAATCTGTTTGAGATCTTTTTGGTGAGATTTGATTTTTTTGCCATATCTTATTGGGTAAACTGGCTAAGGTTGTAAAAGAACCAAGATACTTGAGCTCGACTCATAATTATTCGAGAAAAATATCATTTAAGACAAGTTCAAAAAATAAACGAGTCAAGCTTGAACATATTTCTAAGATAGTCTTCTTATTAAGTTCGACCTAGATTCAAAATGATTACTAATATTAATGGGTATTAAAATTGTAAGTGACTTTAGACACATAGGTGCTCCCCTCTCGACCTCAGACGAGTAAAAGGATAGAAGTTTTAAATTATGAGACAATAAATTAAAGTGGTTAGGACATCAAGATGGGGCCTTGTGTCCACTGCCAAATGTGGTTACTAGTTTATTAGATTATAAATGAGTTGTTACAGTCTATGTGATCCCTTGAGCATTGGTAAAGGGAGTCTAAGGTCTTGCGTCCTTTATCAGCAATTCAAAGGACCTTAGGAAGTGACTAATTTACTTATCTAAGGGTTCCTAAGTATTAATTTAGGTCTCAACAAGATAGACAAATTATTTAATGACTGAAAATCATTCAGGTTACCAATATAAAGTCACAACAGTTGGCTGTGAGTATGAAATGAAGAATAAAACACTTGGAAATGCTTAGAACTCTTGATTCTCTCCACGTATGATTGCTTGAACATGTATTCATCCTTCAACCATCATCCTATTTATAGGCAAACTCCAGTAGAGATAATGAGTGGACTGTCACAGTATGGTTATGGCACCTTTGAGGTCTGACGATGTCAGTAAGGGGGTAGAGTGTCAGGTAAAGTATTTACAGATAGTGTAAGGTGGTTGTTAGTAGCATTAAATGCTGATGGAATCATTCAATGCAAGTGGAGTTAGGAAGTGGCGGTAGGTGGAATAGTGCTTTATTTTTCACCTACCCAATAAACTGGTTGTAGGTGCTCTGCTGGAGGATTGGGAGTTCGGGAACTACTATAAAATTGCCATAGGTTGTAATTGAGATGTTATGCAACTATTCACCTTTGTTTCGAGGGTTATATGACCTTGAGAGGTTATTTATCTTCAGTATGAGGTCTATTTTGGGCGTAAGATCTGGTAGAACACTCCTACCGAGGTCTTTGAGCAAGGTTGAGGAGACATGTTGGAATGATTGACCATAAGAAGAAGGGACTGAGGCATGCTATAATAACGTAGCCTTTTCTTGAGTGCGACAGGGGCTCGATGGCTAAAGAACCATCTATCTGAGATCAGAGGTGATCCATAGGGACTCTTCTCTTTCCTGTGGATCCTCGAGGGTCTTGAGGGCCCTCGAAATATTAAGTGTAAAATAGGGTGTCATCAGTATCCCCTCGTTGCGTCTTTCAAAGGTTGCAAAGTGAAACATTTATCTCATTTGCAAGTTAAGGATAAGGTCCAAACTATCCACTGAGATTCTCAACATGATTATATTGAATTCGTAAGGCACTTGCACGTGGGCATAAACGGGTGTTGATGAACAAGGGTATTCATGCGATTGAGGGGATCGAGGCATTTGATTTTGGAGGGTTTTGTAGACTGGTGCTCTAGGCCTCAGAGACTACAAAAGGGCCTCTTGGACTGGGTTGATTTTTCATTGTTTGCTCCAACTATTTTATTCTCTCTTAAATTTCTTTGATCAAGCACAAACCCTTTTCCTTTCCAACCATATCTGTTGACAACATCTCTACGTCTAAAGTCTTAATCCCCAAGCCCCTGTCCTCTGCTGGGCCTCATATTTCTCCGTCATCCAGTGTGGAGCGAAAGGTTGAGACCTCTGCTCGTCCACCTAATGGGTTTATTCCAACAGGAATAAATGTGATGAGATATTATGGGGTTTTTAACCCTGACTTTATAAGTGGGGTTCATACAAATTCACGAATTACAAATCAGGATTTGGTGGAGATCCAAAAAAACTATCAAATCCCTGAGATTCTGAGGGTCGATGGGCCTGTAGAGAGGGCTAGCTCAATGGTGGCTCATCACGTGTGCTTCAACGAGTGCTTCCTTTAGTATGGGTCTAGATGCCCATTGACCTTGCCATTAGTGAGGATTCTAAAAGTTTTATAATCCCTACTCAATTGGTTGCTATCTCATGGAAAACTTTGATGGCCATAATGTTGGCCTTCATAGAGTCTAGCAGAGGCAAGTGTGATGTACCCCTGACCTAGTTCTTCAAATTATAGAGGGTATAGGAGCAGAAGGAGGTACATTGTATGGAGTATATAGTCCCTAGGCCCAACGTGGTGGCCTTTTCCAAGAACAAGCACAACACCCCCCAAAGTGGAAGGATTTTTTTTTTTTTTGGGGGGGGGGGGGGAGCTTGGGACAACCCAGATCCTGCTAAGATCATCAGATACCCTACTCTTTAGTGTGCCCCTTTGACAGTAAATAACTAGAAGTTTCACTTTTCCCTTGGAACTCAGGTTGACCTCTGTTTTGGGAATTAAGACTTTTTTTTTTATCTTCGAACCCACCATGTTAGAGCTGAATAAGACTATTAAGGCCCTGAAGTTGTCTTCTACCCCTATGGATATTTTGGTTACATCCAGACATCTTTTTAACTATCGATTTGGGCCTAGTCCCAAACCTCTAGTGTTTGGAGGAGCCCCTGAAGTCCCTAGAATTGTGGTAATGGACAAGATGGGGTCTGAACCCTAATTTTTGGTACCTTGGAAGAGGAAAGCTTCCATTAAAGCTCCCATTAGGTTCATGGAGCTTTTAAGGGTGAGGACTATATGCCTAGAGGGAAGGCTGAGCTCCCAAGGACCAAAGGAGTCTTTACCTTAGCCAATGAGCCCATTCTTCATGAATCTGATTGTTCTACTTGTAAGTGCCTTTTTCTTTTCTTTTTTTATGTTATTCTTCCTATTTCTAGCCCTCTGAAAAAAATCATTAACTTGTTTTTGGTCTAGTAGATGAATGGGAAGACTGGAGGATAACCCAGAGGCTTGGCTAAGATATTCCTGCAGAGGCTTTATCCAGTGGGAAGAAGAGGACTAAAACCATTAAATGCCTAAAGTTTAGTACTTCTGTGAATATTCATATTCCTCTGGTCCAATTGGTTGAGGATGTAAGTATAAATTTTTAACATAGTCAATTTATATGTATTTTAGCTTTATTCCGTATTTGGAAAAAACTCGTTAAGTTATAGGCTAGGACTTGAGTTATTGATCATTTAAGATTATGACGTGGTTTCTTGAAGACGTAGCAGCGAAGTTAAAAGATCTACATCATTGTGTTGTGTTTAGTGTTATGTTTCGTCTTCACATTTAGAGTATCTTTCAGATATGGATTTGTACATATTTTGATCCATCTATATTTTATTTTGGGGTGTTAGGATTTTATAAAACTATTTTTGAATTTTTTTAGAATGATTTTATCCTTTTTATATTTTTTAGAAGATAACATATTTTTTTGAAAAGTTTTTAGAACGACTCGGGGTATATCATTCGAACGTGATATGGTACCTCCTTTAATTTTGAACGAATAAACTTTAGCCCTCGCTGGAATCTCATTGGATAACTTATTGGATACATGTTCGAATGAGATGTTATTTTTCATTCGAACGAGGTCAAAAGTCATTCGAACGAGGCTGAGAATTTTTGTAGAATTCGAGATTTTCCAAACTACTTTTCATCCTTATCTTGATTTTGTAAAACCTCCTATATATAAGAGTCTGGAGTAACATTTTATTGAGAGAGAAATTCTTATGTTTTGAGTTCCCAATTTCTAGTAAAAAACTCTCCGATTTTACCCACACCCTATGTTTACACCCTAACAGTTTTAAATCAAAGATTCATTATATCCTGCTTTGAGATCTAGTTTGTGGGCACCAAAGTTTATTTTTTACATCTTTGTGAGAATTGTTTCTCGTAGTGGTTTTTGTGCCTAATTTGTTCACATATGGTGGACTCCATATTTTTTGATAGTTGTTGAGCTATTCAACGGATACCGAGATGTGTGTGGACTCACATGTTGTGGAAGTTACATAGTGGGACTCTTACATCATCGTTGTGAAGGTGAGGTTAAAGATCGAAGGCGTGACAAGGCTTGTGAGGGCATCGAGTCGTTAGGTAAGTCATATGTCGACTTTTGTAAATCTTTTATCATAGTGAATTTGCATGGCTGGGTCATCCGAAACTTTTTCCATTTTGGTTTTCCTCGTACATCGGGCATTGTGATCGATTTACACTCACCTAGATACATGTTTAGCTTAAGATAAAATTGGTTAATCTGTTTAATCACAACTTATTTGAAATCGATGCAATGTTTACTTTTGGTTAAATTGTTTAAGTTTAATATTTACTTTGAATAAATTAAAAATTCTCTTTCGTTTAGGCCATTCCCTATATAGCACTTTCTCAAATTGGTATCAGAGCGGGAATAATATGTTATCATGTACATCTGTCTTTTTGTGTTTTAGGATTATTTGCGTGTTTCTCTCTCTCTCTCTCTCTCTCTCTCTCTCTCTCTCTGTAAGGACATTTTTATCATGTCCGAAATGTTTCATTTGTATATGTCGTACACCGCTAGATTTGGCACGTCTCTACACGATCTCACATGACGATCTCAATCTGAATTTTAGGAATCTAGAATTTATTATCTCCATCATGTGTCCCTCATCTGTCTCAACCACTTCACGTTCCATGGTTTTAGGCTCGTAATGCAAGTGGTACGCAAGAGAAGTCAAAATAGTGAAACAAGGCTTAATAGGAAAGTTTAAGGGTAATTTGGTAATTTTACAACATTCGTCCAGAGGACTGGTCAACTGGAAAGTTAAAGATCTTACCGCAATAAAGATATTGGAAGAAACGGCACCTCAATCCGAGATACGATGAAGAAGTTATGGCCTCTTGAAAATGGAGAGAATTCCTCAAAAAAGACTTGGGAAATATGCCAAGTGTTTAAGCTTCCCAATCCAGCGATTTTCTGCGAATCGAGGTCCAAATCGGTTCGGGAGGTGAACCAGTTCGCGGTACACCTGAACCTATTCGGGGTACCTATATGCTGGCAGAGTTTTCAATTTGCAAAACTCTTTTGTGGTTTCCCTATATAAACCAACTTCGGGGGAGTTATATTGAAAGACTTTGATAGACGATTTTAAGAGTCCAAATACCTCTAGTCTTCATATTTTTGAGTCCCAAGACTCATGTTTTGATACACACAACTTTTCCAAACCTTTGTGAATCCATTTGCAACCCAAGAACACAACCTTGTGTTTGTTCATACTCTTGTGGAGAAGACCGTCCTTCTTCTTCATTGCTGCCCTCCTGGAAAAGGAAAGCTCCAGTCGCCGACTATAGAACCGACACCCGCGGGTATTTCTGTGTCACTGTATTTTCATTGTAATTCGTGTAACCGTATATTACAAAATTATAGTGAAAATAAAAGGTTTTTCCCCTTTGGGGGATTTTTCCTCACATGTGTGTGTTTGAATGTTCTTGCATGTTTTATCATCTTATTCAATCACATATAGATGCATGTTTAGGACTTAATTGATAAAAACTGAGTTTAATTAAATAATATCTCTATTTGAACGCATGCGCACTCTCTCAAATTGGTATCAGAGCCAATTACACAACTTAACCGTGTAATTTTCCGCAAAATTTTTCTCAGATATCAATTTTCAGAAAAATTGATTTTTGAAAACGAGTGTCTTCATAATGGAGAAATTATATAATAAAATACCAATTTTTGACGGGACAAACTATGCATATTGGAAAGCCCGCATGAGATCTACATTAAAAGCCATTGATGAACGTGTCTGGATTTTGGTTGAAAGAGGGTGGACTCCTCCCTTCATCACTGTTGAAAATGTGACCAATTTAAAACCTGTCACCTCTTGGACTGAAGAAGAATTTAAATGGTCATCTTTTAATGCTAAGGGTTTAAGTGCTATATCTGGATCTGTCACACCTGATGAGTTCAAATGCATAATGACGTGCACTACGTCAAAAGAGGCATGGGATGTTTTACAACTCACCCATGAAGGAACTAATGCTGTGAAAGAGTCTAAACTGCAAAATTTAACAACTCAATTTGAAACCATCACCATGCATGAATCTGAATGTTTTGGTGATTTTTATGTTAGGCTATCTGATATTGTTAATACTAGCTTTAATCTTGGTGAACACATTCCTAATGCTAGAGTTTTTAAAAAGATTCTTCGTTCTCTTCCTAAGCGTTTTATCCCTAAAGTCACTGTGCTAAATTCTATGGGTAATTTAAATACGCTAAATTGGAGGAACTTGTAGGAGACTTGCAAACTTATGAAATTGATATGTTTCCTAAAACTGCTAAGACTAAAGATAAGGGAATTGCACTTAATGCCCAAGAGAGAAAGAGTGAGGGGTCGGCAAGAAAGAGGGGAGAGTCATCTAGAAAAAGGGAGACAGATATGTCAGATTCTGAGTGTGATTTCGACTTAGACGATTTGGCCCTTTTTACTAAAAATTTTGAGAGAATTCTCAAATTCAAGAAAAATGGTAATTTTAAAGATAAAAAGAAGTTTGAGAAAAATAAGTTTGAAAAGAAAAATGAAAAAGTTTTTAAAGATCCTCCTAAGAAAGAAAGTGAAAGACGCTTTGAGTGAGACGGTAGAAGTCATAGATCTTTTGAGTGTGCTACTAGGCTGAACAAAGAAGGGAAAAGCTGTCCTTAATGCTACCTTCAGTGACGACAGTGAGGTCGAGTCGGTGGATTCCATAGACGAGTCACTGCATGATTATAACTTCACCGCATTCATGGCAAGTCATATGAGCACTTCTAGTACTTCTCACGTCGATGAGGATGCTGCATCACAGGGGCACCTCGACAGTGAGATCGATGTGAGTGAGGGGGAGGATAACACAAGTGAGAGCGAGAGTGATCTTCAACGCGCCTGTGCCGATCTATATTCTGAGTATTTTAAAACCAAAAAGCGTTAGTTCTTAGGATCCCCGCTTTAGAGGAAGACTTAAGAAAAGCGAGAGAGAGAGAGAGAGAGAGAGAGAGAGAGAGAGAGTCCTCCACCTGCACTACCTTAAGAGAGAGAGAGTCTGCCTGTGTTGAGAAAGAGAGTTTGTTTAGAGAAAGAGAGAGTTTGTTTAGAGAGAGAGAGAGTTGTTTTGAGAAAAGAGAGGGGACTTGACTAAACAAGTGGCTAGTCTTACGAGTGAGCTCCATTCCTCTGTGGAGACTCGGAAGAAACTTAAAGCCCTTGTAGCCCAGCTTACCCATGATCTTGAGAGAGCATAGGAAATCAAGGTACAAATCGAGGATAGATCTAGAAAGATGGGAAAGATGCTCCTCGACCCCGCTTTAGGTTTTGATGATCGTCAGGGAATTGGTTATGATGGTGCATCCATGTCCCAAATTGCACCTGGGCCAATTCCTGAGTTTACTACAACTCCTTATGGCCACCGCCAAATACCACGAAGGAGAGTTCGACCAAGAAAATCAAATGAAGGTCCACCTAAGACTGTGTTCTTTTATACATATTGCAAAAGAAAAGGCCACCTGAGGGAGTTTTGCTATAGTTTGGGTCGGACATGAGGTACTACTGCTCCACCACGTCATACTGATGAGTTTGCCAGTCTGAGAGAGCGTGTTGAGATTTTAGCTGCCGCATCACAAAGTTTGATGAAGGAATTTCGACAGATGTCTTTGCCGTCAGTGAATGCTTCTCACATCCCGGTTAAAACCAACAACAACAAGGGTAAACAAAAGGTTACCACTTCTTGTGTCCCTAAGAAAGATAAGAAAGACCTTGTTGTCCATGTCGCTCTCAAAGCTTATAATACCTCACAATAGTATTTTGATAGTGGGTGCTCCAGACACATGATAGGTGAGGCCTCATTTTTTACCTACCTTGAGGATTATAAGGATGGTAGGGTCACCTTTGGATATGGGAGCAAGTTTATCATTGTAGGACGAGGTACAGTAGAGTTACCAAGATTTTCTAAGCTAGAGAATGTTTTGTACGTCAAAGGTTTGAAAGCAAACCTTCTCAGCATTAGCCAGCTGTGCGACGCTGACTTTGCAGTAAAGTTTGACCAGGACGCATGTAATGTCTACAATCAAGACGATAAACTTTTAGTGCAAGGGGTGAGGACCAAGGATAATTGCTATGGGACTGTGCCCACTTCCTCACTTGTCTGCAACAGCGCCACGATCACTCCTATGGATTTGTGGCACCAATGTCTAGGTCACGTGAACGTTAGAGACTTGACTCGTTTAGCCAAAAAGGACCTAGTACGTGGCTTACCATCACTTGGAAAGTCAACTTCCACTGTTTGTGGACCCTGTCAGTTGGGAAAGCAAATACGTAGCCCCCATAGGAAGTTGCATTCCATTACCACCTCTCGTGTTCTTGAGCTTATTCACATGGATCTTATGGGTCCTACTCGTACTGAGAGTCTGGGTAGTAATAAGTATATCCTCGTGATGGTGGATTATTTCTCCAGATACTCGATTGTAGGTTTTTTGAGGGAGAAATCCGATGCTGTGGAGTTTTTAATGACCAAGTGTCGTGTCCTGCAAAATCAATACGGAGTCACTATTAACAGGATTCGTAGTGACAACAACACTGAATTTAAGGAAGCAAAGGTAGATCTTTACTGTGATAGCCTTGGGATCAAACATGAGTTTTCTACTATGAAGACTCCTCAACAAAATGGGATTATTGAGAGAAAGAATAGGACGATCCAAAAAATGGCAAGATCTATGCTTCTAGGTCGTAAGGTTTCTAGAAGATTTTGGGCAGAGGCTGTGTCTACTGCTGCCACACGGTGAATAGAGTTTACCTGCGTCTACGCACTCTTAAGACGCCTTATAAATTGTGTACTGGTAAGAAACCCAACCTTGTATATTTCCGTATTTTGGGGAGTAAATGCTACATCCTACGGGATAGAGAGAAATTAGGAAAGTTTGACTCCCGAAGCGAGGAGGGAATACTGTTAGGATATTCATCGAATAGTAGAGCGTATTGGGTGTTTAACCTGAAGAGCTCTAAGGTTATGGAGTCAATAAACGTCACCGTGCAAGATGACGAACCTTCGACGTTTATTGATTCTACCCTTCAGTGTGAGGATGAGGATGTTTATGGAAGTAATTTACTTGTACCTCACCCACACTCTGTGGACACTACTCCTGTATTAGGGGACACACCTGCTTGGGTTCGTAAGAGTCATGACCCTTCTGCCATTATTGGTGATCCCACTCTAGGGGTCAAGACTCGTGCTCAGCTAGAGAACGTTGTCAGCCATTTTTGCTACACGTTCAAAGTCGAGCCCAAGAATCATAAAGAAGCACTCAAGGATGAACACTAGATATTTGGTATGCAGGATGAGTTGCTTCAGTTTAAAAAGAATAATTTATGGGAACTTGTCCGCCGACCTAGTGAGACTAATGTGATAGGTACCAGATGGATTTTTAAGAATAAAATGGATGAAAATGGTACCATAATCAGAAACAAGGCTAGGTTGGTCACTCAAGGCTACACACACATAGAAGGTGTAGACTTTGGGGAGACGCTTTCTCCTGTTGCGAGGCTTGAGTCCGTTTGTCTACTACTCGCCATCGCATGTCATATGCGCTTCAAGTTATATCAGATGGATGTCAAGAGTGCCTTTCTGAATGGCATTCTACAGGAGGAGGTTTACGTGGAACAACCGAAAGGGTTTGAAGACCCTAAGCACTCGAAGCACATATATTCACTGAGGGAAGCCTTGTATGGTTTGAAGCAAGCACCTCGTGCTTGGTACAAAAGGCTTACTTCCTATCTCTTCGCCCGTGGCTTCAAGAGAGGGGGAGTTGACATGACGTTGTTCGTCAAGAGAGATGATGGTGCTATTTTGGTTGCCCGGGTCTATGCGGACGACATAGTCTTTGGATCCACATGCTCCTAGCATGCTCACCACTTTGAGGAGGAGATGAAAAATGAGTTTGAGATGAGCATGGTTGGGGATCTTACTTTCTTCCTTGGTCTCCAGGTTCGTCAGCTAGAGGATGGGATGTTCATCTCCCAATCCAAGTATGCTAGAGACCTAGTGAAGAAATTTGGTTTAGACTCCGCTAAGCATGCTCGTACACCTATGAGTACTTCTATCAAGATTAGTAAGGACATTTCAGGCAAGGACATAGATCAAACCTTGTATCGGAGTATGATAGGTGGTCTTCTCTACTTGACTGCCAGTCGTCCCGACATAGCCTTTAGTGTTGGAATCTGTGCGCGATATCAGGCATCCCCGAAAGAGTCACACTTACTCGCTCTAAAATGTATTATCAAATAGGTGAGCGGGACTCTCTCATATGGTATTTGGTATACCTTTGATACCAATGACCAATTATTCGCCTATTCGGATGCCGATTGGGCTGGGGATGTAGATGGTTATAGGAGCACTTCTGGTGGGTGTTTCCATTTTGGTTCTGCTCTTATCTCCTGGTTGAGCAAGAAGCAAAACTCCATATCTTTGTCCACTACGGAGGCTGAGTACATCCCCGTCGGGAGTTGTTGCAAGAAACTCTTGTGGATGAAGCAGATGCTGGATGATTATGGGATTTCACAGGATACCATGACCATTTCCTGTGATAACACGAGCGCGATACACATATTCCGCAATCCAGTCCAGCATTCGTGCACAAAGAACATCAGGATACACGAGCACTTTATACGTCAGTTAGTTGAGGAGAAAGTCGTATCCCTGAGTTTTGTTCCCACCGACTATCAGTTAGCCGATATTTTTACGAAACCTTTAGATGCCCTTAGATTCGAGAGTCTTAGGAAGTCTTTGGGGATTTTCACAGTTGACTGAGGGGTTGGTCTGTGTCTAGGGTAGGATGCATTTTTTTTCATATCATCTGATGCCTATTGCTAGATTGTATCATATGTTTTGTTATTTTTATTGTTTGAAAAATCCAAAAAGATTTTCTTTTTATAAAAAAATTTCGAAAAGCTCAAAAAGATTTTATTTTGATAAAATTTTGAAAAATCCAAAAAGATTTTTGTATTTTATTTGCACCTTTTTGGGATGAGCATTTAAGATAGCCGAGTCACAATTTCATTCCATTTATTCATGTAACTGTTTGATAGAGATTTGAGACGCTACATCATTTCATTCATGTGCTTTACATTATTTGGAGTCTTTGAGATGTGATAAGTGATATCTTTCTACATGTTTGACTCCTATGTCCTTTATTGCACGCTTGCACGACTATATTTGATTATTGCACTTGTCTATCACATATTGGCTTGAGTGTTTCCATCTCAATTTTGTCTATACAACGTACAATATGCGATAAAACTCTACAAGATTGGAATGCATGTAAAAACCGTTTTGGTGAGACTGTGTGATTATTTGAAAATGGGGAAGGGTTGCGAAAGGTTCATTTAGCCTTTGCGATACTTAGCCACCGTTAAAAAGGACCTAAAAATGGAGAAATTTTATTATCCGAGGTCCAAAGAGGTTAAAAGAGCCCGAAAAAATTTAAAGGCAATAAAAAGAAATACATGCCAAATATGGGCCATTAGGTTTCACCATCAATTCTCCAAAGTTTGAGAATTTAGATTCCTCTAAAAGAAAATATATATGAGGGAGTTTGTTTAGAGAATTTAAACGAGTTTTCACTTCCTTAAAAGTTCTGAAAAAGCATTAAATCGTTTTGGACGTTATTGGTGTGGAAATCACTTTGAGCTTTGTATTGTTGATTTAATTGAGTCAATGTCTCATATTTCCATTTTTAACACCAAAGGAAGATTTTGAGTTCATTCGTTAGGAGTATCCGATATTCATTGTGCACATATGTCATGTTTGTATGCATTGATTTTCCTATCGAATTTTATCACACACATTCATTTTCGCTATCATCGACTTGGTTGTTTTGTGCTTGTTCATGGTGTGTTTCTTTGTTTATATATTTTGTGTGAAAATTTTTGAAAAATTCAAAAATAGCGGTTTCTTACCTTGTGACATTCTCCATGTGCATCTATTTCTGCTTCTCATATCTGTCTATTTGGGGATATCATAAAAAGGGGGAGAAAGAATTATCATATTATGGAGGAGTTTTGAGTTTGAGGATCTACTTTAAATTGGTATCTATGTTTAGCTCATTTCAAACTCGATATGTCACGTGGTATTTGTTCTTTTTCTCATGTGTGTAGGTACTACATTGATGATCACTGAATTGCACACCCTAATGAGAAACGCTTTGTCAGTTTTGAAGATTTGAAGAACAAACGATGAAGTCTTATTCATTTGTATCTTTCCAGTTTTGGGTTCATGGAAGGGTAGATTTGTATAGGAAATTTTATTATTTCATAATTCGAATTTTTTATGTATGTACCGGCATAGACATAGGAGGAGATTTGTAAGGACATTTTTGTCATGTCCGAAATGTTTCATTTGTATATATCGTACGCCGCTACATTTGGCACATCTCTACACGATCTCACACGAACGCCTCAATTTGAATTTCGTGAATCTAGCATTTATTATCTCCATCATGTGTCCCTCATCTGCCTCAACGACTTCACGTTCCATGATTTTAGGCTCGTAATGCAAGTGGTATGCAAGAGAAGTCAAAACAGTGAAACAAGGCTTGATAGGGAAGTTCAAGGGCAATTTGATAATTTTATAGCCATCGTCCGGAGGACTGGTCCACTGGAAAGTTGAAGATCTTGCCGTAACAAAGATACTGGAAGAAACGACACCTCAATCCGAGCTACGGTGAAAAAGTTATGGCCTCTTGAAAATGGAGAGAATTCCTCGAAACCCGAACCGGGTCGGGGTACCTGTACGCTGGCAGAGTTTTAAATTTGCAAAACTCTTTTGTGGTTTCCCTATATAAACCAACTTCGGTGGAGTTGTTTTGCAAGACTTTGATAGACAATTTTAAGAGTCCAAATACCTCTAGTCTTCATATTTTTGAGTCCCAAGACTCATGTTTTGATTCACACAACTTTGCCAAACCTTTGTGAATCCATTTGCAACCCAAGAACACAACCTTATGTTTGTTCATACTTTTGTGGAGAAGACCGTCCTTCTTCTTCATTGCGGTCCTCCTGGAAAGGGAAAGTTCCAGCCGCCGACTGCAGAACCGACACCCGCGGGTATTTCTGTGTCACTGTATTTTCATTGTAATCCGTGTAACCGTATATTACAAAATTATAGTGAAAATAAAAGGACTTGCCCCTTTGGGGGATTTTTCTTCACATGTGTGTCTGAATGTTCTTGCATGTTTTATCATCTTATTCAATCACATATAGATGCATGTTTGGACTTAATTGATAAAAACTGAGTTTAATTAAATAATATCTCTATTTGAACGCATGCGCACTCTCTGACTCTCTCTCTCGTATTTATTTAATTCTCTCGATGGGTTATCCTAGTGATAACTTGTCCGATTTTTTTAGCGATGATGACGACTTTGATATTCAAGATGAGTTTAATGATCTTCATAATAGTGCTGAAAAATTAGAACTTTTGAATTTGAAATTTCCAAAAAATAATTATTATTTTTTTGAAAAAGAAGTTGAAGTTGACTTTTTACGAACTATTCAAACTCAAAGTGATATCCTTTGCGATAAGATCATGGACATAAATCGTGATTTTAAAAACTTATAAGTGTCCAAGAAAGAGACTGAGGATAGATTTCGATCTTTAAAGAATGAATTAAAGGCCTCTAAATTTTCGAAGGTTGATGTACTTGCCATTGAGGATAATGGTAAATCGATAAACTTTTTTAAGTCACATGAGAAGACTCTTAGGGATAAGTTCATTTGCATTGGGGGGGGGGGGTGAGATAACCTTCTAGGTATTATTGAAAATTTAAGGAGTCCCCTACGTTTGAAGAGTCAAATTCTTTTCTTGAGTGTAGGATTTTGAGGTTAAAATATGATTTGAAAGACTCAAGTAGTGATGGTATTGGATTTGATAATTCAAATGATTCCACACATAAACCATGACCAATTTTTATTTAAGAGTGTGAATTGTTAGAAAGAATTTTATACAAGGTCAACCTATAGGTAACATTCTTTGTGTTTACACATGTTTGCATTGTGGTAGGAAATGTCACCTTAAGGTGTTTTGTTATGATCTTAGAAGAGGTCCTAGGAAGTCTAGATCTAGTGTCACCATGGTTTCCAAAACTCGACACGTTAGGTATTCATCTATTTAGGTTAGGAAATCTATTTTGAAGGTGCTAAATGTTAGACTGGTTGATTATCTAATGATTGCACATGATACTTCACTTGTTATATCTTATGATTGATTGTGTTTGAATGTTTTCATACACTAGTGCTTGTACTTCATGTTATATTTTGTTGCTAATTTTATGATGTTTATCCTTTTGTAATTTGATTTTTCCTTTTTTGGGTCTTATTGAAAAAATTACAAAAAGATTTTGTCTGTCTTTTGAGTTGTTTTTGTTAAATTGATATCATTTTGAAAAATATTTAAAAATTTGGCAAGATTTTTTATTTATGTGCAGGTTAGTTTCACATTTTGTGTGGAATATTGGTGTGCTTGAATCTAGTTCATTCCATATTTTCATGTGTCTAGGACATTTGATTATGATTTTCAATGCCTAGATTATTCTTAATCATGCTTGCATGGAGTAGTATGAAAATGACTTGCTTAATGGATTGACTTTGCAAATACCTCCTGACACACATGCACGAGCTCCTTTAGATTTTAACTTCATATGTTATATGACCTAAATGAGTTGTTCTCCTAACAATCTTATCATATACATATATATTTGATTGTCAAATTTGTGGATGTAAGAACCATCGTTCGTGATTTTGTGCTTTTATTGAAAATATGAATGTGTATGGGAAAAAAGCTATAAAGGGAGAAATCTTCCTTGCACGAAAGGTCACCATAAGTAAGAGCCCAAAAAAATTGAGAGGCAAAAGAAAATAATATATTTACAAGGCAAAATATTATTTCATTGATTCTTCAATTAAATTGGTATCTTCAAAATATGAGAGTGAAAAAATAATATATCTATAATTTTGAGGGTGTTATAAGTTGAAGATCAATGTGTTTGCATAATGAGTCCTAGTTATTTCATGTTTGATGCTATTGATTTGAGAATTACCAATATTTTTTCTAGTCTAGTGTGCATTGTTTTTTTTTCATTATGAGTTCACTTTATCTGTCACTATGAAGCTAAATTTTTGTTTGATAAAGTTAATGCAGTCAAATAGTACTCCTTGGACTAATTAAAGGATCGAGTCATAATTCATTTGTATCTAGTTCATGCCCCTTCACTCAATCCTACATGTTCAGACATATCGATACTATGCTAGTGTGTAACGCTTATGTGTTTTGTGTCCATATATGGTCATTTATACCTATATATATGTGCATGTGTATAATTCGTATATTTTTATATATAGCATCGTTTGTTTTGAGTCTTTGCATTTATTTTTAATCCATGTTTTCTATGTGCTTTATCTTTGAATCTAATTGGAATGATACATGATCATATTGGTATCTCTTGTTACCTGTTTACATTGATATGTCATACTTCATTGTGTATTCAAGTTGGTATTATTTATTGCCTTAATATTGGTATTAATTGATTATTGTTTGAATTATTTGTTCTTGTGTTGATATGTGGTATTTTTTTCACTTTACACAATTACATGATATTATTCTTTCCTATATATTTACAATTTGATGTCACATATTCTCACACTTTAGAGGAAATATGGTTTATGGGGGAGAAATAGTTTATTATGCATTATTTATGCCTATTCTTAAACAAAAAGGGGGAGAAATGGTATCTTTCACTTTGGTTTTAAGAGGTGATCTTTATCTTAGGGGGGAGATGTCTTACCTAGGTGGGGATTTTTAGACATAGGGGGAGTTTATTCTTATGAAAATTTTATATATTGTTATATTCTCTTTGCATTTGAAGGCATGTTTTAGTGTGAAGGTTTGCAACGATGCGATAAAGTTACAAGTAAGCAAAGCTACTTAAGGTCATGTCTCTTTTAAGTTGTACTTTTTCCTTTAGGGTTGGGGATTGACTCTTGGATGAGCTTGATGTCCCATAGGATTTTTTATTTTTTGGTTTTATCCCCGAATAACCAAAAGGGGAGATTTGTAAGGAAAAATATCCAATATAGTCAATTTGTATGTATTTTAGCTTTATTCCGTGTTTGGACAAAATACTCTAAGTCATTGGTTAGGACTTGAGTTGTTGACCTGTCAAGCCTATGACATGGTTTCTTGAAGAAGTAAGGGCTAATTTAGAATATCTACATCATCGTGTCGTCTTTAGTGCCATGTGTCATCTTTATATTTTTAGGATCTCTCAGGTATGGATGCATACATATCTTGATCACTCGATATTTTATTTTGGGGTGTTAGTTTTTTATAAAACTATTTTTAAATGTTTTTAAAATGATTTTATCCTTTATATATTTTTTAGAAGAAAAAATATTTTTTTGAGAGGTTATTAGAACGGCATTGGGTATATCGTTCGAACGAGATATGGTATTTCGTTTGAACAGGTTCCAACGAATTTTGAACGAACCAACTTCAACCATCATTGGAATCTCGTTGGATACATGTTCGAACGATATGCTAATGAGGTTAAAAGTCGTTTGAATGAGTCTGGGAATTTTTGTAGTATTCAGGATTTTCCAAATTGCTTTTCATCCTTTGGAAAACCTCCTGTAAATAGGAGTACGGAGCAACATTTAATTAATAGAGAAATTCTTATGTTTTGAGTTCCCAAACTCAATTTAAACGGTCTCCTATTTTACCCAAACCCTATATTTACACCCAAACAATTTTAGATCCAAGATTCATTATATTATGCGTTGAGATCTAGTTTGCGGCCACCAAGGTTTATTCTCCACATATTTATGAGAATTGTTTCATGGAGTGGATTCCGTGCCTGATTTGTTTACATATGGTGGACTCCGTATTGTGTGATAGTTGCTGAGTTATTTAGTGGATATTAGGATGTGTGTGGACTCATGCGTTGTGGTAGTTACGTAGGTCGACTCCTACGTTATCACTGTAAAGGGGGGGGGGGGGGTTAAAGATTGAAGATGCATCAAGGTTTACGAGGGCATTGAGTCATTGTGTAAGTCATCTGTTGACTTTTGTAAATCCTTTATCACAGTGGATTTATGTGAGTCGGTCGTCCATAGTTTTTCCCATTTGTGTTTTCCTCGTACATCGGGCATTGTGATTGATTTACTTATTTTATCCTACACTTACCTAGATGTATGTTTAGGTTAAGATAAATTTTGTTAATATGTTTAATTACAACTTGTTTGAACTCGGTGCAACATTTTAGTTTGGGGTAAATTGTTTAAGTTTAATATTTAATTTGAAAAAATTAAAAATTGGATTTTGTTTAAACCAGTCCTTATATAACACTTTATAAAAAAAGGCTATCTTGGGGTCTGACCTTTCTGAGGGCTCAGTGTTGGATCCAATAAAAACCTACCCTTACTGCAATCAAACTCGAGGGTAAGCGGGACCTCTTGGGTAACCCAAAGCGATCATTCTATTCGATGAGACTTGCAGCATTTGGTCTGAAAAAAAGAAGATTTTGAGAAGGTGGTGCCTCCTTAGATGGAGGGGGGTTTATAGAAGTCAATTGAGGTTCCTAGTACATCAAAGGGGTCAGTTATTACTAAGGGGAGGAACTAACCATCCCCTATAGTGGAGAGATATTGTGGGCCTTCTTCATCTGAGGATATGGACTCTTACGCCTCAGCCTTGGAACCCTTCGCTCATTGGTCAAAATAAATAACTCTAATATTGTGGCGATGATGAGGAGTTAGTGGGTAAGGTATTTCCATTATTCTTTAATTATTTCATTAGTTCTTTGTTTATTGCTCTTTGTTTTCACACCCATCTTCTCTTATAGGCTTCGCATTTTACAGAGGCCTTATTGGCTGATGTTTTTAATGGAAAAAGGGTGTGGAAGAAAGATATTGAGATGGAGAGCAATTGGGATCTCACTTGGTTTTTCCTAGACTGAATAATCAATGACCAAAATTTGCAGGTGAAGGTGCTTAGATAAGAGAGGGAAGCTTTAAAGGTGTCGATCATCTTCTTGGAGCATGATAAGCTCTTGAATAAAAAAACTCTCAGAGACACTGCATCCTTATTGGTTGTTGCACGAGGTTCCTTGACCAAGGTAAATGAGCTATATGCCCTTAGTCAGGTTGACCTCAAAGAGACATCGGAGGCTTTCCAAGGATATAGGATAGATCTTTGGTTCTTTAAGGAGAGATTTCTTCAAGTTGATGGTGAGGTGGAGCTCCTGAAGCAGTCAATTAAAAACCTAGCCACCGAGAAGGAACAACATACCTTCAAGGTCCAAGAGTTATAAAAGACTTAAATTGAGGTATTGGTGAGGCACAAAGAGCTTCAGGGGAAAATCCATGATGAAGAGAAGAACCCATTGGATGTCTTCATATAGCCTAAGTCCTTTTGAAAGTAACTTTTCAAGAATTCCAACTCTATTTTTTAGGCTTTTAGGGCCAAGGTTTTGAATATTTTCTAATGTGGACATATCTGGTCTCTTTGTTGAAGCCCCTCAATCGTGTGAATAGAGCTTGGATGATGAAGACAACTCGAATTGAAATATTGTTGAAGCCTTTACCCCAAAAGCCCAGGAAGAATTGGCTAAGGAGGAAGCCTCTACCTTTTGTCCCAAAAAAGTGAAGCCCTTATGGACCCTCAAAACCTCAAGCCTTAAAAGGATTTTATGTATTTTTTTTATAAACTACTTTGGGCCACGGGCCTTAGGTGTAATATCCAAATCTTCTATCCTTCAATGACAGAGTAATTTTTGGATTATAAGACTTGCTTTCTTTTCTATTATTCTTCTTTACTTCAGATTTGGCTTTATACTTGCTTTACTAAGGAATTTTTCATAATATTCATCTGCATGAGGTCTGCTAGTATGTAGTATTCCCTTGGACCCCCAATATTTTATAGTAAATCAAAGTAATTGGAGTGGTGAAGTCGTTGGATAGACTTAAGGGTCTTGTGTCCTTTGAAATGTACATGTTTGCCTGTTAAAGTCGAGACTGAGGTTCTGTAGTGGGTTATTAGACCTTAGAACCTTAAAATTCTTGATACTTGTTCCTTTTTAGGACTGAAAGCCCATAATTTTTGTACAAACATTTAGTCCCCCAAAACTATTTAATTGTGAAGGCTTAAAATCAAATATGTAAAGGGTCCTAAGAACTTAGACTTGATAATCTTTGAAACCTGACTTCCCACAAAAGGGAGACCTCTGAACTTAAGTAAATTTTGAATCTGGAGTCCCACAAAGGGTCATAAGATCTCTGAACTTTGAGATTTTTTAAAATTGAAGTCCTTATAAGGGTCCTGGAACCTCTGAACTTAGAAAATTCTAACTCTGAAGTCCTTATAGGGGTCCTAAGACCTCTAGACTTAGAATTTATTTAAATTGAAGTCTTTATAAGAATCCTATGACTTTCGAACTTATAAAATTTTGAAAACGAAAGTCCTATTAAGGGTTCTAAGATCTCTGGACTTAGAGCCTTGCACTTTTCTCTGCCTAAAAGCTAAAGTTTTGGAATTTTTTTTTGCATTTGAACACTTAGCCTCTAGAAATTTTCAAAAACAAAAGTTTTTCTTTAAACATTTTCAAAAATGGGTTCAAGGAGTGTTTGGACAAGGTTAACACATATTTTTTGTATAACTTTCAGTTTTTTTGAGAAACTTTTTAAGCGAGAAACCCCCTTTATATGGGTTGTTTGTGGGCTCTATCCTTTTGTAATTGTGGACGAAAATCTCATAAATTCTTTGTTAGTCTTTATTAGGTCCTCAAACCTTTTACTATTAATTCAGTGTCTTGTGGACCTATGGACGATAGTCTTTTTTTGTGTCCTGAGACATTTGACGACTAGCCCTAAGCCAAGGACAGAGTCCTTGTAACTAAAATTTTGGGGTCCCGAGACCTTAGCTTGAACCTAGAGCCAAGGTTGAAATGTGTTGAACAAAGGCTAAAGTCATTGCAACTCGATTTTTAGGTCCTTAAATTTTTTTCATATCTTTTAAGTACCAGAATACATTATTTACGATCATTATTCGGGATGCATACATCCCCTGAGGCCTCTGCTACCTTGATGTTCTTTTTTTATTTGGATCCCCAGTTGCGAGGGAAATTGCCTTCATCTTTCATGGCTGAGGTATCGAAACTCATCAATTATATGCCTAGATGATCGGGTGTGAACTGTGTGTTCGTGTAACGACATTGTAGTTGTTTTCAGTTAACCAACACTTAAAAAAAGCATAAGCAATGACTACACTTGACAAATGGAGTATAGTGACCAGTCTAGGTATCGAAATTCCACACGGAATGTTGTACAGACTTTAATTGATTTATTACTTCTAAAATAAAAGTGTAAAAGGTTATGGGTTTAAAACAGGAAAAATGGGGAAAATAAGAAGTTAAAACTAAATAAAAATTAATAAAATGAGATTCAGGATAACATCCCCACCATGGACTAAACAATGCATAATTAGAATTCCGGTTAAAAAATATTTAACCGAGCATATTCAATTAACTATAAACATCACACATGTAGGAATTTAATCCAAAAATGCTAGATAAAACATTTAACCAAAAATGGTCACACGCGGATAAAATTCGAAATATCGCTATAAATACTAATGTTGCGTGATAAATAAAGTTAAAGTCATAACATTCCAACTTTAATACTCGAGGTTTTAATTAAATGTGATTTTACACAAAACCTAACTTTCAGAGCTCAAGACCCATTAATGAGGGAAACATGACCTCGATAATGAAACTAAGGATAATACATAATGAAAGACCTAAATAATTAATTAACCAACACAAGCAATAGATAAACAAAAACAAACTAACTACAAAGGAAGGAAATGAATATTAAAGCAAGACATAAAGCATAAACAAAGGAAAGAGACAATGAATAGTACTAAACTTACATAAATGGGTAAATATCCCAAGAAAGAGAGAGGACGGGAAGCTCCCCAAACACAAACACAAACCCTAAAATCTAATATAATGAAAGATATGTCTTAAAAAAATATTAGAAAAATTATTTATGCA
This sequence comes from Sambucus nigra, assembly GCA_949130495.1. Lineage (NCBI taxonomy): Eukaryota > Viridiplantae > Streptophyta > Magnoliopsida > Dipsacales > Adoxaceae > Sambucus > Sambucus nigra. The sequence continues at coordinate 415,929,576 of OX422217.1, forward strand.
AAAAAACCTAATGGCAAATAAGTAAATAAAGAAAACAGCGAAAACAAGGGCGAATCGATTTGAATTTGATCCAAGTCGATTTAGAATGCAAAATCATGGAAAATGATATAAAGATAATCAATTCGATAGATACCCGAAATGATTAGGAAATGGATATCTGGGAACTAGTTCAAAGCGAATCGATTCGGACCTTCTTGACTATAATTCTTCGCCTTGGGTGCTTTTGGTGTAGAACCTCCTCCACAAAAGTCCCTTAACATCTCCGTTAGGACTCAAAATCATGCACCATCAGTGGCCACGCAAAGATGACTCAGAGGGATTCAACTTTCTTGAGACTCTGGGCGAAAAACCCATATTGTGAAATTACTAAAATGCCCTTGCACGTGTGATTGTCGATAAAATTTCCCCGGAATGCAACCGAACTTCACACTAAGCAAAATAATGCCCACAAAAGCTCAATTATACCTCATAAAATCATGTTATCTTATAAAATAGAGGTTTTCTGGTTAACGAGCATAAATATAGGAATTAAGTGCCCAAGGGGGGTGAAATGCATAGGTAAATAGGGTAAATATATGCAATATCCGTGCCGAATCACACCCCCTAACTTACACATTGTTAGTCCCTAGCAATGAAATACAAAGCAAGAAGAACTACAAGTAAACCACAAGATACGAGATATATACAAAAGGGCAAAAATTCAGATTGTGCAATAAGTCGTTAAACCCCTAGGTTAACCTAGTGGACGAGTGTTGTCTCGTGAGGGTTTTCACATAAACATCGAAGTTTCCTCAAAATCAATCAAAATTACATGCTCAATAAAGATAAGAATTTCAAACACGTGATTAGCTAAGTGAATGAATATGAGAGAGTAGCTACAACGAAAATATTGCGACTTCTCAAATAAAAACCAATTTTAATTAATCCCAAATTTTAGTTAAATCCTAAGACATGCATCTAGATGATTTATCAAATAAAATATAGCATGCAGGATAAAAACAAACAATTTCAGGGACAATCCCCCAAAGGGGCAAAACCTTTTATTTTCATTACAATATTGTAACATACAATTTCGGATTACAATGAAAATACAGTGACACAGAATTACCCTCAGGTATCGGATCTGTAGTCGGCGGCTGGAAATATCCCTTTCTAGGAGGGCTGCAATGAAGAAGAGAAACGATTTCTCCACAAGTTTGTCGGCTGGAATATTCCCTTTCCAGGAGGGCAGCAATGAAGAAGAAAGATGGCTTCTCCACAAGGATTGAACAAACTCAAAGTTATGTTCTTGGGTTACCAAAAAGATTCACAAAGGATTGGAAGAATTGTGTGAATCAAAAACCTAGAGTCTTGGGCGCAATAGGTGAAGACTTAGAGTATTTAGGACTCTGAAAATCGTCTTGAAAAGTCTTAAAAAACAACTCCCCGAAGTTGGCTTTAAATAAGAAAACTTTGAGCCTAAAAAATCTCTGCAGATCTGGCCGAGTTTATCCCAGGCGGACCGGTCTGGCTTGGGGGCGGATCGGTCCGATTGACCGGATCGGTTCTTTTATTCCAAGCTTCATCGGTTTGCTTGCGGTCCGGGGTATACTGGCCTTCATGCAAACGGATCGGTCCGGGTCTGAGGCGGATCGGTCCGGTTAGCCGGATCGGTTCTTTTATTGCAGGCGGACCGGTCCGGTCTGTCAAACTTTGATTCCTCTTCTTCTTTTGATATTCGGATCCGTTGATGAATGTATGAATCTTGAATTTCTTCAATGGTGTAACGGCGTGCGACATAATAAATTGTTAATGGAAAAAAATGTCCTTACAAATCTCCCCCAATGTCTATGCCGGTACATACATAAAAACAAACATCCGAATTATCAAACTACTAAAAATGCCTATACAAATCTACCCTCCCATGAACCCTAAAGATGGAAAGATACAAAGGTATAAATCTTCATCGTTTGTTCTTCAATCTTCAACAATCATCAAATCTCAAAGCTTTTCTCATCAGGGTGTGCAACATATTGATCTTCAATCTTTATACCTACACACATGAGACAAAACAAATACCACGTGACATATCGAGTTTGAAATGAGATAACAATATATGATAAAAACATAAGCTACAACTCAAAAACTCCCCCAAAATTCAAACTCTCCCCCATAATATGATAATTCTTTCTCCCCCTTTTTATGATGTCCCCAAATAGACAGATGAGAAGAATGAATCAAAGAAGCAAAAATGGGGTGTCACGGTACAAAACATGGCATCAAACAATATGGTAACGTGCTCTTGCAAGAAGATGCTCAAACAAATCTTCACAAACTATTTTTGAATTTTTCAAATTTTTTGTACAAAAATAAGATACCAATATGAACAAATATGATACAAAAATCACACCATGGATTTAGACTCAAACAACCAAGTCATGGAAATGGAATGAATGGGTGTGAACACATTCGACAGGTAAATCAACTCAATCAATCATATGTGCACGATGCATACGTGTACTCCTAACAAATGAACATCAAAGGTATCCTTAGGTGTAAAAAATTTGTTGAATTTAGATGACATCGTCTTATGCAAATCAACAAATCAAAGTCAAAGCGATTTCCACACCAATAACGTCCAAAACTATGTAGTGCATTTTCAAGCAGTTCAAGGACGTGCAAACTCGTTTTAAATTCTCCAACCAAACTCCCTCAAATATATTATCTTTTAGAGATGAATAAACTAAATTCTCAAACTTTGGAGAATTGGTGCAAAAACCTAAATGGCCCATAATTGGCATGAATTTCTTTTTATTGCCTTTCAATTTTTCGGGCTCTTTTAACCTCTTTGGACCCCGGATGATAAAATTCCTCCATTTTTTAGGTCCAATTTAACGGTGGCTTAGTATTCGCAAAGGCAAAATGAACCTTTCGCAGCCCTTCCCCGTTTTCAAACAAAGCACACAAACTCACAAAACGGTTTTTATATGCACAATTTCCTTATCAAAATTTATCGCGCTTGGTTCATTTTAAGGACAGGATTGAAGTGAAAACACCCAACCAACATGTGATAAGACAAGCACAATAATCAAACAAATCCGTGCAAGTGTGCATTAAAGGAAACATGAGTCAAACATGTAGGAAGTAACACTTAATTACATCTTAATGACTCCAAACATTATAAAGCACAAGGATGAATTGACCCGTTGTCTCAAAACACTATCAAATAGTCACATGAAAATAATGGAATGATGTTGTGACTTGGTCATCCTAAGTGTTCATCCATAAACGGTGCAACCAAAAAAAATCTTTTTGTATTTTTCAAAAAAATATATACAAAAAGTACAAGTCATCACACTAGTAAAAATATATCATGAAACCACAACTAGTGTATGACAAACATGCAATCACAATCAACCAAAAGATTTCACATGGGGTGAATTACGTGCAAGCAAACGGGAATCGTGGACAAATAAACCATAAGCCTCTAAATCCGATTTTCTAACCCAAATTGATGTGTAACGGAGTGTGGGGGTTTTGGGAATAGAATTTATTCTTTCATTAACCTTCCTAGGTCCATTTAAAAGCTTATAACAAAAGTGCCTAAGATGACCTTGCCTACCGCAATGTGTGCAAGAAGAAATACGGCTTCTCCACAAGGATTGAACAAACTCAAAGTTGTGTTCTTGGGTTACCAAAAAGATTCACAAAGGATTGGAAGAATTGTGTGAATCAAAAACCTAGAGTCTTGGGCTCAATAGGTGAAGACTTAGAGTATTTAGGACTCTGAAAATCGTCTTGAAAAGTCTTAAAAAACAACTCCCCAAAGTTGGCTTTAAATAAGAAAACTTTGAGCCTAAAAAATCTCTGTAGATCTGGCCGAGTTTATCCCAGGCGGACCGGTCCGGCTTGGGGGCGGATCGGTCCGATTGACCGGATCGGTTCTTTTATTCCAGGCTTCATCGATTCGCTTGCGGTCCGGGGTATACTGGCCTTCATGCAAACGGATCGGTCCGGGTCTGAGGCGGACCGGTCCGGTTAGCCGGATCGGTTCTTTTATTGCAGGCGGACCGGTCCGGTCTGTCAAACTTTGATTCCTCTTCTTCTTTTGATATTCGGATCCGTTGATGAATGTATGAATCTTGAATTTCTTCAACGGTGTAACGGCGTGCGACATAATAAATTGTTAATGGACAAAAATGTCCTTACAAAATTCACACAAAAGTCTCTATTATTAACATTATAGAGCGAACTTCATAGAATTGAAACCTTAAAAGTGGGAGACGAGCGAGCACATGTGAAGTATGATTTGGTAAAAACTTATATAAAATGGATAATAAACATTAAAGCATGCATAGGTCAATCCTCACCGGATATTACATTCAACAAATGAAATTACTCAAAACGTGAGGTAATACACGGGACATGCAGGCATAAAGAGTAATTGAAAATGGAAACTAGGCCGCACACATATCACTAATGAAGAACGCTATATAGAAAATGAAAAACTTTTAATCTCAATGAAAGATACCGTCATTAAAGGAGGCAAAATGTATTTTCATAGATTATCGAAACTATTCAAACTTTTGAATTGAATTCGCCCTAGGATCATATAGGACTTTTATAGGGTTGTAATGTAGGCTTGGGGTTAATGGTAGGAAATTAAAGGAATTATGTACGGATTCAAATGTGTTCGGGGACAGAAACTCGGGATAATGGTAAATTGGGGGAATTTCAAAATTAGAAAATGACTTCCATGACAAGCATATAATACAAGAATGGCGAGAGTGAAAAGGATTGTGTAACATTAAATACATTATATACAAAGTTTCTCTTTCTTTTCTTATCTTCTTTTTCTCGTATTTTCCTTTTGTTTTCTTTTGCTTTTTCACCTTTTCTTTCTTTTTCTTTTTCGTTTTTTTCTCTTTTATTTTCTCACTCTCGCATGCTTAACAATAACATCATTTAATCCCGAGTATCATTCCAAACAAAGTATGGAAGGTAACATGTATGGTTCATAACTCCAATGTGGAGTTGATTATGGGATTTTGGGTTATGAAACGAAAGGCTATATTAAGGCTCAAAGGGATTGACTAGGGAAATATGTAAGGTGAGGTCAAGGTCAATATGGGTGATATAACAAAGATGTCCTATGATCATTTCCTAAAATTTACGCAATTCTTGGGTCATTTTTTTTTTAAAATCGTGCCTAAGTAATACATTTCAAAATATGAACTCAATTAATGAACGATCAAATGAAAGAATAGTGAGATTACCGACAAATTTAACGTTTTAAATTAGGAAAGGGTAGTGTATATCACTCACAAATGAAGGTATGTCTCAAATATCACTTATGTAAGGGTATACAATGCAACAAAGATTACCGACTTATAAAAAAATTAAACCAAATCAATAAAACCAAAAAAGCACATGTGCTCATGGGATTAAAGTTTAATTCACGAAGTTATCCATAATATCAATGATATGAGGACTAAAGTATAATAACTTCTAAAATCGAGAACATGCATCATTGAATTGTCTATTGGATTTTGCATTTATTAAAATTTGTCATCGAAAACAAAGGCAAAACCCCCAAGAAAGGAGAAAAATAAAAGAAAATATTTTTGAAATTTTTTAATTTTTCAGCAAAAGCATGATTAGTAATTAACATGTGATCGAATCAATGGAACAAAACAAAATAATGGCAAGAATAACCCACACCCAAAATAACATCATTCAAAAGAGTTGGGGTGAGACATTTCAAAATAGGCAATTCAAGAAAAGAGCGACAAGCACCAAAATTTCAACTTCTTGAAATAATTTAGCACAAGTAAAAAAGAAAGGCTAAAATAAAGAATACAAATAAAAAGGGAAAAAATATTATGAAATAATAAATCAACTACAGTCTATAACAAAACACTCCCCAGAAATGGCGCCATTTTGATCGAGCATGAATTGTGTGTTCGTGTAACGACACTGTCGTTATTTTTGGTTCACCGCCGTAACATAAAAATAACTTAAACCATGACTACAATCGACAAAGGGAGTATAGCGGCCAGTTCGGGTATTAAAAATCCACAAGAAATGTTGTTAAGATTTTAATTGATTTATTACTTCTAAAATAAAAGTGTAAAAGGTGATGGGTTTAAAACAGGAAAAATGGGGAAATAAGAAAGTAAAACTAAACAAGAATTAATAACACAAGAGTCAGGATAACATCCCCGCCATGGGATAAACAACGCATAATTAGAATTTCAATTCGAAAACATTTAACCGAGCATATTCAATTAGTAATAAACATCACACATGAAGGAATTTAATCCAAAAATGAGAGATAAAACATTTAACCGAAAATGATTACATGCAGATTAAATTCGAAATATCACTATAAACACTAACATTGCGTGACAAAGAAAGTTAAACGCATAACATTCCAACTTTTAATACACGATGTTTTAATTAAATTTAATTTTACACAAAACCTAACTTTCAAAGCTCAAGACCCATTAATATCGAAAACATGACCCCAACCTTTAAACTAAGGATAATACATGATGAAAGACATAAATAATCCTAATTAACCAACATAAACAATAAATAAACAAAAATAAACTAACTACAAAACAAGGAAACGAATATTAAAGCAAGACATAAAGCATAAACAAAGGAAAGGAAAGAGAAAATGAATAGTACTTAGGGTTATACATTTTTTCCGAAATTTCTAATTTTTTCGAATTCTGATTCGATTTTTTTTCGATTTTGGAATGAATTTTTGTTTGCTGATTTTCGATTTTTTCAAAAAAAATTGGATCAAAATCGAAATTGTTTTCAAATCTGAATTTTCAATTTTGTGCCAATCCGAAATTTCAAAATTTAATCCGATCCGAATTTACGAAATAGTTTTCGATTTATTTTTTGATTATTTTTCTAATTATAATTTCTGATGAAGTTTGCCGAAAATTAAGCCTTTATAAAAAAAATTTTACCCTTTTTTACATTCACCTTAACTAATAATAACCCTTGGATTATTACTATTTTGCCACAATTTATTTCATCCCTTAGATTTTGGGTCTCACCAAAAATAAAAAAAAACACTCCTATCGGCTCTCCCTCTCACTTCACTTCCCATTCAAATAGAAAACCTCTCCTCTCTATCTCACTCCAAATAAAAAACATCTTAAACTGTTGCCTTGCTCTGCTCAAACCCACTCATCTCTCAGCTCAACCCGCTCGTTTCTCTACTCTACTCCTCGTCAACACGGTATGTATGAAATGTGTGTGTGTGAGATAGGGAGAGAGAGAGTGCAAAAAAATTCAAAATAAGAGATTCACGAAAGCAATCAAGAAAAAGAGAACAAAGTAAATGAAATCACACACAACAATGATGTACGTGGTTCGTCAACTTGCCTATGTCTACGGAGAGGTTACTTGTTCTTCTTATTAAGTGTCTCTCAACGATTACAGTTTTTCATCCCTTTTCCCTGGTCAGGGAGTACTATTTATACATATGCTTGTTAGAGAGTTTGAGTTATTTAAGGAACTCCGTCGTACGTGGATTGTTCATGAGGTGCTTGAATATCTCGACCGAGAGTATTAGCACCAGATTTGACCGTATCCGCGAGTATCCTTCTCTAACTAAACTGCCCGTGTAGAAGTTAAGTCATGATTTGGGCCGGACCAATATAACTCGAGTTATATTGGTCGACTACTCTTCTGGGCTTGTAAAAAAAATGGGCTCCCACAATTGTCACTGAAATCTTTGGTTTATTAACTATGGGCCAACAGATTTCAATTGGTCCAGAGATCCAAATCCTTAATGGAATAATTGCAATAACAGAGCTTGCAATAAGGGTATGTTTGTCCAAAAGGTGGAAATGAAGCGCCAAAATCTTCTTACGATATCGAAACTCATCATTTGAGTGTTCTAGTGATCAGTCCAGACTTATCTAAGCGTATATTCACTGCACTTGATCATTGCTGCACATCACCCAATCCTAAGCTCCTCTCTTGCTTCAAAAGTAGAAGTATTTCTTCTTCTGTGCTTTCTCAAAGCTTTCTACTACCTGTAAGTTACAATTTTTATCTTCTTCTTTGGTTCTTTTTCTCTGTATTAGCTAGTTAGGTTTTCTTCTTATTTGTTCAGTTATGGCGATGCTAGATGGTAAATATGTAGAGGAATTTAGGTGTAAGTACAATATTCCTTATTGGGTGATCATCGGTTGTGCCCCCCTTCCCTATAACATTCGTAGAGTTGATGGGGGACACTGGATTCACACTCTCTTAATAACTCAAGGGGGTTTGACATTTCCCCCAAACGAGCTATTTCTTAGATTCTTTAGGTACTTTGCCATTGTTCCTGCTCAGTATGCCCCCAACGTATGGAAGATAGTTAATGGTGTCCATAGGATAAATACTCTCTATGGGACAAAGTTAGGTCTTCTTGAGATATGCTAATGGTATGTGTTCTCGAAGACCAAAGAGAGTTTGTTGTATATGAAAACCAGAAGAGAAGGGTGAGTTTTGGCTGTAAATCTCCCAGATTCCCATAAAGACTATTGGGAAAGTGGATTCATTGCAAAGGACTAGCACCCCCCCCCCCCACTCTTAAAATGGGAGAGACCACACGATCTTCCCATTTCAGACTACGGGGTGGCCGAAATAGGTCGCTTCCTCTTTTTTCTTTTCTGCTAACTTTTTGTAGATTCATCTCATTCTTATGGCTAATTTTCTTCTTCTTTGTTGTTGTAGATCGTGCCAGGAACCAATAACCTGACATTACCAAGATTAATACTGAAGAGCTCACGAAAGCTTGGAGCATCAAGGAGAGATTGGCCGAAGGTGAGCATCCTAGGTCGGTGGCCTTTCTCTTGGAATACATGAACATAGGCACCAGTTTTATTGCTCAACGAACCGATCAGGTCCTAGTTTTAAGAGCACTAGAGGTAGGTCCTTCTAAGGAGCAGAACTCTGAAGAATAAAAGGAAGAGAGCGAGGAAAAAAGAATAGGAGGACCAGAAGCTGGAGGAGAAACAAAAGAAGAAAAAAGGAAGAAGAAGATATAGTCCCGTTAGTTAAGAAGAGGATGTTCAGGCTTCCTGATGACGATGATGATTATGGAGTCCTGTCCAATAGGATCCCTTCTCTAAATATTTTTATGACAAATTCTCCCAAGGGTAGTAGTACTGGCCCGTCTTATAAAGGGAGAGAGCAAGGGAAGGAGAAAGGAAAAAATAAAAGAAGAGGAGAGGAAAGGAGAGATAGAGATAGAGAAAGATAAAGAAAGAAGAAGAGAAGAAAGAGAGAGAGAGAGAAAGCACAGGCTAAGAGGTTAGACTTGCAGTCTACTGATGGTCCCACCATCCCTAATCTCCAGGGAGTTAGTGTGGTTGACTCCCCTTTTCTGGCCCCAGAGCTATTGAAGAGGTTAGTGCTCATCGCTGATCGTGAGAGGTCTTCGAGGTTGGGGCCATCTCAACTAGCCATCAAGACCGCACAAGGGATGGCTCTGGTAAGTCTCTCTTTCTCTTTCTTTCTTTCTGTTATTTTTCATTTTTATTCTGATTCCCTATTATTTTATTTTCTATGTAGATGCTGTCTGACTTCACTACCCTCCTAGATAATCATTCTGATAGCTTCAGAAGGAAGGAAGAGCTGAAAAAGGCACTGGAGGCCGAGATGGTGGCCTTAGAGGCAGATAAAACTGCCATTGGCAATGATCACCAATCATGGGAGCTTGAAAAGAAGAACATGTCTAAGACCTATGAATTCTTGGAGGCTTCTCAGAAGGTGATAGTTACTGAGAATTCAAAATTGGTGGAGGCCAACAAAGATTTGACCGATAGGGTGGCCAAGCTGGAAGGCGACCTTGCCCAAGCCAAGGATGATAGCTATCGAGAAGGCTTCTATAAAGCTTATGAGGACGTTGAAGGCTAAATGGCTTATGCTTGTAAGGTTTCCTTTAAAAGGGAATGAGACCGGGCTTTAAAGGCTATTGGCACTCCTGCAAGTTCTGAGCTCTTCGACCTTCATTCTTCTGGTCTGGACCCTTTTATTGAAGATAAAGAAGGAGAGGGTGACGACTAGGCTGCTGGAAATATTGAGATCATCCCTATTGTAGTTGGAAGGAGCATTAGTGCTGGCTAGGAGCAGCAGGTGGTCGATAAGGGAAATACCAAGGTTAGGAAAGACCAGGTGAAACAGTAGGGCTCTCGTAAACTAGGAGTTCCTATTTTCCTTATATAATTTTTAGTTTTCGTTGGTTTGTACCCTTATTTTGTAAACTTCACATACTGGATAGTGGCCCTTTTTCCCTTTGTGATAATGAAAATTTTCCCCTTAGTTCATGTGTTCATCTACTTGAGTTATGATAATGCTTGCTTCGGATTTGACATGTATTAGTTATAGTCTACTGATTTAGATGCTACATTTCTCCCAATCCTCAACTGCAGAGAATTCTTGGACCTGATATCAGTTTATAAGATCGTAAAGCCTTTATAAAGATTTACAAATCACTCAGATCTAAAAACGAATAATAAAAAAACCATACCGAAGTGATTACAAAGCTGAAGGATGACCGTCAAGAGATGGAAGATATAGGGGCCTTGTATAAGAGGAATTTAATTCCCTAAAGGCCCAACTTTTGGGGAGGAAAAAGATCGACCAAGTGGGCAAGGTCTTACAGTCTGAGAATAATGCTTTACAAAAAGAGGTGGAGAGCTTGAAATCTTTCATTGGGTTATTGAAAGACAATGTCAAGAAGCTGAGATACTCATTTAAAGTCTGACCTAGATAGGTTTGGGGAGAGGTAGATCTTTGTTTTCTCACGAGGATGGTTGTGCTCTCTTAAGGAGACGAGAACCGTGAAGGAATTCAAGCTTTGGTACAAATACCAGGTTGAATGTCTGGCATATAGCCATAACCCCTTCTCAATAGATGATGAATTGATTTCGGTCGATGCCATTACTCCCCTGCTCTTGGACGAAGACCTTGATAAATATGTCGGGGAATTTGCCCCGAAGCTAGACGATGGTTAGAGGGAAGCTATAGTAAAATATCTTGCTCGTGGCTTAGCCCCTCTTAGGCTTTTTTATATCTATTTTTGGTTTTATGATTCTAACTTTGTATCCATAATAAATAATTTTCTTATGTTTTGAGAGTTGTGCTGACTAAGCATATTTTATTTTGCATAGGTTAGCACTTTCATCGATTAAAATGTAATGATTGACCAATCGTAGGCTTTAAGTATTCCAATACTTAGTTTGAATCATTTTGGGACTTGGCAACCGACTAAATGATATTGAAGTGTTGGCACTTTACCTTTAATTATATTTGAACATTATCCCGGTTCAATATGCATATGCATTATCATTCCATTCACTTTACCTTTTAGGTCATATCGTTACACTTCCTTAAGCATAAGTGAGATGATGGCAAGAATGTACCTGGTTATTGGGCCATCCACCCAAATAGTTTTTTTTGCAACCAACAAATGCTGGAGACCAACTAAAGTTAGCTTTATTGGCTATAGATCCCCATTAGGGCTTTGGTCAGGAGGCCCCTTGTGTTAAAAACAAGGGACTGAGGGTAATCCGTGGTTATTTGCATTTAACTTTCTAGTCCTGTTAATTAATGATTCAAAATATGCACAAATGAGATATCATTGGAAAAGGTGCTAATTAATGAGAGGATGAGTTAGGCAGCTAATGTGATCTTTTCGAATGGATGGGCCAGTCCGGTCTTTTATTCACTGCAAATTGTGTTATTTAGTAATAAAAATTTACAAAAACTAAAAGTCTTTCTAAATAAAAAAGATAAGAAAGAAGGTCTAAAAGTAAAACTTCTTGAGATTGGCTGCATTCCATGCTTTTGGTATCTCCCTGCCCTCTAGCGTTTCCAAGTGATATGCTCCTTGGAGATCATCTCTGGTCACTCTAAATGGTCCTCCGCAGTTTGGTCCCAGTTTTCCATCTGATGGTTTTATGGCACTACCGAGGAATTTTCATAGGACATAGTCTCCAGTTAAAAACTTTCGTGAATCGACCCTTTGTTGTACTGCTTGGCTAGTTACTATTGGTAGGAGGCCAAATTAATCAAGGCTAGCGCTCATTGCTCATCTGCTGGGTCAAGCTCAGTGCGTAAGGCTTCATCATTGAGGCCCCGATCGATAAATGTGGTTCTTATAGTAGGGAGGCCTGCTTTTAGGGGAATAACAACGTCCATGCCATAAGCTATGGCGAATGGTGTTTCCCCCGTTGGTTTCCTAGGCGTCGTGCGATAAGCCCATAGAACATGAGGGAGCTCATCCACCCAATCTCCCTTACTTTTTTCCAATCGCTTTTTCATCCCATCGATCATGGTTTTATTAGAAGCCTCTGCTTACCCATTGCTTTGGGGGATACACCACAGAACTGAAGTGGTGCTTGATGTCATGCTCGTCATAAAAGGCTTGGAAGAAACTAATCTTGAATTGAATGCCATTATCGGTGATGATGGTTCTTGGTATCCCAAAGCGAGTGATGATGTTTCTCCATATGAACCTAGTCATATCAGAGTCTCGGATGTTCGCTAAAGGTTCTGCCTCAACCCACTTGGAGAAATAATCAGTGGCGATTAAAAATACTTACGATTTGCGAATGTAGTAGGTAGTGGTCCCATGATATCCAACCCTCATAGAGCGAAGGGCAATGGGCTGGTAAGGGATTTCAGGTCACTAGAGGGCTGGTGAACCATCGGCGAGTGATTCTGGCACTTTTTACATTTACGAACATATGTGCCGACGCCTTTATGCATGAGAGTCCACCAATACCCTTCTTTGATTGCTCTAAACCCTAGCGATCTTCCACCTGCGTGACTCCCACATATTCCTTCATGAATTTCACTAAGTACTTGCTCATTATGTTGCGGGTGAATGCATTGGAGGTAGGGGCTCATAAATAACTTTTTATAAAGTTTTCCCTCAGGGCTAAGATGAAAGGGAGCAGCCTTGACTTTAATTTGGTGGGTTAACCTCTAGCCGACTAGCAGTATGTCGCTCCATAGATAATTGATGAGGGTATCCATCCAACTTATAACTCTATTTGTGAGGAGGACTTGCTTGGCTATTACTGTATGGTCGATATTGGGCTGTGCGAGGAACTTGATCTGTATTGTCCTTTTTAGGCCAGAGTCGACTGATAAGCTTAGTGCTGCTAAGGCATTAGCGTGACTATTCTATCCTCGCAAGAATTGCTGAATCTTCACATGCTCAAAGTCTCTCAAAAGTTTTCTAACTATGTCGAGGTATGCTGTCGACCGATTATCCTTGGCATTGAAATCCCTATTTACCTATTTGGAGATCATATTGGAATCTCCAAATACGTTGAGGCGTGTTACCCCTAATAGTTTGGATTTTCGCAAACCGGCGATCAGTGCATCATACTCAACTTCGTTATTGGAGGCTTTGAATCTCAGTCTAATTCCTTGTTCGATAATTGTATTTTCGAGGGTAACAAGAACAATACCCACTCATGCCCCTTGGAATTTGAGGCTCCATCAGCATACAGTGTCCAGTCCTTGGACGTTGTATCACAAATGATTGATTGCTCTTTATTCATCTGATTGTTAGCCTATCACCTATAAACTCCATAATGAAATCTGTTAAAATCTGCCCCTTAATAGTCGTTCTGGGATGGAAGTGGATGTCGAATCTACCAAGCACGATCGACCACTTTGAAAGACGTCGGAAAAGAATAGATTTTCATAGAATGGCCTTGAGTGGATAGGAGGTGATTACTGTTATGGAATGATCTTTAAAGTAGTACTTTAACTTTCTCAAAGCGATCACTAGGGCGTAGGTGAACTTTTTCAGAGGCAAGTACCTTTGTTCAGCAACTAGTAGCATCTTCTTGGCGTAGTAAATCCGATGTTGTTCTTCCTCCTTTTCACAAACTAAGGCAGAGCTTACATCATGGGTTGATATTTCCAGGTAAAGGTACAGTTATTCTCCGTTATCAAGAATTATCAATAGTGGGAGCTTACTAAGGTAGTACTTGACCTCTTCTAAAGCTTGTAAGAATTCTTCATTCCATACTAGGCCTTTTGCTTTATTCAATAGATGGAAGAATGGTCGACAATGATCTGAGAACTTAGAGATGAAGCGATTGAGTGCAGCGAGCATTCCAGTGAGCTTCTGAACATATCTCAGCGTCTGAGAAGGCCGGACCTTGATGACGGCATCGATTTGATCTGGTTTGGCCTTAATTCCCCTTTTAATTACTAGGTAACCTATGAATTTTCCTGACTAGACCCCGAATGAACACTTACTTGCGTTAAGCTTCATTCAATACTTCCTGAGGATTTTGAAGGTTGCTGCTAGCTCAGAGAGGTGATCGGCCTTGTTCTTTCTTTTGACGAGCATGTCACCGATATGCACTTCCATTGTCTCTCCCATCTGTTTGTTGAATATCTTGGTTACTAATCTTTGGTAAGTTACCCATGCGTTCTTAAGGCCAAACGACATTACCTTATAGCAGTACAACCTAATTGATGTTATAAAGGAGGTTTTGTCCCAATCGAGCCCATATAGGGGAATTTGATGATATTCGGAGTAAGTGTCAAGGAAGCTTATCCTTTCATGAGTTGTTTTAGCATCGACCAGTTGATCTATCTTCAGGAGAGGGAAGATATCTTTGGGACATGCCCGATTAGGGTTGGTGAAATTAATGCACATCCTCCAACTGCCATTGCTCTTGGGAACCACCACTAGGTTGGACAACCATATTGGAAATTGAACTTCCCTGATGGATCCAGCATCTTATAATTTCCCTACCTCTTTCTCTACTGCCTTGGCCTTCTCTGTAGACGTTTGATGAGCCTTTGGAGTGATGGGCTTGAAAGTAGGATTTACATATGGGCGGGGACATGCCAATCTGAGGTCGATCCCAGGCAATCCGTAAGGCTCGCATGCAAAAACATCTATATTGCTTTTCCAAAATGCAACCAGTTCCCTTTTCTCCTGATCAGTGAGAGCGGATCCAATAAAAAAATTTCTTACTATCAAGTTGTCATCAACTATAACTTCTTTATGGTTTTAACAACCCTGTCTGCGAGGTGGACCCTGGTCTCTTCCACCCTTGGTCGACCATATCATAATTGTTATTTGGAGGGAACGTCCCCCTCCTAGGGCTTCCCCTGGGTATTATCGGTCTCTTTCTTTTTCTCCTTCTTTGGGCAGATGGTTGTAATGAAGCACTTCCGGGCTATAACCTACTCGCCACGAATATCGATCACTCCACGATCTGTGACGCATTTCAACTTTTTATGATAAGTAAATGGATCAACCTTCATGGCGTGGAGCCAACCTCTGCCCAATATAGCATGGTATAAGGACACAATGTCCACAACTAAGAACTCAATTAACTTCGAGATGTTCCCTGCCCTAACTGACAAGGTGATCTTCCCCAATGGCATGGTAATCCTTTATGCAAAGCTAACCAATGGAACAGTGGCTTCTTTAAGGTCGATGACATTTAATTTAAGTTTAACGAATTCATCACTTCTAATGAACTCCCCAGGTCCACCAGTAGCTTGTCGACATCCCAATTAGCAATCCTGAGACCTCACTAGACTTTTCTCGGGGGAGCTCAGATGTAAGTACATTGTCCGTCATAATTTAGTATGTCGTATACCGCTACAAGTTTCTATAAGTCATTGAAGGATTGAGAAGAGTAAATCTACACAGACGAATTCGAATTTCAAGAAGTTTTCAGCATTCAAGCCCAACAAGGATGAATTTGGTAAAATGTGTTTAAGTTCCATTTACATTTTACATTAAAAGTGTTGGGATATTTTTATAAAAGTTTAAATTATTTTTGAAATGATTTTAAATGGTTTTTAATTTTTCAAAATCTTAAAAGTTTTGGATAAATATATCCTGATCCCGTGAACAATTTTAAGGTTTGAGGATTCCAAGTTATTTAACACTTTAAAAGTCTTTTTTAATGGAATTAGTGACTGTTATTCAAACGACGTCACATCTCATTCGAACGAGATGGAGGTTCACTCTAATGACGTCGCATATCATTCGAACAAGAGCTATTTTTAGCCGACACGTCACCGCCTTGATTTTTAATATAAATAAGGGTGTCAGGGTTTTAATTTTCATGTGGAGAAAAACTGTTTTTCACAAAAATACGTTTTTCTATTCCCAACCATATTTGAGGGTTCAATCTTTTGTTTTACAATTCACAATCCCAATTGATTTTGTGTGAGTTGTTTTGTGGAACCCAAAAGCATAGTTTACTGGTGTTCATACTTTATTGGGAGATCTATACAATCGAGATTTGCGTGCTATTATGGAGTGAGTCTCGATGGAGTTTTTATGACTGCATGTCATAAGGGAGTGCTGCGATGTTCCTCGGTTGAAGATTGGACTGCGGTTCATGTAGGTTTCCTGCGTGTGGACTTATTACTGACGACATCAACCGACGCCTACGAGTATTCGAGTTTCAAACTGTATTTCATTGCAATCCAGTGTAAGTTGCGATTTACAATTATAGTGAAATAAAAAGGTTTTCCCCTGAGGGGATTTTTCCTTAAATTTGTGTCGCATCTTTATTTATAATGGTTGACACTTGCACGCATGTAGTTGATTGAGTTTATGGGTTGAATTGATTTGATTCATAAATTGACTCTAATTAAATAAGTTTGTGATTGAAACTTGCGTATATATTAAGATCAGTATCATACACATAAGGCATTTTCAAATTGGTATCAGAGCAGGTTACACTAATTTATCGTGTATTCCTATTTTTTGCAAAAATTGTGTGATATTGATTTTTTATGAAAAATATGAATTTTTGTCGCAATGTTCCCAAACGAAAACTTATATAGTCGATTGCCAATTTTTTACGGGTCTAATTATGCTTACTGGAAAGCAGGAATGGAATCCCATTTAAAAATAATATATGAAAAAGTTTGGGTCATTTGTGAAAGAGACTGGATTCCTCCCTCTGTCACCGTAAATAATGTCAC
The DNA here is from genome assembly GCA_949130495.1 of Sambucus nigra. Classification (NCBI taxonomy): domain Eukaryota; kingdom Viridiplantae; phylum Streptophyta; class Magnoliopsida; order Dipsacales; family Adoxaceae; genus Sambucus; species Sambucus nigra. Next base: position 415,946,565 of record OX422217.1, read on the forward strand.
AAATATAAAACCCCTGTCAGACTGGATTGAGGATGAGTTTAGGTGGAGCACTTATAATTCATGTGGACTTAGTGCAATTTCCAGACACATCGCCACTGACAAGTTTCGATGTATTATGACGTGCACCACGTCTAAAGAAGCGTGGGATGTTTTGTAACTCACCCACAAAGGCACTAACGCGGTCAAAGAGTCTAAAATTCAAATTTGACCACTCATTTTGAGATAATCACTATGTTAGAGACTGAGTGCTTTGAAGAGTTTTATACACGTTTGTTTGATATTGTCAACACTAGTTTTAACTTAGGTGAGCCTATACCTGATGCACGAGTGGTTAAAAAGATTTTAAGGTCGTTTCCTTAACATTTTATCCCTAAAGTGACTGTTCTATATACCTTAGGAAATTTGAATCTTCTGAAATTAGAGGAGTTGGTTAGAGACCTCCAGACGTACGAAATTGACATGTTTTTTTACACTGTCAAACCTAAGGAGAGAGGGATAAAACTTAAGGCCCAAGATAAGAAAAAGAAAGTGAGTTTTTGTGAGTCCGAGTCTAAGGACGAGTTTGAGTTTGACATGTCCCTGCTTGCAAAGAATTTTAAAAAAAAATCTCGAGTTTTTAAAACCAAATTCTTCCAATAAAAGATTTTCGGAGAAAAATAAAAAGAAAGACAAGGCCAAAGAGAGCGATGAGAAAGAAAAAGAGGGTGAAGAAAAGTTTGAAAATTTAAAATGCTTTGAGTGCGAAGGGAGAGGGCATAAGTCGTTTGAGTGTCCCACTAGACTTAGGAGAGGGGGGGGGGAGAAAGTTGTTATGCCAGCGACCCTGAGTGATCACTACACCAAAAACAGGAATCTGACATGGTTTAAAACTATGCCAGATCAAATCTGGCAAGGTTTTAAACTGTGCCAGAATCAGGTGTTCCAAAATGGCCATCTTTTTCTGGCACGGCTCAAAAGTGTGCCAGATTTGTCCAAACAGGAACACTTCTGGCACACTTTTAAACCGTGCCAGAATTTGATATTTTTGGCATAGTTTTTAACTATGCCAGATTTAGCACAGTTTACAAAAATTTGGCACAGTTCAAAATCGTGCCAAAATATGATACACTTTTGCCACGGTTTTGAACTGTGCCAAATTTTTTTATAAAAAGAAAAAAAAATTATTGGAAAGCACAAAAATTCACAAATTAAAAAAATTGTATGTTGTTGATAAACTAATGTACATACAAACTTCAAAATATTACAAGTCTTTAATAGTTCAAAGGCCAAAAAAAATTAGGCAAAGTTTCCTCTATTTCCTGGATATTCCAAAACCTGCTAATAAAAAATCTGCCTAACATAAAGCTCGCACGACCACAAAATATAACAATTAACTTACAAAAGGCCGCACGACCATAAAAGTTAACGATAAAACTATAAAAGCCCGCACGGCCATAACACAAAAAAATAGAATCATGAATAAACTCCTTGTTGCAAACCATTGAGTTCTCTGTGTGTTCCACGTGAATAAATGCCAACGATAAACTGTTATCCTGCAAAAAAAAATAAGATACAAAAAAGATACGATATTAGTAACTCAATAATTTACAAAAAAAAATTTACTCAAACTAAAAAATTACATAGAGGAGTGAAAATTATCTTCATATTCTCAAACCGTGAGACCCGGGACTACGCGGTCAGTTCCTACAAGTTACATTGGTCCCGTGCAAGGTGTCGTGCCTCTTATGGGGTCATTTGGGGGCTGGTTTGGGTTTTCACCGTTTTTAAGTCTAAGTGTGATTTTTGAAAATTATCGTCATATTCTCAAATCGGGAGACCCGGGACTACGCGATCAGTTCCAACAACTTACATTGGTCCCGTGCGAGGTGTTCGTACCTCCAACGGGGTCTTTTGAGGGCTGGTTTGGGTTTTCACCCTTTAACAGCTTATTTTTAAGTATAAGTGTTGATTTTTGCAAACTATCGTCATATTCTAAAATCGAGAGACCCAGGACTACGCGATCAGTTCCTACAAGTTACATTATTCCCGTACGAGGTGTTCCTGCCTCTTACGGGATCGTTTGGGGGCTGGTTTGGGTTTTCACCCTTTAACGGCTTGTTTTTAAGTCTAAGTGTGATTTATGCAAATTATCGTCATATTCTCAAATCGGGAGACCCGAGACTACGCAGTCAGTTCCTACAAGTTACACTGGTCCCGAGCGAGGTGTTCGTTCCTCTTACGGGGTCGTTTGGGGCTGGTTTGAGTTTTCACCCTTTAACGGCTTGTTTTTAAGTCTAAGTGTGATTTTTGTAAATTATTGTCATATTCTAAAACCGGGAGACTCGGGACTACGCGGTCAGTTCCAACAAGTTACATTGGTCCCGTGCGAGGTGTTCGTGCCTCCAACGGTGTCGTTTGGGGACTAGTTTAGGGTTTCACCCTTTAACGGCTTGTTTTCAAGTTTAAGTGTTGTTTTTGCAAATTATCATCATATTCTCAAACCGGGAGATTCGGGACAACGCGGTCAGTTCCTACAAGTTACATTGGTCCCGTGCGAGGTGTTTGTGCCTCCTACGGGGTCGTTTGGGGACTGGTTTAGGTTTTCACCCTTTAATGGCTTGTTTTTAAGTTTAAGTGTTGTTTTTGCAAATTATCGTCATATTCTCAAACCGGGAGACCCGGGACTACGCGGTCAGTTCCTACAAGTTACATTGGTCCCGTGCGAGGTGTTCGTGCCTCTTACGGGTCCGTTTTGGGGCTGGTTTGGGTTTTCAACCTTTAACAAAATGTTTTTAAGTTTAAGTGTTATTTTTGCAAATTATCGTCATATTCTCAAACCGGGAGACCCAGGACTACGCGATCAGTTCCTACAAGTTACATTGGTCCCGAGCGAGGTGTTCGTGCCTCTTACGGGGTCGTTTGGGGGCTGGTTTGGGTTTTTACCCTTTAACGGCTTGTTTTTAAGTTTAAGTGTGATTTTTGTAAATTATCGTCATATTTTCAAACTGGAGACCCGGGATTACGCGGTCAGTTCCAACAAGTTACATTGGTCCCGTGCGAGGTGTTCGTGCCTCCGACGGTGTCATTTGGGGGTTGGGTTGGGTTTTCACCCTTTAACGGCTTGTTTTTAAGTTTAAGTGTTGATTTTTGCAAACTATCGTCATATTCTCAAATCGGGAGACTCGGGACTACGTGATCAGTTCCTACAAGTTACATTTAAGTGTTAATTTTTGCAAACTATCATCATATTCTCGAACCGGTAGACCCGGGACTACGTGATCAGTTCCTACAAGTTACATTGGTCCCGTACGAGGTGTTCGTGCCTCTTAGGGGGTCGTTTCGGAGCTGGTTTGGGCTTTCACCCTTTATCGGCTTATTTTTAAGTCTAAGTGTGATTTTTACAAATTATTGTCATATTCTTAAATTGGGAGACGTGGGACTACGCGATATGTTCCTATAAGTTACATTGGTCCCAAGCGAGGTGTTCGTGCCTCCTACAGGGTCCTTTGGTGGATGGTTTGGGTTTTCACCCTTTAACGGCTTGTTTTTAAGTCTAAGTGTGATTTTTGCAAATTATCGTCATATTCTCAAACTGGGAGACTCGGGACTATGCGGTCAGTTCTTACAAGTTACATTGGTCCCGTACGAGGTGTTCGTGTCGCCTACGGGGTCGTTTGGGGGCTAGTTTGGATTTTCACCCTTTAACGGCTTATTTTTAAGTCTAAGTGTGATTTTTCCAAATTATCGTCATATTCTCAAACCGGGAGACCCGGGACTACGCGGTCAGTTCCTTCAAGTTTCATTAGTCCCGTGCGAGGTGTTCGTGCCTCTTACGGGGTCGTTTGGGAGCTGGTTTAGGTTTTCACCATTTAACGGCTTGTTTTTAAGTTTAAGTGTGATTTTTGTAAATTATCGTCATATTCTCAAACCGAAAGACCCGGGACTACGCGGTCAGTTCCAATAAGTTACATTGGTCCCGTACGAGGTGTTCGTGCCTCCAACGGGGTCGTTTGGGGGCTGGTTTGGGTTTTCACCCTTTAACGGTTTATTTTTAAGTTTAAGTGTCGATTTTTGCAAACTATCATCATATTCTCAAACCGGGAGACTCGAGACTACTTAATCAGTTCCTGCAAGTTACATTGGTCCCGTACATGGTGTTCGTGCCTCTTACAGGGTCGTTTGGGAGCTGGTTTGGGTTTTCACCCTTTAACAACTTGTTTTTAAGTCTAAGTGTGATTTTTGCAAATTATCATCATATTCTCAAATCGGGAGAATTGGGACTACGCGATCAGTTCCTACAAGTCACATCAGTCCCGAGCGAGGTGTTCGTGCCTCCTACAGGGTCGTTTGGGGGCTGGTTTGGGTTTTCACCCTTTAACGGCTTGTTTTTAAGTCTAAGTGTGATTTTTTCAAATTATCGTCATATTCTCAAACCGGGAGACCCGGGACTACGCGGTCAATTCCTATAAGTTACATTGGTCCCGTGCGAGGTGTTCGTGCCTCCTACGGGGTCGTTTGGGAGCTCGTTTGGGTTTTCACCCTTTAACGGCTTAGTTTTAAGTTTAAGTGTGATTTTTGCAAATTATCGTCATATTCTCAAACCAAAAGACGCGGGACTATGTAGTCAGATCCAATAAGTTACATTGGTCCCGTGCGAGGTGTTCGTGCCTCCAACGGGGTCGTTTGGGGGTTGGTTTGGGTTTTCACCCTTTAACGATTTATTTTTAAGTGTTGATTTTTGTAAACTATCGTCATATTCTCAAACGGGAGACCCGACACTACGCAATGAGTTCCTACAAGTTAGATTGGTCTCGTGCGAGGTGTTCGTGCCTCCTATGGGGTCGTTTGGGGGTTGATTTAGGTTTTCACCCTTTAACGGCTTATTTTTAAGTTTAAGTGTTACTTTTGTAAATTATCGTCATATTCTTAAATTGGAAGACCCGGGACTACGCGATCAGTTCCAACAAGTTACATTGATCCCGTGCGAGGTGTTCGTGCCTCCAACGGGATCATTTGGGGGTTAGTTTAGGTTTTCACCCTTTAACGGCTAGTTTTTAAGTGTAAGTGTTGTTTTTGTAAACTATCGTCATATTCTCAAACGGGAGACCCGACACTACGCAATGAGTTCCTACAAGTTAGATTGGTCTCGTGCGAGGTGTTCGTGCCTCCTATGGGGTCGTTTGGGGGTTGATTTAGGTTTTCACCCTTTAACGGCTTATTTTTAAGTTTAAGTGTTACTTTTGCAAACTATCGTCATATTCTCAAACCGGGAGACCCGGGACTACACGATAAGTTCTTACCAGTTACATTGGTCTCGTACGAGGTGTTCGTGCCTCTTACGGGGTCGTTTGGGGGTTGGTTTGGGTTTTCACCCTTTAACGGCTTGTTTTTAAGTCTTAAGTATTGATTTTTGCAAACTATCGTCATATTCTCAAACCAGGAGACCCGGGACTACGCGATCAGTTCCTACAAGTTACATTGGTCTCGTACGAGGTGTTCGTGCCTCTTACGGGTCCGTTTGGGGGCTGGTTTGGGTTTTCACCCTTTAACGGCTTATTTTAAGTCTAAGTGTGATCAAACAAAAGCATTACAAATCTACAATTTAAAACAGAAGCATTACAAATCTACAATTTAAAACCCCGCATTTTAAACAATAAAACCCCATGCTATCTGTGGATTCAACTTGATACGAGTATATAACTTCTCCAATTCCCTTTTTTCAAGTTCTGAACTCACCAAGACAACATAGACAAAACAGGGGAAGGATAAATGGGCACAATCATGCACATGGTGGTGCTCATGTTGTTTTATATGTGACACATTCACAACGCAGTCAATCTTATCAATGGTGTGTATAGTTTATAAATGTATAAATCATACCTGCAGTTTCTGACTTGATGAAGTAACACTGAGGTCATGACTAGACCATAGAAGCTGCAATACAATGCGTGTAGACTAGTTGTTTACTCATTTGGCCCCTCCAGCATTTCTTTAATACAATCTTCAAGCGCTTATTACATCTTCGCAAGTGTCCGGGTGGACACACCGTGCAACAGTTTGACAAAACCAAGGAAGCTTAGCGTCCCATCAGCATGCCTTAGCCAGTCATTGAGAACCGCATGGACTGGGACCGAAGGACTTAGTTCGAGTTCCTGAAATATTATATACCAAATAAATCAACATATTGGTACTTGCATACAAAAGCTTAATTCTAATGATCATGATATTGATAATGGCAACCAAACTAGAAAATAACTAGAGAAATAATGTATGTATGTGTCATAAAATCTTTCTTTTTTGTGGTTTCATAAAATATTTCTTTTTCGTGGTTTTAGACATGATAAGAAGGAAATTACATATGAACCACAAAAAACTCACAGAAATAAAATAAAACTCAACTTACCGACGCAAGTTCGTCAATGATAATAGTGCGATTTCCTTCTTTCTCAAAAGTTTCATTCGCACGATGATCATCTTGTTCCCAGTGATCAAGTGTCTCCAGCTGATGTACACTTAGTGTAGCTACACAGAATTCTCCAAAATCCATCCTTCTGTAGCTAAGCGCATTTAACTGTCACATAACAAAATAGAACAGCAGCAACCTATAGCTATAACCATATATAACTATGGAAAACATACACAATCAGAAGTTGTCCAATTACCGAGGCAAGAAAATCAGGGGTACGAGACTCGTTCATCGCATCTGTTGCATGTTTCATCAGGGTCTGGTCAGGGAAAAATGAAAGCAAACACATTTTCACTATCCACTCGAATAATCACCCATCCCCAGGTAAAACAATATAAAGAGAAAAAATAAATTAAAGAAACCAACCGTTCTAATGCTCTCTAAGGTTATACATCTATTTTTGTTGGGCTCCAATAGATCAAACTACTCCTTCAGATATAAGAGGTCATCCGTATTCAATGTCTTAGACAAAGCCTGCCAGGAGATGAATACAAAAAGGTTAGCTAAAGTAATCATTTTAAAGCAGTAATATATCAAATCTTCAAAGAGGAAAATATTCCAAAAACTACATTGCCAAGAAGTAAGAATTAACCTTCAGCAGAGCAGTCAAACAAAATTTGGCAAGAGAAAGTACACACTAAGCACAAATAAAGAAGAATTTTCTCAATGTATATCAGTTGTTATTGCTGCTATAAATCAACATATATCAGTGTATATCAGCTACTATAACTCAATGTATATCAGTGTATATTAGTGTATATTAAATTAGTGTATAAATCAGTTTATATCAGTGTATATCATTGTATATTAAATCAGTGTATATATAAGCGTATAAATCATATAGCTGCTAAATCAGCGTATATGTTGTAGCTTCTATCAATGATGATATAAGGAACTGATATACACTATAGCTACTAAATTAGTGTATATTGGTATCAGTTAATGTATACGTAGCATACCAAGACTAGTACAAGTAGCATATCAGTCCTATATCACTCAATTAGATAGTAGCAACATCAGTCCCATACTACTCAAGTTCATATGCTGCAACATTAGTTTATATCAGTCCCATATCAGTCTAATATCATTCGAGATCAAATAAGCAGGTGCATAAGGATAAGCTTAGGAATACTATATATTTAACGAATACACTCATTCCAGCTTAGGTACACTATACATTTAACATATACACTCATTCCAACTTAGGTACACTATACATTTAACATATACACTCATATAAATCGTGTATATATTAAGGGAAATGATCTCAAAAAATAAAACTCTAGTATAAAAACCATTGAAGTTATGAAAGTGATCTCAAAAAATAAAACTCTAGTATAAAAAACTAAATAGAAGATATAAAATGTACTTGTGCAATTAAGTGAGAAAAGGAAAAGGAATTTAGGGAGCATTTAAAAGTCTAAAACAAAATGGATTAAGCCATTACAAACAATTGAAATAACAGTGCTCATATACAAATTTTGATACATGTTACAAAAATATATAAGCAATGTTATTTCAAATATTTTCTAACTGTATATAAGCATTGCTCAAATAAAAAATTGAAACAATATAGTCAAACCAAAATAAATGATAAGAATATTGAAATATAGAACTTCAAACAGAAAGGAACAACATATAAAATACCTTGGTGAAGGTGTTTTGTGTCCATACGGAGCTCAATTTTTTATTTCCGTGGTCGACGAAGAGCAACATAAGGGTTTTGACGAATGTTCATTTAGTGGAGCATCATACTCAAGTTAGGCTTAAAAAGCGCGGATCTGATAATAAATACTTGGCCACTGTTCATGCTATTAAAATTGAATGCAACATTTCATTGGTAACAATAAACAATGATGAATTCTGTGAACGAGTTTCGCTTGTAAAGTTTGGAGATTGGCCTGCATTGCAAGATGTCGTGACTATTGTAGGCCACCGAATATGGGTTGACACAATATCGAGGGAGAAAATAAATGATCTTGGAACCCTATCGATCCATCTCTATATATATCTTAAACTAAAAAACAATAAAAATAAATAAAAATAGAAATTGTAGAGATTGGCGAAGAAAATAAAAAGGCCTTTAAAAATAAGGTAATGGTTTAAAACTTGTGCAGCGAAAATAGTTCTTGAAACCTTAAAACTCTTGTCATGGATTGAAATCCCCCCACCCCCAAAAAAAATTAAAAGGAGAAAAAAAAGAAATATAAGATCAAACTATAGTTCACCACAATTGGTCCAAGACTGGCTAATCAATTATATGTTCTTTTCAAAATCTCATGAACAACAATGGTGTCATTAGGAACTCCATGATTAGGCCTATCGGGATATTGAATGTGCAAAACAAACAATGGTATCTCTTCCGACTTAAACAAAAATATTGAGGGGAAAAAGGAAATAATTATCAACCCATATCCTCTTGCGCATTACAGTGGCAGACAAACCCAACAAGGAACATATCCATAAATCTCCCCCATACATATAACACAAACTCACATATATAAACTTCCACCTACAAAATAACTTGGCCCATGTATGATATATCCATATTAACTAGACTTGGCAACAGGTCGTGACATGTCATATCGGGTGCGTATAAAAAATCAACGGTCTCAATATAATCAACAAAGCAGGTGGTTTCTTGTGTCTTGAGTCGGTAATGATGATGATGATGATGTTATTACCACAATGAAAACCTAAAATCATTCAGACTTTGTGATTGATTTGACCTAGGTCAGTGGTTTGCCCAAGTCGGTCGAGTACTCCCTCTCTCTAGATGATACACACCGACTTCACCATACCCTCGACCAATTTCTAAAGTAGAACAATCTACCGTCAACCGGTCCGTTGAAGAGTCAACTGAGATTTTAATAATGAACAAAATCAACAAACTTAATATTTGATAAATATTCTACGTTGTCATTATATCATCTCCCATATTGAGAACCTAATGATTTACAATCAATACCCAACTCAACTGAACCATAAAAATGTTTTCTACATCAACTGAACCAGGAACTTACAAAATAGTGTAACTCTCACAGAATGATATATCAACTGAATATATACCAAATGAACCAGTAGAATTAATTATATTCTACAAAATAGAGTAAATCTAACATAATGGTTTATCAACTGAACCAAAAGATAAAAAAAGCACATCAATATATAGATGTCCCAGATGCAAAATGTGTATAATAAAGCTCGAACAAATATAGTATATATGCACGTGTGTGTGTGTGTGTGTATAAATTAGAGAAAAAACATTAAAGGAATCACATACCTCCATGGACTAAAGCACAATACACATATATAAGGGGTCCAAGTGACTGCAAAATCATCATAGGGATAAATAAAATTTGGGTATTTAACAAAATTAAAACAATCACAAAAATAAGGAAAACCCTAGGATTGTAACAAGAACTAAGAAAAAAAACCATAAATCCATAACAAAACAATCAGTCAAACTAAGAGGGCCGGAGAGAGAGGTGAGCCAACTGAGCTTTTAACACTAATTATTTACGATAAATACCCACCTTAGATTGGTTGATACAAGGCGATGGACTGTTCACCTCTGCAACTCCACTGCTATAAAAAAACAATCGGACACATCTGAATTAGTCGACCCCCTTTTTTTTTCTGAATTTGCTTGAGAGAGAGAGAGAGAGAGAGAGAGAGCCTGATGTTGAGAAAGGAGGGAGACTCAAAAAATTAAAGGGGGTAATTTTTTATGGTTTTTTATATTTTAGTAAACTGTACTCAATTTTGGCACACTTTAAAACAGTGCCAAAATTTGGCACTATTTTAAAGTGTGCCAGATTGCCATTAAGCCGTGCCAGAATTTGGCACAGTTTTAAACTGTGCCAGATTTTTAATATCAGGGTGTGCCAATTTGTTGTTTTTGGTGTAGTGGATAGTGAGGAAGATGTGAATGATTCCGAGGATGAGTCTTCAGAAGGAAAGTGTATTGCCTTTTTAGCCAATCACGAGAGCACATCCACTTTGTCCCACGACGATGAGGACACTTGTGAAAGTGATACCCCGGAGGAGGTTTTGAGTGTTTCTAGCGAGTCTGAGAGCGAGTGCGCTAGTGATGATGAGAGTGAGCTCCATATTGCGTTTCGAGAGTTATACGTCGAGACCTTAAAGACTAAAAATTAAATAATAAGTTGGGTGTCAAGGTGAAAGATTTGGAGATATAAATTGAGAGTTTGAAGTAGTTTGAGGTAAAAGTAAGTCAACTCGAGAAAGTGAAGGTTTCTTTGAGTGAGCAGTTGATTGCTTTGAATAGAGAAAAGAATGAGCTTATTGCCCGCGTGTCACAATTAGAGACAGATCTTAAGCAGTCCCTGGTGGATAAAGTCACTTTAGAGAATGCATCTAAGAAGGTGGGAAATATGGTTCTCAATCCTGTTTTGGGGAGTGGTGAGAGTTTAGGAATAAGCCATGACGGTGCGCCTACTTCTTTTGTTGCACCCGATCCGATTCTTACTTTAGAGTTAGATATCCATGACTCTCGACCCAACCCATCTAAGCTTCCTGTTCATATTAAGAGAACACGTCCTAGAGTTTTTTAGAGAGGTGTACCTAAGCCGGTTTATGTTTGCTCCTATTGCAAAAAAAGAGGACACCTTATGGAATTTTATTTTAAATTGGGTTATGTGTCACGCTTTGCTCATACACATGTTCGCACACATGCACCCACCCATGATACTTTGCTTGCACATAATGATAAAGATTTTGAACATATTCGAGAGCAAGTAAAGTTTTTGGTCAAAACTTCTCATGATTTGATGGAGTTGTTTCAAAATATGCCACCGTCTTTGGAAACTCCACCGTACCTACCGATTAAGGTCTAGACATGTTTGCTAGCATAGGTTGTTTTACATGATATTATCTTATGCGTACTACTAGTATATACCATTTGTTTTATACTTTGTTAGCATTTTTGTTTTCTTTTCTTATTTTTGGTACTATTTTAGCACTGTTTTAGTTCTGTTTGCCCATTCCAGGAACTATTTTCTCAAATTTTTCTCACTGGACAAAACAGTGTAATATTCTTCTTAATATGGGAAAATTTTGCTTTTCTCGCTCTAACGAGAATACATGTCGCGTGAAGTTTTCTCGCGAATGACAAGGACTCTCATTCGAATGACCTGCTGAGGTTTCTGGAAATTTTTGTTTGCAGTCCTATAGTTCATATTGATATATTTTTTTGTAACTGCTATGTTGCTTTCTGAACAGTGTTCGAAAATTCAAAAAGATTTTCTTTGTTTTGAAAAATTTTAAAAATCCAAAAAGATGTATTTTGTTTGCACCTTATATGAATTGACATTTAGGATGACCAAGTCACAAATTCATGCCATATCCACGTGACTATTTGATAGTGTTTTGAGATCATATGTTGTGTCATTCATATGCCTTACAAAGTTTGGAGTCTTTGAGATGATATAGTGTTACTACCTACATGATTGACTCTATGTGTCCTTTATTGCACACATGCACAAATTTGTTTGACTTTTGTGCTTCTCTATCACATGTTGGTTGAGTGTTTTCATCTCAATTCTGTTTATACAACAAACCAAATGCGATAAAATGTGACAAAAAGTAGTGCATGATATAAACTGTTTGTGAGATTGTGTGTTTTGAAAAAATGGGGAAGGGCTACGAAAGGTACTCATTTATCCTTTGCGATTAAGCCAACATTTAAATGGACATAAAAAAGTTAGGAATCGAAAATTATCCAGGGTCCAATAAGGTTTAAAAGATCCCGAAAAAATTAAAAGGCAATAAAAAGAAAATTATTCGAAAAATGGGCCAATAGTTTTTTTTGTTTCATCACCTCATAAGAAAAAATAAAAAGCATTAACTTTTAATGAGGGAGTTTGGATGGAGTTTTTAACGATTTGCACGTCCTTAAAAGTCATGAAAAAACATTACATAGTTTTGGACGTTATTGGTGTGGAAATCATTTATACTTTGATTTGTTGATATGATTAAGACGATGTCATCTAAATTCATCAATTCTACACCTAAGGACTATTTTGATGTTCATTCGTTAGGAGTACACTTATGAATCTTGCACATATGATATGATTGATTTGATATTCCTATCGAATTTGTTCACACCCATTCATTCCATTTCCACGATTTGGTTGTCTTAGTGTAAATTCATGGTGTGTGCTTTTTGTAACATCATTTTTTTGCTTTTTTGTATAAAAATTGAAAAATTAAAAAATAGTTTGTTTGCTTGGTTTACCGTGATACCCCGATTTGCTTTATGTGATTTGTTCTTTTCCTTGTCTATTTCGAACAAATAAAAAGGGGGAGAACGAATTATGATATTATGGGAGACTTTATGTATTAGGGAGATTTGATTATGCTTACATCTTTTATGTTTATATCATTTCAAACTCGAGGTTCTTGCTTTGTCTCATGTGTGTAGGTACAATTGAAGATCATTATGTTGCAAACCCTGATGAGAAAAGCTTGGAGTTTTGAAAATTTGATTGTTGAAGCATCGTTTGAAAAGTTTGAAGACTTGCCAGTTTATCTTTCCACGTTTGAGTTTTTGGGAGGGTAGATTTGTATAGGTCTTTTGAAATTGATAATTTGGATATTTTTATTTTGTACCAGCATAGATATAGGGGGATATTTGTAAGGAATTGTCCATCACAATTTAGTATGTCATACGCCACTACAAGTCATCGAAGGATTGAGAAGCGTACATCTATAAAGACGAATTCGAATTTTAAGAAGTCTTCAACATTCAAGCCCAAAAAGGATGAATTCGATAAAATGTGTTTAAGTTCCATTTACATTTTACATTAAATGTGTGGGGATATTTTTATAAAAGATTAAATGATTTTTGAAATGATTTAAAATGGTTTTTAATTTTTTAAAATCATAAAAGTTTTAGATAAATATCTCGTGATCCCGTGATCCCGTGAAAAATTTTAAGGTTTGAGGATCCCAAGTTATTTAACATTTTAAAAGTCTTTTTTTAATGGGATCAGTGACTGTCATTCAAACGATATCACATCTCGTTCGAACGAGATGGAGGTTCGCTCGAACGACGTCGCATGTCGTTTGAACGAGAGTTATTTTCAGCCGACACGTCACTGCCTTGATTTTTAATATAAATAAGGGTGTTAGGCTTCTGATTTTCGTGTGGAGAAAAACTGGTTTATGACAAAATATGTTTTTCTATTCTCCAACCATATTTGAGGGTTCAATCTTTTATTTTATAATTCACAATCCCAATTGCTTTTGAGTGAGTTATTTTGTGAAACCCAAAAGCATAGTTTGCTAGTGTTCATACTTTGTGGGGGATCTCTATAACCGAGAGTTGCGCGCTATTGTGGAGTGAGTATCGATGGAGTTTTTCTGACTGCGTGTCATAAGGGAGTGCTGTGATGTTCCTGGATTGAAGACTGGACTCCGGTTCATGTAGGTTCGCTGCGTGTGGACTTATTGCTGATGACATCGATCAACGACTGCGGGTATTCGAGGGTCAAACTGTATTTCATTGTAATCCGATGTAAGTTGCGATTTACAATTATAATGAAATAAAAAGGTTTTGCCCTGTGGGTATTTTTCCTGAAATTTGTGTCGAATCTTTATTTATAATGGTTGACACTTGCACGCACATAGTTGATTGAGTTTATGGGTTGAATTGATTTGATTCATAAATTGACTCTCATTAAATAAGTTTGTGATTGAAACTTGCTCATATATTTAAATCAGTATGATACACATAAGGCATATTCATCAGATATCGACGGTGGTGGAGGTAAAACCTCTGTTGATACCTCAGGAATCTTCTCAAGCTTTGTTAGGACCTCTGTCAGGCCTTATGGAGCATTGAGCAACCTCTTCTTATCTTTTATGGAGGTGATGTAGCACTCCCGAGCCTTCTTTTGATCCACAAAGACCTCACCTACCCCTTTAGGGGTTGGGAATCTCATAACCTGCCTTCGTGTTGGGATAGTAGCATTTAAGTCGTTAAGTGAAGGTCTATCCATTATTATTCTTTAAGCGAAGGGTAGGTCCACTACTATGAACTAACTTGTTCTAGATAGTTTTGTAGTAATACTTAATGCTAAGGGTAAGGGTATAATGATATACCCTAAGGAATATGTATGTTCTTCGTTAAATCCAATGAGAGGAGTGGTAATGGGATGCATGTGCTTCGGGCCAAGGCCCATGGCCTCAAAGGCATCCAAGAATTAGATGTTTGTGGATCTTTTTGTGTCAAAGTGAGTTCTCTTTATATTAGCATTCCCCTTAAACACTGTAATGATGAAGTGGACGTCTTGAAACAAACATACCCTCCTGAGGTCTGCTTGCGAAAAGACTATCATAGGGGATTCTTTTGGAGCCTAATGAGGGAAAGAGACAGAGTTGACCTCACTACACCAAAACGTGACTTTAGTAACGGTATTTTACAGTTACTAAAAAAATTAGTAACAAAAATTTTTCGTTAGAAAAAAGGCATGGGTTACAAAATTAGTAACATAATTTTAAAATTTTGTTACTGATTCTTAATTTACCAACAGTAATTTACCTTTACTAATTCTGATTTAGTAACGGATATTTGTGTTACTATTTTAACCTTATTGCACCACTTTTTGTAACACTTTTGTTTGATTTTGTAATGGTAAAACTCCGTTAGTAATATTAATACATATTTAAAAATATATATTTTTGAAGATTCAATATCCAGAATTTAAGTAAATTCAATTATTCTTACCACACTATTCAAATCATAAGAACCTATAAAAAAAATAGTCCATGCTTACCACACTATTTAAATCATAAGAACTAGACCTGTCAAAAAACACGATAACCCGTTAACATGACACGACCAGACACGAAATTATAAGTTAATGGGTTTACCTTTATTGGGTTTGGGTCATTAACAGGTTAACATGATAGACCCGTTAACACTAATGGTTCGGGTTTGGATATTTATTTGTACCCTTTTTAACCCGTTTCTACCCGTTAACACTAACGGGTACTATAGGGTCACCCAACCATACCCAATAAGAATAACCATTAAAACCCATTATTTCTAGATCCTTTAAGACTAACGGGTAGTATAGGGTTACCCAACCTATATCCAATAAGAATTACAATTAAACCCATTGTTTTTAAACTATTGAAGACTAACGAGTACTATAGGGTCACCCAACCCTTTACCCGTTTAGACCCAAACTGATTCGTTAATATTAATGGGTGCTAACGGTTCGGGTCGTATACCCGCTAATATTTATGGGTCATGTTTGGATATTGTCATTAGACCCGTTAGTCTTAATGGGTTATGTACGGGTTGAGCATGTTTTGACCCGTAACCCATACACGACCCGACACGGCCCATTGACAGGTCTGATAAGAACATATACAAAAATAGCTCACATAAACAAGGGCATTATATTCAACATTTACATCTTATATAAGCATCCACTCTTTATTTGCAAACGAAATATAAACCAAGCAAATGTAACATCCTAATACAATCACCCCGAAAGTTACAATATTTTCATAAATGAATCCAATATAACGTCCTTATACAATTTTCCCGAAATGAGACGTTTTAATATTAAACCAACAAATGAAATTTGAAAAAAGAGGTCCATCAACTCCATTTTAAATATTCATTAATGGAGAGAAATCATATTGCTTTGCCTCCACCTTGACCTCCATCTACGACCATCATCAAATGTTCAAGATGATTGCAATAAGACGGCATTGGAAAATTTCAACAAAAGAATATTGGAAAATATATTAGTCTCTCTTATATATAAAGTCACCTTGAGGGATTAGATCTCTTTAACATCTTAAAGCGAACGAACAACTGGAATACCACTCTTGTTTGCCTCACGAAATAATGTGTAGAAATACGGGAGGAACATATAACACATATGTATGGCTTGCCTCATCACTTCTGTATTTTTTCCCTGTAATCAACACTTACAAGTGCATTAACACTGATTTACATTATTGGTACCATAGATATTAACACACAATGTATACTCCTGGTTTTTATGAGATATATCATTTTTACCAATTTCTCAAAACATTCCCAACGCAGGATAAGAAATAGTAAATCCACCAACCCAAGTAGTTATGTTGAACTAGTAAAAGTTGTAAATAAATGCAAAAATCAAGAAATGATTTTATATTTGTATACTTGTGTGGGGACACTAAAGTATAACAAAAGTAATATCACATACAACTTAAGTAAGCGTTTACTTCAAAATTGAACATTGTCACAAAAATTACAGTAGGCATACTTCTAAGTTTAATAAATCGATTAATTTACGCATAAAAACATAGGAAAATACTATGTATATATGTGGTAAATAAGGAATGAGAACATACCGTGTTAAAATAAAGTTTTCAACGTGACAATTCCAGTCAACACAGTGAACTTCGACATTATGAGCCTTTTAAACCTATTCACGAATATTAAAAACTAACAATTCAACATCAACAATAGAAATTGATTTTCCATTATAGGAAAAGATGCAGCTAAGAAACAAGTAAAAAAGAAGTGAACGAGATTCAACTAATTAGAGGAGTAGGAACAAGAGCAGTATAGTGATGCACAAAATAAGTTTGTTCCGGCCAAACATTAACAAAACCTTTTCCAACATATGAGGTCAAGTAACTAAGGAAAAGATCAAGAGAAAAATAAAAACAATACACACACTCGCACACAAAATAGTTATGATCAACAGATCATCAAGTCTGAATCTAGCTTGTACTACGAGACTTGGATTATTTTGGAATAGACTAAATGCAAGGGTAAAATTAAGGGGAGAGCTTAACATTTGTTAACTAAATAAATGCAGAGTTGTTCCACCCAAAACAAATAAATTTTAAGGATATCAAGTTAGACAATTCTGCCAAATTTTAAGAGATGTTTTTGAAATTTATTTGGCTACTTTTGTAAGGATATCAAATGGTAAGACTAGGTGACCTACCAATCCTCAAGACTAATAAACATCAGGAAGTTATAGACCTACACATATAACAGATTTCCGAAGTACTTTCTTCATTTCACCAGTTCTATCCACTGCGGTGTTATAAAAGAAAAGCAAGTCCTACAGTCACAAGCAAGTCAACATCACATTATTCTAAAAATGAGTATCCATCCATCATTTTATGGTATAGTTTATTTACAATAAAAATAATTATTAGAGTAAGAGAAAGTATAGTGCTCAATCAATGAATCATGAAAAAGTCTTGCTAAAGTTCAAATACATTAACAAGTCACAATCATTGAAACACAATGCGCAAAAATCTGTAATTGCCTCCGACCAATATCCTAAAAGTTGCTAGGAGGAAAGCGAGCAGTGGGAGGTTGCCTAGAACTTAGGAATTTTTCTCAAAAGTCCACTAAACAGTTTTAAACTTAATTTTATGTTTAATACTACAAAAAGTAGCCAAATAAATTTAAAAAATTCATGGATTTGAATATTTCTTACTAAGACTAGGTTACAATCTAAAACCTAATCCATTCTGACACTTTGTTAAAGCTAGAATATATAATCCCCAATATTTCTTTGCGACACTACCTACAGTTTTGATGTACCATGCTTTCCTGCTAATGAGTGCATGGATTGAAGCCCTAAAAGCTGATAATAATTAAAACACAGTAATATAGCGTGCAACAAAGACAATTTTTTTAGATAGGCAATAGCATCACAATGCGATAAATGATAACCTAATAATTGAAGCAGAGTATCTGAGAGTCATTCACAAACATAATAGTTTCCTTCAAAAATTCAAGAACTTTTAGAAATATAGATTATAATTGAGAATAAGAGGAGGTGTGGACATCTTACCCCTTATAAGAGTATTAAGTACATATATCCAATATATAGCTTCAAAAAGCAAAAGAAAAGTGTAACTAACTAAAAGCCAAGTGAAATGTTTATTATGACTGACTGAAATTTCATGATCCAACTCTTTGGCTTGAATATGGATTTACTATTATTGTTTTTTGTCCAATTTGTCAGCACTAACAATAATAGGAAGTAATCTAACTACCTCATTATGTCTGTTTATATAATTGGTCAAACTATTATATGGTTGAATTTGGATATATTGTTCAATTTGTCAGCACTAAATATCAAAGGAAGTATACTAACTACGTCATTTCATGAATATAATTTACTTTTATATTTATTGAATTTTCTGACAAAAACTCTCTAACATATTTGATATTTGTAAACTAGTACTCTAAATTTAATACATGTCAATTAATATCAAGATTTTATTGTTCAAGTCATAGGGAATATCGTGTAATTTATCAGAAATACCCAAATTTTAGTTATGCGTGTGGACGTGTGCGCAAACATATAATCACTGAATTTCAAGTTCTTAGTCCCAAACGTGCTGTAAAGATATTACCAGAATTGTCTAGATTCTTGCATAACTAGCTTAATTTGTATAGGAGCTCCAATTATTCAATCAACTTATTTGGCAATTGAATATGTAAAAAACCAATCCTGTCGTGGCATAAATTTTCTCTCTTATGTCTAGGGATGAAGCTTGACACACATGGTATGCTAAAAAATTCAATATTATCCTTTGAATATGGTTACACTACATAGTTCATAGATTAAATGTGTATTATTTTTAAATTATTATAATTTTGTTTAACAGGTTTTTGAACAAGGGTTTATCTGATATCAATTATGCATTGGACATGGGGTTCCTAACAAAGTCTAGGAAATACACTTTTTTCAAGCCAAAGTTCGTTTTCTACGCGACATATTTATCTGAGAAAATTGTATTAAAGATACATAATTATTTATTGTCATCTCAAAACTAATCCCGAGTAACAACTTTATCCCATTTTCAAGTAATTTGAGAACTGGTGCTAGGATGAGAATAACGGTGATTTCTTCTTTGCGTCGATGAAGGCGCAGCCCCAGTTCCTCAATGACTGGAAGGCCAAGTTGTGGTCACATTTCTTTTGCCTATCGGTAATACTCAATACTCAACAATAGATTGAGTCGTTGTTTTAGAATTTATGGTATATGAATTGATAGTTCTAATTGCTTGGAGTTAAGCAATATTAAAGTTCAAAGTTCAAAGCTCAATTCAATTTTGATTTTCTTATGCAGTCATTTATATTCATTCCATGTGTTCTTATGTGGTAATTTGATCATGGATTTAGCTTCCAAATATAAGCCTTGTTGTGTTCAAGGTGAAATATTTTCCATCCGGGCAAAGTGAGATTAAATTTAGGGTTATTTTTACTTAACCCTTATCTTTATGTCCACTTCTAACATCCTCTGCCAAAATAAATACTCAAAAAGAAATAGCCCAAGCCTTATCCTTTCAACCTACTCGTGCAAGCAAACCACCCTTGTCGTTTACCTAATTACTCAATGTGTAATTCTCATGTTTCTCGCTAAGATGGTATGAAATGATTTACGAGTTATTCGGTTATCGACCCAAAATGTTTCACAAATTGTTCGAACCAAAATAAATCACAACTTGCTCAACCTAATAAATCTAGTGACTTTCTCGACTCAAAAGTGATTGCAGCTTGCTCGTACGAAAAATTACGCTCAACTTGCTAGAACAAAAACTGTTGGTGACTTACTCGAATGCTTATTGCTCATACACTAATTCAAACCAACATTAAATTGGATCATAGTAAACTCAACCATTCAAAACTAATTGCTCAGATGCTCTCGACTCCTTATAGATTGGTTGATCAATTTAAATTTTGTTTCTTATCAAGAAAGGAACGTCATTTTTGGTTGGGATTTTAAACCACACTCATATGGTGCATGATTTCTGTCAAACCCGTGATGTGCAAACGAATAGATGATAGTGTTTATTTCAGGGGTTCTTCTCGCATCCAATCCACATAGAACTAAAAAAAATCTTGAAACCCATTAATGAACTAACAGGTTCAAACCAAAAAAAGTCGGTGAAAATACATTTAATCAGTTTTGGGTTGCTTGACTTTGTAAAGATAAGATTATATACATCATTTTAATGAGCAAGTCTTATAAAACTTACACTTCATCGCAAGTTCATTCGAAAAAAGAGGGAGAGAGAAACAAGAAAACAAGAAATTATTGAGTCCCCCTAAGCGTGGGTAATGCTCTTAGTCAATGCTATACATGGCCACAATATTACAAAATGATATTAAAAAATATATATTTACAGATGAAAATGATAGACATACTTATTTTCAAACTGGGCAACCAGTAACTATGGTGCACCGGTAATAAGCTCGAGGACATCCATCTGTGATCTACAACACCAAGATAAAAAAAATCTAATTATTCAGATCAAAACATATTAATTTGAATCCATTTACTCAATATCAATACAAGTGTTTAACATAACACCATGGGTGCCTTTGATATCTCTCTAATAGACACTCGAGCTTTCCTAATGGTGGCCTCCATAGGAGGCCATGATTTCTGTGGATTTTCCTAATCGTGGTGGATTTTCATTTTCATTTTGGGTGTGTAAGAGAAACCCTAAGTGTTAGGTGTTGGGAATTTGGGTTTGGGTGGGAAAGAGGAGGGGTCTTCTTTTGGCAGGGAGGGAAATATTTTTTTTTAATTTACACTTTTAGAATATCAAAGTAAAATTAGTAACAAATATTATAATTTACTAACAATAATTTATTGTGAGCAATAATGATGGTATAATACTGTTAGTAATTAAAAAATTATTATGTTACACATTTCAAGTCCCTAGTAATGAAATACAAAGCAAGAAGAACTACAAGTAAACCACAAGACATGGGATATATACAAAAGATACAAAGCCACTTTTGCAGGCGGACAATTGCATTTAGCATATGCAAATAAGCCATTAAACCCCTAGGTTAACCTAGTGGGCAAGTGTTGTCTCGTGAGGGTCTTTATGGATGAAACCCACAAACATCAAAGTTTCCACATACTATGTCCAATTAATCGAAATGACATGCTCAATAATAACGATAAGGATTTAAAATACGTGAATAACAACGTGAATGAATTCACACGAAAGTCCGTATTATTAACATTATAGAATGAACTTCACATAATTAAGACCTTAAAAGTGGGAGAGGAGCGATGCAAAGTATGATGGGGCAAAAGCTTATATAAACCGGATAATAAACATTAAAGCATGCATAAGTCAATCCTCACCGGGTATTACACTCAATAAATGAAATCACTTAAAACATGAGGTAATGCATGGGACATGCGGGCATAAAGAGTAAATGTAAATGAAAACTAGGCCGCGCACATGTCACTAATGAAGAACGCTATATAGAAAATGAAAAACTTGTAATCTCAATGAAATATATCGTCATTAAAGAAGGCGAAATATATTTTCACAGATTATCGAAACTATTTAAACTTTTGAATTGAATTCACCCTGGGATCATATATGACTTTTATAGGATTGTAATGTAGGCTTGGGGTTAAGGGTAGGAAATGAAAGGAATTTTGTATGGATTCAAAGGCGTTCGGGGATAAAAACTCGGGATAATGGTAAATTATGGGCAATTTCAAAATTGGAAAATTATTTCCATAACAAGAATAGAATATAACAACGAAACACTAAATACATCATATACAAACTTTCTATTACTTTTTTTTCTTTTTTTTCTTCTTTTTCTCGTAATTTTATTTTTTTTCCTTTTGCTTTTTCACCTTTTCTTTTTCTTTTTTTTTTCTCTTTTCTTGTCTCACTCTCGCTTGCTTAATTCCAACCACATAACAATAACATCATTCAATCCCGAGTATCATTCCAAATAAAGTATGGAAGGTAACATTTATGGTTCATAACTCCATTGTGGAGTTGGTTATGGGATTTTGGGTTATGAAACGAAAGGTTATATTAAGGCTCAAATGGATTGACTAAGGAAATATGCAAGGTGAGGCCAAGGTTAATATGGGTGATATAACAAAGATGGCCTATGATCATTTTCTAAAATTTACGCAATTCTTGAGTAAAAAAAACTTTGAAAGTCATGCTCAAGTAATACATTTCAAAATATGAACTCACTTAATGAACGATCAAATGAAATAATAGTGAGATTACCGACAAATTTAACGTTTTCAATGAGGAAAGGGTAGTGTACATCACTCATAAATGAAGGTATGCCTCGAATCTCACTTATGTAAGTTTATACAATGCAACAAACATTACCGACTTATAAAAATCTTAAACCAAATCAATAAAACAAGAAAAGCGCATGTGCTCATGGATTAAAGTTTAATTCATGAAGTTATTAATAATATCAATGATATGAGTACTAAAGTCTAATAACTTCTAAAATAAAGAACATGCATTATTCGATTGTCTATTGGATCCAGTATTTTTTAAAATTTATCATCGAAAACAAAGGCAAAAAGCCCAAGCAAGGATAAAAAAGAAAGGAAATATTTTCGATTTTTTTTAATTTTTCAACAAAAGCATGCTTAATAACTAACATGTGATCAAATCAATAGAATAAAACAAAATAATGGGAAGAATAACCCACACCCCCTAACTTAAATATTGTATTGTCCTCAATTCCAATCAATAACACGACATAAAGAGAGGAAAAGAAAGATATTACTCAAAATTGGAGCGATCCCGGATAAGTACGAGTCCATTGAATCTATAAAACATGTTAGAACCCAACATAATAAAAATTTTAACTAATTACACTCGACTACAATTAAAAAGAGAGAAAAAATAAAGAAAGATAAAAAAAACTAACGATTTAAAACCTACAATTTTAACTTCTAACTAACTATACACTAGAAGTTGAAAATTTTGAGGATCCACCCAAAATATGATTCGGCTTTGAAGGATCAACGGTAGACCCTCCCTTGCATGCATGCCTCCCAAAAAATACAAATTCCGTTTAAATAACGGAATACATATGTAAGGTATAAGAAATAAACCATCACTAATTAAAAATTTTAGTGGGGTAATAGGGATTGGATACTAAGGGTAAAAAGACTACATTGATCTCGGGAAAATTAAATCACATCCAAAGATTTTTCAATTGGAAGGGGAGGTGGGGCAAGTGCAAGTGAATAGCCCATGAGATGAAGAATCTCAATATAACACTCCATTCAAGAATCAGATCAAAGTCCTCAAGACTTTCATCTCATTCTTATGACAATGTTAATTGTTCACTAATAGTGGGGAATAAAGGAAAGGAAGGACCATTAACCTTAATACAATTGGAAGAATTAATAAGAGGTATAAATTCGAAAGTTCTTGGATCACTCTTAATGATTTCTTCCTAAAAAAGGGGTGGAGGTGAAATGCAAGTTTCAACCTCAACCGAGCTTGTGAAGAAGAAATGATCTCACCGAGTTGGGCAATTATTTCTAAAAACCAAGCTTTAGAACTCTCAAATTGGTCATTTGATTCCTTGAGAGATAACTCATGATTAAATAAAAAGTTTCCTCCAAAGGCGATGAATGATACTTGAAAATTCTTGATTTTACGTTGAAGACGCTCACACTCAAGAATTTGTAGGCATTCACGCAAGGTCTTAGGAGTGTAACCTTGAGAACTATTAGCATAACAATTAAAATTATCAAAAGAGTTAGGGTGATACATTTCAAAAGAGTCAATTCAAGAAAAGAGCAACAAGCACCAAAATTTCAATTTCTTGAAACAATGTAGCACAAGTAAAAAAGAAAGGCTAAAATAAATAATACGAATACAAAAGGAAAAAATATTATGAAATAATAAATCAACTAGAGTCTATAACAAAACACTCCCGACAATGACATCATTTTGATCGAGAATAAAATGTGTGTTCATGTAAGGACATTGTTGTTATTTTCGGTTCACCGCCGCAATTAAAAAATGACCTAAACTATAACTACACTCGACAAATAGAGTATAGCGACCAGTCTGGGTATCGAAAATCCATAAGGAATGTTGTACAGACTTTAATTGATTTATTGCTTATAAAATAAAAGTGTAAAAGGTGATGGGTTTAAAACAGGAAAAAGGGGAAAAATAAAAAGTCAAAACTAAACAAGAATTAATAAAACGAGAGTTAGGATCACATCCCCGTCATGGGTTAAACAACGCATAATTAGAATTTCGATTCGAAAGCATTTAATAGAGCATATTCAATTAATTATAAACATCACACATGAAGGAATTAAATCCAAAAATGCGAGATAAAACAGATAACCAAAAATGGTCACACGCGGATTAAATTCGAAATATCGCTATAAACACTAACATCGTGTGATAAAGAAAGTTAAACGCATAACATTCTAACTTTAATACACGAGGTTTTAATTAAATGCGATTTTACACAAAACCTAACTTTCGGAGCTCAAGACCCATTAATGGCGAAAACATGACCCCAACCCTTAAAGTAAGGACAATGCATAATGAAAGACATAAATAATCCCAATTAACCAACACAAACAATAAATAAACAAAAACAAACTTACTACAAAGCAAGGAAATGGATATTAAGGCAAGGCAAAAAGCATAAACAAAGGAAAGAAATAATGAATAGTACTAAACTTACATAAATGGGTATATACCCAAGAGAGAGAGAGAGGAGAGGGAAGCTCCCAAAACACATACCTAAAATATAATATAATGAAAGATATGTCTTCAAAAAGAGAAGAAAAACTATTTATATAAAAAACCCAATGGCAAACTAGTAACTAAAGAAAACAGGGGCGAATTGATTCGGATTTGAGCCGAATCGCTCGAAATGCAAAATCTTTGAAGCTGCTACAAAGAGAATCGATTCAGTAGATAACCGAATCGATTAGAAAATGGATATCTAGGAACTGATTTAAAGAGAATCAATTCGACAAAGGGCCGAATCGATTTGTATCTGCTTGACTGCAGTTTTTGCCTTAGGTGATTTTGACGTAGAACCTCCTCCGTGGAAAGTCCCGTAACTTCTTTGTTAGGACTCAGAACCGTGCATAGTCAGTGGCCACGCAAAGATAAATCAGAGGGCTTCAACTTCTGCTAGATATTGGGACAAAGACCTAAGTTATAAAATTACTAAAAGGCCCTTGTGCAAGCAATTGTCGATAGAATTTTCTCACAATGATACCGGACTTCACACTAAGCACCGTAATACCTACAAAAATTCAATTATACCTCATAAATAATTTTATCATATAAAATGGAGGTTGTCTGGTTAATGAGCATAAATATAGGAATTAAAGTTCCCGAGGGGGCTAAAATGCATAAGTAAAGAGGGTGAATATATGCAATATTCATGCCGAATCACTAGTCTTTTCTCAGGGGAGCTCATATTTTGGCGGTGGCAGAGGTAAACCCTCTGTTGGGACCTCGTGAATCCTCTCAAGCTTTGTTGGGACCTCTGTCAAGCCTTATGGAGCATTGAGCAACCTATTATTATCTTTTATGGAGGTTATGTAACACTCACGAGCCTTCTTCTGATCCCCAAAGACCTCTCCTACCCCTTTGGGGGTTGGGAATCTCATCACCAACCTTCGTGTTGAGATAACAGCCTTTAAGTCATTAAGTGAAGGTTTGTCCATTATCATGCTGTAAGCGGAGAGTGGGTCCACTACTAAAAACTTGTTCTAGATAGTTTTACAATAATACTTGGGGATAAGGCGAGGGGTATAATGACATACCCCAAGGAATAGGTATGTTCTTCATTGAATCCAATGAGAGGAGTGGTGACTGGATGCATGTGCTTTGGGCCAAGGCCCATGGCCTCAAGGGCGTCCCAGAATTAGATGTATGTGGATCTTTTTGTGTCAAAGTGAATTTGCTCTATATTAATATCCCCCATAAACATTATGATGATGACGTGGTCGTCATGAAGCAAACAAAATTTCTCGTGGTTTGATAGCTCGGCAACTGCTATAAGATTTCCATATGTTGTCTCTGAGTTCTTATGCAATGAGTCACTGTAGATGCGTGATATCGATTATTTATTTAATTTGAAATTTTTTAATTTAAAATATATTTAATTAGAGTCAATCTTCAGTCCAAATTTTATTCAAACCCTAATTACGCATCTATGTGAATAAATCAAAACATGCAATTGTAAATTACAGGATAAACCAATTTTCAGGAAAAAAACCTTGTCGGGTAAAAACCTTTTATTTCACCATCTAACGTAAATCACAACTTACAATTACATAACAAAATTTGCAATGAATCAAAAAATCCACATAGGCCGCAGCCTAGCAGCATCAAAGATTCCTTCAAGAACCTCAAGAACGCAATTCCATTTCAGCAGTGAATACCCTCGAGTATCCCCAATGGTTGCAGTCGTCAGTAAATAGCCCCCCCAATAATTATCAATCCAGCAGTAAAGATCTTCTTCTCTACAAGAGAAACTTTGACAAGAAGTATTTTGGGTTCCAAATTGATTCACCAAAGTATATGGGATGATTTTGTGAATAAAAAATAGCTTTTATGCCCTAAAAGTGAAGACTAAAATT
The DNA here is from genome assembly GCA_949130495.1 of Sambucus nigra. NCBI lineage: Eukaryota > Viridiplantae > Streptophyta > Magnoliopsida > Dipsacales > Adoxaceae > Sambucus > Sambucus nigra. The sequence continues at coordinate 415,973,463 of OX422217.1, forward strand.
CTGTAGATTTGTAGTTTTCTTTTGGAAAAAGTCTTAATGAAAAAGTCTTCCAAAATAGGTATTTAGCAAAACAAAATTATTGAGGCATCCTTCTTGATGTCGTTTGAACGACATTAGATGTAAGAAACGACTCTAAAAATAACCTTTAAAAATGCAAAATAGTATGTGGTCATTTAAAGCATAAAAGAAACGACCTATCTCGTGACCTATCAAATAACATGTGATATCGTTATAAGGGGTCGTTTGAATGATATTGCTTTGTCGTTTCAATGACATGGGCGAAAAATTAATATTTAAAAAGCTCGCCTACAGGTCTTTTAAAAAATATTTTGCTTTAAAAAAATGCCTCATTTGATTAAAAAAAGTTTCAAAAATATCCCAATACTATCGCAAATCAAATTCGAAAATTAAACACAATTCTGACCAAAATTAATCTCGCAGATGTTCGTTGTTGAAGAAACTTGATATTCGGATCCATCGTCTTGAACATATGATCGCGAGGTTCTTTCGACGGTTGTAACGGTATACGACATACTAAAGTAAAATCATGACTATGAAAATAATGTGCTTACAAATCTCCCCCCGTGTCTATGCCGGTACAAAATAAAAACATCTGAATTATGAATCAAATGTCATATACAAATCTAATACCCTCCCATGAACCCAAAAGTGGAAAGATACAAAAAATTGTAAGTCTTCGAAAAAAATCTTCAACCTTAAATCTCTTAAAATCATCTCTTTGCTTTCCTTGCGCCTCTTTTGTGCGCTTTCTAAATGATCATCAAAGTCATACACGTAATAAATAAACAAATACCTCCATGACGTATCGAGCTTGAAATGAGATAAACATTAGTCAAATCAAGTAAATCAATTCAACTCTCCCCCATAATGCAAACTCTCACTCCCCCATAATTCATAAATCATTTTCTCCCTTTTTATTTGTCCGAAATAGACAAGGAAAATAATAAACAAAATAAATGCGGAGTGTCATGACAAGCATAGCATATATACATCAATAACGCTCATGCAAGGATATACTCAAAAGGATTTCACAAACTATTTTTGATTTTTTAATTTTTTTTAAGCAAAAATAATTTACAAAACAACACACGGCATGAATTTACACTAAGATAACCAAATCGTGGAAATGGAATGAATGGATGTGAACATATTCGGCAGGAAAATCAACTCAAATATACGTAACATGCGTGCACGATGAATATGGAAACTTCAAACGAATGAACTCAGAATCGTCCTTAAGTGTAAAAATGTTGAATTTAAACGACATCAGCTCAATCTATTCAACACATCAAGGTCTAAAATGATTTCCAGACCAAAATTGTCTAAAACTATGTAATGGTTTTTCAATACTTTGTCAGGAAGTGCAAACCCGTTGTTTTATTTCCAACCAAACTCCTTCATATATAATAATGATTATATTTTTCTATTCAATTCTTTTCTTTTGAATGATCATATCAAACTAAACTATTTTGGCCTTGGTTACTTTTTACAATGCCACACTATCCTGGCTCTTATCAAACGGTGGCTTTCACGCAAAGGTTAATTGTTCCTTCCGTAGCCCTTTCCCATATTCACTCATAATTTTTTCATATTAAACAAATTCCTCATGGACAACGGTTCTTACATGCACTACTTTCATTGTTAAGATTTATCGCATTTAGTTCGTTTTAAAGGCATAATTGAGATAAAAACACTTATACTAACATCTGATAGACAAGTACAATAATCAAATAAATCCGTGTAGGTGTGCATTAAAGGAGACTAAGAGTCAAACATGTAGAAAGTTATCGCAAATCTCATCTTAATGACTCCATACATTATAAAACACATGGATGGAATGAAGTATCATCTCAAAACACTATCAAATAATCATATGAATGTGGAATGTGTTGTGACTTGGTCATCCTAAATGTCCATCCATAAATGACGTAACACGAAATGCAAAAATCTTTTTGTCTTTTTCCAAAAATTTTATCAAAATAAAATCTTTTTGACTTTTTCAATTTTTTCTCAAAAAAATAGAAAATCTTTTTCAAAAATCTTGTTTGACCTCCCGAGCACGTTCGAGATCTCTCTCGATTTGGGACACACGAGATTCAAGTTCACTCTTTTTTCGGCCTAAGACGATCAACTCCTCACTTAAAGAAACCTTCACCTTCTCGAGTTGACTCGCCGATGCCTCACATCCCCTCAAAACTTCTATTCATCTTTCAAAATCTAACACCTTAAGACCTAACTCTTTATTCAACTTCTTCGTTTTCAAGTTTTTGACGTATAAATCTCTAAGATCTTTTTATATATCTCTTTCACACTCACTTTCAATCTCACTCTCACACTCACTAGAAATACTCAAATCATCATCAGGGCTCTCACGTATACAAGTGTCCTCATCATCATGGAACAAACTAGATGTGCTCTCCACGTGACTAACCATAAAGGCAACACATATACCATGTGATGAATCATCCCTGAAATCATTCACCACGACATCACTATCGCTAAGGCTGGCATAACTATTTTCTTGCCCTTTATCTTTAGCATAATAGGACATACAAAAGTTTTTTGCCTTTTGCCCTCGCACTTAAAACATCTCGCATATTTTTCTTTCTCATCGCTCCATTTGGCCTCTTCTTCATTTTTATTTTTCTCAAACATCTTTTTATTGGAAGAATTTTCTTTAGAAAATTTGAAAAACTTTTAAATTTTTTTAACAAACCCACATCATCAAAATCAAATTCTCCCCCTGACTCAGAATCAGAAACTCTCTCTTTATTCGTCTTGTCTTTCTTCCGAGACACTTCCTCACCCTTTCTAGATTGTGCCCTAAGTGAAATCCCTTTATCCTCAGGCTTAACGATTTTGGGAAACATGTCGATCTCATAAGTTTGAAGGTCTCCTATGAGTTCTTCTAACCTAAGTAAATCTAAAATTCCTAAAGAATTTAAAACAGTGACCTTAGGAATGAAACGGGATGGGAGTGACCTTAAAATCTTTTTAACAATTATTGACTCGTTAATTTTCTCACCCAAATTAAAACTCGTATTGATTATGTCCGACAACCTAGAATAAAACTCGTCAAAACACTCGGACTCTTACATGGTGATAGTCTCAAACTAGGTAGTTAAACTTAGATACCTTAACTGCGTTGGTACCCTCATGTGTCAATTGAAGGATATCCCATACCTCTTTAGACGTGATGCACATCATAATACGTCGAAACTCATCAGGGGTGATGAGTCCAGAAATAACACTAAAGCCACGGGAATTATATGTATTCCATTTATAATCATCCTCAATCTAGTCAGACACAACTTTATGAGTTGTGACATTCTCAACGGTGACAGTGGGAGGAGCCACCCTCTTTCACAAACAAGCTAAACACATTCATCAATGGATTTTAAACACGATCTCATTCAGGCTTTCCAATAGGCATAATTTTTCGCCATCAAAGACACGCATTCGATTATCTAAGTTCTCCATTAGAAAAATTACGATTTTTCAAAATCAAAATTTTCAAAAAAAATCGATACCACAAAAAATTTTCAGAAAAAAATGATCTCATGGTAATTTGGTAAAACCTACTCTAATACCAATTTGTAGAAGGTAAAAATTCCGAGCTAAAGCTCTGATACCAATTTGTAGATGCGTGATATTGATTATTTATTTAATTCACAAATTTTCAATTTTAAACTTATTTAATTAGAGTCAATCTGCAATCCAAATTTTATTTAAACCCTAATCATGCATCTATGTGAATAAATCAAACATGCAATCATAAATTACGGGACAAATAAATTTTAAAAAAAAAACCTCTTTCAGGTAAAAACCTTTTATTTCACTATCTAACGTAAATCGCAACTTACAATTATATAGAAAAATTTGCAATGAATCTCTCGCAAAAAATCCACATGGCACCAACAAAGATCCCCTCAAGAACCTCAACTCCACTTTAGTAGTGAGTACCCTCGAGTACCCCCAATGACCGCACTCATCAGCAAATAGCCCCCATAAGAACTATCAATCCAGCAATAGAGATCTTCTTCTTTACAAGAGAAACTTTGACAAAAAATGTTTTGGGTTCCAAATTGATTCACCCAAGTATATGGGATAATTTTGTGAATCAAAAACAAAATTTTTGTGCCCTAAAAGTGAAGACTAAAATTCTACATATTTACAGTTTTCGTTTGGCAAAAGTCTTCCAAAACAGGTATTTATAGAAAAACAAAGTTCTTAAGGCGACGGAGGTCGTTCGAATGACTCCTTGATGTTGTTTGAATGACATTAGACGTCATTAGAAGCGACTCTAAAAACGACCTTTAAAAATGCAAAATAGTATGTGGTCGTCTGAAGCATAAAAGAAGTGACCTATCAAACGACATGTGATGTCATTAAAAGGGGTTGCTTGAACGACTTATTAATGTCATTTGAACGATATTTCTTTGTCGTTTGAATGATATTCAAAAAATATTTTGTCTTAGAAAAATGCCTCATGTTGACAAAAAATAGGTTTGAAAAATATACCAATACTATCGCAAATCAAATTTGAAACCTAAACACAATTCTTACCAAAATCAATCTCACAAATGTCCATTGTTAAAGAAACTTGATATTCGGATCAGTCTCTTGAACATATAATCGTGATCTTCCTTTGAAAATTATAACGGTATACGACATACTAAAGTAAAATCAGGACTATGGAAATTATGTCCTTACAGTCACCTTACGAAGGGTTATATGACATTGGGAGGACATTTCTCTTTAGTTTGAGGTCTATTCTCGACGTTAGATCTGGCGGACCTATGGTACTGAGGTCTCTGAGCATGGTTGGGGAGACATGTTGGAACGACTGACCATATTGAGGAAAATAAGAAGTGACTGACGCATGATATAGTACAATGGCCTTTTCTTGAGTGTGATGGGGCTCTTAGAGGCTCCATAACCATCTGTCTGAGGTTAGAGGTCAGCTGCAGGACCTCTGCTCTTGCCCGGGGATACTCGAGAGTCTTTAGAGCCTTCCAAACACCAAGTGTAAAATAGGGTACCATTAATTGCCCCTTGTTGCTTCTTGCAAAGGTTGGAAGGAGTGACACTTATCTCTTATGAAAGTTAGGGGTGAGATCGTAACTAGGCACTAAGATTCTCTTCATGATTAGATTGCGTTGGGAAGGCGCTTGCAAGTGGGCATGAACATGTGTTGAGGACTGAGGGTATTGACATGATTGAGGTGTCCCATCCTAGAGGTTGCAGTGAACTGGAGCTCTAGGCCTCAGGGGCTATAAAAGGGCCCTTTTTATGGGTTGATTCTTCACCGTTTGCTCCAGCAATAATTTTCTCTTTGAAATTTCTTCGATCAATCACAAACTCTTTTGTTTTCCAACCATGTCTATTGACAACATTTTCCTTTCCAAGTTATTAATACCTAAGTCCTATCCTCTGTTGGGCCTCGCATTTCTCTGCCATCCATTATGGATCCAACGGTTGAGACTTCAACCCGTCCCCCTTACTGGGTTTGTTTCCCCAAGAACAAAGGTCGTGCATTATGAGAAGGGGGGGGAGGGGGTAACCTTGAATTTTTAGGTAGGGCTCATACCGCTTCACGAATTATATAACAAGATTTGGTAGAGATCTGAAAGATCTATCAAATCCCCGATAATGTCATTTTGAGGGCCGCTATACCTGAGAGAGGGCTTGTTTAATGGTGGCCCATCATGTGTTGTCCACTACAGATAAATAAATTTTTCGCGGAGTTGTTTTGTTTGCAAATTTATTAGAACATCTCATAGTAATGGAGGAGGAGGTGGTGGTGGAAGGTATAGGGTTTGACAAGAAGTTACGGTTTGGATTTGGGAAAAAAATGAAATAAAAGTATTTTGATAAAAAAAATTGAGTTGAAGGTTAAGTCTAATTATGATACACAAATTTATTAAAAGTTTGAAGATTATGTGTAAGAGATTATGAAACTCAAAGTTAAGTCAAATACTGGGAGATCAAGGGCTTGTTTGGTTTGAAATTACAATTATGTTTTTTGTGTTTAATTCTAATAAAAAATTGCTTTTGACAACCTGTTTTTAAACATTGAATTATAATATTTCTATGTTATATGATATATTAAGATCCATATCAATAGATATATGATACTAATATATAGTTTTATACATGTATTATTAATGTATGGAATAATATAAAATATACATATAGTACATATATATTAAAAAATATTATCAGTTTATGTATGTATATAATTTTATTATGAATTATACATGCAATATATATATATATATATATATATATATATATATATATATATACACACACACACACACACACACATACATATATGTATACTATAAATATATATGTCTGCCAATTTTATTAAATTTTTGAAAAATTCTATTAAACAATAAATTTACTAAATATGCATTAATAATTATAAATACAAAAAATTATATTTAAATAAAGTTTTATGAGGAGAGGACGAAATGGGCTAGGTAATAAAACCCAAAAAAGAACAAATGGAATGAGATGTTCTAAATAGGGGTATATTATATAGTAGTACATAGGCCCATTTATTTTATACGCAGCTCGGGAGCGAGAAAAGAGTATTTGAGCAGAGAGAAAGTGAGGGGCGACTGAAGATGATTATACCAGTCCGTTGCTTCACTTGCGGCAAGGTTACTCAAACAATCTAACTCTACGTACTTGTAATCCTTTCCTTTGTTTTTGTAAAGTTTCTTCACAATTGATTTTATTTTTATCTCTCTCTTTGTTTTTCGATGATGTGGTATGTTAGGTCATTGGCAACAAATGGGACACATATCTTGACCTTCTCCAGTCGGATTACACCGAAGGGTCAGTTATTTCCTTTTTTTTTTTATACTTATGTCAGTTTTGCATATTTGTTTCTGTAGTTTGTAATAGTGTTGAAAATTTGATGTCAAAAAGTGGGAGTTAAGTCAAATGAGGTATTAAGAAGTGGGGGTTAATTAAAGTAAACCCAAAAGTTAATCATAGCATCCCAAAATCAAACACCAAACGTATGTATGATGTTTGGTTTTGGGATGTTATGATCTGTATGGACAAAAAATGTGTCTCTTCTTTTTTCCCTCCATCTTTATCCCCCGAACTAATGTTTTAGATCGCGGTTGTGCAAGGTATCGCGTTTTGATCCCGGGGTCACGTAGCATCGCGAATTGAGCAAGCTATTTGTGTATTTAATTTTTTTAATTAAAAAGGTATAAGAACTATATATTTGATGAAAATGAATTCATACAATGATCTCAAACATAATACTAGTTTCTAACAAAGCATGACATCATTTCAAATAAAGTCATAGAATCATAAATTACCACATGATTCCAAACAAAGTCATAAACAACCCAAATAATCCATACAATCAACCCAAACGCACGAAATTCCATAAAATTAAATTGACAAGCACATGGAAATTTTAAAACGCCCCCATTATCCAACATAAAGGGAATTGAACATAAGAATTAGATTATATAAAATTTAAAGATGAACCAACCATAGTTGTCAAAATCGTACGATTCGCGATTCGAATCGTACAATTCGATTCGATTCTCACATAAAACGATTCAAATCGAGTTGAGAATCGGAAATGTATAAAGAATCGGACTGAATCGGCGATTCACGATTCGAATCTTCCGATTCAGGTCCGATTCCCGATTCGGGTCCGATTCTCGATTCGGGTCTGATTCACTTTTATTTTATTTAATTTTTTTACGATATTTTTACCTTATAAGCATACGTGTGTTTTATTAAAACAAATAAAAAAGAAGCAAAAAACAAAGGATAGCGTTAAGATATTGAGTTTTAGAGAAAAGCATGTTCTCTTGGTACGGTTATCATCATGTTTTTTTTTTTCTATTCTCTTGGCTGAGTGTCTTCTATCTTTTACTTTTTTTTTTTGTTATAAAACTTTTGTATTTGTTATAAAATCTTTGAAGGTGTGTTTGTTTATTGCTTTAAATTAATATGAAGGCTGTTTTAAATTAATATTTTTTTATAGTTAATCTTAGTATTTGTTTTATTGTTTTAAATTAATATGGTTTACTGTTTTAAATTAATATTGTTTTAATTTTGTAGGCTGTTTTAAATTAATATTGTTAATCTTAGTAGGTAGGCCTGTTTAAAATTTTTGGAAGTATTTGTTTTATAGTTTTACTGTTTAAATTAACCTTTGTATTTATTTTATTGTTTTAAATTAAAATTTAGGATGTTTTAAATTAATATGTAGGTTGTTGTATGATATATTTTTGTTTTTTTTACATTTTTAAGCTTAAAATGAATGAGAACATGTGCTACGGTTAATTTTTGTGATATATTTTGATATATTATCATGTGCTACGATTAGTTTTTTGTCATATTACGCTTAATTACCAATTCTATAGTGTTAAATCCCATTTATGTATGTTTTACTACGTTTTTATCATTGGGTTTCGATTCGACCGATTCGATTCATGATTCGGGGTAAACGATTTACAATACGATTCGCGATTTGACAACTATGGAACCAACCCAAATAAAGTATACAAAACCTTAAGTTAAGCCCACAACAATACCTAGACCTTCTATGCGATTCATGTGAAGCAACATGTAACTAAACTGCAAAGAAATTCAAAAACAAAAATAAAAACTTACAACGTAGGCGGCTGTTTCAATAGAATGAGGCTTTCTCGTTTTTTTGTTGCCTTACGCGACACTTAGCTTTCCCTTTTCTTTTAAACAAGCACGAATAGCTGGAAAATAACGTGAAATAACAAATAGCTTTAAATAACGCATATAGCGGAGAAATAGTGTGAAATAGCGCACGCTATTTGTGACAAAAGCTATTCCAGATACGCAATATCGCGTTTTAGTGGCGCAATATCGCCCAAATTAAAACACTGCCCTAAATCATAAAATTCTAACCTTAATTTGCTAAAGCCTAGTAAAATTCCATGACTGCTCACAACTCCTCACATTCCTCTTTCAATTCAAACGCAAAACACTCCCGACTCTCACACCTCCACCAATATCAATTACCGACTCCCATCTTCGGATTGCCCATCCATATCTTCCTAAACTTTACGTTATCTGGTTCTTTAACTATATTCCATAAAAGCTTAAGCAATACCTTAACCGACCCATCTGATGGCTTTCCATAAACATATTCCACGCCAACTCAAGCATCCAATAATTTATTTTCATCAATGCCTATATTACTCCTTTCACCGAGGCAACTCTCGGCAAGAGTTGATATCTCTTCTTCAGACCCATACCCTTGACCACATACTCGACATTCATACACATATAGTGAATTCTCATTTTTATTTCTCTTACCCGTAGTGATTAATGAGCCGAATGGATCAAACCTGTTTGCTGGTTTGGCATTTGAGTTCGAATTAGTATATGACATAGTCTGAACTTGTTGGTGATCGGAATTTTTTTAGGTTTTAGCAATTTAGGGTCAGGGTATTAGAATTTGGGGGAAGAGGATGAAAGGTAGAAAGAAGGCATTTTTATCCATACAAAATGAGGGGTGGAGGTCAAAATACACAAGAAAAGTTTTTTAAACGGTAGGTAACGTCCGTTTTTTTTGTTTTGGGGGATTATGATTAATTTTTTTATTTTGATTGGTTTTGGCATTATTAGGGTGTTCGTGGTATTGCCTGGTCCGGTTTAGTTTTTGGGACCGAGGTCATAGGATGGGAATCCATAATAAGAGAGGCTGAGGCTGAGGGCTGATCATCGAAGGGGAGAGGGGAGGGAATAATTGTCAAAGCTTCGGGAAAGACAGATTAAGGGAAACTGATTTTTATTAATTTATTTATTTTTAGTACTCTAATCCCATATTAAGAGTCCCATTTTTTATTTTTATTTTTAGAAATACATTCTCAATATCAACACTTTTTCTGTGTCGTAAAATTTGGTCTGGTTTGTTGATTATGTCCAAAAAAAGGATAGTGGACTAGTAATGTGGGACATCCGAAAAAGACAAACTGGGTTTTTAATTTGGGACGAAGGGAATATATATGAAGGTAACACTGGCGACTTTTCTTTACTTCTTTGGTCTGTTGATTGAAACAGTTCTTAAAAACTCTTATTTCTCGGCTGGTTTAGTCGTTTCAATTGTTTTTTTTTTGTTGTGTCTGGATTTCTGGAAACCCCTACCTATACGTGAAAATTACTGTGAAGGGGGCAGACCTGGGGAATTATCCTTTGGAATTTCTCAGTTTCTGAATGATCTTGTTGTCAAATGGGCATCTCTCTGTCTCCTATTTCCCAGAAAGCATGCACGCTTGTCATTTGGTTGGAGACTCCCGTGACACCCCACCCCCAAAATAATGAAAGAAGTTGGATTAAGAGAATGAGAAAGAGATCATGGGTGTACAATTCTACGAGGTGTGTATAAGCTTGTCAAGCCCATAAAAGAGATGGCAGGGCTTCAATGAGAGCTTAGTTATCTAAAATGGCCTTCAAACTATGCATGTTTCTTTTGCCATTTTGTTTACAGCTGAAATATACAAGATTACTCATAGTTATACAAATTTATCCTAGTATCCTCCGAATGTTTTTTCAGGCCAGCTATTGTTTTTACGCTTTTTTTTTTCTCAACTTCCTGGTCGGTAATTTTTTTTGGCTCTTGTTTACTAACACAATTTTTGGGCACTAAGGTCCCTCTCCCTTAATGTATACTCGATTTTCAGTAATGTATACAATAAAATTTGTAAAGTAATGTATACAATAAAATTTGTAAAGTATACATGAATTTTATATTTTATTTTTTGAAATTTTTGTATGTGAATTTTATAATGTATACATGAATATTTGTAATATACACGTGTTAAGTTTGTGTATACCCTAACTTATAAGGTATAACATTAAAGGGGTGAGGGATCTTAGTGCCCCAAAAAATTGTAAGTAGACTTGAGCCAAAATATTATTTACTTGTTTATATATTTTTCTTTTTTATTTTTTGGTGATAAATAACACATGCAGATATGTACACTCATTACCACATTTGCTTAACCATGTCTTAGATGATGTTTACTCGTTTTTCCTCACAGAGGATAGCACAGAGCTGTAGATGTAACCTTAAATTTCTTCATCTGCAGAGATGCCCTCGACGCATTGGGTTTGGTTCGCTATTGTTGTAGAAGAATGCTCATGACTCATGTTGACCTCATTGAAAAGCTTCTAAACTATAACAGTACTCTCTCTCTCTCTCTCTCTCTATATATATATATATATATATATATATATATCCACACATATATACCTTTACCGCTCTTTTCTATGTGTTTGTTTATGTACACGCATGTACCGCTGTTTTGGTGGGGGAATAGTATATGAGTGAACAATTCGACTTTGTACTATGCTTTTGTTTGTTAATTTTTTTCTGATATGCTCCCTTACTCCATGAGACAGTTGTTTGAGCTTGATTGGCATTTTTCTTTTTGCAGCATTGGAGAAATCTGAAGGCAGCTGAAGCGGATGTGGAGTTGCAAAAACCTTTAAAGCGCGCGAGTGTGTGTGTGGCAGTGTGTAGTGGTTCTCTCTCAAAGTTTTCTCTTATGATATTCAATTTTGAATGGGATGAAGCAATGACTACTTGATAGGTACAAGGGGTATGCTTTTTAGGTAATTGTTTCATGGTCCTGCTTGTGCTATATATTGCTGACTTTTGTAACAGAACCTATCCCCTAATCTGACAGTTCACAGAGACTCTGCTTAAAATGCAATAATCCTGCTATTATGATCTACCTGCTAAAATTAATGAATCCATTTGCTGAGTTTTTACATTATTGTTATAGAAGGTTTACTTTTGGATTCTTGGTAGAGACCTTTTCTTTCCCTCTTTGTTCCTTTTTGAAATTTTACTTCAGGAGAATTTTGGCCCCCCTTATGATGGGATCATGTTATTTTATTTTGGTTTTTATGGATGAAGAATTTGTATCTACCCCACATGGATCAAAAGGGATTTGAAAACAATGGCATTCAGAATGTCATTATGCTTAAGTTTGGGATTGTGGTATATATGATGAAGATGATAGCAGTGAAAACAGCAATGGGTTGGTGGTCTGCGTATTATGTTCATGACAGTGGTAGCTGTCAAATAGTTTTGGTGGCAGTGTTGTTTTCCGGTGTTTTTCTGTGGTGATAGTGGTGGTGGTAGTGCGCAATACTTAATGTCAAGGTTCTAAAAAACGCGGGGCGTGGAGGTCAAGACTTAAGGCTTAAAAGCCTAGGCGGGCCCTTAGGCGTAAAAAGGCGTTTAGGCCTCTTTTAATATATTTTAATATTTTTTTACTATGACCAGGCTATTAAAAATACTAAAATGGTACATACCTTAAAAATGTCTAAATATTTGTAAATTAAAATACTATTTTTTTAAAATACAAAAAAAAATCGTTTTTTCACACCTTGTAAAAAATTCGCGTTTTTTCACGCCTTATAAAAAAAAAAACATGCGTTTTTTCACGTCTAACCCAAAAAACGTTGACCATCATTTTTTTAAAATGGTACATACCTTAAAAATATGTCTAAATATTTGTAAATTAAAATACTATTTTTTTAAAATAAAAAAAAATCGTTTTTTCACGCCTTGTAAAAAACTCGCGTTTTTTTTCACGCCTTATCAAAAAAAAAAAACATGCGTTTTTTCACGGCTAACCCAAAAAATGTTGACAATCATTAACCACGCCTTGATCTACGTCTAGGGCCAAAACTTGGCGTATTTAAAAAGTTTCGCGCATAGGCGCGTGTTTTTTAGAACACTGCTTAATGTTGATGATCATTTCGTCTTTCCTTGCATAACCCCTCTATCCCAATAATCCCTCTTATGAAGAAGAGGGTGACCCCAGCTTAGGGTTGTGTTTTTTTCTCAACATTTCGATTTTTTCGATATTCGATCCGATATTTTTCGATTTGGAACGTATATAAGGTTTTCGATTTTCCGATTTTCGATTTTTTCGAAAAAAATCGGATCGAAAATTGGACATAATTATGAATTTTCGATTTTTGGATTTTTTCGATCCGATTTTTTAGAAACTATGCCGATTCGATTTTTCCGAATTATTTCCTATTTTTTTTGAAATATTTTTCGATTTTCAATTTTTCTAATTTTTTTAAACATTCTCATGTATCCCACATTGGCTAGGAGAGGAAGAGAGGTCCAAAAAAGTCATCTATAAAAGGAGAATATTCCTCTATCCTTTACACAAATGAAAAAAATGGTTAAATTTTTACATATTTATATGTTGGGTTAAATCTTTTTTTCGATTTCTTTAAAAAGAGAATTTCGAGTAATCAAATATCCTATATTATTTTTTTTGAAAATTTGGAATTTCCAAAATTTCTGAATTTTTAGTATATTTTTTGAATTTCCGAATTTTTTCGATTTTTTTTCGATTTTTCCGAATTCGGAAACTTTTTTGATTTTCCGAAAAAATTGGATAGGAAATTGGAACAAATATTTTATTTCCGAAAAAATTGGAATTTTTTTCGAAAGGTCATTTTTCGATCCGATCCAGTTGAAACACAGACCTACCCAGCTAGACCTTAATGGCAAATACTATCTGCCAAGTAGTTTTCCCTCTGTTCTAAATTAATAGTCGTACATCTTTTTAGTTTGTCACAAATTAATAGATTACAAATTTACCCATCCAAACATTATCCATAAGAGAACAATTATACAAGTAAGGTTTTACATTATTTTTAAGAGGATAAATTTGAAAAATAGATTTGTTTCTTTGAAAAATAGATTTTAAAGGCACAATATTTTGGAATTTTGTGACCCCGAATCCAATAAGAATATTCCTGTGTATGTTGCTTCAACATAAACAAAGATTTTTAGAAGGGTGAATTATATAAACCATTTAGGGTAAATTACACAGCCTCCCATATTTGTCAAATATTAAACTTGAGATTGAAAATGTTCAACAAATTATGAAAGAAAGAACTAGGTCATTAAACAATATGTAGACATGTTTGTTACACTGAGGGAGGTGTTATACGAGCGTGGTTACTTATAATCCCTCTCCAAAGCTATAAACAACTGTGGATACTTATAATGCCGTCCAAAACATGAAAATGTAAAGTTATAATTAGGGGGTTCCAAACATTTAAAGCTCGAACACCACACACACACACACGCACACACACACACACACACATATATATATATATATATATATATAGAGAGAGAGAGAGAGAGAGATTTTTATACATTATGCTTCTTACATCATCCATACATCACACCTAATTCTAGAGTTTAATTTTTTTTTTTTTTATATTTTATCCAAGGAGCTAACCTTCTAATCAACACATGTTCAAAAAATTAGGTCAAAATACAATTTCTAGTTATTTTTTAAAAATTCAATAAAAAAACTGTTTAAAATACGTTCATAAGGTTCTGCGCTTGCAGAATTTGTGAATTTTTAAAAAAATATTTAGAAAATGTGTTTTGACTTAATTTTTTGAACATGTGTTGATTAAAATGTTAATTTTCATAGAAAAATAAAAAATTTGGAATTTTTTTTCTTAGAACCTAAAACTAGGTGTAATATATGGTGTGATGAATAGATCGTGTAACAAGAGAGAGAGAGAGAGAGAGAGAGAGAGAGTCAAACTCCAATATTGGAGCTTTGACATACATGACTAGTGTAGGGTTTTTTCAATTATTTTTTCTTGTTTTTTTTGTCTGAGTTTTAAACATTTTAGGGCATCTCTTAAAAAAATAAATTCTAAATGATGTTTTTTGGTAATTAATTTTTTTTTAATATTTGATAATTTTTAAGTAGCTTGATCAATTTTTAAGAATTAGCAAAATAAATAAATAATTCGCATTGATTTTTTTTGTGTTCCTTGAAATGTTTAAACACAAAAAAAATCAACTTAAAAGAATTTATTTTACTATGTAAAAAAAGTTGGTTCGTATCTAATCCGTAAGTAGTGGTTCGCACCTAATCTCCCCCCCCCCCCTCCTCTCTCTCTATATATATAACATGCACATGTAAGATCAATCACCACACAAATAACAAATTAGTACATACTATGATTTCAATGGAAAAAATGTAATTGTCTATTAAACACCAGAAATTGGTTATTTTAGAGACTAATTTTGGGTTTTCTCTATTGAGCAATTGGGTATAATTTAGGAAGTTTTGTTGAGATTATTATTGTGTGAGTCTTTCATTAGCGTGTGTGGGGGTTAATTCTAAGAAGAGAAATTATTCAGTATGAGTAAGAAACAAAAAAGTCCTTCAATTTAATTTTCTTCGATTTAGTGACACGGATTGCCCATGGACGTCGTCAACTTGATGAACCACCTAAATATTGTGTTCTTTCATATATTTTGTGGTTTCTTTATTTGGATCACTATATTTTTCTAAGATTAGTTTGTTGGTCACGGAGCCCTAATTGATACACACATCGCGCTCGTGTACAACGATGTTAGCTTCTCTTCTTGAGAGGTACAGTCATTTGGTGACTATAATAATGTATGAGAAGAAAAATGTTGTTGTGGATAAGGTCACTTTAACCCTTCTCTCTAACGAAAATAACAGGTAAGTGATCGAGGGTGACGGTGATGTCCCAAGACTAGTCGTTTGAGGAGCTTAGGTCCAAGTCAAAGGGACACAAGGACCGGGAATGATACTATTATTATGAGATTGGGCACATCATTCAATCCCGTCCCAAGTGAGAGATGGAGATGAAAAATAAAAGTTTTAAGATGAATCAACAACGGTTGAGGATGCAAGTTATTTGGAGGATGTCAATGACTTTTCTTTCATGGCAATCAATAATTTTGACGAGTCATTTAATGACTATTGACTTCTTGATTTTGGTTGTTCAATTCATATATGTCCTAATCAGGATTCTTTCTTCTCTTACAAATAGGTGAAAGTTGATTCCGTTTTTATGGTTGATGAGAGAGCATTTAAATTTAGGGAATTAGATCAATCAAAATTAAGACATATGATCGGTTGGAGAGAACTTTCTATGGGATACGACATGTTCCGAATTTTCGGATGAACCTTATGTTAGTGGGTGTGCTAGAATCCATGGGTTATAAGTTTGTAACATCGAGTGGATCTATAAGGATCGTGGCAAGTTCTCTTGTCGTGTTTAGGGGCACCACAATAATAAATTTATATGTTCTCAAAGTGAAGACAATAACAGGTGGAGCTATTGTGGGGTCTTCTGTGATGAGTAGAATCTCGCATTCGAAGCTTGGTAATGGAGGACCAGGCAAGCACCACTTGCATTAATAGTGTCGATCTTTACTCTCATTTGAGTTTTGAGTGAACTACACACCATTTTGGGAGAGTGAAATTCTCTATAAGATGACAATTGAAATTGCAACAATCCTTAAATGAAGGCTGACCTATGAGGACAAATATGATATTATCTTGCGGTAGTTGTAGTGGCATTGAGATAGTTTATTTGGGAGCCACGAAGATGAGTGGGAGGCAAGTATTCGGTCATGTTAGAGATGCGATGGAAAGTAGGGGGCACCCATATCTTCCAAGGAGGAATAAGATGACTTTTAACAATCAACTGGTGATTATGAGGCGGTTGAGGGAGGTTACTAGGTATGATGTCGAACTGGGGGATTTCGAGAGTGTTATGAAGCATAATGACTTTAATATAGTGCTATGTATTGGTTGAAGAGTTAACTGAGGTTGAGGTTTGAGTCAGAAATCTTCATTAGTGTTTGGGTGATGATGATCATGTATTTTGGTGATAACCCTCACATTATGTTTTTGCTAGATTGTTCGTTGGAGTTTGCTAGAAGCAATTTTTTGTGAACGAGCATTTTCTATAGGGGTTCGTGACCAATGATATTAGTTTCGCCTCATAGTGAAAATTGGATTCGCAACAACGAATGCGTTGATGTCTAAAAATAGACTTAATCCCAATATATAATAACAGATAAAATAGAATAGGTTAATCAAATCACACACACACACAAAAGAAGGGATTTTTAGAGTGGTTCAGCTATAAAATAACCTATGTCCATTGTTGGTATTATGCTGTAGGGTTTACAATAGCTCAGTATGGTGTGCATATGAGTGATTCGAGTTGTTCCTGCAACTGAGGGAGTATTTCCTATTTATATTGGTGTAAAACCCTAGATGGAACGCCTTTATATTGTCAGGCATTTAAATCTATATACAATAAATGAAACTCTTGGAATTCAGTGCTGCTTGCATCCCATCCAAGTAACTTTTGGTATTCCTGATGGTTGGCATTCTGCAGTTGGTCAGCCGTTCAGCTGACTAGGTACCTCTGAAGCCGATCAAGGTTGCTAGTCGTCCAAGTAGAAGGATATGTGTACACTTACCATTGGTCCATGTAGGAGAGTAATTTTTACATACAACATGATTGATCGAAAGTATGGAGTATTTAGTCCAGGAAATTGCTCGACGCACTATTTTGGGTATCCGATCGGTAGTCGACTTCCCACACTTGTAAAAAATTTCACTGGTACTATTTGTTAATGACATTGCTGTAAATAATTCAAACTTTTTTGAACCGTCAGAAGATACAATAGTCTTTTGAAGCTTTGGGAGGTGTGCAGCCGACGGTAGCTCAACAGTTCATTCAGTTAATAATTTCATTCCCATTTATCGAGGCAACCTATAAATAAGTATAATTTTTCCCTCCTTTCTTTTCACCTCAAACCTTCTGCACTTAAGAGTTTTCTTTTGTCTTCAAGCTTTCTTTGTACGATCGTTTGCTGCCATTATTTTTCTTCAGTTCTTGTAGTCATCTTAGATCCCCTGTAAACCTTCTTTACCTCTTTCTATGTTTTATCAACTTTTTCTCTTTTTACATCATCGTTCACATTGTAGACGAGGGTTCATTAGACGAGTTTGGAGAAAAAAAAGGAAAATTTCATCTTGGGTAGATTTAGAGATAACTCAGGGTCCCATAGATGTGTATTCTCTTCTTCAGGGTCACTAGATCCCCACGTTATTCATAGCTGAGTGTGGCATCACCTTTCCACCAAACCCTCTTTTTCTTTAATTTTGTTAATACTTCGATGTGGTTCCCGTTAGAGTGGCACACAACACTTGGAGAGTTGTAAACAGTGTCCATAGATTAAACGAGATTTACGAGACCCATATTGGGATTCAGGAGTTGATGTTTTGCTATAAATGGAATACGATTGAATACCACCCGTGACACCCCACTTATTCAATATAACAGATGGCTAGCCCTATACTATACTAAAACAGGACTCACAAGTGTATCATTCTCAGCATCAATTGTTGAATATAATTATAACTAGAATCCACCTTATATAAAATAAACAGGCGCCATTTTTTTAAACTGATATAACCATGAAACATTCTCAAACTACTAAGCATGAACATAATAAGTACTAATAGATGTGAGCATATACATACAATCCTTAGTTTTAACAAGAATATTCCCGAATAAGCTGTCGGGTAACAGACCATACAATATCAAGAGACAAAATATAAGTGATATACATATACAACCCTTAGGTGTACACACGCGATTTACAATTGTGGATTCTTAACTAGATTACAAAAAGAGTTGCGTCCATAACAAAAGTCCTGTAACATCCCGCACATGCTATAGCTCCCAAAAAGACTCTGGAATAGATAACCATCACTGGCGCCCTTGCGGTGGAACACCTATAATATATCACAATATATAGCAAGAGAAAAGATATAAACGGGTCAGAGCCCTGGGTTCGAAAATAATTATAGCAAGTGAATTAAAATGCATAATAATTATGAATGAGCAATTTCATAATTGAAGTGGAGTCCACTCTCTTGAGACTCAACCTCACCTCTCAGCTACAACGCGAACCTAAACATATGCAATAAATCTTAATTAGACTACCCGACTTAGCCAAGGAGAACTCACCCTCAAACCTATGCATTTACCCAACTCGCGTATCTTGCTTACCCATAACATAATCATTACAATCTAAACCCTAAGGATTATATACCAATTCATTACTAAATAAATTTCTCTAGTTATAAATATAAGATAACACCCATTAGTTTGAAGGTGTATATAACATTAATCTAAATACATATACAAGATAAATCACTCCATATCAAGTGCACATCCATAACACATATAAGACATGTATTTCAAACCTATTACAGGAAAATGCTATCTCATGCGGGGAGACTTACACTGCTTCGCTCAGCCCTACAGTCCATGACATTTCATATTTTTCGCGTCTTAGATTCGCCGATCAGTGTTATACAGGGAATAAAAAGGAATTTTGCTTCATTCATTTGGGGTACCCAGGGAGATAAATTGAAGTATAAATGGGTAAGCTGGAATCAAATGTGTCTTCCATATGACGAAGGTCGCGTGGGGGTTAAAGCTTTATCTGATATTATAAAAGCTTATTCTTGCAAACTGTGGGCTTCTTTTTATAAAGGTGGAAATATTTGGTCTGATTATTTGCATAAGAGATATAGATCAACAGCTGCAAATGAGTTCCACGGATCTCCTTCTTTTTCCAGTTCAACTTGGCGTAGAATGCAAAAAGAGTGGGACGTTTATCATGATAATGTGGAAATTGATAACCCGATTGTTTGGAAACCCAGTTCAGATGGATCGTTCACCATAACATCAACTTGGGAATTGACTCGTAGTAGAAATTGCAATCTTTTCTCCTTCTCAGTGATTTGGAATCCCAGAATTCTTCCTAAAGTCTCCTTCTTCATGTGGCGTCTTCTCCTCCATGCTTTACCTTTGGACTCTTGTTTGAAGAACCTCCGCATTTTTTTAGCCTCTAGATGCAGATGTTGCACCAACCCAGTAGAGGAAGATTTTGATCACTTATTTGGCTCTAACCAACTTGCTCTTGACGTTTGGAATCATTTCGCGGGTCTCATGGGGTATAAATTTAATTTTTCTACCCTCAAAATACTTTTCATGTCTTGGTGGCTAAACTCTAGAGGAAAAAATATAAAATCTTTATTATCAAGTATTCTCCCTTACTACATTTGTTGGAGGATTTGGCGCGCTCGAAATAAAAAGGAATATGAAGGTGAGGTTATGAAAGCTTCAAAGATTATAGACATGGTCCATGAAGATGTGAGAATCTCTTTTAAAGATAGACTCTACAAAGGTGTAAAATCTAGATATTTTGGGAATGCGTGATATTGAAAAACTTCGCAAATTTCTAATTTGGCAAACTTATTAAATTTCAGCCCCTAAACATGCATCTAAAGTGCGTGTGTGTGTCAACCCATAAACAAATAAATCATGTGACACCAAGATAAGGAAAAATCCCCGCAGGGCAAAACCTTTTATTTCACTATAAAGAGTAAATCGCAACTTACAAGATTTACAATGAAATACAGCAATGAATCCACACGCAGCGAACCCACATGAACCTCAGTCCAATCAGCAAAGGAAGAACCGCAGCACTCCTCAATGACACGCAGTCATAACACTTCGTAGAGACTCCCTCGGCAATGACACGCAGCCCTCGGTTGCAAAGTTCTCTCCACAAAGATGAAAAATACACAAAGCTTGTGTTCTAGGGTTCCAAAAGATTCACAATGGTATGGCAAAGTTGTGTGAATCAAACATGAGTTGGGGAACTCAAAAAGGTGAAGACTTGGAGTATTAGGACTCTGGATTTTATCTTTGAAAGTCTTAAAAAATAACTTCCCGAATATGGCTTTAAATAAGAAAACCAAGGAAAGAGTTTTCAAACACTGGGACTGCTCGTAATTATCCCAGGCGGACCGGTCCGGTTGATGGTCGGATCGGTCCGGTATACCGGATCGGTTCTTTTAATTGCAGGCGGATCGGTCCGGTTGACATCGGATCGGTTCGGCTTTTTATCTTCATCGGTTCGCTATGGATCCGGGGTATACTGGCCTCACTTTAGCAGGCGGATCGGTCCGATCCTCAGTAACCAGATTCCTTCGAGGAATACTCTCCATCTTCAAAGGGCCATATCTTCTTCACCGTAGCTCGGAATGAGATGCCGTTTCTTCCAGTATCTTTGTTGTGGCAAGCTCTTCAACTTTCCAGTTGACCTATCCTCCGGACGGTGGATGTACAATTACCAAATTGCCCTTGAACTTCCATATCGTGACTTCTTTCATTGATTTGACTTCTCTTGCATACCACTAGCATATAGACCCTAAAAGCATGGTATGTGAAGTTGTTGAGGACGATGTGGGACACATGATGGAGATGTTGGATGCTTGATTCCCGAAAATCGAATAGAGGCCGTCATGTGAGATCGTGAGGTGACGTGCAAAATGTAGCGGCGTACGACATACATAAATGTAAAATGTTGGACATGAGAAAAATGTCCTTACAAATCTCCCCCTATGTCTATGCCGGTACATACATAAAAAATCCGAATTATCAAATATGAAATTGCCTATACAAATCTACCCTTCCATGAACCCAAAACTGAAAGAGTACAAGTGAATAAGACTGCATCGTTTGATCTTCAAATCTTCGGGAATCTCAACGCTTTTCTCATCAGGGAGTGCAATTCAGTGATCATCAAAATAGTACCTACACACATGAGATAAAGCAAAATACCAAGTGACATATCGAGTTTGAAATGAGATAAATATAGACATAGATACCAATTTATGAGAAAACTCAAAACTCAAAATTCAAACTCCCCCAGAATAAGATAATTCTTTCTCCCCCTTTTTATGATGTCCCCAAATAGACAAATAAGAAGAATGAATCAAAAAAGCAAAATCGGGGTGACACGGTATACAAAAAATACACAAACTATTTTTTATTTTTCAAAATTTTCATACAAAGATAGAATACCAATATGAACAAATATGAAATAAAAATCACACCATGGATTTAGACTAAAACAACCAAGTCATGGAAACGAAATGAATGGGTGTGAACACATTCGATAGGTAAATCAACTCAATCAATCATATGTGCACGATGCATACGAGTACTCCTAACGAATGAACATCAAAGGTATCCTTAGGTGAAAAAATTGTTGAATTTAGATGACATCGTCTTATGCAAATCAACAAATCAGAGTCAAATGATTTCCACACCAATAACGTCCAAAACTATATAGCGTATTTTCAAGCATTTCAAGGACGTGCAAACCCGTTTTAAATTCTCCAACCAAACTCCCTCATATATATTTTCTTTTAGAGGTAATCTAAATTCTCAAACTTTGGAGAATTGGTGCAAAAACCTAAATGGCCCATAATTTGGCATGAGATTTTTTTTTATTGCCTTTCAATTTTTTCGGGCTCTTTTAACCTCTTTGGACCTCGGATAATAAAATTCCTCAATTTTTTAGGTCCTTTTTAACGGTGGCTTTTGCGCAAAGGATAGATAATGTGACACCCCGCCTAATTAAACCTTGGGTGATCAAGCCTTATTTTAATATAAACAGGTTTCTTTAATGGTTCATTCTTAGCATCACTGTCGAACGCTTTAAAGAAAATTACTAACCACCTAAGTGAAATTAAAACTGGTGCCAAATTTTAACTTTCTTAAACAACCGATAATCCAAACCATACATTGCCAAAACTAGATATGAATACGCAACATGTAAAAGAAATCTGAAAGCAGTTAAAGTCTTGCCGTAAACCACGGCCCAAAAAGACAACTACAAATCCATAACTAGAATAAACTGTAATAGAAAAGGTGGAACGACATGTTCCAACAAAGAATAATAAAACTGAGATCCTGCACTAGATCTGAAAAGAAAGAAGCGTCTAAACAATCCCTGCAACCTCCACACTGGCTGCAGCTCCCAAATCTCTGACATGAAATCAAGCTGGGTGTCCTTGTGGCTGGGCACCTAAAAGGTTTTTAAAATTTTACATAGCAAGAGTTAGTACTCAAAACATTTGAAAATATTTTGCAAGCGGTTATCACAATTAAGTTATTGATTACACATATTAAGGTTTCGCACACTCCCTTGAACCTCCTCACCTCTCTTTCATAGTATGTAACTATCGAGGAGACTTAGTCTACCTAGTTATACTACCCATAACTGTAGTTAACTCATTTACCGTTCGTTACCTTATTCTTGTAATAATTACAATATGCTATAAATTATTACCAGGACATTTACTTATCATAACATTGTCTACTATTCTCAATTTGTAGATTAAGCACATATAACATTTTATCTCACAATAATGTATATAATATTAGTTACCACTAATATATCCTTATTACACACAAAGGACCCTTGGCTCGGAATAATTCATCGACTCCAAGTGAAAGTTGGTTCGGAATGGTTCATCGACCCCAACTATATACAAATATAAATATATACACATATTCTGGTTCGGGACTCTTTCATCGCGACACCAGTCCAAAGTTTGGTTCGGCATTTAACATCGACCCCAAATTTAATATAACTTTATGTTAGTTCGGAATGTCACATCGATCCTAACATAATTAATTTAGGTAGTGTTCTCTTCACCCAATATCATTTATATAAATTCAGTAGGTACGCACCCGACCTAATAAATCATACCCGTACGTAATATATTTATCTTATATTCTCCGTACTTATTAATTATAATATAACTCACTATTGTATTTATTCGAGTATTCGCGTAACTCTAAGGGCCCTAGTTACCCCTCCCTTAATTCAGTAGTTAAGTAAATTTTAACCTAC
This sequence comes from Sambucus nigra, assembly GCA_949130495.1. Taxonomy (NCBI): domain Eukaryota; kingdom Viridiplantae; phylum Streptophyta; class Magnoliopsida; order Dipsacales; family Adoxaceae; genus Sambucus; species Sambucus nigra. Next base: position 415,997,146 of record OX422217.1, read on the forward strand.
TGGTATTTTCTTTCCGGAATTAAGTCTCACTCTAACCGAAATTAAATTAACCATCTCAACTCACGGCGAAGTCAATCGTTCTTTAGTCATTCCATTTCTCCAACATTACTACTCAATCATAAGTGGAGGAACCCTATGGTACACCTACTGGTAATTTTCAAGTCTCCTTATAGGAAAAATATCATTTCTAAGGTTCCCATTAAGTAACGGAAATTAAAGAAATTTATACACGAATTCTCTATAGTTCGGACAGGATCGATCGATCGAAGGAAGATGATCCGTCGATCGATACTCCAGGGTAGATCGATCGATCAAACAGTGACAGACCCAGTTCATCTTCTTCCTACGGGTTTCACCATTTTTGCATCTCTAACTTTCATGATAGGCCATCAAATTCACAACCAACAATTTCTAATCATTCCTACATGTCCTGGGATGATAACTAACGATTTAAAACATCACAATCATTATAAATCTTAGCTAAATTCACTGAAAATCTCTATAATATTCAAGAACCCTAAAACTGCATTCTTTATATTTTTCATCAAAGTTCCAGATTTTCATACGAATTTCTCATCAAGTTTTCTATGATATAAACATACTTGGTAATTCAAAAACGTCCTACATGCAAATCCTAATCAATCATGGATTTTTATCAACTGTTTGTTCCCAAGAATATCATAAAAATCATGTCCTTCCTCAAGCTTAAACATGGGTATTATAACTCAATTATTTTGCAAATAACCACTTGCCTTAAGGTCTGTAGGGTCTGAATTCGTGGTTGTTGATGATGATTGATGATGTTGGTGCCTCAATCCTTCTTCCCAACAATCTTATGGTGAAATCTTCCTAATATGATCCCTCCTTCCTTCTTTCCTAAGGAATTTGCCTCTCTCTCTCTCTCTCTCTCTCTCTCTCTAATGGCTATGGTGTAACTCTAATTGTCTAACCCTAGCCACCCCTCTTATAATCAGATTTAGGGTTACAAAATTTCGTAGGTCTTCTTTACCCTAATTGTAAAGAGACTAAAATGCCCCCGAATGGTCCCGGTTTAGCCCGAAAATGACCCGGCACTCAACTAGTACCCCCGGGTACACTATTTTGACTAATTCGACCCTTTCGGAAACAATCGTGGACTCTAAATTATCATTTGAGTCTCGTAAATATTTTTCTACTCTCATCCTTAAATTTTGTCAAGCTACATCCGGTACGTCCGTATAGTCACTAGACCGTACATATTGACATTGAAAATTTATTTTCATCTTTATTAACATAATATCTATTTAAATTACTCTACTCACGTAATTTAAATCAAACATATATAATCACATTAAATTACTCTACTCACGTAATTTAATTAAAGCGTATTTAATCTCATTAAATGACTCTACTTACGTAATTTAAAATTAAGCAGAATTACGGGGTGTTACATACTTTCCCCCTTACAAAAGGAATTTCGTCCTCGAAATTAGGAAAAATACCTGCTATGAATAATTCTGGATATTGTTCTCGCATATCCTCTTCCCATTCCCAAGTGGACTCATCCATATTGTGATGTCCCCACTGTACTCGCACTAAGGGTACCACCTTGGATCTTAGTTTGCGCTCACTATAATCCAGGATAGTCACGGGTCTTTCTTCATACGAGATATCTGGCTACAAATCGATCTCCTCCAGTGGAATGTGCCAGAAGGCTCTCTCGCTCCTCTTGTATTTCTTCAGCGACGCTACATGGAACACATCGTGTATTCGCTGAAGATGTTCAGGGAGTCACAATCGGTAAGCTACCGGTCCCACTCTCTCAATGATAGGAAACGGCCCTACATATCTTGGCGCTAACTTCCCCTTTTTGCCAAACCTCGTAACCCCTTTCATAGGAGATACTCGAATCAATACCTGGTCTCCCACATCTAATTCCACATGTCTCCTGCCGGCGTTAGCATAACTCTTCTGCCTATCCTGGGCTATTCGAATACGTCCTCGAATCAACTCTATTTTGGAGGAAGTCTCCTGTATCATTTCTGGCCCTAAAAGCCTGTTATCCCCCACTTCTAACCAACAAGCGGGTGAACGACAAGGTCTCCCGTAAAGCGCCTCGAATGGAGCCATGCCAATAGTGAATTGGTAAGAGTTGTTATACGCAAACTCCACCAAAGGAAGATATGGCTCCCAATTTCCCCCAAAATCTAGAATACACATTCTCAGCATGTCCTCTAGCATCTAGTTTACTCTCTCCGTCTGGCCGTCCGTCTGTGGGTGATATGCCGTACTCAACCTTAACTCGGTGCCCATGGCCTCCTGAAAACTCTGCCAAAAGTACGACACGAATATCTTATCTCGGTCCGATACGATATTAATAGGAACTCCGTGCAGCTTAACAATCTCTGAAATAAAAAGCTGCGCGTACCGCATAGTATCATAATCCGTACGAACCGGTAAGAAATGTGCGACTTTAGTCAAACGATCCACTATCACCCAAATGGAATCGTGGCCCTTCTGCGAGGTTGGTAACCCGGTGATAAAATCCATAGAGATACTCTCCCACTTCCACACGGGAATCTCTAGTGGTTGTAGCATTCCTGAAGGCCTCTGATGGTCAACTTTTATGAGTTGACATGTAACACACTTCGAGACAAATTCTGCAATATCTCGTTTCATACCTGACCACCAATATACTCGTCGCATATCCTGATACATTTTGTCCCCACCTGGATGTACTGAGAATTTTGACCCGTGTGACTCTGTCATAACGGCCTGCCTCAAATCATCATCTTCGGGTACTACCAGTCTACCGTTGAAACGTAGTCCACCCTCTGAACTGATGGAGTAGAACTCTGCCCCCTTGGCCAGTAACTGCCGTACTTTATCCTGACATAATGGGTCTTCTGCTTGTGCCCTCACTATCCGCATAACGCTCTCGAAAGTGATAGCTAGAACTGCCATACATGCTCTTGCCATATCATCTTCGTGTCGGAGCTCACTCCACTTTGCCTTTCAAACTTCAGCTAACTCTCCAATAGGTCTTCTTCTTAACGCATCTGCCACCACGTTAGCCTTACCAGGATGATACTGTATATCAAATTGGTAGTCCTTCACGAATTCAAGCCACCTTCTCTGCCTCATGTTCAGTTCCTTCTGAGTGAATAGATATTGCAATGACTTATGATCCGTGAATAGCGTAAACTGCTCGCCCAGAAGATAGTGTCTCCAAATCCTCAAAGCAAAAACAACCGCTGCCAACTCGAGGTCATGGGTGGGGTAGTTCTTCTCCTGTGGCTTAAGCTTTCGTGACGCATAAGCTATAGCCTTCTCCTCCTGCTGTAACACACCCCCAAGTCCTTGTAAGTACGCATCAGTATAGACTCGGTATTCCACTCCGCTCTTAGGCAAGGTAAGAATGGGGGCTGATGTCAACTTGTCTTTCAATTCATCAAAAGCTAACTGGTAACTATCACTCCATACGAAGGGGATTCCCTTCCGAGTTAGATTCGTCAACGGTCCGGCAATTTTTTAGAATCCCTTGATGAAGCGACGATAATAACTAGCCAAACCCAAGAAACTGCGGATTTCTGTCGGTGTCGTGGGTTGTCCCCACTCCCTCACCGCCGATACCTTACTTGGGTCAACTGCAATGCCCCTGCTAGATACGACGTGGCCTAGGAACTGAACCTCCCGGAGCCAAAATCCGCACTTCTCAAATTTGGCGTATAACTGATGGTTCCGCAATGTCTGTAGGACCAATCGCAAGTGCTCTGCGTGCTCCTCCTCCGTACGGGAGTAAATCAGAATGTCGTCTATGAACACAATCACAAACTGATCCAAAAACTCCCTGAATACCCTGTTCATGAGATCCATGAATACCGCCGGTGCATTAGTTAGCCCAAAAGGCATCACTCTGAACTCATATGACTCGTACCGCGACAGGAAAGTGGTTTTAGGTACATCCTCTTCACGAATGTGCAATTGGTGGTAACCCGATCTCAAATCGATCTTTGAGAAGTATGCAGCCCCTCTCAATTGATCAAACAAGTCGTCAATCCTCGGTAACGGATACTTATTACGTATCGTTACTTTGTTCAGCTCTCTGTAATCTACACACAGACGAAGTGAACCATCCCTTTTCTTCACAAACAGTACTGGCGCACCCCATGGCGATGTACTCCGTCGAATAAAACCCTGTCCTAACAGTTGTTGGATTTGCTATCTCAGTTCCTGCATTTCTGAAGGAGCCATGCGATATGGTGCTTTGGCAATCGGTCTCGTCCCCGGTGTTAGATCAATTACGAACTCTATCTCTCTGCTAGGTGGTAACCCTGGTATCTCCTGAAAGACATCTTCAAAATCCCTCACAACTGGGATTGAGTCCAGAGAAACGACCACCCCACGTGAGGTCTCCTCCTCAATATAATATAAGTGAGTTCACGATCCTCCCTCGGGAAGTGGCATAGCCACAAGGAACATCTCCTGCCCCGGGATAGAGAACACGATGGTCCTCTCATAACAATCTACCATTGCCCTATTATGTGCCAACCAATCCATGCCTAGGATGACGTCATATCCCTCCATATCCAGCACTAGAAGGTCCGCCGCTAGACTCAATCTCCCGACCATAATGTCCACACCCTTACAAATCGAGTGTATGAGGGACCGACTACCCATCGGTGACTCCACACACATAAGATGAGTGTCTGCTGTCGCTAATAGGCCGGCTGCCCGTGCAAATCTAGTGGAAATAAATGAATGCGTTGCCCCTGTGTCAAACAAAATATTCCCCTCAAGCCCATGAATAGGAAACATACCGGCAACTGCCGACGGTGCTGGCCGTGCCGGCTGAAATGGAATGTCACGAATGTTGAACACACGCCCGTACTGCATCTGTCCTGGCTGTGGGGCCTGTACTGCTGCTGGGGCTAATGGTGCCTGTTGCCCCTGTTGGGCACCCTGCTGTTGTGCCCGGTCTTGCTGTGGACAATTTCTGCTCTTGTGACCCTGCTGACCACAAGTGAAGCACTGTCCCTGGAACTGTCTTTGTCCTTGGCCCTGTTGGCCCTGACGTTGGCCCTGTCGCCCTTGGCCTTGTTGTCCCCCATTTTGATGACCCTGGCCCTGTCGACCCTGAGGGACTGGTTGCTGAGGACCTTGCTGGCCCTGTCGGTCGAAACGATACTTCCCGTGCTTAAACTTCTTGGCAGGGTTCCCCTGTCTGGAATCCTGTCCCAACTGACCTGCTGCCTGCTGCTGTGTTGTGCTGCTGCCACTACCTCCATCTACCTTGCCCGGTTGGCTAGGTTCACCCCTCTTACTTCCCGTAGTATGAAAACGATGATCCTGACAGTGTAGTAGAGCGGCATTGACGACATCTGTGTAGGTTACCAATGTCGGATTACCAATTAAGTGCTGTCTGATTCTCCAGGTTAGGCCCTCCATAAATTTGGACTTCTTCCTCTCCTCATTGCTCACCTCGTTTGGCACAAAATTGGCCAAGCGGGTAAACTCCTCCTCGTAGTCTGCAACCGAGAGATCACCCTGGACCACTTCGCTGAACTTCTTTCTCATATCCGACTCTACTGCTGGAGGGAAATACTTGCGGTCAAACCGCACCCAAAACTCAGAAATAGTCAAGGTATCTCTCTCCTCGATGGTGGTAACTGACTCCCACCACTGTAGGGCCGCTCCTGACAGACGGAAAGTGGCTAGCATCTGTTCCTGCACTCCGGTGCATTCTAGCATGCGCAAGTGGCGCTGGATATTCTTCTTCCAGTTGCACGCTTCCACTACATCAGTACTGCCCTGAAACTCGGGTGGGTGCCCCTTCTGAAACGTCTCCCTGACTCGTTGCCAAGTAGATGGTCCTGCCGGAACTTGCACTACCGGTGCCACAGGGGGTGGCACTTGGGGCTGAGGGAAGTGGGCTGCCATTGCCCTCATCGCTGTCTCAACTGCCTGAGCTACTATCACTGCGACCTGAGTAGTGGAGATTAGCTTGGGTGGGGGTGGTGGTATCGGTACCTGTGGCTCCTGATGAGCCTCCCTCACCTCCTCCCTAGCTTCAGCCCTCTCTGCTGTCATTCTCCTTGGCGGCATCTGAAATAAGATTCAAATTGTATAAGTACACAGTTTATACAAAATTTAAGAGCAGAAGTACGATATCGCAACAGTGGAAATTTAGTCAACAATCCTTATAGTAGGGCTCTAATACAAACAAACGTAACGCTGAATCGTAGTAAGCCGTACAGATCCTATGGACACTAGAACCTGATGCTCTGATACCATCTGTGACACCCCGCCTAATTAAACCTTGGGTGATCAAGCCTTATTTTAATATAAACAGGTTTCTTTAATGGTTCATTCTTAGCATCACTGTCGAACGCTTTAAAGAAAATTACTAACCACCTAAGTGAAATTAAAACGGGTGCCAAATTTTAACTTTCTTAAACAACCGATAATCCAAACCATACATTACCAAAACTAGATATGAATACGCAACATGTAAAAGAAATCTGAAAGCAGTTAAAGTCTTGCCGTAAACCACGGCCCAAAAAGACAACTACAAATCCATAACTAGAATAAACTGTAATAGAAAAGGTGGAACGACATGTTCCAACAAAGAATAATAAAACTGAGATCCTGCACTAGATCTGAAAAGAAAGAAGCATCTAAACAATCCCTGCAACCTCCACACTGGCTGCAGCTCCCAAATCTCTGACATGAAATCAAGCTGGGTGTCCTTGTGGCTAGGCACCTAAAATATTTTTAAAATTTTACATAGCAAGAGTTAGTACTCAAAACATTTGAAAATATTTTGCAAGCGGTTATCACAATTAAGTTATTGATTACACATATTAAGGTTTCGCACACTCCCTTGAACCTCCTCACCTCTCTTTCATAGTATGTAACTATCGAGGAGACTTAGTCTACCTAGTTATACTACCCATAACTGTAGTTAACTCATTTACCGTTCGTTACCTTATTCTTGTAATAATTACAATATGCTATAAATTATTACCAGGACATTTACTTATCATAACATTGTCTACTATTCTCAATTTGTAGATTAAGCACATATAACATTTTATCTGACAATAATGTATATAATATTAGTTACCACTAATATATCCTTATTACACACAAAGGACCCTTGGCTCGGAATAATTCATCGACTCCAAGTGAAAGTTGGTTCGGAATGGTTCATCGACCCCAACTATATACAAATATAAATATATACACATATTCTGGTTCGGGACTCTTTCATCGCGACACCAGTCCAAAGTTTGGTTCGGCATTTAACATCGACCCCAAATTTAATATAACTTTATGTTAGTTCGGAATGTCACATCGACCCTAACATAATTAATTTAGGTAGTGTTCTCTTCACCCAATATCATTTATATAAATTCAGTAGGTACGCACCCGACCTAATAAATCATACCCGTACGTAATATATTTATCTTATATTCTCCGTACTTATTAATTATAATATAACTCACTATTGTATTTATTCGAGTATTCGCGTAACTCTAAGGGCCCTAGTTACCCCTCCCTTAATTCAGTAGTTAAGTAAATTTTAACCTACTGGTATTTTCTTTCCGGAATTAAGTCTCACTCTAACCGAAATTAAATTAACCATCTCAACTCACGGCGAAGTCAATCGTTCTTTAGTCATTCCATTTCTCCAACATTACTACTCAATCATAAGTGGAGGAACCCTATGGTACACCTACTGGTAATTTTCAAGTCTCCTTATAGGAAAAATATCATTTCTAAGGTTCCCATTAAGTAACGGAAATTAAAGAAATTTATACACGAATTCTCTATAGTTCGGACAGGATCGATCGATCGAAGGAAGATGATCCGTCGATCGATACTCCAGGGTAGATCGATCGATCAAACAGTGACAGACCCAGTTCATCTTCTTCCTACGGGTTTCACCATTTTTACATCTCTAACTTTCATGATAGGCCATCAAATTCACAACCAACAATTTCTAATCATTCCTACATGTCCTGGGATGATTACTAACGATTTAAAACATCAAAATCATTATAAATCTTAGCTAAATTCACTGAAAATCTCTATAATATTCAAGAACCCTAAAACTGCATTCTTTATATTTTTCATCAAAGTTCCAGATTTTCATACGAATTTCTCATCAAGTTTTCTATGATATAAACATACTTGGTAATTCAAAAACGTCCTACATGCAAATCCTAATCAATCATGGATTTTTATCAACTGTTTGTTCCCAAGAATATCATAAAAATCATGTCCTTCCTCAAGCTTAAACATGGGTATTATAACTCAATTATTTTGCAAATAACCACTTGCCTTAAGGTCTATAGGGTCTGAATTCGTGGTTGTTGATGATGATTGATGATGTTGGTGCCTCAATCCTTCTTCCCAACAATCTTATGGTGAAATCTTCCTAATATGATCCCTCCTTCCTTCTTGCCTAAGGAATTTGCCTCTCTCTCTCTCTCTCTCTCTCTCTCTCTAATGGCTATGGTGTAACTCTAATTGTCTAACCCTAGCCACCTCTCTTATAATCAGATTTAGGGTTACAAAATTTTGTAGATCTTCTTTCCCCTAATTGTAAAGAGACCAAAATGCCCCCGAATGGTCCCGGTTTAGCCCGAAAATGACCCGGCACTCAACTAGTACCCCCGGGTACACTATTTTGACTAATTCGACCCTTTCGGAAACAACCGTGGACTCTAAATTATCATTTGAGTCTCGTAAATATTTTTCTACTCTCATCCTTAAATTTTGTCAAGCTACATCCGGTACGTCCGTATAGTCACTAGACCGTACATATTAACATTGAAAATTTATTTTCATCTTTATTAACATAATATATATTTAAATTACTCTACTCACGTAATTTAAATCAAACACATTTAATCACATTAAATTACTCTACTCACGTAATTTAATTAAAGCGTATTTAATCTCATTAAATGACTCTACTTACGTAATTTAAAATTAAGCAGAATTACGGGGTGTTACAGATAATTACCTTTCGCAGCCCCTCCCCGTTATAATACAAAGCACACAAACTCACAAAACGGTTTTTAAATGCACAATTTCCTTATCAAAATTTATCGCGCTTGGTTCGTTTTAAGGACAGGATTGAAGTGAAAACACCCAACCAACATGTGATAAGACAAGCACAATAATAAAACAAATCCGTGCAAGTGTGCATTGAAGGAAACATGAGTCAAACATGTAGGAAGCAACACTTAATTACATCTTAATGACTCCAAACATTATAAAGCACATGGATGAATTGACCTATTGTCTCAAAACACTATCAAATAGTCACATGAAAATAATGGAATGATGTTGTGACTCGATCATCCTAAGTGTTCATCCATAAACGGTGCAAACAAAATACAAAAATCTTTCTGGATTTTTCAAAAATTTTGTCAAAATAAAATCTTTTTGTATTTTTCAAAATTTTTCAAAACAAAAAATATATACAAAATGATACATACTAGCAATAGGCAAACAATGTCATCATGAAAATCACCCTATGCTAGTAAACAAGTCAAACCTCAATCATTAGGTGCAGAGGGGTTTTCCAAAGGTGGTGACAACTTATGAAAAACCTCCCTCAGTTCTTGTGAAGTTTTGACTAAAAACTTAACTTGCTCTCCTAAATGTGCAAACTCTCTCATGTAGTCTCCGGGAGCATGTAAAGTATCATGTGTGGGTGCATGTGTGCCAGAAACACGTGTAGAAGCAAAACGTGACACATACCCCAACTTAAAGCAAAATTCCCTAAGGTGTCCTCTCCTCTTGCAATGTGAGCAAACATAAATAGGCCTAGGAACACCTCTCTCAAAAACTCTAGGATGCACTTTCCTAAAAGGAATGGGACGCCTAGGTAGGTTAGGGTGAGACACATGTGAAACTGTCACTAAAGTGGGAACCGGCTCGGGTGCTAATTGGGAAGAAGAAGCACCGTCATGACTTATTCCTAACTTCTCACCTTTACCCTTAAGAACCACCTTTTCAACCTTCTTAGGTGCATTCTCAAACTTGACTTTGACCACCCTGGCACGTTCGAGATCACTCTCGAGTTGGGATACACGTGTCGTCAGACTAGACAACGTGTCGACCAAATCACACTTCTCCTTTCTCAAAACCTCCTTCTCTTTCTCCAAATCTAAAACCCGACGACCTAAATCCCTATTATACCTTTTTGTTTTCAAGGTCTCGGTGTACAACTCTCTAAAAGCTTTTTGGAGCTCACTTTCATCTCCACTTTCACTCTCACTTTCTCCCTCACTTGAAGAACATGAATCACTATTATCGCTCTCGTGTGCATTTTTGTGAGACAAACTGGGTGTGCTTACACGACTAGAAAAGGCGACAACCATCCCATGTCCTAAACCTTTATCCGACTCATCTCCCTCATCATCACTAAGTGTGGCAGGCATGGCTACTTTCTTCCCTTTCTTTCTAAGCCAAGTAGGACACTCAAACGACTTATGTCCCTTGCCCCCACATTCAAAACAGGTGATGTTCTCTAAATCTTCCTCACACTCCTCATCAGAGTCATTCTTCTCATCACTTTCTTTGGCCTTTCCTTTTCTTTTATTTTTCTCAAAAAAATTCTTTTTATTGAAGGAATTATTTCTTTTCATGTTGAGAAATTTTTTAAAGTTTTTCGCAAACAAGGCCATATTATCAAAATCAACATCTTCCTCAGAATCAGACTCACAAACTTTTTCTTTCTTTTTCTTAAAATGAGTCTTTAAAGCAATACCATTATCCTTAGCCTTAATGGTTTTAGGAAACATGTCAATCTCATAGGTTTGAAGATCTCCTACAAGTTCTTCCAACTTAAGTGATTTCAGATTTCCCAAAGAGTTCAAAACAGTGACTTTAGGAATAAAGCGTTTTGGAAGAGATCTCAAAATCTTTTTAACGACACGCGTGTTATCAATCACCTCACCCAAATTAAAACTAGTGTTAACAATGTCTGACAAACGTGCATAAAATTCATCAAAGCATTCGGACTCAGACATGGTGATAGTCTCAAATTGGGTGGCCAGATTTTGTAACTTAGACTCTTTAACAGCGTTCGTACCCTCATGTGTCAGTTTCAAAACATCCCAAGCCTCCTTAGACGTGGAGCACGTCATGATTCGGCGATACTCATCAGGCGTGATAGCACCAGAAATAGCACTCAGACCACGGGAGTTAAAATTGGACAACTTATAATCATCCTCAGTCCAGACTGACACGGGTTTTAGAGAGGTGATGTTATTAACGGTGACCGTGGGAGGAGTCCAACCATTTTCGCAAAGCAACCAAATACGCTCGTCAATAGATTTTAAAATCGATTTCATACGAGCTTTCCAGTAGGCATAATTAGACCCGTCAAAAATAGGCATCTGATTATATAAGTGCTCCATAGCAAAAATTGCGATTTTTCACAAAACTGATTTTTAAAAAAAAATCAATATCACACGATTTTACGGAAAATAGGAATACGCGATAAATTAGCGCAACCTGCTCTGATACCAATTTGAGAATGCGTGATATTGAAAAACTTCGTAAATTTCTAATTTGGCAAACTTATTAAATTTTAGCCCCTAAACATGCATCTAAAGTGCGTGTGTGTGTCAACCCATAAACAAATAAATCATGTGACACCAAGATAAGGAAAAATCCCCGCAGGGCAAAACCTTTTATTTCACTATAAAGAGTAAATCGCAACTTACCAGATTTACAATGAAATACAGCAATGAATCCACACGCAGCGAACCCACATGAACCTCAGTCCAATCAGCAAAGGAAGAACCGCAACACTTCTCAATGACACGCAGTCATAACACTTCGTAGAGACTCCCTCGGCAATGACACGCAGCCCTCGGTTGCAAAGTTCTCTCCACAAAGATGAAAAATACACAAAGCTTGTGTTCTAGGGTTCCAAAAGATTCACAATGGTATGGCAAAGTTGTGTGAATCAAACATGAGTTGGGGAACTCAAAAAGGTGAAGACTTGGAGTATTAGGACTCTGGATTTTATCTTTGAAAGTCTTAAAAAATAACTCCCCGAAGATGGCTTTAAATAAGAAAACCAAGGAAAGAGTTTTCAAACACTGGGACTGCTCATAATTATCCCAGGCGGACCGGTCCGGTTGATGGTCGGATCGGTCCGGTATACCGGATCGGTTCTTTTAATTGCAGGCGGATCGGTCCGGTTGACATCGGATCGGTTCGGCTTTTTATCTTCATCGGTTCGCTATAGATCCGGGGTATACTGTCCTCACTTTAGCAGGCGGATCGGTCCGATCCTCAGTAACCAGATTCCTTCGAGGAATACTCTCCATCTTCAAAGGGCCATATCTTCTTCACCGTAGCTCAGAATGAGATGCCGTTTCTTCCAGTATCTTTGTTGTGGCAAGCTCTTCAACTTTCCAGTTGACCTATCCTCCGGACGGTGGATGTACAATTACCAAATTGCCCTTGAACTTCCATATCGTGACTTCTTTCATTGATTTGACTTCTCTTGCATACCACTAGCATATAGACCCTAAAAGCATGGTATGTGAAGTTGTTGAAGACGATGTGGGACACATGATGGAGATGTTGGATGCTTGATTCCCGGAAATCGAATAGAGGCCGTCATGTGAGATCGTGAGGTGACGTGCAAAATGTAGCAGCGTACGACATACATAAATGTAAAATATTGGACATGAGAAAAATTTCCTTACATATTTATTTGGATTCATTTCAGATTTTTCTATCTCATGCTTTGTAAGCCACCGGTGAAGGGCTCTTCTTCACTTTCTTTCTAATAAAGTCTTTCTTTTTTAAAAAACAAATCTCAGCGAAATATATATATATATATATATATATCATCTTTTAGGGACTTATTACACATTCACCTAGGCAGTCAGGTCGGAATCTCAACACCGAACCCAAAATAAATCACAAGTGAATGGGAAGCGGCCATAGTTCCTTACCTAAAGGTAAGACAAATCATATCCAAGATGTCTTACCCTTGTAAAGTCACACATGGTAAAATACGGGACGCTATGACCCGGGGACTATACGCTCCCAGCTCCTCAAGCCAGGGGCCGCACCCACAACGCACGACTTTCCATGATATCACTAGAGGGGTATTATCCATCTAATATATCATACACACACAATATATATATATATATATATATATATATATATATATATATATATATATATATATATTCACATCATATATATACAAATCATCTTATCTCTGAATGCATATGCTACCAATCCCGACTATATGTATATACCACACATTATACTAACCGATAATCCACATAATTATTTCCAATTTATTTATTTAGTGATTCAATCACTCCCTCGAATATTTATAATCAATCACTCCTATGCTTTCATCAATTTATCATCATTAAGGACCCACTACCTCTCACTCATTAGCCCATAACCATTCTTAAAAGAATCCCCACTCCTCAGAGAATTTACGAAAGGAAACAACATAATAAACTCTTAAAGTTTACCTTCATATTCATCTCGAAGTATCCCCAACATCACTTCATATCATAGACCCCCATTTTTCTCATAAATGTGTTTATAGTACCATCTTAGAGGGATCCTCAAACTCTAAACCCAAAAATAAAGGAGTAAAACAAGAGTTAAAAATCTGTAGTGATCGAACCGGACCGGATCGAGGGTCCAAAAAATGAACCGGTCCCGTTCCTCATAAACTGCTATGACTGGACCGAACTGATAACCTTTAAAAACGGACCGGTCTGATTGCTAAAACGAACCGATCCGGTGCTAAAACGGACCGATCCGGCTTGTTCAGTTTTTGATCCTACGAGATTTTCCTACATCTCAAAAGAAAACCCCATTTCTATCAAATTTTAACATCATAGATCATCCAAAAAATATGAATCCAACCATTTTACACCTTCAAACCCATATAGACATATCAAATGCTAGACTTCAACCCAAAATATAGAGTTTATCATTTATACCCAACACTATCATAATTTATCCACAAAATTATGAAATAACTCACACACATAAGCATTTAGCAAGTTTAATCACTTGCCTCAAAGATGTAGGGTCTAATTCTTCCTCAAAGTCATGGATTTACTCAAGATTTTCAAAGCTCCATGGTTTGCTATTCTCTTTCTCTTCTTCCTACATTTTTTCCTCTCAAATGGGCTTTTCTCTTAAAATGAGATTAATTAACTTACTCTTAAGCCTAATAACACAAATTACTATTAATCTCAACTTTAAATGATAATACACACAAAATGACTCGTATACCCCAATTCGAGTCAAACTAACTAAAAAGATCCCGGATCCCAAATAAAATCCCCAGGGCAGTCATTTTGACTTTCTCGGCCCTTCCGGGATTAACCGTGCACTCCAAATTGTCATCCGAGACTCCGAATATAAAAATCATCTCCCAACCTCATGTAACTCACTCAAATATGCCCCCATTGAGAAATAACTAATTCCCGCCGCTAATACACACATATGACGTAATTGCATGCAACAAGATTATATTTACCATATCACGCTAGTAAATGTAAAATTCACATAAATATTAACTATTCTACCCAAATCAATATTTATGTTAAGTTGTCATTTTAATTCTTAATTATATTAAATCACACACAAACCCAGTAATTTAATATGGACTGGTTGGTTAAATATCGGGCAATGGTGGATTTTTTTGGGAGGTCGATTGTATTTTCTATTCCAGGCCAGGAAATGTTTCTTGTTGCCATGCCTCTTCCGGAGGGAGGTTTAAGCACCCATTTGTACAATATCGAGGAGCAGACTTCGTAGGAAGTGGTTGTTTCCTTAGATTTGATTCCGGTGGTTTGGGAGTTCACAGATGTTTTTCAGGAGATTCCAGGCTTCCCTCCGAGTCGTGAGATCGAGTTTGTAATAGATTTAGCGTCGGGGACTAGGCCGATTGCGCGAGCTCCATATCGTATAGCTCCTGTGGAAATGAAGGAGTTATGAGACCAAATCCAACAACTTTTGGGACAAGGTTTCATTCGTCAGTATGTCACCTTGGGGAGCCCCTGTGTTGTTTGTGAAGAAAATGGATGATTCTCTGCGGTTATGTCCAACCCCTACAACAGTTCATAGGCCAGTTTGGGTAAGAGAACTCTGGACAGGGACCTTTTGATGAAGAGAGGCAGTTGAAGTATGGAGGTGGTATGTGTAATACCCCGTATTTTTATGGCTTTTAATTTGGGGATTTATTAAATTGAAATTGAGATATTAATTTAATATTAATCCGAAAATTATTTTAAATATTTACTAGCGTGACGAGAGTTAGTAATTATTGGGAATTTGTTGAATATTACTAGATGAGTAAAGTAATAAATAAGATTGATTTTATTAAAATTGTCACGAGTGAATAAAATGACAATTATGAAAATTTAAATCGGGACGCGCCTGTGTCGTGTTGGGACTAAATTATTATTATTATTATTATTATTATTATTATTATTATTAAAAGTGAGTATATTATAAGTCATCCATATGGTCATTTTAAGTGCGCCAATCTGTTCGAAAGGGTCGAGATAGTCAGAAAAGTATACCTGGGGGTTTAGTTTGGGCCTCGGAGCGTTTTTAGGCCTAATTGACATCCCAGGAGGATATTTTAGACATTTTGTATTTTTGGTTAATCAAACCCACGAATTTTCGTAAGGTATATCAGCCATTTGAGTTAGGCTTTTAGGGTTAACAATAACAAAACTTAAGCACGGCCATTAGAGAACAACGTAGGAAGCTTTCTAAGCAATCCAAGGTCAAGAACTCATCCGTTCGCACTGCCACTACCACCAAAACGTAGATCGTACGAAGATGAACGCAACCATACCCTTTTCATCCACAAATCAGACCCTTGTATTCCAGGCAAGTATCTATCTTTCTTTTCTTTTAGTTATTGTTTCATCCATATTAGATTAGGATTGTTATATATATGTTTCATAAACGAATTTGAGGATTTAATCACATGTCTTGGTGGAAATAGATATATTCTGGACATCTAAATCATATGTAGAGGATAACCCACGAATTTGTATGAGTTTAGAAGCAATAAATCTGGAAAAGAATTAAAAGAATGAAATTTTTATGAAAATTAGGGTTCTTGTTAAATATGATGATTTACCCCATTAATTCAATACCTTTGATGAATTTGGACATGTTTCACGTAGGAAATCATGTATATAGGTATATGTAACTAGTAGTAATGTTGTTTGGGAGTTTGAGAATCGTAAATGGCATTTTGGAGTAATTTGGTAGATGAAACCCGTAGGTTGAATTTGCAGTTTCTGGGCAAGAACTGCTTGATCGATCGATCGACCCAAGAACATCGATCGATCGACCCCTTTCCGCGATCGATTGACCCCTCTTGGAAAACTGTATATTTTTTCCCTTTTTGTTTAATCCGGTTTAAATACGTAGGAACCCTTGATTATTATTTATAGAGTATAATGGGTCGTGAGGAGGACCAGTAGGGTCTAAATAAACTCCGTTGAATGAAATTTAATATGGGATGAAATTGTGGGTTAATGAGGAGTTTCGTTACACATTAGATATTGTGAGTAAGTTCGTTAATGAATTGAGGGACTCGTGAAAGACTTAGACCAGAAGGTTAGAGAGGGTGTACCTACTGAATTCATAATTAGTAAGAGAGAATACTTCGAGAGATAAGAAGTAAATGTGAAATATGTATAATTGAGAATAAAAGAGATGAATCCCTTATGCGAGATAATTGGTTAAAATTGTACTAAATACGATTAATAATAATTATGGGTCATAGGTGAACCCTATTGAAAATTATGTATCTATATATGGTCGTGTGACTGTGTTCATGTATTAAATACTTTATTTGTGAATAATCATACCCGCGCTACTTGCTATCAAGGGGGTTGCCACGCCGGGACAGTCTTATCACGATGAGACCTTTATGGGAGATATTTACTTGTACCCTAGAACATAGGAGTCGTTGGTACAGGCTATCTAAGAATGATAGTCAGACGGTCCTAAGAGACGTGAGGGGTATGTGCTGACCTCTTAGTGACTTGGAACTATGCTTCGCCTCCGTTTTGTGTGCATTGTGTTAATAAAGTTCGAGAGGGATTTTGAACTAGTATTTCCCTTAGTACGAGTGATACGGGGACTTGATAGCAGAGTATGCCAGCACCATAGAATTAATATGTGGTGCCGATAGTATATATATATTATATGAGTGACTGATATATATTTACTTATATATGGAAACTTTCTACTGTGCGTATAAGTAGTTAAGTAATGAATAAATGCTCTAATTTTATAATAAGTGTTCGGTAACTTTGTAACGGTACGGTGTTGCTCTAAGTAACGTAATAAATCTTGAAGAGATTGATTTTTGTTTAAACTAAATATCATAACCTTTCTACTTCTCGGGATAAAACTTTACGGAAAAATAAATTAAATAAACTTATGTGTTTAGTAGTACGGTGCTGGCATTTCATCCTCTGGTTCCCACATTGATTCATCGGCATTATGATGCCCCTATTGAACTTGAACTAAAGGCACTACTCTCGATCGTAGCCTACACTCACTACGGTTAAAAATGGCAACCGGTTGTTCTTCATACGAAATATCAGGTTGCAACTCAATTTTCTCTAACGGAACATGCCAATGAGCCCTCTCACATCTTCTACATCTCTTCAAGGACGAGACATGAAACACGTCATGAATTCTTTACAAATGTTCTGGCAAGGCAAGTCTATAAGCCACATAACCAATCCTCTCAATAATTGGAAAAGTCCCTACATACCTCGGCGTAAGTTTGCCTTTCTTCCCAAATCTCATTATACCTTTCATCGGGGGTACCTTTAGCAACACTTGGTCTCCCACTTCTAAATCCACATGCCCGCGATCTTCATCGGCGTAACTTTTCTTTTGGTCTTGTGCAACGCGAATGCGATTTCTAGCCAACTCAATTTTTGCCGAAGTGTCTTGGATCATCTCTGGTCTAAGAAGTTTATTGCCACCGACTTCTAACCAATACGCAGGTGAACGACACGGGCCTCCATACAATGCCTCAAAAGGCGCCATAACTATAGTAAACTGGTAAGAATTATTATAAGCAAATTCTACCAGAGGTAGGTATTGTTTTCAACTTCCTCCAAAATCTTACATACACATACGGAGCATATCTTCCAACATTCGATTTACTCGCTCCATTGCCCATCGGTCTGGGGGTGGTATGCCGTACTCAACTTCAATTCAGTTCCCATGGCTTCCTGAAAACTCTGTCAGGAATGGGAGATAAAGATTTTATCTCGATCGCACACAATATTGATCGGCACTCCATGCAACATTACAATTTCGACAATAAAGAGCTGAGCATACTGCGCTGTCGTGAAGTCTATCCTCACCGATAAAAAGTGTGTCGACTTCGTCAAACGATCAACGATAATCCTAATGGAATCATGGCTATGCTTTGACATCGGTAATCCCGTGATAAAATCCATGGAAATTCTTTCCCATAACCATAACGGAATTTCCAATGGTTGCAACATTCCAAAAGGTCGCTGGTGGTCCACCTTTACTAACTGGCAAGTGGTGCATTTAGAGACAAATTCAGCTATGTCTCTTTACATACCTGTCCACTAGCATTGCCGATGCATGTCCTGATACATCTTGTCTCCACCTGGGTGAACCGCAAATTTCGACCCGTGAGATTTTAACATAACAGCATGCCGTAGATCTGAATCATCCGAGACTATCAACCTTTCGTTGAAACTTAATCTATCCTCAAAGCTGATAGAGTAGGATTCTGCTCCCTCGGTCAGTAATTTTTTCACCTTGTACTTGCAATCCATATGTTCACCTTGAGCTTTCACCATCCTCATCACCATCTCGAGTTTGACTGTTAACACTACCATACAATCCCTAGCCACAGCATTATCCTGACGAAGTTCCTTTCACTTGGCTTTCCATACCTCCACTAACTGCCCAGTGGGTCGACGACTCAACGCGTTAGCTACTACGTTAGCTTTCCCCGGTTGATATTGGATATCAAATTGATAATCCTTTACAAACTCCAACCACCTAAGCTGCCTCATGTTTAGATCTTTCTGGGTGAACAAATATTGCAACGATTTGTGGTCCGTGAAAAGACTAAACTTCTCCCCTAGGAGATAATGCCTCCAAATTCTCAATGCAAAGACTACCGCTGCCAACGCCAAATCATGCGTAGGATAATTCCTCTCATGGGGCTTTAACTTGCAGAACACATAAGCAATCACCCTCTCTTCTTATTGAAGCACCCCTCCTAGTCCCTGAAGGGATGCATCAGTAAAAACTAAATACTCCACTTTCGTTTTAGGCAATGCGAGAACGAGTGCCGACGTCAATCTATCCTTTAGCTCATCAAATGCTAATTGACAGGAATCATCCCACACAAACTGTACTCCCTTCCGGGTCAAATTGGTCAAAGGGCCGACAATCTTCTAAAAGCCCTTTATAAAATGATGATAATAACTCGCCAAACCCAAGAAACTTCTAATCTCCGTCAGTGGTGTGGGTTGAGCCCACTCCCTCACCACTGCAACTTTACTTGGGTCCAAGGAAATACCCTTGTTCGACACTATATGACCCAAAAACTGCACTTCTCGTAACCAAAATCCACATTTCTTGAACTTGGCGTACAATTGATGGTTCCGTAATGTCTGCAGAACCATCCTCAAATGCTCAGCATGTTCGCCCTACGTCTGAGAATAGACCAAAGTATCATCAATGACCACAATTACAAATTAGTCCAAGAAGTCCCAAAAGATCCTATTGATCAGATACATGAACACTGTAGGGGCATTGGTTAACCCAAACGGCATAACAAAAAACTCATAGGATCCGCATCAGGTCAAAAATGCAATCTTAGAGATACCTAGCTCCCTAATACAAAGCTGGTGATACCCCGAATGCTAATTTATTTTTGAGAAGTAAGAGGCTCCTCTCAATTGATCAAGTAAATCATCAATACGAGGTAATGGGTACTTATTCATGATTGTCACCTTATTCAATTCTCGATAATCTACACATAACCGCAGAGAATCATCCATTTTCTTCACAAACAACACAAGGGCTC
The DNA here is from genome assembly GCA_949130495.1 of Sambucus nigra. Lineage (NCBI taxonomy): Eukaryota > Viridiplantae > Streptophyta > Magnoliopsida > Dipsacales > Adoxaceae > Sambucus > Sambucus nigra. The sequence continues at coordinate 416,017,283 of OX422217.1, forward strand.
CCCAAGGTGACATACTGGCGAATGAAACCTTGTCCCAAAAGCTGTTGGATTTGGTCTCATAACTCCCTCATTTCCACAGGAGCTATACGATATGGAGCTCGCGCAATCGGCCTAGTCCCCGACGCTAAATCTATTACAAACTCAATCTCACGACTCGGAGGTAAGTCTGGAATTTCCTGAAAAACATCTGCGAACTCCCAAATCACCGGAATCGAATCTAAGGAAACAACCACTTCCTACGAAGTCTCCTCCTCGATATTGTACAAATGGGTGCTTAAAGCTCCCTCCGGAAGAGGCATGGCAACAAGAAACATTTCCTGGCCTGGAATAGAAAATACAATCGACCTCCCAAAACAATCCACCATTGCTCGATATTTAACCAACCAGTCCATATTAAATTATTGGGTTTGTGTGTGATTTAATATAATTACGAATTAAAATGACAACTTAACATAAATATTGATTTGGGTAGAATAGTTAATATTTATGCGAATTGTATATTTACTAGTGTGATATGGTAAATACAATCTTATTGCATGCAATTACGTCGTATATGTGTATTAGCGGTGTGAATTAGTTATTTCTCAATCGGGGCATATTTGATTGAGTTATATGAGGTTGGGAGATTATTTCTATATTCGGAGGCTCGGATGATAATTTGTAGTACCCTGTTGATCCGGGAAGGGCTGAGAAAGCGAAAATGACTGCCCTGGGGTTTTTAAGTGGGTTCCGGGGTCTTTTTAGTTAGTTTGACTCGTATTAGGGTATACAAGTCATTTTATGTGTATTATCATTTAAATTTGAGATTATTAGTAATATGGGCTATTAGGCTTAAGAATAAGTTAATTAGTCTCATTTCAAGAGAAAACCCATTTGAAAAAAAAAACGTAGGTAGAAGAGAAAACCTTGGAGCTTTGGAAATATTGAGAAAATCCATGACTTTGAGGAAGAATAAGACCCTACATCTTTGAGGCAAATGATTAAACTAGTTAAATGCTTATCTGTGAGTTATTTCATAATTTTGTGGACAAATTATGGTAGTGTTGGGTATAAATGATAAACCCTAGATTGTGGGTTGAAGTCTAGCATTTGATATGTGTATATGGGTTTGAAGGTGTAAAATGGTTGAATTCATATTTTTAGGTGATCTATGGTGTTAAAACTTGGTACAAATGGGATTTTCTTTTGAGATATAGGAAAATCTCGAAGGAACAAAAATTTGAACAGTCTAGATCGGTCCATTTTAGCACCGGATCGGTTAATTTTAAGCATCGGCCCGGTCTGTTTTTAAAGGTTATCGGTTCAGTCTGGTCATTACAGTTTTTCTGTAAGCTTGTTTATGAGGAACCGAAACGGTTCATTTTTATGACCCTCGATCCAGTCTGGTCACTGCAGATTTTTAACTCTTGTTTTCTTCCTTTCTTTTTTGGGTTTAGAGTTTGAGGAACCCTCTAAGATGTTACTATAAACACATTTATGCGAAAAATGGGGGTCTATGATATGAAGTGATGTTGGGGATACTTCGAGTCGAATATGAAGGTAAAATTTGAGAGTTTATTATGTTGTTTCCTTTCGTAAATTCTCCGAAGAGTATGGATTCTTTTAAGAATGGTTACGGGAAAATGAGTGAGAGGTCGTGGGTCCTTAATGATAAATTAATGAAATCATAGGCGTGATTGATTATAAATGTTCGAGGGAGTGATTGAATCATAAAATAAATAAATTAGGAATAATTATGTGGATTATCAGCTAGTATAATGTGTGGTATATACATATAGTCGGGATTGGTAGCATATACATCCAGAGATAAGATGGTTTGTATATATATCTTATGTGTATGATATATATTAAATGGTTCATACCCCTCTAGTGCTATCATGAGAAGTCGCGCGTTGTGGGTGAGGCTCCTGGCTTGAGGAGCAGGGAGCGTATAGTTCCCGGGTCATAGCGTCACGTATTTTACCATGTGTGACTTTACAGGATAAGACGTCTTGGGTATGATTCGTCTTACTTTAAGGTAAGGAACTATGGACGCTTCCCTTTCGTTTGCAATTTATTTTGGGTTCGGTGGTGAGATTCCGACCTGGCTGCCCAGGTGAATGTGTAAGAAGTCCCTAGAAGTTGATAGCATTATATATATATATATATATATATATATATTTCAGTGAACTAACACCCTGTAAGAGGTTTGAAATACATATCTTATATGTGTTGTGGATGTGCACTTGATATGGAGTGATTTATCTTGTATATGCATTTAGATTAATGTTATATACACCCTCAAAATAATGGGTGTTATCTTATATTTATAACCGGAGAAAGTTATTTAGTAATGAATTGGTATATAATCCTTAGGGTTTAGATTGTAATGATTATGTTATGGGTAAGCAAGAAACGCGAGTTAAGTAAATGCATAGGTTTGAGGGTGAGTTCTCTTTGGCTGAGTCAGGTGGTTTGATTAAGATTTAATGCATACATTTAGGTGCGTGCTGCAGCTTAGAGGCGAGGCTGAGTCTCAAGAGGGTGTGACTCCACTTCAATTATGAAATTGCGCATTTATAATCATTATGCATTTTAATTCACTTGCTATAACTATTTTCGAACCCAGGGCTCTAACCTATTTATAACTATTCTCTTGCAAAATATTATGATATATTATAGGTGTTCCACCGCAAGGGTTCCACTGATGGTTATCTGTTCCAGAGTCTTTTTGAGAGATGTAACATGTGCGGGATGTTATAGGACTTTTGTTATAGACGCAACTCTTTTTGTAATCTAGTTAAGAATCCACAATTGTAAATCGGGTGTGTATACCCACGGGTTATATATGTATATCCCTAATATTTTGTCTCTTGATATTGTATGGTCTGTTACCTGACAGCTTATTCAAGAATATTCTTGTTAAAAGTAAGGATTGTATGTATATGGTCACATCTCTTAGTACTTATGTTCATGCTTAGTAGTTTAAGAATGTTTTATGGTTATATCACTTAAAGAATTTTTTTTGGCACCTGTTTATTTTATATAAGGTGGTTTTCGATTATAATTATATTCGACAGTTGATGCTGAGAATGATACACTTGCGATTCCTGTTTTAATTTAGTATAGGGCTGGCCACCCATTATATTGAATAAGCGGGGTGTCACGGGTGGTATCAGAGTATTAGGTTCTAGAGTCTTAGGATCTGTGCGGATTTCTACGTTCTACCATATAGTTTTTGATATAAAGCCCTACAATTAGGATTGTTGTGTTCATATTACGTCCTCTATCTTCCGCTTTTATTAATTTCTTGAACTATGTGCTGATACAGTTTTTTCTTTTGACAGATGTCGCTAAAACGAGGACGTCCGGTTAGGGAAAATAGAGGGGCTGAGAATGTGGAGCCCCAAATGCCTCAGGGGACTGTGACTGCTACCAAAGTTGCCTATATTGTGGCACAAGCCGTCAATGCGGTGATGACCGTGATGGCACAACAACATCCTCAGACTCAGCAACAGCCTCCAGCTCCTGTAGTTCAGACCCACACGGGGCCATCCACGCGGGAGAGAGTGAGAGAAGCGTTTCAGAAGGGACACCCTTCAAAATTCTTGGGGGAGCTGATGTTATCGTTGCTAGTCAATGGAAAAAGGATATTCAAAGGCATATTCGTATGGTTGAATGTAGTGATGTTCAATACTCGCCACTTTTAAACTAGTTGGTGCGGCTCTCTAGTGGTGGGAGTCGGTTACTACCTCTGAGCAAAGAGATACAATGCCCATAGAATATTTTTGGTTACGCTTCGATCGTATATATTTTCATCTGGCAATTGAGATAGAGATGACAATGAGATTGTTCGATGTAACTCAAGGAGACCGAATAGTGGCTGAGTATGAAGAAGAGTTTACCCACCTGGAAAATTTTGTGCCGGATGAGGTAAATACTAAGGAGAAGAGAATTTTAAAGTATATGGGAGGTTTGAATTGGAGATTTCGGCAACATCTGTTAGGGACCCCGACTTTGTAAACATTTGCTAATGTAATGAATGCAGAACTGTTACATTGTTAGGATCATCGTTTGCATTTTAAGGTGAGTAAGAAATTTGCGGACTCGGGTTCGTCGAGTAAGTCGGGAGTAGATAGTGCCAGTGGGGCACAACAGGCTCAACAATGGTGGTGGTTTTAGACAAAATTTCCAAGGAGCCCAACAACAACAGCAACAGAATGTTCCTCAGGGCCAAGCAGGCTGAGGGAACAACGGAGGAGGCCAACAGGGCCGAGGTTTCCAGGGTCAGCGGTAAGACCAACCCAAATTCAGGCAGCAGGGCCAGAGATCGGAGAATTTAAGGGGTCGTTGCTTTCAGTGTGGAGAGGGGGTCATAGGAGATTTGAGTACCCACAGCAAAATAGAGTACATGTACAAGGAGCTCAGCAGGTCCATCAAGCACCTTTACCACCTCCAGCACCCGCTCAGATTGTCCCACCTCTACAAGGATAGTTGTAATATGGGCGAGTTTATAATGTTCAAAACCCAACGCTACCGCAGGTGCAACAACCTCCACCAGCCATTGAGGGTAATTACCTATCCATGGGCATATGGTCCAGGTGTTATTTGATACGGGAGCATCCCATTCCTTTATAGTTATGCAGTTTGCGCGCGCGGCGGGAGTGTTAGAGTCAGTTGATACTATTCAAATGTGTGTAGATTCTCTTTTGGGATATAGGTCGCAGATTTACTTGATATGTAGAGGGGTGGAGATAGATTTTGGGAGATTATGTTTAGCTGCCGACTTACTTGTATTATATATGTATGTGTATGATGTTATTTTAGGTATAGACTGGTTGGTTAAATATCGAGCGATGGTGGATTATTTTGGGAGGTCGATTGTATTTGCTATTCTAGGCCAGGAAATATTTCTTGTTGCCATGCCTCTTCCGGAGGGAGGTTCAAGCACCCATTTGTACTATATCGAGGAGGAGACTTAGAAGGAAGTGGTTGTTTCCTTAAATTCGATTTCGATGGTTTGGGAGTTCGCAGATGTTTTTCAGGAGCTTCCAGGCTTACCTCTGAGTCCTGAGATCGAGTTTGTTATATATTTAATGCCGGGGACTAAACCGATTGTACGAGCTCCATATCGTATGGATCCTATGGAAATGAGGGAGTTACGAGACCAAATCCAATAGATTTTGGGACAAGGTTTCCTTCGTCGGAGTACGTCACCTTGGGGAGCCCCTATGTTGTTTGTGAAGAAAAGGGACGGTTCTCTGCGGTTATGTGTAGATTATCGAGAATTGAATGAGGTGACAATTAGGAATAAGTACCCGTTACCTCGTATTGATGATTTATTTGATCAGTTGAGAGGAGTCTCTTCCTTCTCAAAAATAAATTTGCGTATGGGGTATCACTAGCTTCGTATTAGGGAGCAGGATATCTCTAAGACTGCATTTTTACCCGATACGGATCCTATGAGTTTTTGGTTATGCCATTTCGATTAACCAATGTCCCTGCAGTGTTCATGGATCTGATGAACAGGATCTTTCGAGACTTCTTGGACCAATTTGTAATTGTGTTCATTGATGATATTTTGGTCTATTCTCGAATGGAGGGAGAACATGCTGAGCATTTGAGGATGGTTCTGCAGACATTATGGGACCATCAATTGTACGCCAAGTTTGAGAAATGTGGATTTTGGTTATGAGAAGTGCAGTTTTTGGGTTACATAGTATCGGAGAAGGGTTTTTTCGCGGACCCAAGTAAAGTTGCAGTGGTGAGGGAGTGGGGTCATCCCACAACACCGACAGAGATTAGAAGTTTCTTGGGTTTGGCGGGTTATTATCTCCATTTTATAAAGGGATTTTCTAAGATTGCCGACCCTTTGACGAATTTGACCCGGAAGGGAGTACAGTTTATGTGGGATGATTCCTGTCAATTAGCATTTGATGAGCTAAAGGATAGATTGATGTCGACACCCGTTCTCGCGTTGCCTAAAACGGGAGTGGAGTATTTAGTTTTTACTGATGCATCGCTTCAGGGACTAGGAGGGGTGCTTTAACAAGAAGAGAGGGTGATTCCTTATGTGTCCCGCAAGTTAAAGTCCCATGAGAGAAATTATCCTACGCATGATTTGGAGTTGGCTGCGGTAGTCTTTGCATTGAGGATTTGGAGTCATTATCTCCTAGGTGAGAAGTTTAGTCTTTTCAAGGACCACAAGTCGTTGCAATATTTGTTCACCCAGAAATATCTAAATATGAGGCAGTGTAGGTGGTTGGAGTTTGTAAAGGATTATCAATTTGATATCCAATATCATCCGGGGAAAGCTAACGTAGTAGCTGACGCATTGAGTCATCGACCCACTGGGCAATTAGTAGAGGTATGGAAAGCGAAGTGGAAGGAAGTTCGTCAGGATGATGCGGTGGCCATGGCTTGTATGGCAGTGTTAACAGTCACACCCGAGATGGTGATGGGGGTGGCAAAAGCTCAAGTTGAAGATATGGATTACAAGGACAAGGTGCAAAAATTACTGACTGAGGGAGCGAAATCCTACTCTATCAGTTCTGAGGGTGAATTACGTTTCAATAGAAGGTTGGTAGTCCCGGATGATTAAGATCTGCGGCATGCTGTTATGTTGGAATCTCACGGGTCAAAATTTGCGGTTCACCCAGGTGCAAACAAGATGTATCAGGACATGCGTCGGCAATACTGGTGGACAGGTATGAAAAGAGACATAGCTGAATTTTCTCTAAATGCACCACTTGTCACTTAGTAAAAGTGGACCATCGACGACCTTCTGGAATGTTGCAACCATTGGAAATTTCGGTATGGAAATAAGAAAGCATTTCCATGGATTTTATCATGGGATTACTGATGTCACAGCATAGCCATGATTCCAATTGGGTTATCCTAAACCGTTTGTCGAAGTCGGCACACTTTTTACCTGTGAGGACGGACTTCACGACATTGCAGTATGCTCAGCTCTTTATTGCCGAAATTGTAAGGTTGCATGGAGTGCCGATCAATATTGTTTCTGATCGAGATAAAATCTTTGTCTCCCATTCCTGGCAGAGTTTTCAGGAAGCCATGGGAACTGAATTGAAGTTAGTACGACATACCACCCCCAGACCGATGGGCAAACGGAGCGAGTAAATCGAATGTTGGACGATATGCTCTGTATGTGTATGTTAGATTTTGGAGGAAGTTGGGAACAATACCTACAGCTGGTAGAATTTGCTTGTAATAATTATTACCAGTTTACTATAGTTATGGCATCTTTTGAGGCATTGTATGGAGGATCGTGTCGTTCACCTGCGTGTTGGTTAGAAGTCGGTGACAATAAACTTCTTGGACCAGGGATAATCCAAGACACTTCGGCAAAAATTGAGTTGGCTCGAAACTGACTATGCGTTGCACAAGACCGACGAAAAATTACGCTGATACGGATCGAAGGCACGTGGAGTTAGAAGTGGGAGACCAAGTGTTGCTAAAGGTACCTCCGATGAAAGGTATAATGAGATTTGGGAAGAAAGGAAAACTTGAGCCGAGGTATGTAGGGACTTTTCCAATTATTGAGAGGATTGGTCCTGTGGATTATAGACTTGCCTTCCCAGAACATTTGCAAAGAATTCATGATGCGTTTCATGTCTCGTCCTTGAAGAAATATAGAAGATGTGAGAGGGATCATTGGCATGTTCTGTTGGAGGAAATTGAGTTGCAACCTGATATTTCGTATGAAGAACAATCGTTTGCCATTTTAGATCGTAGTGAGCGTAGGATACGATCGAGAGTAGTGCCTTTAACTGGAGTTCAATCGGGGCATCATAACGCTGATGAGTCAACATGGGAACGAGAGGATGAAATGCGAGCCAAGTACCCTTATCTCTTTCCATAAGGTACGCCTGAGTTTCGAGGACGAAATTCCTTTGTTAGGTGGGGTATATGTAATACCCCTTACTTGCGTATGTAATACCCCTCATATGCAAGTAGTGCCCCTTGTAAAGGAATTTATTGATTAAATATTGATTGATTATTTTTTTTATATAAATTAATAATTAGTGCCCCTTTTATATGCAAGTAGGATTTTTCCTAATTTTAAATTAGTAAATTAATAATTGTATACTTTAATTGTTAGTTTAATTGCTGAAATGAATTAATTGAGTAGATGAATTAGAAGGAGTACGAGATACACATTTGTTGTTGATATTGCGGTTGGATTAAAGTGGATCGATGTTCAGTTGGTTAATTTTAGAAGTGGCATGACCACTGGATTATTATCCATATGGGGGTGAAATTTTTCACCTTTTTTGTAAAATTACTTTGTATCACGAAAAATATATATATAATATGATAATTAAATGAAACATACTTGAGATTACATATAGTGCTCATAGATACTAGCCTTCTAGTTCTTATGCGTACGCATTCAATAGCCCTTAGACCCGTTCGAGAGTCATTACTCCTGTAATGGGATCTCTCGAATTGTCCCGTTTGGACAGTTTGGGACTGAATAATTTCTGTATAAGAATATTCTTAGTGGCTTAAAGTTATTACTTTTGGAGGAAGTTCTGCAGTCGTATCCTAATGTTCTCTGGGTACATACTAGATTGACAAGTGTGAGTGCTATTTCAATTAATCAATTAAAATAATACTCACACTTGTCAATCTATGTCGTGTACTTGGATAACTATGGGGATATGCTGCCGAATTTTTCTCAAATCGTAACAATGTGCATGAGCTGTTAAGTATATTACAGAAATATGTGGTCTTGAATAGGATAGGACCACTCACCCTTTAGAGGAGATGGAGGAAATTGGAATTTCTATTATAAATGAATTTGAATTTGAAATTTAAAAATCGAATATAAATAAGACATAATTAAATGAAACATACTATAAATCTAAGTTTTGTTTATACTAATCCAGGAATATACGCTTCTTACCTTTAATAGGTGATTAGTTGTAGTAGCTGTGATGGGATATCCTAAATACAAAGAGTGGATGGGTGAGACAAATAGAATGGGGCATGTGTTTCGCAGAGGTGCTAATGAATTTGTAAAATACGCAAAGAGATGTCATAATGATGAAGAGTTTTCGTGTCCGCGTACTAGGTGTAAGAATGGCAAGGTGTTTAAGTGAAAAATAGTGAACTACATTTGTTAAGATGGGGTATGCAAGATAATTATCGATTTTGGAGTTTTCACCGTGAATTGAAAGTTCCTTTTATCCCCGAACAACATTCACAGCAACCTTCAACAAGTAGTATAGATGTAGAAGGGGATGACTTAGATCATAATTTGTGAGAAGATTTAGTTGATGATGCGTACGAAGTTTATGAAGCGGAGGAGAATGAGGTCATTGATGATGTACAAGGTTCAGGTGCTCGTGAAGATATCACGATAAACCTTGACGATGACTACCAAAGTTTAAGGCGGCCCAACCGTTATACTCTGGCTGTGAGAAAGATCAAATAACTTTACATGGCATGGTTGGTTTGCACATTTTGAAGACGCATTACGATTTCTCTGGCAATAGCGTGATAGGAATTTTGAATTGGGTGAAGGGCTTACTACCCAAGGAGAATACGCTTCCATGTAGTTATCCTATTATGAAGAATAGTTTGACAGGTTAGGGAATGAAGTATAAATCGATTCATGCTTGTGTGTATGACTGCATACTATACCGAAAGGAGTATGAAAATCTCGATCGTTGTCCGGTATGCGATGAACCTAGATATGTCCAATCTACTGGCAAGGAAGGCACAAGTTCAAAAGTGCCTCAAGAAGTGTTGAAATATTTTTCCGTTGGGTCTAGATTAAAGCAATTTTTCACATTACCATGGATAGTGGAGGCAATAACTTAGCATGCTAGGGCAGAAGTAGGGGGTAATCTCATGCATCATCCTATTGATTCTACAACTTGGAGGAGGATGAATTATGAGTATCCCGATTTTCTCGAGAACAGCGCAACATTCGTTTGGCTATATCAACAGATGGTTTCAATCCATTTGGAAATCTAAGCACCAATCAGAGTGTATGGTAGGTGATCCTAGCCCCACTCAACCTCCCTCCTTCACAGTGTATGAGACCTGAATTTTCAATGTTGTCTTTGTTGATACCCGGGCCAAAGGCACCGAGTGATGACATCGACGTCTACTTGATCCTTTGGTAGAAGAATTAAATGAGTTGTGGGAAGAGGGTGTGCAAGCGTTTGACTATTTTAGAAAAGAAGAGTTTACGCTGAAAGCAATGTTGATGTGAGAAATTCATGATTTTTCAGCTTATGGGACATTATCTGGTTGTGTAGTACATAGTTATTTCGGGTGTCCTATTTGTGGAGAGGAGACTGAATCTCTTCGTTTCTCCGCTAGCTTAAAAAAATGTATACCATTGTCATAGGAGGTTTTTATCCATGGCTCATAGTTTCAGATTTGAGAAAGGTTCTAATTTTTTATCGGGCGGGGTTGAACATAGGCTACCATCGATAAAACTTTCAGGTTCAGAAATTGAAAGTAAATCTTCTGATTGTGGCCCTAATATGCGAGGTAAGAATCCCAAATTTAAAAATGTCAAGCATAAGAAGACCCCAACTGGTAATGAAACTGAGACAAGAAAGGCATTATCTAGGAGGTCAATTTTATTTGACTTTCCATATTGGAAGAATAACCTGGTGCGCCATGTATTGGATGCGATGCATGCAGAGAGGAACCTCGTTGAACATGTTTTGGGCACTTGCCTTGGGGGAGTCATTCGAAGGATGGAGAAAATGCACGAAAAGACCTTAAATCGTTGAAACTTAAGCCACAACTATGGTTGAAAGAAGATAGTAGGGAAAGGACAATAATTCCCCCTGATGCGTTTACTTTGATGACTGGGGAAAGGAAGGTGCTTGTAGACACAATATATAATTTGAAGGGTCCATCTAATTTTTCGTCCAACTTGCAAAGGATTTTGAATTATGCTACTCATGATTTACATAAGTGTAAGTCCCACGATTTGCATGTGATCATGCAATTGGTTCCTTTATTGTTTAAGCACTATTTCTCCAAGCACAAGGATTTTCGGAGGGCTATTACGCAAATTAGTATCTGCTTCTGACTTTTGTATGAGAAGATAGTCAATTGAGAACACATAGTGGCCGCAAAATTGGCGGTGATCGAAGAGATTTGTGTGTTAGAGAAGTACTTTCTCCCAGCATTCTTTGACATAAGTGTTCACTTGTTGGTACACCTATGCGACGAGGCACTTCTTTGCGGTCCTGTTAGATTTCGGTGGATGTATCCGTTTGAAATATTGATGAAAGTTTCTAAAGATTACGTCAAGAATACGCGATACATTGCAGGATCAATTGCAGATAAATACATCACCATGGAGTCATCAATCTATACTCGGGAATATATGTCTGACTCGACCAACGTTGATGACACTGATGAGTTCTTCGATGATGGTGGTCATGTGATGGGAAAACGAGTGAAATTTACGAGTTTGCAACATGAACAAGTAGCTCGGTATCTATTTGACACACATGAAGATGTCAAAGAATGGAAAAAGTAAGTTTAAATTATTTTAAGTTTTACATTATTTTAGATTATTTTATACATGATTAATTTTGTAATATGCAGAAAATATAAAGCCTGTGAGAACAATAAAAGACGAAAACCAATGGTACAATCAGACAACGAATTTAAGATGTGGTTGTCACAAGAGGTAATTATAATGAAAATGGCCGTTATATAACGTTATGTTACAATAAAACTTTACAACTAACCTAATTAATTTATCTATATTCTCAGCTCTTAAAGACGGGTGATGCGACATCAAGGCTTGCTCGTCTAGCCAATGGACCCTTGTTCATGGCACAAGAGTACAAAAAGTATCGATTGAACGATTACTTATTCGACGTAAGGGTGTATGAGGAAATTACAAATGTACAGAACTCGGGCATTTCATACAAGGCTGTTACTTTCTTTCGAGCGAGCGTAAAAGATAAAAACCTTTTTGAAAATGACTTACTATGGTGTAATTTGAAATATATTTGAATTGGATTATATAAGCTTCAAAGAGGTTGTATTTTACTGTGACTGGGTAAGAGTTGAGGATAAAAATGCTTGTAAAGTTGATCCTAGCACCAATTTGATCATGGTTGACTTCTCCAAGTTGAAGAGCAATGATCACGTGAGCGATAAGCCGTTTGTTTTTGCATTTCAAAAGGTTAACCAAGTGTTTTACTCAGATTATATAAACAATGAGCCATGGTCAATTGTCCTACATGCGCCAAAGCGTCTAAATAGTATTGTGGATGACTTGGCTGCTCTTACCGAATATCAATCCATTTTTTATGATAACCCGAATTTGAAACAATTTTTTAATTTGTAATAAATATTCCAATTTGTACTTTATCAATTCATGTTTAATGCTTTTAATTGATTTTCACTTTATCATTTTCACTCTTGTGTAGTGTGCATGTGTGTGGACATAGGGGTGAGGGTGGGGATGTTTCAGATTTTTAGTAATTGTACATATTTTGAGTTAGACGTTGTTGTTTTGAAATTCAGAGTTGAGGTATTAAACAGTAATAATTCATTTGGATTTATAGTAATTGTACATATTTGCATGTCTTCTTTTAATTCATTTGGATTTGTAAGAATAACAATATTTTTTTTTACAGAAAACGTCTCTTTCAGGTATTAAGGCGAGGATGATGATGCTGATTATGATGATGTCGTTTGGGCTTGGTGGTAGCGGAGGTGACGAGGTCTCCTCGACCCCTAGGCTCCCCAAATATGAAAAATTAGGGATGGCTATCGAGAACAAGATAGGGATATTAGCGTGATCCCTCGAGCTGGTAAAGACGATCATCGGCTCGGGGTACACTAGTTGGATGGAGGTGCCAAATGAACTCAAGTTAGCTATTTGGGTTGCACTACAGGTAATGTATTTATATTTATATGAATATGAATATTTCAATTTCAATTTATTCGCAACTAACATTGTATTTGAGTGACAGAACAATTCAGCATGGCCCCAGAACTACACGATTCCGTCTTGGAGTAGTTGAGGGAGCAATACAAGACGTGAAAGAAATATTTGCGGGGCCGGTACTTTGGGAAGACCCGAGACTCCATTATCTTAATGCGTGACTCCTTCCCGCCGAAGGAGACGATCTCATTGTCACAATGGCAAAAGTTCATTGACAATGAGATCAGGAGGCGACAATTGGCATCTCGCCAATCGGGGAGGGAAAATTCAGCGAAAAAGACGGACGTGCACTACTCCGGCTGGACGTCTTATGCCGAGGTGGAGCATAGGATGATGGTAAGATTTTATTTTTCTATAATTACAGAAATATGTTATTATTCATTATTTTACTTTGCGGGCCTGATACTAATTTTGCATTATTTTATTTCAGGGGAGGGGGAGGGGGAGTGGCCCTGGGGGTAGGCCACATAGGCTCGATGCTTATGTGGCTATTCGGACGAAGAAGGGGAAGGATAAGGAGGTGTCACCGATTGTCGCGTCCACGATTGTAAGTAATTCGACAGTTTACTTTTTGTTAATTACGTTATAATTTATTTATTTACTTATTTAACTAACCTTGTACTTTTTGTCGTTTCAGGCAAAGCTTAAGAAAGTGTATGAGTCGCAGTCTGATGCCGACAAGGCATCTTTGTCCACGGACGCACTCAACCAAGTTCTTGGCACTAATAGCAAGGGGAGGACAAAGGGGTGAGCTCGCGGGTGGCCAAATCTAGGATCTTCGGATTGGAGATGAGCAACACCGGGTTGGCTCGAACGGTGGACTCGCATGACGCAAAGCTGTCCCATTTGGAGGCGACGGTCTAAGATATACTCTCATTCATGAAGCGTTCGTTGGGAAGAAAGGGTAAGGGGAAAGGGAAGGAGAAGGTGGTGGAGGAGGAGGTGGATGAGGACGAGGACGAGGACGTGGACATTGTTGCTTCATCGTCGACACGTGCGGACTCTGATGATCTAGTCCCCTATTTGACTCCCTTCGATCGACCTATGATGACACTCGGTTGACCGAGCATGTTTATACACGACATATTTAATGGCAAGCGGATAGTGAGGGGGTTGAAGGACCCGAATACCGTCCAGGGTATACTAGTTCATGGATGTACGCTTCAAGACATCGAGGCCATGGTGCTCGTCACGCATGTGATAACAGAAAAGGAGAACTCCCCACTGTGGTTGCGTAAACAATACGACATGAAACATATTCAATGGTGTATCAATTCGTATATCGTGTGGCATATCCACCTCCTCAAACCTACCCCAGACATGTAGTGACATTATTTAAATTGTTTTGGATTGTTTTAAGTTGTTAAATTTGAATTGTTTTAAGTTGTTACATTTGAATTATATTTGGATTATATCGTGATGCATATTGTTTTGAATATATATTTGCATTATCTCTATTTTATTTCGATATACGATGTTTGAACAGGTACAACGTTGCTATAAAAGGTACAAATATACTGTTGGACAGTGGCAACAGCCATACTGCCCAACAATTTTTTTTTCAATTCTGCCCAGAATTGTCACGGTCATTGATTGTGATAATTTTTTTAAAAAGGTCACTGCTTTGGCCCGGTTATTGACCGTGTCAAATTCGTGACAACAAAAGTTGTCACCCCCAAACTTGTCACGGTCAATGATCATGACAATCTAACAGATTTGGTGTAGTGTAAATTTTGTTTCCCCTGCCTAACACTTTATCATTTTGTTCAGCTTACCCCCAGTTTGAATCTGCCATCCTCACTTGTGGCTCCCTATGTTATGCAGGCCACCGTTGGGTCATCTGCTCGCCCATGGGTCTCTTCAGCCCCTATAAGTGTTGATGTCTTCGTGGGAGATCGAATAGTTCCTTCAAATTCTCCCTCAATCTTGGACCTAGTTCCTTTATCTGAATTAGGTGCTTCGTCAAATGTCGAGGTCCCTTTAGCTGAGGGTCTTACGGAGGCTCATAAGGAAGTTAATTTTCCTGCTGCAGTATCTGTCATTACAGCTGTTTCTCTTTCTATCGTTCTTGCTCCGATCATTCTTAAGCCATTTCACCATTTTCTCCTAATTTCTTGCATATGTATGTCCTTTATGCCTTTGTTGTTATTTTAACATGGTTCAACCTCTTGTTAAGAAAAAATTTCAATTCCACGTACAACGGTGACTTAACAATGAAAATACACTTATTAAGGTTTTTCGTCAAACTCCACCAGTAATGGTGACTTAATAATGAAAATCACTTGTTCAGATTTTTCGTCAAACTCCACCACTAACGGTGCCTTAACAATGAAAACCACATGTTAAGATTTTTATCAAATTCCACTAGTAACGGTAAATTAACAATGAAAACACACTTGTTAAGATTTTTCGTCAAACTCCACCAGTGACGGTGACTTAACAATGAAAACACACTTGTTAAGATTTTTCGTAAAACTCCACCAACAATTGCAACTTAACAATGAAAACCACTTGTTAATATCTTTCATCAAACACCACCAGTAACGGTGACTTAACAATAAAAATCACTTGTTAATATTCTTGTTAGTACTCATATCTCTTTATCTTTTTTAGGTTGTAAGAGATCCCGTTCCTGTTTAAGATCAAACCCAACGAAGCCCTTTGCCTGTCGCCTTAGCCCATCGGGAAATAGCTTTCCTGGATGAGTTAATCCATAACAATCGAGGTTCAACAACAAATCTTTTGGCTGACAGTGAATCCGGCCACGAAGTGCCACTTCCTGATGTGGCCCCTCATGCCTTTTTCTTGCAACTCCTTCGGTAAGCCCCTCAATTTTCTATCTGCCATTGAACTATTATCGAGCGATTGGTTACCCATTACCCAGAGACTTTTACCCCAGAATGCCTTCACTCCAACCCTGTCCTGATGGGCTATAGGCTTCAGGGTATGGCGATTATAGTGGCTGAGGTCATTAATACTTCTACTTCATCTTTATCAAGGCCTGTTATAAATCAACATTTGGGCAACTTGAGGGAGCTAGGTAGGTATGGCTTCCATTTTTCTTGTCCTATTAAATACTTGAAGGTTAGGAAGTCCACCCAACTAACTAACTAGAGGGAACTGTTCTAGAAGCAGGTGGAGGCCTAATAGGCTGAGGACGCCAAATTACTGGAGTTGGTACCTTTGATGGAGGCTACTGATCTCAGGGTTAAGGATGTCGAAGAGGCTTTGCTTAAGTCAATGCATGCACATGAGGACCTGGTTATTCAATGGGCTCCAGCCCATGCCAGACTTGAGGGTTCCATCATTTCACAACAATCATTCCTTGCAGCTGCTTCGGTTTTACCTGGGGATTTCTTTTCTTCCCTGGATTCATGGTTCCTCTTGGGCTGACAACCCGCTTGTATTTTTTTATATGTAATCCTTGGGCGTTAGCTCCTAATTTTTTGTAATCATTATAAGTCGTTTTTAATGAAAAAGATACAGTGTTTTGTCACCATGCGTTGTTTCGTTGCAATATCTATGTTTATCGCAAAGTTTAAACCTTTATAATTTATGAACGAACTCTTTCTTTTCATCTCATTACAAAAGAAATAACTCATACAACAAATTGCACCATAACGAAAACGAATAATTTTTAACTGAGGCTATTAGCCTACACATGATAAACTTTCAACCATTTTTTATTAATCTTGAAAGGTTTATCCTTTTTCCTTTAGAAATTAGACAGTAACCTGAATCATGAGCCTCATTTACATTGAAAGGCCCTTCCCAATTCGCAAAGAATTTAAGCAATGAGAGCCCCCGAATGTGCTTCACCGCTTCCTTCATATGCTCTTAAGAGTTTTTTTGTGTACATTTGGAAATGTTACATCGTGTTATCTCTGTGCTCATCTAGCGCTTCCAATTAGGCATGCCTACTTTGAGGGAGCATGTTGCTTCGTAAGGCATATCAGGCTGAGGGGACTTCCAGTTCTAATGGCAGAATTTCTTCGGCCCCAATCACAAGTGAGAGCAGCGTATACCCTGTAAGCTTCCTCTTGGTCGTTCGATAGGCCCACAAGACTGTTAGAATCTTGTCATCCCATGATTCTGGGAAGTCTTCCACTATTTTTGCCAAAATATTGACCAAGGTCTTGTTAGTTGCTTCGGCCTGACCGTTTCCCTTAGGATATGCCACCATTGAGGTAAGATGGACGATGGAGTATCTGTCTATAAGCATCGTTACTTCTTTGTTGACCAACGGGGTCCCATTATCAGAGAGGATTACCTTTGGAATCCCAAACCTGTAAATAATGTGATCCCTGATAAAGTTACCACTACACCTGCAGTTTCTCTCTTGAGTGGTATCGCCTGAGACCATTTTGTAAAACATTCTGTTGCCACGAGTATCCAGATATTCCCCCTCGAATATGGGTTTATCGTCCCTACTAGGTCAAATGCCCAAGTGTGGAATGGGTAAGGAGTGACTGAAGAATGTAAGTCCATCGAAGGGGCATAGATCATGTTCCCATGCAGCTGGCACGCCTTGTATTTTCGCACAAACTCAATAAAATCCTTCTCCATAGTTGGGCAATGGTAACCCAAGATCATTAGTTAGTTATATAGATTTTCTCCTCCAATGTGAGCTGGATCGTGAGTTCATTTTAAAAATTTCGCTGCCTCCTTCTTTATGATGTAGCTCAATGGACTATTGAAGTACCCCCTTCGATAGAGCGGACCCTTCTGGATGTAAAACTGTGGGGCACTTCGCTTGAGTCCCATCACATCTATTTTATCCAAAGGAATAACTCCATCTTTAATAAATTCAATGTAGTGCTGCCTATAGTCTTCTTGAGTTTTAATGCAGCAGCATTCAGCTGCTTAAAAGAAGAGTTGGGATTTATCACACCTTCGTTGCAACTCCTATGCATCCTACTTCATTGTTGTCCAGAAGTATCCCTCCCTCTGAATTCTTCTGTATAGAGGGATCTCTATTGTTTCACAGTGTTAGTCATGTGTCTTTTTTAATCTTTATTCTTCTTCTTCTGGACTGACACATTTTGACAGCCATCCTCCCAAGTTTCTAAAGTAGAGGCTTACATGATTGGCAAATTATTGCGCTAGCTCCTTCAATTCCATCTTGCCTTACCTAGATTCCAACTGCCTCCTGATCTCTCCCCTCCAATACGAATCACTTTCCATGAGTAGGATTGATTGTATAACCGATGGTGCTGTTCTCCGTTGGATCATCACAGTAGTTGTGTCGGTTTTCATAGCCAATTTATGAGTAATGGTGGTGTAGGCATCAACATATTTATTCATCGTTCTGGGATGGCTTCTTATCTTGACTTGATGGAACTGATTGATCAACCATTGGATAATCATTCTATAAGTCCCTAGACTGAGGTGCTTTAATGCATATTCCCTGTTCACTTATTGGACCACCAAGTTTGAATCGCCTTTGATGCATAGTGAATGAATCCCCCTTCAAAGGCCCTCTAACAACCCTAGTACCAACGCTTCATATTCTGCTTCGCTGTTGGAGCAAGGGAAATCCAATTTGTAGGAAAGTTAAAATTACTCCTTCCATTTAGAGAAGATAACCCCTGACCCACCTTTCTTTTTCTTCGAAGAACCGAATTGCATCGTCCATTCTTTAAGGTTGGTATCCAGGAAATTCTCTAGCAAGTCATCTCCTGGGATGCTTTCTCGGGGTGTCTCAAATACCCCAGATGGAAAAAATTGCTAATAAATCCGCATATGCTTGGATATTGATCGCGCGAGGCACCATACATTTTATGTCATACTCTGAAAGAATGAGGAACCACCTAGATGCTCTTCCAATCAAAATAGTTCTTGTTAATAAAAAATTAATTGGGTCACATCTTGTCACGACGTGAATTGTGAAAGATAGCATATAATGTCTAAGTTTTTATGCTACGAAAACTAAGGCTAAACATTATCTTTCTACACTACTCTACCTTACTTCTGGTCCATGTATGATACTGCTCAGGTAGTAGACTGACCTTTCTTACCCATCGACTTCCCGCGCCAAGAGAGATTCGATGGACTTGGTGGTAGACGTGAGGTATAGTTGCAATAGTGTCCCTATTCTTGGACGAATCATTATTTGTGGAGAAGTGAGCAACTTCTTTAACTTGGTCAAAGACTCCTGGTGAGCTTCCCCTCATTTGAATTTCATGCCCTTTCGCAGCAACTCCATCAGTGGGTGAGTTATTTCGGCTAGTCCTACAAATCTCCAAAGGTAGGAGACTTTACCGAGGAAATTTTTTAGCTCCTTTATCGTTTTTGGACATGGCATTTCCAAGATTGCTCGCTACTTGTCCTGGTCCATCTGTACTCCCTGTCGATCCACCGTGAAACCCAGAAACTTCCCACTTGTGACCCGAAAGCACACTTTAGTGGTTTCATCTTCAGTTTGTATTTTCTGCAGCGAATGAACACCCTCCTCAAGTCATCTAGATGGGACTCTTCCTTCTTCGACTTGATGACCAAATCATCCACATAGAATTCCAAAGACTTGTGAATGAAATCATTGAAAATTGCCATCACCATCCTCTGATATGTTGCCCTAGCATTGTTTGACCCGAAGGGCATCACTTTGTACATGAAGCTGCCCAATGGGGTCCCAAATGCCGTCTTCTCAGCATCAGCTGGATCCAGCTTGATCTGATTATATCCCACATACCCATCCATAAAGCTATACATCTCATGACCTGCCGTTGAATCAATTAAGCTATCAATGGAGGGCAAATGGAACTCATCTTTTGGGTAAGCTCTGTTCTAATCTCTGAAGTCTATACAGATCCTTATCTAATTCTTGTCCTTTTTTCCCACTGGGATGATGCTTGACAACCAAAGTGGATGTTGTATCGGTTCGATGAACCCTGCTGTTAGAAATCATTCCACCTCCTCTTTGATCTTTAACTCTAACGCTAGTTTGTATGTTCTCGTGTCTTACTTCACCGGTATGGCTGAAGGCATAACGTTGAGCTTATGGCAACTCACTTCTTCATCTATGCCCTCCATCTCAATGCATGTCCATCCAAAAACGTACCTATATTCCCTAATTATCTTGACTAAGGCCCCTCTTTTCTCCTTGCTCAGATCCTTCGAAATGAAGATGGGACTCGGGTCTTCTCCTTTATTGGCTAAGTCCAGCTGCTCTAGTTCTTGTACTTGTGGCTTCGGCCGATTTGTTATATACTATGTCTCTTCTCCCACTTCTGCTACAAACTCTTAAATGTTAGAGTTGTCAATGAACATACATTGCCAATGTTGGTCAATCAAGAAATATTCATACACTAGGTCAGCATCTTCGCCAACTTCTAGACCAGCTCCTTCGACTGCCCGCTTACACCCTCATAGTAGTGAAGCACCTTATACTCTTGACTCACTTGAGTCTACATTGTATAAATTCTCATCAAGTTTGGAAATAGAGACAAAATTGAGTCCCTTCCCTAGATACCAAAGAGCCTCATACCTTCTATACAATTCATTCCTCTTGTTTGATTGATCAAAGGTATATGCATT
This sequence comes from Sambucus nigra, assembly GCA_949130495.1. Taxonomy (NCBI): domain Eukaryota; kingdom Viridiplantae; phylum Streptophyta; class Magnoliopsida; order Dipsacales; family Adoxaceae; genus Sambucus; species Sambucus nigra. The sequence continues at coordinate 416,037,762 of OX422217.1, forward strand.
GACACTCACACATATTAGGACTGCATACATTGTTCATATATTGCATAATTTGATTGTGTGTGTGTTGTGTGTGTTAATTTCCCTTAAATTTGATTTTTTATTTTTTTGGGAATTTCTAATGATTTTAAAATATTTTTTTTTATTTAAAATTGGAATTAAAAAGTTTTGGGGTTATTCTGTAATTTTTGGTTGTTGGTTTTATCCCTGTAAAGTTCACTTGGGTAGAAACCAAAAGCGCTGGAGACTGTAAGGGTGTAAATGTAATTAGTTTGGGACGCGCGTTTGTGGTCCGTTATTTGCCCTACACCAATCGCACTCCTACTGGTTGATTGTGTGTTTCTCTTAAGAGACAAAATCGGGGTTCTTTATCAGCCCTTAGATCGAGCTTATCAACGCCCTGCATGCGTCTTTGTCCCAATCCCTGTGAACCTCTATCCACCAATCAGAAAGCGTTTAACCAACCGCTTACCTTTAACCGTTGGATGGAAGTCAATATGGGAAGACTTAATCCCAGCCCTTGATTTCGAACCTCCTTCTTGATCCTTCTCAGCCCAGTATTTAAAGAGGCTAACCCTCAGCCTGTAGAATACTTTTTCCACTTCGACATTTTGAGTGAGAAGAGATTAGAGAGAGAAGAGAGATAGACGAGAGAGAAACCACATAGTTAGAAACCCTAACCCTAATTCGTCCAAACATATCTTCAAACCCTAACTCTTTTTACCAAAAACCAGTTTATACCAAACACCAACCCTGAGTGTTTGAGAGTTTTTGAGTGTTGGTTTGAAATTTGTTTCGTGCTGTAACCTCTTCGTTTTAAGATCTTGTGTCCAACTTAAACATTAGGTTAGATCTATATTTCTGTTTCTTAGAAATCTTAGATCTGGTCATTTTATGTTATATTACACCTAGATTTGCATTTATAGTTTCTCGTCTTGAGAAATCTTTTGTTGATTATTTTTTGTAAATGTTTTCATCTTCCAAAATCAACAAAATCATTTTCTGTTTCTAGTTCTTTTGAAACAATACCTTTGACCTAGTTGGAATCACACTTGGCGGTTTTGAATTTCAAAAATACTTTTTTAAATCCTAAAATTGATTAAGATCTTGAAACGTCTTCTGAGCAAGATAGCCGTGGATTCGGGGCTAATCTTAAAGGTCAAATAAGTTTTAAGTTTCCCAAGAAGAGAGAAACTGAAAATCACAACATATAGATCTGATTTGTAATTTACTAGGACTGTTCGTAAAAATAAGCGTGAGTGTGTGCATGCATGTGTTAGAGCACCATCAAAAACACTTACACACTACAACACTGAAAGTGTTGGTAATAAGATCTAGAAACAAGGGTCGACGTAAAGACTGGAACAAAGTGGAAGTTAGCAAACTGGGAGAGCCACATCAGCAATCAGACTTGCAGAAAAGTTAGAAGGACACTAGTGGGTACATTCCTAGACTTGTATAGGACTGATTTGTGTGCATGTTTGTTATATAGTTTGAAACTAATATATTATGTTTTAGTGGATTTTTTAGTTTGTGACTTAGAAGTCACCGTGGATCTTTCCTCAGTTGGGTGAGGTTTTACCACGTTAAAAATCTCTTCTTATTAATCTTTCTACGTCTCCTCATCTCATTCTTGATGGTGTGCTGATTTAAACTGTTTTAGTTTGGGTTTTCCAAACTTGTTAACAAATCTTGAACTGATCTCTTACATATTTTTTAAACACATCTTGTGATTAAAAACTGATTTGGTTTAAAGAAAATAGTTTCTTCAAAAAATAGTTTGGAGTTACTTAAATAGTTTACTCCTGTATTAAACGGATTTAGTAATAGTTTTTCAATTGGTATCAGAGCTTTGGAAATCTTTTTAAAAGTTCTTGTGTTTCTGAAGTTGTTTTCTTAAAATCAAAACAATGGACGAGAAAAATGAAAGATTTGGCAACTTGACCAGACCCCCTCTCTTTGATGGAAACAACTTTGCTTACTTTAAGGTAAGAATGGTTGCTTTCATACAAGGAATCTTGGAAGATGATGTCTGGGATATTGTTGAAAATGGAAACACTTTTCCTACTAAACCAGCCACTGAAGGAAGTAATGAGAGGATTAAGAAAGCATTAAGTGAATTCACTCAAGAAGAGAAGCAAACTTCTCAAAACAATAGCAAAGGCAAAAATGCCATCTTTATGTCCATAAATGAACATGAGTTCAAAAGGATCTCATCTTGTGCCACTTCTAAGGAAGCTTGGGATATACTGATCACTGCACATGAAGGTGACACTAGAGTTAAGGCTGCTAAAACTCAAATGCTTGTCCAGCAGTATAACTCGCTAATTATGTCAGATTCTGAATCCTTTGATGACTTTTACATGAAATTGACTGACATTGTGACCAAATTGCATGCTAATGGGATAACATCTGATAGACATGAAATTGTATCTAAAATTCTAAGATCATTGCCACATAAATTTGACAACAAAAGATATGCTATTGAGGAAATGTGTGATCAAAATCTCACTCATGAATTACTTAGTAGTAAACTACGTACTGCGGAAATGGAATTAGAATTTAAGAAACAAATGACTCAGTCCCATAGGAAACAGACTAGTTCAAACTTGAGTTTTTCCTCCAAGTTGATGAAACCCGAGTTTACTATTCCCACTGATGACTATGAAGAGGAATGTGATATAGATAGTTTGGATAATCAAATTGCCTTCATGTCAAAACAATTTAAGAAAATTATCAAATTTAGAAATAAATTGGCAAAAAACAAGGCAAGCCAAATTATCCAACTCAGTCTAACTACAAACCTCATGAGAAAGGTCAAGACAAACATCACAAGGACATGAGACCCAACAAAGAATTCAAAAATATTGAATGTTTTAGATGTGGAAAACTAGGACACATAGCATAAGACTGTAGAGTGAAACTGAATACTGCCAATAAATATACTAGGGCCAACATTTGCAAAACATGGAATGATTCAAGCGATTTTGAAAATGATGAAACTGAATCTTCTGATGTTTTTTTTATCCCTACATGTCTTTCTTTGCTAAGATAATCTACAATGATGATATGCCTATATATGTGAATGATGATAATGGCTCTACTTTTGTTGTTATAAATCATGCTTCTACTGGTTTAGATGCTTTAATTTATGAGAATATTGCTAGTTCTACCACGGGGAGTGTGAGTCAAAGGGAATGCGATAATGACGATGTCAATGGGTGCGTGAGTTCAAGAATTGAATCCTTAGGGGTCACTTCACACACTACACTTAATGACTCAGACACTGAAGACCTCCCTGACATTCACACACTTTATGCGAAACTCTCTAGAAAAGCACTAGAATAGAGAAGATAGTGAAAGATCTCACTAAGAAACTAGAAGACCTAAGTCTGATGGTTAAACTTAACGCTGAAGAGTATACTACTCAATGTGTAACTCGTGAAAATGAAGTCAAAATATTTGATCCAAAATAGAAGAATTTGATTGAAGAAAATGAAACTCTGGAGAAAAAATATAAAGCGACATTATTAGAATTGGAACACTCCAAAGAAAAGACAACAACTGTTTTAAAAAAATTTGCAAAATTTGAAAATAATTCAAACTGTTTTGATGGTTTTGTTGCTGATTTCAAAACCAATTCTGATGATCGAACTGGAATAGGATTTTTCCCCAATTTGAAGACTCAAACTAAAAATTTTGAACCAATTAAGTTTGGGTCAGGAGGCAAAAGACCTATAGAAACTTGTCCAGATTTTCATTCTCTGAAAAATGAGTTTGATGAAAAACAATTAGAGTTTGATATTGGGGAATTAAGTTGCTCTAAGTGTGAAAGTCCACCTAAGACTAAATATGTCTACCCCCCAATTAGGAAGAGTGATTCTGTCTTTCAAATAGTACTCCCTAGGAATAAGGTTCAACCTCAAAATTTCATGAAGCCAATGTTTAGAGACTTTCCTAAGGAGATACCATCTTCGAGCAATCTGTATTGCTCTTACTGTGACTTATATTGTCATTCCTTTTAATGTTTCTACTCTAGACATTTAGTCAACCCCGTCTCTAATACTGCTATGTACCAAAACTTTAACTATTCTAGGAGAAGCCGTAATAATTATGTTCTTCCTAGACAACCAGACAAAAACTCTAACTATAGAAAAGGAAAGACCAAACCTAAAAGATTATTTCCAAGAAGGATTCCTAGACACTTTCCTAAGCCAAATGCTCATGTTGATCACAAAATTCAACCTCATGCGCAATTTTTTTTTCAAATGAAATCTAATGCTCGCAAATTTTATCAAATGAGAAAAAATAAGCGCAAAATGAAAACAAGAGCTATTTGGGTTAAAAAAGATGAGCTATTACCCCAGATGAAGTGTAACATTGTGATTACTTCTTTAAAAGCTTAACACACTCCCTCTGGTTGATATTTAGACTCTGGATGTTCAAAGCACATGACTGGGGACGATACCAAACTTGTAAACAAAACCAGCTTTCCTGGAGGAAAAGTTATTTTTGGTGATGGTGTATCATCTCAAATCATTGGTAAAGAACACGACAAGAAGAATGATTAACTTTACTTGAAAATGTTCTTATAGTAAAAGGTCTTAATACTAATTTACTTAGTATTTTGCAATTTTGTGACTCAAGTCATACTGTCACCTTTTCAAAGAATAATTACAAAATTTTAAATGAAAATGGTGAGGGCATAATTTCAGGACTCAGGACTCCAGATAATTGTTATACTGTCCAAACCAGTACTGAGGTCTGTAACATTGCCAGAATGGATGACAATGAGATATGGCATAATCGAATGGGTCACATAAATTACAAAAATCTTAGTAGATTATCTTCACAAGAAATAGTTAGAGGTATTCCTAAGATCAAACCTATTTCTAATATTGTCTGTGGATCATGTCAAGAAGGAAAAATTGTTAAGGCCCCTCATAAGAAAGTCAAAGATATCCTTACCTCTAAACCCTTGAAGCTCATCCATATGGACCTAATGGGTCCTTCTCGAACTGTTAGTCTCCGTGGACACAGTTACATTCTTGTTATGGTTGATGAATTCACCATATTTACCTGGGTAGCTTTTTTAAAACAAAAGTCTGACACTTTCCAAACCTTTTTGAAGATTTTACTTCGAATTGAAAATGAGAAAGATACTCAAATAAATATGATTCGTAGTGATAGAGGTGGAGAATTCATAGATACTGGTGTTGTAGAGTATTGTGACTATAATGATTACAAACATGAATTTAGTGCTCCTAAGACCCCTCAACAGAACGATATTGCTGAGAGGAAGAATCGTACCCTTCAAGAGATGTCACGTCTTATGAAACATGCTAAAACTTTACCTAAGTATTTTTGGGTAGAAGTTATTCGTACTGCGTGTCACATTATCAATAGGGTCTATCTTAGAAAGAATTATAAACAAACTCCTTATGAACTATGGTATGGGAAGAAGCCCAATATTAAGTACCTTAGAACATTTGGTAGTACGTGTTATGTCTGCAAAGATAGAGAACACTTATCCAAATTTGAGACTCGTGAAGATAAAGCCATCTTTCTAGGATACTCTCCTAACAATAGAGCGTACCATGTCTATAATCTTCTCACTAAGACCTTAATGGAATCCATAAACGTTATTGTAAGTGATACTACTATAGAGAGTAAGACTGGAGAACCAACTATTGTGGAAGAGTTTGAAAATATTTTAAAAAATGACTCTCCAGAAATAGATAATTCTTTACCAATTGAGACACCTGATGTACCTAATTGGGTTTCTAAAGAACGTCCCATAGATAACGTTGTTGGTAACCCTAGTGAACCTGTGCGTACAAGATCTCAATTACAAAACTATGCTCATTATGCATATTTTGTTTCCATCGTGGAACCAAAGAATGTAAATGATGCATTGAATGATCCTCATTGGAATTCTGCAATGCAAGAAGAATTTCTTCAATTCATCATTCATGATGTTTGGTATCTTGTACCTAGGCCTGATCACAAAAAGGTTATTGGCACACGTTGAATATTTAAAAATAAATCTGATGAAAGTGGGATAGTCATTAGAAACAAAGCCAGATTAGTTGCTCAAGGATACTCTCAAATTGAAGGAATAAATTTTAACAAGACTTTTTCTCCTGTTACTCAATTAGAATCTGTTCGTCTTCTCTTTGCCATAGCTTGCTACTTACATTTTACACTATACCAAATGGATGTCAAATATGCCTTCCTTAATGGAATATTAGCTGAGGATACCTATGTAGAACAACCAAAAGAGTTTATTGACCCTAAGTATCCAAATCATGTCTTTCGTCTTAAAAAAGCTTTGTATGGCCTAAAACAAGCGCCAAGAGCCTGGTATGAGCGCCTTTCCAGTTTTCTCTTAGACAAAGGTTTTAAGAGAGGTGGAAATGATCAAACCTTTTTTGTCAAACATTTTGACAAACATATCATTGTAGCTCAAGTTTACGTTGACGATATCATTTTTGGATCAACTTCCTCCGCAGAAGTTAAGTCTTTTTCTGAAATTATGCATAAAGAATTTCAAATGTATCTTATGAGGGAGTTACAATTTTTCTTGGGTCTTCAAGTCAAACAAAATTCATAAGGATTATTTATTTCGCAATTAAAATACGCTTTAAAGATTGTTAAAAAATTCGGCCTTGAGAGTGCAAAAAATGCTAAAACTCCCATGAGTATTACGGTCAAACTGTCTAAAGATGAAACTGGGAAATCCATAGATCCAACCCTTTATCGTAGTATGATAGGAACCTTACTATATCTTACTGCCTCGCGTCCTGATATTATGTACGATGTTTGCATGTGTGCTCGTTATCAAAATAATACTAAAGAGAGCCATTTAACTTGTGTTATAAGAATTATAAAATACATTAAAGGCACTCTAAATTTAGGACCTTGGTACACCAATGATACTCCTAGCACTATAATAGGATATACTGATGCCGATTGGGCAGGGTGTACTAACGATAGTAAGAGCACATCAGACGCATGTTACTATATTGGTAATAATTTGGTAGGTTGGAGTAGTAAGAAACAAAACTGCATTTCTTTATCCACTGCTGAATCTGAATACATAGCCGCTAGAAGTTGTTGTGCTCAATTACTTTGGCTTAAGTAAACGTTAAGTGATTATGGTATTCAAGAAGAACAATTGCATCTCTATTGTGATAATCAAAGCGCGATCAATATCTCTAAAAATCTTGTTCAACACTCGCGAATAAAACACATAAAAATTAGACATCATTTTATACGCGAATTAGTTGAGACTAAGGAATTATATATCAATTATCTTCCTACTGATTTGCAACTCGAAGATATGTTCACCAAACCTTTGGATTACAATAGATTTATTTATTTGCGTAAATCGATAGAAATGGTTTGTGCTGAATAAACTCTTGGATTTGTATAGTTTTTCCCTTTGTCCATTTGAGACAAAATGGGGGAGAAATTTGAGTCTTACGAGAATTCATTTATTTTGTACATATTCTAAAGAGCTTGATCTTAGTTATTATTTGCAGGATTCTGTACAGTTAGTCTCAGTTTTTCTCAACAGTTGTAATAGGGTATTGAATTGTAATTAGTTGAGTTATGTAATTTTCTTTTCTACGAAATGGGTAGATAGAACTTTTGTATAGGAATAGGTTTTTCCTGTTCTATTTGTTGCCGTACGAGTCCAAGATGACTCAAAGGAGATTTTGTCTCATATTTCCAAAGGGGGAGATTGAAACACCTTATACTCTTGACTCACTTGAGTCTACATTGTATAAGTGCTCATCTAGTTTGGAAATAGAGACAAAATTAAGTCCCTTCCCTAGATACCAAAAAGCCTCAGACCTTCTATACAATTCATTCCTCTTGTTTGATTGATAAAAGGTATATGCAATGACACTCACACACATTAGGACTGCATACATTGTTCATATATTGCATAATTTGATTGTGTGTGTGTGTGTTGTGTGTGTTAATTTCCCTTAAAATATTTTTTTAATTTTTTGGGAATTTCTAATGATTTTAAAATAATTTTTTTTATTTAAAATTGGAATTAAAACGTTTTGGGGTTATTCTGTAATTTCTGGTCGTTGGTTTTATCCCTGTAAAGTTCACTTGGGTAGAAACCAAAAGCGCTGGAGACTGTAAGGGTGTCTATGTAATTAGTTTGGGACGCGCGTTTGTGGTCCGTTATTTGCCCTACACATGTCGCACTCCTACTGGTTGATTGTGTGTTTCTTCTAAGAGACAAAACCGGGTTCTTTATCAACCCTTGGATTGAGCTTATCAACGCCCTATATGCGTCCTTGTCCCAATCCCTGTGAACCTCTATCCACCAATCAGAAAGTGTTTAACCAACCGCTTACCTTTAACCCTTGGATGGAAGTCAATATGGAAAGACTTAATCCTAGCCCTTGATTTCGAACCTCCTTCTCGATCCTTCTCAGCCCAGTATGTAAAGAGGCTAACCCTCAGCCTGTAGAAGACTTTTTCCACTTCGACATTTCGAGTGATAAGAGAGTAGAGAGAGAAGAGGGAGAAAAGAGAGAGAAGAGAGAGAAACCACAGAGTTAGAAACCCTAACCCTAATTCGTTCAAACATATCTTCAAACCCTAACCCTTTTGACCAAAAACCAGTTTATACCAAACACCAACCCTGAGTGTTTAAGAGTTTTTGAGTGTTGGTTTGAAAGTTGTTTCGTGCTATAACCTCTTCGTTTTAAGATCTTGTGTCCAACTTAAACATTAGGTTAGATCTGTATTTCTATTTCATAGAAATCATAGATCTGGTCATTTTATGTTATATTACACCTAGATATGCATTTATAGTTTCTCGTCTTGAGAAATATTTTGTTGATTATTTTTTGTAAATGTTTTCATCTTTAAAATCAACAAAATCATTTTCTGTTTCTAGTTCTTTTGAAACAATACCTTTAACCTAGTTGAAATCACACTTGGCGATTTTCAATTTCAAAAATACTTTTAAAACCCTGAAATTAATTAAGATCTTGAAACGTCTTCTGAGCAAGATAGCCATTGGTGTCAATGGGTCTGTCCCCATTGGAGCTGAGCTCAATGGGTCTATTAGAGCCGCCATTGGTGTCACGAAGGAACTGGGATCAAATCCACCTAACATCGTTGTAGTAACAGGAGTCTGTAAGAACTTATAGAAGTTGCCCATGAGAAGGGCCATCTGTGATTGGCCCATCCCAGCACTAGTAGAAGCTTGTGTCACCCCTAGGATGCCCGTTGTCGTTTGTACTAGGGGGACTTCCACCCGAGGAACCCCATCCCTCGCTGCCTCAAGATCCCTCGCAGCTTGTTCTTCGTTATGCTGAATCGAGTCAAAATCTATGACACGGTTAGCATTATCGTGAGCCATACTTCAAGAAGAATACCTCCCCAGCGGAGTCGTAAAATGTAAGAGGGTAGTCCCCTTGTAGTCTGGGAGTATAGACATACTAGTTGAGGTGTAACCCCTATAGGTATGGTGATAAATGATAACCCATAAGCTCTTTTAATGAACACAAGTAAACACACAGTATTATATTTGATCAACACTAAGATTGGACTCCCAACACAGTCGTGTATAACTCAAATAATAATAAAGGAAACTCAGAATTAACTCAGTCAGAGGGAGAGAGGAGTAAGCACCCTAGATACACCTTGATAGGTAGACAAACACACCGACAACCCGTAAAAGATCTCCAGTCATCTATTAAAATCTTTACAATAAATGACAATGGTGGGTGAGTAAGAGCTCTAGTTTTGCAACAACTTCTCTCTGATGATATTCTCTCTAGAAAAACTTCTCCTCTCTCAGAGGTGGTTGAGGCCCTTAAATAGCCCCCCCACCACTCCTGAGATGCCTTTACAGTTGTGAACAGACGTCCCCTCATACTTTACGTCACAAACATTAAATGCCTGATGGACTAGTCAGCTTTACATCATAAACATTAAATGTCTGGACATGACTTTTGACTAACCACTGTGCATCATAGGTCTGCCACTACAGAGGTGGCTCATGAAATCGTCTGATAACCCCAATACCACAATGATTTACTCGAGTACTAATCATACAGTGCTTAGCTAGCTAGTGACAACACCTAAAGTAGATGTGACATTAGGTAGAAGGATGTTTGGTTTAAAACTCAACATACGAAGGGGCTTAAGGATGCTCCGCACACGTTTCCACGGTGAAGGGTCTCTCGGTGTTTTATCAGGTGTATCTAAGATGGTCAGGACAATCCCCAATGATGACTCACTTCTCAATCCTCCAAACCAAGTCCCTCTGAATTTCCCATGGCAAGGTCATTCGATAGATCATGAAAGCTCTTCCAGGCCCTGCCAGGCCTGATCTATCGCGAGTACCGTTTGACCTCACACTGAATAGTTATAATCATTACACCATTACAATTGATACATCATAGTCAATATAAACAAAAGTTAAAGCATGACTAAGTACTATAAAGAAAATAAAGGACGAGCTCTCTCGGCCAGTCTCTATGTCGAAAAACGTCCTTGGGCTGCCACGCTGATCTGCCTCGCTACCTTTATGCCACTTTAATCTCTTAAGTCTGTTATATTAGCTGGGGAAGCATATCTGTTATTTAAAGATTATCTTCAAGCCCTCGTACACATGATGATGTCCGTATTGATGTGAGTATGCTTGATGAAAAAATGGACCCGGATGCATTTATGGATTGATTGAAACATTGTGGACTATTTCTTTTACTTAAAGGAATACCGGGGTTATAGATATGTCAAATATGTAGATACAAAATTGGAGGGTTATGCCTTGGTCTGGTGGGATTAATTGGTGCACGATAGGGCAATACATGATTTAGACCCAATTACCTCTTAAAAACACATGAAAGTGGAGATGGTGATTACTTCATCCCCGAGTATTACGAGAGGGTCCTATTTGCACGTGTCCAAAACCTCAAGTAAGATTATATGCCTATTAAATAATATTCTAAAAAATTTCAGTTATTTTGTACCTGAGCTAGACTAAAGGAGAGCAAAAAACAACAAATTGGTAGTTACATGCAGGGCCTTAGACTTAAGTACCAAACAGAACTTGGGATGCGTCAAATTGGTTCCTTAAGCCAAGCAATTGAGTATGCGAATAACGTGGAGAATTATTTCAAGTCAGGGGGAAACTATGGCAATGGGTGAGACAACCACCAAGCCACCTGTTACAGAGACTGCAACACCTACTACTCTACTACTCTAGGGGTCCACTTTAAGTGTTATGATTGCGAGGTATTTGGACATCAAGCTTTAGGTTGTCCCAATAAGAAGAGGGTGATTTTAGTTTCTGAATGTGAAAAAGAAATGGAGAACCCAGCAAATCATGTTGATGTTCTCACCATACATATCCATGTGCCACCATAGGCGGATGACATATATATATCTTTAGCGCTCAGGATGAGCTTTTCAAAGCAGGGGGACTGACGTGCAACGCAGTTCCACCTCGTTTTTTTCCTTTTTATTTCAGCAAGTTAATTTAATTATGAGTAGTTATCTTTAGTTAGTTTTTTTAAGGAAAAAAGGCTCATAGTTAAATTACGAGACTTGCACCCTAAGTCTTAGGTTTAGTATAAATAAAGTCCCCGGTCTCCCTCTTGTAGTCACTTTTGCCATTGATGATATTTTGAGTTATTAGAGATAGGAGATATTTGTTTATTTGTGATAATTTCCGTTGCATTTCACACCTGTTTGAGTTTAACTCAAACTCTTCTTTGGTTTATCTTATCTTATCGTGGAGATTTTGGTATGCAAGTTCGATAGGTAACTTGATTACCTAGTTTGTGAGGTATTTTACACCGTTTGTGACTCTTGGATTTTTTCTCCTATTTAAGGAGTGCTTCCTCATCAATAATTGAATATTAGAGAAATCAACCATCTCCATCTTGTGATTGAATAAGAGAGTTTTGTGAGTGAAAATTAAGAGTTCACTTTTGCAGAAAACTATTTTTTTCGAGAACCATTTTTTGGTATTTTCCATTAAGGGCATGGGTAGAATCTAGGAGCCTTTGTTGAGATTAGTATTATCTAAGTCTTTCATTATTGTGTGTGAGGGTTATTTGTATGAAGAAAGATTATTATTTGTTAGGAAGAAATAAAAAGTCCTTCCATTTGTAGTCTCCTTCTATTTAAGGACCGAATCTGTAAAATTGGTGAACCATGGATATATTCTATTCTTTCATCTAATTACTGATTTTTTTTTTTAATTTTTATTTCTATATTTTGGTGTAATTAATTTGTTGGTCACATAACTCTAATCGATACACACATCGCGCTCTCGTACAATATATATATATAAGGAAATGATCACAAGTGAACCTAAAAATCGAACTTTTTAATGAACCTTAAAAACACACACCTAAACACCCATTAATTTTAATTCTTATATTGTCATTGGTCCGTGCCAGTGGCAATGGACACACATGTCGATCAAATATTTTTTTCACCCCCTGTGATACCCTGCTTAAAATAATAACGGGTGGCCAGCCCAATACTAAAATAAATCAGGAATCTCAAGTGATCATTCTCAGCATCTACGGTCGATACTAACAAAACATAGCTAACTACCCAATACTATAATAAACGGATGCAAAAAATATAAAGCCATCCAAAGAATCATCAAACCAACATCATAATAACTGCGGAACAAGATAAAATGTACACACGTACGACAATAAAAGGATGTACTCAATTAATACATCATAAGTACACAAAAGAAAATATACCCGAATATGTTGTCGGGTCACATACAATTCAACAAATCCTGAGGAACGAAATATAAAAGTACTATATAAATAAACCATGGGTATAAACCCGATACAAAAAATGAATCCTATCTAGATTTACAAAGAAGTAGGAAACGTCTATAACACAAATCCCGCAACAGTCCACATCTACCACGGCTCCGAAAACACTGGATATAAAAGCATCATTGGCGTCCTTTCGGTGGGACACCTATAATATATTACAATATATGTATATCAAGAGAGAAATATAAGCGGGTCAGAGCCCGAGGTGTGAAAACAGTTTTAGCAAATGCATTAAAATGCATAATAATTATAAATGCATTATTCCATGATTAAAGTTGAGTCGCACTCTCTTGGAACTCCAACTCACCCCTCGACTAAAGCGCGCCCCTAAACGTATGTATATGAACCTTAATTCAACTACCCGACACGTTCTAGGGACAGTTCAATCTTACTCTACACATAATCTACACCTGCGTAACCCACTATCTGAAATATAACCATAATCTTCTCATTCTAACATATCCTAAGTTTACGATCGAACTTATGCACTAATATCTGTGTAAATTATACGCACATATATCTTACTAGAATTCATCAGTTTCTACTTGGTAACTTTAACAAGTTACTAACATTAGAATAGTCACACCTCATCTTACTATTCTTACAAAGTAACGTTTCACCATAACACATAAACCCTAGTACTAAGAACTAAACTTCTCCCCACTCCCAACACTGCGCTACATTTCGTGCGTGGGGCGTCTCGCGAAGCGAAAAACAAATAAGGAACCCCCTCGATACACTACTCCTTGACAATGTTGATCATCGAGATCCATTATGCCCTCGGTACACAACACCCATAACATAAACTACCTATTATGGATAACTATCTCTAATTACCCAAATAAGATATCACACGGAATCTTTAAGATCTATATAACATTATTTTAGTTATAAAGCACGATCATTCAACCCTAACAAGAACGTACACATAACACACTTAGCGTACATTTAAATATCCAGAATACAATCATTTATAGGATATAAAAATACTTCACAATGCTATCATCTTCCAGGAATTACTCACTTTATCCCGGGTTCTTATCCACCGGACTATTGTCACACCGCCCTAGTAATAAAACAAAACACAACACGTGGAAAGCGGTCATAGTTCCTAACTGGCAAGTGAGAACGACCCATACCCAAGACTTCTCACCCAAAATGAAAATCACACAATAAATAATGGACGACAATGACCTGGGGACTATACGCTCCCTTCTCCTCAAGCTAAGGGCCTCACCCACATCGCGTAACTTCTCATGATAGCACTGGAGGGTATGCTCACACAATAAATATATATATCATTCACACTAGATATATATGCAATCAGGTCGTAAATATAAACCATCACACAAGGTATGTACACTCATGCTCTATATATAAATATATACACACAAATATATATATACATACTATCTCCCATCCGTATGTATATACGTAATGAATTCAGCTATAGTTATATATATATATATATATATATATATATAACTCTCATTATACTGACCGACGCTATAATGCATACTTTTCCAATTCATTTTCTTACATGATCCATCACTTGAAATATATTCATCCATTTCACCTATGGTATGAATAGTCTCCCAATTTGATCAATATTAATGATACTATCTCAACACCGAGCATATATAACAATCATCACGAACTCTCCATCTATATTCGTATGCACACCGATATGCAATAACTACCCCGATTATAGGTACGAACACAACTATTAGTCGGTGATACATTAAATCCCTCCAAATTCAGATTACGGTTTGATTACTCATATGAACCTTCAACGTTATCGCATTTAAGATTGAATAATTAAATTTAATGTCCCTAACGGCATACGACCTCTCTCTCATTGATCTCCAATTATATCTAAATAAGAATCCCGTCGCTAGGAGGGTTCGACACAAAAGTCGGCATAACAATTTCACATCATACCTTCACAACTCCCTCAAAGAGTCCTCAACCTTACATCATATAATAACTCACGTCTAATATCTAAATAGGTCTCCCATCCCTGATGAGACTCCCCACTAAATCGATGTAACAACTCCAATACATATATATTTTCCCAAGATAGTTCTATATGTTCCCACGACCACATTATGTGAGAAACTCCCAATAAATCTCCAAAACGTAATTCTCGTACCAAATTAGGATGTTCCTAATCGATAGGCCCAACCGAAACGAAGTAAAACTCATTCTAGGAAAATTCTCAAAATAACCCTGTTTCAAAATCGATTCGGCCCAGCCCGAATCGATTCGGTACTAAAAGCAAATCGATTCGCATAAAGGGCGAATCGATTCGGTCCAAAGGACCTGTTAGTCTATCTTAGGCCGAATCAATTAATTTTGGATCCGAATCGATTTGGTCACCCAGACCTGTAAGTCTGCAACATTCTGAATCGATTTGGAAAGGGGCCGAATCGATTCAACCTATTCAGCAGTCTACGAAATGGTCATTTTTCTCCAAAACCTAAATTTCCAAAACCCAATTTTTAAAACTTCCAACCATTAATATTAAACCCAATCATGTTTCCAACATCAAAACTCATCCTATATCTAATCCCATCAAGTTATACACCCTTAAACCCATGTGTAAACATCAAATGCAAGGTTTAATATCCAAAATCTTGGTTTTGACATATTAATCAAAAATCCATAATTTTACTCACAAATCATGAAATAAACTACACACATATATTTTTTAGCAATATTAATGTAATTCCCCGTATTTTTATGACTTTTAAATTTTGGGGATTTGTTAAATTTAATTAGAGAAATTAATTTAATATTAATCCGTAAATCATTTAAATATTTACTAGCGTGATGAGAGTTAGTAATTATTGGAATTTTATTATAAATTACTTTATGGGTAAAGTAATATGTGTAATTAAATTTAGTATAATTATCACGAGAATCTAATTTGATAATTTTAGAAATTTATCGGGACGCGCATGTGTCGCGTCGGGATGAAATTCGAATTATTAAAAGTGACTAAATTATAAGTCACCCGTATGGTCATTTTGAGTATGTCAATGTGTCCAGAAGGGCCGAGATAGTCAAAATAATATACTCGGGGGTTTAGTTTGGGTCTCGGGGCGTTTTTAGGCATAATTAACATCCCGGGAGGGCGTTTTAGACATTTTGTATTTTTGGTCATGGAAACCCACGAATTTTATAAGGTTATATCAGATGGTAGGAGTTGTCTTCTAGGGTTAGAATAACAAAAAACCAAAGACGGTCATTGGAGAGGAAGGGGAGAAGCTTTCCAAGGATTCTAGGCCAAGAACTCCACCGTTTGCACCGCCATCACCGCCAAAGTGTAGATCGTGCAACGAGGATCACAACCACACCAATCTTTTCCACAAATCTCAGATAAATATTTCCAGGCAAGTATCTATCTTGCTTTATTTTGGTTAATACTCCAATGATATTAGTCTAGGATTGATTATGACTAGTTTTTGTGAAAGAAAGCATATTTTCGAGACTTGGATTTACATGTTGTAGAGGTGAAAATCATATTCTGGAAATCTAATTCATATGTAGAGGTTGAACCACGAATTTGCATTGAGTTAGGAGTAGAAAATCTGAGAAAAGAATGGGAAGAACTAAGTTAGAGAAAATATTAGGGTTCTTGATATTTATATGGATTTTAGGCCTTTTAATTCGTTATACTTGATGAAAACTCGCATGCTTTACGTAGATTATTATTTATTTGGGTATATAACACTTGTAGTATAGATTGTTGGGAGTTTGGGAGTGAAAATGGATGATTTGGATGATTTTGGAATAGAATTTCCGTAACTGTTATTTCTGCAGTTTCGCCATAACTGCTTGATCAATTGATCGACCAAAGAGCATCGATCGCTCGATGGATCGATCGATCGAGCCCCTGCCATCGATCGATCGACCCCTCCTGGAAAACTCATATTACCCTTTTGAAATAGTTTATTCCAATTTATATGAATAGTTATCCTTGGACATTATTGTTAGAACATTTTGGGATATAAAGAAGACCAGTAGGACCTTATAAAAATGGAACATTTAATGTATGATGAGATTAGCATTAACGGAAGTGTTTTACACTTAAGGAATAATGGGAACGTATGTCTGAAGGGTGAGACTCGTAAGGAAGTTACGTCGTAAACTAAAAGAGTACCTACTGAAATTACACTTAGGGAGATAGGATTCTACGAGTGTTACTAAGTACGTTTGGAATAATACCATAAATAATAATAAAAGAGACGAGCCGTTATGCGGGATAATCTAGTAATGTGTACTAAGAACGAATATCATAAGTATGGGCCGTGGGTGTACCTAATTTAGAAATGGGAATGGTGGTATATATATATATATATATATATATATGACTGTGTTTGTGCATATACTATATAAGTGTAAAAATCATGCCCGCGCTACTTGCTATCACTGAGGTTACCGCGTCGGGACAGTCTTATCTCGATGGGACCTTTATGGGGGATATTGACTTGTACCCTAGAACATAGGAATCCTTGGTACATGCTATCGGATCGATAGTTAGACGGTCCTAACAGACGTGAGGGTATGTGCTGACCTCTTAGTGACTCGGAACTATGCTATGCCTCAATTTATATGTGTTTTGTGTTAATACAGTTCGAGAGTGATTCCGAACTAGTGTTTCCCTTAGTACAAGTGATACGGGGACTTGATAGCAGAGTATGATAGCACTATAAATTTATGTGGGGTGCCGATAGTATGTATGTATATGTATATATATATATATATATATATATATATATGTGTGTGTGTGTGTGTGTGTGTGTGTGTGTGTGTGTGTGTGTGTGTGACACCCCGCCAAATTAAATATCGGGCGATCACTCCTTTATTAAATTAAAATCAAGGTGAACAGTTGTTTCATTCTTAGCATCACTGTCGCAAATGAAAATTTTCAAATTTAAGCATCCTGATTAATTAAGCTAAGTGTCAAAACCATTGAAAACCTTTTTTCCATTTTATTAAATCCAATTATAAATCCTTTAACCATCAGCATTTTAAGAGTCACACATTAAGTATAAGAATAAAAATGAACATTCAAGAGTTTAACCATCAATAATAAATCCCAACTTTAAAACACTAAAGGAAAACATCCTGACAGTAATAAGTCCCGAAATAAAGATGCTGAAAGTAAAAGAATTACAATCTCTGAAAAAACCAACTAAATAATGGAAAAGGGCGACACATGCCCCACTGGATAAAACTGAACTAGAAGTAGAGTCAACAATGAGGTCGTCTGTTATAGAAAGCCTTGTTCGGGGAAGGAGGGATTAGTCCTAGGTGCGCGCAAGCTGGCCCGGGATTACCCTTCTTTACGAAAAAAAAAAACAATGAGGTCGTCTAAGCAATGGCCTGCAACTCCCACAAAAGCTACAGCGCGTTCCATCCAAAGAATCCTAAGCATGACGCCCCTGTGGCTGGGCACCTGTAATACATATATATATATACACAAGAGAGTAGAGGTAATAGCAAACGGGTCAGAGCCCGAATGTAAAACAGTTTTAAAAATAGTTTAGCAAGTATTTAAAATGTTTACCGGCTAATGCAACAGTCATATTAGTATGCGACACTCTCTTGAGAATTCACACCTTTCATCTAGTGTGCACGTCTACCGTACTAATGAATCTCATATATCTCTCTAACTTATTCTCCACAAGTCTTAACCCGTGAAATTAAGGTTATGGTATTCACTTTAGAAAAATCCGTCTCTTTAAGATTCCTTACGTAATTTAGAATAATTTCGTATCGTTATAATGTTTCCGAATACTTATAGTGAAGCTGAAGAATTTATACATTACTTAACTACTATTTCACTCAGTAGAAATTTCTCATATAGATACACGTATATATATTAGTTACACATATAATATATATATACAAACGGCACCCCACATAAAATCTGTGGTGCAAAGTTTCCATAAATAAGTATATATATACCAATCACTCATATAATACATATATACTAACGGCACCCCACATAAAAACTATGGTGCTGGAATACTCTGCTATCAAGTCCCTGTATCACACATATTTAGGGAAATACTAGTTCGGAATCACTCTCAAACTGCATTAACACAAACACATACAAATGGAGGCGAAGCATAGTTTCAAGTCCTAAGAGGTCAGCACATACCCTCACGTCTCTTAGGACCGTCTGACTATCAATCAGATAGCTTGTACCTAGGAATCTTATGTTCTAGGGTACAAGTCAATATCTCCCATAAAGGTCCCATCGAGATAAGACTGTCCCAGCGTGGAAACCCCCGTGATAGCAAGTAGCCCGAGTATGATTTTTATACAGATATAATATATGCACAATCACACAGTCATATATATATATATATATATATATATATATATATATATATATATATATATATATATACACACACATCCACATTGTTAAATTAGGTACGCTCACGACCCATAATTATGATTATCCGTTATTACACATTTTACTCGATTATCTCGTATAACGGACTCGTTCATTTTATTCTCGTAATTAAGTTATTCTAAACTCGCTTCTCGTCTCTCGAAGTATTATCTTTACTTAAGTACAATTTCAGTAGGCCCTCACTTGCCTTCTAATTCAACTTCCTAGACGTTTCCATTATTTAATCAACGCACGTATGATTTCTTAAGTATGAATGTCTCCCCGTTTACCCTTTATTTCCCTTCACATTAAAGTTCCACTTAACGGGGTTTATCTTGACCCTACTAGTCCTTTTTATGTTCCATTATGTTCTATCAACCCTAATCAAGGTTTACTACTCATAAAATCGGATTAAGCTAACACGAGCAAAAATTTAGTTTTCCAGGATGGGTCGATCGATCGATCAATGCTCTGGGCTCGATCGATCGATCAAGCAGTTATGGCGAAACTGCAGAAAACCCAGCTACGGAAATCTTACCCAAAACTCATCCAAATCATCATGTTTCAGTCCCAATCTCCCAACAACTCATACTACAAGTGTTGTCTACCCATATAAACAATATCCTACATAAAACATGAGAGTTTTCATCAAGTATAATCGAAATAAGAGGGTAAAATCTATATAATCCTCAAGAACCCTAATAATTTTCTTTAACTTAGTTTCTTACATTTTTCTTCCAGATTTTCTATCACTAATACCATGGAAATTCGTGGTTCAACCTCTACATGTGAAATGGATTTCCAAAATATGATCTTTACCTCTACAACATGTAATTTTTGTCTCCAATTAATGTTTTCTTTCAAGAACACTAATTCTAGTCAACCCTAGACTAATATAAAAGAGCATTAACTTGATTAAAGCAAGATTCCTCAAATTTTAGAGTTCTGGTTTTTGGAAGAATTTGGTGTGGTTGAGATCCTCGTTGCGCAATCTACCATTTGGCGGTGACGGCGGTGCAACCGGAGGAGTTCTTGGCCTAGAACTCCTTGGAAAGCTTCTCCTCTTCCTCTCCAAAGGCCGTCATTAGTTTTAGGTTATGTTAAACCTAGAAGACAACACTTACCATCTGATATAACCCTAGAAAATTCATGAGTTTAATTACCCATAATTACGAAATGTCCAAAATGCCCTCCCGGGGTACTAAATAGGCCTAAAAACGCCCCGAGACCCAAACTAAACCCCCGGGTACACTTTTCTGACTATCTCGACCCTTCCAGACACTTGGGCGCACTCAAAACAACCATACGAGCAACTTATAATTTATTCACTTTTTATTAATCAACATTTAGTCCCGACACGAAACAGGCGCGTCCCGACTTAAATTTCCATAATTGCCATTTTATTCACACGTGACAATTTTATAAAATAAATCTCATATATTACTATACTCATCCAGTAACATTCAACAAATTTTAATAATTACTAACTCTCGTCACGCTAGTAAATATTTAAAACAACATTCCGGATTAAAATTAAATTAATTTATCTCAATTAAATTTAATAAATCCCTAAATTTAAAAGCCATAAAAATACGGGGTATTACAATATATATATATATATATATATATAACTTAAATTGGGAAACTTTCTACTGTGAGTAAAAGTAGTTGAGTAATGAATAAATATTTCAAAATTTATAAGTGTTTGAAAAGTTTGAGACAATACTGAGAAACTCTATTATAAAATGAGATTTATGTGAAAACTTTGCTTTCAGAAATTAATTATCTTAGCTCTAGAAATTGTCGGCATGAAACCTTATGAGGATTTTAAGATAAGCTAAACTGTTGGGATTAATAGTGCGGTAGGTGTGCACATTAGAAGAGAGGTGAGAATTTCTCAAGAGAGTGTCGTATACTAATATGATTGTTGCATTAGTCGATAAGCATTTTAAATACTTGCTAAACTAAATTTTAAACTGTTTTACAATCGGGCTCTGACCCGTTTCCTTTTATCTCTTCTCTCTTGTATATATATATATATATTACAGGTGCCCAGCCACAAGGGCGTTATGCTTAGGATTATTTGGAAGGAACGTGCTACAGCTTAGGTGGTAGTTGCAGGCCTCTTGCTTAGACGACCTCATTATTGATTCCACTTCTAGTTCTATTTTATCCAGTTGGGCATGTGTCGCCCTTTTTCCCTTATCCATTTGGTTTTATCAGAGATTGTAATTCGTTTACTTTTAGTATTTATACTTTGGGATTGTTACTGTCAGGATGTTTTTCCTTTGAAGTTTAAAGTTGGAATTTATTTGTTGAATGCTTAATTTGCTTGGATTATCTTTTCCAGTCTAGTTGTTGTGTGACTCTTAAACTATGAATTATGAAAGGTTTTAAATGTTGGTTTTAAATTAAATATGGAATAATGTTTTAAAACTGTTTTTGTCAATTAACTTAATTATTTAGGGTGTTTAATTTGAAAAGTTATTTTTGCGACAGTGATGCTAAGAATGAACCAACCGTTCACCTTGGTTATAATTTAATAAAGGAATGATCACCCGGTATTTAATTAGGCGGGGTGTCACAGGTGGTATCAGAGTATTAGGTTCTAGTTTCCTTTAGGATCTGTATGGATTATTTCTCTTTCAGCTTAACGTTCTTGCTATAGAGCCCTATTTTTAGGATTGTTGTATTCTTGATTTTATGCTTACGTCTTCAGCTATTTGAGATTTGGTCATAACTGTGGACTAATAAATTTCCTTACATTTCAGATGCCTTCGAGAAGCGCACCCAAGGACAGACATGCCTAGGCCGACCAACCAGTATCGCTGGCTTAGGGAACGATGAACACAACAGAGGTAGCCGCTATCGTTGCTCAGGCGGTGAATGCCGCATTAACAGTAGTGCAGCAGACTCCACCCCAGGTCCAGGCAGTGGTGCCAGTATCAGCACAGCTTCCATCTGTATGGGAGAGGGTTAGGGATGCCTTCCAGAAGGCGCCTCCCCTAGAGTTTGCTGGTCGTTCGGATATCATTGTTGCCAGCCAATGGAAGAAAGATATCCAGAGGCATCTGCGCATGTACGAGTGCACGGACGTGCAGAAACAACTGTTGGCTTCCTTCAAGCTAGTGGGGGGCACTTTGTAGTGGTGGGAATCCACCACCACCTTGGAGGAGAGGTACATTATCACTATTCAGTCATTTTGGGCGCAGTTTGACCGCAAATACTTTCCATCCGTCGTGCAAACTGAGATGAGGCGGAAGTTACTGAATCTGAAACAGGAGAATACGACTGTTGCTGAATACAAGGAGGAGTTCACTAGACTTCTCACTAAATTTTCATATGAGGCACCCACTGAGGGGAAGAAGATACTGTTATTTGTGGACGTGTTGGCCTGGAGCATCTGTCAGCACCTCATAGGCAATCTATCACTGAGTACCTACACGGATGTACTCAATGCTGCTTTGTTACACTGCCAGGATCATCGCTTCCATCTGCAGGGAAGCAAGCGAGCAGGAGAGTCCAGCCAGCAGGGCAGGACAGGAGGTAGTGGTACTGGTAGAGCACCGACATCTCAGGGGCAGACTCATCAGTATAAGCAGAGTTCCCATCAGGGGGACCCTGCCAAGAGGTTCCGATCAGGTGACTCCGGGCAGGGATTTGGGGGATTTAGGCAGGGCCAGCAGGGCCATTCTAGTCATCAAGGATAGCAGGGCCAACACCGTCAGTCACAGGGTCAGCAGCAGGGCCAACAACATTTTCAACAGGGCCAGCAGGGCCAATGGCAAGGTGGTAATGGCCAGCAGGGCCATAATCAGTAAGGACAGAGGGGAAGAAATTTCAGGGGCCGATGCTTCGGGTGTGATAAAAATGGCCATAGGCACCAGGATTGTTCAGAGGGAGATAGGGCCCCACAGCAGTAGGGTGCCCATAATGAGCCACAAAGGCCACTTTTTCCATCCGCACTCCCTGCACCGACTCAGGCACCAGCCCTACTATCCATCCCAGTAGCTCCAGTTAGCGGGGGTAGTTACAGTACGAACGTGTCTATAACATCCACCAGGTAGCAACTCCTCAGGCACCACCCGCGATTGAGGGTACGTTTTCTATCCATGGTACTATGGGTCGGGTTTTATTTGATACTAGGGTGACACACTGTTTTATAGATACTCATTTTGCGAAGGCCTTAGGATTATTAGCCACAGTAGAGAGCACGGTGACATGCGTAGACTCACCACTGGGAAATGGGTCGTTAATTTTCTTTATATGTCGAGGTGTGGGAGTAGAGATTGTTAACTTAATCTTACCACCAGACATGTTAGTCTTAGATATGAATGAGCACGATGTTATTATTGGCATGGATTGGCTCGCGGCATACAGAGCCATGATATATTATTTCTATGGGAGTATTGTATTTGCCATTCCAGGGCAGGAGATGTTTCTAGTGGTGATGCCTCACCCGGAGGGAGGCTCTTCTGTTTATTTGTATTACACAGAGGAGGATACCTCTAAGGAGGTCGTGATTCCCTTAAACTCGATACCAGTTATTCGTGAGCATTTTGATGTATTTCAGGAGATACCAGGCCTACCCCCCAGTCGAGAGATAGATTTCGTCATAGACTTGTTATCAGATACTCGACCGATAGCACGCGCTCCGTATCGTATGGCTCCGGCATAAATGAGGGAGTTACAAGATCAAATAGAGCAACTATTAGGTCAGGGATTTATTCGTAGGAGTACCTCACCTTGGGGCGCTCCGGTTTTATTTGTGAAGAAGAGAGATGGTTCACTGAGGCTATACGTGGACTACCGGGAGATGAACAAGGTCACAATACGAAATAAATATTCGTTGCCTCGAATCGATGATCTGTTCGACCAGCTGAGGGGAGCAACTTTTTTTTCGAAGATAGATTTGAGGTCAAGATACCATCATCTACAGATT
Organism: Sambucus nigra; assembly: GCA_949130495.1. Lineage (NCBI taxonomy): Eukaryota > Viridiplantae > Streptophyta > Magnoliopsida > Dipsacales > Adoxaceae > Sambucus > Sambucus nigra. Next base: position 416,061,967 of record OX422217.1, read on the forward strand.
AGGGAGCAGGATGTTTCGAAGACTTCTTTCTTGACGAGGTATGGGTCCTATAAATTCAGAGTGATGCCATTTGGACTCACAAATTCTCCAACCGTATTCATGGACTTGATGAACCGAGTGTTCAGAGAGTTCTTGGATCAGTTTGTCAGCGTCTTTATAAATGACATCCTGATATATTCACACACTGAGGAAGAGCATGATGAGCACTTGAGACAGGTTCTTCAGAGACTATGAGAGCACCAGTTGTATGCTAAGTACGAGAAGTGCAGATTCTGGTTACGGGAGGTGCAATTTTTGGGACATGTTGTTTCTGAACTGGGGATAGCGGTTGACCCGAGTAAAATGTCAGCAGTGAGGGAGTGGGGATAACCCACGACACCGACGAAAGTGCATAGTTTCTTGGGGTTATCCAGGTATTACAGGAGATTCATCCGAGGGTTATCCAAGATAGCGAGTCCATTGACGAACCTGACTCGCAAGGGGGTACCATATGTTTGGGATAATACTTGTCAATTGACTTTCGATGAGCTGAAAGACAAGATGACTTCGGTACCAGTTCTTGCTTTACCCAAGCTGGGCGTGGAATATCTGGTTTACACTGACACCTCCTTATAGGGACTCGGGGGAGTACTTCAGCAGGAGGAGAAGGCTATAGCTTTTGCCTCCCGCAAGCTTAATCCACATGAGAGAAATTACCCCACTCATGACCTAGAGTTAGCAGCGGTCGTCTTTGCATTGAGGATATGGAGACACTATTTACTGGGGGAGAAGTTCCGCTTGTTCACAGATCATAAGTCACTGCATTACCTGTTCACTCACCGAGAGCTGAATATGCGTCAGCGGAGGTGGTTAGAGTTTGTGAAAGACTATCAGTTCGACATACAGTACCATCTGGGGAAAGCCAACGTAGTTATTGATGCGTTGAGCCGTAGATCGGTAGATGATGTAGTGGACGTCTGGAGAGCAAAGTGGAAAGAGTTGGGTCACCAGGACGCGGTAGCCCGTTCCTTCATATCTATCATGACAGTGACACCCGGGATTGTTACGAGGGTAATACAGGCACAGGCAGCGAACTCATTTTGCCAGGAGCAGATTGTACGGCTTTTAGCCGAGGGTGCTGAGTCCTATTCTGTTGGTTTCGATGGAGGTTTGAGGTTTAATGGGAGATTAGTGGTCCCAGAAGGAGAAAACTTACGTCATGCAGTGATGACACAGTCTCACGGGTCCAGATTTGCAGTGCATACCGGGGGAGATAAGATGTACCAAGATATGAGGTGATAATACTGGTGGAGTGGGATAAAGAAGGACATTGCTGAGTTCGTATCCAACTGTTCTACTTGCCATGTGGTAAAATTAGACCACCAAAAACCGTCGGGGTTGCTTCAATCGTTGGAAATACCCACGTGAAAGTGGGAGAGTATCTCCATGGATTTTATTACTGGGTTGCCTATATCACAGCGGGGTCACGACTCCATCTGGGTGATTGTGGACCGTTTGACTAAGGTGGCTCATTTTCTGCCAGTAAGAACAGACTATACCACGGGCCAATATGCTCAGTTGTTCATTGCCGAGATTGTTAGACTACATGGGGTACCCCTGGATATTGTGTCAGACAGAGACAAGATTTTTGTGTCGCGTTTCTGGGAGAGTTTTCAGGAGGCCCTGGGTACAGAGTTGAGGTTGAGTTCAACTTACCACCCACAAACAGATGGACAAACAGAGCGTACCAATCAGATATTGGAAGATATGCTACGCATGTGTGTCCTTGATTTTGGGGGAGGTTGGGAGCCACATCTTTCACTGGGGAAGTTTGCTTATAATAACTCTTATCAGTTCACGATTTGCATGGATCCATTTGAGGCATTGTACGGAAGGCCTTGTCATTCTCCAACTTATTAGCTAGAGGTGGGGAATAATAAGTTGCTCGGACCAGAGGTAATTCAGGAAACCTCCGCTAGGATTGAGTTTATCAAGAGTCGCATTCGGGTAGCCCAGGATAGGCAGAAAAGCTACGCCGATGCAAAATGTTTTTTTTTAGAATTTAATGTGGGGGACCAAGTATTACTACGTGTATCTCCTATGAAAGGAGTGATGAGGTTTGGGAAGAAAGGGAAACTGGCCCCGAGGTACGTGGGACCATTTCCCACTATAGAGAGGATTGGGCCGGTAGCATACAAATTGGGACTGCCAGAGCATTTACACCGCATTCACGATGTATTCCACTTCTCGTCGTTGAGACGATACCTTCGAGATGACATGGCCCACACCCACATCGCGATTGAGGAGATTGACTTACATCTCGATAGCTCTTACGAGGAGAGGCCAGTGGCTATTCTAGACCATAGCGAAAGGAGATTGAGGTCGAAAGTAGTACCACTTGTACGGGTCCAGTGGGAGCATCATAATGTGGACGAATCCACTTGAGAGCGTGAGGCAGACATGCGTGAGAAATACCCAGAGTTATTCTTACCAGGTATACTTTATTTTTCGAATTTCGGGCAAAATTTCGTTATTAGGAGGGAAGTATGTAATATCCCGTATTTTTATGACTTTTAAATTTTGATAATTTATTAAATTTAATTAGAGATATTAATTTAATATTAATTAGGAAATCATTTAAATATTTACTAGTGTGATGAGAGTTAGTAATTATTAGAATTTTGTTGTAAATTACTTTATGGGTAAAGTAATATGTGTAATTAAATTTAGTAGATTTATCACGAGAATCTAATTTGATAATTTTGGAAATTTATCGGGACGCGCCTGTGTCGTGTCGAAATTAAATTCGAATTATTAAAAGTGACTAAATTATAAGTCACCCATATGGTCATTTTGAGTACTTCAATGTGTCCGGAAGGGTTGAGATAGTCAAAATACCCGGGTGTTTAGTTTGGATCTCGGAGCGTTTTTAGGCCTAATTAACATCCCGGGAGGGCGTTTTAGACATTTTGTATTTTTGGGCATGGAAACTCACGAATTTTCTAGGGTTATATCTGATGGTAGGAGTTTTCTTCTAGGGTTAGAATAACCAAAAACCAAAGACGACCATTGGAGAGGAAGGGGAGAAGCTTTCCAAGGAGTTCTAGGCTTAGAACTCCACCGTTTGCACCGCCGTCGCCGCCAAAGTGTTGATCGCGCAACGAGGATCACAACCACACCAATATTTTCCATAAATCTGAGACAAATATTTCCAGGCAAGTATTTATCTTACTTCATTTTAGTTAATGCTTCAATGATATTAGTCTAGGATTGATTATGACTAGTTTTTGTGAAAGAAAGCATATTTTGGAGACTTGAATTTACATGTTGTAGAGGTGAAAATCATATTATGGAAATCTAATTCATACGTAGAGGTCGAACCACAAATTTGCATTAAGTTAGGAGTAGAAAATCTGAGAAAAGAATGGGAAGAACTAAGTTAGAGAAAATATTAGGGTTCTTGATATTTATATGGATTTTGGGCCTTTTAATTCATTATACTTGATGAAAACTCGTATGCTTTACGTAGATTATTATTTATTTAGGTATATAACACTTGTAGTATCGATTGTTGGGAGTTTGGGAGAGAAAAATGAATATTTGGATGATTTTGGAATAGAATTTCCATAACTGTTATTTCTGCAGTTTCGCCATAACTGCTTGATCGATCGATCGACCAAAGGGCATCGATCGCTCGATGGATCGATCGATCGAGCCACTACCATCGATCGATCGACCCCTCCTGGAAAACTCATATTCCTCTTTTGAAATAGTTTATTCCAATTTAAATGAATCGTAATCCTTGGACATTATTGTTAGAACATTTTGGGATATAAAGAAGACTAATAGGACCTATAAAAATGGAACCTTTAATGTAAGACGAGATTAGCATTAACGGAAGTGTTTTACACTTAAGGAATAATAGGAACGTATGTCTAAAGGGTGAGACTCGTAAGGAAGTTACGTCGTAAAATAAAAGAGTACCTATTGAAATTAAACTTAGGGAGATAGGATTCTACGAGTGTTACTAAGTAAGTTTGGAATAATCCCATAAATAATAATAAAAGAGACGAGCCGTTATGCGGGATAATCTAGTAATGTGTACTAAGAACGAATATTATAAGTATAGGTTGTGGGTGTACTTAATTTAGAAATGGGAATGGTGGTATATGATGATGCTGGGATTTAGCACCACCAGGTAAGTGATAGTGAGCTCAAACAGTAGTAGCCATGGCAGTCATAGAGATGTATAAGTGTATAAGCATGTGTGTAGAAGGGGATGAGTATAAGAAGAAATAAGACAATGATGTATAGTGGTTCAGCCAATTTGGCCTACATCCACTGTGAGTGTGTGATCCACTAAGTATGGGCACTAATGGCCTTGGATACAATGCCCTTAAGCTCTCTCTCTCTACTGTGTGTACAAACAGAGTTTTTTCTAGGGTTGCAATAACCTCCTCCCCCTGTAGGGTTGTAGGTGACAAGTATATATAGGTCTTGGGGGGTGTAGTGTACCCCCCAAGTATGCATGGTGCATGTGAATGATGATCTAGCCAACCCCCTGTTGACACTTGTAGATGCCCAATGATGACATAATATTCCCTCACGTGAGGGTGTGATTTGGTTATAACGGTCTGCCACGTGCCATGTGAGCCTCACGCCCACTGTTCCACGCGTCTCCCAAACCACGCGCTGTGATGATGTCACCCTCGGCCTATGAGACGAGGCCGAGGGCAAAGTTCCTTCTGGTAGTGAGTCTGTCTTAATTCTGGCCTCGTACTGTCGTACCCTCGTAGGGTCGTCCAGAGCCTGGGGAAGGGTCGGCCCCTCGTAGGGTCGTCTGGAGCCTGGTGGAGGGTTGGCCCCTCGTAGGGTCATCCGGAGCCTAGGGAAGGGTCGGCCCCTCGTAGGGTCGTCTGGAGCCTGGTGGAGGCCGGCTGGAGCCTGGGGAAGGGTCGGTCCCTCGTAGGGTCATCCGTTTTGGAGATAATCTTCAGCCAGGCCAAGGATATAAACGGGTATATCAATCACCCCCCAGCCCTTAGCCATAGGTGTCATTGAGATGGCTGAGGGATAATGCTGAAATTGAGATGCGTGTATGACCAGTTAGGTGAGTGACACATGGGCAGGTACTCATTGCTATTCAAGTTCCCAAGGCAGGGCGGCTGCACACTTGTATGGGGCTTTGTGCCCTGATTACACCCTTCTTGGCAAACGTGCCCATTTATTACCAAGGTATTTAAGAGTTTTTAAACTCTCTCTCTCCACAGCTTCTTCTACTTCGCGCCCAAGTATTCTCTCTCTAGAACCAGTCGCCATTTGCAGCCTTCAACCCTTCAGGCCTAGCAGCGTTCTTGTTCTCTTCTCATCAGGTAACCTCTTTCACCCAGCGCTTTCTTGTCTTCATTTATGATTGTTTTTTAGGGTCGTAGGTCGGCACTTTCTTTGAGTTCCCTCATAGCTTTTTCCGGTGTCACTCCGGTTACTAGTTCTTGAACGTTCTTGACAAAAACCTTTGAGTTCTTTTGTTAAATCCAAAAGTCAAACCTGGTCAATTCCCCACTTGTTTGTATCTAAATTAGTCAAGTCTAGTGTAATTTCTCCAAGTGTAGAGCCTTCTCTTTAATGCTTAGGAGTCTTTACAACTTAGTGTCTGAATTCCCATCTTTGAGAGAGAAACTATTTACCGAGATCAGACGAATAGAGGAAGAGGAAGAGAGGAGATGAGGGGCCGACCCCAATTGGGTACGACCCATCTTTCCCATTCCTCTTGCCACCATAAGACCATCTGAACCCTCTGAGTCTTGTGGGCCGTCATCTCGTCCGGCCGATACTCCCAAACCAAGTGAAATGGACGAGAGAGCCTCCTCGCCAACTGGTGCTGAAACGTCGGGTAGAAGGGACACGTCTGACCTTAGCCCTCCCCGAGAGGCCGAGGGTACGATCCCCTCTGAGGCTGTCCCTGTGACAACCCTATCCACCAATGCCTTCCAAATGGCTTTCCCTCAGGGTCCTCCTGCAGGTGATGAGAGGGAGGGGGATGAGGATGAGGGCGATGATACAGATGACGAGGTTGACACCTCCCACGCCTCATCCTTTATCTCCTCCATTAGGGATAGGGACCTTCTGATATGGAGGCATATTTACGGAGTGCCCTCTGGGGTAACTATGAGGGCTCCCTCTGATACCAAGAGGGTTTTTGAGGGTAAAGAGGGAGAGGTTTCAGTCTACGAGCAAATGTTCAAGGTAGGTGTCAGACTTCCCTTCCATCCTGCCATTGTAGATATTCTGTCGGCTCTGGGCGTCTCCCCCTCTCAACTTCCACCCAACTCTTGGAGGACGATTCTGGGTTACATTTCCTTGTGGAAAAATGCTTTCACTGATGAGCCCTCGTCCGACGTATTCTTGGCTTGCTACAACATCACCTCTTCATCTAAACAGCCCGGATACTATCATCTAGGGGCGAGAAGGTCTGAGAAGAAACTTCTCCACGTGGCTCAAACTTCCAATCATGATTGGAAAAAGAGATTCTTCTTCATATCTGGGGCGTGGGAGTGCTCCGCCGAGGCGTCCCCTTCTGTCGATGGTTCGATGGGCCCTAACAAATGGTCTAATCCCTCAATGAAAGCTAGGTCAGACCCCGGACTTAGCCTGGAGGAAAGGGATATTGTTGATTATCTGAGGGGACGAGGGAGAGGGGGTGAGATCCCAAAGTTCGAAGATTTGATGACCCCTCGGTACCTCAAAGAAGCTGGTCTGAGGGTCGGCCCTCTGACAGAACTATGTGAGTTATACAACACGTTTTCCATTCTTTACTTTTTTGAAGTGTTTCCTGTTTATCTCTGTATTTTTCTGATGCATCGTTCCCTTTTCAGGTCGTCCTGTAGGTGTGTCAGATTACCTCTGGGAAATGACTGCTCCAAGACTACTCGCTGGTTTGTCAAAGAAGAAGGGGAAGGAGCCTCATCAAGCTCCAAAGAAGACGAGGGCCTCCGGGCCGACGGTTGTTGAGCCGACAGCCGATAGTCACAAAAGGAAGGAGTCTGAGGCTCTTGTGGACCCTCGGCCGGATGCTCGGACGAGGGCCCGAGTGGAGGCCTCCGAAGGGGCTGCTTCCTCGTCCAGCATGGGGACCTTCTGGACCCAGAACCTGGCTCATCTGAGGGTTGAGCCCTCTTAACTGATCGCAAACCTGAGGGCAGCCAAGGCCTCCATGTTTTCAGCTCCTTCGGCTGCTGACTATGCCTTTCTCTCGAAAATGCCTCCTGCCAAAGTGTATGACTATGGTCTGCATGCCCTAGCTCAGGTATTGCTTTTGGTTTATTTCTTTTAATTGCATTCTTTTACAAACTGTTTCCTCGACCTCTTGACATCTGTGTATTTTTCTGTGTAGTATGTGTGCGCCTTTACCTCTGCGACAAAATGGATGGCTGAGAATCAAGAGAAATTCCATGAAGCCGAGAGGGCCATCCAGCACGGGGCTGACCTACAAGCTGACTTGGCGACTGCAAAGGCTGAGTTAGAGAGTGCTAGGGCTGAGCACGCAAGGCTTTTGGACCAACTGACGAAGCAGCACGACGAGGACATCAAGGCCAAGGACTTGTTGATCAAGGACAAGGACGAGGCCTTAACCAATATGGAGGCCAAGCACAGGACTGACCTTGAAGCAGCTGTCCGGAAAGCCTAGGCTGATGCTGTTGAGGCTTACAAGGTCTCCGACGAATTCCAAGGCTTCGGCCTTGAATATCTTGAGAGGGGAATTAGGACGGCCTGTCGGTGGGTCGTCCTAAATTTTGCCGACACAGTATCATCCATCCGCCCTTCTCTTGAGGTGGTTCAGCTGGATGATCCCTTGATTGCTGAAGCCCTGTCGCAAGTGGAGTCCCAAGTTCATGTTGAGGGTACCGGCACATCTGAGGATCAGCCAGTGGTGGTAATTGAGGAGGCCTCTCCAGTTGATATTGAGGCTCGGACCTCTGATGTTGTCCCATAGGGTGGCTGTCTGTAGCCCATACCCTCTTATTGTAACGAATAGTTTTGTTCTATGTATTGTAAAACACTTCTGCCCTTTATATTAATACTATCGTCTCTTCCTTCCACAATTGCTGTCTTCCTTATTTCATTCTTTTATGGTTTGTTCCTTGTTGATGATGCTACTAACTCCTCCCTCGTCTATAATGAGGACCAATTGTGGGGTCGTCCCCTCAGGTGGTCTCATTATAGCCGAGGGTTCAAGTAACCAAACTAATGGTTTTAACAAAGTGTACCCTCGTCTTTTTTGAGAACAGTGGTGGGGTCGTCCCCTCCACTGGTCCTCATTATTGCCGAGGGTTTAAATAACCAAACTAATGGTTTTAACAGTGTACCCTCGTCTTTTTTGAGAACAGTAGTGGGGTCGTCCCCACCACTGGTCCTCATTATAGCCGAGGGTTTAAATAACCAAATTAATGATTTTAACAGTGTACCCTCGTCTTTTTTTAGAACAGTGGTGGGGTCGTCCCCTCCACTGGTCCTCATTATAGCCGAGGGTTTAAATAACCAAACTAATGGTTTTAACAGTGTACCCTCGTCTTTTTTGAGAATAGTAGTGGGGTCGTCCCCTCCACTGATCCTTATTATAGCCGAGGGTTTAAATAACCAAATTAATGATTTTAACAGTGTACCCTCGGCTTTTTTGAGAACAGGGGTGGGGTCGTCCCCTCCACTGATCCTCATTATAGCCGAGGGTTTAAATAACCAAACTAATGGTTTTAACAAAGTCTACCCTCGTCTTTTTTGAGAACAGGGGTGGGGTCGTCCCCTCCACTGATCCTCATTATAGCCGAGGGTTTAAATAACCAAACTAATGGTTTTAACAAAGTCGACCCTCGTCTTTTTTGAGAACAGGGGTGGGGTCGTCCCCTCCACTGATCCTCATTATAGCCGAGGGTTTAAATAACCAAACTAATGGTTTTTTACTAAGTCTACCCTCATCTTTTTTGAGGACAGTGGTGGGGTTGTCCCCTCCACTGGTTCTCATTATAGCCGAGGGATCAACCCACCAAATCAATGGTTTTTCTGTAGATGTTTCCACGCATACTGGAACTGACAACTATAGGGTGAGGGAAATCATATTTCTCATTAATTTTCCAAAGTGTCCTGTTGGAGCAACTCCTATTACAACTATGGTCTATCAAGAACTTACAACACTACTGGTAGTATTTCTTCAAATGATCTGCGTTCCAGGGGTTGGAAAAAGGTTCCCCTTCTAGGTTTTCTAGTCTATAGGTCCCAGGGACAACTTCATCGATGACCCTGTAGGGGCCGTGCCAATTAGGATGGAGTTTGTTGGGCTTTTGCCAAGTCTTCTTGAGAACCAAGTCTCCTACTGCGATAGGTCTCTGTTTCACCCTCTGGTTGTAAAACCTTGCGGTCCTCTGCTGGTAGGAAGCCTGCCTTATCTCAGTATCCTCCCTTCTTTCCTCAATCAAGTCCAGGTCAAGTCTCCTCTCTTCCGTATTTCCCTGGGGGTCGTACATTTGGACCCTATGAGTGGGAAACTCGACTTCGTTGGGGATGACTGCTTCTGATCCATAAGCTAACATGAATGGGGTCTCCCCAGTAGAGGTCCTTACTGTCGTCCTGTATGCCCACAACACTGCATATAACTCTTTGACCCATCTTCCTTTTGCCTCCTCAAGCCTCTTCTTAATCCCATCTAGGATTGTCGTGTTCGTAACTTCGGTTTGCCCATTGGCCTGAGGTCGGCCTGGGGTGGAGAAAAATTGTTTGATACTTACCCTCTCGCATTACTTCTGCAGAGAGGCATTCTTGAACTGGGTCCCGTTATCCGAGATGAGGGTGTTTGGTAGACCATATCTGCATATCACATTCTTCAAGATGAACTGGAAGGTCTTCTGCTCCGTAATCGTGACCATTGGTTCGGCCTCTACCCACTTTGAAAAGTAGTCAATTGCCACGATGAGGAACCGATAGTTATTGACTGCCCTCGGTAAGGGTCCTACCAGGTCAATCCCCCATACTGCAAACGGCCATGGGGATGTAATGGAGGTAAGAGGCTGATGAGGTTGGTGAGGGATGGTAGCAAATCTTTGGCATTTATCACACTTTTTAACATATGCGGCAGCATCTTTCCCCAAGGTCGGCCACCAGTAGCCTTGGGTGATCACCCTCTTTGCCAGGGATCTACCCCCAATGTGGCTTGAGCACGACCCTTCATGCACATCTTGCAGAATAGAAGGGACTTCTGAGGGATGCACACACCTAAGTAAGGGGAGCAAAAACCCTTTCTTATACAGCGTGTCTCCGATGACAGTGAATTTTGCAGCCCTGTATCTCAGCTTCTTCCTTTCTTGCCTTGCTTCTAGCATCTCTCCCTCTTTAATGTATCTGATCAAAGGATCCATCCATGAAGCTTCTTGAGAAACATTCATGCAAATGCCAAGTGTTCCCTCGATGTATTCAATAGTTGGTCGAAGCAAGATTTCTACCGGGACTGTCCTCCTTATGTCTGTCCTAGTAGCTGAGGCCAACCTTGCAAGGGCGTCAGCACGGCCATTGTCGAGCCTAGGTATCCTCTTGAATTTCACTTCTTTAAAGTCCTTCAGAAATGACCTCACCTTCTCAAGATACCTAGACATCCTCTCGTCTTTGGCCTCATATGCTCCTAGTATCTGATTCACCACCAACCTCGAATCACTGTGAACCAAAATTTGGCCGACACTAAGAGATTTGGCCAAGGAAAGGCCAGCTATCAAGGCCTCATACTCAGCCTCGTTGTTGGAGGCTTTGAAATTGAACCTCAGGGCGTACTCGATATCTGTGCCGTCGGGTGCTGATACTATCAATCCAGCTCCGCTCCCGCTTTCGCAAGAGGACCCGTCGACGAAGAGACTCCACATGGTCTGTTTTTCTGAGAAACTTCCCTCGGAGAGGGACCCCTGTCTGAAGATGTATCTTTCCTCTTCGTTTTTGGTTGATTTCCTCTTAGCGGTGCTTGTTTCAGCCCTGGCTGCAGGCGTGTCGGTGATCGTGTCTCGTATACCTGTCTCCCCGAGGGTCTCACCCTCGGCTTCATCGCTCTCCCATGTAAACTCAGCCACGAAGTCTGCCAGCGCCTGCCCCTTAATGGCTGTCTTAGGCTGATACACAATATCGAACTCCCCCATCTCTATAGCCCAGGTCATTAGCCTTCCTGATTTTTCAGGCTTGTGTAGGACTTGCCTAAGAGGAGAGTCTGTAAGGATGACCATAGTATGAGACTGGAAGTACGGTTTCATCTTCCTTGATGCATGAATCAAGGCGTAGGCCAACTTCTCCATCCTCGGGTATCTTTGCTCTGCCCCCTGGAGTGCCTTGCTGTTAAAATACACAGGCTTCTGTATACCATCCTCGTCTCTCACAATGGCTGCGCTGATGGCGGACTCTGAGACGGCGAGGTACACGTAAAGTCGTTCACCCTGCACGGGTCGTGACAGCAGTAAGGGAGACCCTATGTATGATTTTAGCTCCTTGAAAGCCTCATCACACTCTTTACTCCATTCAAAGGCCTTCCTGAGGATATTGAAGAATGGCAGACACCTGTCTGTGGCCCTTGACACAAATCTGTTCAAGGCAGCCACTCTCCCTGTGAGCTTCTGAACGTCTTTAATGGACTTGGGGGTCTTCATCTCAATGAGGGCCTTTATCTTTTCAGGATTGGCCTCGATGCCTCTTTGATTGATAATGAACCCCAAAAATTTTCCTGCTCCGACCCCGAAGACACACTTGGCCGGATTAAGCTTCATCTGGTATTTGTCCATCGTATTAAAGGTCCTCTCCAGGTCTGCCACATGATCCTCTGCTTTCAAACTCTTGGTCAGCATGTCATCCACGTAGACCTCCATAGACTTCCCAATTTGGTCTTCGAACATTTTATTTACGAGGCGTTGGTACGTTGCCCCCGCGTTTTTTAGACCAAAGGGCATGACCCTATAGCAGTATGTCCCCTTGTCAGTGATGAAGGCAGTACTCTCTGAGTCTTCAGGGTTCATGAAGATCTGGTTGTACCCTGAGTAGGCATCCATAAAACTCATGAGCTCGTGGCCTGCAGTAGCGTCTACCATCTGGTCAATGCGGGGGAGAGGGAAGCTGTCTTTGGGGCAGTGGTTGTTGAGGTCTGTGAAGTCCACACACATCCACCATTTCCCGTTGGCCTTTGGGACAATGACTGCGTTGGACAACCATTCAGGGTAGATGACCTCTCTGATAAATTCAGCGTCCTCTAACTTCTTGACCTCATCCCTGATGACCTCGTACTTTTCTCTAGAGTAAATCCTCCTCTTCTGCTTTACCGGCTTCACTCCTTCTACCACATTGAGCTTGTGGCACATGATTTCAGGGTCGATCCCCGGCATATCTACATGACTCCACGCGAAGATGCTTCGTCTTCTCCTCAACAGTTTGATGAGGTCTTCCTTGATACTGGGCTTCAGAGACTTGCCAACCTGGATGGTTTTTCCCGGGTCATCCTCATCGAGGATGATGGGTTCTACCTCCTCAGCGGCCTCTCCTTTTTTTAGCTTCGTCTCGTCCCTGGGGTCTAGGGTATCAATGTTGTAAGTGGCTGTAGCCCTCTTGTGTGCCTCCCTTTCTTCAGCGGAGTTGTAGTAACACTCTCTCGCTGTCGTCTGGTCTCCCTGAACTTCCCCCACCCCGTAAGGGGTAGGGAACTTAACCATCTGGTGGACTGTGGATGACACAGCTTCAAACTCCTTGAGGGCCACACGTCCCAGTATGATGTTGTATGCCGAAAACACATGCTCATCCAGCACAAATAAACTGACCTTCTTGGTGAGCCATCTCGGCCATTCATCCCCCATCCTGACATCGGCCTCATACACTCCAAGGGGGTGAACTTTTTCCCCGCTGAATCCAATCAACGGATGATGGTACGGGACGAGTCTAGCACGGCTGAGACCTAAGGCCTCGAAGCATGGCCAAAACATTACATCCGCAGATGAGCCCCCATCCACCAGGATCCTCGGCACCTCACACCCATGCACCCTGGTCGTGATGACGAGAGGGTCATCATGCGGGGCCAAGAGGACTTTGAAGTCCATTCTTGAGAACCCTACTATCAGTGTGTCCATGTCCACCTTCTTCCTCTTTTCTGGCTTGGCCTCTAGAGAGGTCGAATGTACAGTCTTCGTCACTGCCCTGGCTTCTGCCACGTGGGCCTTCCTATCTGCGACTTCCGACCCTCCTCCTGCCAGACCCCCAGAGATCATTCCCACCCCGAGCGAGATCATATTAAGCCTCTTGACGGGGCCCTGATCGTCTCTCGGCGGGAGGTCAGGGTCGTCCTCATCATCAGAAGGGTCGTCCCCTCTTTTTTGAGGACCCTCTCTACATGCATCGACTCGCTTCTTTCTGGGGTCGTCCCCTCGGCCCCTCTTGAAGGCGCCTCTGTCGACGTACTTTCTGAGCTTCCCTTCTTTCAGCATCTTCTCAATCTCATCTTTCAGAGCAAAGCATTTGTCTGTCACGTGATCGTGGTCTTGATGAAATTCACACCACAGGTTCTTATTTCTCTTGCCAGGTGCTGCCCTTAGCTTCTCAGGCCACTTCAGGGATCGGTCACTCTTTATCTCATTGAGAATTTGCTCACAGCTGACCATCAGAGGGGTGTAACCAGCGAACTTGTCGTCCGTGGACCTCTTCATCCCCTCTTTGTTCTTCTTAGGGTACTTACCCCCACCCGTACCTCCCTTCTCGTCTTCATATTTTGTGGCCATCGCCTCTTCGGCGTTCATCACCTTTCCTGCTGTCGACAGCAATTCGGCCATCGTCCTCGGAGGGTCTTCAGCAAGCTTCCATAACAGCTTCCCCTTTTGGAGTCCTCCAATCAGGGCTGTCATAGCTATGCTTTCCTTGTAGTCTTCTACCTCCAGCTTCTCTTTATTGAATCTGGCTATGTAGTCCCTCAGACTCTCATTCTTCCCCTGCTTGACATAGAGCAGGTGGGTGGTCTTCTTCTGTGGCCTTACTCCAAAGCAAAAGTTGTGGATGAACCGGTCTGCCAACTGCTTAAAGTTTTCAATGGAATTTTTTGGAAGAGACGTGTACCAAACGTGTGCAGCCCCCGTCAGGGTTCCGGAGAAGGCACGACATCTCATCTCATCTGAGATAGAGTATATGTCTGCTGCCGATTGATACATCTCAACATGGTGGACAGGGTTGGTGCTCCCATCGTATCTTGGGGTGACCACAGGTGGCTTGAACCTTGATGGCGTAGGGAAGTCGGCTATCTTCGCCACAAAGGGTGAGCCTATGGTATATCCCTTCTGAAGGGGATCTCGGCTCTTCAATATATCACCTATCTTATCCTCTAGCCGCTGGATTGAGTCATTTCAGGGCCTCATAGGGTCGGCGCGGCCGATGTTATCCCCAACCGCCTCTTGAAGGTGGACGGAGGGTTCTGCTGCAGCAGGCCTGTGTCGGCTGTTCACTTCCCTTTGGCCGTCATCCCGCCCCTGGGGTCGGCCATCTGCTGCCTCCTGCCTGGACCTCGCAGCACTTCTTGCCCTGGACAACTTATCCCGCAGGTCATTTACTGGGCCTAGCCTCTCAAAGGCCGACCCTCTGCTCAAGCGATCAAAAGCAGAGCCTCTCGGGCGATCATCAGGGTTTGGTCTCACGCCCTTTCCCCTACTATCCTGGAGAGGTCGCACAGTGTTGTTGGAGACCTCATACGGTTCCCAGCATTCAATTGGGGCCTCCTCTCCCTCCAGATCTTCATACCTGTCTTCAGGGCACGGGTTTCCTTGCCTCCCCAGGCGTAAACGCCTGGGGTCAGCAACATCCCTACGCCGCCGAGGGGGTGGCAGGTCTTTGCGTGGTGCCTGGGGTGGTCCCCTGGCCTCATGCTGTCCTGGGGTTGCTGCTGGAGTAATCATCTCAGGTGAGATCCCTGGTGGTCTCAGTATGTTCTGGCTCAGAGCTGTGAACTGCTCCTGCATCATCCGTTGGCTTGCTGCCAGAGACTTTAGGGCTGCCGCCACATCAGCCATCTCAGACTGAGGCGGCGGCTGACTGGAACTGGGTCTCCCCCCCTCATCCGGTGGGGGAAGTGGTGGTGGTGGCATCTCAGGTGCCATGTGTTTGAGCTAGAATAGCTGAAGAATGGTGAGCTTGGGAACCTTAGTGGGTCTCTTTCAATGGTGAAACACCTCCTCTCAGGGGGAGGGTTGGTTCACCACCAGAGTGCCCAGTGAGGTCAAGCTGTGCAAAGGAAGAGATGTATTCTCGTTCCCACAGACGGCGCCAAACTGATGATGCTGGGATTTAGCACCACCAGGTAAGTGATAGTGAGCTCAAACAGTAGTAGCCATGGCAGTCATAGAGATGTATAAGTGTATAAGCATGTGTGTAGAAGGGGATGAGTATAAGAAGAAATAAGACAATGATGTATAGTGGTTCAGCCAATTTGGCCTACATCCACTGTGAGTGTGTGATCCACTAAGTATGGGCACTAATGGCCTTGGATACAATGCCCTTAAGCTCTCTCTCTCTACTGTGTGTACAAACAGAGTTTTTGCTAGGGTTGCAATAACCTCCTCCCCCTGTAGGATTGTAGGTGACAAGTATATATAGGTCTTGGGGGGTGTAGTGTACCCCCCAAGTATGCATGGTGCATGTGAATGATGATCTAGCCAACCCCCTGTTGACACCTGTAGATGCCCAATGATGACATAATATTCCCTCACGTGAGGGTGTGATTTGGTTATAACGGTCTGCCACGTGCCATGTGAGCCTCACGGGCACGGTTCCACGCGTCTCCCAAACCACGCGTTGTGATGATGTCACCCTCGGCCTATGAGACGAGGCCAAGGGCAAAGTTCCTTCTGGTAGTGAGTCTGGCTTAATTCTGGCCTCGTACTGTCGTACCCTCGTAGGGTCGTCCGGAGCCTGGGGAAGGGTCGGCCCCTCGTAGGGTCGTCTGGAGCCTGGTGGAGGGTTGGCCCCTCGTAGGGTCGTCCGGAGCCTAGGGAAGGGTCGGCCCCTCGTAGGGTCGTCTGGAGCCTGGTGGAGGCCGGCTGGAGCCTGGGGAAGGGTCGGTCCCTCGTAGGGTCGTCCGTTTTGGAGATAATCTTCAGCCAGGCCAAGGATATAAACGGGTATATCAGTATATATATATATATATATATATGACTGTGTTTGTGCATATACTATATACGTGTAAAAATCATGCCCGCGCTACTTGCTATCACTGAGATTACCGCGCTAGGACAGTCATATCTCGATGGGACCTTTATGGGGGATATTGACTTGTACCCTAGAACATAGGAATCCTCGGTACAGGCTATCGAATCGATAGTTAGAAGGTCCTAAAAGACGTGAGGGTATGTGCTGACCTCTTAGTGACTTGGAACTATGCTTTGCCTCGATTTGTATGTGTTTTGTGTTAATACAGTTCGAGAGTGATTCCGAACTAGTATTTCCCTTAATACGAGTGATACGGGGACTTGATAGCAGAGTATACCAGTACCATAAATTTATGTGGGGTGCCGATAGTATATATATATATATATATATATATAGAGAGAGAGAGAGAGAGAGAGAGAGAGAGAATTTAAATTGAGAGAATTTAAATTGAGAAACTTTCTACTGTGAGTAAAAGTAGTTGAGTAATGAATAAATATTCCAAAATTTATAAGTGTTTGAAAAGTTTGAGGCAATACTGAGAAACTCTATTATAAAATGAGATTTATGTGAAAACTTTGCTTTCAGAAATTAATTATCTTAGCTCTAGAAATTGTCGGCATGAAACCTTATGAGGATTTTAAGATAAGCTAAACTGTTGGGATTAATAGTGCGGTAGGTCTGCACATTAGAAGAGAGGTGAGAATTTCTCAAGAGAGTGTCGTATACTAATATGATTGTTGCATTAGCCGATAAGCATTTTAAATACTTGCTAAACTAAATTTTAAACTGTTTTACAATCGGGCTTTGACCCGTTTCCTTTTATCTCTTCTCTCTTGTATATATATGTATATATTACAGGTGCCCAGCCACAAGGGCGTCATGCTTAGGATTATTTGGAAGGAACGTGCTGCAGCTTAGGTGGGAGTTGCAGGCCTCTTGCTTAGACGACCTCATTATTGATTCCACTTCTAGTTCTATTTTATCCAGTTGGGCATGTGTCACCCTTTTTCCCTTATCCATTTGGTTTTATCAGAGATTGTAATTCGTTTACTTTCAGTATTTATACTTTGGGATTGTTACTGTCAAGATGTTTTTCCTTTTAAGTTTAAAGTTGGAATTTATTTGTTGAATGCTTAATTTGCTTGGATTATCTTTTCCAGTATAGTTGTTGTGTGACTCTTAAACTATGAATTATGAAAAGTTTTAAATGTTTATTTTAAATTAAATATGGAATAATGTTTTAAAACTGGTTTTGTCACTTAGCTTAATTATTTAGGGTGTTTAATTTGAAAAGTTATTTTTGCGACAATGATGTTAAGAATGAACCAACTGTTCACCTTGGTTATAATTTAATAAAGGACTGATCACCCGATATTTAATTAGGCAGGGTGTCACAATTAATCACTTGCCTCAAAGTTGTAGAGGTTGAATCTTCCTCGAAATCACGGATTGGCCGTAACCTCCAAGATTTTCTCCTCTCTCTTCTTCCTTTCATGTTCTCTCTCTCTCTCTCTCTCTCTCTCTCTCTAGGGCTTTTACAATCTCTCAAATGAGATTGTTATCTCACGTAGGCCTTATAAGACTTATTCTCTAAGATACCCGACTTTAAATGATAATACACACTTTAAATGACTCATTTTTTTCCAATTTGAGTCAAACTAATTTAAAATATTTCGGAACCGAAATAAAACCCAAGGACAATCATTTTGACTATCTCGACCCATCCGGGATCAACTGCACACTCAGAATCATCATCCGAAATACTTTATAACATCCTCAAATTTTGACCTCAATGGCTAAACTTAAAATTCTCCAATTCAAATAAATTTTAGTTCTCCCAAATAAATTAAATTCTCTATCGTAAAAATCATGGGGTATTACAGACCTCCTCCCTTACAAGAATTTCGTCCTCAAAATTAAGTTAATCCTAGGACTCCGAACATCAACTAGTTCTTACGTCACCTACCCTATAGATTACCATACATATTTCTCCCACTTCTCATGGTGAATAACTTTATTTTGAAATCAAATTAGCTAACCAGGGCGCCCATACACCCTGTACTCGAGCCCAATTACATAGACATTACCCGTCTCCACTTAGTCTCAAATCATAATATAACTCTCAACAAATTTAATTTACAACATCATACTAACTATATAAAATTTTGAAATTTCTAATGATTGAACTCTTCTAAATTCCTAACATTCGCTACTTTCATGCGGGGGAGGTCTCGCAAGCGAAATCCAAATAAGGAACCCTCCCAATACACTACTGTGTATATATGTCGGGAATTGAGATCAGTTGAATCAGGACTAAGGATTTGTAAAAGATTTTTGAACCATAGATATTTCCCAAAGGCCAATAAAATAATATAATACAAAATTGTTTTATATCTTTCGATACACAAGTCAAATACCTTATGCCCAAGACACAAGGCGCCAACAAATACAATACTCTCACCAACACCTAGTTATCAAAACAAACACAACTATGAGCTAAAATTCCTCTCTCAACAATGAACCTGATAAACCCTGAATCTCTTCAGTAATAAAAATCCTTTACATCGCATCAAGCATCACCATACGATAGGCCCTTCCACAACTAGAACCTTACAATTGCATGCACCTATCCTAACTATAGAATGGTAGCCCTACCGTTACCACTCGCCAGACTTGAACAATTCCGATTCCCGAAACAAAATCATAACCCTCTACTAGCATATCTCAAAACAATTTATTATCCCGAAAGATATCATCCAAGTTCCACACTTGCTCACTCCTTCCTACAAGGAAATTCTATACACCATATGGTTATAACAGCTAATCACTCACTAAAACCTTACATGCGACGCTCCAAATACTGCGCAAAGCATAAACTAAGCACATAGGAAAATATTCACATACTGTGACACCCGCCTAATTAAATACCGAGTGATCACTCCTTTATTAAATTAAAAACAAGGTGAACGGTTGGTTCGTTCTTAGCATCACTGTCGCAAAATAAAATTTCCAATTTAAACTCCCTAAATAATTAAGCTAAGTGTCAAAACAATTTAAGGTCTTATGTACATTTTATTTAAATTTCAATATGAAAACCTTTTTAATAACAACAGTTTAAGAGTCACATAAATAATAAGGATGACAATTGCCACACAAGAATTAAACCATCTAGATAAACCAAACCAAGTTATGAACTATAAATGAAATCATCTTGACAAGAGTTAACTCCCAAAGAGTACCAAATACAGGAAATAACATAAACATAAATCTCTGACAAGTCCAAATGGGATAGGAAATCGGACGACACATGCCCTAACTATGAAAAACTAAAATAGAAACTGAACCAATGAAGAGGTCGTCTAAGCAAGATCCTACAACTTCCACATAAGCTGTAGTCGTCCAATCCAAAGAACCTAAGCATGACGCCCCTATGACTGGGAACCTGTAATATATACATATATATACAAGAGAGAGAAGATGATAGAAAACGGGCCAGAGCCCGAGTGTAAAATAGTTTAGCAAGTATTCAAAATATTCCTGTCCATCCTGAAGGACAAAACGATGTTGCGGTCCTCAATAATCCTGCCTATAACCTGATTACGAAGATGATCCTGCTCCGCTGGCATCATCTCCTCCAGTCCTACTTGATGTACCTGAGTCCCCAAATTTCTTACCCCCTTTAAATGAAGACGATACTCTTGACAGTTTAACAATGCCATATTCATCACATCGGTAAAAGTCAGAAATGTCGGGTTCCCTAACAAATGCTGCTGAATTCACCAGTCTCATCCTCCCAAGAACTTCACTATTCGTTCCTCATCTGTATATACCTCACCGGGCATAAAATTTTCCAATCGATTAAATTCTTCCTCATGCTCCACCGCCGTTTGATCACCTTGAATCACATCCAATAATCTCCTCTTCATTCCCGTCTGAATCTTCCAGTCAAAGCGTACCCAAAAATCTGCCACGGACATTGCATCTCTCAAATCCGATGTGGTGACTGACTCCTACTATTAGAGAATTTCACCCGTTAGCCTAAAGGTGATGAGCATTGGTTTCTGCACCTCACTGCACTTAACCATCCGAAGACGCCTTTGCATCCTTCTTCCACTGACTTGCAACTATTGCATCAGCTCCCCTCGAAATCTCTGGAGGGTGTCCTTTCCTAAAGGCTTCTCGTACTCTTTCCCACACAAATTGCCCTAGGTGGTCTTGAGCTATTGGAACTGCAGGATGATGTGCCACTGTAGCAATGGCATCATTTACTACTTGTGCCACTATATTGGAAACTTAAACTACAGCCACAGTCCCTTGAGGCATTTGGCGTTCCATGTTCTCAGCCCCTCGGGTTGCCCTGCCTGGACAACTTCTTCTGGGCGACACCTGAGATGAAAGCAACTATATGAGAATGTCATTCAAGTGATTACACATCGCAGAAGATAATATAGGCGTAGTGAACACAACAGTCCTAACAATAGGGCTCTACATCAAGAACCCTTTCGAAAGAATGCAGAAAACCCGCACAGATCCTAAGACACTAAAACCTGATCCTCTGATACCACCTGTGACACCCCGCTTAAAATAATAACGGGTGGCCATCCCTATACTAAAATAAATCAAGAATCTCAAGTGGATCATTCTCAGCATCTACTGTCAATACTAACTAAACATAACTAACTACCCAATACTATAATAAGTGGATGCAAAAAATTTAAAACCATCCAAAGAATCATCAAACCAACAACATAATAACTGCTGAACAAGATAAAATTTACACACGTACGAAAATAAAAGGATGTACTCAATTAATACATCATAAGTACACAAAAAGAAATATACCCGAATATGCTGTCGGGTCACAGACAATTCAACAAATCTTAAGGAACGAAATATAAAATTTCTATATAAATAAACCATGGGTATAAACCCGATACACAAAATTAATCCTATCTAGATTTACAAAGAAGTAGGAAATGGGTATAACACAAATCTCGCAACAATCCGCATCTTCCACGACTCCGAAAACACTAGATTGAAAAGCATCATTGGCGTCCTTGCGATGGGGCACCTATAATATACTACAATATATGTATAGAAAGAGAGAAATATAAACGGGTCAGAGCTCGAGGTGTGAAAATTTTTTTAGCAAGTGCATTAAAATGCATAATAAATATAAATGCACTATTCCATGATTAAAGTGGAGTCACACTCTCTTTGAACTCCAACTCACCCCTCGACTAAAGAGCGCACCTAAACGTATGCATATGAACCTTAATTAAACTACCCGACATGTTCTAGGGATAGTTCAATCTTACTCTACGCATAATCTACACCTGCGTAACCCACTATATGAAATATAACCACAATCTTCTCATTCTAGCATATCCTAAGTTTACGATCGAACTTATGCATTAATATCTGTGTAAATTATACGCACATATATCTTACTAGAATTCATCAGTTTCTACTTGGTAACTTTAACAAGTTACTAACATTAGAATAGTCACACCTCATCTTACTATTCTTACAAAGTAACGTTTCACCATAACACATAAACCCTAGTACTAAGAACTAAACTTCTCCCCACTCCCAACACTGCGTTACATTTCATGCGTGGGGCGTCTCGCGAAGCGAAATCCAAATAAGGAACCCCATCGATACACTACTCCTTGACAATGTTGATCGTCGAGATCCATTATGCCCTCGGTACACAACACCCATAACATAAACTACCTATTATGGATAACTATCTCTAATTACCCAAATAAGATATCACACGGAATCTTTAAGATCTATATAACATTATTTTAGTTATAAAGCACGATCATTCAACCCTAACAAGAACGTACACATAACACACTTAGCGTACATTTAAATATCCAGAATACAATCATTTATAGGATATAAAAATACTTCACAATGCTATCATCTTCCAGGAATTACTCACTTTATCCCGGGTTCTTATCCACCGGACTATTGTCACACCGCCCTAGTAATAAAACAAAACACAACACGTGGAAAGAGGTCATAGTTCCTAACTGGCAAGTGAGAACGACCCATACCTAAGACTTCTCAGCCCCAAAAATAAAATCACACAAATAAAAATGAATGACTATGACCTGGGGACTATAAACTCCCTTCTTCTCAAGCCAGGGGCCTCACCCACATCGCGCAACTTCCCATGATAGCACTGGAGGGTATGCTCACACAATAAATATATATATCATTCACACTAGACATATATGCAATCACGTCGTATATACAAACCATCACACAAGGTATATACACTCATGTCATATATATATATATATATATATATATACACACACACACACACACGCACACAAATATATATATACATAATATCTCCCATCCGTATGTATAATTGTAATGAATTCGGCTATAGGTATATATATATAACTCTCATTATACTAACCGACGCTATGACGCATACTTTCCCAATTCATTTCCTTACACGATCCCTCACTTGAAACATATTCATCCATTTCACTTATGATATGAATAGTCTCCCAATTTGATCAATATTAAGAATACTATCTCAACACCGAGCGTATATAACAATCATCACGCACTCACCATCTATATCCGTATGCACACCGATATGCAATAACTACCCCGGCTATGGGTACGAACACAACTATTAGTCGGTGATACATTAAATCCCTCCAAATTCAGATTACAGTTTGATTACTCATATGAACCTTCAACATTATCACATTTAAGATTGAATACTTAAATTTATCGTCACTAAGGGCAGACGACCTCTCTCTCTCGTTGATCCCCAATCGTATCTAAATAAGAATCCCGTCGCTAGGAGGATTCGACACAAAAGTCGGCATAACAATTTCACGTCATACCTTCACAACTCCCTCGAAGAGTCCTCAACCTTACATCATATAATAACTCACGTTTAGTCTCCAAATAGGTCTCCCATCCTTAATGAGATTCCCCACTAAATCGATGCAACAACTCCAATACATATATATTTTCCCAAGATAGTTCTATATGTTCCCACGACCACATTATGTGAGAAACTCCCAATAAATCTCCAAAACGTACTTCTCGTATCATATTAGGATGTTCCTAATCGATAAGCCCAACCGAAACGGAGTAAAACTCATTCTAGAAAAATTCTCAAAACAACCCTGTTTCCGAATCGATTCGGCGCAGCCCGAATCGATTCGATACTAAAAGCGAATCGCTTCTCCCCTTATGCGAATCTATTCTGTCCAAAGGACCTGTGATTCTGTCTTGGGCCGAATTGATTCGTTTTGGATTCGAATCGATTCGCTCACCCAGACCTGTAAGTCTGCAACATTCCGAATCGATTCGGAAAGGGGCCGAATCAATTCGTCCTGTTCAGCAGGCTACAAAATGGTCATTTTTCTCTAAAATCTAAATTTTCAAAACCTAATTTTAACAACTTCCAACCGTTAATATTAAACCCAATCATGTTTCCAACATCAAAACTCATCCTATATCTAATCCCATCAAGTTATACACCCTTAAACCCACGTGTAAACATCAAATGCAAAGTTTAATATCCAAAATCTAGGTTTTGACATATTAACCAAAAATCCATAATTTTACTCACAAATCATGAAATAAACTACATACATATATTATCTAGCAATATTAATCACTTGCCTCAAAGTTGTAGAGGTTGAATCTTCCTCGAAATCACGGATTGGCTGGAACCTCCAAGCTTTTCTCCTCTCTCTTCTTCCTTTCCTCTTCTCTCTCTCTCTCTCTCTAGGGCTTTTACAATCTCTCAAATGAGATTGTTATCTCACGTAGGCCTTATAAGCCTTATTCTCCAAGATACCCGACTTTAAATGATATTACACACTTTAAATGACTTGTTTACTCCAATTCGAGTCAAACTAACTTAAAATATTTCGAACCGAAATAAAACCCAAGGACTGTCATTTTGACTATCTCGACCTGTCCGGGATCAATCGTCCTTCGAAATACTTTATAACATCCTCAAATTTTGACCTTAATGGCCAAACTTAAAATTTTCCAATTCGAATAAATTTTATTTCTCCCAAATAAATTAAACTCTCAGTCCTAAAAATCACGGGGTATTACACCCCCCCCCCCCCCCACACACACACACATTCCAGCAACTTAATTTTTTTTAACTAGCGGTTTGCCATGGTGGGAGTAGGGAGTGGGGGTGAGTCTGCCATGGTGGGAGTAGGGATGGGGGTGGGGGCGGGGAGGCAGGGGGACAAGGAGGTCTCGGGTCATACACGTGTCCGTTGCTGCTGACGCGAACCAATTAGACCATATTAATTGAAATTAATGGGTTTTTTGGTGTTTTTTTTTGTTAAGGTTCATTAAAAAGTTCGATTTTTAGGGAGAGAAAGAGAGGAAGACTCGCCTACATCATGGCGTATATCACACTTAGTTCTAGTCCTAAGAAATCTTTTCTCTAAATTTTATATTCTTCTCTTAAAATTAACCTTCTAATCAACCCATATTCAAAAAAATTAGATCAAAATACATTTTGTAGCTATTTTTAAAAAATTCACAAATAAATAAGGTATTCTGAGTAGTTTTTTAAAAATAGTTACAAAATGTATTTTGACCTAATTATTTGAACATGGATTTACTGGAAGATTAATTTCAAGAGAAAGATAAAAAAATTTGAAAAAAAAAGTTTTTTATGGCCTACAATTAAATATGATGTATGGATGATATATATAGCCTTCTCCTGTGTGTGTGTGTGTGTGTGTGTATATAGATAGATATAGTAATAATAATAATGCTCTTGTGCGTACTAGTCTGCAATTTAAGAATGTGGACTAGACATGTGTCAGCTAACGGTGCGTCCAGAAATTATTCCCTAAATTACAGGCAATCTTTTTTTTTCTGGGTTCACCATTAGGTGGCACATATCCGATTCATATTTTTAAAATGCGAACTAGTTCGCAAAAGAACAAGACTGATATATATATATATGTGTGTGTGTGTGTGTGTGAAACTTTGTTAGTCCGCATCATATGTAAATGGAGGGGTGAGTGCATCAATCAATTTCAAAGCGTTAGAGGGTCATTTCTACATATCAACATGTTTGTTGTATCATGCATTATGTTACAAATTATGGTGGTTTGAGGGTCACAATACCTAGCTGTTCTGTCCTTGCATAATGGTGTGGTGACTTTATTATGTTTTACGGTCAAAGCAAAAGGGCAAAAAAAAGTTGTTTCCACAATTAATGATGAAGCATTAGAGTATGGTCCAAATTATTTAGGTTTGTTTCATAAAGAAGGGGTCATGTCCACCTAGCTATTTTCGTGGACTTTATGATTTTCACATGTTCCTTCCACTTGTCATTTACTCCCTTTCATGATCTGCCATATAAATTCTTGCTGTCATACAGTTACCATATGGAGGCTCTCTCTTAATCCACTCCTATGACACCGAGATGCTGTTAAAGCATCCTAACAAGTTCTTTTTATCAACACTAAAATTAAAGAGAGAGAACAATTTTACTTTTTAACCTATAAATTTTTTATAATCTCAATCAACGCAATAGATCATTTCTATTTGCAAGGACTTTTTTCTTATTTGCATGACCGGTTCTGATCATGTGTCAAATGGGCAATGATACAACGCCCATTTTAAAGTATGCACCTATATATATATGTTTTAAGGGTCCAAAAATATTTTATGTATATTAAAAATGTTAATTTTTAAAATAAATTTAATTTTTTAGGGGCGCATTTTTAACTATACAAAAACAATTTGTACAAAGAATGATTCAATTACCCAAAAATCTCACTCAACTAAAATGGACCCTAAAAAATAAGTTTAATTTTTTAGGAGCCCATTTTAGGTATTTAATATCTTTGTACAATATTTTTTTAGAAAGGTCCTAAATTGATTTTCGCAAAGGACACTTTCAATTTTAGGACCGACCGTGCTTATTTGTACTTGTATATTTGAAAATTTTCACGCTAATACCAACTTTTTATAACTAAAGAATACCATAATATTTTAAGGGTCAATTATTAAATAGTCCCTACTATAAATATATATTTTTTAAAAAGGACACATATTTTTAGTTTAACCCATTTAGTCCCTCAAGCACTCAATATCCTCTTATTTTTAGAGGTCCGCGTCAGCGGCACTCACTCTCCAAAATATGTGGCAAAGGACTTTTTGAGGCAAAATAAAAAAGTTTGGACTAAATGGGTATTAAAAAATGTCCGAGGGACTATTTGGTATATATCCCATATTTTAAATAGGGTTTAGCTTTTAATACTTCATATTTGTCCTGTTTCCTTTCAAATCACTTTTTGTAATACTTTAAGATATAATTTAGCATTGAGTGTGAGCAATATGTGACATTTATGTAGGTAAGAGTACATAACAAAGTGTGAATATATATACCCTTTAAACATAATTTTATATATATAACTTTGCATGTGTAGTGCTTAATTTTGTATATTTTATTTTATTCACCGACGGACTCAAATTCGGTTAAAATATAAGAGTTGTGTTAGGTAGGTAACAACAAACGTAAAATTTTGTTACATCCTCCTTATGCACATAAATTATGTGAATTTACATGTAATTCGTCATATCCTTACGAATATCACATGTTAATGCTAAGAGAGTAGAACGAAATAGAAAAATAGAATTAATGTTGCTGAACTCAAATACTTGGAATAAACAGGAAAATATTAAGGTTTAGTCTTATATGAGAAAAATAGTTAACTTCCAAACCCAAGTACTTTGGACTTTTTGTTGTTGGTTCCATTATAAGTTAGTTATGGATGAAATTGTGGCAATTTAAAAACGATACGAAATACGGTATTAAACAACACGAAATTCATTCGAAATTAATACAATATTTTGTGTTCCTGTCGGGTCTTTTTGACTCAAAATCGTGTTGTGTCGTGTTTATGTTAAAATCTTGAGAGGTATTATAGTGTCTTTTCGTGTTTTATTTGGATTGTCTTGTCTATATCTGATTATTTGAGTTTAAAATTAGAAAAATCATGTTGATTGCATTGTGTGGTGTTTTATACAATCCTGTTTGTATCAAATAAAAAAAATATAAAATCATAGTCATGTTCAAAATAATCTTTTCATGTGGTGCCATATACTGTTGTAACCCTACCCAAAAAATATGAATTGCCATAACGGATTATGTCGGACCACATTGGGATTGATGACAATATAAAACAGGAAAAAAAAATATGACGACTTTTTGGGTCGGAGGCCACCAAAACTTTTAAAATGGGACCACATCCAAAGAAACGTGGTGTGTTGTTTGTTAAACATAGAGATTCTAGGCGAACCGCCTACTAGCCCGCCTAGGAATCACATTTCGTCTTTTACTTTTTTTTTTTTCAGTTTTTTATTCTTTTATTGATATAAAAAGTGTTTTTTTATATTAAAAAAACAGTTTTCGTATTAATATAAAAAAGTTTTTTTATTCAAATTAAATATCATTTAATGAAAATTAAAAAGAAATCATAAATAAAAAAACTATGTTTATTAATAAAAAATCTATAAAATATTTTTTTTTATTATTGAAAAATATTGCGATTAATTAGTGCCGCTGACGCAAACTCACATTTCAGATCAACATCATTTGTTGAATGTGGGTCAACGTCAATGACACTAATTAATCGCGACATTTTTTCAATAAAAAATATCGCGATTAATTAGTGTCAGTGACGCGAACCCACATTCCCGGACTTACATCATTTGTTGTGTGGGTCCGCGCCAACGGCACTAATTAATCGAGATAACTTTTCAATAAAATATCGCAATTAATTAGTGCTGTTGGCGCGGACCCACATTCAACAAATGATGTGGGTCAGCGCCAGCGGCACTAATTAATCGCGATATTTTTTATTGAAAAAATATCCCAATTAATTAGTGCCGCTGGCGCGGACCCACATTCAATAAATGATGTGGGTCCGGTAATGTGGGTCAGCGCCAGCGGCACTAGTTAATCGTGATATTTTTTATGGAAAAAGTATCGCGATTAATTAGTGCCGTTGGCGCGGCCCACATTCAACAAATGATATGTGTCTTGGAATATAGGGTTCGCGCCAACGGCACTAATTAATCGTGATATTTTTTATTGAAAAAATATCACTATTAATTAGTGCCGATGGAGCGGACCCACATTCAACAAATGATGTGGGCCCTGAAATGCGTGTTCGCGCGCTGTAATCAATCGCGATATCACCATGTCAATAAACATAGTTTATTTTTATTTATGAAAAAAAAAATTAATAAAAAACTGTTAAGTTTTAATTAAAAAAAAACTGTTTTTTTTATTTAATAGAAAAAACTATTTCTTTTTAATTAAAAAAAAACTTTTGTTTTTATAATAATAGAAAAACTGTTTTTTTTTATAGAAAAACTGTTTCTATATAAAAACAAAAGTATAAGAAACTTATAATAATAATAATAATAAAAAGGATGCGGTATGAAGGCGGTTCATTTATAATTAGTCTAAACATAAATGTATAGTTACAAATGCCATAATACTTTTTTAGCGCCAAAGGCCGGCACATCCTCATTCTAACTTATACGATTAATTCATATTATTATGTAGATAAATAATTTTTTTCTTATTACAAATAAATTTTGGGAAAATTTATAGCTTACAGAACAATAAGTTTTAAGTATAATATCACCACGCATATGTTCGGCATCAATTTGACAAATTTTTTCACGCAAATATGTATCTTAAGACCGTGAATCTACTAATCAAAATATACCTTGATATATTACCGGCAAATATCTAACAGATATATGACATGGATATTATTAGTAGTGTCACAAAATATAAAAAAATGTATCATAATATGTTCTGACTTTAAAATAATATTTTTTTCCTTTCCGGTGGCAATATTTTGTTTTCAATTATGTGTCTTACATATGAGAATAATTTTACTGTAATATAGTATAATATATCATGATAAGTCTCGTAAGAATCACAAAATAGTCACCATTAGCGGAGTGATTTTTTGATTATTTGCATGCACACCACAGTTCACAATTTTTTGCATATAAAGCAATGTAATTTCATAATATATTATTAAAACAACTTTCACTTGAAATTTCCGCCGAGCTTCTTTACTCACATGTGAGCTTCATCGCTCCCATGCAAAAATAACATTTCATAGAAAAGTAGCAAATTTGACATCGCTATGCTCTCAAATTTACTATTTTTGGTGTGGCAAATATGAAAGATACGCGACACTCCAAATGTTACAACGATGGTTGTGCTGTGATAGTTTCATCGAATTGTTTTAAAAATGGAACTATATAGGCAATTAAAATCAAGAACATCTAATTTATTTATCATAAATATAACTAAGTTTAAGTTTAATCAGAGAATTTACATTAATTTAAATTAATAACATGTTTGATGATATTATCGAATGTATCATTTAAATAAGGGTCAATTATTAAATAGTCCCTACTATAAATATATATTTTTTAAAAAGGACACATATTTTTAGTTTAACCCATTTAGTCCCTCAAACACTCAATATCCTCTTATTTTTAGAGGTCCGCGCCAGCGGCACTCCCTCTCCAAAATATGTGGCAAAGGACTTTTTGAGGCAAAATAAAAAAGTTTGGACTAAATGGGTATTAAAAAATGTCCGAGAGACTATTTGGTATATGTCCCTTTAAATAATAGTATGTTATAAAATTAGAACATAAATACAAATAATTTTTTTGGGGGGTTAACACTCATCCAACTACACACCAACCATAGACGACACGTAACACTCATCGATGACCGTGGATGATAAACTGGATTCAGAGTGGGTGGACGCACATAAAGGTTGGTGCAACTGCTGCTCAATTCCCTTTCAACTTTCCCAACAATGGAGCATAATTTGCTCATGACCCGGCCAGTAGTGCCAAATTATGCTATGAACCCATGGTCAGGTTTTTTTGGTATAGGGTCACGCTATTTAATTTATAGGAATTTTTTTCCAACGTGTCCAACTTCTTTTGATTTTTGCAATAGGATCTTTTGAAGTATCCACCTAGGGGTATTAATTATTTCCGAACTTCCGATTTTTTCGATTTTCGATCCGTAATTTCTCGATTTTGGCATCATTTTTAAATTTCTGATTTCTGAATTTTCCGATTTCCGAATCTTCCGAAATAAATTGGAATGGAATTGGAAATCATATTTAATTTTTCGAATTTCCAAATTTCCGATCCGAAAATTCCGATAACATGCCGATCCGAATTTTCCAAAATATATTCCGTAATCATAATATTAATATTAATTTTAATAATTTTTTAACTATCATATTTACATTAAAAATTTATTTATTAATAGTGTAATCTCAACTCTTCATTTAAAATAATCCCAACCCTCAATCTTTACCATATATATACTACACACTAACACAAACAACACTCTTAACTTAAAAACACAATCAGCCGCACCATTTTTTATCACCTCTTTCTAAACCTAAAATCTCTTCTCTCACACATCAACCACAACCGTCGCAGCACCTCATCTCTCTCTAACCCTCGCACCGCCGCACCTAAACGGTGGTCTTAATGGCGGAGCGGTTCAACAAACCGGGTATAGCGTCTACAAATCCACCACGAGATCGCAAGGTGGGAGACCCATCAGTCACCAAAACAACCAGGGACTGACCATCTTCAACATCCAGAGGGGTAACCAAACAGGGAGTTGCCGGAGAAGGCATCTCAGGCGCAGTGAAAATTTATAGGGGTGGCGAGCGGTGGCGGGTATCATTTTGGGGTTTCTAGAGAGAAGTAGGAGCATATATTGGGCCTTTTTCGGGTAAGATCTCTTTGTTTATATATATATATATATAAAAGATCTTTGTTTGTATATCTGTTAATTAAATCTGCTTGTATAACCATTGTTTGTTACAGATTTACAAGTTTATTTAGATTTATAACAATGGTTACCTCTGTTTGTTAATTTCTAGATTTTTTGACACCCTTTGTTTGTTAATTTTTTGACACCGTTTGTTTGTTATTTTTCGAAATAGATAAAACTGATATTTCCGAAATAGATAAAATTGATATTTTCGATTTTTCCTAATTTTTTTCGAATAAAAAAATATCCAAAAATTCCGAATATTCCGAAGTCGCCGACATGGAAAAGAAATTGATTTTCCAAAATTTATTTTTCCGATTTTGGAAAGGATTTTAAAATTCTGAAAATTTTGGAAAATTTTTCGAACACCCCTATTCCGATCCGATCCGGCCGAAACACACCCCTATATCCACCTATGTAGAGGAGATATGCGCCCTCATCCTTAAAGAATTTTTTCTTCTGGTGGCTCATCACACCCTTTTTACTTGACTTTTCTATGTTTGAGTTTCAAGAATTTTTTAAAGTTTTTGGGTTTAAGAGTAAGGTTCCCTTGGCACGAGAGCGACTGAGAGCATGAACTTATGAAAAAAATATACATATAAGTGGATTGAATTTGAGATTCAGATGAGTGGTGAAAGATGTTCAATTTGGAGGGGTATATATATACAGTTTTTGAAACTAACCATTAAAGAACCGTTGGGATTTGCTTGTTAGATATATGGCTGTAACAATTCGTGATTTTTAAACCGATTTTAATTAAATCAACTCGAATTTCGAAAAAAATAAAATTTTGGGATTTAATTATTTTGGTATGTAAAAATGTTGATTTTTATATATAAAAAGAAGGTTTTAAGTGGAATTTAAATTGGGATAAAAATTTGAAAATTATAACTTTTTGTATAAAATTCGGGGGAGGATCCGACCTAAGGAGAAAAAAAAATATTCGATCGTCCGATCGAGCTGAATTTTTTTGTGCAGCTTCCTCTCGCCTTCATCTACTATGCCTGTAAATTTCAGCCAATTCCAATGGACTCATCTTCAGGAATATTTTTTTTAGTGTTTGTATCTGATTAAGATTTTAATTCTTTTTGGTATATAACATTAAGTGACAGAGTTAGAACTTTTAAAACACATTTTAGCTTTCTAAAAAATCAGTAGCCTCCTTTATTTTCATCTTCTTCTTTCTATAAAACCCTAGCGCCATTTAAACTAAGATTTTAGTACAAGATTTGAAGATTTATTTGGTGTTTTCTCGAGTTTGGGCTAGAACGAGTTTTAATTGTTTTCGCGAGAGGAACGCAGTACTGTGATCAGAATTTTGAGGCATAATCTTATGAGTTTCTTGTGATGATTTTAAGGTACGGATTTTACGCAATATGCTACTTGAATCTCTCGAGAGTAGTCATTTTGTTCCTCATTTATTTGTACTCATATTGTTGATATCACGATGTTTATTGGAATCTAAAATAATGATTCGGTTTGAGATATTGTATATGTTGATGGGCATGGTGTCATAAAAATTTTATATGACACCAATAGTCAAAAAGTCCAATGGTCAGGATGAGGCTTTACGAAGCTTAGGTGAGGTGAGGTGAGACCCGATGACCTATTGATGTGTTATTAAAAAATTAAATTGGTATATGATCGGATGTCGCATTGAACTTAAATTCATATTTGTATTGTTGCATTTATTCACCGTTATTTTTTTGAAAATCTATTCTTATCACATAGTGTACTTTCCCGTATTTTTCTTTTAGTGGCAGATTAGCGTGGATTTGGACGCTGTGAATTTTTGGAGGATTTTAAAGCACGACGTTTGGAGGATTTTATTTTTGTATAGCTTGGCAGTGTATTTTATTTGAAGAGCTTAGTATCATTTTCGAGTAAAATTTAATTATAATTATTTTGGAAGTGTAATTTTTGGATTCATTATTTTGTGCAATATAAATGCTCTATACTAATTGTTGAGGATTTAGTTTAATTTTAATCGTAGTAGTACCCCGTGTTTTACGCGGGGTGTTACAGATGCTATCAGAATTTAGGTATACTACAACCCTTGGGTCTTTGGATTTGGGTCTCGCATGCGGATTAGATGTGTTTCGTTGGAGATAGGGAGTTTTTGTTGAAGTGGTGGTAGGCATTAATGTTAGGATTATTAATCTTGATGTGAGAATGTTTAGAATTGATTTAAGGACTGTAATACCCCGTGACTTTGGGACTGAGAAATTAAATTTTTGAGAGAAATAAAATTTATTTAAATTGAGAAATTTTAAAATTTGAAAATTGAGGTCCAAAAATTGAGGACGTTATAAAGTATTCCAGATGACGATTTTGAGGGCGCCATTGATTCCGGATGGTACGAGATAGTCAAAATGACTGTGCTTGGGATTTATTTCGGTTCCGGAATATTTTTTTAAGTAAGTTTGACTCGAATTGGAGTAAACGAGTCATTTAAAGTGTGTATTATCATTTAAAACTGGGACTTGTGTTTTACAGGTTTAAGAGGCTTACGAATTCATCCAATCTCATTTAAGAGAAAGAGAAAAAGAGAAAGAAAGAGAGAAAGAAGAAGCAAGGAAAAGAGAGAGAGAGGAGAAAACTTGGAGATTCCTTCCAATACGTGATCTCGAGGATGATTCAACCCCTACAACTTTGAGGCAAGTGTTTAATCTTGCTAAATAATTCATTTGTGTAGTTTATTTCATAATTTGTGGGAAAAAAGAATTGGATTTTGGGTATTAATATCAAAACCTAGATGTTGGGTACTAAAACATGAATTTGATGTTTATACATGGGATTGATGACATATAAATTGATGGGATGAGATGTAGGACGAGTTGAAATGTTAAGAATATGAGTGAGTTAAATATTGGGGGTTAGATGATGATATTTGGGTGTTTGGGGAGTTAGGGTTCGTTTAAAAATGGAAAAAGGGACAAGATATCTAGTATGGCCGGTCGACCGTGCCCTAAGGGAAAAGCCTACTGCATTCTTCGTAGGGCAAAATTTTAAAATCGCGATCGACCGGTCCTCTGTTTTTAGCCCAAGAATGGGATTTTCATTTACCCCTTTTTCTTTTGGATTTTATTCTTAGGGGCCTTCCTAATGGACTTGATATGGAGGGTTATGATATAATATCAAGGGATTTGTGCCTTAGGATGAATATGGGCTTTCGGACCTATGTTAGAAATGGATTATGAGGGTAGGACGCCTCTTTTAGTAAGGAAATGATTGTGGGACTGAATGATAGGCGAGTTATATTAATATGATGGTGGTGAGCTATTATGAAATGGTTATAAATTGTGGAGATAGTCCCTTTTTGTTTATGTGCATTTGAAGTTAAGAGGTATTACGGTATATGCTTTAGATTATTACCGAATAGAATAGTTATGTGTGTAATTCTAGCCGAGTTGGTTATTTCATATTATGCGTTAATGTTAAGGGTTCATAGGGACAATTGAACCGTAGTCGGAATTGAGAGCGATTGGATCATACTATCAACTAGAATAGAGTGTGTTATAAATCTAGTCGGGATAGTTATTATATATCGGTGTGTGTTTAACAATGGGGATTCCAATAATGGATGGGATCATGGAATGAATTTAGGGTTAATATTTTTGCCATAGAGTATAGTGTTTTTATTTATGATTTTAAGGCACGAGAAAAGACTCTTAGGGATAAGTTTTCTCATATTAAGGGGGAAATGGGGTGAGATAACTTTCTAGGAATGATTAAAAATATGAAAGAGGAGTCCCTAAAATTGTAAGAGTCAAATTCTCTGCTTGAGTCTAAAATTTTGAAGTTAAAAGATGTTTTAAAGGATCTCAGTAATGTTAATAGTAATGGCTCTGACTCACATGTCTCTAATGCTTCGAGTGTTAAAGTGAAGACCATATTTTATTTTGAAAGGTCAACCAAATTCAAGGATGTTAGAAAAGGTCAGCCCATATGTAACATTCCTTGAGTTTTCACATGTTCTCATTGTGGTAGGAAATGTCACCTGAATTCGTTTTTTTATGATCTTGGAAGAGGTCCTAGGAAGTTGAAGTCTAGTGTTCCCTTGGTTTCCAAAATTCAATGCGTTAAGTATACAACGATTTGGATTTGGAATCCATTTTGGAGGAGCTAGATGTTAGACTTTTTTATTCTCACATGCTTGCAAATAATTCTTATCTTACTATATCTTATAGATAATTTCTTGCATGATTATGTTTGTCATACTCTAGTTTCTCTTCATGATATATGTTTGCTAGTGTTATGACACGTGTATCTTTTGTATTATATTTTTCTTTGATGGAATCATATTTGAAAAATATAAAAAGATTTTGTTTTGAGATTTTTTTGAAAAATACAAAAATATTTTTAATTTTTGTGCATTTGAGTTTTACACATTAGAGTGGCATATTGGTGTGATTGAATCCAACTCACTACGCAATTTTCATGTGGTTAGGATATTTGGTTATGACTTTAGATACTTAGATTGATATTAACCATATTTATAGAGTTGTTTCGAACTTGATTTACTTTACGAATTCGACTTTGTATATGCCTCCGCACACACATGCATGAGCATATTGGATTTTGACATCACTTTGTACATTTGAGCTTGGTGACATATTCTCCCGTCAATTTATCATCCACAAATTTATGTGACTATGGGGGATTTGTGCATGTAAGAACCGTTGTCCATGGGAGTTTATTTATTATTGAAAAAATATGAGTGAACATGGGAAAGGGATGCGAGAGACAGGTCGACTCGTCGTGAAAGCCATCGTTTGAAAAGAGCCCAAGAAAAACTTAAGACAATAAAAAGAGAAAAATATGCCAAAAGGGGGCCAAAATAGTTTAGTTTGTTTGATCTTACAGAAGAAATAACTTCAAAAGAAAAGAAATATAAAATAATATAAAGTATGATATTTTTTTATCTTTTGAGGGAGTTTAGTTGAAGATCAACGGGTTTGTACAATAAATCCTAGTAATGCTTATTTTATCATAATGCTATTGATTTGTATAATTATTAATATTCTAGGCTTGTGTGCATTGTGCTTGTTTTGTTCATTAAGTTCGACTTTATTTGTCATTTGAGGCTAAAGCTTAGTTTGATAAAGTTTTGCTGTCAATTAGAACTTCTTTAACATATTTGAGTGTTTGGGTTATAATTCATTTGTATCTAGTTTACGCCTACTCATTCCATCCCACATGTTTGGACACATTGATGCTATACTAGTGTGTAAAACTTATGCATTTCGTGTCATGTTTTGTGGTCATTTATACCTATATATCTGTACCGGATTTTGTTTGATATATTTTGCATATATTATATATGGTATTGTGTGTTGTAGTTGTAGTTGTGAAATTTATTTTTTGAAAAATTGAAATTTTTTAAAAATAGTTGGTTGTGTTTACCTTTGAGATGATCATTACACATCCTTGATTTATATATTTTTGTGATGATATCTTCTACGTGATGCTTAGTATTTCATGCCTATATTTCTACTTCATTGTCTATTTCGAATAAAAACAGAGGAGAGTAAATTAAAATATGATGAGTTTGATTTATGGAGGATAATTTATTTATAAGTTTTATGCATTTCAAACTCGATACATCATGAGGTATATATTTTTGTCTCATGTGTGTAGGTACTTAAAGTGGACATTAAAGACACGGATAAAGAAAAAGTTTTCCAAAAGGGAAGAATAAGAAGGTCGAAAACAAAGAGACTTATGCCATTCTTGTCTAGGGTTAAGAAGGGTGTTAGAATTTTTGTCATAAGAGATTTTTTATTTTAATTTGGTGTTCGGTTATATTTGTTTATTTAATACCAGAATAGCCAAAGTGAGAGATTTGTAAGAACAATTTTCCAACATTATTCATAGCATAGTTTTAGACTAGTTTGACGTATCCTATTACAAATCGTCATGCACCGTTAAGATAAACCAAACTCAAGCATCTCCAAGTTTGAAGACTTTTCAACCTCCTGATAAAGTGTAAAGAAATTTAGAGTTTAAATTAATTTACAAAATTTATGTTTGGGATGTTTATTTTTTTTTTATTAAAAATGAACAGGAGTTTTTTATTTCGAAAAGAAAAAAATATTTTATTTTTTTTAACTCTCATTCAAACGAGATTGACATCTTGTTCAAATGAGATGACATGTCATTTGAAGGTCGTTCAATGTGGTTTTAAAATAAGATTGTTTTAATTTTCTTGATGTCATTAGAAACGAGACGCATCTTATTCAAACGAGATGAATATCTCCTTCTGATATCGTTCAAATAATGCCACCGCCTCGAGATTTGTCAATGTCCTATAAATATCTATTTCGTGTTCAGATTATTATTTTCTAAAACTTTGCCTTTTTTGAATGCTTTGTTTGATTTTTGTTTTGAATCACATAGTTGCATGTTTTAGGGTCAAAGGATTAAAATTTGGTGTGAATTGTCATTTGAATTTAATAAGTTAACACCATTAGATAATTGCGCACTCTCAAATTGGAATCTTTATTGAGCACTTTATTTCCAGCATTCTCATAGTTATATTGGTGCCTTCCACCCTTTCAAGTGGTGTCAGAGTATTCTTACTGCTTTCTCACATGTTAGTGAGGTAAAGATAAGACAACAAAGGATTTTTGGAATATAAATAGGTTAAAAGGTAAAATTGACATTTAGCGTTGTCCTGACTCTTGGAAACTATTCAAAGAGTTTGACTAACACTTTCCTTTCCAAATGGTACTCAACATTAAATAACAAAAACTTTTTCCCTAACAAAAAATAAAAACTAATGTCCCCTAAAATGAAAATGACCCTAAAAGTTATTAATGTTATAAATCACACAATTTTCATAAATGCACCATTTTTGTATACATTATTTCACATCTCTTATAGAATTTTCATCTCATATCACATAGTTAGTGGTTGTTCCTTTATGTATACAGTACTCAAATTATGAAGTTTCTAATCCATAAAAGGTCAATGGTTTAATGTGCAACGTAAAACAACATTACATATAAGGATAAATTTTTAATGTGTGTTTCTTTATTGTGTAAATTTATAATATTGTCTTTTTTATGCTTGGATAAACTTGTTTAAGTCATGGGTTAGGATTTGTGTTCAGTTTTTTCTTCAATCCTATGATGCATATTAGACCGCAACGACCAAGTTAAAGCGATGTGAAATCCAAGTCGTGTTTTGTGCCAAGTTTCGTCCTCGCTTATGGGATTTCTACAATGGTATAAATTGTGTATTATGTTTGATCCTTGGATTTAGTTTGGGTGTTGGTGATTTTTAAAAGTTTTATTGAGGCCATTTTCGAAAAGGATTTTCTAAAGAAAAATATTTTGGTTTTTAAATTCGTTTGAATAAGTTTTCACTGTTGTTGAAACGAGTTTTACAATTTTGTTCGAACGTGTTTGTGATCTCATTCAAACGAGGAGGTAGTTTTCATTCAAACGAGCTTTGAATGAGCATCGAGTGAAATTTTTCTGTTTGACAAATTGTTCTTGCGCAAAGGTCATTTGATCCTCATTCTAACGAGTCTGGCATTGTCATTTAAATGACCTTGTTTGGTTCAAACAAAATGACTTAACTTGTTCGAATGACCTAACTATTTTCCTCAAAATTTCTGCCATCGTATTTCTGCAAAAATCTATAAATACAAATCTTAGCACAACTATTTTAGAAGAGAGGATTTGCAAAAACTTTTTTCTAGACAAAACCCTAGTTTACATTCTTAGTTTTCAAGTTTTAACTTAATATGCTTAATTGAAATCTCATGTGTCTTGCACCAAGAATGTTTAGTCTTCGTCTTATTGAGTATGTTTCGAGCGGTGGTATCTGTGTTTGCATTCAATGACAAATAGACTAGTCAAGAGGAAAGTAAGATCGATGGATACCGAGATGTGGGAGGCATTTGAATTGTGATTGTCATTCAAAGGCGTCCAGTGGTGGCTGCGAAGAAGGTAACAAGGAGCAAAGAAGCGCATCAAGGCTTGAAGGCATCAATCCTATGAGTAAGTTTAATTTGTCCTTGTATGAGATCTATATCATAATGGATTCGTGTGGCAAGGCCGTCCAAGGTTTTTTCCATCGTGGGTGTTCCTTGTACATGGTCGCGTTGTGCAAATGTTTATTTTATTCTTGCTATATTACCTAGATGAATGTTTAATGCAATATAAAATTGAACTAATTGTTTATACAACTTTGGTTTAATTGGTGCAAAAATAAAATTGATTTAGTTTCTCACTCGAATTAATATAATTGGTAATTAAAATTTTGTATAATCCTATCACTAGCAGTGTTTCTCAAATTGGTATCAAAGTGGGTTACACTAGTTTATTATGTTTTATCTCTATTTTAATGCGTTTAGGACTGCTTGTTTATTAGGTTGTTTCTTTTAATTGATCCTCAAATTGATAACTCTAGATATGTTTTGAGCGATGGGGATGGTTTTGACATTCGAGAGGAGTATAATGAATTTTATAGTCGTGCTAAAAGGTTAAATCATTTGAGTTTTGGAATTTGCAAAAAGAGTAAAAATCCCTAAAAAGGAAAATTTGTTCTTAAAAGATGAAATTGATTTTTTGCGAAATATTCAAAGTCAAAGAGATATTATTTATGAAAAGATCAAGGACATGAAACGTGATTTCCATAATTGAGAAGTCTCTAAGAAAGAAGGTGAGTCTATAGTCCATATTTTAGAGAGCGAGTTAAAGGAGTCTAAGAACATAGAGGCTAGTGTGAAAGAATATGACATAGAAGATAATGATAATTTGATGGAGGGTTTAAGGTCACTTGGGAAGACTGTTACAGATAAGTTCTCTTACATTGAGTCAAAGAGAGAGAGAGATAACCTTCTAGTAATGGTTAAAGATATGAAGAAGGATATCTTAAAGTTTGATGAGTCTAGGATTATGGAGTTAGAAGAAAATTTAAGGGGCTCAATTCGTGTCAAATTTGATTTGGAATCTAGGTTCGAGAAGTTGGATATGATATTAGGTTCCATCCAAATAAAAAGTGACAAAGTTGTAATTGACTTCGATGATCACAATGCTTCCACTCCCAAGGCCAAGACCAAAGTTTAAGAGAGTCGATCATACCCAAGGACGTTAAAAAAGATCAACCTAGAGGTAGTATTCCTCATCATATCTACACATTCACACATTGTGGTAGGATAGAGCACCTCAGGCATTTTTGTTATGATTTTAGAATTTTTCCTAGTAAGTCTAAATCTAGTGTTAACATGGTTCCCAAAATTTGAGGCGTTAAATATTCGTCTATTTATGTTAGGAAATCTGATTTGGAGGCATCGAATGTTAGATTTATTGATTCTCACACGCTTTCACATAATTCATTACATGATATATCTTATGAGTGATTTCATTTGTGGTTGCTCTCTAAAGAGTGTTTGATTCAAGTGAAAATCTTTCGCAACAAGTAGTAATCGGGCAAGACCGGGATCGTATTCCTCAAGGATTGAACGCTCCAAGTAGAACAAGATTAGGATAAAGGATATTCTCTAAACGTCAAAAAGTTAAAGTGTAAAAGATGATTTGATTGTTTGAATATGTGATTGTGATTAACCGCTAAACTAACATGCGTAAAATTGACAAAGAACAAGTCAAGAAAAAAGATATATCAAAACGAACTAAGTTAAACTTAAGTTCAAGATATTAAAGGGATTGAGTATCATTCTACCTCCTTGGATTCACTAATAAAGATGATAGGGCTTATTTCAAATTATTTCTAATCGAGCATAACTAATTAGATCCGAACATCAACCATGACTAAACTCATCAATGGAGGATTAGGGGTTAATTAGTTATTGCTAAAGGGGTTGGGGTTATAGTAAAGATTCAAATACTATCCCTTGCATGACAAGGGAATTAAAGAGACTATGATACTCCAATACCAACACATGAAGTTCCATTAGAACAATTTTAAACCAAACCCTAAATATTAAGTTCAAGCATATGAGGTGGGATTATGATCCCCAACCTTAAGTTTAGCTACTCATACTAGAAACTAGGTTACACACGCAAAGGAACCACATATTTAAGCAAGGCATCAAGAGTAAACATTAAACAATATAAGCTATGCTAAAAAATGCAATTTAAATCTAAGGAACATAAGTAGATATGGATTAAATGATCAAAGCTTTCAATAAAAACAACTAACTTGTGAGAATTCAATGCTTTAAAAGTAGTAAGAGAAATAAAATACACTTGACATAGGAAAGAGAGGGGAGTGTTTCTATATATCCAATTTCTAACAAAAATTAATCTCTTTGAAATGAGGTAAAAATAAAAATAAGATCCCCAAAAATCTATCCAAAATGGCAAACTAGTAATAAGGAGAAAGCAGAGACAGCAGAACCAAGATCGAATCGATTCGGCTGAGAGAGAATAGATTCAGATATGGGAAGATGGTGCACTATCATCAACTGAATCAATTCGACAAGGGAAGAATTGATTTGGACGTGCTCTCAAAATGAAGATGGTTTGTTTTGTCTTCTAATGGGACATTCTCCACAGAAAAGCCTGTTACTTCTTCGTTCGAGCTCAGATTCATGTGTCGTCGGAGGCCACACAAAGATGAATCGAAGGGATTCAAATTCCATGAAGAGATCGGGACTAAAACTTGAATGCTAAAGTTACTAAAATTCCCCCGACCTTGTGACTGTGACACCCCGTCTAATTAAATACCGGGTAGCTACTCCTTTATTCAAATTAATACAAAATGTCAAGTTGGTTCAGTTCCTAGCATCATTGTCGAAAACATTTTTTAAACAATTACTAGCCACTTAATATTTAAAAAGTGAGATGACAATTTTAATTAAATTAGATTAACATGCAACCAATTTAAATTATGAAGTAATGATACCACAGTCACATCACAACCACAATATAGCAATAATGAAAGTAAAAATGAATTTGGAGGAACACTCCTCTGAATAATCCGAATGCTGAATAAAACCCAATACAAAGTCTAAATCACTAATTAATTAAATCCAAAACTGAATTAAAACTGAGTAATTAAGTTATCTCTAAAAGAAAGGGGCGACATGCCCTACAGATGAATAAATTGGAAATGGAGTCAATGTAGAAAGTGGAGGTGTCTACTATCAAGATCCTGTAACTTCCACAGCAACTACAGCACGTCACTCGAATGGAACTCCTAGGCTTGGCATCCCTGTGGCTGGGCACCTAAAAGGTTTTTACAAGAAAATAGATTTGAAAGAAAACGGGTCAGAGCCCGATGTGAAAACAGTTTAAAATATAGCAAGTGTTTCATAACATTAAACAATGAATATAAAATACATGTTAGTTACGTGCACTCACATGAGTTCCTCACCTCTCAACTATTTGTGCACTTCTAACGTATCCGTAACCCGTCCTAGTTATGTCACTACCTAACTAGTCCAATTCACAACCTGACTTTACTATACAATTTAAGGTTCAATACAGACATCTGAATATAAACTGAGAGTGTTACTTTTTATTTCTTTTCTCAGATTTACTTATAATAATTACTATAAATTTCCCATTTTTAACTCTACTAAAAATGTCACAAGTATTCACATTCATACTTTAATAAAAAATCATTTCAATTACCAGTATATTGATCTCATCATAAATATACAATAAGGGCAGCCCTAAGCTAAGCTGCGGTGCACACATACTCTGCTATCGAATCCTGGTACATCACGTACATAAGGACCACGTATTCCGAATCTCTCAGGAACCGTTTCAATAAGCAACAATCACACATAATGGAGGCGAACATAGATCACATACCCATGCGTCACGCACATACCTACTCTCCCATGGTCAGCTGACTTATTAACTCACAGATAAGTCATTCAAAGCCCTATATCCTTGAGGTACCAATCTAAATCCCCCCGTAGGCACACAAAGATTATATGACCCTGTTCGAAAGCCGCCCTCCCATGATAGCAAGTATGGTAGGTATGTTATACACATATAAGTCCATATACTAAGCATTCACACATCTTAGATATCTTATACTATTAAAAGAGGTATATTTTACATCCCTATACCGTCATTCAAGTTTGTAAATTTATAAGTAGCTGGATAATATACAATATAGACCGCCGACACACCTCGCGTCGTAGTTTCAAGCACTTAAAACCTAACTCATAAAGGTTACCAAGTCTTTTATATAATTCTCCAAAATTTAATCCTAAATTATACTCCGGTCTCTCAAACCTACCTACTGGTCTTCCTCAGGCTTAAGAGTATTCACAAAGCTCCCGACATTAATTCTCCAGGGTAAAAATTATTAATATTCAACCAAGGGAAGAATAACACTCGTATAGATAGGCCTACGCGAAGTTCGAACCAAAAATTGGTAGAAAAGACCATTCTGAAATCTCGCTAGAAGGCTCAGAAATCTCGTTCGAACGAGGTCGTTCGAACGAGTGTCGTTCGAACGAATGTCTTCAAACGAACCATGAACTCGTTAGAAGGGCTATTGTAATCTCGTTAGAAGTCTCGTTCGAACGAGGTCGTTCGAACGACCTGGGTTGGTCTTCTAACGAAATTTCCGAAGTGCCCAGATTTCACCCATTTGATTTTTCTCAACTTTTCTTTTCTCTAAAATCATTCTAATTCATACCAATTAGATTTTAAGGTTTCTAAACTACTCTAAGACACCCTATATCACTTCTCAACATAGTTTTTGGGGTCAATCCTTCTAATCCACATGCAATATCAACAAATCCCCAAATGTTTCCCCAAACCCTATGAACATGAACTCAGAATTTAAATGAACATAAAAACTCCTTATTAATCCGTTTTTGAATCCTCAAAAGTTATATTTTGGGTACTGAATTCGTCCATAACAAATCTACATGCAAACCCTAACCAAAATTATGAATTCTTCATCAATTCCATTGAGTTTTAATCAAACCTTTCAAGACAATTAAAAATTCTACACTAAACATGGGGGAAATATTCGTTGAAATTAATGAAACCAAATCACTTGCCTTAAGTTTGATCTTCTGATTCGTTGTTGGTGATTAGGTTGATTCCCTCTTCTTTCCGGTCACAATCCCTTCCAAAATGGTGGTGGTGGGTTGTGGTTTTGGTTTGGAACCTCTTGTAACTTCTCTCTAACTTCTCTCAAACTCCAGTAACCCACTCTCTTATTTTTAGCTGTTAATGGCCCTAATGGACTTAATAATTATTAATAAATAACTACTAAATTAGTGGGTCTTAACTCCTCAATTTTTAAAATTACTAAAATACCCTTCTGGGTTGCCGGTTTGGCATAAAAATGCCCCGAGACCCAAACTAAACCCCCGGCTAGTGTTTTCTGACTATTTCGACCCTTCCGGACACGTTGGCGCACTCAAAATAACCATACGGTGGATAAAATTATAATTTACTTTTTAAATCTCATTAAATTGATTTCTGACGTGACTGACACACGCGTCCCAACTAAATTTTCTAAATTGTCGTATTTCTGACTCGCGACAATTTTTAATATTTTCAATACTCATATATTACCATATATACTTAGTAATATTTAATTTTATCATCATAATCAAATACAAAC
This sequence comes from Sambucus nigra, assembly GCA_949130495.1. Lineage (NCBI taxonomy): Eukaryota > Viridiplantae > Streptophyta > Magnoliopsida > Dipsacales > Adoxaceae > Sambucus > Sambucus nigra. Next base: position 416,106,590 of record OX422217.1, read on the forward strand.
TCACGTCTTGCTAGTATTTACATCCGGATTAATTTCTAATTAATTCTCATTTAATTTAATTAATCCCTTAAATAAAAATCAATAGAATTATGGGGTATTACAGCGACTATCAACGAAACTTTCTCGGGATTCAATCAAACTTCATATCATGCATTCTCGAGACCTACAAAAGCTCAATTAAGGCACACACACACACACAATATATATATATATATATATATATATATATATGATGAAAACTGGGGTTAATTAATAAATGAGAATAATAACCGAGAATAACATGGACTGGAATGCTAAAATGCATGAATTAACGGGGTATTAAATATAATAAACGTGACTTATCACACCCCCTAACTTAGACATTGCTAGTCCCGAGTAATGAACTATGGACAAACAAGAGCCATCAATAAGACCATAATAGGAGGAATATGTACATAAAAGAAAAATACCACTTTCGTGGGTGAACGATCGTATTTAGCATATGCAATAAGCCGTTAAACTCCTGGGTGGCCCTAGAGGATGAGTGTTGTCTCTTGAGGGTTTCCAGGGATGATACCCACAAACATCAAGTCAACTCATACTATGATATGGGAAAAGCTGATGCATAGCTCAACAATTATCAAAGAAGCATAATCCATTAACAAAGTGAACAAAGCTCACACAAAAGACGACAATTATCGACATTAAACGAGTAACTTCGATAAAAATTGAAACCATATAAATGCGAAGTAAGGGGACACATGTGGTAATTTAGATTTGGCAAAACTTTCATAATCCATGTAAACGCTAAAACATGCATAGGTCAAGTTCTCTCCAGTTGTTACACTCAACAAATGAAAATGCTTAGAAATAGGATGTAACACACTCGGGACATGCGAACATAAAGAGTAGTTGTAAAAGGAAACAAGGTCGCGCACATGTCATCAATGAAGAACGATATATAAAAGTGAAAAATATAATCTCGTGATAGGATATTACATATTAACCGAGGTGAAGTACACTCTAAGATATTATCTCAAATGTTCGACCTTTGAATTAACTTCCCCCTAGGATCAAATAGGACTTTTCGGGTATGTAATTAGGGCTAGGCTAGGGTTTAGAAATGAAAGTCTAGTTACAGGAGCAAAGGGGATTTGAGAATAGCATTTGGGATAATGGAACTAGTGGGTAATATAAGAATTGGATTTCAAGTTCCAAAAGTAAGATACTCATGAGAGTAGGACTTTTATTCAGATACACACGGTGAAAAGGGATTCACGCATCATGGAGTCATTTATTCTATTTTTCTTGTTTTCTTTTTCTTTTCTTTTCTTTTCTTTTTATTTCCTTTCTTTGCTTGATTGAAATCCACATAAGTCAAATATTATTTAATCTCGAGAATAATCCTAAATCAAGGTACTAAAGGTATATATAAGGGTAGAAACTCCTATTTGGAGTTGGTAAGGGGATTTGTGAATGAAACGAAAGGTAATAATAAGGCTCACCGGGGTTGACTGGGGAAATGTGTAAGGGGGAGGCAAAGGTCGTATGGGTTAAATATCAAAGAGAGCCTATGATCCTTTCCTAGGGTTTCATGTGATTCTCAGGACATAACACTATTAAAAATCATGCTCAAGTGTTAATTTCATGATGAAGTAAATTAATATGCAATCAATGAAAAGAAAGTGAAATTGTCAACAATATATGTTTTTTGAAGAAAGAGAAAGAGTAATTGTGTACGCTCACAATTGAAGGTTTGTCTTGTATCTCACTTATGCAAGTGTATAGTATGCACTTTATGATCAACGAATTAGAATAGCTTTAAAATGAATCGTAAATAATTATTTGTGTAATGTGCTCATGGGATTCACAGTTTAATTTCATGAAGTTATTCACAATTCAAACAATATTGGGTCTAAATGCTAATAAATCATAAACTTTTAAGCATGCATCATCGCGATTCAAAGGAATAACGCGATCATATATGTAATCATTGGAGACAAGGGAGAAAAAAAAGAATTTGATTTTTTTGGAACAAATAAATAGATAAATGCGAATTAATAATAACATGTTAAAACGTAACATAAATGTAATTCACACCCCCTAACTTGAAATAAACATTGCCCCCAATATTAGTAGAGATAAAAATGGAAAAGAGGGATAGAAAATATTCACCCCGTAAGCAGCAAATCCTATAACCGAGCAACGACGTACTAATTAACATGTTAGTACTAAAAACAACAATATATATAATACAGATATATATATATATATATATATATATAAATGCAAATAAGAAAATGAAACTGAGAATTTTCACTAATAATAATAAGAGTTAGGTACATGTGTTTCGACACCAAAATTAGAAAATAAAAAATAATTGTATCTTCTTAAACACAACCTACACAACTAAATTGAACCAACCAATAATTGACATTGTTTCAAAAACCAGCAAATACAATATAGAGATAGAGCAAAAACAACAACAACAAAGATATAGGGAAGCTCCCTATGGAAAGTTTGGGCAGCGACTCTATGAACCGGGTGCGTTGAGGTCACGCGGGCCATATAGATCGTAAAGGTAAGGAGGCACAGTAGCCTCGTCCCCGTGTAAGTGAGCAAATAAGTCCATTTGGGTCCAGGTCAGCATCGATAAATCCCTCTCATAAGCGCGCTGGAAAGACGCAAAGTTCCTCTTATAAGCGCCCCGAAAGGCAGAAAAGTTTGCCTACAAAGCATCCATCCTTACCCCCAACTCTGTAATGGGGTCCACAGTAAGTGGAGCAGGGGGTGGTGCCTCGGGACTGTCAGGCATAGGAGAATCAAAATAAGAAAATCCCCCAGCAACCACATGGTCAAGCATCCTTCGCCTCTTCCTCTCCCAGTATAACTTACCCAAGGTCTTCATAATTGCATCATCATCAAGCATAGAGAGAAACCTAGGAATTTTATCGATCCCAATCGCCTTGCATCTCGTATCCCTACAAATCCTTAAAACCAGTCGTGCGTAACGAAGAGTTGTTGATACCTTATCACAGAATGACACGTCCAATATTTGTTTCAACATTAATGTAGGAAGGCTTATCACGATATGGGCATCTAAGAGATTATAAAGGAAATGGGCTTGTTTAGACCTCGAGACAGATTTGGTTTGGGTGGGAATGGATTAAGCGATGAGAATTGGCCATATGCTTATTTGGAAACATCTCACCCTCCCAGACATGACTCAACACTAGATGCGTAATAAGAAAATTACTGGGAAACAAAGCAAGAGGATCACGCGATGGATATCCATAAACTTCCAGACTATCTGCCCTCCTAGAATTCTAGATATAATCGGCTTCAAAATTTGAATTTTCCTACCCCGCACAAATGCCTCCTAATTCCACTCTAGTTGAGACGAGAGACGCATAAAATCTCCGCATGTGATCTTCATTCACATTACCCTCCATGGTGAGGTGGGATTCCCAATTGAATTTCTGAAATAACGCCTAACGAAAGAAGGAAAGTCCTCAACTTTCATAGGTCGCTCAATAGCAAATGCCCGCCTCGAAGGAAACTTCTCTCTATACCAGTACCTTTCCTCCCTAAAGAGGAAGGTCTCAAAATCGATACGACCGATCACAACGTTTGTAGTTGGTTTTTGATCCATTTCAAACCTACAAAAATATCAATTCGATGCATACACTGTTAGTGTAGTGCACAAAATCAAATTAAGCGTGAAAAGGGTCGAAAAGGAACTAAGGGGATGCACGTCAAAAGAAAATGGTCGAATACGTGTAGCCGATGTGCACCACACTCAAAAATGGGATAATCAATGTTAATGTTCGATAAATGGTGCGAAAATGGATCAATTAGGCACATAATACCCATTGGGGCATTTTATCGAACAGTTTGTGTGCACTATGTTCAAACAAGGGAAAAAATTCATTTGATTAATTGAAAACCCCCTAAAAAATAACATTGAACAACAAATCAATCAATATAAGTTGTATTTGTTGGGTAACCTCAAAATTCATTAGAGAAAAATGGATTTTTAGTGAATCAAACACATGATATGAACAAAAATATTTTTATCCCCTATTTTGAATACAATGCATACAAATTTCAAATTGAAACTAACATAAAAAAAGACTTGGGATTAATACCTTGAATGAGTTTCCTTTGAGAAATGGGGAGAAAATGAGTAGGGAGAGGTATATGGGAAGAAAGAAATTCGTGGAGTTATAAGGGGGAGGAGGGAGTTGGGGCAAAAAGGTTAAATGAATTAAGAGGAATTTTGAAGAGTTGGCAAACCGAATCGATTCGAAATGGTCCTAATTTTTTACTATTTTTAATCGAATCGATTCGCTAATCGGGGGAGAGTGAATTGGAATGGATCGAATCGATTCGCCAATGACCGAATCTATTCTCTAAAGGATACCTGCTTCACTGCCTTAGGCTGAATCGATTCTGCAAGGACCGAATCGATTTTCAAATCAATTTCCAACTTTCTACTTTAGTTGCTTTGGTTATCTCATGGAATTCATGAATGGGGAAGAATTTTGTTAGTTTTTAAGGACCCACACATGCCGGGGGTTGCACGGCATGAAAATCGAGCTTTCACCGAACCTAATCAACCCGTAAATGGGGTTATTATGAATGATGTCTGGCGATAAATTCGTGGATATAACTAGAACGTAATTTCCTAAACGAAATCCTATTCTTCTAATTTTTTCTACCTCGTTCCAATTTATATTCAACCACTTAACAATTTTACCAAATTTTAGATCTGAAGATATGATGCCTATAAAAAATGAATAACCCCGACCATTTGACCCGTGTTTGGTTTTGGAAACCGGATTGACATTTGAAAGTGGGTGTAGAAATCACATTCTAGGACCCCTTAAGTCTCCCCATAGGTCCCTAACACCTCCCTATCTCACTTTAAACCCCAGGTCGCACTCTGAGTACCAATCTAGAGGCCCCCGGGTGGCCCCGACCCCCATTTGACTCTGATCAACTCTATTGTCAAAGTGAAAGCTTTTTGAATATATGAAGGGCTCTGAATACCCATTGCAACGGTCCGCCCCATGCACGAATCGGTATAACGGTTCAGACGAACGAATCATTTTACTATCGAAAATCGATTCGAACGCCATCGGGCACTCCTGGGCCTCGATTTGACCCCAATTGGAAAAATATCTTTGAATCTTCGAAAGTCACGAAAATCCCTTTCCAACAGTCCACCCCGTGAGCGAAATAACATAACCGTTCGGACGAACGATCAGTTTTCCCCTAAAAATTGATCCGGAGGCCACCGGTCGCTCTCGGGCTAGTTAACTCTTCAACTCGAATGCGACTGAATGAATCTCATAAGGGCACTGAATACTCTTTTCAACAGTCCACCCCATGTGTGATTCTGACCTACGATATGGACAAACGATCCGTTTTACTCCAAGAGGTCCCCGAGCACTTTTGAGACCCGGTTGAACAAGGTCAACCTTCCAAATTGAGCGAAACTCTTTGGAATGTCAAAGTACATCTCCCAACCTTTCCAAAGGTCCGACCCGTGTGCGATTATGACTTACCATACGATCGAACGATCCTTTTCCGTTCGACGATCTCCTGTCCAAAAGACCGATGTGCACTTTTGAGCCACATTTAACCCAAAGACAATTCTCGAACCCAGGAGAGGACCAAAGGAATCTTGAAGGTATCTGAAATACCTTTCTAATGGTATACTTCGTGCCTAATTCGGATCAACGGCTTGTGTTCTACGACTATTTTTCCGGGAAAATCTGCACGGGACTGCCAATTGGCAAGTCAGGATCCCTACCTATCGGCACAGTGTTTGGGGTCACATGCTGATAGGTACCCCCTGGGGTAGACCGATTGGCACCCCCTGACCCTATAAATAGGGTCCATGACCTCACTCCGAAAAAACACAATAGATCCATCTGCATCAGTGATCCCAACAACATTCCATCAAAATCAGAGAAATCCCTCATGTGAAGTTCCATCTAAGCTTACATCCCCATCATTTTCATACCAAATTTGGTAATTATCCTTCTCTCTCATAAACATTCATCAACACTCAAGGGAGTTCATCCAAGATCAAAGATTAACCTTCAAAGAAGGTTCAATTCCTTCCCTCTCTCTTTAAATTCATTTTTCTTGCATAATAAACATTAGATTTATAATCTAGTTCTTACTTTAGTTCATACGCATTAATATCTACACTTTTATTAGTATATTACACATACTTTATTTTCTAAAAAAATTCCAAAAACAAATAAAAGAGGGTTACACCCGTAAATTCCAAACGAAATTATCCATCACACTTTTTCCAAGACCTAAAAAACACATTTTCTACACATACACATATAATAAAATTCCGTTCGAATCTATGGGATAAACCCCACCCCTATGCTACATTCGAACTACGTGGAGTTTTATGCCTTTATAGGCTACGTAGGCGTCTCGGACTAAAATCCGAGACTCGAGCCCAATTTTCCAATTTTCTGAATTTCCTGAATTCCCTAATTTTCTTAAATCTCACGTTTTCATGTGTATATATATATATCATGCTTGTTTGCATTTCATCCAATACATATTATTCATTCCTAATAACGATCAATATCATGATGAACGCCCAAGTTATACTTTCTACATATGTTATTTTGGGAACATTCCTATGGATGATCTCATTCTACCTTGTCCATGACATGAGTTGAACGATTTCGATATCTATTATATAAACACGCACACAAACTTCACGGGGATATAAAGAAAAATAATAACACTAGTCCATAAGAGACCGAACGGGATGGGTGCCTAACACCTTCTCATTCTGTAACTTAGCCCCCGTACCTTCGAACTATTAGTTTCGTATACATCAGCTTGTCCTTGATGTCGCTCTTTCGAAGTGTCAACATGTCCTTTTTACTATTTTTCACAAAATCGGATGGCGACTCTATCTCTTCACATTTACTCCCACACCGACGACGACCGAAGCAACCTTCCCAAGAGGGGTGCGAGACCGCGACGTAGCCTTACAGAGGGGATGTATCTCTCTCTCCCCCCGGCGCCGCTCGAGATGGCCACAGTGGGGGACATGGGTTATTAAAGTGAATACCCGGTAGTTAGGTTCATAATTTTATAACTATATCATCAACCCTATTTTCCTTTGGGCAACTCCCCTTACACGGGATTGACGACTTTAGGTAAATGATAATTTCAGATATGATAGAGTCGTCAGTCGCGGTGGATTCATAACTCCTAAATTCCATCCCTAAATCTTTGTTTTCACCTACGTCATCCTCTCCTAGCATATCAAAGCATGCGTCTAACAAACTCCATTCAATTTCATCCCTCGCAATATGACCATCTTCCACAAATACCTCTCCAACAAAATTCACTTCCTTAATACACTCATCCTCGTCACTCGAGAGGTGCGGCACATTGAAAATATTGACATCTAATGTCATATTTCCAAAGGACAGGTTCATCTCACCATTCCTATAGTTGATTGATGCATTCACGATCGTGAGGAGTGGTCATCCTAAGATGACGAGAGGTTGAGAGTTAGGGATTGAAACGAGATGGGTATCAAGAACGATAAAGTTGATCAGGAACACAAAGGTATCAACTTGGATGAGGATATCTTTTACTATGCCCTGTGGAATTTTGGTGGAGCCATCAGCCAATTGGATTCTAGTTTTGGTTGGGCTAAGATCACCTAGGCCCAATTGAAGATAAACCGAATATGACAAGAGGTTCACACTAGCTCCAAGATAGAGAAAGGGCATGGTTGATGGCAAAGTTTCCAATCACACACGAAATAGTTGGATACGCTGGATCCATAAATTTTGGAATCGTGTTGTGTTGAAAAATGGAGCTCACATGTCGAGTCAAATCTACCTTTTTTGGGGAAACGCGCTTTCTCTTAAAGGTGCACAAATCCTTCAAAAAACTACCATAGGATGGGATTTGCTTAATCACGTCAAGGAGAGGGAGATTGATTTTTACTTGTTTAAATATCTCCATAATTTCTTGATCTTTGTTGATTTTAGCAATGGGAAGGAGTCTTTGAGGGTAGGCTGCGGGAAATGGACATGGGACTAAAACTTGTGGCTCCTTAGTCGGCAACTTGTTACTTCTTTTTTCTGAAGTTACTTCACTCTCTCAGGGGGTTAGTGTGATCTCATCAGATTCTTTTGGGGAATCTGGGATAGGATATTGAATCACCTTCCCACTTCTAAGAGTAGTGATGGAATTGGCTTGTTCCATTTATCGACATTGAGCGAAAGGGGGAGTAGAGACATTGGAATTCACACTATTTTACCCAATGGTCCATTGAGGTTGCAGAGGAAACTAACCCTTTTCTTGAACGCTCAAGGAAGCAGTCAACTTCGAGATTTGATCTTCAAGACGAGCATTGGTGGCTTATTGAGAAGTCATGAAAGCTTGAAGAGCATCTTCAAGACTTCTTTTGTTTGGGTGAATATATGAGGGTATAACTGGAGGAGTAGGTCCATGAGGGGGACCTTTCATTTGTACTTGAAGAGGAGGAAGTTGATTCTATGGGTGTTGGTAATTTTAAGGTGGATAAGGATTTTGATAATTCGGGTGAGGGGGATTTTGGGCTTGTTGAGATTTCCCGTAAGATAAATCGGGGTGATTTTTCCACGAAGGATTATACCCTTCTCCTAGAGGAGTCATAAATTATTTCTTATACGCGGCCATTGTGTTTGCTTAGTCAAGAAGCATCACTTTGTACGCCGGGATTATAGGACAATCCTTGGTTGGGTGATCTTCCATGTCGCATTTGGCACACGACTCTTCTATGTGTGAAGGAGAAGGATTGGCGGGTTCCTAATTTTTTTTTATCTGTGGCCACAATATGCTTGGTAAGTTGAGCTAATCTCAAGGACATATCATCCCCATTGGTAAGGTGATATATCCCATGGCTTGAGGAGGGGGGAATGGATGAATGCAAATTGTCTTTGCTAAGGTCCGAGGTGTCCCAAGCTTGGGTGATCTCGGCACAATATTTAAAGTGTGCCCACGTATCATCCGGGTCTAGCCTAAATAACTCTCTGAAGCACATTGTCTCCACCATTTGTTTCGCATTTAGGGAAAGCCTATTATGAAAAAAAAAAGATTAATCTCCATTTCTCATAGCCATGATGTGGACATTTATGAAGTAGATTATTAAATCTTTCCCAACATCGCTCGAAAGTCTCACCCTCGCCTTGAGCAAACGTTTGGATTTGACCATTGAGAGCGTTGGTACGATGGGTTGGGAAAAACTTCTTTAAAAACTACACCTGCATATTGCGCCAACTACCGATGGAATTAGGGGATAAGGACCAAATCCAAGTTTTAGATTTGTCCTTTAAGTATAAAGGGAAGAGTTTAAGTCAAGTTACATCAAGAGGACAATTTTGGATGCTAAAGGTACCGCAAACCTCCTCAAACTATCGGACATGGAGATAAGGGTTCCATTCCATGGAAAGTTGGAAGTAATTGGATCATTCCATTACGGAAATGGAATTGAGCAGCATTGTATAGGAAAATGATACACGATGGAGAGGTGTTCCTCTCCAATTACAAGTACTCCCTAATCGGCTTATAGGGAGGCTCGACTTCCTTTTAACTACCATGCTCACTTTGATTGTCGGCTGTGGTCGTGGGATCGGAATGGGATCTGGTATAAGTTGATATTAAAACGGATGGAGTTAGAAATGGTCTCCAATAGTCCGAATGTTCATTAGACGATGAGGATTCAACTATAGTATTTGATGTACTGTCGCTCACATCTTGCATCTATGGGATTTGGATTGATTTTGGAAACCGTGTTGTTAAGGTGAGCACAAGGAACGTAATAGTGTAAAGAGAATGTCTTCTGACCTAATATTATTTCCAGTCCCTGGCAACGATACTAAAAACTTAATTTCTCTCTAAAGAGTGTTTGATTCAAGTGCAAATCTTTCACAATAAATAGTAACCGAGCAATACAGGGATCATATTCCTCAGGGATTGAACGCTCCTAGGAGAACAAGATTAGGATAAAGGATATTCTCTGAACGTCAAAAAGTTAAAGTGTAAAAGATGATTTGATTGTTTGAAGAGGTGATTGTGATTAACCACTAAACTAACTTGTGTAAAATTGACAAAGAACAAGTCAATAATAAAGATATACCGAAACGAACTAAGTTAAGCTTAAGTTTAAGATATTAAAGGGATTAAGGATCATTATCCCACCTCGAATTCGCTAATAAGGATGATAGGACTTGGTTCAAATTAATTCTAATCGATCATAATTACTTAGATTTGAACATCAACAATGTATAGACTAAACTCATCGATGGAAAAATTAAGGGTTAACTAGTTATTTCTAAATGGGTTGGGGTTGCAGTAAAGATTTAAATATTACCCTTTGCATGACAAGGGAAGTTAAGAGACAAGGATTCTCCAATACCAACACATGAAGTTCCATTAGAACAATTTTAAACCAAACCCTAAATATGAAGTTCAAGCATCCGATGCAAGATTATGATTCCCAACCTTAAGTTTACATACTCATACTAGAAACTAGATTACACATGCAAAAGAATCATATATTTAAGCAAGGCATTAGGTGTAAACACAAAAAAATACAAGCTATGATAAAAAATTCAATTTAAATCAAAGGAACACAAGTAGATATGGATTAAATGATCAAAGCTTTCAATAACAACAACTGACTTGTGAGAATTCAATGATTTACAAGTAGGAAGAGCAATAAAATACACTTGACCTGGGAGAGAGGAGAGAATGTTTCTATATATATAATTTCTAAAAAAGTAATCTCTTTCAAATGAGGGAAAAATAAGGGATAAATTCCCCCCCCCCCCCCCCCCCAAAAAAAAAATCTATCCAAAATGGCAAACTAGTAATAAGAAGAGAACTGAGACTGCAGAACCAAAGTGATTCGACTGAGAGTGAATCGATTCGAAAATGGGAAGCTGGTGCACTCTCATCAACCGATTCGATTCGACAAGGGCAGAATAAATTCGTACCTACTCTTAAAATGAAGACGGTTTGTTTTGGCTTCTAATGGGACATTCTCCACAAAAAAGCCTATAACTTCTTCGTTCGATATATTGAAAATTAACAAGTCTTGCAACACTTAAAAACATGAAAATATATTGTTGTGTGTAAGGATAAATTTTCAATTGAGTCAATTTGTATGTAATTGGAATTATTCTTGACAAAATATTTTAGTCATAGGTTGGGCTCTCTATTGTTGAATCCATAAGCGAATGTCGTGTTTGATGAAGACATAGTGGCCAAATTTTAAAGTTAGATACATCGTACCGAGTTTATCGTGAAAAATTCATCTTCACGTTTACTGAGAATCTCACAAGTATAAATGCATATTGAATATGGGTCCTTGGATATTTTTCAGGGTGTTTATTTTTTTACTCCAAATTCGTTTGGAACAGTTTTAAAATGTTTTTTTTTTGGAAAGATATTTTTTATTTTAATCTCGTTAGGATAAATTCAATCTCGTTATAAGAAAAATAGCATTTTCGTTAGAACGGCTTTGGTGTCGTTAAAACGACATTAAAATCTTCCTGGAATGGCCATCGAACAATTATCAAATGATATTACTCTTCCAAGGATTGCACATCTCGTTATAAGCTCGTTGGAAGGACATTTGAATGAGAAATTTGTTTCATTTGAAAAAAATGTGTTTTCATTAGAATGAAACACTAATATCGTTCGAACAACCTTGTGTTTTCGTTCGAACAAGTTTGTCGCCTTGAAATTCATGTTTTTACTATTTAAGGCATGTTGGACTCACATTTTAGGAACTTTTGGTGAAAAATGCTTTCTTATCTGCTTACTAAAGTTCCAAAACTCTTGTTTCACCCTTTAAGTTTAAAGATCCAAGATTCGTATTTCCTTTGATTTAAGATCTTGAATTTGGGCACCAAAGTTTGTTTCTCTCCATATTGAGAGAACTTGTTTCATGCGGTGGAGTCCGTGTGTGCTATTTATAGTGTAAACTGTTATTGATCCTCATCGGTAGATATCGAGGCATGCGTGGACTCGTGCATTGTGTCAGCATGAGTGGGTGGAATCTTGTGTTGCACTATGGAATAGACAAAAGGTGGAGCAGACACACGAAATCTAGCATGAATATATGGAAATAAACAACATGGCTAGATAAACAATATCAGTATAACTATGGATAGTAAAAGATAGCAGTAACTGAATCATAATAAAAAAAACTGCAAAAAAAACTATACATCCATGCCATAAAATAAAACCAACGATGATACAACTGACCATAAGTGTACATCATATCAGAGAATAAATAAATACATCAGGATTATTAATGTCTTAAATACAATGGCAAAACAAATATAGCTAGACATCGGTAGGAGTATCATCATTAGCAGCACCATCATCATCAGTGTATGTAAATGAAATATGACTGAGTCCAGAGGTCCTGCACCTCTCAGCTGCTCTCGTTGTCGCATCGCATCAAAGAGCGCTGTCATCCTGGATTCAGTATGAACACGGGCTTCGGCCTCAGCATCAAATCGGGAAATGATAGCATCATACATCCGAATTTAGGCAGCTACCTGTTCCTGTAAAAAAGATACCTCCTCCTCAATAGGACATGTGGGTGCAGGTGTGGAGGGACGTGGATGAGAAAAATCAGAGGTGCTCGAAAAAGTGTGACCATCAGGCTGACATGGATCAACATCGGAGAAGGCTCCCTCAATGGGTGTGGCTCTAGATCTCGCAGCCTGTGGCAAATGACTATCTGAACGAGTGAGAGTATTATGATCAATAATAGCGGGTATAGGGAAACACTGATCATCCTCTAAAACAGGAACCCCAGTAGTAGTGTAAATGAGGGAAATGAGAATCCCATAAGGAAGAGCAGGGTGGACAGGAGTGTTACCACTGACAGTGACAGAGGATATAACACGAAGCATGACAACTGATAAATCGATATCCCACCTCTGAGAGATATGGTACATAAAATAGACAATGTCAGACCCGATCTGAGTATGATTTATTTGAGGATAAATAGATGCTGACACAAACCTATTAAGAACTCAGAAGGCAGGGAAAAACTGGCGGTGATACATAGTAGTAACTGCCTGGGGAATCTCCCTGAAGCAATGACTCAAAATATCCTCATATGTAGGACCATCGTCGGAATAACTGGGAAACGCAACGTCAGGGATGCATGAAAGGTGTAGAAATGATGCTATAAGATCTGTTGTGATGAGAAGAGGAACACCACGAACAGTAGAAAAAATCACCTCAGAATTGGGAAGAGTGCAAAAGAAGAACTCGCGGACAATGTCTAGAGAGATAACCCCATGAGCCTCAAACAGGTGATACCAACCCCTACCAGATAACCAGTGTTGAATACCTAACTCATGAAACTCAGAATAATGAAACACACGCTCTTGAACAATAGATATAATATGGAGACCCGATTAGCAATAGCGCTCACGCTCAGCACGTGTGACCCATCTCACTAGGGAGTACTGAGGTCTACTGGCCTGAGCTCTCTGAGCTCGAGCAGAGGGTGGAGGCTCATCGAGTCGGCCTGAAGGGGTAACACGATGTCTAGACGGTATGACAGAAGAGTATAAAGTGTGAAAGGGTACCGTCACCGAGGAACAGACACCTAAGAACCTATCTCCGTACAAAATATCCAATCGAACCCCTGCGAACACCAACCACAACAACAGCACAAATCAAATATAATATTCTAAAACAGTAACCAATCCTATTCAAACAAATGATTTCTGATCCCAAACTAAAAAAAAAGGAATGATTCACTCAAAGGAAAAAAATTGTTAAAACAGTGTAAAATCAATTAAAATCTATCAAAAAGTGTACTTTCCCTTTGTTTGGATACAACTTGGAATCTGACATCATATATGAAACCCAGCAAAGGTTAAATAATGATAAGAGAATACCTGTAAATCGTTTAAGACACACAACTCCAAATCACCTAAATACAATACGAACTCACAGATACACAGGAAGCTTCATTCAAGTTCTAACTCGGACTGGAAATGGCTGAGTATAGCAAAATGACGAATATGAGTATCACTCGAGTGAAGACCGAGATGGAATCCCAGATACCTGAAGCTTCAAATGCTAACAATGGAAGATTGTGGTTCGCTTTGAATTTTCGTAGGAAAAATCGCATAACAGATACCAGAAAATGAAGCGGTGGCTTGAGCGATATAACCAAGAAACCCTTTATTCGCCTTTATAGGTTGCTCGAGCGACAACATCGCGCGACGCTAATATGTCTCTTGAACGATAAACAATCTCGCTCGAACGATATATTGGGTCATTCAAATGACAAATTCTATTTTCCATAAATACCCAAAAATCGGTAAGGAGTTGTCCAGTGAAAAAATTATTGCAAAACAGTACCTCGAAATCTGAATCAAACCTAAAACATACTCAAAATAGAAAAAAATAGAAAACAAAGAAAAACGACCAACGAGAATTACATGTTAACGTGCTCAAACATGAATGTGGACTGTATGGGCGTGAACTACAACAAATGAGTTACCATTTCAATACGTCGAACCGATCAAGAAGTTCTAATTGATAGAAATAAATCATCAAACTTCATCAAAGCCATTTGTGACAAAATAAGTGTGAGTTTAATGAACTACACTAACAATATGCACACAAGTCTGGATTATTGACGATTCTATGAACAATAGCGTCATGATACGATGTTTCAACGTAGGATTCGTGGTGAAAACCCGTTTAAATTTATCTCCAACCAAACTCCCTCATATATATGAATTTTTTAAGATCTTTAGAAATATCTATCAGTCTCAACTTAGAGAAAGTCCTATTGGCCCCAATTATTGGCATATGAATTTTTATTTCCTTGATTTTCTTTTGGGCTCTTTTAAATGGTGGCTTTTACGACAAGTTAATTTTATACTCTCGCAGCCCTTTTCCGTGAACACTCATCATTTTTTCAATATCACTTCTCACGAAAAACGGTTCTTACAGGCACACCTCCTCCTTAAGTTTACTTACGCATAGATGACAAAATTGAGATAAGAACGTCTCACTAAACTCAAAGATGCAAGAGAAGTCATTCATATAAACATGTGAATGTGTGCAAGACTGGCTTACAAACAAAGTTGAATCAAACTTCATATCAACTTTGAAACAACCTCATAGTGCAATGGCTAAGATCATTCTAAGCATCAATAATAATGACCAAAAGTTCTAGCCACATGGATAATGAAATGAAACGGGGGTTCAAGCAGACCAATATGCCACATCAAATATGCAACCTCACAACTCAACAACCAAAAATATTTTAGTATTTTCAAAAGTTTTATAAAAAGAAAAATCTTTTTGTATTTTTCGATAAGACTCAAATGAATAACAAAAACTCGACATGCGTCATAACACTAGCAAAATATAACACATGAAGAAAATACTAGAGTATGACAAACCGACGAACAACCTCAATTGAAAGATGAAACATGAGGAGAACTACGGGCAATGAAGTGAGAATCACCAAGCCTAATACCTAACGCCTCTAAATCCGACTTCTTAACCCAAGTAGGTGTGAACCGACGAGAAGAGGCATTGGGAATCGGAATGGATTTAGACTTTCTAGGAGCATTCTTAAGATCGTAGAAAAACCATCTAAGATGACCTCTCCTACCGCAATGAGTGCAAGTGTAGATACAGTGAGGATCGTGTCCTATACACCGATTATACCTCACATTCCTAGGTGGCTCTCTCCTTAAGTTCCTAGGCGGCTCTTGATTCGTATCAAATATTGCATATTTTCGCCTGTTATCTTCATGCATTCTAGCGCTTTTATGGTCCTTAATGCCTATATTTATTCTCATTAACCGGACAACCTTGGATTTGGATAAATACATGTTATACAGGGGTTAATTGTGCTTTTGTAGGTATTGGAACGCTAAAAGTGAGGATCCGTTGTATTTTGGAGAAGTGCCGTCGTCGGACGCTACTTCAAGGGTATTTTAGTCAATTCACATTTCTTATCTAGCTTATATAAATTCCACGGATGCGTAGTTCATTGAGTTAGCATCGTGTGGTCGCAAAGGGTGTGTCGTTTGGAGTTCGGACAAAGAAGTTATGCTCATTTTCGTTACGTTATTTCCCCCTCTTCATGGACCATGCTTGGCCAGAAAACAGAGTACCGGTCGACCGCGTCCAGGGGACCGGTCGACCGCAGTTTGTTATTTTTCCATGGGAAGGAGACAATAGGCTTTTGCCTGAAGGGCCGATCGACCGCGCCCCTACGACCAGTCGACCGGTGATGCCAGATATTTTGAGATCTTTCCTTTTTCTTTTCTTTTTCCTTTATTTCTTTTCCACTTACTATTTAAACCAAATTTTGGTTTCTATTTCATATACATTCATATACTAGTTTAGAATAGATTTTAGGTTAGGGTTTGGAGGTTGAGAGCTCATTCTTCTTCCTCTCTTGGTTTGACACCCATTTGGGTTGTAAGTGTGCACTATTCATCTTCCCTACCAATTAATATAAGTTGTATTTCCTTTGTTCTTTCTTTCTAGTGTAATTTACATGCTTTCCTAATTAGATTTACATGTTTTCTTTACTTGCTTTCTAGGTAGATTTATTGCGTTTATTTATCGCGTTTTTAACATGCTTTCTAGGTAATTTAAATTAGGTTGTGCTTAAATGGAACTCACTCGAGTTGATGCGTTGCTTTGCTTTGGTGATGGTGTTTACGAGCTTATTTTGGGTGCGTTGTCCTAGTTATTACGCCTAGGAGATTTGACGGGGCATATCATGTATCTCCCGTGTTTACGACCTTTCACGCATAATTTCCTGGATATTTGTTGAAGCCAAAATCTTATTAGGCTTTTATGCGGATTTAGGGGGCGTGATAACCCTTGATTCAATTAACTGTCGAAACGAGACGCATTTGTAATAACTCGTCGACCAATGTAACCATTTTATATAAATTAACTCAGGTGAGGGATATTCGATGCAACCTATAGTTTTACTCGCTTTCATAATCTAGTTTCAATACCTTGCCTAGATTACTCTTTACCTTTCATGCATTTTTTCTTTTAGTTTTTAATTCACATTTTCCACTTTTTATTTCAGAATATTAAATCAATTGAATTCTAGCATCTCGTCCCTGTGGAGTTTTGAAACCCGACTTATCGTTGTGCTTGCCCCGCAAGTGTAGTAGTAATTTAGGTTTATTTGTATAGTCGCGACAAGACAGAAAACAACGATTGTGCACTTTACACCCGCACACTTCTCGCGCGCTATCAAAATGGCGTCGTTGCCGGGGAAAGTCATAGGCTTGCGAGAATTTTGAGAATTATAACAAGGATTACCGAAAGAATTGGAATAAGACATGCTTACCCCAAAAATGGCTCGAAGTGGCGGATTCCACAAAGTTGGTGCGCGCGGAAGAAATTCAAGCGTTTCTAAGTGCTCAAATGTGGAAGTCCTGCAAAATATTAGCAAATAATACAAATAGAAAAAAAATATTATGAAATGCTAAATCAAATAAAGTTTAAAATAAACTCGTCCCCGGCAACGGCGCCATTTTGATAACGCGCGAGAGGTGTGCGCGTGTAAGTGCACAGTCGTGGTTTTCGTCTCGCCGCGACTATACAAAAACCTAAATTACGACTACACTTGCGAGGCAAGCACAACGGTAAGTCGGGTATCGAAAGATCCACTGGGACGAGTTGCTAGAATTTAAGTGATTTAATACTCCGAAATAAAAGTGTACACGGTGATTACAAACTAAAAGAAAAGATGCATAAAAGGGAAATATTTAACTAGGTAAGGTATTGAAACTAGACTAACCAAGCGAGTAAAAATATAGGTTGCGTCGAATGTCCCTCACCCGAGTTAATTTGTATAAAATGGATACATGGGTCGACGAGTTATTTTGGATGCATCTCGTTTTGACAGTTAATTGAACCAAGGGTTGTCATGCCCATAAATCCTCATAAAAGCCTAATAAGATTTTGGCATCAACAAATATCTCGAAAATTACGCACGAAAGGTCGTAAGCACGGGACATACATGATATGCCCCGTCAAATCTCCTAGGCGCAATAACTAGGACAACACACCTGAAATAAACCCATAAACACCATCACCAAAGTCAAGCAACGCGTCAACTCGAGTGAGTTCAATTCAAGCACAACCTAATTTAAATTACCTAGAAAGCATCGTAAAAATGCCGTAAATGAAAGCGTGTAAATAAACACGGTAAATCTACCTAGAAAGTGATTAAATCAAAGCATGTAAACTAATTAATAAAGCTTGTAAATTACACTAGAAAGCATGAAATGAAGAACTAAAAACTATATTAATGGAGAGGAAGATGAATAGTGCAACATTCAACCCAATTGAGTGTCAAACCAAGAATAATTGAAGAAGAACCCTCCAAATCCCTCAAAACCTAAGCTATTCTACCCTAAAATCGTGTATATCTGTTTATTACAACAAAATTGGTATATAAACTAAGTTGCAATTAATTTAGAAAAGAAAAGAGAAAAGAAAAGAAAAGCCAAAATATCTGCAGAAAACAGGGGATCGATCGATCGACAAAAAGGGTCGATCGATCGATCAAGCATGGGTGAGCCAAGCAGCACCACACTGCATTCTTTTCTTCCCTTTTCTCCTCCTCTTTTGCTTTCATTATTTTTCCTTCCACTGAAATCGCCATAACTTCTTCGTTATGAATCGGAATCGCGTACCGTTCATGGCCACGCAAAGCTACCGAGGAGGGATACAACTTCTCTGTAGATATTAGGCCAGCTGCCCAAGCTGTGAAAAGAATAAAATGCCCTTGAACGTGCGATCGTGTACGGAAATCAAGCGGAATGCGTCCGAACTTCACACTTAGCATCCAAATACCTATAAAAGCTCAATTAACCCCTGCAAAACATGTTAACGTAGAAATCCAAGGTTGTCTGGTTAATGAGCATAAATATAGGGAATAAGATACCCGAGGGGGCTAAAATGCATAAGTTCGGAGGAGGAAATACGCAATATTTGCGTATTATCAGCTCTCTTGTTTGCACGGTTTTGGCTTTGGGAGTAGGTACGACATGATTATCAAAGCCAATACCACGCCGATTATCTTTGATTTTGACGGTGCCTAAGGTTTTGTCTAACTTTTCAGACCTAACCTCCAAATCAAACTTAACTTTACTTGAATCTCTCAATGTCTCCTCAAGTTCACCTATCCTTAACTCAAGTAAACGCGTAGAATTCTCAAACTCAAGAAGTTCCACTTTCATAGCCTCCATCAACCCTCGAAGACTATCTCTCTCGCCCTCGATATATTCTAGCTTATCTCTAATTGTCTTTTCACATGCCCTAAGATCCTCAATTAATGCATTGGAATTATTTTTTTCTATGGCACGTTGTTTCAATATGGCTCCTAATTTCAAGTTGGTTTTCTTTGATTTTAATGTTTCTTCATACAATTCTTTGAAAGTAGTTTGCAAATCTCTCTCGTCTTCGCTCTCATCCTCACTCTTAGGTGTATCAACTTCTGTAGCTGCGAAAGAATCATGCAAAGGTAAGTCTTTATCACTTACATGACTAGCCACAAAGGTGTGAAGTTCACGCTTACTAGCATAAAGTTTTCTTCTTCTGGGTCACTATCACTAAGTGTAGAGACACGTTTTATCGGTTTATTAAAATTCTCCCTAAGTTTAGTGGGACACTCATCTATCCTGTGACCAAACCCTTCGTAGCAAAGACACTTTTCACAATCATCCTTATTAACCAATTTTTTAAGATGTAGTTTTCATGTGTGATTTCCAATTAGATGATTCAAACAAGTGAATTCTAAAATCATTAAAACCACCAAAAGGCATTCCTAAAGTCATGGGATCACAAATACAATAAGATAGTGCAACAAGCTCGGATACCAATTTGAGAAGGCCCTTTAGTGTGTACTTTAGGCAAAAACCACTTTGTTCCAATTTTTAGTTAAAACCAATTTTAATTTCTTGAACCCTAAACATGCATCTAAGTGAATAAATCCATTCCATGAATAGAGCATGCGGTAAAAGAAATAATTTCTGGAAAAATCCCCGAAGGGCAAAACCTTTTTATTTCACTATAATTTGTAAGACACAACTTACACAGATTACAATGAAATATGGTGACACATAAATACTTGCAGGTGTCGGTTGGTGTCGTCAGCAAAAGAACAACCACAACTACTTCTCAAGAACACGCAGTTCTGTCTTCGGAAAGAAATACCCTCAAGCACTCCCAATGACCTCAGTCGATGTAGTCAATGAATGAATTATTTTTTGGTAAACACGTTTCAAAATCACAGACTTTGGAATTGAATAATTTGATCTTGAATAAACTCCGGATGATGAAAAACTATAAAGGAATGTGTTTTTAGAAACTGTTCTGCTCATACAAACTTTCGCAGAGACGTTTATTTATATTTGAACAACACAGAGTCTAAGAAAACCAAAACACAAAAATCGAGGCGGCACCTCGTTCGAGCGAGAAGTGGATCTCGTTCGCGCGAAAAGGGATTATCGTTTGAACGACCCATTGTCTCGTTCGAGCGACAGTGTGTAAACAAAATTATTTTTCTTTAAATAATTCCTCGAATTTTCTTCAAACTATGTTTAACTCAGAACTATTTTTAAATCAGAAAAATATTTAATTCCCAAACATTTAAATCACCCAACTTTTAATCAATATACTAAATTACCCAAATGCTCACAAGTATTCATACCTGAGTGATTTTAAACATATATAACACGTCTTGACTTGAAATCTTCTTCAAAGCTTTAAATTGCACAATCTTGGACTTGAACTTTGTCATAGGCTACAATTAAATTCCATAATAAAACTAGCCTAGACTTAATTTATTTTGTCCAGAATTAAGCCAATTACAACAAATGGACATGATAAGAAATATGTTCTTACAGGCTAACAAGAAAATTAGGTGATGGTGTTTTTTTTTCTTTTTCTCTTTTTGAGTTCTTTGATAAGCCATTGAGGATCCTCTCCCTTAGTTAATGTCCAATTGATGGAAATGGTTATTATCTCCCATGATTATATTTTGATGCAATTTGATTGTATATGTGTTTATGTATTATGTAGTTTTATCTTTTTCTAATTTCTAATTTTTTGCATTTAATTGTGTTAGGTTGTATTTGAAGCAAATGAGTTTCGCAAGGGATTATTATGCTTCAACAAGTAAGCTTACTGCAGTCGAAGTGTGATTATTGCAATGCTTCAAGTCAGATTGGTGAGGATACATTGGCAACTTAATAAGCTTTGAAAACTTTAATTATTTGGTGTTTAAATTTATTAAAATACGAACCCCCTTTGGCGATATGATAAGGTGAATTCATTTATAATTAACATTTAGAAAGAACAAATCTGTATTATAATTATAATACGAAAGACTCCAATTAAAACTGGACTACTATTATGGTGTCCGTGTAGGATGATTACAATTAACAAAATTCAATACGTGACTTCATACCGTGATTGTGTCTGTCTTTGAGAGATCGGCCAAATATTATTTAAGTTTATGTTTCTTGATACAATTTTTATTGTGTTAATTTATTTATTTTTATGTTTCATTCTTGATGTGTAGGAAAATATTTTGATGTGAGGACAATCCTAGGCTTATAGAGGAAGAGATAACTTCATCTCATCTAGTTGATTTTGATAAAAAAAATATCCACATCCAGTTTAAATAGCCACGGGACAAGTAAAAAAGAAAAAAACAAGCAAGAAATGTGATAATGAACTACGAAATGTTCAACAAAATGTCTAAGAGTAGGTTTGGTTACATACATAATACCTTCTTCTATTACAATGAGCTTAGAATAATACTTAGATATATATATGGGTCCAGGGATTTTTTTTATTCTTTTTCCAATTAATCATTTCATGTTTTGTTATCTACATTGATGCAGAGAATATATTTGATGAAATTAATCAAAGACATGTGGTATACATGGGTGCATATAAGGTTTGGGAACCTAGGTTTTCGATACATCTCATTGTCGAAGTTTGATTACATTTCAAGATGGTTTGTATAGAATATATTCTAAATGGGGTAATATTATAGTTGTGGTTGTTTTAATGTATATGCTTATGATGGCCTCTGACATTAATTGTTCACTAGACTGTAAACTTTTGTTATGAAGTAACTTCATAATGTTGATTTAGGATAAAGCTAATACACAAATTACTTATACAAGAAAAAATACTGTGCCATTGATTTAACTACAGAATCAACAACGGAGGAAAAATACCCATCTTGAATTTTTGTTCAAAACTTCTTCCTTTGTCTTGATCTGATGGTGCTCACTATTATTATATTTTTAATTGAATCTATAGTGATATTGATGATGGTTCACTCCTATTTGCAATTTTTTTAGATAACGTATCATGTTCCTTACTTTTATAAGACTATATCCTCAAAGGTCTGTTTTGAAGTAAATATGCTTAATATATAGCGATTATACATAATCGGTGGCAGATTCTATTTCATCCTGATTAAGAATGCATTTCACCTCCATGCTTTTCATATTTCTTCAATGATATATATGATTTTACTTATTGTTTTTTGTTGACAATGATCTATATCCTTTTTTTAGTACTCCTAAGTTGTTTCACCTCGAACGTAATGGGTCTATAAAGTATAATAAGTGAACACAAGCTAAACATAGACTACTACTTTATATTAAATCATAATATATACTGTTTTTAGTTCATTTCCAGTATATTTTATATCAAGTTGTAGTGGTGTTGGTCTTTTCATTATATGTCATGTGAATTTGTGTTGATATACCACAAAGAAAGGACAATCCTATATGAATTGTTTTTTTTCTTTATAATCTAAATTGAACTCCATACCATATAAATATTTCAATACAAAATTAATATCATCAAATCTTCATAATTAATGATGGTTCCCAATTAAAGATTTGAGAGTTAGCATTTTATGTATATATTTAATCATTATATATACTTTGTCTAGTTCGCTTGGTTTAATTGCTCTACAGTAGGGTACTTCATTGATGTTAATCAAATATATGCCTAGTTTTTAACATACCGATTCCTCTCGTGCTCAAAGAATAAGCCTTTTATGCTTTAACCATAAGATGATATATATTGAACAATGAAATTTCCTTTTAATGACATCGTGCTAAAATAGTAATGGAAACCTAGAACCTAGTCAGTAGCTATATAGAGACATTTTATGTTTCATTATACCTGCATTATTATGTCTGTATTTTAATCACTGATTTATGCCTCTAATTTTTTGCAGCATTTTATAATAATTTTAATTAAAGATTACATAATCCAGGTGCTTTGTAAAACATAATTGGAGAAAGATCATTGCGATAAAAGTCGTTTAATATGTCTGATGAACATGTGTTTCTATGTTTATTTCAGAAAGGACATATTCTAACGAGAAGAATTCATTAACATTTCTTAATTTTTCAAGAACGAGGAAAGACATATAATTCCACTAACACATTCTACCTTAGAAAGGGATAATAAAAGCAATCCTCATTTCCTGTAGAAACCCCAAACAATAACCAAACCAAAAACATTGTTTTTCTTTAAATAACATGTTACATCCATTGATCAAACACATACATGTTTGGATGAAACTATCTAGATATTGGTTTTAGTTTACTCATTGAGGCTTCTAATGTATATTGATTCCATAACATAAATTTTAATTGTGAATGTATCGTTTTCTCGTATCCGATGATGATTTGTATATGCATTTTCAGTATCACTGTCACAGGTATGGGGGTTCGTTTTGCAACAACTATAGTCGAGAAAGAATGTTTTTACGGGGACAAGGTGATTAACCCGTGCATTTAGGTGATACCTGTAAGAAACTAGAAGACACGACGTGCTTTGAATTGCGACACGAACACAAAAACAGAGTTGGAAGAGGTACACTTTTCAAATTCCATTGTTGTACTAATTATGAGTGCCTACTTGGATTAACACTTAAAACGAAATAAAATACTGTAGGGTTTTGTTTCTTTCAACACTCATGATATTAAGCTTCATCTCCACTTTTGAAGGATAATAATGTTTGGGGACAAATGCATTCGTAATGGAAGTTATATTAGTTCTCTTATTTTTTATTTGTTGTCTCTTCCAGATTATGCACCTGATTAGGTATTTTCTTAACAATTATAATTATTTTATAGATAATTTGAAATTAAGCTAAGCCATGCGGGCTTATTAATATTAATCTTGATGAAATTAACAGAGGTGATCATTTGTGACTTTTGTTGTTATTGAGTTGAGTTTTATTGTTAAAACAGGTTGGCTTTCATGAATAAACGAAGGAAACTCTCTCAATATTTTCTTAAAATAACAAGTGATTTAAAAATAGTTAACACAATGATATACGAATTACCATAGTTTAATATTAGACTAGATTATGTTTATTTTCTTTTTCATAGGTCCGAACATCATTTGCTTCAATATAAATATCATATAGAATAGGTTTTGACATGCTATATGACTTTATTGACAAATGCCACCTCTTGCTTAGGTATTTTCATAACAATTATAATTCTTTAATGGATAATTTGAGATTAAGCTATGATGTGATGGTCGGTGAATTTTTATATTGATGAGATTAATTTATGTGCTCATTTGGGGCTTTTGTTGTCGTTTTAATGTTAAATAGGTTGGTTTTATGAATAAATAATGGAAACTATGCCGAAACTAAAAATAACAAGTGATCTAAAAACATATAACACGATGATATACGTATTACTATTGTTGAATATTGTACTAAATTATGTTTATTTTCTCTTCTACAAGTTCAAATATCATTGGTTCAATATGGATATCATTTGGAATAGGTGTTGACTAGTTGTAGGACTTTATTGACAAATACCACCACTTGTATTTTGCACATTTATAAGTTAAGTGGTTATTTTTTAAGTTTATTATGTTTTCGAAATGATTATTTGATATTTTTGGGGATGATTGTAATCTGAAACATATAGATTATTGTTTAAGTTGGTTGTTTTAGTTTTCGAAGATGTTATGTTGGGATCCTTGAATATGAATGAATGAATTTTTGGAGCTTTGTTGATATTTTATTCTCGATATTTATTTATCATAACTTGTAAATTTGTTGATATTATGGATAATATTGAATGAACTTTGAATATTCATATTTAAACATGGAATCTACATAAGGGGCAAGCTTTAAAATATGGATATATAATAATAGAAATATTTTTAGCAGTACCCATGTCTTTTGGGAGGGCTAGAGCCGTCCCTAAAATACAGTGACCAAATAAACATTTTGGCAAAAAATTGGTATTAAAATTTAAGGGACAGTTAATACCTTCCCAAATAATATTATTTGGGACGACCACACTCCCATCATTAAAAACTGAACCTTCGATCGTTCTTAAAGGACGGTAAAAAAATTGTCCCGTAAGTTTATTAGGGATGGCTAACCCCATCCCTAATAAATTTGGGACCCCCAGTAGATATGACCATGCCTTGTTGTCCCTAAAGAATTTTAGGGATATATGTGTAGTCTTTAGGGACAGTTTTTATTAATCCCTAAAAGTGATTTTTTTTGTAGTGCATGTTCTATCAGTCGGCCATCGACTTAAAGTCGCTGATTAGTAATGGGTAGGGGTGTGCAAAAAAACCGACCAAACCGACAAAATCGAGCGGAACCGAAAATTTTCGAGCCGGGTTTTTTTAAGGGTCGGTTCGGTTCGGTTTGATCAGGTATAAAACCGACAGGGTCGGTTTGGTTTTCGGTTTTGGCATAAAAAAACCGATTTTGAACCGAACCGAACCGAATTAATTTTTATACTTTTTAATTTTATATTTTATATTATATTTATATTAGTGTTGGCATATTATATTATATTTTTTAATTTTATATTTATATTAGGTATTAAAAAAATATTTTTTATTAAAATAAATGAAAAAACTGAACCGGCCCTGTCAAAAACCGACCCTGTTCGGTTCGGTTCAGTTTTTCTCCTCCAAAAATCGACATGGTCGGTTCGGCTCAAAAAACCCGGCCAAAACCGAACCGACCGACTCGTGAACACCCCTAGTAATGGGGTTTGAATATTATAGGTACACTCCTTACAACACCCGGGAATCGCAAATACCTCTTAGTCGACACAAACTACTTCATAAAGTGGATTGAACATCGTGACGCGTTTTGGTGTACCCAGGTAAATCATCTGGAGGAACATCGTGACGCGTTTTGGTGTACCCAGGTAAATCATCACGGATAATGGCGCATAATTTAAAAGTGGGTCATTACAAAGCATCCACGATAGCCATAGCATCAAGCATCATTTCATCTCTGTGGCCTATCCTTATAACAACTGGCAAGATGAGGACTGTAACAAAATAATGCTCAATGGCCTAAATAAGAGATTAGAGAAGGCAAAATGAGCTTGGATGGATGATCTTTCCCATGTCCTATAGGCATATCATACCACACCTAGAAGCCAAATTGCGAAAATTTGCTTCGCTTTGGCCTATGGGATGGAAGCTGCAATCCCACTGGAAGCTAGTATGTAGACCATGAAGACCATCGTTGCTGAATAGGATTTGAACAAAGAAATTATCAGAACTAAGATCGAGTTGGCCGATGAATAAAGGGAGCAAGCCCTGATAAAATTAGCCTCTAAGAAAAAACAATTGGCTAGGCAAAATAACAAAGGCATAAACCAAAGAAATTCCAGGTCGATGACTATGTCCTCAAGAATGTGCTCGGGAACGCTAAAAAACCTTCGGATGACAAGTTGAGACCAAACTGGAAAGGACCGTTCAAGGTTATCTGGGATAATTTACCAGGTGCCTACCACTTGGAAATAATGGAAGGCAGAGAGATACCAAGGCTTGGAATGCAGTTTACTTAAGAAATTTTTATTTCTAGTTTGTTTATTTCTTGCAATTTTTAGTTCCTAACATATATTGCTCTAAAAAAATTAAGATTTGAGTTCAATAAAGTATAAGCCTGAGTTTCCAAATGATTCATTTAGTCATTCAACATTGTTCCAAATAACAGGCTTACACTTTCGTGTTTGGTTGGACATTGACCACTGTCACCTTAGTTTGATTACAATTAATTTAAAAGACAATGTTTAACGTCTTTCAAGACAAAAAAATACAAAAACTTTAGAAATTGCCCAGGAAATCAAAAGATCTACGAGGGATCCTTGGGCACTAAGTAAACCCAACTTCGGTCGACTAAAAATCCTGAACGGGTGGATGTCCCTAATACCAGGTGCATTTTTTTCCAGAGTTTGCTCTAGGCGTAAGGTAATGTGACGACATGACCTAAAAGGTAAGACAAATAATATAAACATGCTCGACTTAAGAAAATGGAAAAATGCATAATGTGTAACTACACAAACATCATAATATATAATTATACCAGGAAAAGTGTTCATCAGTAAAAAATCAATATTACATTTGTGCAAGATAAAAATAACTTGTACAACTTTTGTCCCCGACAAGTAATCACCTCAGCCACAAGGGAATCTTTGGCCATCATCGGGGTTTAACTCTTCATAACTATCATGAGAAGACAAATAATATTTGGCCAATTAGAGAGGGACGACATCAAGAGGAACCCAACTCCCTTCACTTCTAAATGGGGGATGAAGATAGGTTGTACAATCAACTTAGTAATCCTTTGGGACCTTTATGACTCCTAAAGCGTTCGAACAACCATTCTTGTACACCAACTATTTATTTTTAACCAGCTTGAGAGGATCATCTATAAACCCCTCATTATAACTAGAGGCCCATTCCGCAAGATGGCCTTTCCTAAATAGATAATAGAGCATACGTATATCGCAACTCATTACCATCTTGATTACTCTATCTCTGTGCTAATCTTCCTTGGATTCGACAAGCTATTTTCTTAAGGAATTATTCTCAACTTGCAAGAGTGCACCAATATCACAAATATCTTTAGCTTCAGTGATCCATCTCCTCAAAGAATTGATCTCATCTTACATAACTTCTCCGACATTGCTAAAGTCTTTAACATCATCTTTTAGTTTGAGAACTAAGACATATTATTTTTTATAGCCTTAATCATTTACTAAAGAGATTTTTGAGTAGAAATGAAAGAACAACGAGCTTAAACACTAGCTCACGGACTAAGAATGACCATTCTTGTACACCAACTATTTATTTTTAACCAGCTTGAGAGGATCATCTATAAACCCCTCATTATAACTAGAGGCCCATTTCGCAAGATGACCTTTCCTAAATTGATAATATAGCATACGTATATCGCAACTCAGCCCCATCTTGATTTCTCTATCTCTGTGCTAATCTTCCTTGGATTCAACAAGCTATTTTCTTTAGGAATTATTCTCAACTTGCAAGAGTGCACCAATATCACCAATATCTTTAGCTTCAGTGATCCATCTCCTCAAAGAATTGATCTCATTTTACATAACTGCTCCGACATTGCTAAAGTCTTTAACATCATCTTTTAGTTTGAGAACTAAGACATATTATTCTTTATAACCTTAATCATTTACTAAAGAGATTTTTGAGTAGAAATGAAAGAACAACGAGCTTAAACACTAGCTCACGGACTAAGAATGGTATCTAGGTTACCAGTAAAAGAAGTAATCTAAGTAGTTTTTAGTCTCCTTTTCTTTCACCCGATCCTGTGTTTTTGGAACTTTGCCCTTGTCAACATCAGAGTCCCCTTGGTCAGTAGCTACCTCTTCCCGACCAACTTCTTCTCCACTTGAAGGAGAGCCTAGATCATTCTCGCCACAGACTCAGTTAAGAAGTAGGTCGTCATTAAAGCAGCATCCTAACCTTTTTTTAAGTTTGACTTTCTAATAAAAGTCAGTTGGCATTTTGCATCGTCAAAGGCTTCCTCACAGCCCTTGTTATAACATGCATCCTTAGAGGTAGCTAGATCTTGCATTTGATCCTCCTGTGTTTTCTTTAGTTATTTGCATACAACCAACAACTGGTCATGATCAACCTTCAGTTGGTTATACGCGACCTTCAATTGGTCGCCCTCATTATTCAGCTCATCCATCATCGAGCTGGTAGACTTTCCCTCTGTCTCATAGGCCTTCTGTGTACTATAAATGGCCTCGTTAGACTTATTTGAAGTCGTGTTCAGGTTGTTGTTGATCCTGGATTGATCGGAGCATTTTTTCACGATGATGACAAAATCAGCCACAAATTGCAAAAATAAGAACGAGGATTATGCCAAAATTTTAAAATTCAGCAATCCACGCAAAACAAATGAGGTAAAAAATAAAATAAAGTTGTGTTTACTAGTGAAAATGCCTGCGTGGCATATGTAGAAAGCTAATCGAGGGCCAGCTTATTAACTTATTCGTGATTAAGTGTGAGCACTTTCCCCATTAATAGGCTAAAGGCCATAGATGCATTCTTGGACACGATATTACATGGTGGCCCTTCCCAAGGTTTGGGTTATCTCCCTTTTAAGAAGGAATAACATCAACAAAATAAGAATCATGTACTTCTTATTCTTTTCTTGAATGGAGGGATCCATCACAGAATCGAGCGCAGAAAGGCCCCCAAACTCCTTTTTATTGGGGACCTTAGACTTGGGAGAAGTTGTCATATCATCATCATCATCAACAACTAAAAGAATTCTCTTATTTGGATCCATCTCTTTTTACTTTACATCAAATATGGTATCAACGTTCAATGACTCAAAAGAGGAGGAAGTGGAAGGCCCTTCACTTGATAAAGGAAGGGGTGCATCAAGGATTGAGTCCATAAGATGAGCAGTGAAACTGTTAGTGGAATTATTATATTTAAGAAAGAAAAGTGACGACCTTAGGCGATTGCCTTCTGTAACCAGTGGCCTTCTTCAACGTTCAATGACTCTTTCTTCTTCGATTTGATTTGGGAAAAAACATAGGAAGATCATCATCAGTAATTGCATCGATAAATAAAATCTACTAGGTCGTTTAACAGAATGGAAGTTGCGAATAATATCAAGTGACGACCTTAAATACAATAATTCTAGTGACGACCTAAATGAAAGTTATGGACTATGGGTTGACCTATGTCCCTTCCTTTCTCCAAGCATAAAAACCCTTGATATTATTTGCCTACAGGAAGAGGAGGGTATTGCCAATTTCTGGAAATAAAATCTTGATTCTAATAACCCTTATTGGAACCAGGAAGGTTCATGACCATGACTTTATCAACATTTCTCACCTTCAGATAAAGAATACCATCAGTTTTGTGGGACCACGAGTCACAATACCTAGTTTTTGGGATCCTTATATGGTTCCTATACAGTTCATTAATTCTATGAACACCACTGATGAGTCACCAAGTATTTGGGGCACATTGAGCAAGGATTACTTTAAAATAATCACAAAACTCCAAAATAGTTGAATTGGGGGAAAAATTATTCCCCCCCTTAGCAACTGAAACGGTGTAGATCCAATGTCCACCCTCAATATCATTAAAATCTCTCAAAACTTTAGCACCCTCAATAACTACCTATAGAGGAATCAAATATGCTTTTCAGAATTCCTCCATAATTTTTTTGTTGACAGAGTACACCATTTTTACCAAGAACAGAAAGAAAACTTAAAGAAATAGAAATGTTCCGAAGAAGAAAAACTATTTAGAAACGATGAAGTAAAATGAAGCTAAGGATAAAGAAGACTTACATGCAAAGTATGTAAAGACTGAAGCTCCAAGTGTGTATTGAAATGAAGTATAGTGTGAAAATGACGGTATAGAGTTTTAATTAAACTTAGATTGAAATCCCAAACATCTAATCATTTGGAAACGAAACCCAAACCTCATTAATGCAACCAACAGTCCATTTTTGGAACATTACCAACATGCCCTTATTTGAATAAAATAATTAAGGGCGTCTCCCTCCAAGATTCAACGGTCAGAATAGTATCCGACTAGTTTACAGTTGCTTTTTAAGAAACTTTTTGAGATATAATTTCCAATGACAATCAACCTATTGGGCCGACCAACAATTCAAGCCGACCAGCTTCTCAAGCCTCTTCGCCCCATTCGAGGCAAAGGGCCTTGGGAGAAATTATGGAGTATAAGCTAAGAGGCCCAAACATAACGGTCCAGATAGGACTGGATCCAGAAATAAGGTTAGCCCAATAAATAACAATGAGAGACGTCGAAAGAGATAACTACACAAAGATAACTCTATCATGCAATGATCTCAGAAAAGTTTAACACGAATCAAGAAGTGGCTCGATCAATAACTTAAATAAGTCTAACACGATTCTACCTCATCCACCTCAATAAATGTAGCCCTCACCCCAAGAAAAAGGGGACATGTAACTTTGTGATACCAAAATACCGAAAAGTAATAAAAGAGAGGAACACCCCGTGGACGTAGGCCATTGTCCAACCACGTAAATCCTTTGTTGTGAGATTGTTTTACTCCTGACTTGGCCTTAACTGATTAGATTCATTCTATGTGAGTAATTCAATATTAATTAATTAATTATATTAACTAACACACATAACCCTTGGAACTATAAATATTTAACAAAATAATACAGATAATATCAGTAGTTAAAAAATAAAATCAAACATCGTTATTTATTGCTCACTACGAAATATGTGTCTTGGGTGTCATATGAATGTGGGATACCCATTGTTGATGTCTATAAAATGATAAACCATTTTAGATAAAAATGGAGATGA
Organism: Sambucus nigra; assembly: GCA_949130495.1. Classification (NCBI taxonomy): domain Eukaryota; kingdom Viridiplantae; phylum Streptophyta; class Magnoliopsida; order Dipsacales; family Adoxaceae; genus Sambucus; species Sambucus nigra. Next base: position 416,138,357 of record OX422217.1, read on the forward strand.
AATGAAGATAAAATGACGATAAACAATCAAAGCAAGCACATGAGAGATAAAGCTTTTTAAAGAGGTTTGGATGTAAAGAAAGCCTACGTCCATTGTTATTTTATTCCAGGGGTTTACAATAGCACAATATGGTGTGCTATGAATGATTGAATTCTCCCTTTTGAGTTATGGGAGAGTATGTATTTATAGGGGTTGTCAGGAACTCAAGAGATGGAATGCCTTTATATATTCAGGCATTAACATTTGTATACAAATGAGACCCTTGATATTCATGTGTAAAAAATTACTCTACATCAATGGCCCTTGATATTCTTGATCGTTCATATTCTTCAGGTTGGTTGGTCGGTTGGTTAGCTGACCAACTGTCTTATGAGTTGACCAAGTGAGTAATTAATGTGAATATTTCCACGTAGGAGAACATGTGTCCATTTTTCATTGGTCCATGTAGATGGATAATTTTTGGTATCAACACAAGCCCCCAATGCTTCATACTTAATGATTTAGTGAAAGTATGGAGCATTTATTATGAAAAAGTTGCTCGACGCCACTATATAATGAGACTATTGGCCTTCTAAATCACGTGTGGAGTGTCTCTTGATAATTTCCATGCATTTGACCCTTCTTTTTATTGACGATTTACCTTCAAGAGTTTATCGGTCGGTGTGTCGACTAATTAGGTCTGAAGCTAACCAAGTGCTGATGAAGTGCTGAGGCGTCTACTTGGAAGGACAAATGTCCTGATGCTGTTGGTTCAACTGGTATCGTTTGATGTCATCAATTCTTCTCTTCCATAATGCATCACTTGTAATTTCTTAGCAACATATGACAGATGTTCTTGCATCATTAATCCCTGTGGTATGAACAATTTAATCTGCAACAAAAGCCTCCAATGGTTGAAGATTTGTTGAAAGGATGGACTATGAGCTCTGAATACTTTCTCGGCCTTTAAGTATACCAGTAGCCAGTTTATTGGACTTTGTAAAATACTTCACTGGGTGGCGTTTTCGTGGATAGTTTAAAAAAATGCAAATTGCTAAAAGGTATTGTGTTTTTTCTTCCTTTAATGTCTCTCTTGCTAGGGTGGATAAGGCCAAGGAAAAATGCTCCATGAAATGACTCCTAAAAGCTTTGTTATTTCCTTGTAATGACTATTTTCGCTATTGTACTGTCTTTCTAAAGCCATTGGTGTTGGACTAGTTAATTGATCTGTATTTAAGCTTGTGATTAGTTTTTAATCAGCTTACCGACTAGATAAATCACGTAGACTCGTTAGTCAGATTAACGATGATTGTAATGCCTCAGATTCTACTAATGCTGTTTTTAGATAAAATCGTAAATAATTTTGTTGATCTAAGTTGTAGCATTGGTTATCAGTGGCGACCAAGTGTATTAGTAATGTATGTATATATTCCCGTGTTTAAGAATGTATACATGTATTCCTATATTTAACTCAGTCGGGTAAAACTTCTTGTGTTTATACATAAAGTTTTACAGGCATCTTGTTCTTGACTTGTCAAAAACGAGGTCATACATGAAGTAGTTATCATCGACGACCAAGTGTGTTAGGAATGTATATATGTTTTCCTATGTTTAGGAATGTATATATGTATTCCTGTATTTAACTTAGTCGGGTAAAACTTCTTGTTTGTGATCTGTCCGGAGACGAGGTCATATATGAAGTTTGATTTTGGCTATGCAACTGAGATGCTTTGCTGAGATATTTTATTTGCTTTCTTACTTGACTAATGTTGTAGTGAATTCATTTAGGTCAACATATCTATGGAGCCCCCAGTTGGGCTTATGAAGAGGAGACTGAATAATAATAATAAGGCTCGATAATTTTTCGGAACTTTGTTGCAATATAATGCTAATTATATATATAGAGCGATTAAATAATGAGTATGCCCGAGCATCTGAACATGAATTGTAAATATAATGTTGACTATAGGATGAATATGCATTTGGTAATGCCCACAGCTCGTTAGGGCTAAATTGTGATGATTCACATAATATGTATAATTTGCATCGAATATCCATTGCTAGTGAGAAATCCATATAATGAAAGTGCTAACCATTTGTCAGGGCCTTTAAATAATGCTTGAAGGGACCTAATGGATATTACAAATGATCCTGAGGCGACTGAGTAAATATTATGAATGATCCTGCATTATTAGAAAAAAATAAATTTCCAAACCATTCAATAATAAATATAATGTCGATTATTGATCGAATATGCCTACTTAGATAAGGATTGTCCCGATCAACCATCCGTTGGGGGGATAAAATATAATTAGTATGACAGATATCTTCGAGGCTGAATATATGATAATAAATATTTTATCGATCCTCTGCCGAGATGAATCTTGAATCAGAGTCATATAATTAATAATAAAGATGAAGAAATATCAATGCCCGAGCATGTGTTGGTTGTAACAAATAATCTTTCCCAACTATTTTTCGGGTCTTAAAGAGTTGTAGTATGCTCGATCATCTGTCGGAGTATTAATAAAATAAATGGTGCGTAGCTAATTCATCGAGATAAAATTGTATAGCACCAAATATATATATAATGAATGATCCATGCTTGAGCATCTGTCTGAGCATTAATAAGATTTCCAAGAGCTTAAGATTGTGGTCGAGCATCTATCGGGACTGAATCTTGTACCTGTGGAAATTTATAAAATTTGTTCGACCATCTGTTGAGGCTAAATCAAATAGAATTTATCATGATATTGATTTATTTGGGTAAGCAATATACGATTTACATATCTGCTCGAACATCAGTGAAAATTTAAAAATATGAAATTTTAATTTTATGGCGAGTACTTCTCATATGAGCAAATAATCAGTTTTATGCTGTGTCATGCCGAATACGTGTTGGATAAGAAATTTTTTTCAAATATATACCTGACATGAGTCATAATTGTTCAGTCTAGAATTTTTGCAAAATTATTTGAAATCCAAGCAACTACTCAAATGTAAATTGGTTTCAAATAATTATTTCCACATAAAGTTCTGAAATATAAAGTATAGGGAGTTGGGTGTAAGAAACCAAAAACTTTTAACAACAAATGGTGATTTTAATAAAGTTAGACCGGTTTAATACCCATAAGCCTCAAAGAAATTTTATCTATTCTTTATCTTTTGGCTGCCAACCAATAAGTCTGAAATCCAAGAGCCTTAAAATTTTTATCGATGTTTTTTCTTTTTAGCGGCCGACCAGGGTTGATGGCTATGACAATCTGGGCATTGGTCCTCAGACCATGATTTTTGGTTTTTAATCTGAGTATAGATTTCCTGAGATGATGATGTACTGGCCGGAGAGGAGATCCGAGGTGTTCGGAGTATAAATTACTATACATATAATTGGTTTCCAACAGAAATTTTGTAGCATTGTTTCTTCACAGTGATATGTGATCGGGAAACTTCGACCTGTGCAACACCTTTTGCTGACCAATAATAGGTGGTTAGGAACCTCCGACCTGTGCAAATGCAGTCGACTAGGGTTCATATGCGATCTGGATTTGTTCCTGTAATGTAATGGTCGTCGACCATGAAGGGTACATCCAACGATGTTGTTGATGTGTGGGACTAGGTGTTTAAGGATTGTCGACCTCCAACAACTTTACCTTGGGGTCTTCCACCTTCCTGCAGACCAACCATGAAAAATTGTATTTGTATATTCACGGGACCTTTGTGCCCAAGGCAGGTAGACTTCGTATCGTATCGGAGAGTGATAAAATTCAGTGACCAATTTTTTTTTTGATCTTAAACCAAATAGCGATTATACAGAGTTATGACTGCGCTGGATATGAAAAGATTGTTCAGGTGGATTTGATTCCACCTAGCGTTGTTGTGAATCTGCTGGTAAGTACCCGCCGAAGCCATAAATTGAGGCGGTTCCTTTTGATAATAAAGAGCAGTGGCCATGTCTGTTCATCTTTTCCCCCTTTGACGTTGGTGGGTAACTGGGTTTTCATGAGAGAGAAATTAGTTCTGGACATTTATCCCTCCCTACTTTTCAGTTAGAGAAAAATATGATGAACAGTGGTATCACACTAAAAATTATCATGGAAGTTCAAATATTCAAGGAGTTGTTGAATTCCTCCTATTATGAAATTCATCTCAAAATCAACAACGAAAAATTATTTAAAATTGATGGATGAATAACATTGAGTATACAGTTCATTAAAATGAATAAAATGACGTGGTTAACATCTTTGAAGAGAGAGAATCGTTTTTAGATGTTTATCCCTGCTAAAAATATTAGATATGGGAATCAAAACATATGATGTAACCTAGTAAATAAGACCCTTGATATTCACGTGTACAAAGTGACTCTACATCAATGGTCTTTGATATTTGAGATTGTTTATATTCTTCAGGTTGGTTGATCGGTCGATCGATTAGTCGACCAACTATCTTCTGAGCATACCAAGTGAATAATTAATGTAAATATTGTCACGTAGGAAAGAGTAAGGATAGGGAGACCCATTTCGTAGATCCATTTCGTGGACCCGTAAATAAGACAAAAATAGGTATAAGCTTTTAATATAGTGTGTCTACGAAATGTGTCCACGAAGTGGGTCTCCCTAGATTTATTCCGTAGGAAAATAGGTGTCTATTTCTCATTGGTCCACATAGAAGTATAATTTTTGGCATCAACGTCCGTGAAGTTCGTCCCGTCTGAAAAACCAAAGTCATGGATGTCACGTTGTGCCACACTCTCGTGCAAATTGGTGCGTCGATTGCCAACGATTCTCCTCATTAATCTAATGTTGGTCAAAAATTAATTAATTTTAGTTTCGATTAATACGGGAGTTGGAATGAGGAGATTGTTGTAAAAATAAATATTTTATACAAAGTGGCCTTGCGACAAGTCTAATGGGGGGTTTTGAAAAAATGTCCTTATAATTCTCGAAGTGTATAAAAATAGGGCACTCCACATAATTTTATAAATTTAGTCCATGTACTAAAAATACTATGAAAAATAGTGAAAAATGGTATCGATGACGTTGACAAAAAAAATGAACTCCTATCTCTAAAAAATATTGTAATACAAAGATTAAATTTATAAACTTGAAAAAGTAGTCTTTTAAAAATTTATATATAAAAAAGAATATGTTGCGGGGCTAAGTTTATATGCTGACTGCCCTCAAGGAGGCTTCGCAAGTATTGAGAGTGTAAAAATAGTTGTTAATGCAAGTCTTTCTACAAGTTTGTAGAAGTTTAAGGTAGCCCCGCACGGATACGCGCAGATAACTCTGTATTGTAGTTTATATAAAATAATCCCATCTTTACGCATTTCATGAGCATCTCGTCCCCTCTCTGTAGTCTACCTGTACCTGTATCTTTCATATCTACATTCAAATAAACCCACAGACAAAGAGAGGGAAAAATGCGTCAAAATTTAGGAGTGTAGTTACCAAAATGGGGGTTTTGGGGGAGTCTTGGTGTTTCTGCAATGGCGGAGGTAAGTCCGAGAGAATGAAAACATCCATTTTCTCCGGAAAAGCTCCCGCTATGGCCAAAATCTCCACCGATGCTCAAACATTCCAAACCGGCTTTTTGATCCACCGGAATCTATTGTTGACCACTCATGTCAACCTCCCATCGGTGCCCGCCGCCGAGGCCGCCGACATCCGCCTGCAAAATGGTGTCTCCGCCTGCCTTTTCCCTCACAGGTTTACATTCCTCTACTCTCTTTCTTAACATAGCATAATGAGGAGTATCAGTAGGAGTTGCGATACCAATGATTAATTACCATGTTTAGTAAAATGATTTGGCTGCGCTCATATTTTTACATTAATGCGCTGTGAATCCCATTTTCATGTTTTTACATTCGGATATGCTTATATAGAAATCCCAAAGGGTTGCACATTGTAACAATATTAATTACTCTAGTTTTTAATCACATTAGTATTTGGAAGTAGCTCAACTCATATGAGCAACATGATATAAATAAGGTTAGCCTCATTGCAATCCTGTTCTTGTTCCGAGTACCAGCATGTTCTGCATTCTAGGTAATATTGTTCCTCCCCAAGTGCTATCATGTGCTCGATGAAAGCCCGCAAAATTGGCTGTTTTTTTAATTTTTTCTCACCTTTCATTTAATTACAGATTCTTCATCACCAGCTCTGTTCTTGATCTAACAATAGTGGGCCTGGATGCCATGGATGGAGACTCAAACACGCAAGCGCAGCAGGCCCACTACCTGAAAACCTGTTCTAAATTAAATTTGGATCTAGGTAGTATAGTGTACCTTTTAGGATATGCAGAGAAAAAGGAATTTACAGTCGGTGAAGGGAAGGTTGTGATAGCCACCGACAATCTCATAAAGTTGTCAACAGATGGAGCAAGTTGGAGCCCTGGGTCCGCTGGTTTTGATGTACATGGTAATCTCGCGTTCATGGTCTGCGACCCTATGAAGCTAGCCACATCTCCAAACACGAAATCCTCTTCCACATCATCATCCTCGCCATCGTCATGGAAGAAGGATCTCCCTTTGCAATTTGGTATCCCGATTCCCATCGTTTGTGATTGGTTGAACCAGCATTGGGAGGGCAACCTAGACGAACTCAACAAACCCAAGCTACCGCTCATTCGGCTAATGTCCGGCGGCCAAAAAGGTGAACACTCTTGTGCTTCCTTCACAATGCGACGGGTTTTCAAGTCAACAAAAGCTGAGGGTGACGAAACCCCATCCTCATGCAACGCAATCTTGAAACCCAGAGATCAGCCCGGAGGAGCAAGCTGTTCTGCTGTGGTGAATACTTGTGAAGATGAAGCACTAATCACCGATCTAGGCGCTGCTACTCATGTACAGGGGATTCCAACTCCAGAAATCTACGAGTCACCAAAGTTAACTTCAGTTCCTTTTAGGAAGAAGGAAAAAACTCAAATCCCGCTTTTGGATATTAATTTTTCGCCAAGGATTGTTAAAGCTACAGCCTTGACACAACCTACTAGAGAACCAACCCCCAAGTCGGATGAGAATAGTATCAAGCAACTTCCATTGCAGCATCCATTGGGAGAAGAAGAGAGATCGAGTGACAGGGGAGATTCTGTCCCTATGGCAGATGCTGAGATTGCCTCAAGCTCCACAAATGGCACCCACAATGAGATCCAATCTAATTCGTTTCTGATTGAGGGTTCAGAAGCGCAGAATGGATATAGCAGCGAGGGAGAGACTACTATGTACTCTGCAGAGACTGCCGAAAGCCGTAATTATCCCAGTCCCAAAGAGGGTAGGTTTCAGCAATTAGGGAGGACCCAAAGCTGTGGGAATTACAACAGATGGGGGGCTGTTCAGAGGAATCCAGTTACCCACAGGGCAATGCTAGAGAAGCAAAGAAACTCTATGCAAGGTAGGAGGGTCTATTCGCAAGGGGCGACTTCTCAAAAGGCTAACGACTACTTCAGCCCAACCGTCTCCTCAATCATGAAGAAACGGAATGACATGGATCAACCAAACAGGCCCCGTCAAAGTTCAGTTCATTCCTCTCCGAAATGGATGTTCTAACAGTGTCGAATCACATAGGATTTTCCTTTACCACCTAGTCTCTCTCTCTCTCTGTAGGCTCCATATTCTTTTCATTTCAATTTTTCTGTACTATAACAAATTTGTTGCGACTATATGTGCTGAACAATTCGGATACCAATAAGAAAATTCATCTGAGATATGATTTTGGTTAATTTGTACACGACATAATGACTTGAATATATATTATGTAAAAAACAAAATAATGTATGTTGTATGGCATAATATAGGCTAAAATTCTAAAGTCGTCGCTCATTTTTGTAGGAAATTTGATATTACTGGGCTCATGGTCACACCTTAATGGGCCTTGAATATAATTTGGTGGAGAGAGAGAGAGAGAGAGAGAGAGAGAGAGAGAGAGAAATGTCTAAGCATTCTAGTTTATACTTATAGGATATTTAAACACACCCATTCAGGCATGACGAAGTACAAACGTCTTTGGGGATACATACATGTACATATACATATACATACATGTACACGCACATATATATATATATATATATATATATATATATATATATAGAGAGAGAGAGAGAGAGAGAGAGAGAGAGAAATGTCTTGATTTTGCTGTGAGTTTTCTCATCTCTAAGGTCTCTTAAATAGTTGGAGAGCATGCAAGGCTTCTTTAAGGGATGCAAAAGCAGAGAAGATCATAAAGAAGAATGAAGTTTTAGTTGAAACAAATTCCATTTCTAGTTTATGCTAATGAAAATGTTCTTGATGAGCTTTTTCTTTTATGACAAGCTTGCCAGCAGGGGGATTGGGATTTTCTTCATAGAGCTGATGGAACTGGTCCCCAGTGTCGGATATCCAGAAAAGGCAAGAAATTACTTTTAATGTTCTGAGAAATAAAACACGGAAGCCAACAATAGATGTAGGGATATAGACACTAGATGAGCTGTGAGAATATTTGAAGCTAAAGACGTACATTATCGTTATTATCTACGATGACGTTTGAAATATTGTCAACTCATGATAATCAATCAGTTCACTGCTAGAAGAGTGTTGTTCACAATCAATATATTGATACAAATTCCTTAGTTTCTATCTTGAATGATCGTGTCGATATAGCTTTATGAGTTGTAATTCTTAGCATTTCTTATAATAAAAGTTCGCGATTCGGAATGAAATAATTGAGATGAATAAATGAAGGCCATTAAAGGGGAAAATGAAAATTTAATTTAATCGAGGAGTACAATATGCAAACTTCGCAGAAACCACTGCCAATAACCACAGTAGGATTTAACTTCAAATGCGAACACCAACTAGAACATTATTCCAAACAACTGCCACAACCGATTCTCAAATCCCATTACATGAATAGTTTCCATATGGTGGGTAACAAAATTGAGAAGGAAAAACCAATACAACTTAGAAGCAACTGACAATAACAGTGTCCCAAACAACTAAAACAATAAACAACTTTGTTTAAACAATCATCATAAATCAGACCTTTCAAAAAACATGTAAAAATCATCGTAGATCAGGATAAGCCCAATCTGAGTTTATTGATTTCATCTCAGGAAGTGACGGAGTGACTGTGGCACATGGGTCAAACCAACCGAGCTTCTCCATTGTTATCTTGATTAGATCCCCTACTGCATAAGAAACACCCGATGCCATTATTGCAATACTAATATAGTATACTATAGTTTTAATATACATGTAAAACTTGGGTGTTTTCCGGATGTAAGCCTTCACAATAGCAAGCAAAATGACGCATAAAAGAGAAGCCGCTGCAACGGCCACAAGCTTGAGGTCCCTATCATCACTCTTACGAAATGAGAATCCATAAGTTATGGGAGGGACAAGCCCAAATAGGAGGAATGATAACACGACAACTGTTGCGTGAAGTAGGAAATTCTCTCTCTGACCCAGTAGTTCTTGGTAGTGATCTTGTACATTTGTTTGATTAGACACCCTTTGAGAGCGGTCATTTTTCAAGTCCCTAAGCTGTAAGATTTCATGTCAGTTGAATATGAATCGGGCAAAAAAATTGTGAAAAGGGCAAAAGAAAAAGGGAAACATTCTCCAAACACATGAGATGAAGTATTGTATAGTCTAAAGACATAGGCCATGTTATGTTACATGTCGGAAATTGTTTTATGTTTTCCATTTTCAATTTTCTTCCGCATTTTAAATTTTCATTTTCCATGGAAAATTTTAGAAAACTAGAAAATGCGTTCATTTTATAGAAATAAATATTGTTTGCAAAATGTAGTTTATAGAAAATTTGAGGGTCAAATGTATTTTAAACAAAGTTCAAGGTTATAATGTATTTACGGAATGGTCAAGGTTCGAATGAAATTTACAGAGTCAAGGGGCCAAAATAATATATATATATATATATATATATATATATATATAGAGAGAGAGAGAGAGAGAGAGAGAGAGAGAGAGAGAGAGAGAGTTCAGGGCCCAAAATAGAATATATATGTATAGAAAGTTCATGGGCCAAAATGTAATTCTAAAAAAATTCAAGGCCTAATGTAATTTAGAAAATTAAGAGATTGGACTGTAATTTACCAAAAAGTTAAGGGTCTAGATATAAGTTATAGAAAGTTTAGGGTCAATTTAATTTCGAACCTTTTGAAAATTTGTGGAAAACTTGTTCAAGTGGTTTTTCAATTTCCTAAAAAACATTTAGGAAATTGTATTCCAATTTTCAATTTTGGAACTATATCAAACTTAACGCATTTTCTAATTTTCCATTTTTCTAGGGAAAAAAAGTAGAAAGTTTTTGCGGAAAACAACATTGTTTTCCACAACTAAACATGTCATACACAATCTAAGAAGAAGTAATGTCATGCCCAAGCATTGGGTATGTTTTCTACCTGTGTTTCATTACAAGTATCACAGAAACCAATTCCTAGATGATAATACACACCCATTGAACAAGTAGGAACAACACTCGTGAGTATTTTTTGTCCTATATTTCTAATAGTCTACTCTTCTGAAAAAATGAAAATGAAATGGAAAATTGATATGGGATTACTTTTAAGAAAATTAAAAATTGCAATCCCGGAATATTATGCCAGCCGATGGAAATATTAATTTGCAAAAGAAACTTATAATGGTGAAGAGAAACAATTTTTTTACCTTTTTATATTAATTATGTCAATCTTTATGATATTATTGATTACCCATATGAAGGATTTCCTTTTTTTTTTTTACTTTTTATAGCTAATACCCCGAGTAAGTTTAGATCTTTTTCTCACATTATGTGATAGTCAAAAGGCACTAATGTAAATTGCTGAAATTATATTGAAAAGTATGATAAGTTCTGCAATGCTGATATGGTTACTCACATTATGACCAATTATGAAAAGTCCACCTACTAGATTTGCCAATCCCAACGCTATAATGTTCACTGCAATAAATCAAGACAAAAAAATCTATAACCAAATTTTACCGAAAGGAAAATATATAATCTCAATAAAGTTAAATTTCATACCTTTTTCCAAAATGATAGAATCAACTACAGTTGCAAAACAATTTAAACTGTCTATTACACATATTGCACTGATGACAATCATGCTACTTATGAGCTATTGCATACACTAAAGAAGGCGGGGATAATAAGTCTATTGTACAGATAGATTCTACTAAGCGAAAATGAAACAACTGCAAGAAGTTTTATATAATGCATGTTGCGCTTAGTGCAATGTCGCCGTTATATTTTTTTCCCAATTAGAATAATTTTTGATAAGTTTGTATTCCATTTTACACGAAGGGAAAGCTTTTATCAGATTTGAGTCATATAACTTTAAGGAACATATACTAGTTGGTGTACTACTTATTAAAAAAATTGGAATGGTTTACTTGTACATATTGCTACAATTTCTTTAACGCAATCACCCACTTCTGCTTTGAAGAATTAACTATGGGCTGTTCTGTTCATTGAAAACACAAGCTAAGCTGAAACTTTGATATGACATAAATTGCTGAACAAATGCTCAAGGGAAATATAAAGTATTTTTACCATATAAGATTTTTTTTTAATGTAAAAATTTCAATCCAATGATCCATATACTGATATGTTAAGCAGCAGTATAAGACCACCATCCTTCCCTCCCACAAGCCACAAAAGGTTAAAAAAAAGGGGAGGGAAACATTTACATGTGGTAGCACCAGAAGCAGCAGCAGATGAAACAACACTTAGGCTTGTAATTGACTCCATTAAACCTCCATAGACAATACTTTTTAAAATCTCCCACGATTTAGAACCTTGAGGTTCTGATAAGTTCCTTGGTCTTTCTGTACCAGGAACATATTCTGTCACATGTGAGGTTCCTGGTTTAACCGGACTAGTATCATCCCCTGCATTATAAGGTCAATAGATCTCAAACATGTCAAGAAAACTGTTTTGAAGTTTGTGTATGCATGAGATACAATATACTTTACAAAACTGGATTATAGAGATTTGTGATAGCAAACTAGATGAATATGCAGTAAACACTATCGTACCCTAACTATTAGCTTAACTCTCAACTCAACAAAGTCTTTTCCCAATTATACTATTAAACTATATAAGAAAAATATCTCAAAATACCTGAGATGCTAGAATAACATCTTCCTTATAATAGACACCCTTTGGTGTTTGGATGCAATTTCTGCAGCCTTGGATTGCTACAACCAAGGTTCTAAAAGGATTGATGCGCGGAGGTCAAGCATCGAGCCGACGAGCATTAGGAGCCTAGGTGCGCCTAGGCGGAGCCTATGCGTGAAAAGGCGTTTTGCCTTTTTTTAGATATTTTTTAATTATTCCCAGGTTTCTAAAATAATAAAAGCAGAAATATAAGCATAACTTACATAAAATAAACATAATCATAAACATGAAATCAAAATTACGAATAAAATAAAATATACCTTGAAATTTGAAATTTTATTTGTAAAAAATTACGAATAAAATAAAACATAGCTTGAAGTTAAGTTCTTGTTTTTTTTTTCCTTTTGTTTTGTTTGATCAGGGTTTTCTTGGGGGGTTTAGTTTGTTATGTTAGGGTTAGATTAGTATAGTTGATAAGGAATAAACACAACAAAAAACTTTTGTATGCTTTTTACCCAAAACGACGTCATTGTAACTCAAACATAAGAAAAAAACGATTTCAGCAATAAAATAATTTAAAAAAAACGCGCCTTATGCGCGCATCACCCTCGTTGACCGCCTTAAAAAGCATTGACCACGCATTTTCCCACGCATACCCCTTATGCGTTGCGTTTCTAAAAAGCATCACGCATAGGCGCCGCCAATGCGCGCTTTTTAGAACACTGGTTACAACAATCTGATATGCACGGGTCACTCTACTTTGAGCACAAGTTATCAATAAATAAATACCAAAATTACCCTGTTTAAAGATTATGAAGTAGATGGAGTGCTGAGTAGCGCAATAATTTTAGGATTTGATTTGCATTCCTTCTGGTTATTTATTCTTAATATTATGTATAACTGTAGGATTAAGTGAGGGGGTGTGAACTGAAGGCAAGGCTTCTTGCTCTTCAATTTTAGGCGCTGATTTTTACAGAGGCCTGGCATGATCTGATCTACATATTCCAATATTTTAATTTCATTTAGGACTCATTCACCAAAAACTAATAAATTTTCTTTATTAAATATTCATTGCTTCACTTTAGGACCCGGTTGGTTTGGGGTGATTTTTCTTAAGGACAATAGTGAAATATTTTTCAATCTGCACAAGTGGAATAATACTTCAACCCAAATCAAATGGTACCTTATGGAGATCCATAATATGTATTACCAACATAAGCAAAAAAAAAACAAATCACTATTATGTTGTGTACATCACTCAAATCTTGGCTCTAAATAAAAACCTTTGAAGGTTTCTCCTAACAAAACACAATAGTCATTTTCCAGTTTTGTTGCATACCAGGTTTGTCATGTACATTGATTATCACTTGTCCCGGCTTTTTGGATCCTTGATTTATCTCAGCAGTTGCACCACTATTAACTTCATTATTGCTCCCTGTTTGATCACTCTGATCGGGTAGAGATTCATTGAAATTAGGAGGTAAATCATGTGGTGCATTTTCTCTTGCATGCTCCCTGTGAGCATTTTCTGCACAACCAAATCAAGCATTATATTACTGTGATCTGGATAAACTACATGTTTTGCGTCAGAAAGTGTCAATGCAACGGACAAATTGTTATATTTTCTGTGAGTACAGTAGTTATAGCCACTAGAAAATAATAAACATAAAACTGTTAATGAGTTGAAACAGTAACGACTTGCAGACAATACATTACCTTGCTCAATCCTTGTAGTATCCTCAACACTATTATTACGGGGGGATATCTGTGGAGGAATTTGTGTGTTATTCTCTCTTCTAATTCCGAAAATCCGGAGTAGACCAAAACAGTCCCCTGTTTTTTTAACAAGATAGTTAAACTTAAGTTCACTAGGAAGTTGATATGTTATCTGCAGAAAAAAATATGTCAAGAAGTTCTAATGCTAAAGAAGAGATTTTCTAATTTGTTTGAAAAATTCACTGGGAAAACAATGAGTTATATTGTTGCAGCAAGTTATAGGTTCCGTTTGAGATAGATTAGTTTCACCTAATTATAAATTATCGATTACATTACAAACATATTTTTGTGCAAATCCAGTAATGTGGAAAATGTGATGGAACCAACATCCTTCAACAATTTAGTAGGTACCCATCATTTTTACTCATTTGAAAAGTGCATGAATGATTTGCGTCCACTTTTAAAGCTTAAAATTATAAATTTTTCCAGATGTAAAGGATCTTGTAGCTTGGGTAGCTTCTCCTATCTTATCTTCCATTTTTACTTTGCTCCTAAAAGATGTTTCTATAATTTAGGGATTCAAGGAGATCGAATGTTTACCAAGGACGTAGTAATTCACCAGTTAGCGTTTAGAACAAGCGACGAGTTTGGTTGTTCATCAAACCGAGTGGTGCATTGGTGCTGTTCTTTGCATGGAAGGTATTCAAAGGAGCCATGACGATTGTACGTAGTAAGAAGAGTGACACTCTCTATATGACTTGTAGAAAATGTGGGTCAATTGTAGTTTCAGTCACAATAAATGTAAAGGGGCTCAAGATTATGCAACCAAATGTAAAACTACCCCGACTGAGGTCAGTTAATCTTCACCATTGTGAGAGGTGCATACTTGGAAAATATAAGTGTTGGTCTCCGAAAGAATGGCATAAGTATGGGGAACGATAAAGTTGAACTTGTTCACTACCAGCCTTTGGGGACAGGCACGTCTTGATGTGAAAACGCAACAGAATTGATACACATATGAACACATACACAAATAATAATAATAATAATAATAATAATAATAATAATAATAATAAGCAAACCATATTTTCTCTCAAATCGTCTCTCTCAAATATAAAAAATTAATAATCTCAATAATAAGTTGATTACAAGGGATGATCAAGGACCTTATTTATAGATAATCCTAAACTTGGGGAATAAGTCTCCTAATTAAACTATGAAACTAACTAACTTAATTAAAATAGGTAACTAATTAAAAGATAAAATCCTAATTATTATATAAAATAATTTTTATATAAATAATCTAATACCTATATATATCTAAAATAATAATAATATTTAAATTTATTAAATATCCGAGATGCATCACATTCATTAGAGGGCAGCCATATTTTGTGACTTTCACTGCTGTCTATTGGAGGATGGTACAGGTCTATTTCTTGAGAGATGGGTTAGAGGTGTATGACATGTTTGATGAGGTGGAAAGACAAGGTAGATATGATACATGCATGTTTAAGGATAAAGAAGTTGGTTTTAAGAAGTTCAATTATCAAAGTAGCATCACACTGGGTGAAACCATGAAGGGAAAACTCAATAGGACATGATGATTGAACAAAGGTATAAAACCTTGATAATGAGAGATAGAATCATCTGCACACATGTAGGCTTTCTAAGAGTTCTCCATAGAGAGGCAGTCAACACAACAACTTACCGAATCAACTGCGACAATCAATACCATTAGAGCACTAGATACCGGAGGAGGTGTAGAATGACTAATAAATAAATCTTTCTCATCAGAAATATTTAGTTTACTGCATATGCACATATAATTGATCATGCTAGATACAATCTTTGCTTGAAATCACTCGATTTAGTTTCAATTGGATACGTTAGAGATTAATTTGGCTATCGTTTGTGGGATAATTACAACATAAACGCTAGAAGAAGTAGAGAAGTGATATTCAATAAAAATGTGTTGTATTAGCATTATGCCATATACCGAGAATGGTCACGGGAGGTTGGTTACGGTCCAAATCCGTGACCACTATAAAAATTATGTGACCAAAGCTGTGACCAAGACAGGGGTGGCCTAGACAAGGGATTACTAACGGTTCCAGACCGTGACAACTCTAAATCGTGATCCAACCGTAACCCTTTAGGCAAAAAATTTGCCGCGAATTTTGTTAAGTGGAGGGTCACGTTTTGGACCGTTACTAGATCGTGAAAAACTGTAGTATATCATGGTCACAATTTTGAATCGTGACCCCTAACAGTGAAATTTTTTAATTTAAATTGATCACGACCCAATGGTCACGGTTTGTGACCGTGACCAAATGTTGGTGACTCCTTAGGTCACGGCTAGGGACCGTGACCATTTATGGGGATTCATAACAATTTATTTGGTCACAGGATTGGTCGCGATTGACGATCGTGACCATTTATCAGCTATAAATAAACCCCCTAGGGTTTCTTTTCATTTCACTGAGATTTTTCTCTCTTTCCCTCACTCTCACTCTATGCTCACTCTCATCCACTAGCGCTCGTCTCTCTCTCTCTCTCTCTCTCTCTCTCTCTCTCTCTCCTAACAACATAGTTGAACATACTCATTTTGTAAAATTAGTACAAATTTCTATTTTTTAACCAAATTTGGTATATATAATCTCCATAATTACAAGATTATATACAACAAATTTCATCAAAAAATACAACTTGAAAGTGTGTGATTTGAAAATTGAATAAATACGTGCAATTTTAACCGTTGAAACTTGTGATCATCATCATCTCACGCTCTTCCAAGTTGAAAATTTGGATGTATTTTTTTATAGACAATCTTTCTATTATGGAGAGCATACATATCAAATTTGGTTAAAACACATCCTTTTTTTTTTAGATGGGTATGCTTATAGGTATGTTTTTAGGGGTGCCTCTTTCTCTATCGGAAAAGAACGCTTTCACAAATTCATTATATATATAGTTGATGGATTTTTTTTACAGACGATAAATTTTATATTTTAAATTGTTCAATGAGGAAGTTCAGAAAAAAAGTTATTTAGGGTGTACAGTGAAGCCCGGTGATAAACGTATAATTTACCAAATTCGGAGAAGAAAAGCTAAATTTATAATTGCAAAAATTGGAATCCTATTTGGTTAATTTGGACATGGCTCCGTTTGTTTGTGAGGAAAATTAAGCGAGAAAATGATTCTCGGGAAAAGTGAAGTGAAGTGAAGTGAAGTAAAGTAAAGAAAAAAGAAAACTATTTTCTTGCGTGTGTTTGGTTAATAGGAGGAAAATTGCAAGAAAATTATAAATAAAAATAAATAAAAAAATTATATACATATATAATTATAATTTTATAATAAATATGAGTATCATATATTTCTTGTTTCAATCACTAGAAAATATGATTTAAATTAATAAGCATCCTTTAACACAAACATTAGTAAATATAAATAAAATATTATGAACATTTAATTAGTAAAAATATCAATATATAGTGTATTATTATGAATATTTATTGGTAAATATTTTAGTACTAGTTGTAACAACAACAACAACGACAACAACAACAACAACAACAATAATAATAATAAATATGAAGCACGAACACTTCTCCGGCCCGTGTCGGACAGTCTGGACACGCGTACGACACCTCTCTCTCTCTCTCTCTCTCTCTCTCTATATATATATATATATATATATATATATATATATATATATATATATATATGTGTGTGTGTGTGTGTGTGTGTAATTTTCAATATATTTATTTTTCGCCAAGTCTTTGTCGTATCGTATCCTAGTTTTTTTAGATTTGTCGTGTCAGTGGGTCCGTGTCGTGTCGGACACAACACCTATATCCATGTCCATGCTTCATATAATAATAATAATAATAATAAAAATAATAGTAATAATAATTTATATGGTAATATAACAATTTTCCTTGAACTTTCCTGCAAAATCCTAGGTCTTTGGCAGGATGTGTTTTGTAGGAAATTTTTTCCTACAGGAAAGTTTGAGGATCACTTTTCCACAACTTTTCTGCTAACCAAACGCAACAAAAAGTGCAAAAAAGTTGTTTTCCTTCATTTTTTCTTTCATTTCCTGACAAACAAACGTAGCCATAAGGTTTCTATTTGAATAGCTTTTTCATGTTCAAATTATGTTTGGTGGGACGATTTGAATGGTTTTTTCTTGTTCAAATTATCTTAGAGGACAAGAAAAATTATATCTCGTTTTCAACCTTAAAGTTACATAAACTTGAAACTAAGTTAATTATGAATATATACTAATTGTATACAATAAACACTAAAATCAAGACTTGACAATTAATTAACAAAAAATCACTAAACATAACTATTTGTAAAATTATGTAATTTTTGCATATACAATTCATTGGAAATTTTGATCGTTTTTAGGAATAATGAAGAATTCAAAAATCCACATAAGAAATTTGTAATAAAATTTGGCGCCCATATAATACGTTGTAATTAGATCTTATTTTGTTAAAATTTACATCGAAAGTTATGTATATTATAACTCGGGTATAACCTTTAACAGTTTAGTTTGTTACTCTAATATTGCATGTGTGTCATAAAAAGCTTACAAGTATTTTTACAAAGTGTGACATAAGCGGATTGTTGATATTCGTAGGGGCATTTACATTTAGATCATATTAGACTTTCTTATATACATTTTAGTCCCACCATATTTTTCTCTTACATATAATTCCTACTCCTAATTTTTTGAAACTTTTTTTCACAATTTTACCCTTTTAAAACTAACAATCCGTAACTTCCTTGAGGAAGTTACAAAAGTGGTTGAACTTTTTTTTTTAATCTTCAAATGATCATAACTTTTGATTCACAAATCCGTTTTTCACAAAATTACTATTTTTGAAATCTGCTCGACGAGATCTATCAAACAAGATCCATGAAGGCTATAAAATTTCAAATTTTTTTTTACACAAACAGTAAAATTTACTGTATGCTAGGGGTGGCCGTGGGCCGGGCTCGGGCCGGGCTTGAAAAATTAAGTGTTATCCCAAGCCCGCTCGGGCCTTATTATGTAATCCCAAGCCCGCCCAAATTTGAAAGCTCTTTACCCAGCGCCGCCCGATCTGGGCTATTATGTTAATTAAAAGATTTTTTTAAAATTAAAATACCTATTTTTTTATGTAAAGACCAATTTTTTTAATTAAAAATATGTTTTAAATTCCATATATTACAAAGTCCATATATAAAGGTTCTCACTTTACATGAAAATACTTGGTATACGTTTTTATATTTATAGAAGTCCCCCCCCCCCCATATATATATATATATATATATATATATATATATATATATATATATATATATATATATATATATATATATATATATATATTTCGGGCCTCGGGCCGGGCCGGGCTCATCGGGTTTAAAAACTCATGCCCAAGCCCCCGAAAAAAAATCGGGCCTATAAAATTTTGCCAAGCCCGCTTTGTGGGCTTATTTACCTTACTCAAGCCCTATTTTTTTATTGGGCTGGTTGGGCGGGTTTGACGGGCCTCGGGCCTATGGCCACCCCTACTGTATGCACTAGAATATGAAATAGTTTTATATATGTGACATTTTCACAAACAGACAGTAACATTTACTGTACTAATATTACACAATATATATATATATATATATATATATATATATATATATATATATTACACAATATATATATATATATATATATATATATATATATATATCCAGTGGATCCAAACCCTCTTTTTTTTTAAAATTACCTTATATTTAAAGGTCCGCGCTAGCGGTATCCAATCCTTACCACCATTGTTGGAGCTTCAGCGATCTTCGTCAGAGCTCCGATTTGGGGTGGGTAAGGGTGGCATGTGGTGTCACTGGCGCGGACATTTGAAAATAAGAGATTTTTGAATAAATGGGTTTTGGATCCACCAGAGTATGGCGCGGACCTTTGAAAATAAGATTGGATAAATGGGATCAGAATCCTCTGAAGGGCCGATTTGGGGTGAGTAGGGGTGACATTAGGTGCCGGTGGTGCAAAACTTTAAAAATAGGAGCATATATATATATATAAAATGTGATAACACAATAAATGCTATTTTTTGTAAAATTATCATAGATAATAAACTTTATTGTATACACCAGAAAATAAAATAGTTTTATATCTGTGACATTTTCACAAGCAATAACACTTACTGTGTTAATATATTTATGAAATAGATTTATATATATAACATTTTCACAAACAGTAACATTTACTGAGTTAATATCACACACAATATATATATATATATATATATATATGTATATATATATGTATATATGTATATATATACATATATATATATATATATATATATATATATATATATATATTGTGTGTGTGATATTAACTCATTAAATGTTACTGTTTGTGAAAATGTTATATTTACTGAGTTTAATATTAACTCAGTAAATATTAACTCAGTAAATATAATATTACTGAGTTTACTGAGTTAAACTCAGTAAATATAACATTTTCAGAAGCAGTAACATTTACTGAGTTAATATTACACAATATATATATATATATATATATATATATATATATATATATATATATATATATATATATATATATATATATACGGTAGATCCAAACATCTTTTTTTTTTCAAAATTACCATATTTTTAAAGGTTTATGCTAGCGACATTCAATCCCCACCACTACCTACCCTCATTGTCGGAGATTCAACGACTTTCATTAGAGCTATGATTTGGGTGGGTAGTAATGGCATAGGGTGCCGCTGCCGCGGACCTCTGAAATTAAGAGAATATTAGATAAATGGGATTTGGATCCACCGGAGCTCCAATTTGCGGTGAGTAGGGGTGGCATTGGGTTAGGTTTATATCTATAACATTTTCATAAACGGTAATATTTACTGTGTTATAACACAGTATATATATATATATATATATATATGGTGTATCCAAATCTCTTTTTTCTGATATTGTATTATTTTTAACGCCCCGCGCTAGCGGTATCTAATCCCGACCACCACCAACCCCAATTGTCGGAGCTCCAACAACCTTCATCAGAGTTCTGATTTGGGGTGACATGGAGTGCCGCTGGCGCGGACCTTAGGAAATAAGAGAATATTGGATAAATAGGGGTTGGATACATCGGAGCTCTAGTTTGGGGTGAGCAGGGGTAGCATTGGATTATGTTTATATCTGTAATATTTTCACAAATAATAAATGTTACTGTTTGTGAAAATGTTACATCGGCATCCCATGCGACCTCAAATCAGAGCTCTGATGAAGGTTGTTGGAGCTCCGATAAAGGGAGTGTGTGGTGGTGGGGATTGGATGTCGCTGACGCGGACCGTTAAAAATAAGATAATATCAGAAAAAAGAGGTTTGGATATATATATATATATATATATATATATATATATATATATAATGTGTTATATGAACACAGTAAATGTTAATGCTTGTGAAAATGTTGTAGATATAAACCTAACTCAATGCCACCCCTACTCACCCCAAATTGGAGCTCCGGTGGATCCAAACCCCATTTATTTAATATTCTCTTAATTTCTGAGGTCCGCTCCAGCGGCACCCTATGCCATCACTACCAACCTAAATCATAGCTCTGATGAAAGTCGTTGAAGCTCCGACAATGGGGGTGGGTAGTGGTGGGGATTGAATGTCGTTAGCGTAAACATTTAAAAATATGGTAATTTTGAAAAAAAAATAGTGGTTTGGATCTACTGTGTGTGTTTATATATATATATATATATATATATATATATATATATATATATATATATATATATATATATATATATATATATATATATATATATATATATATATATATATATATATTATGTAATATTAACTCAGTAAATGTTACCTTTTGTGAAAATGTTATATATATATTGTGTAATATTAACTCAGTAAATGTTACTGTTTGTGAAAATGCTATATATATAAAACTATTTCATAAATATATTAAC
This sequence comes from Sambucus nigra, assembly GCA_949130495.1. Taxonomy (NCBI): domain Eukaryota; kingdom Viridiplantae; phylum Streptophyta; class Magnoliopsida; order Dipsacales; family Adoxaceae; genus Sambucus; species Sambucus nigra. The sequence continues at coordinate 416,160,186 of OX422217.1, forward strand.
ACAGTAAATGTTATTGTTTGTGAAAATGTCACAGATATAAAACTATTTCATTTTCTACTGTATAACAAAAAAGTTTAATATCTATGACATTTTTACAAACAATAGCATTTACTGTGTTATCAAATTATATATATATTTATATATATTCAATATGTTTTTATTTTTAAAGCTCTGCTCCACCGGCACCTAATGCCACCCCTACTCATCCCAAATCGGTGCTCAAGAGTATCTAGATCCCATTTATCCAATCTCTTTTTAACGGTCCGCGCCAGCGGCACCCCATGACACTCCGGTCAATCCAAAACCCCATTTATTCAAAAGTCTTTTATTTTCAAAGGTCCGCGCCTGCGGCACCACATGCCACCCTTACCCACCCCAAATCGGAACTCTGACGAAGGTCGTTGAAGCTTCAACAATGGTGGTAAGGATTGGATGCCGTTAGCGTGAACCTTTAAATATAAGGTATTTTTGAAAAAAGAGAGTTTGGATCCATCGGATGTATATATATATATATATATATATATATATATATATATATATATATATATATATATATATATATATATATATATATATACTGTGTAGTATTACCACAGTAAATGTTACTATCTATTTGTGAAAATGTCACATATATAAAACTATTTCATATTCTAGTGTATACAGTAAAGTTTACTGTTTGTGTAAATTTTTTTCTTTGGAATTTTATAGCGTTCATGGATCTTGTTTGATGGATCTCGTCGAGCAGATTTCAAAAATAGTAATTTTTCGAAAAACGGATTTGTGAATAAAAAGTTATGATCATTCAAAGATTAAAAAAAAAAGTACAACCACTTATGTAACTTCCTCAAGGAAGTTACGGATGGTTGGTTTTAAAAGGGTAAAATTGTGAAAAAATTTCCTAAAAAGTTGGAATAGGACCTATGGAATTGTTGAAAAGTCAATAGGACTTATAAGCTTGTTGACCCAATAAATGAGACCTAAATATAATTATCCCATATTCGTACCTTAATTTTTTTACAATTTTTTACTCTTTACTTTATAAGTACCCACAATATTTTAAAGATTTACAAAAATTCACAAGGCAAACGCTCCTCCCTTCCCTCAAAAAAATTTTCGGGTGGCGGAGGTACTTTTTTATCCGTATAATCAGAGATATTCACTTCCCTAAAATAAGACTAACATTTTAGTTTAGTTTTTGCAAGAAATCTCTCGAACTAATTTTAGTAACACCTACCAACTATGTATTTTGTCGTGAATATCTGTGTTGTTGACAAATTATGGTTAAAAACACCCTAGAGGGGGTGTGTAGCAAAACTTATAGTTCAAAGTTTTTTTACATAAATATATATATTTTTAAAAATGATTTCAAGTATTTATTTTAAATACACATTTTGTCAATATTTCACTGTTAAACATATTTGTCACATTATTGCACTAGTTTTAAATTTTGAAAATTCTAATTTTGTTACACTTAGATGTGTGGGACCATGGTCATTCCATTAAAAAATGAGCCATAGAAACGTGATAAGAACATAATTCCAGTCGTCAAATTAGTTGTACCTCCAGGAATGAACAAACTGAAGCATGATAAGCATCCAAGAAGATCGAGTGGCTCATGTATTTTGTTAATGGGTGGAGCTTGAATCTTGTTTACTCGCTTTTTACGCAGAACAACCTTGGTTATGCAAGAGCTGCAATTAGGGCAATACATGGTATGGGTATCCAGCTTCTTAACCGCCCTCTCAAATTCTAACTCTATTACTTCCTCGTATTCCTCACTCTCTTCTATGAAGTCAATCTTTACATGTTCAGATCCTCCTCTGCTTAAAGGATTAAAAGTTTCATTTTCTTGTTCCTGCGATGATTCAGAAGTGGAACCACGTGAAATTTCACTCTCCAAAGCTTGATTAATGGCGGTGCTTAGAACCTTTTGGATGTCCGGATTCTTTAGTTTAAGGTCCAAATCTTCAACTATCTCTGTGAGAGACGTTTCTACGGTGGTACCTACAAACCATGCATTCAATATAACATCATATTGCATGTGAAATCACACAAATATGCAATAACAAAATGGGTTCCACTCAGCTTTAATATTTGAAAAAGAATGTTTCATAAGATAAAGATGAATGCAACTAAAGAGACTTTTTTCAAGGTTTGTTTATGAACGTAAAAAACTGCCATACAAAAGACTATTTGCAAGGACGTTTAGACAAGGCAGACCCTCATGGACGATACCATGGTATGGAGATGATTTTATTTTCAATTTCAACAGTAATTAAGGGGAAATTTGCTTGTTCAGTATCATAGTAATATTTAAAAAATATTAAACTATAATTAAGTAGAATTTCTAATCAATTCAATTCATAATAAGTAAATAGAAACTGCCGGAAAACATTGATTATATTTAATCACAGAACTAAAAGTATAAACTTTTTGCAATATTTTTTAAATAACCGCATTTCTAACAACTCGATTGACGTACAAAGGACCTTAGGTGCTCACACAACCAAAAAAAATAAAAATAAATAAATAATTAAAGATGGACATAAGAAACAGCAATTTGATTATATCACTGTCCACAAATTGATGCTTTTCTTACCACCTTCAGTTGTGGTAATGGCAGCATTGCTGTGGCTATGAGGAAGCCTCCGCCCTTGCAAGCCTACTTCCACCACCTCCTCTGCGTCCGTCCATTGCTTCGATACTTCCATTTTTTTTTAATAAAATTCAAAACCACCACAAAGGCTCTCGTCTCTGTGAGACTTGCACTACTAATTACCTCATAACTGCGACTCTTGTATTCTACTTTTATAAGCAAAACTTAAGCTCAATTATTAATAGGATCAATAAGAAAATCAAACGTTAATGTGGAGCACGATTTACAGGTTGACACTAGTGATTGGTGTTAGAATAATGATATTTTGACCTAGTTGGATAACCAAATTTTGAGGAACAAGTGATGTTAGGTGTGAACTGTATTCAAATGATAAGATTAATAATAATTTAACCAGTGATATCATTTGATCCCCTAATTTAATCAATGCATCAATGCTCTTAGCTGGATTAAAAAAGTTATTATCGGGGTTTCAATTTAAAAGCCTTAATTTTTTTAGAGTGATACTCCTCCTACTAAGAGTTTACGTGAAAAACAAGGAGTCAAATCTCGTAATATCAAGATGAAGTCTACATCACTTTGCAAGGTCTTAGCTAAACTTTAACTTATCCCGGTTTCACTTTTAACACCAAATTTTTATTTTTTGAATTTAATTTTCTAAACTTTCAAAACGATTTCAAGTAACTCCTAGGACTACACACATCTTTCAAAAAGGACACTTTTATAATTATCACTCTATATAGCCTTAGGACTTTCAAAAAAGACACTTTTATAATTATCATTCATCTTTTCTCTCTCTCTCTCTCTCTCTCTCTCTCTCTCTCTCACACACACACACACACACACACACACACACACGAACACACATATAAAACTACAGGCACGCGAACGCAAGCACGCACAAACACATACATGGACACATAGACAAACACACACACACATTTGGGGTAATTTATTAAAACTAATGCACTTTTTAGATGTCCGAAAATTTCTTAATCGACAGATATAAAGAAGAAAAAACTAGAAGGTTCGCAATATGGATAAATGTAAAAGAAAAATCTAGAACTAAAATTGTGTGGTAGAATCTAGAATATTCTAAAAGTTCATAGTTTTTTTTATAGTATATTATGAGGTGTCTGGCCAACTTGCATACACCTCGACTAATCCTCATTCGCGGTTCGTGGCTTTCGCTGGCCAAATATTATTTTGACAGTATCGGGGATCAAACCCAATCCATCCCCAATACTGTTCTAACGACAGGCTTATACCATTGGACCAAGAGGCTTGGTTTAAAAGTTCGTAGTTGTAATTAACTCATTTAGGGTGATGTCGGTTCTTTAAGGCTATATAGATCCAGTACGCATTTGGAGACATCAAGTCTCGTATCATCATTTCCCTCCTCCAATTGTACTACCTCAGCAAATCTAATAAAATGTATATTATTCTTATACTCCATCTTTCCCTTATTCACACTAAAATACTCACATTTCTATTTATAAACCCAAACTTTCTTTTAGAAAAATATCATTCTCACCCCTAACAATTTAACAATCTAACAGTGGTATCAAAGCAAGGTTCGATTAAATTTGTACATTGGGTATATTCTCACACCTTATTTCTTCGCCACTATTTCTAGCCTTGGTTCTAAGCAATCCTCCCTACCTTTCCTAATTTTTGCCGATGAAAATTATGAGGTGCATAAAAATGAGGACATATTTTTTGTCCCAACACTTATGGGACATTGTCGATGGAGGATTTTCTACTCTAAAAAATACCTCCACTCTATCCACACAACAACAAGAAAACTTAAAAGAAAAAAATGTAGAAGGATACGAGGTCTCTTTACATAATTTAACAAGCGGTGGCTGACTCTATTTTTACTTAGAATAATGGAGATACAATGACAAAGGATATGTGGAGCACGTTAAAGGTGGAGTTTCGAGATAGCGCCAAGGTACCAATTGTGAAGCTACAGACCTTGAGAAGGGATTTATAAAATATAAAAATGAAACATTCTAAGGCCGCTAAATATCACCGATGCAAAAGTTTTAAAAAAGTATTAAATAGTCTAACTGAAAAATATGACCCTATATTTATGTAACAACCCCTATTTTTCACATAAAGGTTGGCCAGATACAATACGCCAAAGATGGGGCTTGTTTATCAATTTATATCATTATCAACATCGAAACCATAATAATAACGGTAATAGATTTGAATTTTTCTAATTAAAAATGACATTCAGAAAAAAATATTTAAATCCAACCGATAATAAATAAAAATCCACACCCAACTAGTCATAAAAATTCAACCACAACATAACTGCGTCAGTAACTGAATAATAAACTCGGGCTTATGCCTTTACAATAATCCCAGATAATAAACTGACTGAAATGAAAATAGCAACCTATGCTAACATCAAATGAACTGAAGCAGTCGCTGTGCAAATATGACAACAAGTCCGATCTCCTGTCAGTCCTGCTATCCATATTTATATAAACCTGGGAAAAAATATTTTTATAATTTGGGTCAGCGTCGTAGAGTTGCAAAAATTAACTTACTAAAATTAAGATGCAATAATACAGTTAATCCAAAGCATGTGCTGCCCATCGACCCTCACATATGATAAGTACCTTACCCCTCACCCTTCATCTAAGTACAATACTACATGCATATCAACCCAAGTCCCCCTCTGTGAAAGATTGATAACTATAACAGTAATTAACACTTGTTGCAATCCAATATAACTCATGTACCGCAGTTAACTATTACACATGTATTCTCATTTCCCATAACCATTTATCATGCATTCACATAGCATTGAATTCATAATTGGTTGTCTACATCATTAGACTAATTAATTAATCTCAATTAATTTATTATATATATACGACACATAAAGACATCTACCTCCAGTGTCACGTTCGTATTCTATCGATAAGTCTAGAGGAATCTCTCATCCAAATGGAAAACATAAAACACATACAAGTCGGGCAGTCCTATGCAGTACACTATTGCACGGTCCATAACCCCGATGGTGACACTGGATCCCAGCCTGTGCACCTACCTCCTCGTGAGTGGCGCTTCTACGTGGTACCCACAATAATGACCTACACAACTCCTAGCCCACCTATGCCAACGCGTGCTACGGTCCCAAGACATACATAATTCCATCTGATAGGCTATCCACGAACACGGGTATGTTCACACAAATAATAAATACATATATTTATCACATAATATGTATAGGTAATTAACTATATCATAACCCCACCAGAAGTATTAATAATTCCCAACTAATATTCTTACTTTTAAAATTAACCATATAGTTAATTCATAGTTTTTCCATTTATAAAATTAGTGGCGTAAACCTATTTTTATCACACAATATGTTTAGGTAATTAACTCTATAACTACCCCCCGAGATGTCCCCTTTTTATTGCCCATTAATAATTTTCAAAGTGTTCCATTTAATCGCCTATTAATAATCCCAATTTATGAGTTAACCTTATAGTTAATTATTAGTTCCCCCATTTAAATTAGCAGAATATATTCATTTTTAATAAAATAACCGTTCACTTGGATGACCTCCCACCAACTCGTATGAGTTTTTAAAAATCCCTCGAACGTATCCCCGGTCCCATCCTGACTCGATCTAGAAGCCGAACCGGTTTGCCTCCTGCGGCTGAATCGGTTAGCCCTGTCCGAATCGATTCGCCTTTGGAGGTTGAATTGATTCTCACCCGGGCAGAAGCCTAGAACTACTATGCTTTGCCATACGGATTTCCCTTCCCAAATTTTAAAATCTTCCCAATTGTTCCCCCGAGTTAGATTATCATTGAATTTGGTTCTTTATACCATAATACATCATTTTGGTTTGTTAATTAATCAAATCAACATGATCTCATCCCCCATAACCCAAAATTTAATCCAACATCATAGTCTATCAAAACAAGATTTTTGATCCCATATTCTTATTTAATCATATTCAGATTTTAGGCACCATACATGGATAATAATCATCACAAATCAAATATCCTACAACATGGATTCTAATACTCAATTCAAGATTTATTCTATTCCAAATTTATGGGTTCAACATCAATATGTTTAATTATTAAACACAAAAGTGGTGAATTATCACGGTAAAAAACCTTGACAAGATGAACTTGTCACGGTGAAAAACCGTGACATGTTTTAGGGTGACAACTTTTTTTTATCACGGACGTATCATGGTCAAAGTCCGTGATACATTTTTCCTTATCACGGATGTGTCAGGTCAAAGTTCATGACAAGAAAAACTTGTCAGGGACTTTGACCGTGACATCTCCATGATAATTATTAACTTATGATGGACATGTCATCGTTAAAGTCCGTGACAATACTGGGCATTAGTGAAAAAAAAAACTGTTGGGCAGTATGACCATTGCCAATGTCCAACAACATTTTATTACCTGTTACAACAGCAATATACATTATATATTTCAACTAACATCTATTCATTCATAGTACACAAATAGTAATCAATCATTAATTCATAATAAACAATAAATAACATTCAATATTAAATATTCATATTCATAATAAACAAATACTATTAAAATTATTACAAATAATTGTTCACTCCTTATCATTTTTAAGGAGGAAGGTAGGCCATACTACATAAAAATTTAGACAACCTCTAATAGTACTAACGCTGCACCGCTCGTTCAACCTCACGGGTTCAGTTTCTTTTTCCACGAACATATGCGTGATGTGGACCCATGCCTCGTGCGGTTTCAACGGACGGTTTTGCACTATAGTACCTGAGCGTGTATCTGGGTCCTCAACCTCTAGCTATTCTATCTCCACCCCATGTGTTAACTATATACACACTAGCCAATCAATTGTTAAAAATGACCTTGGGATGACGGGGGTATGGGTGGGGTGGGGAATATGTCACACGAAGACAAGGGGGTATCGGTGAGGGTAAGGGTGTGAAGGATAAAGCGGTGGTCCCCCCTCGTCCAACACTTTATCCTTACCCTTACCCAGACTCAACCTGGGCTTTAAGAACACGCTTGACATACTCGAACATTTTTTGCATCGTTCGCTCCAAGTTTCTAACTTCTCGTCGTGGTTTCGTCAAGCCAGCCCAGCGTTGCTCGATGCAATCCCAATGATCCTCGACTTCCCCACCCGAGAGATCACCCCCCGGGTACGACCCTTGTGATCTCGCCTGAACACTTGGATGAGTGCATTCGTAGCCAGAGATGCCTTGTTGGCATCACTCTGGGAGTTGTGCATTTCCTTAAGCTTTTCCTGAAATAACAAAAAGGTACATGATTAGCCAAATTAATAAAAAAGTATGTGATTATAAAATTTTATTTTTATAACGTAATTAATATTTTAACTTACAATAGTGGCGCCCACATTCGGATTGACCTCCATATTCTTCCCCTTCTTCGTTCGAATTGCCACATAGGCATCGAGCCTATGTGGCTTACCCCTAGGGCCACTCCCCGTCTCCTGGAGTAAAATAATGTAAAATTAGTAAATTAGTATATAATTATTACTAAACAGAATAAAGTAAAACTAAAATGAAAGAACATTAAAAACTTACCATCCTGTGCTCCACCTTGGTGTAAGACATACGCCCAGAGTTGTGCACGTCGATCTTCTTGGCTCGATTTGCCCTTCCTGATTGACGAGAGAACAATTGCTTCTCCGAGATCTCATTATCAACAAATTGTTGCCATCTTGCCAATGAGATTGGCTCCTTCGAGGGTACCGTGTCCCTAAGTCGCAAGATTAATTCCCAATCCTAGCCAAAGTACCGTACACGCATGTTTTTCTTTCACGTTTTATACTGATCTCTTAATTGTTCCAACGTGGAGTCGCGTAAATATGGTGATAAACCAAATCGTTCCTGTCAAAAAAATACAAAACAAAATGAAAGTGAGTTAATAGTATTTAAATTATAAAATATAATGAAATATAAATATAAATACAAAACAATAAGAAAGTGAGCAAGTACTTATATTGCCTCCCAAATGGCCATTTTAAGCTCGTAGGGCACTTTCCTCCAATCCGTGTACCTGGGGCTAATAATCATCTTTAGAAACTCCAGGGCCCTAGGTTGTAAGGCCGTCTTGTTCTCCACTATGGTCCTCAACTTTTTCCACTTTGGGGGCCTAGTGCTAGATGAGCCTTTCTCGCCCCTGCTTCCCTGACGCTCTGATGTAGACATTTCCTGCAAAAATTATATATATATATATATATGAGAAAATGATTAAATCCAAATGAATAAAAGAATTCAATTGATTAAAATCCAAATGAATTAAAGCATTAGAAGAATACAAGTTAACGACATTATAAGAATAGAAATCCATATCATAAACCAAACTAAGCATTGTTTTGAATAATTGGAATCCTTATTACAAATCTAAAAATTATTTTAAATTCGGGTCATGTCACGAACTTTGGATTAATGCTTAAATTGATTAAAATCCAAATTAACTTGTTCACTAACCAACCAACCAATTTTGATTCAAATCTACAAAAATAATCAAATCCAAATGAATAAAAGCATTAAACCGTCGTCCGATAATTATAAAGAACTATAAGAATACAAGTTATCATCATTATAAGAATATAAATCCATATCAAAAACCAAAATAAGTATTGTTTCAAATAATTGGAATACATATTGCAAACCTAAAAATTGTTTCTAATTCGGGTTATCATCTAAAATGAATTAATATTTGGTATGAGAATCCAAGTCATCCATGCTACTAGTTAGACGCTTTGGTGCAAGTAGGATGATTCACTACTGCTCTGAGTAAAATACTTTCGTGACCTTTTGAAAAGCACAAACAACAATTCAAGAACTCCAAACAACAATTCGAATGTTAATGTTAGTTCAACATGTAATACTTTTTGTTTATAAGATTCACTGTTCAAATATCCCAACTGATTAAAAAATAACTCAATAAAATCATATTAAAGAGAACAACTTAATGAACCACCTCAAAACGACATAGTTTTGGTGTGACAATGAGGGCAAAATTTAAAGAAAATCCATTCCTTCGCCTCAAAACACACAAAATTACGTCATTTTGACAATTGAATTCTATATATGGATACCTTGAAGAGATGAAAAATCCAAGAGATTGAAATCGATAGTGGCGTAGGTGGCCTGAGATTGTCTAAAATCTCACAAATGCCACAAAACCCACAAATGCACCTGAAAAATTGTCTGAAATCACAACAAAAAACCCACAAAAGCGGTTAAAAACATGGATAAAAAAAAATTCAAATCGATTTTTTAAAAAAATCTCAGCCCTGAAAGTTTAGACTATTTTTTCAGAAAACACAGATTAGAAAAATATTTATCTCATTTTTAAAAACAAAAACAAAATCAAGTGTATGAGACCTGAGAAACCTAGAAAAAACCCTAATTTTAATAATTATTTCTAAGGCCCTAAGTTTCGATTTTATGAGGTATACGTGAAATGGATGCATATAAGTGAAAGGAAATGCAAATATATGAAGAAAATCGAAGAAAAGAGACGAAACATACTTGGAATCGCAATAAAAAACCAATAGACAAATTGCCAGTTTAACTGTTAGAAATAGCAACAAACCGCCGAAATGGTGGAGGGGAGGAGGGGAGGAGGGGAGAAGGAGGAGGGGGATGGCCACTCGAGAAGTATGTGGGGGGGGGGGGGGGGGAGAGAGAGAGAGCTCCTAAGGGTAAAATGTTTTTTTTGTCACGATAGGTTTTTATTTTAATGTTGTCGCAACCCTGTCAAGGTTTTTGACTGTGACAACATCTAAATGTTTTCACCATAAAAAATCTTGACATGACCGTGAAAACATAGTTTTCAAGGTCATTAACCGTGATACGACCGTATCAAGGTGTTTTCATGGTCATGTCACGGTTAATAACCTTGACAATAATTTCGTATTTTTTTTGTCAATGTTTTTGATCATGATAACTCTACGATGTAGTGTAAACAACAAATTCAGATTTATCCCTCTATATGCATAAAGTTTAATCCCTTCCTATTATCATCAATTCATATATTAACCCAATATTTTTATGAGGAAATACACCAATGAACCAAGAAGTATATTGGAAGATAATTTTAGCAAAATAATTCTTGCCTTATGATGAAGACTGAAAGCCTCTCTTCGTGGACCCTTAAGATTTTTCCCTCTCGTGGCCTTAACAACTTCTCTCTAGGGATGGGAGATGCTAGGTTTAGATTTGAATGAATGAATGAGACTCTTTAACTAACTTATATAATTAGCTAATCCCGAGTTAAGCTTTAATTTTTATTTTTGGGTCCCCAAATGAAACCGAACCCAGAATCCAAATGGCCCAACAACTCTCCAAATAGTATACATATACCCCGGACCCATTTTTAGATGTCTAAAATACCTAAACGAGTCTCCAAAACATCCCGGAATGCGCCCGAATTATTTTTACCCAACATACACATTCTATTACGTTTAATCACTACATGACCATAAATTAATTAACATTAATATTTTTTTCACGAGTGAACCTATTATAGCCAATTGAGTCCAAATAAACATACAATAATGAATAAAAATTTATTCTCAATTTAAATTCTACCGATTCAATTTAAATCCCACCAATTTAATTTAATCAAATTTATGTAATTAAATTCTGTCACAATATTTTATTTCAAAAATACGAGGTATTACATTCTTTCCTCCTAATAACGAAATTCCGTCCTCAGAATTCGTCGAAGCATAACATCAAAACTTAGTCCGCACAAATATCATAAGTTTTATACTCAAATAGTCCATACTCATATCTTATGAGATAAAAAAGGCTCATCTACGCCTATCGTAATATTACTGGGATGCCCATACATCACGTATTATATGCACACACACGCATAAACATCAAATATGGATGACACCTATATATCCAACCTGAACTATACATACAATGTATATCTGTAAAGCAAAGTATATTCAAATAACCAGCTGAACGTTACTCAATTTGTCTAAAGATTGTCCCACTTATTCCACTAGTGGTGTAAATATTACTAAGTCCTCTCATCAATGCACTCCTTGGCCCCACTGGACTTAACTCGTATAATATAACATCCCTCGATGCGTTATACCTCTACACATGTAAAACGTAGTACCAAAACATCCTAGAACCTAACATCTCTTAACTTTTCACATTTGCCAATTTCGTGCGTGGGACGTCTCGCAAGAGAAATCCAAACAAGGAACCCTCCCGATACTCTACTACATAGCTTATTCAGTTATTGAGATCTGTCGGTCTAAGACTAAAAGAAAAATTTACGCTAACCCTATATATTCTAACTTGTGCCAATTTCATCAAAAGGCTCATCACTTCTAAGGGATACACTATATCTCGTTAAATTTATCGATTAGATAATGCTAAGAATATCATGTTCCTTTTTACATATATGATAAGACATCCTCTGACCATTCTTAAGTCTGCTAGAGCACTTAATCACTTTAAATCCTCCACATACCTACCTACACCATTAATGGAAACTACTGCCCATTTTCAATGACATTGTCATTATTATAACACTATTTGTGATCGTACACATCTTCATGTAATCGAGACTATCACTAGTCATAAAGTTCCCAAAGTTCCCAAATACTTTTACCGTATGAATACTTCTTATCATGTATATCCTCATCTACTAAAATAAATCCGCGTTCGGATAATAATCACGTTTATTTGTCATTTGATGTATGCCATCATTAATATCTAGTTTATGTTTGTACCTTGAGTCGATCATTCATTGTATCCCTAATTCAAGAAATACACTAGTAAATAATCCTGAAATCTTCACATTGTTGTATCTACTTTTGATAAAAAAATACTTCCTAATTCGTATGGAGCCCATAACTAAAATCCCAGTGATCGTATAAACTCTCACTGTATAGGGTTTATAAACTCCTTCGAATCATCATTGGTGCTAAGTTACTATCTCCAAAATTTCACAATTGGATACCCACTTGCCCATAACCTTTATCTATAATTGGTACATCAATAAAACATAAGACTATGATGCACAAGTCACATCATCCTCATACCAATTTTCCTCATAGCCTCTCATATTCCGAAATTAGAAGGCGACCCTACTTATAGGTCCAACCACTCGCACATTATTCTCATGAAATCACAAACGGTTTTAACAACACAATAATTCTTTCCCAATCTGAGCATAACACCAATTTGATGTTCTTTTAATCGGAATTTGTCCACCCCCAATTTTTTTGCCCAAAATTCTCATAATTGCATCACTACGTTGCTCTCTCTTGAGTACACTAAATTCCATAAAGTCATCATACAAGTTTACACTGCCATCCATTTTTCCATATTTAGCACCAAGGTATTATAATTCCCATAATAGTTCTCAGTTATGGTGAACACCATTGTCCAACCAGTCATTCTACACTTAACCATTAACTCTAAACAGTCCCATAAAAATCAACACAAGCCTTATAAGTGACTTACTGATCCATCCCTAGGATAATATCGTACTCTGACATATCTAATGTAAGTAGGTCTTCTATGAGCCTAAGTCTCCCAATATTAATCCCTATACCTCGATGCACGAAGCAATATAGGTGCCCCTCAACTCGCAGGTGAAATAATGTATAACACTATGTCAAATCTAAGTCTACCCTCCTCGGTGCGCTAATAAGATAGTATTAAAAATTGACTACTATTACCTAGTACTAAACTAAATATGCCTTACTTACTCAAGAATAGGGAACATACCATCCTTTGCTTATGCTGACGCTGGTTCCTCTCAAGGTGCAATATGATACACGTGCCCATACTGCAGTTGCAGCGGCTATCCCTGATGTGGAGCAGGTAGTGCTTGTAATGATGGTATTATCGCCACTGGAAGGGTCAATAATGAATAATGGTTCCCTTGAGGTACATGGTACCCTCACTGTCTCCCTTGCTCCTATGTCGTTTGATTTCCCTCAGGGCACTTTCTTGATAAATGTCCCCTCTCACCACAAACGTAACAGTTCTTTTGAAACCAACGCTTATCTGGATATTGCCCCTGTTGGCCATGACCCTGCTTTTATTGGTCCCATTGACCCCTCTTCTATTAGCCTTGGACCTATTGGCCTCGTCTATTCTGATCATCGAAACCTCTGAACCTCTCATACTGATCTGTAAATTGTGGGCCCCTAAACTACTGTTCCTATTTGTCTTACCCTGCTGGTTTGATGTCTTCGAGTCGTGTCTCTAATCTCCCTTATTTTTATAGAATGCCATGTGATCCCAGCAATGCAGTATGGAGACATTCACAATCTGGTATAGATGGTGAAAGCTGGATTCTCCACTAACGACATCCTGATATGCCAGGCTATCCCCGACATAAATGCCTCCATCTTATTTTCCTTTGTGTTTAGCTCGTTCCCAGCAAAATAGGATAGCGTAGTAAAATCCTCATCATACTCAGCTACAGTAAAACCTTCCTACTTAAGGTCTATGAATTATCTTCCCATTCCAAATTTCATTGCCGGTAGAAAGTACTTCCCCTTAAACTTACCCCAAAACTCATTAATCGAATAAACTGTTTCTCTCCTCCGTTGTGGTGATAGACTCCCACCATTGTAAAGTTTCCCCAACCAGTCGTAATGCGGCTAACATTTTATTTTGTACCGGCGTACACTTTACCATCCTCAAGTGATGCTGTATATCCTTTTTTCACTGGTTCGCAACCAGAATGTCAGGACTTCCAACAAACTTTGATGGGTGGCCCTTAGTTAAGGCCTCCTTAGCTCTATCCGATAATGAACCACGTGTCTGAACTGGTTGCACCATCAGTTGCGGGGGGTGGTGGTGGTGGTTGTTGTGACTACAGTGGATGGAAATGCTGTAGCATAGCATCTATTGCTATGGAAACAACCAGAGTCATAATAGTGGAAATCTCTGCACTAGTGATGGTTGTGGGTGCAGCAGCGGCTCCTGCTGAGCCCCTTTTTCTGAAGCATGTGCGGTGACACATCTTGGTCTGACTTTACTACCGCTTGCCATCTAAAAGAAAATAAGGTTCATCTTAGTAATGAATCGCAAAGAATACCCTATTCCTAATCATAGGGCTCTACACATCAAAGGATGCAATCCAAAACATAATGAATTCAATATAGATCCTAAGGACACTGGAACCAAGATACTCCGATACTAACTCTAACAACCCCCATTATCCACTTAAAGGATGGCCAGACACAATATGCCGAAGATGGGGCTTGTCTATCAATCTATATCATTCTCAGCATAGAATACATAATAATAACAGTAACACATTTGAAATTTTCTTTTAAAAATGACATGCATAAAAACCATTTAAATCTAACTGATAATAAGTAAAAATCCACGCCCAGATAATCATAAAAATCCATCCGCAATATAACCTTACGATTAACTGAATAATAAACATGGGCTTATGCCTATACAATAATCCAAAAAAATAAAATAAATGAATAGGAAACAACCACCTATACTAGAATCAAATGAACTGAAGTAGTCGCTGTGCAATTATGACCGCAAGCTGATCTCCTGTCAGTCTTGCTGTCCTTGTCTATATAAACCCGGGGGAAAGAATTTTTATAATTTGGGTCAGCACCCTAGAATTACAAGAATTAACTTACCAAAATTAAGATGAAATAATACAGTTAATTTAAAGTATGTACCACCCATCGACACTCACATGTAATAAGTACCTCGCTTTTCACCTAAGTGTAATACTACACGCATATTAACCAATTCCCCCTTTTGTGAAAGACTGATAACAATAATAGTAATTAACACCTGATGCAATCCTACATAACTTACGTGTCACAATTAACTATTAAACCTATATTTCTATTTCCCTGAATACCCCAGATATACTACCCAGAAAGTAACATAACCATTTATCACGCATTCACATAGCATTGGATTCATAACTGGTTGTCTACATCATTAGACCAATTAATTAATCTTAATTAATTTATAGGACTATATATATATATATATATATATATATATATATATATATATATATATATATATATATATATACACACACGACACGTATAGGCATCTACCTCCAGTGTCACGTTCGTACTCTATCGATAAGTCTAGAGGAGTCCCTCATCCAAATGGATATCACAAAACATATACATGTGGAGCGGTCCCTACGCAGTACACCGTTGCATGGTACATACTCCTGATGGTGATAATGGATCCCAGCATCTACACCTACCTCCTCGTAAGTAGCACTCCAATATAGTACCTATAATAATGACCTACACATCACTTAGCCCACCTGTGCCGATGCATGCTATGGTCTCGAGACGTACGCAACACCAAGCGATAGGTTGTCCACGAACATAGGTATATTCACACAAATAATAAATACTTATATTTATCACATAATAACTCTATAATTACCCAATAAGAAGAATTTATAATCCCCAACTAATATTCTTACTTTTAAAATTAACCATTTAGTTAATTGAGAAGTTTCCCATTTTTAAAATAATGACGCAAACCTATTTTTATCACACAATATGTTTAGGTAATTAAGTTTATAACTACCTCTCGAGATGTCCCTTTTTATTTCACATTAACAATTTCCACGGTGTCCCATTTAATCACCTCTTAATAATCCCACTTTATGAGTTAACCTTATAGTTAATTATTAGTTCCCCCATTTAAATTAGCGAAACAAATCCATTTTTAATAAAATAACCGTTTATTTGGATAACCTCCCACGAGTTCCGAAAAATCTCCCGAACGTATCTCCGGTCCCATCCTGACCCAACCCAAAAACTGAAATGGTACACCTCCGGTGAACGAATCGGTTAGCCCTGCCCAAATCGATTCTCCTTCGGAGCTCAAATAGATTCACACCTGGGCAGAAGCCCAGAACTGCTATGCTTTTCCATACGGATTTGCCTTCCCAAATTCTAAATTCTTCCCAATTGTTTTACCCAATAAGATTATCATTGGACTTTTTCATATCATAATGTATCATTATGGTTTGTTAATTAATCTAACATCATAGTCTTTCAAATCCAAGTTTTTGATCCCATATTCCTATTTATTCATACTAAGATTTTAGGCTCCATACATAGATAATAATCATCACAAATAAAATATCCTACAACATGGATTCTAATACTCAATTCAAGATTTATTCTTATTCTAAATTTTTGGGTTTAACATCAATATTTTCAATCATTAAACATGAAATTCCGATTTCTCCCTATACATGCATAAAGTTTAATCCCATCTTATTATCATCAATTCATATCTTAATCCAGAAATTTTATCAGAAAATACACCAATTAATAAAGAAGTATATTGGAAGTTAATTTTAGCAAGAGAATTCCTACCTTATGATGAATATTGAAAGCCTCTCTTCTTGAAGCCTTAAGCTTCTTTCTTTTCTTGGCCTTGGGAATTTCTCTTTAGGGATGAGGGTTACGAGGTTTAGATTTGGATGAATGAATGGGACTTTATAATTCTCTAATTAACTTATATAATTAAATTAAATAGGCGGGATTTAAATTAAATCGGTAGAATTTAAATTGAGAATAAATGCTTATTCGTGATTGTATGTATATTTGGACTCAATTGGGCATAATGGGTTCACTCGTGAAAAATAAATTGAATGTTACTTAATTTATGGCCATGTAGTGATTGAATTTAATTTAAATCCCGCCTATTTAATTTATTCAAATTTATGTAATTAAATTCCATCGCAATATTTTATTTCGACGACACGGGGTACTACAAGGTACTTCCATTACAGAGACTTAAGATATAAAGTTTCTATTGGTGTTAGAACTCATGGGTTTACTAGAGGCATACGAAAAAAGACTGAGTAAGAGTAATGAAAGTCCAATACATAGAGCAGTTCAGTCAAAGCTAAATTTGAGGTCTTAAAATCTAAAGAATGAGGAAGAAAATTAAGAGAAAATTCAAGAGAGTCCCTTTTGCGACAAAAAATGTCATTTGCTGGCGAATTTAAATTGCCTAGAAGATTATTCCATATGAATTTAAGATCAATTGTGGCATTTTTATTCCATGAAAAGTGAATTTTAGTGGTGAATCTTTGTTTGCTATAAAAAGTAGCCTTTAGGTGGAAAACTATCAACTATTGATGGCAATTTTATTTTTAGAAAGTCATTCATACAAATTTAAGATAAATTATGGCAATTTTTTCCCACGAAAAGTCCATTTTGGTGGTGAATCTATGTTTTGCTACAAAAAAAAGCCTTTTATTGACAAACTATCAACTATTGATGGCAATTTAATCTTTATTAGTTGTAAACTCATTTTCCACAAAAAGGGATGTATTGGTGGCGAAGTGATTTTGCCACTGAAAAATCAACTTTTAGTTGCGATTTATATAAATTGCCATGAAAACAATATGCGACACAGTTTTAGTGGCAATAGTATAATGAAATTTTTTTTGCCCCTAAAAGATTTGGAGGTTAATTTTTCATAATTAGGTGCAAGAAATTAAGCCACTAAAGGTCATTTTTCTTGTAGTCAATAATTGGGAAAATAAAAAAGGAGAAGAAAAATTATCCACCATATGGCACGTGCAAGAAGACAAGCCATTGATAAAATATTATTGGTCATGTGGAAAGCTTTAAAGCAAAATTTGCAACAATTTTGGGCACGTGGAGTGAGATTGTCGGTCTAAGAAAAATTATGAAGCTAACTATTCGAGGAAAATAAGAAGGACCCATTATTTTATGCCTGCTAAGAAGTAACAGAATAAAAACATGGGACGTGGTACATCGATAGTGGTTGTAGCAATCACATAACTGTAGATGAGACAAATTAAACACGTCTATAAAATCCCAAGTCAATTTTGGGGAATGACGCAAGATAGAGGCTAAAGAGAAAGTTACAATTTATATCCAAACTAAGAAAGGAACTTAATATATCACTGATGTTTTATTAGTTCCTAGATTAAAAAATAACTATTAAGTGTTGGTCAATTGATTGGGAACGGTTATGTAAAGCCCGACCCAGATTTATATGTGACACCTTGCCCATCGATTTTATCTCTTTCCCTGTAAAAGTTGAATTTCTGAATGAATATTAAGATTTAATCATCATCATAACCTTCATGCTTGTCAAATCAAAGTTTTCACAATTCAAAGTTTAATTCTAGAAAATTTGGAGTCGTTCAAATGAACCGTTCGAACGACTTCGAATGAGAGTTCTGATGACTTGAGTTTTTGCCTTGTCTTGCACGCACTGAGATATCTTAGACCTCCTAATTAGAATTTTTTTCCGAATGAGCATCAGTGTCGTTCAAATGAGACTTAAAGGTCATTTCAATGAACGGACCTGAATCTAGTCAAATCGAGGTACCCTTGTGTGCTGTCGCGTTTTAGGCAATGGGATTGATGGTGTGTCAATTTATGGTGAACACAGATGATCAAAGTGTGTTTAACATGTGTGGGGAGAGTTTTTAAATGGTTTTCTGGGTTATTGTGGGGTTATAAAAAGAGAGAGTGAGGGTTAGTTTCCCCTACCATTTTTCTTCAACATATTTCCTCTCTCTCTCTCTCTTTCTCTAAGTTTCAAGAACCCATATTTTCCCTAACCATTTTCCCCATAGCCACACTTTGCCACCACCTCCAAACACTAGTACACACCATTTTCAATCGTTGTCTATCATCTTCAAGCTTTTATCAAGGAAGAAAGTGGGAAGAGCTAAGCTTGTAGGAGGGATATTTGGAGCTATTTGAAGAGCTTTTGATGTCTTGCAGCTAGGAACTTACGTATCTATTTTATCTCTTGGTCTTCTCTTCAAACTTGAGGCAGGGTTTCCCTCTTCCTAAGATTCAAGGTTTTCTTTCTATGAAAACATGTAGGATGTATGCTAGATGATAGATAATGCCAAGAAAGAAGTTATTTGATGAAAATATTACAGTCTTGCAAAATGTATTTTTAACAAGACAAAGCCCTAGAATGAGCCTTTCATAAATAAATGACATTTTTACCTTAAAAATGGAAGAAAGCATGTGAAATATACAAACCCATGATTATTTTCTTATTCATTTTGAGGAATTTCTAGGCTTGAAATCCTCTTTCACATGTGTAGAATCATGCAGTAAGATAGATAATGATATTTTATACTTTTCAAATAATGTTATAATGGGTTTTATGAAGAAATGATTAAATGAATAAAACAACCCTAATACGTGTTAATATTGTTAGAATGAATAAAAGTGATATTTGGGTTCACATGTGATGATAGGGAAAAGTTATGGCCACTTAGTTAAAAATGGTCTTGAAGGTTTAAATATATTTTAAGTGGCAAAACATAAAATGACAGCATGATTTTTGACAAAAAAATCTTAAAAAGAATGTTGTGGAAGAAAAAGGTTGAGCTCTAGTGCCAAAATGAAATTAAATATGTTTTTCACAAAATTATGATAAAAAATAGCAAAAGGTGATTTTTGCAAAAATGAGGGTCCTAGTGGTTGAACGTCCTCTTTAGACCTTATCAGTATTTTTTTGGTGAAAATGGATAAAAGAAATCAATGACACGTTCATAAAGTGCGAGAATGGTTTAAATCGTAAAAATGAGAAAAACGGTAAAATGATGGAATAATGTGTACATTAGTTAGAATGTTAATACATATTAAATTGGACTCGGATGACACCAGGATAATTAAGAAGGGCTTGGAGCCCTGGGGTGAATGATCCAAAATTATTGACCAAAGCATATGATTGCATATCCGACAGTGTGGAGCCCATTAAATCATACAGTTATTTGAAGATAAAAGATAAAAGAAAAAGGAAAATATAATGGTTGTAATTGATAATGCATAAGGAAGACAACTTAATGAAATGTGATAAATGGAGACTAATGAATAAAATATGATAAATACTCTCTAGACCCGATAAAGGCTGGTATGAAACGATTATGTGTGAGTATGAGCTCATCGCTCGGGTACATTGCATATTAGTTGAATTAATACTAACTAAAATTTTGAACGTTTTTGGAATTGATTAAATACACGTTATATGTATAGTATTTTTGTAGAAAACTTATATCTTAGTATTACCCACACTGTTGAGCATTCTCTCACCCCTACTTTTTATGTTAAAAACCCCACCCCACCCCAGGTACATCAAGTAAGGATGCCGAAAAGGACGCTAGTAAGGCCCCAGAGGGAAACTAATGTCGTTAGAGGCTATGGACTTTATTATAAATTACAATTTGAAACATTGGTAATTCGATACTTTTAAACATTTATTCAGGCCTTGGGCCATGGCATGTAATAATACAGGGTTGATTACCGTTCAATTCTCATTTATTTAGCCTTGTGGATTAAATTGAATTTTCATAAATAAATCTTGTAAATTGACTAATTACATAAAGTGGTTACTTCTTCTCTCAATTTAAAACTGGTAAATTTAGTCCTTAATCAGTGGAGTGATTAAAGGATTTTCTTAAATAAAGTAAATAGACTTTACCCCTCGCCCTTTAAACTCCTTGACTTTGTTTGGGTTGACCCAAGAATGATCCGAACCCCGATGGGGAGATAAATAGGATCCTCGGGTGTAACGGAGTGTTTATGCTTTCTTTGTACGCTTTCCTCTTACATTTTTTCATATTTAATGCTTTAGTTGATGTTTAGATCGCTTCTACTATTGCCGTTAACTCGTATCATTGTGTAGCACACTCTCCATTCTTGTGTTGATACCTCCACGCTGTGACATAGCTAGTGGATTTGGAACTAATGAGATTAGATGCATGGATCAAGTCATGCGCCAGCTCGATGACTCCCTCACATAGCAACAGTGGGCTAACTATAGTGGGACTGTTGAGAGCGCCACATCTGCCTCTATCCTTAAGGAGTTTAGGGGGTTGCACTCGCCCACTTTTAACGGGGTAGCTAGTGCCGATGCGGCTGAGGAGTGGCTAGATAAAGTCACCAGGGTAATGGAGATTCTGGGTGTGCCAGCAGGGCACAAGGTCAAAATTTCTATGTTTCATCTCACAGAACAAGATTACCACAGGTGGAGTGCCTACTCTTCCAACACCATTGAGACGATTGACTAGGGTAACTTCAGGGGTGCCTTCTTCAACAGGTACTTTTCGCAGGCATTTAAGGATGCCAAGAAGGACGAGTTCCATAAGCCGATATAGGTAAAGACCTCCGTTAATGAGTATATGGCGAAGTTCAGAAGTTTGTGCAAGTATGTTGATACCGCGCAGAAAGACGAGGCAAAAAAGAGCAGGTTGTTTGTTAAGAGCCTCAACCTGGGTATTCGACGAATTTTGGCAGATATGGATATGCCCAATTTTAGGACTGCGATGAAAAAGTCTATTTTGTTGGATCTTGATGGTGAGGATATCAAGGCTATCAAGGAGAATAAGAGGAAACCCAACGGTTACCAATCATGCGGCCACAAGAACTCTCAAAGTAGGGCTCGAGGGTTATTTACGAAGCTTAAGGCTGTTATGGGGGTTTATTCTTCGTCATCCTAGTACACTAGTAATCAAGGCTCCATAGTCCCCATAGAGAGTGACTATTTTTCTTGTGGGTCCCCGAGCCATTTTAAGAGGGATTGACCACAATGAGCTTCGGGCAATTAGTAGAATGTTAATTTTGTGCGGGGCTCGAGTTCCAATTATATAGGCCATACTCAGCAGTAGCAATAACAATTCTCTTCGGGCCATTAATATCCCATGAGGAATAGCATGGACAATTCACTTCCAATCTAGGGGCAAGGGCTGCGAGCCATGTCAGGTGCCCGACGGCCAGAATAACAGATTTTATTACGCTATGTCTCAGTATGCTGCACCTTTCGAAAATCCTTCAGTGATGAAAGGTATGATTCTTCTGTACAGTACGTGGGTTACGGTATTATTTGATTTTGGGGCATCGCATTTTTTCATATCGAGTTCCTTGGCATTTAGTTTGGGGCTAGAGGTAGACCAATTTTGTCCTCTTATCTTCATAGGGCTTCTAGTTTGTGGCATTATAGTTCTTGATAGGGTCTAATGTATATGTGTTATCATGATTGGAGATTATGTCCTGGAGTATGATTTTATCCTTATGGGCATGGATGGATTCAAGATGATCCTTCGTATGGATTGGCCATCATGTTTTGAAGCTACCATCGAATGCCATCGACATAGTGTCCTAGTATGACTTCCAGACGAGTCTCTCCATCGCTTTAGCAGAGATTAAGGCAATTGATTATCCTTGTAAGTTTTCTGTAGTTTGCGAGCAGAAATAATATTTCGGGTGGTTAAGTAGCTTGTGGCTCAGGATGAGCTGGATGGTATGGTTTTAAACTTCCCAGTGGTGCGAGAGTTTCTTGATATATTCTTGGATGACCTTCATGGGTTACCTCCGCGATAAGAGGTGCATTTCTCTATAAAGGTACATTAGGGCATCTTTCCTGTCTTTATTATACCTCGTAAGATGGCTTCAGTGAAATTGTAGAATCTTAGGATTTAGTTAGTGGAATTAACCAGCAAGGGCTTCATTCGCCCCAGTGTGTCCCCATAGGGAGTCCCTGTCCTCTTTGCAAAAAAAAAGGTCAACACCCTGAGACTCTGCTTTTATTATAGATAGTTTAATGGGTGACGGTAAAGAATAGGTACCCCATTCCCCCGTATTGACGATTTGTTCAACTAATTGCATGGGGTGGGCAGGTTCTCAAAAATTGACCTTCGGTCTGGGTACTATTAGTTACGTGTTAGAGAGGAGTATATTTATAAGATGACATTCTAGATATGGTATGGGCATTACGAGTTTCTGGTGATACCCTTTGATTTTACTAATGCTTTGGAAACATTCATGGACTTGATGAATTGTATTTATCATCTGTACATAGATCGATTCATGATGGTCTTCATGGACGACATACTGGTCTATTCGACGTTAGATATAGATCATCATGAGAACCTTCACACAACGTTGTAAGTTCTCAGGGAGAATTAGTAATACATTAAGTTCAGTAAGTGCAAGTTCTGGATAGAGTAGGTCACGTTCTTTAGCTACGTAGTTTCTGACGAGGGAATTTCTATTGATCCTTCCAATGTGGGGGCCATCCTGGGATGGGACAAAGCGAAAACAGTTGTGTAAGCATGAAGTTTCTTAGGTTTGTCTGGTTACTGATGTTAGTTAGTGCAAGAATTCATGAGGTTGCATTGGCCCTCATCATGTTGACTCGAAAGGATGTGCATTTTGAGTGGTCTAAGGACTGTGAATCATCCTTCCGAGAACTGATATTTAAGTTGAATTCTGCACCTGTTCTTTTCCTCCCAGAGCAAGGTAGAGGTTACATGGTTTATTGTGATGCTTTGGGGTCAAGGCTTGGAGCAGTATTGATGCAGAACGATTAGGTAGGTTCTTATGCATCCCTACAATTAAAGGTTCATAAGGGGAACTACCCCACCCATGATCTGGATCTAGCTGCAGTGGTGTTTACACTCAAGAGCTAGAGGTATTATTTGTACGGGACGGATTTGAGGTTTTTTCCGATCATAAGAGTCTCTAGTACATCTTCACGTAGTGTGATCTTAATCTCCGTTAGAGACGATGGAAAAAATTGATAGGGGACTACGATTTCTTGTTGGAATATCATACGTGGTGGTCCATGCTCTTAACATGAAGTCTAGTCTCACCCTTGAAATAATGAGATGCCATCGAGTGAAAATGTTTGTGTAGTTATAGAAGTTTGACTTACATGTTTAGTGGGGTTATGACAGGGCATACCTGTGAGGTGTGGTAGCTAGGACACTCATTCATCATAAAGTTCTTAATGTCCAGTCATGTGATCTCAAGTTTATTTAGTATCAGGACCGTATTCTGAATGGGGAAATATTTGACACTCTTACCATGGATATGGACAGTGGGGTGCGACACAAGGGTCGATTAATTATCCCTATTATCGAGGAGCTTCAGGATGAGGTAACGGTAAAGGACCATTACTCACACTTCAGTATACATCCCGGTGATAACAAGATGTATAAGGACTTATGTGGGGATTTCTGGTGGTCCGGCATGAAGAGAGATGTGGTGATGTATGCAGTCGAGTACTACACTTATCAGCGAGTAAAGGCCGAGCATAAGAAACCAGCATGGATAATTCAACCACTACCCATGGTAGGATATAAGTGGGAGCATATCACGATGGATTTCATAACAACGCTACCACAGTCTGAGTGTTGTCATGATGCGGTATAGGTTATAGTGGATCGACTTAAAAAGTATTCAAACTTCTTACCCATCAAGGTCATAGACAACATGGCTATGTTGGCGAGGTTGTATGTCAGAGAAATAGTTAGGCTTCACGGTGTTCCACTCTCAATCATCTTAAATAGGTATCCTCGATTTGTGTCTCGATTTTGGAAGAAGTTTCAACAAGAGTTGGGTACCGAGCTGAAATGAGTACTACCTACCATCTCAAGACCGATGGACAGTCGAAGCAAACCATCCAAATTTTGGAGGATGTGCTAAGAGATTATGCGCTCGACTTTCAGGGTGGTTGGGTGATGAATCTACATTTGGCAGAGTTCGCATATAACAAAAGCTAATAGGTGAGCATCGAGATAGCCCCCTTTGAGACCTTTTATGGATGGCCATGCCACTCTCTAGTTTGTTAGGCTGAGGTGAGTGAGAAGCATCTTAAAAATTTGGAATCGATTCAAGAGATGAAATAGAGGGTTTGGGTAATTCATTAAAGGATCACGACGACTCAAAGACGGGAAAAGAATTATTTCGATAATCGTCGGGTACCCTTGGAGTTTTGGGTTAGTGACCATGTGATGCTAAAGGTTAGAGCAAGAACCGACATTGAATAATTTGGGCAGAAAGGGAAACTGTCCCCACGGTATATCGGTCCCTTTGAGATCCTGGAGAAAATTAGGGATGTTTCATACCATCTGGCACTGCTTCCATGGTTATACCAAGTGTATAACGAGTTCCATGTCTCTATGTTGAGGAAGTATCTTCACGATGGCGGTTATCTCATTTATTGGAATCTCATCGAGTTAGAGGAAGATGTCACGCTTCTCACGTGAATGGTATCTATTCTGAACCGCAAGGACCGAGTTCTTCCTAACAATCTCATCCCTTTGGTAAAGGTTATTTAGGAATTTTAAGGTGTTGAAGGTACTACATGGGAATGCGAGTCGAATATGCGAGAGAAGCACCTGAAAATCTTTCCCTAGTTGGTTATTCTTATTTCAGGGATGAAATCTTCTAAGGTGGGGAGAATGTAATACCCATGACCTTAATTTTATCTATTTCCTTTTAAAAGTTGTATTTATGAATGAATATATATATTTAAACATCATCGTAGCCTTCGTGCTTGTCGAATTGAAGTTTTCATAATTCAAAGTGAGAGTCCGCAGCGTGAACTAATAGATTAATTTATTTAATTAAATGTCGAACACACGAATACAAATTTTAATTTTAAATTAATTATGGTGTGCATGCGAGTTATATCCAAATTCTAATTTGCAATTGTCAAGAAAAACATGCAAATACGACAAAGATGGGGAAAAATCCCTTTGCAAGGCAAAGCCTTTTATTCAGCATTATTGACAATTTTGAATATGATCAACTTACAAAACACTTAGCTACACCAAGTTACACGTGCATAGTCTTCAAAATGCCAACAGATACGATCCAGCTCTAGAGTCGTCCACAGGTAGCGATCTACCCTCGGTATCCATCGATTCAACCTTCTTCCTTCTTCAGCAGTGAAACCTTATTTCATAAAATCAATCATTGAGAAAATTCTCCACGAGAGTGAATAACAAGAAACCATCTTGATATTGATAAAGTGATATTGTATATATCCCGGAGTTGATGATTTTGAGATGAGGTGTTTGATCACAAAAAGAGACTCAAAATATGTTTTTCTTTATGAAAAAGAGTTCTTAAAATATCTTATCCCGTTCAACCTTTTTATAAGAAGGGAAGATAAAAATGATTAACACAAAACATAATGGGAAGATATTCTTTAAAAAACAAATTCTACATCGGTCGTTCGAATGATACTTCATCTCGTTTGAACGATGCTTCGAGTGAAACCTACTAACAAGATTATAGCAAAACCAAGAAAGGATCTCGTTTGAAACTACATCAAACTCGTTCGAACGATGCTTCTAACGAGATATCAGTATGACCCAAAAGGAAATATCTTTCAAATGAGGGACAACTTCGTTCAGAAGAAGCCTCAAAATTTTAAAAGAAATCATACAAAAATTTTGAGTTCTTTTAAGAAAATCTTGCCTCATAAAAAAATAAGCGAACCACAAAAAAATATGTAGAACCTTTTTACCAAACCAAATGCATACTTCTTCCAAGTTGTTGAGATGGCCAAGTCTTTAATTCTTTGGCGGTATTCAATGTACCGATAAGTAGTGACATAGATGTGTTTAGGTGTTGTATTTATGCAATGGGATACGCCAAACCATAAATGAAATACAAATATGAGCAATCATAAAACTTGCTCTTACAAATCTCCCTCTTTGGCTAGTCCGGTAAAAAACACCATCCTAAGACAAATTAAATCCTATGACTTAATACAATAATCTACCCTCCCAAAAGATAAATGAAAATGAAAATGGAACATATAATATGTATAAGTCTTCAATCATGTAATTGGATCTTTCCTTTTAGTAAACATCGTCTTTATCCTGTGTAGGTCCAAATGATCATCATCCAAGCGAAATGTCCTACACACATGAGACAAACAAAGACACCGCGATGCATAGAATTTTAAACATAAAATAAAAAATCCCCATGAGACAAAAAAAATACCGTGATGCATAGAGTTTCAAATAGAAAATAAAAAATCCCCCTCAATTTGTTCTCCCCCTTTTTGTCTGTAATAGACAAAGGAGTCAAAACTAGGCATGAATTATCGGTATCACTCTAGAAGTAATATATCAACACAAGAATAATCAAGTAAGCATAGGTGATTATAATCTCAAAGGCATGTCAATTAACTATTTTTGAAAATTTTCAATCTTTTTTTCAAAGATAAAGTATAAAATGAACAAATATAACACACCATGGAATAACACTAAAATTTTCGAATCATGAAATCATAATGTAGAGGAGGGAAAATTTTCCATAGGTTAATTGACATACACAGTCATAACATGTTTGCACGAAGTGTTGAGATACCTCTAATGAAGGATCTTAAAGTCTACTGTTGGTGTAAAATAGGTGAAGTCGAGAGAAATTAACTTAACTTAATTAACATGTCATGAACATAAATGATCCTCACACCAATGATGCCAAATTATGTAATTTTTTTCGAGACATTTTTGTTGTGCAAGACCATTGATCTTAAACTTTAAGTCCCTCAAAATCTCACATATATGATGATACACACTCAATGATTTTTGAAGAAATTAATATTCATATGGAGCGAAGCATCAATGTATCAAAATATGTGCCTCTATGTTTTTAGATTCTTTTATGCAAATGGTGGCTTTTCATGCAAAGAATATTTTTATCTTTCGTATCCCCTTTCCATTATTTAACATATAACAATATATTCCGAAAAATGATTTAAATTCGAGCAATGGTTCTTACATGCATAAATTTATCTCTTTTTACATTTGGGTCGTTATAAAGTAAAATTGAGATGAGAACATCGTATTCGACATGTGACGAGTAAGTGCAAGGTTAAAAAAAGTTCATGCATATGTACATTAAAGGTGACAAGGAGTCAAACATGTAGAAAGTAATCATCAAATATCAACGTAATGACTCCACACATTATTAATCACACTATAGAAACGTTGTCATGTGTCAAAACACTATGAAAAAATAACTTGAAAATATGGAATGAATGGGTGATCCGAACATCTTAAATGTTCATCCATATATGGTGACAAAAAAGAAAACTCTTTTTGGATTTCTCAAAAAAAATTTTATAAAAAAAAATCTTTTTGCCATTTTCACCTTTTTCATAAAACTTTAAAATATTTTTGTATTTCTCAAAATTTTTTAGAAAAATGAAAATATTTTTAAATTTTTCTTAAAATATCAAATTGAAAAATATAAATTCAATGATAATACAATCTAGCAATAAGAAAAAGAGATATAGTCCTGAAAAATGTCCTCCACTATATAAAATATCCGAATTCAGTCAACAGTGCAAATGCCTAAAGATTTCCTAAGATCCTGAAATCCAAGTGCATATATAGGTTTTGCGAATATATCGGATAACTAATGATCGGTTATCATACGCTCAATGATACGACCTTCTCCTTAACCAGATCTCGAATAAAGTGCTCGCGTATCCTAATGTGGTTTGTGATCAAATATTGGACTGGATTACGAGCAATATGGATTGCACTCGTATTATCACAAGAAATAGTCATCATGACTTGTGAAATACCATAATCCTCCAATATTTGCTTCATCCATATGAGTTGAGTGCAATAACTCCCGATGGAAATATACTCAGCCTCAGTCATGGATAAAAATATGGTGTGTTTCTTCTTACTCAGCCATGAGACAAGAGCACACAATCCAAACACCCACCCGAAGTGATCCTATAACCATCTACATCCCCTGCAGATTCGACATATGAATACGCGGACAAACGATCATCGGTATCAAAGGAATTCCAAATACTATATGAAAATATTCCACTCACGTATTTAATTATACGTTAAGTGCTTGTAAGTGTGACTCTTTCGGGGACGCCTGGTATCGCACACAGACTCTAACACTAAAGGCAAAATCGAGAAGACTAGCGGTTAAGTAGAGGAGACTACTTATCCTACTACAAAGAAGGGTTTTCTCTCCGTCCTTGCCTAAAGCGTCTTTTGCTAAGATCAGTTGAGGTACTCATAGGGGTGCATGAGTGCTTAGTGAAGTCTAGACTAAATTTATTCACAAGGACTCTTACATATTTGGATTGAGATATGAATATTCCACCCTTAAGATGAAGAATCTAAAAATGTAGGAAAAAAGTAAGCTCGCCTAGCATGCTTATCTCAGACTCACTCTTCATCTCCTCCTCAAAGGTGTGAGCATAGTGGGAGCACGTGGATCTAAAGACTATGTTGTCCACATAGACTTGGACAACCAAAAAGCACCACTATCCCTCCTCACAAATAATATATTATCCATATCCCTTCTCTTGAAGCCATGTGCTAAGAGATAGGAAGTGAGCCTCTCGTACCAAGCACATTAGGACTCTAATGTACCAAGCAAATTATAATCTTTGAAACCTTTTGGTTATCCCACGTAAATCACTTCATGTACAATGCCATTAATAAAGTCACTCATGGCATCCATTTGATATAACTTGAAGCATGGATGACATGCTATGGCGAGTAAAAAGTAGACGAACTCAAGCCTAGCAATAGGAGTGAATGTCTCGTCAAAGTCTACACCCCCGATTTATGTGTAGCCTTAAGTGACCAACCTAGCCTTATTGAGAACTATGGTACCATTATCATCCATCTTATTCTTCTAAACGCACCTGGTGCCTATCACATTAGACTCACAGAGTTAGGAGACTAACTCCCAAACATCGTTCTTACGATACTAAAGCAACTCATCTTGTATGGTGGATGTCCAATGCTAGCCCTTGAGTGATTTTTTCACATTCTTGGGCTCGACTAAGGATCTGCAGCATAGATAGCTAACACATATTCAAGCTGACCATGAGTCTTGACACCTAGTTAGGATCGCCAAGTATAGAAGATGGGTCATGACTCTTTCAAACCTAAGATGATGTCTCCCCTAACTCAGGAATGGGGTTCACCGTGGTAGCATGAGGAAGGATGGAATCGTCACTAGGAGTGCATCATCCTCACACTGGGGGCTAGGAGTAACAATCGTCGATGGCTTATCATATCTAATCGTGACGTTTATTGACTCCATAACCTTAGAGCTAGCAATGTTAAAAACCTGAAAATTCGATTACCCGGAGGTTCCCCCCATTTTAATTTCTTATTAATTAAAATATATTATTTACTTTTATGTATATATATCGAGATGCGGAAGTGTAAAGATGTGTGATGGTTCACAAAACAGACGAATTACCAAATTTTAATTTCCTTATCAAATTAAAATTAAACCCAAGTGAGAATTAATGAAACACACACAAGTATTAATTTCACTTAAACCAATTAATTCAAGTCCGAGAATTTGACTAAGTCTTATTTTTATTTAAACAAATTAGGCCAAACCAATTTTAACAATTAAATTAAATGACTTGAATTAATTAACTACATATTACCCAAATTTAATTATCACCAAATTAAACACGTAGAGATTAAATTAAACCAATTTTATCTTTTTACCTAAACATGCGTTCTAGGTGATTTTGCAAAAGATAAAATAAAATAATTAATTCACTACGCCGCGATGTACGAGGAAAAACCCAAGACGGGAAACAACCTCGGACGGCCCTAGCCTCAAATCCACTAGATACGAAATTTGCAAATACAAGACAAAAAGGCTTACAACACACGACTTGATCCCTCCAAAGCCCCGACGCTTCTTCTTGTAGATACCTCTTCCTAGAGGATAACCACGGAGCTCCACCGCGGTCTAAGAGTCCACCGATCGAACTTTGTATGGTCACCGTCACCCGAACAAGGAGCTTTTCTCCAAGTGGGTAATGCCGCAACAAAAACTCTTCTTCTTTCTTTATGGGATGTAGAAGAAAACTCGAAACTTCTCTTTGAACGGAAGAGATGAACCCGGTGACAAACTCCAAGCTAGATATATGAATATGGGAACTTAGAAGAAACTAATTTGGGTGTAAACTAGAGTGGTGTATATTTTTCTCTTTGATAAAAACACACTCAAAACATGAACATTTTCCTTAAACAATTTAGCTCTCAAATTCTCTTTTGGAGATGGAATGGAATGGAAAAGTTAAGTTGGAAAATGTTATTCCCGTACATAATAAAGCCTGAGAAAAGTTGGTTAAGAAACAAGTGGGGAAGTGGGAGAAAAACTGCTTAAAACTGCCAAAAATTGTTCCCGCCCGGTATCTCGTTTGAACGACATTTCGTTCGAACGACATTCTCGTTTGAACGACTCTTCTAACTAAGTTCCAGTATGAACTCGTTAGATGCTCATTAGAAATCTCGTTAGAACGACAATCTCGTTCGAACGACATTTCGAACGAAGTTCCAGTATGCCATAAGGGGAAGTCATTGGCAATCTCGTTTGAACGACATCTGGTTCGAACGACAATCTCGTTCAAACGACATATCGAACGAACTTCCAGAAATTTGGAAAATTTAATTTTAGCCCAGAAAACTTTATAAACTTATTTTAAAGTTTTAATTAAATCTTTCTGAAATTAAAACGCAGTTTTAGATAAACCTAACACCCAATAAACAAGTTCCAAGCTCCTATATATATATAATTGCATTCATACCTTGGGAGCATGGAACTATGGTTGATGACGTATAAACGAGGCACGAAACCGGCATGATGATGAAGCTTTATACTCTTTGCCGCTACGTCTTCAACAAATACGTCATAGGCTTGAAAGGTGATCAAAATACTTTATCCTATGTCTCAAACGTTTTTGTCCGGAATTGAGCCAAAACAACAAAGGACTCAATTGGAAATTTGCGTCCTTACAAATCTCCCCCTTTGGCTATTCCGGGACAAAAACTATAAAAAAAATCCTAAAGGGCCGTCAAGCTCTACTAGACTCAAAACATAACCCACCCAAACTTGACTCAACCAAAGGATCAAACGCTTTGCCATTGAAAGATGCCATTGAAAGATGTCGCTTTAGAAGAATTACTGCAAACTTAAGCAAACTCATCAAATGCATAGGGAATATCAAAGTATTTGAAGCAATTAAAATAAATACTCCCCCAAAATTCATTCTCCCCTTTATCAAAATGATTAACCCAAGAAGTTAGCTACTCCCCCTAGGTTAAATCTCCTAAACTTAGATAAGATTATAATAGGATAAGATACCATTTCTCACCCTATCATTCTCCCCCTTTTTGTTCAGGAATAGGCAAAGGATAAAGAGCAAACATAAAAGCATGTTGAAGCTTAAAGTGATAAAATATGAAAGCATATGGGCAACAAAAGCATAACTAATCCAAGATAGATACCAAAATTAACGTATAAGCATAGAAGGACTAGAAAGCAAGGCAAAGGCAAAACAAAATATCATACATATATGGACTATAAATATATCAAGAATGCACACGCACATATATATAGATATATAAACACACACATGACACAAAATACAATAAGTTTGCACACTCGTATGGCAAAAATGTGTCATATGGAAACGGAAGTGTAGGGGTGTGAACTAGCAACAATTAAATTTAGACCCAATCACTTAAAAACATGTTTACGGAGTTCTCACTTGATTGCAAACTTCATCACATTTAAATATAACCTCATGTGACAATATAGATTGAAATCAATGAGAAAACATACACAATGCATACAAGCCTAGCATATTGATGATTCTACACACCAATAGAGTCATGACATGAAATACGCAACTAGGATAAACGGACATTGTGCAAACTGTTGATATACCATCCAATCTCCCTCAATAAGCATTTATATTAATTTTGAATGAATATATCAATCAAACATAGGCCTTGGCAATTATTTTTCTTTTTAATGCCATATTTTCTGTTTTTAGGCCTTTGGACCACGTATTTCTTTTAGGTCCATTCAAGACGGTGGCTTACTATCGCAAAGGATCACTTAGTCCTTTCGGAGCCCTTCCCCGTGCACATTTATATTTATCATGTTTTCATTTTTCATACAAATCTCACGTGCAACGAATTTTGACATGCACTAGTCCTCCTAAGTCACAAATATGTAGATGAAAATATTGGAAGGAGAACACCTCACATAGCTCAAATATACATATGGAGTTAAAAATTCAAAGGAGCTCGTACATGTGTGAATAGAGGCATATAAAAATAGAATCCATTTAATCAATACAAAATCCAACTACTCCATGTAAGCATGGTAAAGAACATAATAAGGATTTACAATCTCAACCAAAAGTTCTATCCACATGAGAGCGTAAAAGATGGGATTCAAACACAAGTATATGCCACTTAAAGACCAAAATACACACAAAAATAAAATATTTTTGAGTTTTTGACATTTTTAACCAAAAATAAAAAATATATACTCAAAAGACAAACAAAAATCATTTGAATTTTTCATTAAGCTTAAATTATCGAGAGATAAAACCCAAATGATAAACAAAAATCTTTTTGTATTTTTCATTTAATGTAAACAAAATGAAGAAATAAAATACAAAAGATAAACAAAAATCATTATTCTAGCATGTGATTAAGCATGGAGCATAACCTAGAAAATGATTAAACAAGCATACATTTAGCATGTGAATATAGCATGAAGTACAAGCGCTAAAGTATGCAAACATTAACGCATTCATCCTTTAGATTTAGCAAGGGAGGAAGCATGTGAAAGTAAATGAGAATCAAAAACTCTATTTTGCAAGGCAACCAAGTCAGATTTCCTAACCTAAATTAATGAAGAATGACTATCTTGGGGTGTAGGAATTTTAAATACATTGGTTGCTTTACGTTGGGATTTTCCTGGAATTCGTTTAAGATAAAAAATAATTTCCTAAGATGACCTTTTTTACCACAATGTGTACACGTAAAAACATGTCGAAAAGATTTACCTACGGAGTGATATCTAAAAGCTTTCCTAGTAGATTCTCCTAAAACGTTTGTTTTGGCTTTAAGAGTAGATTCATTACAAGTATTGAAGCCTAAACCACACATGTCATTTTTAATTTGGACCGTTCCTAAGATTTTATCTAATTTTTTCGAACGACACTCCAAATCAAATTTGACATTACTAGAGTCTTTTAATTTATTTTGCAATTCTAAAATGTTTGACTCTAATAAAACATTTCGCTCTTCAAAAGAAAGAAGCTCCTTTTTCAAAGATTCCATTAAACCCCTAAGGCTATCTCTCTAGCCTTCTACATATTCAAGCTTCTCTTGAAGAGTCCTCTCACGTGTCCTAAGGTCTTCTATTAAAGCATTTTTATCAACGACCTTGACACTCTCTCTTAAACTATCTTCTAACTTCAAATTAGCTCTTTTCAATTTAATAGATTCTTTAGAAAGTTCTTGAAAAGCATTTTGAAGTTCACTCACATTGACCTCTTCTTCATTTTCACTCTCTCTTTCTTCTCCACTCTCACTATCATAAAAAACAAGGGAATAAAAAACTTTGACCTCGGAAGTGTCATGAGTTTGAGTATCTTCATGAGAAGATTCACTTTCGGTGCTCACATGACTAGCCATAAAAGACACAAAATTTGGCTTAGTGGGGGAACCGGGTCCCTCTTCCTTATCACTATCATTAAGGGTGGCATTATAAGAAATGGGTCGTTTACCCTCTTTCCTTAGTTTAGTGGGGCACCCAGAAGCCCTATGGCCATAACCCTCATAACCAAAACACCTATTAGACTCGCCCCTATTTAAATTTTCATTAATAGGTTTAGGGATCTTCTCGGCTTTGTCATACTTAGAAGTTTCAAATTTCTTAAAATCATTTTTAAATTTATCTTTGTTAAATTTAAGAAATTTTCTAAATTTACGAGCAAACAAAGCCATGTCTTCCGAGTCACTATCACTCTCGCTCTCTACTACTTGTTTGACCTCTTTTCGGGCTTTTAAAGCAACACCCTTTTCAATTTTCTTTTCAGTTTTAGAGGGAAACATATCTAGTTCATAGGTTTGTAAATCACCTACAAGATCTTCTAAGTTCGTAGAGGCTAAAGTTGGTAAAGAATTTAAAACGGTCACTTTTGGAATAAATCTATCGGGAAGGGACCTTAAAATTTTCTTTACAACACGGTTGTCGGGTATTTTCTCTCCCAAGTTAAAAGATGAATTGACAATATCGGACAGTCTAGCATAAAATTCATCAAAAGTTTCATTATCGTTCATTTTGATAGTTTCAAATTGAGTGGTGAGGTTTTGGAGTTTCGAAACTTTAACGACACTTGTACCTTCATGAGTGAGTTATAAAATACGCCAAGCTTCTTTAGCGGTCTCACACGTCATAATGTGTCAGAATTCATCCGGTGTGACAGCGCTAAACAAGGCATTCTAACCACGGGAATTAAAATTTGAAAGTTTAAACTCATTCTCAGTCCATCTATCGGCGGGTTTGGGAACACGTTCATTTTCTACTAAATGTGTAGGTGTGGACCACCCGTTAACGACAGACAACCAAACTCTCTCGGCGATAGATTTTAGTGCCGATTTCATATGCACATTCCAATACGCGTAGTTTGAACCATCGAAATAGGAAATTTTGAAAATGGAGAAAATTCCATTTTAGCCAAAAATTATTTAAAGGATATTTAACGAAATAATTTATCGCTTTGGCTCTGATACCAACTTGAAAATTCGATTACCCGCAGGGTCTCCCGATTTTAATTTCTTATTAATTAAAATAGATTATTTCCTTATATATATATATATATATATATCGAGATGTGGAAGCGTAAAGATGTGTGATGGTTCACAAAACAAACGAATTACCAAATTTTAATTTCCTTATCAAATTAAAATTAAACCCAAGTGAGAATTAATGAAACACACACAAGTATTAATTTCACTTAAACCAATTAATTCAAGTCCGAGAATTTGACTAAGTCTTATTTTTATTTAAACAAATTAGGCCAAACCAATTTTAACAATTAAATTAAATGACTTGAATTAATTAACTACACATTACCCAAATTTAATTATCACCAAATTAAACACGTAGAGATTAAATTAAACCAATTTTATCTTTTTACCTAAACATGCGTTCTAGGTGATTTTGCAAAAGATAAAATAAAATAATTAATCGACTACGCCGCGATGTACGAGGAAAAACCCAAGACGGGAAACAACCTCGGACGACCCTAGCCTCAAATCCACTAGATACGAAATTTACAAATACAAGACAAAAAGGCTTACAACACACGACTCGATCCCTCTCAAGCCCCGACGCTTCTTCTTGTAGATACCTCTTCCTAGCGGATAACCACGGAGCTCCACCGCAGTCTCAGATTCCACCGATCGGACTTTGTATGGTCACCGTCACCCGAATAAGGAGCCTTTCTCCAAGTGGGTAATGCCGCAACAAAAACTCTTCTTCTTTCTTTATGGGATGTAGAAGAAAACCCAAAACTTCTCTTTGAACGGAAGAGATGAACCCGGTTCCAAACTCCAAGTTAGATATATGAATATGGGAACTTGGAAGAAACTAATTTGGGTGTAAACTAGAGTGGTGTATATTTTTCTCTTTGATAAAAACACACTCAAAACATGAACATTTTCCTTAAACAATTTAGCTCTCAAATTCTCTTTTGGAGATGGAATGGAATGGAAAATTTAAGTTGGAAAATGTTATTCCCGCACATAATAAAGTATGAGAAAAGTTGGTTAAGAAACAAGTGGGGAAGTGGGAGAAAAACTGCTTAAAACTGCCAAAAACTGTTCCCGCCTGGCATCTCGTTCGAACGACATTCTCGTTCGAACGAGTCTTCTAACGAAGTTACAGTATAAACTCATTAGATGCTCGTTAGAAATCTCGTTCGAACGACAATCTCGTTCGAACGACATTTCGAGCGAAGTTACAGTATGCCATAATGGGAAGTCGTTGGCAATATCGTTCGAACGACATCTGGCTCGAACGACAATCTCGTTCAAACGACATATCGAACGAACTTCCAGAAATTTGGAAAATTTAATTTTAGCCCAGAATACTTTATAAACTTATTTTAAAGATTTAATTAAATCTTTCTGAAATTAAAACGCTGTTTTAGATAAACCTAACACCGAATAAACAAGTTCCAAGCTCCTATATATATATAATTGCATTCATACCTTGGGAGCATGGAACTATGGTTGATGACGTATAAACGAGGCACGAAACCGACATGATGATGAAGCTTTATACTCTTTGCCGCTACGTCTTCAACAAACACGTCATAGGCTTGAAAGGTGATCAATATACTTTATCCTATGACTCAAACGTTTTTTTTCCGGAATTGAGCCAAAACAACAAAGGACTCAATTGGAAATTTGCGTCCTTGCAAAACCCCATAAGCCCTACTCATCGATGAATATCCCAAAAATATCCCCTCGTCGCTCTGGGAGCCAAACATTACTAAGTTCTCCCTATCTCTCAAGATGTAGCAAGTACTTCCAAAGACATAAAAATACGATAGGTTGGTGTTCTTCCATGTCCACAACTAATAAGGCATGTGAAGTGTGTGCGGACGAAGATATACCTTATTCATCATATGACATACAATGCTCACCGCCTCTGCTAAAAAACATCTAGGCACGTTTTTCTCAAGAAGCATGGATCTAGCCATTTCTTGTATCGTCCGATTCGTCCTCTCAATAATCCCATTTTGATGAGAGTACGAATGGACAAAAACTTATATTTGATGACCACTCCATCACAATAGCTATCCACTTTTGCTTTTTTAAATTCAGTGCCACTGTCACCACACATCCAATTAATAGTGACTGCATGTTAGTTTTGTAGGACAAAACACTTGGTTGTAAGGAAATCAACAACATTAAACTTTTCTTTAAGGAATCATACGATAGAATATCTAGAAAAGTCATCTATAATCACGAGAATATATATCTTACCACCTAAGCTCTCCAAGCGAGTAAGACCCATAAGATCCATGTGAATTAACTACAAAACCCAGGAGATAGTAATGGTATTAAACTTTTGATGGGGACTTCAAATTTATTTTCCATATTGGCACGGTCCACAAATCGAGGAAGTTAGTTTTCCAAGCGATGGTAAGCCACGAACTAGGTCCTTTTCCACTAATTTCCCAAGATCTCTAAAGTTCACGTGACCTAGTCATTGATGCCAAAGGTCCATAGTGGATGCCGTGGCACTGTTACATACAAAGGGGGACTTGGGCATAATTTCATAACAATTATCTTTGGTTCTCCCACCTTGTAGTAAAAGTTCACTATATTGGTCATAAACATTACATTTAGTCCGATCAAACTTTAACTCAAAGTTTGTTTTACATAGTTGTCTTATGCTAATTAAGTTCGCTTTCAATCCTTTCACGTACAACACATTGTCTAGTTTAGGTAATTTGGGTATCTCAACACATCCACACCCTAAAATACTGGACCTACTCCCATCTCTAAAAGTGACTTTACCTTCTTTCGATCCTCAAGGTGGATAAAAATAAAATGCACCAGTCATATGCCCAGAGCACCCACTATTAAAATACCATTAGGAAGTATTTTGAACTTGGAGAGCAACATGCACAATAAGAGCTTTGAGTATTTCTTTGGTTCCTAAGTTGAGTTAACATTTTGTTTTCCCTTGTCGTTGTTGGCTCTAGTCGAAGCATTGGTAGCGTTCTTAAACGGCAAAGACATCTGTTGAAATTCTTCCATCATGCTATGTGAAGTCGCGACTAGAAACTCAACTTGCTCTCTAAGACTAGAAAAGTTTCTAGAGCAGTGCATGGGAGTATGTGTACGCCTAAATATACCTAATTTATAGTAAAACTCTCAAATGTGACCTCTCCTTTTGCAAAAATGCAAACATAAATAGGTTTGGATCTACCATGGTTTACTTTTCTAGGTTGAAGTCTCTTTTGTGGTTTAGGTTAAGGGTCATATGGATTAACCACAAATTTAGGAATAGGTTCTGATACGGTATGGGAAGTTGATGCACCGTCATAACTTATTCTATACCTCTAACCAAAACATAAAGCGAGGCCGAGGAGCATCTTAACTACCTTTTTCTATGTATCCTTGATATTTACCTTGACCTCACGGGCGTGTTCGATATCTTTCTCAAGTTGGGACATAAGGGATTCAGGTTTCTCACGAGTCTCCATAGAGACTTGCAAATCTCTCGTAAGACTAGCCACCTTGTTGGTCAAGTCATCATTCTCTCTCTCAACTAAACAAACTCTCTCTCCCAAATCTTCTCTTACCGAGGAATCACTCCCTCTTGCCTCTATCAACTCATTCTCTAACGCTAAAACTCTCATAACTAAACCTTTGTTTTCTTTCTTAGTTTTAAAGGACTCAACATAAAGATTAACGTAGGCGCATTGTAGGTCACTCTCGCTCCCACTTAAAAAAAAAACCTCTCTCGTCAGAATGACTTCACTCACTGTACAAGTGTCCATATTTAGTATCTTCATTAAAATAGTGAGGTACACTCGGTGTACTAACATGATTAGTCATGAATGCAATTAACTTATATCCATGTGGTAATTCGTCCCCCGAACTCACCGACTGGACCTCGCTATCGCTAAGTATGACATTTAAGGTGGGTTTGCCTTTCCCTTATCTTTTTAAGCTAGTCACACGCATGAGCTTTGTGATCCTTTCCATCACACTCATAACATCTCTCCTCATCTTTTTTGAGAAATCTTTCTTTTCTTTTTCAGAATTTTTCTTGCCCGATTTATATTTTTTATCTTTTTAAAATTTTCTTTTCTTTGGAAGTATTTTTCTTTTTAAGTTTAAGAAACTTTTTAAATTTTTTTATCAAAAAGGGATAAATTATCTAAATCAAAGTTGTACTCAGAATCTGATGACACTTCTTTTTCTTTTTTTAGAGTGAAAGCCCTTTTTTTTATAGGCTTAATAGTTCTAGAAAACATATCTATCTCATATATTTAAAGATCTCCTACAAGTTCTTCTAACCTTAGAGTATCTAGGATTCCTATCGAATTTAGCACAGTAACCTTAGGAATAAAACGGGTAGGGAGCGATCTAAAAATTTTCTTAACGACAAGCGCCCGAGGTATTCTCTCACCTAAATTGAAACTCGAGTTTACTATATTGGACCGTCGTGCGTAAAACTTGTCAAATGATTTAGATTCAAGCATATATAGTGATAGTTTTTAATTGTGTAGTGAGATTTTGTAGCTTAGAAGCTTTAACAACATTGATTCCCTCATGAGTGAGCTGGAGGGTATCCCAAGCTTCTTTACACATGGTGCACGTCATAATGATGCGGAACTCGTCAGTGGTGACGGCTCCCGAGATGGTTTAAGTTCAACAGTATTATCAACAGTTATAGTGAGTAGTTTCCACCTTCTTTCACAAACAAGCCATACACGTTAATTAATTGATTTTAGAGTATACCTTATCCTAGCTTTCCAGTAAGAATAATTGGAACCATGGAAAATGGGTGATCGGTTATATAAATATCCATTAAACTATGGACTTTTAAAGGTCAATAATTTTTCAAAAAATTGATACCAAATTTTTTCTTTGAAGCAAAATATTACACAACAAATTAATGCAACCTCCTCTGATACCAATTTAAGAGTGTGCAGCATGAACTAATGGATTAATTTATTTAATTAGATACCCCAAAACATAAATCCAAATTTCAATCAAATTGTAATCTTCAACTAATTATGGTGTGCATGCATGTTATATCCAAATTCTAATTTGAAATTATAAAGCAAAACATGAAAATACGAAAGAGATGAGGAAAAATGCCATTACAGGGCAAAACCATTTATTCAGCATTATTGATAGCTTTGAATACATCGACTTACATGACACTTAGATACACTATGTTATACGCGTAGAGCCTTCAAAATGACAACGAATATGACTCAACTCTAGAGCCGTCCACGGGTAACAATCTACCCTCGGAATCCACCAATTCAACCTTCTTCCTTCTTCAGTAATGAAACCTCATTTCACAAAATCAGTCGTAGAGAAAAGTTTATATAAGAGTGCATCATAAGAAACCTTCTTGATATTGAAAAAGTGATCTTGAATATATCCCGAGGGTGAGAATTTTGATGTGAGGTGTTTGATCACAAAAAGAGAACTCAAAAGATATTTTTGTTTATGAAAAAGAGTTCTTAAATATCTGATCCCATTCAACCTTTTTATAAGAAGGGAAGGTAAAAGGTATGAAACAAAAGATAATGGGAAGTTATTCTTTAAAAAACAAATTATGCGCCAATCGTTCGAACGAAGGGACAAGTCATTCGAACGACACTTCACCTCATTCGAATGATGCTTTGAATGAATCATGCTAACTAGATTATAGAGAAATAAAAAAAAGATCTCGTTTGAAACTACATCAAACTCGTTGGAATGATGCTTCTAACAAGATGTCAGTATGACCCAAAAGGAAATCTCGTTCGAACAAGGGATAACTTCGTTCAAACGAAGCATCGAAATTTCGAAAAAATTCTTACAAATATTTTGAGTTCTTTTAAGGAAATTTTACCTCACAAAAAAATAAGTAAACCCCAAAAAATATTTAGAAACCTTTTTACCACACCAAACGCATACTTTTGCCAAGTTATTGAGATTATAAAGTCTTCAATTCTTTGACGGTCTTCAACGTGGTCTTCAAGTACCGAGAAGTAGTGACATAGATGTGTTTAGGTGTCTTCTTTGTGTAACGGGAAATGTCAAACCATAAATGAATAGAAATATGATTAATCATAGAGCTTGACCTTACACAAAGTTTAATTTTAGAAAATTTCGAGTCGTTCGAACGAGGACCTTTCTTGTTTGGAGAAGTCACTCGAACGAGACTTCTGACAACTTGACTTTTTCCCTTATCTCACACGCATTGAGGTCTCGTTAAATACCTTAATTAAAAATATCATTCAAACCAATATTAGTGTCGATTGAATGAGACTTAAAGGTCGATTGAATGATCTGACCGGAATCTGGTCAAACCAAGCTACTCTTCTGTGATGTCGCATTTTGGGTCATTAGATTGATGATGTGTTGACTTCTGGTGAGTGATCAAAACGTGTTCACTACGTGTGGGGAGATTTTAAATGGTTTTATGGGTTATTTTAGGGTAATAAGAAGAGAGAGT
This sequence comes from Sambucus nigra, assembly GCA_949130495.1. NCBI lineage: Eukaryota > Viridiplantae > Streptophyta > Magnoliopsida > Dipsacales > Adoxaceae > Sambucus > Sambucus nigra. The sequence continues at coordinate 416,202,739 of OX422217.1, forward strand.
AAGGGTGGGTTTCCCTCACCATTTTTCTTCAGCATATTTCCTCTCTCTTTAAGTTTTAAGAACCCGTCTTATTTCCCAATAATTTTTCCCATAAACACACCTTGCCACCACCTCCAAACACTAGTGTAAACCATTTCCAAGCTTTGTCTATCATCTTCAAGCTTTTATGAAGGAAGAAAGTGGGTAGAGCTAAGCTTGAAGGAGGGATTTTTGGAGCTATTTCAAGAGCTTTTGAATTCTTAGAGCTTAGAACTTCCATATATATATATATATATATATATATATATATATATATATATATATATATATTTCCTCTCTTGGTCTCCTCTTCAAACTTGAGGTAGGTTTTTCGTCTTCCTATGATTCAAGGTTTTCTAGCTATGAAAACATGTAGGATGCATGCTCGATGATATAAAATGCCAAAAATGAAGTTATTTGATTATAATATTTTAGTCTTGCAAAATGGATTTTTAACAAGACAAAACCCTAAAATGGGCCTTTCATAAATAAATCGCATTTTTACTAAGTGCATTTTGAGGAATTTCTAGGCTTGAAATCCCCTTTCACAGTGTAGATTCATGTAGTAAGATAGATAATGATATTTTAGACTTGCCAAATCATGTTATAATGTGTTTTATAAAGAAATGAGTAAATATTTTGGGGTCACAAGTGATAATAGGGAAAAGTTATGGACATTTAGTTAAAAATGGTCTTGAAGGTTTAAATATATTTTGTGTGGCAAAACATAAAATGATAACATAATTTTTGAAATAAAATGATAGAAAGAATGTTTTGGAATAAAAAGGATGAGCTCTGGTGCCAAAATGAAATTAAATATGTTTTTCACAAAATTATGATAAAAAAAGGGCAAGTGACGAGTTTGGCAAGAATGAGAGTTCTAGTGCTTGGGCTTCCTCTATAGACCTTAGCAGTCGATTTTTGGGGAAAATGGATAAAAGGGATAAGTGGCATGTTGATAAAGTGGATGAATCGTTTAAACTATAGAATGAGAAAAACGGTGAAATGATGGAATAATGTGGACATTAGTTATGGTGTTAACACATTGATTTGGACTCAGATGACACCGGAATAATTAAGGAGGTCCTGGAGCTTTGGGGTGAAAAACTCAAAATCACTAGCTAGCCGGCGGTGTGAAGCCCATTAAAGTATGCGATTATTGGAAAATTCCAAGAAAAGATAAAGAAAAAAGGAAAAGATCGTGGTTGTACTTGACAATGCATAGTAAGACAAGAAAATAAATTGTGATAAATGGAGACTAATGAATAAAATATGATAAATAGTCTCTAGACGTGGTAAAGGGTTGTATGAAACGATTAATTGTGAGTACGAGCTCATCGCTCGGGTGCATTGCATAGTAGTTGCATTAATACTAGCTAAATTGTTAAATGTTTTCGAAAGTGATTAAATACACGTTATAGGTATAGTATTTTGTAGAAAACATACAGCTTAGTATTACCCACCCTGCTGAGCGTTCACTCACCCCCTATATTTTATGTTAAAAAAACCCACCCCACCCCAAGCACATCGAGTAGGGATGCCGAAAAGGACACTAGTAAGGCCCTAGAGGGCAATTAACGCTGTTAGAGGCTCTGGACTTTATTTTAAATTATAATTTGAAACATTAGTAATTTGGTACTTTTAAACATTTATTTAGGCCTTGGGCCCTGACATGTAATCATACATGGTTGATTTCTATTTAATTATGATTTATTGAGCCTCGTAGATTAAATTGAATTTTCATAAATAAATCTTGTAAATTGACTAATTACATAAAGTGATCACTTATTTTCTCAATTTACAAATGGTAAATTTGGTCCTTAATCAATGAAATAATTAAGGGATTTTCTTATATAAAATAAATGAACTTTACCCCTCCCCCTTTAAACTCCTTGACTTGGTGCGGGTTGACCCAACGGTGACCCAAATTCAGGTTGGTGCGTTACATTATGGGTCGCCTGTGGGTCAAGCGGAGCCAATCCGGCTACGTTAGTGTGAAGTGATGTGAAATAACCATAGATAATGTATTTAGTCCATTTTTATTTAGTAAAGTTTCAATGTTTAGCATGAAATTCCATTTTCTAGCAATATATGACAATATAACAAGTGTAGAACCCATGGGAGTGACTCTTGGATTCAAGTAATAAGAGTTACTAATATAAGAAAGTAAGGAACACTTACCTATAACATTCTCTCAAGAACGGAACCGCATTTACCCTTCCATAAAAAATTAAAGGTGTGAACCAATAACCATTACCGTTCTCAACAAATGTAATATAGAAACGAACGATAGAAAGAAAGGATGCCATAACATAACGACAAATATGCTCATGTAATATATATGACCACATATGTAAAGATTTTGTTTTATTTCAAAAGGTTTATTTGTTCCGGATAAATCACATTAACCCTTTTATACTTGTTCCCTTAACATTTTCACAATATCTTTTAATGCCACTAACCTAAACCGATTGATTTAAAAAAAATACATTATTTGTTACCTTCTTAGAACGTGATTTTTATTTCATAAAAATCACCAATTTACCTAATTATCATTTCAAAATGCATACCTAATGTTTGAAGATAATTATTCATACTTCTTAACTCTATTACCATTAAAGTACACCATTAAGAACACATTATTTTGTAAACTTAGATTTGTGCCACTTTAGGCCACTTATTTACTCATACTTTATTCTTTATTAGAAACTTCTAATTAACCTATTGAATGGACTTTATTGCATTTACATTAAATTCCCTTTATTTTCCATTTTAAGCCTTTATCAGGAATTACATCCCCATCCATTTACTTTAACTAATTACTCCCAAAAGTTTAGCCAATTCCAATTATTTCTTTATTATTCTGGAATTAACCGTAATCCCATTAATGTGTACGGACTTTCCCCATCCGCTATAAATATCACGACCCACAATTTACTGTCCAGTTGTCTTCACTCTTTCATCCTAGGGATCCTTCCATCACTCCTTTGTGAAAACATCTTTCACTTTACATTAATTCCTTTTTACTTGTTGTCCAACAGTCGTTTTATCAAAACACTCGGATTATCACTGTATTTTACTTGCATAAATGTGTATTTGTTCGCTTAGTGTTACTTTTACATGCTTACCTAGCTCGAAGGCCTAAACCCAAGGTAAATATCACCTCGTAATCTTTTTTATAAAATTGAACACGTTTTTCCATTTAGTCCTTATCACACCACTTAGATATATTATGAACATCTTTACCTTTCATAGTCTTATTCCACTTCCAAGTTAAGGACTATTTCCACCACTTAGTGTCCATATAAGGTCTTGTATAACAAGTCCCCTTAAAACGTTTAACAACATTTTTATATCTTCTTTCATTTTGAGGCACATTATTTGTTCTGACATTAGCTTGAAATTACCAACAAAAAAAATTTAAACTTAAGCATCATCTTTTTGTTGAAGTGTGATTTATTTACAAAACAATTCACTTTTTTCCATTTGGAAAGGTTTACGTACCCTTACTATATGACATAGGTGGCACCCATTCATTGAGAACACCACATTACCTCACATTTATAGGAGATTATGCACACCACTTGTTGTCCCATATTAGGGTGCTGAGAATTTTTAAGACGAGTACACTTGACTTATAATTATCAATAAAAGAGATTATATTGCTTTCCATAATTTCCTGACTCCAATGGCACTGTCACCTACACGCATAAATCAAAGTTCCCACTCATCATATGAGATCGATCCAAACTGAACCTTGATGAACGAAAGATCAAATAGCTACCTCATGAATTTACATCACTCCCATAAGGAGGATGAACCTAAATCTCTGATACTAAGTTGTAACACCCTGACCCGGATTTATAGGTCACCCATTAGTCAACCCAAATCGGTCCCCCTTGGTTAGTGTGAAGTGATGTGAAAAAACCCTAGAAAATATTTCTTATCCCTTTTTTATTTAGTAAAGTTCTGATATTTTACATGAAATTTCGTTTTCTAGCAATATATCACAAAATACCAAGTGTAGAATCCATGGGAGTACCTCCAGGTTTAAAATAATTAGATCTACTAATGTAATATGATAAGGAATACTTACCCATAAAATTCTCTCAAGTATGGAACTGCATTTTTCATGCTGTAACAAATCAAAGATGTGAGCTAATCACCCCGACGAGGTTATCAACAAATGCAATGTAGAAATGAATGATGAAAAGAATAGATGTTATAACATAGCGACAACTAATATATTCATGCAATATATATGACCATATAAGCAAAGAATTTATTTTATTTCAAAACTTTATCTTGTTTCGATGAAATTACATTAACCTGTTTATACCCGTTCCATTAACCAGGGCGGATCCAGCTAGGGATGAAAGAGTACGGAGGATCCCTCTTGATTTTTCGAAACAAATTATCGAGAAAAAAATTCTAATGGTGTTTTGTGTGAAAACATTAGGTTAAAGGTATTTTCTATAGGTTTTGAAAAATATAAGGTCAAAACTTTAAATACATAAAGTTTTATTTAAGTTAAACCTAAAAATAAGCCTGATCATTTCTTTCCACAACACCACAACAAACAAATCTGTACTATCTCTTTCTGCGATTTCTTTTTACCAAGTCAGCGCCGCATGCCTGCCTGACGTGTCGCCTGGTGCTACCTCTACCGGCCCTCAGCCCATGTCGTCTACCTTCCTCTACCGACCCTTAACACCGTTGATGAGGTTTATGTGTTGCCTTCTTTTATGTGCCGTCTTCTTTTGGTTTTTGTGGCCTTTTAGGTTTTGCTACTTTTGAAGTTGATTTATGTGGTTATTTTAAATTTTTAATTGAATTTGAGGTTGATTTATGTTCTTCCTTTGAGGTTTATTTATGTGCTTCCTTTGAGGTTGATTTGTTATTATGATTGTGTATTTATGCTGGATAAATGTATATTTATACCAAATAAATGTTGGTATATATTTATTGGGGGTAAAAATTTGATGGAAAAAATAAATCTAAAAATTTGTAAAAATCTCAATTAAAGTTGAATTAACCCTAGAATTTTTTTCCTTAGGGGCTCCCAATCCTGAAACCATGGCACCAATTGAAAGTTTGACTCCCCCTTAATAAAAATCCTGGATCCACCACTACCATTAACATTTTCACATTTTTAATTCCATTAACCTAAATTGGTTATTTTATGATAAATGCATTCTTTGTTACCTTCTTAGAACATGATTTTAATTTCACAAAAATCACAAATTTACCTAATTGTCATTTCAACACATACACACCCCCGTGTTTAAAGATAATTATTCATACTTCTTAATTTTATCACCCGTAACACATTACCGTGCAAACTTGGGTTTGTGCAACTTTAGGCCACTTATTTACCCTTACTTTATTTTGTATTAAATACTTTTAATTAACCATTTTCACGAAGTTTATTGAATTTACATTAAATTTTCTTTATTGTCAATTTTAAATATTCACTCGATGTTACATATGTGTCAATTTACTTAAAATTACCATTCCCAAAATTTTAACAAATTCTAATTATTCCTTTATTACCATGGAAATAATCGTAATCCCATTTATGTTTATGATCTTTCACCGTCCGCTATAAATATCGCGGCCCATGATTTACTAGCTCGCTGTTTTGGGTATTTAATCCTAAGAATCTGTGCCCTCCTTAATTATTTCCCAGTAATCCTTTGTGAAAACATATTTCACTTTCATAAATTTCTTTTTACTTGTGGTCTAACTACCGTTTTATCAGAACACTCAGCTTATCGCCGTATTTTACTTGTATAAATGAGCCTTTATTCACTTAGTGTTAGTTTAACCATTTTACCTGGCCCAAAAGCCTAAACCCAAGGTAAATACCAACTTGTTATCTTTATTATATACATGAACACGTTTTTTCGTTTACTCCTTATCACGCCACTTAGATAGTTCACTTAGATATATTACCAACATCTCTACCTTTTCAAAGTCTTACTCCACTTTTAACTTTAAGGACCATTTCCATCGCTTATTGTTCATCAAAGGCCTTGTATAACAAGTCCCCTTAAAAATGTTTAATAACATTTCATATATTCTTTCAATTTAAAGTCACATTATATGGTATAACATTAACTTAAAATTACAAACAAAATAATTTTACATTAAGCATCATCTCGATATATTACTAGTTAGCCCAAAATTAGAACAAGTGACCTTATACAATTCATAAAATCATATTATTCAAGTATGATTTTAGACATAAAATCATAGTTTTGGTGTCTTAAAACCCTTTAATGTAACCCAACATTTAGATTTATGGAATAATATTATTCAAGTATGATTTCTTTACAAAATTACTCACTTTTTGTTCCAATTTTTTATTTTTACTTGGAAACTCACTTGAAATTCCTCATTTTCAACTTATTATTAAATTTGTTAAAAATGAAAACATACTTATTACTTTTTTAGGGAATAAACCTTATGTTTACATACATTAAAGGCAACTGACGATTCTAGATATAATCTCCCCACAATACTATGAAGACTTTACCCCTCGACCTAAATGGATCGGCCTTGTGACAACCTGGTAATCCGAAATAAGGGGTGGCCAGCCCGATACTCCAAAATACAGGAATCATGGATGGAATCATCCTCAGCACCGTGACAACATAAAGAGTATATGGGACAACCACCCAATATATCAAAAAACGGGTCGTCAAAAATTCTCGTTTTGAAATTTAAAGAAAACTGTATTAACAACCCATAACAGAAAAGAAGGTGGAAACCCCAAAAGTGTATATGCACATAAAATAATAACAACATCAATAAAAGGACCAAATGAGATGTCGGTCAACAGAATTCATACAATGTACCATAAGTTCCATAATGTACATATTACATTCATTATACAATTACAACAGTTTGGGCCACACGCCCGAATAAAGCCCCGATCATAACTAGAAAACAATAACGAAGGCGTATACACAAGATATCCCGTGATATCCGTAAAACGTCATGACTCCTCAACAGACACAGGAATGGGAAAGTCATTACGGGCGACCTTGCGGAGGAACACCTGAGCGAAAATATATATATATATGCACACAAGAAAGAAAAACGGGTCAGGGCCCGATTTTATGTGATCACCAGATAAATGAGTAGTATGACAATAATGAACAGTTAAACATGAATGATATAAATGATATTCTAGCATGGTAACATCATGAAATAATCTACGACAATTAAATGATCATAAGGTAAGAATCAATTATATATGCAAATAAGAATAATCATCAACCTTTTTCATATTTCATCCCTTTCATTTTATCTTCTTTCCATTCCTTATTAGGAATACAATTTTATCATGTGCTCTTTGTGGCACGTATCTCAATGGTATGATCTTTGTGGCATGCACTTTGCTCTTTATGGAATTAATATCCATCAAGTCCAACTTGATGATTAGAATAGTTATAAGTATATATATATAACGATTCTAAGACCGCCCGTCATGGGTTTCCCCACTGTGCGCGCCCCTAAATAACCATCATCTTCCAGGTCCTAACATAAGACAACCTGGGATCCTATCGAAACGTCGGGAAGCGTCCATATGCCTGCGGGATAGTCAAGACCACACCCGAAATCTCCTATCCATTGTAGAAAATATAAAACAAGCGCTCATATGGCCTAGGACTATATCAACCCTGCATTCATTAGCCAGGGGGCTTCACCTTACGCACGAACTTCCCTTAAGATGGTATTTAGAGAGGTGTGTTTAAGCCATTTCATGAATTTCCATTGCATGATTTAGTAAATTATCATTTACTTTGTCCATTTACATTTTATCAAACGCATTATGGTTATCCGGAACTAAACGTGCTTCACATCATCATAATAACCTCGATGAATATTTAAACTCCCAAGTCACTTTTCCCAAGTCTCCTTATGGGCTTATAACCTAGAATTATACCTCAAAATTTATTTCTAAAGTCTACAAAACTATTTAGTAAACTCTTAGACTCCCCCTAATAATAAAAAGAAAGTAATGCCTAAACATCACTTCACTCACTCCCGAAATAAATCCCTAAATCTACCTATTTTCTCCTAAGGTAGTAACTAACTCACCTAGAACTCTAGGACTCTAAGTTGACTTCATATAAGAAGGTTCCTATGTCCTAAGACTAGATAAAAAGGGGTTGAAAATAAAAAGAAAACAAAATTTAAAAATGCAGGATTTTCGAATCGATTCGGCCAGAAAATATGGGATTCTGCATAATTGCCGAATCGATTTGGTCGACCCAGGCTTGGAAACTGTGTCGAAGTGCATCGATTCGGTTTTGCAGAAATTCTAAGTTTTTACTATGGAGTCTTGGACTCCAAATTTACTCCCAACTCAATTCCATTCAAACTAACCTCATTTATTGTCACCAACACATCATAAATACTACTAACTACTACTATAACCATCAATAATCATCCAAATCATTCTTTAGTGGTTCAAAACCCACAATTACACAAAAACCCTGAACTAATTAAACCATGATCAATACCCCATTATCACAACTAATCATTTATCTTAAAACACATATAGCAAGTAGAAAACTTGTCGCAATCTAGGAAATGCAGATTTTCCTTCTGTAGTAGCAAGAATTCCTCCTTAATCTTCAATCTCTTCTCTTTTCTCTACTCTTTCTGTTCCTCTCTCTAGTTCTCTCTAGGTTTAGGAAATAAAATTAAGGAGAATAGAAGACTTAATTAGAATAAATCGTTCCTTTAGTCAACAATTCCAACTTAAATGACCAATACCGCAATACAATAACACGCAGCTGCATATTTAAGGTATAATTAGTCAAAAGTGCCCAAAACTTCAAAATACAATATAGCACATATTTTGACTATCTCGCACGTTCCGGAATCAATTACGGCCTCCAAATTTACATTTGGACATTATATAATTCATTTTAAGTTTCGGTTCCATTTTAAACCATAGGGTCATTTTAAGTCTTATGACACTATAAAACTCAGCACAAGGATATTTACATACTCATATAGTCAATATACAACAAGTCAGTAAATATGAACTTTTCTTCATTTAATTAATACTTACTTCAAATTATAACATTTTATATTTAATTACCTCACATAGTAAGTAAATATAAAATAGGCTCCCATAAGCGAGGGTTGTTACAGGCCTCATAGGGATGGCTTCAACAGGGTTGAATAAAATTAGACTGACAACTATGAATAAGTAGAATTCACCAGAAAAGCATTTTCTACATTCACAGACTATGAATTTTGATAAACATGATGTCATTACACATGAGAGGAATAATCACACTCTCCATTAACTTTTAAAAGGATATATGTTGCAAATCAAATGAACCAAGTCAAGAAAGATTCTCCATATGACTTGGGGTGCACATTACACCCCAAGACACCTATAAATAGTTGTATACCTTCTAAATTATGAATCAATTTATCTCATTCTAAATAGTATAGAACCACTATCAAATAACTTAGATACAAAGAGTACATGTAACCTATAAAACAATATACAAATAGTGAAAAACAAGTTATCTGACTGTGGATGTATGCCAGTTGGGCTGAACTACTTTAAACCTTGTGTTGATCTTTCTTTTGCTTTGTTTTACTGCACATTTACTGTTCATTGTCATACCCGTCAATTGTTTAACCACCGATTCACTGAATTTTCTTCTTTAATAGAATTCTTACAATTTCGTGTAACATCAGTTTGACGCCGTCTTTGGGAACTGACTAACTAACTTAGCTTGTTTTCATAGGCGAACTCGGTTAAAATCTAGTCATAGGCACATAGCTAACTTAGATAAGATTTGGATCTATGATTTGAAGGTTTGAGTTAAGAGTTTATCCTTCTTCATCTTCAACTCAGTTCATGGGTATTCTTTGAGTTTCATCATAAGTTAATTGCAATTATGGGTGAAAACTACTGTTCAACTTCTTAATTTTGAGGGATTTTATCTTAAAAGTTAAATCAACCCATCTACATTTTTTTGTTCATCAAATCTGAGAATTTATGGGTAGATATTCAACCAGAAAATTCATTCAAAATTTAACTATTTACGTTCTTATCCAGCATTTTCTGGGGTAAATTCATTGGTTGGTGGGCTGAATGCCTTAGACAGTGCACTGCCTTCAGATATGACAGAGCTTTCCAAAGCTCAGAAGATGAAAATTATAATTGAATAAAAAATTTAGTCATATATAATGACTATAAAACAAGCAATTGTGGGAAGTACCGAATAAAGGTGCGATGAAACCTCATATTCTGATGATGAGGGGAAACAAAAAGCCATTGAGGAATAATTATATGCACTAAGGAAGATTGGACTGTTGAGGTTCAGAGGAAAGAACACGGTAGAGTCTCGACAGTTAGAAATGGGATATGAGGGAGAAGACCCCTATGATGAAGAGTAAAGAAATGAAGAGGAAGCTGAGGCTGAATCACAACCAAGAAGTCAAGAGAAATCTTACAGACCATACATAACCTTTTTTATCCCTAATAATATAAGAGGAACTTGGATTGAAATTCCCTCTCAATAGAGGGCGAGTGCGTTCACTAGGCTCTCGAAGTCTTTGACCTTAAGTAGTCTAGGATCTAAACACATAGGGCCTCCTACTACTTAAATCCATTGAGACATAAAGCAAATATTCGGGGTATAAGGGAAGGTTGTCCCCATGAGATTTGGCTTATGTTGGACCTCGGGACTTGTATCAAACATAGTCGAATAAGTCAAAGGAGTCTCAAGGAAAGAAAGGTCAGGAGATAATCATCCGAAAAGACCATAAAAAATCTATATTCACAGGCTGGATAATAGGCTAGGAGATCTGATAAAGTGTAGGAATGCCTTTGAAAGGTGATACATGTAAGGGTCTCCCTACATACCAGAAATTATAAGCGATGCTAATCCTGCAAAATATAAACCCCCGATATTAACACCAAAGTATAAAGGGAGCATAAACCCCATCCATTATATTAAAATGTATCAGTCTGTTGCATATATTTATTTTGTAGCAGATGAAGTGAGGTGAATGGCATTCTTGAGAAGTCCCACGGGGGTAACACGTGTGTGCTTTATGAGTTTGCATAAAGGTCATATCATTACTTTAGAGAACTTGTTGCTAAGTTCATTCACAACTTTTTCTTTGGCTCGAAACTATCTAGAATGGTGAGTCACCTACTTAGCATCCGATAGAAGAGAGAGGAGACTCTCAGAGACTTCATTTCCAAGTTCAATGAGGAAAATCTTAAAGTTATTGACTATGATGAAAATATTGACATGACAGCCCTCATCAATGGACTTCAGTCTAGACAGTTACATTAGAAACTTTTGATAGACTCTCCAACCATAATGAATGGAATTATGGCTGAGGCTGTAAAGGTGATGGAAACCGAAGAATAAATGGATGCCAAAAAGGGGTGTTTAAAGAAGATGGGTCTAGAAAGTCTTCGCAAAGAAAGGACAAAGAATAGGAGGCTAAGAATTCAGAAGGAAAGTTTACGAGTTACACATCCCTAATTATGGGAGTTAATCATATTCTTTATGAAATTAAGGGCGAGGAAGAGATCAACCGGCCAGGAAAGCTGAGATCCCCACCTAATAAGAGTAAAAATAACAAGTACTATGAATTTAATAAATGTCATGTCCAAGACACAGGAGATTATTACGATCTTAAGGATGAGATCTAGAAACTTATCTAGAAGGGTTCACTGAACAAGTTTGTGGATCGAAACGTCCATCCTCGGGAGAAAAGAAAGAGTCAAGGATATACACTATGCCAAAAACTAGAAATGGTCACACTCAATTAGTCATAGTCTAAATTCGTGACCACCACACAAAACTTGTGATCGAGGATTTGAAAAAAGTAAAGGGTGACTAAGAGAGGGGATGGGTCACTATTCCAGACCATGACCATAGGGGTCACCGATCCAGACCCTTTAGGCTCCAAAATTCCTGTCAAAATTTCTAAGCTTATGATCGGGGTCCCAGACCATGACTACTCGTAGTGGACTTTGTTCACAGTCCCTAATTGTGACCAAACCATGACCCAACTCCTTTAGTTTAAATTAGCCACCACCAATGGTCATGGATCTGAATTGTGACCGTATATGAGGCTTTATTAGTCACATGGGAGTCATGGATTAAGATCGTGACCATGCGTGAGTCTTTACTGGTCATTAGGGATGGGGTTATGTCTCAAGATCGTGACCATGTTTCAAGTATAAATAAAACTCATTGACATTTTTTTTCATTTCACCCATAATTTATGTCTTTCTCACCGATGATTTATCTCTCATTCTCATTGGCGACTCTCTCTCCCCTTCACCCTGCCCTTATCAGCAACTTTCTCCCCCTTACACTCACCGGTAGTACTCCATCTCTCACCATCACTCTCACAGACACCCCTAATAAACAGACACAATTATAAACATACAAACAAAACTATAAACATACACACACAACTGTAAACATACGCACAAAAACCACATTTAAGGCTTTATGTAATAACGGGTGTTTTCTTAGGAATATAATTTTAGGGTTTTGTATATGAATTTTATAAATTTAGTGTTTTGGTATGGATTATCTTTTCATTAAATTTGAACCTTTTTGTTTATATGAATTTCCCTTTAAATTTGAACCTTTTTTTTATTTGTTTGAATCTTTTTTGTTTATATGAATTGTGCCTCAAATAGTAAGAAAATCTAAAATCGTTAAATAATTTTGATTAAAATATAATTGAGTTCATATGTAAGGTGAAATCTATAACAGTGGAGAAGAAGAAGACCCAGGGGGTTCCAACCAGTTTGGACCCATACCAGAACCGGTTCAGCCCTATACTTGAACCGTTTCGGGGGACCTGTTAGAACTAGAAATTTTGTTGTGTTAATTTCTAAGTAAAATATTTATGGAAAACTTTGGGGGTAGGTTTAATAATTATAAAAATACTAGGGAAGGTCGGAAGGTACAAAATCTAGGCTCGGTGATACTTAGTGAGAGTAAATTAAGAGTTAGACCGACAATGCTTAACCGATTGAGAGACATATTGGGAATGTACGATTTAGGTTACAGGAAGTTTGAATGTTAACCTAAGATATAAATTAGTAGTTTAGAGATGTACAACTATGGAATTTATGCAAGGGATAGATTGGACCCTTTGGGTAGTGCGTAATGCCCAAAAATTTCATGAAATAAATAATATGTGAGAATTATTTTAGTACGTTGGGTATGCAAGAGATATATACTATGTACGTACTTATATGATTAGGATGTGTGTATACCTACTGAATGATATGTGTATATAGGTTGCGTGAATACTTATTCTTGTGATTTGATTATGTGTGTGAACATACCTACATTGCTTGCTATCAGAAGGTTTCCGCACAGAGGGCAATCCCACCTTGACGATCCCAACGAGGTCTGAATGTGTGCCTTAGAGCATGGAACTTAGGGCGGCTCACTATGTGTAATGTATTAGTGGGACCGACGTGTCGTTTGGGTACGTTAGGTATGTGCGTATCCTAAAGGTTTAGAACCATGTTCGCCTCCAGTGTGTGTTGATTGATTTTGGGTTCGATGGGACATGCCGAACCAATAATCCTTAATTTGATACGAGAGGTACATGGACGTGATAGTAGAGTATGCTAGCATTATGAGGGGCCATTCAGGGGATGCTATAGTTGTATATATTATATGTGTAAAATATATATACGTGTGATAGATCTACTTATGTGTGATAGTAGAATTGATAAATTATGTATATCTAAAGGTAATGTAAGTAGATAGATTTAAATAATTTACTCGATAATAATCCGTGGGTAATATTAATTATTGATACTGTGGTCGCGCATCATACGGGTATTGCGAGGGAGATAGAACTATTGCGGTTAGTTAGATACCTTATCTAGTTGGGTTGGGTAGCATAGCTAGGTAGGAGATGTTAGGTGTGGACATCAGTTTAGAGGTGAAGAACTCAAGGGAGTGTATGTTGAACTAACATGTGTATCTACTACTGATTGAAACCGTGATTTAAATACTTGCAAAATATTTTCAAATAGTTTTGGGCTCTGACTCATGTCAAAATATTTTTTAAAACAACTTTAGGTGTCCTGCCACAGAGACTCCCAGCTTGAGGATTCGTTCCAGGGATGCGTAGTTGTAGCATTATAGAGGTTTGCAGGACTTTGAGTAGACACCTCAATTATTCATTCCTAGACTAGGTTGCTGATTCAGTTGATTCATTTGGGCATGTCTCCCCATTTATTTGATATATTTGAGTTATATTTATCAGATGATGTACCTAGATTTATTTTATTGCTCTAGACTTATGATTTGAATTTGTTTTGGGTACCGACGATTTATTCAGTCTTATTTATTTATATATCTGTAGTGTGATTATTCAGACTATTTTTGTGTGGATGGTTTGGTTAATTTATTTTAGTTCCGCATGTTTTTAAATAAATGAATGATAAAATTTTACACCGGCTTAATTTAACATAAGTTGTTAAAAATAAAAAAAGTTTTTCAACAGTGATGCTAAGAATGAACCAAATGAGATTATTGGTTATTTTGATAAAGGACTGATCACCTGTGATTAAAATAGGCTGGGTGTTACACTGTAGGTCTTACCAACCACCCCTGCTTCTAGCTAGACACCCTATTTCCCAATAGCTCTACTCCCAAATCCCTCATTTGAGAATATTATTTTTCAAATGTGTGTTAGTGTGAGCCCAAAAGCACGTTGCCATACATCAACCCAAAGTAAAATACCCTCGTGTTTGTGGGGCTTTTATGTAACCCAAAAATAATTTTTAATTTTTTTATAAACTCAAAAGTAGACATAAAGGTGGTTTCAAAAAATAAACAAAAAAAAACTTTTTTTAATTTTGGATATTGTGAGGGAAGAAAATTTGAAATCGAGCAAACTACACATCTATCTACTTCTCAATGTCAAAATCAATAGATCTTTAATAACTTTACCAAAAACACATACACAACTTATCACTTTTCTACTCCCATTCACTAAAATAAATTATAACTCCATGTGGGAAAAGCGTTAATTAAGGAAACTTCTCACTTTTTTACTCCCATTCACTAACATAAATTATAATTCCATGTGGGGAAAAACGTTGATTAAGGCAATCCGAAGAAAAAAAAATCTTCGTTAGATATTTGTGATGTAATACCTAAAGGTTTTCAATCAAATAACTCTAAGAGGGACTTCAAGAACAATACTGAGATATGCCGATATTCCACCTGCTCCATGAGCGTCTTCATCTTAAGTTACCACATTAAAACATAAAAATATTAAACAAAAAAAAAGTTAAGTAAAAATAAATCATACCCTGAACATGAAAACTCAATGCTTTTTGGTTGGGAGTAGATTAGAAAACTGAAAACAATAACTACATAACCCTACATAAAAAAGAAATTATGTACATATAGACTAATTATAGAAACAATATTACAAAGTGGTTCACTGTATAACTATCCATCCAATACAATGAGCATAATAAAATAGTGCAAAGTGTCGACTGAAATCCTAATCTCGCTATTTTGAAATTTGAGTACCTGTTGTTAGCACATTGTTTCTTTCGGTTGATAAAAATGTAAAACAATGAGAATTAGAGTGGAGTAAATATTAGAATTTATTTTACTTATTGCAAAACATTATTGCTTTTGTTGATAACGAATGCCAAACAATTGGAATTAGAGTAGAGTAAATAACAGAAATTTTTTTCAGACCTATAGCACGGGATTCAAAACCTTAAAGAATCAAAATATGAACAAACAAAGTAGAACAAATCATAAAAATCAAATCATACAATTACCTAAGCATGGCATACAAATACAAATTACAGGTGAAGATCACAATAATAATATCTTTTAAAGATGGCATGTCCATAGAAATTATTAAGAGTCACTACCTAAACATAAGACAATAAAAAATAAAAAATGTTAAAGAAAACAAAAAAGAGTTAGAAATATAGAACAAATAGAGCAAAAGAAAGAAAATGATGACGTATTAGAAATAGTAACATCTGATTAGGGACAAAAAAACAGATCAGGTATGGAAATTAATATCTAAACATTGAATAAAATCTCACCATCAATCCAAAGACCATAACAAACTCACTACATACCCTACACTCAAACCACCAAAAGGGGGAAACTTCAAAAATATCTGTAACTCAAAAAACTCAAAATATAATTTTAAAATTCTAATCGATAAAAATAAAAAGGAACATGGAGCAATATTCTAATCTTAAAATTAGAATAAAGTTAATAACCTAATTATTTACTAGTGCTTAAAACTGATAAAATAGCAAGAAAGTCATTGATATGAAATTTAACTACTTTGCCTTTGATTCCACGCATGTTTCAATATAACCCACATCTCTAGAACTTCAAGGTAACAAAATAAAAAAATTTACTTATAGAATAGACCAAAAAGTAGAAAAAAATTAATAGAACATGAAAACTTGCATGTAATAAATAAAATAAGAATAACAAAAATTGGCCACATGATTATAGCATTAGTTCTCTTTTTTGGATACGAATGAACTAATTAAATGTTAAAAAAATGACCACATGATAATACCCTCAAAGTCTTGAGACAAATAGATCTGCTTTCCAAAATTTAATAAAGAAGTAAAATTCATATGGTAGAATGAATAAATAGATAAAACTGTAAGATCTTAATGCAACTCATTACTCCATTTTCGTGTCAAGAAAATAATTATGCTGGTAGCTATCACCCAAAAAAGCCGAAAATGGAAACATACAAGTCTTTTTCCTTCCATCCTCTCCTTTTGAGAATGGTGAGTTTGGATCAGTTGATTAAACACCACATCAACAACCTTACATCCACACCCTAACATGTGTATTGATGCCTCATATCCCTATAACACACAAGAACATACAAATAAAGTCAAGAAATGGAATCCTATAACTCATCTGAAACATAAATGAGGGAGGGTGAGTCCCTGAACTATCCGAACTAAATTTCTAAAAATCTGGAAAAAAAAACTCACGAATCAAAACCCAACTGTAGAAATGGAGAGATATTATTCCTTGGGGGTTGGTGTCCTATTGTAACTCTCTCTTAAGACCCATATAAGAGAGAATATTTTTTAAAACTTAGAATCAGTGCCTGTGGTTATGTAGGTGGTTTTGTAGCGCGATTCTCGATAGTCTGAGAGGGGAGAATGATATATTAGTCAATGACAGTGATGTGTGATTAAAGAAGTAAAAGGGGAGGAAGATGGGGAGGTATGGTGAATCTGTGTGTTAGAGAGAGATTGAGTTGTATAAGGAAAAAATAATGAATGATTTAGAGAATTGTGTTGGAAAATATGTGAGTAGTTGGTGTGTGAATTAAAGTGGTATTTGAATTAAAGTGCAGTTTGAGGAGATACAAAATTGTGATTCTCCTGACATTCGGTACCTCAATTATTACCCATGTCTGGAGACTTCAATTATAATAAAGCCGTAACATTTCAATCGTTAGATTTTGAACATGTTGCTAAATCTCCACCTCTACTTATGATATCTCTTATGGAATAATAAAATACTCTTACTCCTTATTATATAGACTAGCGGAATGCCCGTGCCTGAAGGCATGGAGAAAAAATTCCAAAGTATAGAATCTTGTATAATCAAGTCAAAAAATTTCTTTTACAACACAAATGAATGTAAACAATTTAATACTTTGGGTATGATTTCCTTTATTTATAGGCCTATCTACCATATTTAAGAAAACAAGAATCTAACAACAATATTAATTTTCTCGAATAATGGGATACTATTATTAAACACAAATAATTGAACAAATTAAAAAATTTGGATAGAATATCCTTTATTTATAAGACAATCCACCATGTTTATGAAATAAAAAATAATCCACGACAACAATATTAATAGCATCATGGAAGAAAAACAATCCACTGTGTTCCAATGGTGCTACTTAGAAAGTTGATATTGGTGAGTAATGATTCTCTGCATTGAAAGAAAAGTCATGGATACTTTGATACCAATTTTAATTTGTCAATTTATATCATGCATTATCGAATGTAAAATCTATAATACATATTGATCCTAGTTTTCGAAATCACGTAAGAATGAAGTAACATAATGAAGATACCTCATTTGAGTTCCACGGGTGATGCGTTTCGCAAATACACAAAAACGGGGTCATAAAATATTGACACATTACATAATAAATTTTCAACAAAGTATATACCTAAGTTACTCCAACAAAACACGATAATTATGTAAACATAATAGCGTATGGATTGAGAATGGGTAAAAAATGTCACCCGAAGGGTAAGAAATAAATATATAGCTCCAAAAATATAGAAAATGTTGGCCTTCAAGTATGCATTCCCTTGGTGGTCGAATGGGTAGCAGGCCTGGAAAGAATGATTTTGATTATAGACAGTATCACAAATCCCATGTTACACATAAAAAAGTATTATGAAAACCACACATATTTCATGCAATGAATTAAAAGATACACCTAGTGTAAAGTAATATGTCACATTAATAAATCAACTACAATGTTTAAATCAACACACAAACCCAACATAGACCTAATGTAAAGTAATCCCCACGTTCTAAAGGAGTAAATGAAAAATAAATAAATACAACATATCTAAGAAGGGTGCACAAAATGGGTGACAAAGAGTCCATCGTCACAACATATTTTTTTTTTATCTCAAAGTATAAACTTAACATCTCAATAAAGATTTATATAACATCCTTTCCTCTGTGATACTAGTGGAAACGAACATATTTAACAGTAGCAATACGAAAAATATAGGGATATGAAAACTGGTGTGGTATTAATAAAAAAAAATCATACATAAAGATTATCAATTCAACATCATATTTGAGATCCCCTTACCCTATCCTTTTCAAAATAAGCATGTGTAGGGACATTTTTATCCATCATTAATATGTATGTCATACGCCTTTACATCGTTGAAGAAATTCAATATCGCTTCTACATCAACGGATCCGAATGTCAAAGAATTCAAGGAAGGAATCAAAATTCTGGACAACCGGACCAGTTCGCCTGTTTTAAAAAAGAACCCCCAGACCGATCCGCCCATTTGGAAAAAGAACCGGTCCGCCCCCGGACCAATCCGTCCTCTACTCGGACCGATCCGTCCTCTACTCGGATCGATCCGCTTATGCTTCATGCCAGTATACCCCGGCTTGAATGCGAATCGAAGATACCACTTTAAAAAATGAACCGGTCCGACCTCGGACCGATCCGCATCCTTACCGGATCGGTCCGCCTGGGATAGAATCGTGCAAATCGTGTTCAGTTATTTTCGGCCCAGTTTTTCTTTTATAATCCAACTTCGGGGATTTGTTTTGTAAGACTTTCATAAACGATTTTCAGAGTCCTAAAACTCTAAGTCTTCACCTTTTGAGTCCCAAGACTCTTGTTTGATTCACACCATCTAGCCAAACCCTTGTGAATATGTTTGAAACCCAAGAACACATTTATGTGTCTGTTCATACCCTTGTGGAGAAGATCAACCTTCTTCTTCATTGTTGCCCTCCTGGAAAGGGAAACTTCCACCCGCCAACTACAGATCCGATGCCTGCGGGTAATTCCGTGTCACTGTATTTTCATTGTAATCTGAGAAATTGTGTGTTACAATATTATAATGAAAATAAATGGATATGTGTATTTGAATGTTCTTGCATGTTTCATCATCTTGTTCAATCACATATAGCTGCATGTTTAGGACTTAACTAATAAAACTGAGTTTAATTAAATAATATTTCTATTTGAGCGCACGCACACTCTTTCAAATTGGTATCAGAGCGGGTTATGCTAATTTATTGCGTATTCCTATTTTCCGCAAAATCGTGTGATATTGATTTTTTTTGAAAAGTCAATTTTGTAAAAATTCGCATTTTTTTCCTATGGAGCACTTATATAGTCAGATGCCTATTTTTGACGGGTCTAATTATGCCTACTGGAAAGCTCGTATGAAATCGATTTTAAAATCTATTGACGAGCGTGTTTGGTTGCTTTGCGAAAATGGTTAAACTCCTCCTGAGGTCACTTTTAATAACATCACCACTTTAAAACCCGTGTCAGCCTAGACTGAAGATAATTATAAATTGTCCAATTTTAATTCCCGTGGTCTGAGTGCTATTTCTGGAGCTGTCTCTCCTAATGAGTTTCGCCGAATTATGACGTTCACCACGTCTAAAGAGGCTTGGGATGTTTTGAAATTGACTCATGAGGGTACGAACGGGATTAAAGAATCAAAATTACAAAATTTGGCCACCCAATTTGAAACTATCACCATGTCTGAGTCTGGGTGCTTTGATGATTTTTATGCTCGTTTGTCAGACATTGTTAACACATGTTTTAATTTGGGTGAGGTGATTGATAACACGCGTGTCGTTAAAAAGATTTTGAGATCTCTCCCCAAATGCTTTATTCCTAAAGTCACTGTTCTGAACTCTTTGGGAAATTTGAAACCATTTAAGTTGGAAGAACTTGTAGGAGATCTTCAAACCTATGAGATTGACTTGTTTCCCAAAACCATTAAGGATAAGGATAATGGCATTGCTTTAAAGACTCATTTTAAGAAAAGGAAAGAAAAAGTTTGTGAGTCCGAGTCTGAGGGAGATTTTGATTTTAATGATATGGCCATGTTTGCGAAAAATTTTAAAAAATTTCTCAACATGAACAAAAATAATTCTTCCAATAAAAAGAATTTTTTTGAGAAAAATAAAAAGAAAGGAAAGGCCAAAGAAAGTGGTGAGAGGGAAAAGGAGAGTGACTCCGATGAGGAGTGTGAGGAAGATTTTGAGAACGTCACTTGTTTTGAATGTGGGGGTAAGGGACATAAGTCGTTTGAGTGTCCTACGTGGCTTAGAAAGAAAGGAAAGAAAGTAGCTTTGCCTGCCACACTTAGTGATAGTGGTGAAGGTGAGGGTGATGAGACTAGTGGTGAGAAGTTTGTAGCTTTTTCTAGTCGTGTGAGCACACCCACCTTGTCCCACTATAGTGCACACGAATGCGATAGTGATGATTTGAGAGCTTCAAGTGAGGGAGAAAGTGAGAGTGAAAGTGGAGATAAAAGTGAGCTCCAAAAAGCTTTTAGAGATTTGTACACCGAGACCTTGAAAACAAAGAAGTATAATCGTGATTTAGGTCGTCGGGTTTTAAATTTAGAGAGAGAGAAGGAGTTTTTGATAAAGGAGAAGTGTGATTTAACCGACACGTTGTCTATTCTGACGACACGTGTATCCCAACTCGAGAGTGATCTCGAACGTGCCAGGGAGGTCAAAGTCAATTTTGTGAACGCACCTAAGAAGGTTGAAAAGGTGGTTCATAAGGGTAAAGGTGAGAAGTTAGGAATAAGTCATGACGGTGCTTCTACTTCCCAATTAGCACCCGAGTCGGTTCCCACTTTAGTGTTTGATTCACGTGAGTCTCATCCTAACCCACCTAGGCGTCCCATTTCTATTAGGAAAGTGCGTCCTAGAGTTTTTGAGAGAGGTGTTCCTAGGCCTATTTATGTTTGTTCCCATTGCAAGAGGAGAGGACACCTTAGGGAATTTTGATTTAAGTTGGGTTATATGTCACGTTTTGCCTCTACACGTGTTTCTAGCACACATGCACCCACACATGATACTTTACATGCTCCCGGAGACTACATGAGAGAGTTTTCACATTTAGGAGGGCAAGTTAATTTTTTAGTCAAAACTTCACAATAATTGATGGAGGTTTTTCATAAGCTGTCACCACCTTTGGAAAACCCCTCCGCACCTAATGATTGAGGTTTGACTTGTTTATTAGCATAGGGTGATTTTCATGATGATATTGTTTGCCTATTGCTAGTATGTATAATATTTGTATGTTTTATTTTTTTTTTAAATTTTGAAAAATACAAAAAGATTTTCTTTTGATAAAATTTTTGAAAACTTCAAAAAGATTTTTTTATTTTATTTGCACCTTTTATGGATGAACATTTAAGATAGCCAAGTCACAATTTCATTCCATTTATTCATGGGACTGTTTGATAGAGATTTGAGACGCTACATCATTTCATCCCTGTGCTTTACACTGCTTGGAGTCTTTGAGATGTGATTTTTGATATCTTTTTTACATGTTTGACTCCTATCTCCTTTATTGCACACATGCACGACTATATTTGATTATTGCACTTGTCTATCACATATTTGCTTGAGTGTTTCCATCTCAATTCTGTCTATATAACGTACAATATGCGATAAAACTTGACAAGATTGGAATGCATGTAAAAACTGTTTTGGGTGAGATAGTGTGTTTAATTAAGAACGGGGAGGGGCTGCGAAAGGTAATCATCTATTATTTGCGCAAAAGCCACCGTTCAGAAGGACCTAAAAAATGGAGAAATTTTATTATCCGAGGTCCAAAGAGGTTAAAAGAGCCCGAAAAAATTGAACGGCAATAAAAAGATATTCATGCCAAAAAGGGGGCCATTTAGGTTTTTGCACCAATTATCCAAAGTTTGAGAATTTAGTTTATACACCACTAAAAGAAAATATGCATGAGGGAGTTTGGTTGGAGAATTTAAACGGGTTTGCACTTCCTTGAAAGTCCTGAAAAAGCATGAAATCGTTTTGGACGTTATTGGTGTGGAAATCATTGTGAGCTTTGATTTGTTGATTTGATTGAGTCAATGTCTCTTATTTCCATTTTTTACACCAAAGGAAGCATTTGAGTTCATTCGTTACGAGTATCTGATATTCATCGTGCAGATATGTCATGTTTGTATGCATTGATTTTCCTATTGAATTTGATCACACCCATTCATTCACGCTATCACCGACTTGGTTGTTTTGTGTTCGTTCATGGTATGATTTTTGTTTGTTTGTGAGAAAAATTTGAAAAAATCAAAAATAGTAGTTTGTTCCTTGTGACACCCCGGATTTGATTGCTTCATTTATTCTTCTTATTTGTCTATTTGGGGACATCATAAAAGGGGGAGAAAGAATTATCATTATGGGGGAGTTTTGATTTGAGTTTTTGAAATTTGATAAAGTTCATCATAATTTGGTATCTATGTGTATCTCATTTCAAACTCGATATGTCACTTGGTATTGTGCTTTGTCTCATGTGTGTAGGTACTTCTGTGACGTTCTCTGAATTGCACACCATGATGAGAAAAGCGTTGAGATTCCTGAAGACTCGAAGAGCAAACGATGAAGTCTTATTCATTTGTATCGTTCCAGTTTTGGGTTCATGGAAGGGTAGATTTGTATAGGGATTTTGATATTAGATATTTCGGATGTTTGTTTTTATGTATGTACCGGCATAGATATAGGAGGAGATTTGAAAGGACATTTTTTCCCATCATTAATATGTATGTCATACGCCATTACACCATTGAAGAAATTCAATATCGCTTCTACATTAACGGATCTGAATGTCAAAGAATTAAAGGAAGGAATCAAAATTCTGGACAGCCGGACCGGTCCTCCTATTTTAAAAAAGAACCGGTCCGCCCCGGATCGATCCGCCCATTTGGAAAAAGAATCGGTCCACCCCCGGACCGATCCGTCCTCTACTCAGACCGATCCGCTTATGCTTCATGCCAGTATACCTCGGATCGAATGCAAATCGAAAAGACCACTTTAAAAAATGAACCGGTCCGACCTCAGATCGATCCGCATCCTTACCGGACCGGTCCGCCTGGGATAGAATCGTGTAAATCGTGTTCAGTTATTTTCGGCCTAGTTTTTCTTTTATAAACCAAATTCGGGGATTTGTTTTGTAAGACTTTCATAGACGATTTTCAGAGTCCTAAAACTCTATGTCTTCACCTTTTGAGTCCCAAGACTTTTGTTTGATTCAAACCATCTAGCCAAACCCTTGTGAATCTGTTTGCAACCCAAGAACATATTTCTGTGTCTGTTCATACCCTTGTGGAGAAGACCGACCTTCTTCTTCTTCTTCATTGCTGCCCTCCTGGAAAGGGAAACTTCCAGCCGCCGACTACAGATCCGACGCCTGCGGGTAATTCTCTGTCATGGTATTTTCATTGTAATCCGAGAAATTGTGTGTTACAATATTATAATGAAAATAAATGGTTTTGCCCCTTTGGGGGATTTTTCCTCACATATGTGTATTTGAATGTTCTTGCATGTTTCATCATCTTGTTCAATCACATATAGCTGCATGTTTAGGACTTAACTAATAAAACTGAGTTTAATTAAATAATATTTCTATTTGAGCGCACACACACTCTTTCAGCATGCATGCATGTAAATGTGAGAAATTAAGATTTATTTTTCAAAAATATATATTTGTGTTAAGGATGGACAACTCAATCAAAGAAAGGTAAGAACTTTCACAGATAAAACAAATCAACTTCCCCTCTCTAATTAGATAAAAATTGAAACTTTTCCAATAAAATCAAGCTTACACATAAATAACTGATGTTAGATTTAATTTGTATTTATTGTCAAATCATCAAACAAATAGAAGCCCTCGATCAGGTATGTGTATTCAAAAGAAGCGGGTCTCTCCCATATGTGCATTAAAAACATGTATTTTTTTTTATTATCTCAAGTATACTTTCTTACAAATTTCTTACAAAAGTATACTTTCTTACAAATTTCTTAAAACACACTTAGTTGTAATTTTCTTTTAAAGATTCATTCAATCGCATTTTCCATGTCTGATTAAACCTAATTTCGTCTCATCAGACTACGCCTGTTCTATCTCTCTCTCCTTCTAGCCAAATTTGCCAATGTGGAGACCGCGGGGCCAAGTTCTAAAATAATAGTCCTAACTTCAAATTTTGAACAATAAACCTAATTAACATATAATAGAGCGTAACATATCTAATTTGATTAATTAAATCTCAGAGATCAAAAGCTTAATACATAAAATTCTAAATAAGTAGAAAACCGAGCTCACAATCAGAAATAAAAAAACTAAATTCACATATAATATGGCAAAAACAGAGATGATTAATTAATTAACTAAGGAGCTGAATCACAAAACTATATGTAAATATGAAAAGGGATATTATTTTATTTTGATAAGGTATTAATAAAAGGATAATGAATATAACAAACTGAATGGCTGTGAGTATGCCCAATCACTTTGTCGTACATCGGTGTGCTCTTTTATAAATATCGCATGTGCATGGATGGCTCGCCCATGAGACGGATATTTATGTCAGGGAGTAGGAGTGGCCTTGAAAACCTCGATGATGAATAGTTAAATGGCAACTCAGAATATGAAGACTGATATAACAATAATAACCATTTGCCCATGGGTTTTTGATATAATTTCTAATTGCGTATTGACCTAAAAAAGGTAGCGTGGGTGAGGTTAATTGAAAATAGACCCATAAGTGGGGGTCAATTTCGTCTCCTTTATCCATATTTTAATTGTTCCAACCTAAATCTAAGCTTTAACTCTATTTCAAAGTGAAGACAAAAAGTTGATTCCACCAAAACTATAGGTTTTAAACTGTAAACTATCCACACTCAAAGGCTTAAAATGGAGAGGAAAAAGGAACAAAATGTGAATGAAAAATGAGGAGCCATGTCAGCTTTCCGCTATCAATTTTAACGGAGTTAGACCCAATAATCAAAACACTAACAAAATATTTAGAGAGATATTAAAATTAAGCCGTTAGTTCTGAATAAACTTTACGATTTACCCAATATCAGTTATCGCAATCAAAAAGAAACTTATGGTATTAATATCCCCATAGTACCCCAAAATAAAACCCATAAAATCCCTAAAGAACCCCAAAAAGGTCAAAAAACTGATAGAAAGAGATGGTTAGAGAGAGGGAAAGAGAGAACAAAGACCTGGGAAAGTTTATGAGAGATAGTGAGTTTGTGTATACCTGTAAAAGTAAAATAAACAACAAAATTATACCTACAAAACACAATATGGTAGCAAATTAGAGATCTTGGGCACCAATAATTCAAACTGAAAAGAATTGTAAAAGACCAACTCGATTTTTAAATTAAAAAATTGTAATAATGAGCCTTGATTAAACACACTAAAATATTTCAGGGAAAGAATATAACCCATAGAAAATATTATAGGGGAAGAATATGAAAGTGAGACAGATAGATCATTCACAGTTCACTCACAATAAATTATCACACAATAGGGCGACATAACAAATAAAACAAAAAAAATTGACAGATTATTCATGAAACGAATTTATAACCATAAACTATAAATCTATTTCCCTCATTTGGACATGCATGGAACTATTATAGAGTGTTATGTTTTGTAAAGATCTTGGAGCTCACTAAACATTCATTTTGGGGAACTGTGTTGGCCTAAAAAAATATTTGATACACTTAATGGAAAATCCACAAAAAACATCCATTTTAACCACAACCAAAATAGGACAAAAACATAATCAAAGGAGTCTGTGTACACGATTATTTTACGAACAAAAAAAAATAATTGTTCAACATTTAATGAGGAAGGATAATAGAATGAATGAAACAAAGGAGCTTTCATCAAATCATATTTTCAACCCAATTAAGAGAAAAGATATATATTCCTCTGCTACCCTATATGAAGCCCTTAAAACCCTTGTTTTAGAATAAAAAATCTATCAAGATCTACCATAGGTACCATAATTTTTATGTTCAAGTAATAAACATGATGTGTCTAGTTATAGTGAAAAAATGAATAAACTTTAGTAACTGCGAATTCGTATACATATAGGCAAAATTGATACCCAAAACTTTTCTAGGGTTATCCTTAAAATTGTGAAAGAGGCAATAGATTAACTGAGAGAGGGATCGAGAGAGAAAGAGAGAGAGAGAGAGAGAGAGAGAGAGAGAGAGAGAGGACCTTCAAGAGTGAAAACCATTGGCGAGATAAAATAAATAAGAAATTAAATGCCATAGCTACAAAATGAGAGACAAATAGAAACGATGCCATCCTTATTATGTGGGTTTCAACACATTTTCGGTGGTTTAGATTTAAAGTTGTAGATAGTTTGTTGGAGCGCGAGGCCTTCAATTTTAAATTTTTATCCAAAAGATAAATTCAATTTCCTTTTATAAATGCGAAAGCGGGAGATGGTTCAATTAAATAGACACAAAACAACAAATTTTAATTTCTTTCAAATTAAAATTAAATCAAGTGAAATAGGAATGAACACACGCATAATTTAAATTTCAGTTAAACCAATTTAACCCAAGTCCTAGAAATTTGCCTAAGTCATATTTTCAATATTATCAAATTAGGCCAAACCAAATTTATCAAATTAAAAACGACTTGAATTAAATTAATATATACCCAAATTCAAATTAGCACCAATTTAAGAAGTAGTGATTTAAATCAATTTTATCTTTTAGCCCTAAGCATGCGTTCTAGGTGATATAACAAGATAAAATAAACAAAGAACCACAACTTCGCAATGTACGAGGAAAAACCCACAACGAGAAAAAACCTCGGACGGCCCTAGCCTTAAGTCCACTAAGTACGGAATTACAATTACAAGCAAGATGACTTACAACACTCGACTCGACTCCTTCAAGCTCCGACATCTCTTCCTGTAACTACCTCTACCTAGCTGATAATCCCGAACTCCATCGGAACCTTGGAATCTACCAATGAGGAACTAGGAAGCAAGCATCAACCACACATAGTGACTTTCACCATGTGAGAATGCCGCAACCAAAAACAAACTTCTTATTCTTTGAGGGATTTAGAAGTAAACCCAAACTTCTCTTCAACTCGGTAGAGAAAACTCGGTGCCAAACACTCCAAGCAATGATATATATTAAAACTTGGAATACACAATATGGGTGAAAACAAGAGTGTTTAATGATTTTTCTTAAAAAATAGACACTCAAAACATGAACTTTTTCCTTTCTAAATTTTTCTCTCAAACTCTCTCTTGGAGATTGTTGTGTGTGAAAAAGTTAGATAGAAAAATTTTGGTTCCTTCACTTGATAAGTCTGTCAAAAGTTAGTGGGGAAAAGAAGTGTAAAAGTTGGAAAAACTGTCAAAAACTGCCCAAATAACTGTTCCCGCCAAATCTCGTTCGAACGAAGTCTCGTTCGAATGATACTTCTAACGAAGTTCCAGAGGCAGGTCGTTGGCAAACCTCGTTCGAACGAAATTCTCGTTCGAACAACAAACTCGTTCGAACGAAAATATCGAAAGTTTAAATTTCGATTTTTAGCCCAGAAACTTTAAATACTTTATTTTAAAGTTTTAATAAAATCTTTCTGAAAATAAAAAACAATTTAAAATAGAAGTTCACCCAAGGAAAAATGTTCCAAGCTCCTATATATATTTACAATGCATTCATACCTTAGGAGCAATGGAACCAATGTTGTTGATGTAGAAACGAGGCACATTAAACTCGGCATTTGATGAAGCTTGAATATCTTGGCCACTACGTCTTCAACTAACACGTCATAGGATTGAAGGATGTTCAAGAACTCTATCCTATGACTCAAACATTTTTGTGCGGAATTGAGCCAAAACTACATTAAGACTCAATCGGAGAATTGTGTCCTTACATTGTTGTTGCTCTGGGGTTTTATGATAGGTTTCGGTATATGGTGGAGTTTGTGGTTGTAGAGGGATAACCACAATTGATTTCATCCATCATAAGCAAAAATGAAGCCTTGTCGTCGAAAAAATGCAATAATTTGATTGTGGTGGTTCAAGAGAATCGGAATGAATAAGGTAAACGTAATTGTGTTCTTGAGTGTTTAGGGCTCAAAAGGGATTCGAGTTTTATCAAGATGTGGGTTTGTTACTGGTAAGAAAGTTGTGCATCAATAAGTGGGTATTCATTCAAATTAGAGTGAGAATACATTCTGATGTAAACTATAAGGATGGGCTAGTGTGTGAGCTTGAATCTATCATTTGCTTTCTTTCCCAGTGGCAAAATCCTCATCCCTATTTAGCTTATCCCATTTATGGAATAGTAAAAAATTCTACTCCTCATGTATGTATATATATATATATTTCCAAAGATTCGTTGTTAGAAAACTGAAATTTTTTATTACCCATCCCGTTCTTTGAAAATCTGATAATTATTTGACACGATTTTTTAAATACTTTCATTTGTTTAAATTTTGTCTTCGTATGTAATATAGTAAATGTTTCAACCATAGTTGAACCTGCTAAAATTATTTAAAGTTCCTGAAGAGTTTATGCAATGTTATTATGTGACACCAACCCATTCATATTTAATTACTCATATGAGAGCGAAAAAATTTGCTTTATTTTATGGGCATTAGAATACGTGGGCACCATATTGAAATAAAAAAATTAAAAGTAATTTTCCATCACTTTTAGTGTTGAAACGCAAAAGCTTACACTAGCGAATAATCATTACAATATTCATGGGGTTATACTATACAACATTTATTATTGTTGAATTACACTTTCTCATAAGCGTGAAGCTTCATGGTTCAATTATTTGATACTATACAATCATCAATCTCTAATAACTTTTA
This sequence comes from Sambucus nigra, assembly GCA_949130495.1. Taxonomy (NCBI): domain Eukaryota; kingdom Viridiplantae; phylum Streptophyta; class Magnoliopsida; order Dipsacales; family Adoxaceae; genus Sambucus; species Sambucus nigra. The sequence goes on from OX422217.1 coordinate 416,232,277, forward strand.
TCATCACAAGGGTATGTATATATATTGATCATTATTCACCCCCTATGTGAACCATTGACAAATGTAGTTTTATCATATATTTTGCAAAATTTATTTTGATGAGACACTTTTTTCGCTATTAGAAGTAGGATAAAACATACCTAAAGTACATAGTGCACCTGAAGAATGGTCTGATCCTGAAGAACAACAACAATTATCATGGAATACTTCCACTTTGTCTCATCTAATCCCCTGTGTCACTTAATGCAAAAATAAAGTGAAAATGATATTGCAATATCAAATGACTACGAAACTTAAAATGTTAGATGTATTCACATGGACAAGTTGCAAATGTTCTTGCCAAAATCTTTATCCCAATATGACAAAATATATTCGACAGAAAATAAAATGTTACACGCTAGAAGTGTGAAAAACCTATAGGTCCCAACCACTTGACTCTTTAATAGTGGAGGTTAAATAAAATCATTCCTAAATAATGTTCCAAAAGAGGTTATGAATATAATATCCACTTTATCTAAAATCACAGAAGAGGTTATTATCTATAAAAAAAGACACAAGTCCATGAAGCGACTATAAAGCACCTTATATAGGCAAAAGTACCTAATATTAAATGATATCTCTATGTTTTATACATATACAAGAGAAACGTGTGATCTCTAAAGATGATCATGTATGGCATAATTATATATGTTGTATCTACACAAAAATTAGAGGAAGATGATACTTAAAATCCACGTACTATAAATGAATGCCGACCAGGAATATATAAGACAGAATAAAAAAAATGTCATGATGGCATGATTTAAGTCTCTTAATAGACGTGGTCTATTTGGATCTATATTATAAACCCCATAAGATGTTAACCTTTGATGTACAAATGGGTGTTTATAAAAAATCAGCGTAAGAATGTCGCTCATAAGTGCACCACTTATGGCATAAGATTTCCTATAGAAACTAAAGATTGATTATATACGAACATATTATCCCGTTACGATATAGGACTAGCTTAGCAGTTTTTTAAAAGATATTATATGAGACTCATGAATACTATAACTTCTTATTTATACGGGACATAGATAAATAATACATATAAAGATCCTAGAAGGAATTTTTTTGCTTGAAGTAAAGATAAGAGGTACGTACTCAAATACACTTAGACATTATTTGTACAATAGGCAATCCAAATGGATATAGGTATAACCATCCTAAAAAATACAATGCCAATGTGCCATTATAAAAATATCGTTAAAAGGATGTTCTCATGAAGAGCTCAACTGAAATGCAAAATTTCCAGATATGGAATGCAAAAAATGAATAACCTTGGGGTAGTTAGTTATTGTCTCGGCATGCAGATCGAGCATAGTTTATGTTAAACTCATAATCAAATGAATTGAGAAGTCCTGTAATGCTTTAACATATATCAAACTCATAATTTTTGTACACCCATGGTCTACGTGTTTTGGATACTATAATATTCATATAATTCCAAATAGGATGAAAAATATATATTTTCTCCATAAATACAATATTAATATGTTATTATTTCATTATTGTTTTATACATAACACAATACTAGACATAATAATTATAATCAAATATTTGCGAGAAATAATTACCATTGACTTATAAAGAATGTGACTAATATCGATCATATTATGTGATATACTTACATCTAACCATATGTGTCAAGTTAGTTATATGGATGAAGGTTATCTATATCATCATCACAAGGAGCAATTAAATCACTTATGACTTACCATCATCAATAAATATTACAACCACTACCTATGATGGAAAATATACGTATGACTCAAATTTAAAGATTTTACATTAAGGGATATATTAATGGAACATTTCGACCTTTTTCGCATAGATGAAGTTAACAAGAACCAAACAAATAATTGAAGTCAAATAGATCCGATAAAGTGAAATGTTTGCCCCTCTTTACCTAAGTCCAACTTCATAAGAAAATAACTTCAAGGTAACAACGTATTAAATCTATTTACCAAGTAAAAAAAACATGTCATAAGGATATCTATCATATAGGAATACATCGACTCAATCATCAGAGAAATGAAATAATTAGGGGGAGTATCCAATCAGGGGATAATCTAAGAACATGATATTTTGGACATATAAGCATCGTACTATTTTTCCTTTAACAAGGTTTTTTCTCATTAGTGTTTCCTATTAAAGGTTTTAACAAGGCAACACTAAGTGCATCCAATACCGATTCAATGATCACAAAAGTTGTACTCTTTTTTCTTTACTTTGATTTTTTCCCACTGGGTTCCCTTAGTAAGGTTTTAATGAAGCAAAACCATTGAGTGGTGGAAATGGGGTACATCCAAGAGGGAGAGTTATAAATATTTTTATTTATTATATTTAAGTGGATGTCTAGTCCTATTATGACTCAACCAACTTGAACTATAAATTAGAGGTGAAACAACATTATTGTCATAATAGTTAATGAAAACTTTACCTCCCTGTTGATACCAAATTTAGTCTACTGATGTGGATCAGTTAAGTGGAGACACATGTCAATCTACATGACATTTACAAATATTTCTGAATAACACCTTAACCTCGAGGAACTCAACTTCCCCGATCAACTCTGACACTCCGAGCAATAGGTGCTCTTCGAGAAAATTTTCTGTACCGAGCAGCTTATGTATACCGAGCTACCTAGGCGGTCCGAGCAACTCAGGCGGTCCGAGCTGCACCTCGTACAGAGCATTTATATCCGGATAATCAAAAGAGATACTGCACATTAAATGCTCATTATTATTACACATGCGCACATGACTATTGGACAGTTGTGTATTATTCTTTCATTTGTACCGCCTCAATACTATAAATACATTGTAACCTCATTAGCGGGGGACTCGAAATTTCTTGGTAAAAACCTTTTATCGAGAATTTCCAAACAGTCAGTAATAACAAAAACAGTGGATGTAGGTCATTCTTATAAGGATGAACCACTTTAAAATTCTTTGGTCTTATTTATTTTTATCTGTGATTGAATAATTAGAGATAGTCTAATTTTGTACATCAAGATTGGCGCCGTCTGTGGGAAAACGACTATAATTATCATTTTTTTTATCAAAACAATTTATCACCAATGGCTGATAATCTTGAATCCAGTAATCGAAACGCTGGAAACCCCCCGAATCCATACGCTCCTCCAAATGTCCAAGATCTGGCTGGAATTATGGCCAATTTGGCTCAAGGCCAGACGGCCATGCAAGAGATATGCGACAACTCATGCTAACTATCCAGGGTGGAGCGCCGACCCATTCAGGACAACGAAGTGTTCAAAGAAATACCCGTTTGCTTTCTTCGCGTATTAGGCAGAGCGATTCATATCGTCTGAGAGATCTGATGATTTTTCTTATCAACTAGGTCGAACTTCGTCAGTACGAGCCACAGATAAAGAGCAACACATCACTCTCTCTCCAGAAAGGACTAGTGCCTTGGAGAGATTAAGTAGGGTTTCTCCTTTTGATCGATTGAGCCCTAGGAAGAATAAAAGTCCCCCTAAGGCTGTGTCGAGAAACTTTCGATGACCATCTGATCTATGAGAGGGCTCTGCCCAATCACAACCAGCTGCTCGTCATGATAGATCCCAGGAAGCGACATCAACACGATCAATTGCTCGAGCCAAGAGGCCCGAGGAAGGAAACGATGCATGGAAATGCTCTATTCAAAGGTTGGAGGATAGACTAGGGGAAATGGCTAAGGCCAAGAATCCTCTACAAAGAACTTTTGTCCAAGGGACACCTTTTATACAGGCAATCGTGGATTTTCCCACACCGTCGAAGTTCAAAGCACCTGTTGTGACCCCTAAATATTATGGAAAAACTGACCCTGTCCTTCATATAGAACAATACCAAGCTGCTGCCGACATCTATGCAGTGCCAGACGAGATAAGGTGTAGGGCATTTTCAGTAACTCTTACCGGATCTGCACAAATATGGTACAATAATCTTCCTCGAGGGAAGATTTCAACTTTCTTTCAACTGGCCGAGCTCTTCATTGGAAACTTCTTCTTTGGAGAAAAACCAGTTAAACGAGTAGCACATTTGCTAAGTGTTAGACAAAAGGCAGGTGAGAGCACCAGGGATTACATAACCCGTTTCAATAACGAGAAGCTCGAAGTTATTGATTACGAGGAAAAGACAGCGATTACAGCTTTGATGAGTGGGCTGCTGCCTAACAAGTTGTAATACACTTTGTCCAAAGATCCACCCAGAACCATGTCAGAACTGATGGCAAAAGCGGTCAAGATCATGAATGCCGAGGAGGCTATGGCTGCGAAGAAGAATATGGATACAAAAGAGACCAAGGTGGAGGTTGATAAGGCTAAAAAGAAAGAGCATAGGAACAATGGTGGTGACAAGCAGTCAAAAACAAAGCCATCATGGGAGGTATTGAAGAAATTTGAAAATTATAGTCCTTTGAAGGTAGACATCAACCACTAACTAGAAGAAATCAAGAACAACGAGGAACTAAACTGGCCTGAGAAAATGAAGTCAAATCCTGACAAGAGGAATAAGGCCAAATATTGCGAGTTCCATAAAGACCATGGTCACACGACCAAAAATTTCATAGCTCTCCAGAATGAAATCGAAGCACTCATCAGACGAGGAAAGCTGACCAAGTATGTTGATCGAAGAAATGAAAGAAAAAGCAATGATCGAGTAAGACAGAGGTCTAGATCTCCTCGTCGAGCAGAAGAAAACAAGAAAAGAGATCATGAAGATGATTCAGAAGATGACCCCGATCTCCCCAAGAGACCAAGACAGCCAGCGCGTGAGGTGTTTTCAATTCGTTTTGGATCATTTGATTGTAATGTTATTACAGGTGGAGATGCAGGAGGTGGGGACCTTACTGCGGAAAGGAAAGCTTACCTCAATGAGGCTCAAGCTTGTTCATACATGAAATGAATAAATCTAGTTGAGGATGATCGTCCGAGGAAGGTGAACAAAGAAAAGCTGGTCATCGGTTTCTCCAAGAACGACCTCGCAGGTGTACTATATCCTCATGATGATTCGCTGGTGATCAAAATGAGGATGAAGGAAGTAATAATCTCAAGAGTACTGGTGGATAATGGTAGCTCGGTGGATATCATGTCCTACTCATGCTTCGATAGTTTAAATCTAAAGTTGTCTCAGTTGGAACCTTATCACAGGCCCCTCCTCGGGTTTGCTGGCGAGAAAGTCTTTCCACTTGGACGATGAAGTTGGTTATGTTCATCGGTACATGGCCTGCTTGTCGAACAGAAAGAGTAAGTTTCTTTGTGATGGATAAGAATGTTCAGTCCGCTTATAATATCATCATGGGAAGGGTAGGATTGAAGATGTTCGAAGCAGTACCATCTACTGTACATCAATGCCTGAAATTTCCAACGAATTTTTGAGTGGGAGTTGTGAAAGGTGACCAAAAAGTAGCTCGGGAGTGTTACTACTCATCTGTCGAGCAAGAAGATCTGGAGGAATCTAGGAAAAAGACTACTACCTATCAAGTGGATGAAGGCACAAAGATTAAAACATTGGATCCTAGAGACGAGTCGCAACTCGTGAAAGGACAGGTGATGGAAGCTACTGAAATTATCATTTTGGATGACGAGCACCCGGAACGAACAACTCAAATAGGTTCATTGTTGGATGCCTCACTCAAACAGGAATTGATAGTTTTCCTAAAAAGCAGAAAACAAACTTTTGCTTGGAGTCATGAAGATATGCCAGGAATAGACCCAAATTTCTTATGTCATGAGTTTAATGTGAATAAGGAGATCAAGCCAGTAAAGCAAAGAAGAAGAGTGTTCAGCCCCGAGAAGAACCAAGCTATACAAGAGGAGGTCGAGAAGCTCCAGAAAGCTTGCTTTATTGAAGATGTTAAATATCCAGACTAGTTAGCAAATGTGGTGATGGCGAAGAAGAAGAACAACAAATGGAGGATGTGTGTAGACTTCACCGACCTCAACAAGGCATGCCCAAACGATCATCTTCCTTTGCCCCTAATTGATCAATTAGTGGATGCTACCTCGGGACACGAGCTGTTGAGCTTCATGGATGCTTATTCTGGTTACAACCAGATTAAAATGAAACCTGAAGACAGAGAGAGTACCTATTTCATTACCCCTAGGGGAATTTATTGTTATAATGTTATGCCTTTTGGTTTGAAAAATTCAGGTGCGAAATGTCAGCGGCTGATGAACAAAGTCTTGGCAGAACAAATCAGTTGCAATATGGAAGTTTATGTTGATGATATGCTGACGAAGAGCAAAAGAGCTGTTAATCATCTAATTGACTTAGGACAGACCTTTGATCAACTAGATAAATATCAAATGAAGTCGAATCCCACCAAGTGCATATTCGGAGTACAAGAAGGCATGTTCCTCGAGTATATCATCAACCAACGAGGAATTGAAGCAAACCCAGAGAAGATCAAGGCTCTATTGGGACTAAGATCTCCAACGACGAAGAAGGAAGTGCAAAGTCTCACTGGGCGAGTTGAAGCACTTAATAGATTTGTATCACGAGCAACGGATAGATGCCTCCCATTCTTCAAAACACTCTGAAAAACGTTTGAATGGAATGACGAATGTGAGAAGGCTTTTCAAGAATTGAAGAAATATCTGGGAGCACCTCCACTGTTGTCCAGGCTAGTGATAGGAGAAAGATTGTACTTATACTTGGCGGTATCGGAGAACGCAGTTAGCTCAGCGTTGATAAGAATGGAAGATGGAGTGCAAAAACCAATCTATTATACTAGCAAAGACTTCCGAGGAGCAGAGATCAGATATCCAAGACTAGAAAAGTTGGCACTAGCATTGATCGAGGCGAGTAGGAGAATGAGGACGTACCTCCAAGCTCACACCATAGTTGTGTATACTGATATGCCATTGAGGCAAGCTCTTCATAAACTAGAAAAATAGGGGAGATTGATGTACTGGGAAGTAGAACTTAGTGAATATGACATAGTTTATGAGCCTAGATCATCACTTAAAGGGCAAGCAGTAGCAGATTTTATAGCAGAGTTCACCTATCCTGACACCCCCGAGGAGTGAAAGCTGAATACCGACCAACCTGTGGATGTTATAGGATCATCAAATTTAAACCCCGATCAGCTTAAGGTGGTTGACGAGCAGGAGAAGATGGTGACGAGCAGCAAGAGGTGTTAGAGGAGGATGTAAGGGAGTAACAAATATTCCACCGAGGAATTCTGACCAACCAAAAATTCGAAGACGAGGTACCTATATGGAATTTATATGTGGATGGATTATCTTGCACTACAGGCTGTGGGGCAGGGATTGTTTTGAATAGCCCGAATGAGGTCGATGTGGAGTATGCTCTGCGTTTCCAATTTAAGGCTTCTAATAATGAGGCTGAATATGAAGCTACGATTGCAGGTCTTAGTTTGGCAAAAAACATAGGAGCAGAGCAGGTCATTGTATGCAGTGACTCGCAACTGATCGTAAATCAAATACTGGGACTATATGTAGCCAAAGGAGAATTAATGATCAGGTATCATGCAAAAGAAATGGAAGTTTTATCAAGCCTAATTGCAGTATAGATAATTAGAATACCAAGATTGGAGAATGCAAGAGCAGATGCCTTAGCTCGGTTAGCGTCAGCCACACGCGTCGAGCTACGAAGAACAATTCCAATAGAAGTCTTGGATAGTCGGAGCATAGATGAAGATCTGATGATGAACTTTATTACCCTTGATTTAGGACCATCTTGGATGGATCCCATCAGGGCATATATTGAGGAGGGGAAGTTACCAACTGATAAACTCGCAGCCAAGAAACTGAAGTTTAAAGCTGATCGTTATGTGTTGACCAATGGTATTCTATATTGACGAGGAAATATAGCTAGCTTGCAGAGATGTGTACATCCCATAGAGGTAAAAGACTTGATCGAAGAAGTCCATGAAGGGTCTTGTGGAGCCCATGTAGAAGGTCGGACACTTTTGCAAAGGATAATGAAGCAGGGATACTATTGGCCGACGATGAGGGTTAATTGTATAGCTTATGCCAAGAAATGTGACAAGTGTCAACGCTTATCCTCTATCCAAAGAACTCTCCAGGCATTGTTAGCACCCATTACTTCCCCTTGGCCATTTGCCATGTGGGGAATAGACTTGGTCGGGCCACTTCCAACGACTAGGGGAAGATTTGAATATCTCGTGGTCGCGGTGGACTACTTCACTAAATGGGTTGAAGCTGAGCCGCTTATTGATATGACGTATGACAAGGTGTACCAATTTATATGGAAGAACATCATTTGTAGATATGGTCTTCCTCATGCATTCATCACAGACCATGGAACCCAATTCGACAACGAGGAGTTTGCTGCGTATTGTCATCAGTTGAACATATTGAAAACCCACTCTGCACCAGGCCACCCTCAAAGCAATGGACAAACTGAAGTGACAAACAGAACGCTGCTAAATGGCTTGAAGAAAAGACTAAATGATGCAAAGGCAAATTGGATCAACGAGCTGCATTCTGTACTATAGGCTTATCGTACTACTCCTCGAGCAGCAACAGGAGAATCTCCATACATGCTGGCGTTTGGAAGTGAAGCTGTTATACCTGCCGAGCTGGGCCTCCCAACACATAGAGTACTGAATTTTAATTCTCCTGTCAACGACTTGATGAGAAGGTTAGATTTGGACATGCTCGAGGAAGTTAGAGAAGACGCAACAATCAGGAACGCTGCATACCAACAACGAACAGCTCTGTTCTACAATAAGAGAGTGAAGAAATGTGATCTGAAGGAAGGAGACTACGTGCTAAAGAAAGTGATTCAAAAGCATAACAAACTGGAAGCTAATTGGCATGGGCCTTACCGAGTAACGGAGGTTGTTCGACCAGGGACGTATAGGATTGAAACTTTAGAAGGAGAGGAGTTTAAGAATGCATGGAATGCAAAGCATCTTCGCAAATATTATCAGTAGTTCAATCCCTATGTAATGCAGTTTCTCTTCAATATGAATAAAAGTTTTGGATGTTCGGCCCAATTATCTCCTTTTGTTGAAAATTTTTCGGAGTATTAGTGCTACACACTACGCATCAAACAAAAAATTTCCCCGAAATACCAACTACGGTTGGTTGGGAAGAAAATCCACCAACTAAGGTTGGTCGGGAATAAAAAATTTCCCAGAAATACCAACTACGATTGGTTGGGAAGAAAATCCACCAACTAAGGTTGGTCGGGAATAAAAAATCTCCCAAAAATACCAACTACGGTTGGTTAGGAAGAAAATCCACCAACTAAGGTTGGTCGGGAATAAAAAAAAATTCTCAGAAATACCAACTACGGTTGGTTGGGAAGAAAATCTACCAACTAGAGTTGGTCAGGAACATTTTTATTAAACAAAGAAAGATTATGTGATAAAAGTCATCTGATGAAAAACATCAATAAAAAATAAAACAAAATTTCTGATACTTGTAACATTTTAAATTACCACCAACTCTAAGTTGGTCGGGAAATAAAACATCACCAACTTTGGTTAATCATTAAATGATTATCACAAATTCAGAATAGTCAATAATAAAATTTTCACTAACTCTAGTTAGTCGGAAATGTAAAAAAGCATAAAATATTGTTATCTTTCTAACAGATAAACATGCACATTCGTTAATAAATAAAAGAAATTGTTTACAAAATATTTACAAGACAATGACAATCAAGATTGCAAAGAAAACTAGAAGTTTTTCATTAAATCCATAACAAAATACATTAAGAATGAAATACATAAGAAATTATTACATCAGGAATCCTATTCTATTGGTTTCTTCCCTTGTGCCTTTGAAACAGGTTCTTCACCAGCAGGAAGATCGTCTAAAGCATAGGGGGAATTTATGAAATTGAGATCTTTGAGCATCGTGATATTCATTACGGATGGCCAATCAAGAAGGTGCTCTGGGGGAGATATCTCGATGTTAGAATGAAGACTGTAGTCACCGAGATACTTTGAAATCAGGCATTGAGGAATGGCCCGAGCAGGAATCCAGCTCATGTCAAGTTTGAAAGGTGGCACTGGCAGGTCGAGCAGCCCAGGATCACAGTAATCCCAGAGATAATGGCCTTGCTCTAAATGTAACACTCCTAGTGCATTTAACCATCCTTGTTTGTAACCCTCATTATTTGCATTTTGGATACGATCATCTAGATGGTAGAGGGCTTCATTATAACCAGCCATCCAGAATTCTCTGGGCTGTTTGTGGAATTGATAGGTTAACCTCTCCAGTTGCTCGTGGAGATTCTTTACAAGATTCGTTTTATTATCCAAGGAAGAATTTTGGGTAGCCAGTTGCTCGTCGAAGGTTTGAATCTTCTTAGACATCTCGGCTAATGCCTGGTTCTTTGCCATTAATTGGAATGCTTGATTCTCCAAGGCCACCTGTGTTCTAGCTTCTTCAACAGTTACTCGAGCAGCTCTTGGTCATCCTCGAGAAGCTCTTGCTCGTCCACGAGCAGAGGAAGAAGGACCAATTCTCTTCAAGGTTTTCAATTCATCTCTCAGATTGGAATTCTCAACCTCCAATAAAGAAAAACCTTCATCGTTGATAGGAACTAAGGCTCTCGAGGTAGAGGCTGCAGATTTTAATTGGGATATCTCTCCTCGCAAATTATTGTTATCCTACTCTAACAGTTTGGCGATCTGCCTATTCTCTTCAACCTCAGTCTTCAAAGTCCTCTCTTTAATGTCATGAGCAGTGATCAACTTTTCATATCCTTTGTCAGCATTCAGTTGCTGATACTTTTTCTCATATCCCTGATGCAAAAGGGATGTAGACTCCTTGTATTGTTATTGAAGTTCCTCGAGAGTACCCTGAAGGTCTTCAATCATCTCGTAATATGCTACATTGTTGGCCACTGCACGGTCGAGCAAGCATTTCAGATACTGGTAGGCTTCTACTGCTCACTCAGAAGTGTCTGGACCGAGGATATCAACAATTTAAGCTTCACTCAAGTCAGCATGGCCAGCCTTGAAGTAGTCGTTATAATTTTTCATCATTTGTGTATCATGGGCTGACAAGAGTTCCATTCTAGCCATAAACTAGTAAAGAAAAGAGATAGAAAGAATCAATAAAATGAAGACAGAGCAATAAGAATAAAAGGAGAGCAAGAAAAAAGGAATTAAGTTGTACAACCCAAGAACTTCAAATTTTATTGTATCATAAAAAAAGTACAAAGCCCGAAGTTACATTTTACAAAAAGCAAAGAGAAAAAGTCTGAACAACTCTACACCTTCTCTTTGTCTCCTAAAACTTTCTCGGGAGGCTGAGATGAGGAGGTAGTAGGTTGCTCGGATGGCATAGATGGTTGTTCGGTGGGTGCTGGAAGCTGCTCGGCTGAGATGTTGGTTGATTGAAGCTGCTCATGGGAAGTCTGGACAACTGGGGGATGAGAAATCTGATCTCCAATTACCATGGAGGATTCCTCGGAGGCAGCTTCGTCCTCTTCTTCTTTCCTGGGAGATGAAGGGGGTCCAGGAATGTGTTGCTGAAATAGGTCTGAATTCTCATCGAACTTCATCTCTCTCAAAGCAGCAACCCAACCATCCCTGAAGTATTTGAGGCTGCCATACTCCATTTGTGAGATCATGGCAGCCAAGCCTTTATTCCACCCCTTATCCCAGCCAGCGCTGAAGGATTTCTTAACAGCCTTTCTCCTTTTCTCTCTCTCCGAGGAGGTCCTTTCCTTAAGGAGCTCCTCGATACCCTTCAGTTTATTTTTAACTTCTTCCTTCTGACGACCAACGTCACGAAGCTTGTTTAACTCTTCTTCAGCAGACTTGAGCTTATTTTCGAGCTCTCCAGCAATTTGGAGCTTCCCCTCGAGCTCTTTATTCTTACTTTCCAAGTCTTTTATCTTCTCCTCCAAACCCTTGGAGACTTCAACAGCTTTATCTCTCTCTTGCTCGGTGGCCTTTAGTTATTTCTCCCAAGCAGCTTTATCATCGACGTACTTTTGACGAAAATCCTTTAAAGACTGCGTCAGACCTACAAAATCCTCCTCCACACCTGACGAGGAGCTTGAAGCTTTAATAGCTTCATCCTTTTTCAAAATTATATTAAAACAAGTTACCAACTGGAAAAAGAAAATAATTGTAAGTCAGTGCAAAGATATAACATTGAAAAATGAAAGTTTAGATTAATAATACTTACAGAGGCAATATGTTGAGCGGCCAAAGTGGTGACCCTCTCCCGAGAAAGACTTCCTTCAACATCTTGGATCTCAGGGATAATCCAAGACTTCACCGAGCTCAGGGCAAAGCTCGGAGCAACAAAAGTGGGAACACCACTTCCAGTAATTATAGGCTGAGAGATGGTTTTAGCCAAATTGTCCGAGGAGTTTTTCTTCAACTTCCTCGCAGGAGAAGGAACATTCTCGATCAAGTATGTCGTCTTGATCGGTGATATAACTATAACCTCGCTTGGAGAGGAAACCTTTTCAATCTTGCTTGGAGCCATAGGGGGCTTTTCGGCAACCTTCTTAGTAGCAGGTGGAGGAGGTGCATCGACTTGTATTGTCCCTTCTTTTGGGACATCTTGCTTAATTTTCTTTCCCTCTCTAGCAGAAGAGGCAGGCTTATCGAAGAGGGAAGGAGCTCTTCTTCTCTTCATTCTGTCACTAAGAGGAATATGTGATTCAGGAGAAGAATCTGCAGAAACTGGTGCTGGTTCTATATTACTTATTACTGGACGAGCAGTTAAGGACAAGGTGTAATTCTTATACTACAACAAATACGAGGATGATCTGATATGTTCGTCAGCGACAGTTTGATGCAGACCCCAGATAAGTTTCAGATGCTTTAAGTTAACTTCTGTCTCCTTTGGAGACCTTCTTTTGCTGTCAACTGCAAATAAATAAAAATCAGAATATCAGTAATGCATTTTATCGAATATAAAGAAGACATGATTTCAAAAAACTAAGTAAAATGAAAATAACCTATCCCATTGCCATAGGGAGGGCATCTAGGACCCTGATACACATCATTTCTAGTTAGAGGAGCATGTTGCCAATTTTTCATAACAGCACCATGCTCGAAGTAATCCCTATTGGCATCTGGGAGATTGAATACTAAAGCCCTATTTGAAAACCTAGTTTTCAAATAAAAAGTCCTGTCACTGACAGCCTATCTATAACAAAACATGATTTCTGGAATTCCTAAACGGGTTCTATGAATCTGATTTAACCTATGAACTCCATTAACTATTCTTCATGTATTGGGGGCTATTTTTGCAGGAACAACGTAAAAATATTGACAAAATTCCAAACACAGAGGATTCAGAGGAAAAGAAAAGCCGCATTCAGCCACGAAGAGACTGGGGAACCAATGTCCCTCAGCCAAACGAAAATAATCTGAAGGTTCAGAAAGTCCTTCTAGTATGACCCATGGAGGAATTGAAAAATCAGAGAGAAATTTATCAAGCGACTCAACGAGGTAAACCATGATGAACAAAGAAAGTAAAAAAGAAAGGAAGAAGATATTACATAAAAAGGATGGGTCAGTTGATAACAAATGATGGAAGGAATGAACGCACAAGATGGAGAAGAAATGGAGAGCTCAAAGATACAGATTTGAAAAAGTAAAAGACGATAGGATTTTCTGCAACGCTTAAATACCTTACCTTGGGAAGGGGTAAAAATAATGATTACAAAGAAGGACGTTTAGGCTAACGGTGGCTAAAAGGACAAAAAGGCACGAAGACCGAAGAAGTGGGAACAATTCAAAAAGTCTGATTCTACAAATCCGAAAAGGAAAATAAATATAAGGAAAACACTCCTAAAATTCAGGATGACTATTTAATACCGCCATATTTCGTGAAGAATTTTCCACACTCCTCAACCCCAAAATGTGAAACATTGGGGGCTTCTGTTGATACCAAATTTAGTCTGCTGACGTGGATCAGTTAAGTGGAGACACGTGTCAATCTACATGGCATTTACAAATATTTCTGAATAACACCTTAACCTCGAGGAACTCAACTTCCCCGATCAACTCTGACACTCCGAGCAATAGGTGCTCTCCGAGGAACTTTTCTGTACCGAGCAACTTATGTATACCGAGCTACCTAGGTGGTCCGAGCAACTCAGACGGTCCGAGCTGCACCTCGTACAGAGCATTTATATCCAGATAATCAAAAGAGATACTGCGCATTAAATGCTCATTATTATTACACATACGCACATGCCTATTGGACATCTGTGTATTATTCTTTCATTTGTACCGCCTCAATACTATAAATACATTGTAACCTCCTTATTAGCAGGGGTACTCGGAATTTCTTGGTAAAAACCTATTATCGAGAATTTCCAAACAGTCAGTGATAACAAAAACAGTGGATGTAGGCCTTTATTATAAGGCTGAACCACTTTAAAATTCTTTGGTCTTATTTATTTTTATCTGTGATTGAATAATTAGAGATAGTCTAATTTTTTACATCAACACTCCCTCTAAAATATCTATATGCCCTATTTCTCTTAATATGTAACCCATTATAATAACAAATGGTTGCATCAGTATATGGAAAGTAAGACGTGCACAAATCTACAAGTTGTGTCTGATCATTCCCTCATAGTAGTCTCAATTGACCTGGAAAGGGAGAAAGTTAATAGGTTATTCATATTCTTTGATTTCTGGATGAACAATAAAGATTTCAATACTATTCTATAAAGGGGATAAAAATTAATATTGATGGGAATCCTATGTTCAAGATTTCTAAGTAGTTGAAGCTTCTCAAGAAGGAGCTCAGAAATATTAATAACAAATCCCACTCTAATATCTCAATCAGAGAGATGGACAAAAGGAAAGAGATGGATGCTATACTAACAAATCTAATAGATAATAGGGGAGATGGGAACCTTACTCAAACTAGAAAGACTTGTCAACTGTAATACCTGGTACTAAAAGATATGGAAGAAATTTTTTTCAAGAAAAACTCAAGGATCCTTTAGTTAGAGAAAGGTGATAAAAATTGTACTTTTTTCACAAGAAATTTAGATTTCATACTGTCGAGATAAAATCTTTACAATCAAGGACATAAATGGGAATACATGTTTGATGCCAACAATGGTGTAATACCCATAATTTTAAAGGGAATTACTAATTAAATATTTAGAAGATATTTAATTAATTAAATGAGAATCATGATTAACTATATATTTTAATTTGCGAATTTAAAGTCAATTTAGGAGAATTGAAAGCTAAGGTGAATTAAAACGGAATTGTAGTAATTTTTTATATTTATGTGGGATTTAGTTCAATAACTCAAATTGTTTTTCAATACCATTTCAAGTGAAAATTTAAGAGAGGATTTAAAGCAATTCAAACAAGTTTTGAATAAGTTTCATAAGGGTTTCAAGGATGATTTCTCAAGGAGTTCATCTCCTATATTTAAATTAAGTTTTTGACCTTTTAAGAGGCAAGTCACTAAACTACTCCTCTCTTTTTATATACAATTGATATTTTCACATAAACCCTAATTATAGTCTTAAAGTTGGTTATTAAACCTTATGCTTTTACCCTATTTTGGAGCAATAAGATAATCCCATATGGTTTAAATTCGGATTTGGCCTACTTGATTTTTTAATTGTGAAATTTGACCTTTGGGTAATAGACTTGCATTATAGGGATTCATATTGAATATTAGATTTATTATTGAGAATGAATGTTCCAAATTGCGATGTATAACTAGCTTGATGGGTTGTACATATAGATGGAAAATTCCTAAATAATATAAATTAAAGGATGATGTTTAATAAATAAAGTTAAACTCCACACGTAAATGGATGAATAACGAATAGCCCCATGTTTATTACTTGAATCATAATTATAATTCCCTTTAATTGATTAATAATTTTGTAAATTGGAATTTGGACCTAAATACAATTGAATTCGAATTAAGCCCTTTTTGAAATGATATACTATGTAGTTGGATAACAAGCAATACAAGATAAATGATATTGGTTTATGGTGGGTGATTATGGTAATAGATGGAAATTGGTTATTTAATTCATCCAATCCTTAAATTAATCAATATTAATATTTTCTTAATTGCTTTTAGTGTCTTGAGTGTATCCGGGAGGTCCTTAGTTTGATTTCATTTATGAGATGTCCAACACATGGGGTCTAGAGACGAGTAGGAGTGAGGACCTTAGGAACCCTTATATTAAATGATATATTATATTATAAATCCTAAATTGATGAGTTATCCCATGCTATGTACGACCTCATAATGATTCAAGAATCCCTTTAGAATTTCATTAAATAATGTAACGATTGATTCAGGGAGGCTAGATGGAATATACTGATGTTATGATAGGTGATAAGCTAAATGTGGAATATGGAACAATAATAAAATCATAATGATATTGATTGAGATGAGATGAATAAGTTGATGTGGTTTTGATTTTGTGCCGAGAGAGAACACACTTATCGTGTACCGAGGGAACATGATTTACTTGTGTGTCATGCCAATTTTGTTTTCTAGCCATGCTATCATGAGGTGGTGTCCGGTCAGTGTGATGCTATCTTATTTTGGTATATCATGGGGTTTATTTATGTTTATAGTTTTTTCCAAGTAAGAGAAAGGTGGTGCATGCTTGTATGATGGTATTTATTTATGAGCTGCGTGGTTTATTCATGTTTATAGTTTCAGACACGTGAACGAAAGGTGGTACTCGAGAGGGGAGAAGGGGAACATGTATCTTACGCTTGAATTAATTAAGAGATTAATTAATTATTGAAACTAATGAATTGATTAAAATGAACTGTGAGGTTTCGTGACATGTGGTTGGTTGTCGTAGTAAGCTAGATGACTTGAACTTATGACTTATATATATATAACTACTTTTGAGTTGTGTAGTTTTGGTAAATTGAAGAGTTTTGACCCATTTATATTCGTGGAAAAATTTCACGTTTTAGGGTTGGTCCACGCAAGGAAATTCTCCTCCAACTAGAACATATCATTCCTCTTATCTAGTTAACATCATCAAGAGTTTAATATAGGTTCATCTACATGGCGTAAGATATATAATTTCCTTTGTTTGGGTTGAGCATTTTGGATTTAGTTGTCTTGTACATTCAGGCAGAGAACTGGCATGTATATTTTATATTTTATTTAAATTCGATTTATGTAGTGAGACCGTGTCGTGATAGAGTTCTCTTGAGACTTTTTAAGACAGTTACAAATATATCTCTTATATTATTCTCCATTGATGATGCATTTATGAGTTGAGTATTTGAGGAATATCATATGGTATTCTTACCTTTTAACTTGCTTCATTTGTTTTGAATACATGATAAGAATAATATTTAAATTGTTTTGACAACTTATATATTTTAATATTAGGATGTGATTAACCCCAAATGCTAAAATATAAGGGTTGTTATAAGGAGTGTAAGAAGAAATATTTTTTTTAAATTCTTCTTCGATCAACAACTACTTTACCCTCAGAATGTGAAAAGGAGTTGAATAGTATAAGCAAAAATGGCTAACGGAAGATCAAAAGAAAACCGTCTAAAAACAAGTTACACGAGATGAAATTAAAGATGTGTTATTTGATATAAATCCCAAAAAATCCCATATGATGGTTACAATGCTAGATTTTTCAAAATATCTAGGACATAATTAGGCAGGATATAATGAAAGTGGTTAGCTATTTCTTTAGAATGGGGAGATTTTTAAATTAATGGAATAACACAATTACAAGTTTGATTCTTGAAACTCTCAATCCAAACACTATAAAGGACTTTACACATATTTCTTATTGTAATACTACCTATAAAATTGTTTCAAAAGTTATAGTAATAAGCTAAAACAGTTAATTCTAGATCTAATCAACAACAAACAATCTTCTTTTTTATGGGAAAAAATTGTTGATAATGTGTTCCTAGTTATAGAACCAGTGAGTGGTTAACAAAGAAATGCGGTGAGCCCAGATCTTCCATTAAAATTGATATTATGAAATCTTATGATTCCATAAGTTGGCATAACCTAAAACATATGCTTGAAGTTAGGATTTTTCCATCTAACATTGTCAATTGGATTATAGAAAGTCTGAAAATCATAAGCTACACTATTAATGTGAATGATGGGCTTACGGGTCATTCTAAATGTACTATATGTATGAGACAAGGCGATTGGTTATGGAATCATTTTCCTGGATCCTGGATAAGGGTCTGGAGAATGGATATTTCAAATACAATCCTAAATATGACAAGTTGAAGTTATCCCATGTTATGTTTGGTGATGATGTTCTTATAGTTTCCAAAATTAATGAGTAATTTATTTAAGTTATTGAAAAAGATCTCATATAATCTAGTGAGAACTGTAAGTTGATCCCTAGCAAAGTTAAATGTGAGATTTGCTTTGCAGGTGTCAAAGAGGATGATTGAAAGAAATAATGTGATGTTATAGGAATTAATGAAGTAAATATTTCAATCAAATATCTGGGTGTTCTTCTTATATTAGTTAGACTGAAAGCAAATGACTGCAAAAGCTTAGTGGAGTAACTTATGATGAAAGTTAAGAATTTGGCAGTTAGATGGCTCTCCTTTGCATGCAGGGTCCAATTTGTTAGATCAATTCTTCACAGTATTCAAACATATTGGATAAGTTTGTTTCTTTTTCCAAAGAAGATGATTAAAGATATTGATCAAATTCTTGAAATGTCTTATGGTTTGGAGTTTATTTGAAGAAAACTGGAGCTAAAGTGACATGGGAGAATGTTCACTACACAAAAAGAATAAAATTGTTTCACTCTTCCAACCAAACTTTGTTAGGGTAAAGGAATGTGACAAAAAAATACGTGTTTATTGTCATGGTCCTTGTCCATGACAGGTCTTTGTAATACCCCGTATTGTTATGCTATATTAATTTGGGGATTTCTTAAATTTAATGTGAGTTAATTATTTAATATAAATCCGGAAATTAATTATGTTATAATTATTAACGTGAGGTGAGTTAGTAATTATGGGAAAGTTGTTGAATATTACTAATGAGTAAAGTAACATATGATATTGGTTCTATTAAATGTCATGAGTGAATAGAATGACAATTTTGGAAATTTGAATCGGGACGCGCCCGCATCGCGTCGGGATTAAATATTAATTAATAAAAATGAATATATTATAAGTTGCTCGTATGGTCGTTTTGAGTGCACCAAAGTGTCCGAAAGGGTCGAGATAGTCAGAAAAGTATACCCGAGGGTTTAGTTTGGGTCTCGGGGCATTTTTAGGCCTATTTAGCACCCCGGGAGGGCATTTTGGACATTTTACATTTTTGGGTAATTAAACCCACGAAATTTCAAGGGTTATATCAATGTCTAAGGTTGCCTTCTAGGGTTAAAACAACCAAAGACAAGTGAAGGCCATAGGAGAGGGAAGGAGAGAGCTTTCAAAGCAATCCAAGGCCCAAAATCCATCCGTTTGCACCGCCACCACCACCAACGCGTAGATCGCGCGATGGGGAACGCAACCACACCAAATTCATCATCAAATCAGAACTCTGAAAATCCCAGGCAAGTATTTATCTTGCTTATTTTCGTTAATGCATCGTTCATATTAGTATAGGGTGATTAGGATGAGTTTGGTAGAAGAAAAATTCATGTTGGAGATAGGAAAATCGCACGTAGTAAGGATTTGAATGATAATCTGGAAACCCCTTCACATATAGAGGATTAACCACGAATTTATGATGAATTAGGAGTAGGAATTTCTGGAATAAGATTGATTAGAACAAGGTTAAAGAAATTCTAGGGTTCTGGAGATTAAAATGAGTTTTTGGCCTATAAATCCATGGTTATTGACGGAATTTTACATGCTTTACGTAGAAGATGTATAAAATGGGTTTATAACGTTAGTAGTACAAATTTTTGGACGATTGGGAATGAAAATTTTGGATTTGGATGAAGTTGTGTGATAGAACCCGTAACTGGTTAACTGCAGAATTCGCCATACCTGCTTGATCGATCGATCGAGCCAAGAGCTTTGATCGATCGAAGGTTCGATCGATCGAGCCCCTGCCCTCGATCGATCGACCCCTCCTGGAAGACTTAAATTCCCCTTTTTTAAATTGTTGAATTTATTCTAAATGAAGAATACTGCTTAGACATCCTTATTAAAATATTTTAGGAGATAAAGATGACCAGTAGGATTTATTAATGATTAAGGGACCTTTAATGTAAGGCAAAATTTATATTTTTGGGGTATTGATATATAAGGGATGATGGAATTTTGTATTAAAGGGAGAGATACGAAAAATGGTTACGATGGAAAATAGATGAATACCTACTGGATTTTACACTTGGGAGGATAGAGTCCATGAGTGTTACGTAGTAAGTTGAAATAATCCCTCAAATTAAGGTTAGAGACGAACCGTTATACGTGATAACTAATAATGGGAAAATAAGGATAAGTGTCGTGATTATGGGTTATGGGATGAACCTAAATTGATATGATAAAAGTAGTATATTTATATGACTGTGTGTATGCATATATTATATACATGTGAAAATTATGCCCGCGCTACTTGCTATCCCTGAGGTTACCGCGCTGGGACAGTCTTATCTCGATGGGACCTTTATGGGGGATATTGACTCGTACCCTAGAAGATAGATATCCTTGGTACAGGCTATCTGATCGATGGTTAGACGGTCCTAAGAGACGTGAGGGTATGTGCTGACCTCTTAGAGACTTGGAATCTATGCTTCACCTTAATATTGTTTGTGTATGTGTTAATACAGTTCGAGAGTGATTCCGAACTTGTATGTCCCTTAGTACGAGTGATACGGGGATTGGATAGCAGAGTATGCCCGCACCATAATTTTTATATGGGGTGCTGTTAGAATATATATATTATACGAGTATTTAATATATATATTAAATTCTGAAATTTGGAATTTCATACTGTGCTTATGGTAAGTAAGAAATGAATCTTGACTTCAATTTGGAAATACTTGTTTTGAAAAGTATAATGGAACACTGGATACTTTATTAGTAAATAAGGGTTAAATGAGAACTTTGTGATCAAATGAAATTATCCTCTTACACAATTATATTGTTTGGTTTTAAATCTTACGAGTAACCTAAGATAAGTTAAACCATTGGGAAGATTAGTGCGATATAAGATAAGATAATCCGTTGGGAAGATTAGTGCGATAGGCGTGCACATTAGATGAGAGGTGAGAATTTCTCAAGAGAGTGCCGCACTAATATGTTGTTGCATTGGCCTGTAAACATTTTAAATACTTGCTAAACAAATTTTTAAATCATTTACACTATCGGGCTCTGACCCGTTTCTTTTTCCTTTCTCTCTTATATATATATGTATATATTACAGGTGCCCAGCCAGAGGGGCATCTTGCGTAGGATCCTTTGGAAGGAACGCACTGCAGCTTAGGTGGGAGTTCCAGGCCTCTTGCTTAGACGACTTCATTTATTGATTCCATTCTTAGCTTATTTATTCAGTTGGCCATGTGTCGCCCATTCCCATTATCCATTTGTTTTATTGGACACTGTGATTCATTTACTTCTAGTATTGTCACTTTGGGATTTATTACTGTCTGGATGTTTTACTTTAAGTTTTAATGTTGGGATTTAGTTGTTGAATGTAATTTATTTGGATTATATGTTCCAGGATAATTGTAGTGTGATTCGTTAATATTGTATTGTTGTAAATATTTAAATCTTGGTTTGTAAAATAAAATTTGGAAAGTAATGTCTAAAAATGTTTTTGACACTTAGCTTAATTAATTAGGGTGTTTAAATTGGAAACGTTATTTTTACGACAGTGATGCTAAGAATAAACCAACTGTTCACCTTGATCTTAATTTAATAAAGGAGTGATCGCCCGGTATTTAATTAGGCGGGGTGTCATAGTCTTGTCACGGTCTTGGCCATGGCAAGGCCGTGGTAATTTTTTTTGTCATGCTCCTTGTCCACACTCATTTTTGGGTACATATACTCATTTTACTCGTGTTTTTTTAGGTTGCATATATATATATATATATATATATATATATATGAAATGGTCTATATATATGTATGTATATATAAATGTATGTTTAGGTTTTTAATATACGTGTTGTAAGGAAGTTGTATATACATGTATTGTCTTCTTATTATTTGAAATCATGTTGTGTAAAAACTAGATTTGGACCTTCAAGCATTTGCTAATTAGAATATGAATATTGTAATTTATATATCTGTTTAGGCCTTATTACAATATGTTTTTTTTATTGCAAACTACTTGTATATACATGTATGGCTTTGATATTGTTGAAAACAATTTGTTTAATAACTAGGTTCGAACTTTCAAAGCATTCTTCATTAGAATGTGAATATTTGACTTTGATATTTGTTTAGGATTCCTTATAATCTGATTATTTATTGTCAATGAAATCATCTGGCTTTGATATTGTTGGAAACAATTTTGGTTAAAACATATAATGTGTGGGTTTATTTAAAATTGTGACGTATTTTGGGATTTTGGGTGAAAATGACAAAGAGCACAATGAAGATTCTTTGATAATTTTTAATGTTATGTGCCTAGGTTGATGGAAGTTTTCAAAGAGTACATTAACAAAATAAGGTACATTAAAGGATTCATTATGAAGAAACACGATACTGAGGAGGCATCTGTGTTTGCTAGGGAATATATATGTATGACCTTAACATTATAGATGATGGAGATGAGTTCGTTGATAAAAGTGGCCAAGTCACAAGTTCATAATACGAGCAAGTGGCTCGTTATATGTTTGAAACCCATTAAGATGTGGATGAATGGATAGAGTAAGTTTGTGCTATAATTTTAATCTCGTGTTGTTATCTAATATGATTGATCACCTTCTTGATAGATTCTATAATTGAATGTAAAAAATATAATTCCTCCGCATACAACAAAAAACGGAGGAAGGTTTCACATTAAGACGGTGAATTTAGACTTTGGATGTCAAAGGAGATAATTATTCATCAAACGTCCCTTACTAAATGATAAATAATTTCAAACTTTAAAGGATATCTAATTAACTCATGTAATCCATAATTTCAAGTTTTTAAGATGGATAACGCCACGTCAAGGCTTGCTCATCACGCTAATGGGCCCAATTTCATGGCACACGATTTTAAAGAGTATCGACTAAATGGTTATATATTCTTATTGGTTGTATGAGAAAAATACTTTGTGACCAGAACAATGACATTTCATATAGTGATCTTACTTATTCCATGGTGAGTGCAAAAGTTGAAAACCACATTGAAGAAGAAATGAATTACTATGGTGTAATTCAATTTTTTTTTTGAATTAAACTATATATATTTCAAACAGGTTGTGTTTTATGGTGATTGAGTATGAGTTCAGGAAAAAAATACTTATAAAGTTAATTAGGCTACCAATTCGATATTGGTAGAGTTGTTCAAGATGAAGATCAAGGAGCATATGAATGATGATCTGTTTTTTTGTTTATTTGAAAAGACCAAGAAAGTGTTTTACCAGAAATTATCAACAACGAATTGTGTTCAGCCGTCTTACATGCGCTAAAGCGTCTCAATAATGCATATGACCTGGAAGCTCCTACAGACTATCAATCTATTTTTGATGACTTCCCAAACTTGAAGCAGTTATTAGATACTTTACATGAATATATTTATTTGGGTTGGAAAATGTAATGTCGATCTAGTTTTCTAATTTTAGTTGGGTGGATGATGAGGATTATGATTTGTAATCTATAGTACGTATTTCTTAAATGTAATGTGGATCTCAAACTATAATTTATTGTTTGCCAAGTCTAACGTGGGTTATTATATTAAAATTTCAAAAACCAAGGCTTAAGCTTGAAAATAGGGCATTAGGGGTGAAAAAATAATTTAAAAATAAAACTATCCCAAAAGAGGCATGATCACGTCACACAACACTAATACAACTAATTGAATTAAATTTAAAAAAACTAAGGCTTAAGCTTGAAAATAAGGTGTTAGGGGGTAAAAAGGTAATTTAATAATAAAACTATCCAAAATATGGCACGATCACATCACACAGAACTAAACTAACTTGTTACAACAACCGGCCCAATCATGTACTTAATGAGGTGAGAATTAGGTAAAAGTTCAAAAAACCAAGGCTTAAAATTGAAAATAAGGCGTTACAGGCTGAAAACACAATTTAACATCAAAATTGCATGAAAAGAGGCATGGTCACATCACCCATTACTAAACTAACTTACAGACACAACCGATGTTGTTGTGTACTTCACAGGTTAAGAATTTGGTAGAAGTTTCAAAAAGGCAAGAATTAAGCTAGAAAATAGGGAATTATGGGGTGAAAACGTAATTTAACAATAAATCTGCATGAAAAGATACATGATCATATCACACAATGCTAAACTAACTTATAGAAATAACTAGTGGAGTTGTGTACTTTAGGGGGTGAGAATTTGGTAGAAAATTCAAAAACCAAGGCTTAAGATGCCTGAAAAGAGGCAAATATAGTTTAGTTTTATTTATATTCTTATATCCCGATTGAGTTTTTGAATTCAATTTATGTTATATATAAGCTACTGAATTCTATTTTTGACAGAATATGTCTAAATTTGTCCACTGGATGCCGGGACAAAGCTGGGGGGGGGGGGGATGAGGGACGTCAAACAAAAACATGATTTAATTTGACAAGCATGGTAGCATCATTGAAAATAAAATGGATTTAATAACAAGGTCGAGAGAATTAATGAAATCAATAATTGGTTCCAGGTACGATAATTGGAGGAATGCGTTTGGTGAGCTAAAGATGGCCATTTAGGGGGGGGGGGGGGGGGGGCAAGAGGTATTAAAATCTCAATATTTAAATTAAATATATGACTTTCATATAAGATTTTATTATATGTTTGTTGAATGTTAATTCACTATATTTCTTATATTTTACGTTTGCTAGACATCAACAATTCAATTTGCCCCCCAAATTGTGGGACAATATATTGATCATTGTGCGCTAGCAATGGAAGAAAAACATGTATACCACTATTTTCGTAAGGACCGATAGTTTGTGTTGTGATGTGGGGACACCATCATGGAGAAAGAGAAGGTCACATTGGCCAGCTTGTAGAGGTTTGTAGAATTTGAGGAGTCTTAAAGATAATTTTCCACACATGAGTCTATGAGGACTAACCGATCAAAGAAAATTGATGTGCATTACTCAGGGAAAACATCTTATGCAGAGGTGGAGGATAGGATGGAAAGTAAATTTCTATCTTGGTCAGATTTTTTTAATGATAAAATTAACATTTTATTATTAATTTAATCAGTACAGGAGTATGGGAGTGTCGCGGGGGACATCAACATAGGATCGCATCTTATTTAAAGGTTCGACTGAAGAAGGGTGAGGCTACTAATCCGCAGGTCGCTGAGACTTTCATAAGTTATAATTAAAAGTGTATTATTAATCTTAGTAATTTATTAACATTAATTTTCACATTTAATGACATGTTTTTATACTGCTTCCCGATAGGCTAATGGTGGTGCAAAGTAGACAAAATGATTCCGACAAAGCATATCTGAGTACGTATCAAGTAAGCCAAGTGTTGGAAAAGATAAAAAATGGCATACTCAGGGTGTCAGTTCCCAGATAGGAAATTTGAAGATATTGGTCTTGCTTGTGGTCATAATGGGTTCTCCTCTAAGGTCAACGTGGATAAAGAGGACACGGACTCGAAGTTGGAAAATATCCAATAAATGATGAATCATATGTTCGAATGGGTCAAACGGGTGCACGAATAAAGGGGGGTGGGGGAAGCAGAATGATAAAGGAAATGGTAAGGAGAAGGTTGGTGAATGGGCCACTATTCCACCCCCTCACTCATACTGGTTAGTTCATCACCCCTTATGATATATACTTTACCCTAACCCTATTATCCTGAATCCATTTGAGCTAGTTGGAAGAGAGTTTATACCCATGACACACATAAAGGATCATGGATTGCCAAGGGAGATAAGGATCTGAGAGCCATTACAGGTACCATGGTGCACAACTATCCACTGCAGCCTTCCAATTCCCAAGTCAGAGTCATTGAGGTATCTTCGGGGAAAGAGGATGAGGATTTGTAGTTGAACAAGAAAGGTGGTGTTCCACATATCAACGATGTGGTGGGCTCGTTTATTATTTGGATGACTTTTCACCTCGACCATTTTTGAGATTTTGTATTTTTATACTTATTATTAAGCTTGGTCTGATTTAATTAAACTTGCGTACTTGATGTAATTAAGTGGAATTTTATGTGATTTGGTTTGATTTGTGTAATTACTTATTTCGATTGATTACTTTCAATTACATATTATTTTATGGTTGGTTGTTGATGTTTTGTTTGAAGAATACAGGTTATTTTTGGTTGTTTAAAATAGGTTTTCTGTTAGGTAGTAGCTATTTCCCTAAGTTTGACAAAAAATTTAAGGTTGAAAGGAGAATGAAAAAAGGAGCTTTCACGGCCCCTGATCATTATAATATTTATTGCCCAACCTAGGATTGTCCCGGTCTAACTCAATTGGTGTACTGATTTGTCTTCCTAAAGAGGAGGGGGATTGGTATTAAAATCCTAGCAGACTGTAATAAATGCTTTATGCTTAGTCATCTTTGGGACCTTGCAAGGAAAAAGGACCCCCTATGGGTAAAATGGTTACATAAATATGTAATTAAAGAAAAGATCATATGCATGGTCAAATTCAAGGCAGATAGTTCTTGGAATTGGTGGAAATTGTGTGAACTCAGAGATATATCTAAAATTCTTATGAAACATGTTCTTTCACAACGTGGTTTGTTTGTTTTGATAAACTATAGACAGGGGGATATGCTTTATAGACGGGGAAGTATTGAGAGTGGATATTTTCCTTCATGTGATAAATTATAGAATTACTACTTAAAAAGAGAAAAAAAATAGGAATGAGTATTTTTACTCTTTTACCCATGTTTCTTTAAGTTTTCCCAGTTCTATCCATCCTCATATCTATTCATTACCTCTTCTCTCTATCAGTATCTCTAGATTATCGATTACCCATCCCCTCTCCCTCTCTCTCTCTCTCTCTCTCTCTCTCTCTCTCTTTCTCTCTCTCTCTCTCTCTCTCTCTAATATATATATATATATATATATAACATAGAACCTTTCCCTCTTATCTATCTCATTATTTCTCTCTCTCCCATCATCAACAGTCGCAAACCCTCTCACTGCCAACTACAGATCAATCCCACTCCTAAAAATATCTTCACTACAAACCTCAATGTTCATATACCTCCAAATATATTATAGATGAGTATTAAGGTGTCTCGACTCATATAACAAGGGGAGAGAGAGAAATATATATATATATATATATATATATATATATATATATATATATATATATATATATATATATAATAATGCTCTTGTGCGGACTAGTCCGCATTTTAAGAATGCGGACCGAACATGTGTCACCTGATGGTGCGCCTAGAAATTATCGCTTAAATTATAGGCACACTCTCTCTTTTCTGGGTTCACTGCCAGGTGACACATGTCCGGTCCGCACTCTTAAAATACGGACTGGTCCGCACGAGAGCAGGACTGTATATATATATACCCTTGTTGTGTGAGTCTAGACACCTTAATCCCCATCTATAATATATTTCGAGGTATATGAGCATTGAGGTTTGTAGTAAAGATATGTTTAGGAGTGGGATTGATCTTTAGTTGAGAGTGACTCTCTCTCTCTCTCTCTAGAGAGAGAGAGAGAGAGAGATCTTCAATACATGCTATTTTTACTTTGCCCATTTTCAATCATTTTTTCATAAGTTCATAGTAGTTTAATCTAGAGATAATCTGGGTCAAACCGTGTTATTGATGATCAATCTACCATCAATATATGGTGAAGGTGCCTTAACATTGTTAAAAACATTATTCTCCATAACAGGAAATTGATAAATATATCGGATACATGAAAGATAAAAGTTTTATCTTGCATTAAAATCTTATTTTTTTAGTTATTTGGATAATATATGATTGAAAATTGGTGCTTCTTTTATTTTTCTATTGCGTATTTTTATGTGGGTGGATACTTAAACCTCATGTCTAATATATATATGTATAGATAGGAAAGATTCGGCGACGTCATAAAATGAGGTCCTATTTTGAGGACCAATTTTGAAAAAATAGTAAAACAAATATTTCGAGGTTGATTTTTATACATAAAATAAGCTCAAAATAAGTTTTTACTATTTTAAAAAATCGATCAAACATTTGCCAGTTATTATTTTGGGCTAATTTTTTACAGGGTGTTAATAAATGTTTAGATATCATGTGAAAAAATTTGCCCCAAAATTTTTTTGTACTATTTTTTCAAAATTGGTTCGCAACTTAGGACCTCATTCGAGGATCTTGCTTGATCGTGTATATATATATATATATATTATGATTCGATTTTGTTGCATCGTCAGTTGGTTGATTTGCAGACATAAATCCATTTATGGTTCTTAGATCTAAAATTTCAATTCAGATATTTCTTCTTAAGAATTATAACTATTTGAGTTATTATTGTTGTAACTGTCATGGTAAGTTCTTTCGATTTTGGTTTATGTCATGAATAATACCTCATTCAATGTTATACATTAGTTTCAATATATAATGGTCTTAAATTATTTTTTTCATTTTTGAAGGAGGTATGTAGACCTTGAACGTGATGCAAGCCTGATAATTGAGGTTTTATATATGAAGTTTGATATGGTCGATAGTAAAAGTATTACATAGTTCCATGAAAACCCCACCACTAAACAATATGCGAAAGAGGGAATAGTATATAATGCACTCTAATATTTCTGCTTCTTCTAGGAATCTCTTTATGGCTAACGAATAATGATGTAGTTATCCATGAAGCTGAATAATATGTTAATGCATTTGTGATTCTTCATGCATCTTCAAAAAAGGAAATTAATGTGTTGATTTAATATAATGTTCATTATTGTGAGAAATTTAAAACCATTTTTTACTTTCATTCCTAACTAATTTTCATATTTGACATGGGTACATTTGTAAATATTTTGTAGACTTGGGTGCATTTTTAATTATTGATTGTGTAAGTTTTTCCATGTAAAATATAACTGGATGGTGGAATAGTATCAAAATCTAAAACAAAATTTAAAATGTGAAAGTATAATGATGAAAATTCTTGAGATTCCAAAGTCAAAATTACTCTTTAAAATTTTTTCATGAATTATTTACGTATCCAGTCACATTTAGGAGTGATTCATTATTCAATCAGATTGTGGTGATGGTTTTGTCTGTGGTGTTATGGGTAATATTACTTATTTAGCAGAGGAGGAGAGTACACATGAAGAGGTATGTATGCGTGATGGATGTTATTAAGCAAAATGTGCCTACCAGAGTAGATGAAGTGGAGTGTTAAAATTGGTTCTAGGGCCATTTTGACTTTACCACATGTTTAGTTTTTGTTCTTATATGTTACCCACGATTTTGTTTTCTTTTAAACTTTGTCACTGTTTTTTCATTTTTTTTTATTTTACCACCGGCTTAGTTTCGTTATTCGACTTTACCACCAGTGGCAAAGTCTAAAATATTCACAAAATATATAATTGATCTAACTAATGAGGAAAACCACCCTCATGTTTCAATGGTAAGTCTTGTTGCATCATCAAGGATATGACAAGAGAAAAAAAAATAAGAAAATCATAAAGAATGATGATATATGTTGAGGTGATCGACTGACCGACCTTCAATATATCAAGTAACCTTAATGTCTATCCTCATGTCAATTAGGATATTTTGTGAATCTTTTGGACTTTGTTGCTGGTAGTAAAGTCTAATAATGAAACTAAATTGGTGGTAAAATTAAAATACGCCTCTAGTTAATGGAAAAGAGTGGAAAAGTCTAAAAAATTAAAATGGTAGTAAATTCTAATAGCAAAAACTAAATTGGTGGTAAATTCAAATGCCCTAATTATTAATTAGAAATAAATTGAAAGTCATGTCAAGAAACAATTCCTGAATTAGGGTATTTCACGTAATATTTCCTCCACGTGAAGTCCCATGTACCCATCCCTCTAGGACCTATCGTTGTGAACAACCATATGTTCAAAGAAAGTCAAGTTAACCTCCATGTATTCTTTTGTAACATCAAAATAATCTCACCCATCAGTGGTGAAAAAAGGAAAATCGTGGGAAGGGCCATCAAAATGAGTGGTGATTGCATTGAGCAATCTGAAGGATGCTGCTATGACAATGATGTGGTATGCACCTTTCCAATCTAGCCATGAGCCACTATAACCAACATCAAGCTCTAGAATGTTGCGATCAGATGCTTGGAATGTGATTAAAAAAACCTAAAAAATAAAAAAGAGGGTTGGGATGAAGAGAGTTATTTTCCAGGGGCTATCTTTTGGATTCAGTAAGAAGTAGGATGTTGGAAGCTATAGGTTTAGATTCAGGGAATGGGGTAAGGGGTATACAAAAGTAGAATTTTCCATAAGGGGTAGGTTTTTTGGTTGAGTTCTTCTCTTAAAAAAGAAACCAATAAGCTTGGCAGGTTTAAAAAAAAGTGAAGTAAGGATAGAGAAGTTATGTTAAAAAAAGGATAGAGAAGTGGACGCCTACACTAGTGGGAGGAGGCAAGCATTATTATAAAAGAGAGGAACTCATTTGCGTACTTTCAGCTGGCGGAGTATGGGAATATGCTATTAGAAAATAATTCAAACGATGTTAGTAGACTTGGTCCATTTGGGTTATTTGTTTGTTCTACTTATTAAGGATGATGTGTTTAGCTTTGAATTAATCTTTAATTGTTGTGTGAAGTCGTGGGGGAAGTGTCATATTTTTATTGGAGTTTTTTTCTTAAGTAATGTGCAATTGTTGCTATTTGTAGGTAGTGGGTATATGGGTTGTACGTTAGCTACAATTATAAATGTAGGTGTCGTGTTTGTGTTTGTGTTTTGGCATGAATGAAAAGATAATCATCTCCCTCCCATACAATTGTTTTTACAGCATGTTTTCTTCTTAATTTTATATAGCAACACTCTGTTTATCTCTTCAATTTGTATCAGTGGTATCAGAGTAAGCGATCTAAAGGTGGAGCAGTCCTAGAAACTCAGTCGCCATGGTAGGTAATGTGAATGGATCTCATAAACCAAGCCTTCCTATTCTAAATGGTAACAATTAGCAATTTTGGTCTATTAAGATGAGAACTTTGTTTGCCTAAATTGATTTATGGGGTTTAGTTAATGTTGGATATGAAGAATTTTTAGAATAGGAAAGATTGACTGCAGCTCAATGAAATGAGTTGAAGGAGAAACAGAAGAAGGATGAAAAGGCCTTGTATATCATCCAGCAGGTAGTGGATGATACCATATTTCCAAGGATTATGGCGGACATCACTAGAAAAAAAGTATGGGAGGTTTTGAAGGAAGAATATTAAAGTTCATCAAAGGTAGTTGCTATTAGATTACAGACTCTTCGTCATAATTTTGAGAACTTATCTATGAATGATTTTGAAACCATTTAGGACTATTTTTCACAAATTAGTTCAACTGTAAATAAGATTAAAACTTATGGAGAAGAATTAAGTGATGAAAAAATTATTGAATTTTTTTTAGAAGTCTTCCTTCAAAGTATGATCGTGTAGTTGTTGCTATAGAGGACTCTAAAGACATAACTGTGTATTCTATGAATGAACTAATTTGTTTCTTCAAGCACATGAACAAATATTGAACAGGTCAACTTAAAGATCGTTGGAACAAGCATTGCAATCACAACTTGATGTATGAAAGGGACCAAAGAATGCAAGAAGGAGACATAATGGAAGAGGAGGACATCGTGGCCATGGAAATAGATCTCGGGGAAGAGGAAAAGGTCAGTGCTCTAAAAAATAGAGAAATGAAGGTAACACTGTTTTTGATTTTCTACCATGTTCAATATGCAAAAGAACAAATCATGCCACTAAGGATTGTTGGTATAAAAATAGCAATAGAGACTCAACACAATGCTTTCGTTGTAAGAATTATAGCGACATTGAAAATAATTGTCATCAGAAGCCTAATAAATAAGTTAATTTTCATGAAGGAAAAGAAAGAAAAAATTATATTGTTGAAGAAACCTTGTTTCTTTCTTGTCATGCTGAAATGAATAATGAAGTTTTGTATTTAGACACTGGATGTAGCAATCACATGACATGAAATAAAGATTACTTCGTGGATATTCATAAATTAATGAATCGACAAGTGACAATGGGAGATAATAACCAAGTTAAGGTGGAGGGGCTTGGTACTATTGTTGTGAACACAAAGTCAGGTAAGAAATTTATATCTAATGTCATGTATGTTCCCTGGTTGGCCCAAAATTTATTAAGTCTGGGTCAGCTAATGAGAAAAAGATGTTATGCTATTTTTGATGATGGTGAATGTATGATTTGTGATAAGAAAAGTATGAAGAAGATTTTCTCTGTTAAAATGACAGCAAACAAAATGTTTCCTGCCTTATTTCTGAGCTTGAATTAAATGCATTTAAGGCATCTGTTGATGAGCCCATGCCATGGCATAGAAGATCAGCTCATTTAAATTTTGATGGATTGAGTTTAATTCATAAACAAAACATGGCGATTGATTTTCCATTAGTAAAACATGGTGATAAAGTATGTGAAGCATGCGTATTAGGCAAGCGTCATTGTTAACCATTTCTAGTTGGAACGGCTTAGCGTGCAAACAAGCCTTTAATGCCTATACATGCTGATGTTTTTGGCCCAATGCAAACATTGTCATTGAGTGGAAACAAATATTTTGTCATATTTGTTGATGATTGTACAAGGATGACATGGTTGTATCCTATGAAAGAAAAATCTGAAGTGTTTTCACTATTCAAGAAGTATAAATCCCTTATAGAAAATTAATGTGGTAATTCCATTATTATTTTACATACTGATCGTTGTGGTGAGTTTTTATCCTAGGAATTTAATATGTACTGCAGTGACATGGCCATTCAAAGGCAATTGACTGTAAGTTATACGCCTCAGCAAAATGGATTAGCCAAGCGTAAAAATAGAACCATAGTTAAAGTAGTCAGGAGTATGCTAAAAGATAAGGGATTCGCAAATGAATATATGGGTGAAGCTATTATAGTGTCGGTTTACTTGATCAATCGATTTCTTATAACTGCAGTCCAAAGGATAACACCATATGAAGATTTGTATGGAAAAAAGCTTAATGTAAGCCATTTGAGGATTTTCGGCTCTATAGCATATGCATTTATTTCATCTAAAAAAAGGCAAAAGTTGGATGGCAAGAGAAAAAAAATGTATTTTCATAGGCTATAATGTTGAAACTAAGGGCTATAGACTTTAAGATCCAATTTCTAAAAAATTATTCAGAAGTCATGATGTGATTTTTTAAGATAATGAGGCATGGGATTGGAAAACTGATGACATAGCGCCTATTGGTGTTGAAGAAGAAAATACAGGGGTTGATCCAGCAATAACTGAAGTTCCTTTATAAGATTCCAATGTATCAATGAGTTTGAGTAGTGATTCACCACCTACAAAGGTAAAAAAGTCTTGCTTATATATATGTTGAGCTAGGGAGCCTACTTGTCCTGAAGATGTAGTAACTAAGAAGGAGTGGTGCAATGTAATTGATAAAGAAATTGAAGTTATAGAGAAGAACAAGACTTGGAAGTTAATGGAGTTGCTTCCCAAAAATGAAGCTATTGGGCTTAAGTGGATCCAGAAAACAAAGTTAAATTCTGATGGGTCACTACAAGGGCATAAAGCAAGATTGGTTGTGAAAGTATATGCGCAACCTCAAGTTATAGACTTCTTCAACTTTCGCACCAATTTTTTAGAATTGACACTATTAGAACTGTATTGGCTATAGTTGCTAAAAAGAGTTGGAAAGTTTTTTAGTTAGATGTCAAATCAGCCTTTCTTAATGAGGTACTTGATGAGGAGGTTTATATGGTACAACCCCAAGGATATGAGGTGAAGGTAACAAAGAACAAAGTCTACAGGCTCGAGAAGGCGCTCTATGGGCTTAAGCAAGCACCGAGAGCATGGTACAGTAGAATTGACAGGTATTTTTTTGAAAATGGTTTTCAAAAAAGTCCTAGTGAACCTACTCTTTATGTGAAGACTCACGAAAATGATATTTTGGTTGTGTGCTTGTATGTTGAAAATATAACATACACTGGGAGTTCATTGAAGATGATGATAGAATTCAAGGAAAATATGATGAAAGCATTTGAAATGTCATATTTAGGTTTGCTACAATATTTCCTTAGAATTCAGGTAGTTCATAATGAGAATGGGATTTTTATATGTCAACAAAAGTATTCTTCTTATTTATTAACAATATTTGGAATGAAAAATTGTAAACATTCAAATACACCTATGAATGTAAATGAGAATCTTTCTTTCGTAGATTGTAATGGAGAAACTGATGTGAAACACTTTAGAAGTGTCGTTAAAGGATTGATTTATCCACTCATGCCGGACCAAATATTATGTATGCTATGAGTATCATTTCAAGGTTTATGCACCAACCAAGTAAGCATCATCTTGGGGTAGCAAAGAGGATTTTGAGATATATAGTTGGGACTCTCAGTTATGGGGTTCAGTACACGAAGAATGATAATTTTAAACTAATCTCATTTTTTTATAGTGACTCGACAGGTTGTATAGAGGATACAAAAAGCACAACTGGCTTTGTACTGAGCCTTGGTTCCAGAGAGATATCATGGGCGACAAAAAAGCAGCACACAACAACACTTTCAAGCATAGAAGATGAATACATTTCAGTCACAATGACTGTGTGTCACGTGATTTGGCTCAAGAGGATATTATGTAATTTGAAGAAAGAGAAAACTGAAGCAACAAATCTACCATTTCAATGAATAAAAATCCAATCCATCAAGGAAGAACCAAACATATCAAAATTCGACCTCATTTCATAAGGGAAGCTGCGAAGAAAGAAGAAATTGAGCTAAAGTTTTGCGATACTGAAGATCAATTGGAAGATGCTTTTACAAAAGTAGTACCTAAAGAAAAGTTCAAGAAGTTCTGTTTCATGATGGGATTTCAACCACGACTTATTTGAATTAAGAGGGTGTTAGAAAATAATTCAAACGATGTATATAGACTTGGTCCATTTCGATTATTTGTTTGTTCTACTTATTAAGGGTGATGTGTTTAGCTTTGAAATAGTCTTTAACTGCTTCAGATTTATGTGTGAAGTCATGGGACAAGTGTCATGTTTTTATTTGAGTTTTTTTCGTAAGTATTGTAGATATTGTTGCTATTTGTAAGTAGTGGGTATATGGCTGTAGGTAGTGGGTATATGGGTTGTAGCTACATGTTTATGTTTTGTCATGAATGAAAAGAGAATTGTCTCCCTACCATACTATTATTTTATAGTATTTTTTTCTTGTTAATTTTACACAACAGTAATTTGTATCATACGCTAGACAAGCTTTTCAGCATAAGGAACCGATGGTTTTATGTGCTAAACCAAGGAGACAAGTTGTCATAGTTGGAAGACGTGAGAAGGTAACATAAAAATATGGAAGAATGGTGAGATATGATGGGAAAGAAACTAAAGTAGAGAAGTTGATTGATAATGGTCTTTTTTACAAGTGACCCTAGTGGATTCTTCATCGGATTCTAAAATTAATACCCAAAAAGACACATCATTCTAGGCAGACCTCAGAGTAAAAGATGACTTCTGCCTATTTTGAGTTATTTTTTCAGATATCCCTCACAGGACGGGTTGAAGGTCCTAATATGATGCAATTGATGAAAGAGAAAATTAATTTGCGGGTAAAGAAAAAATGTAAATAGATGGGTGGAGTGGTTATTCGTAGCACGTTCTTATCTCTCTTCCTAGTTGTTTTTACGTCGGTCTATGAGGCTGACATGATTCTGCAGACTAAGAGTTTGTATGTTAGTGACAACACTCTCTGGCACAAAAAAAGGTGTCCACTGGTGAATCGGGGCAAACTACCACGATCATGTGGTATGTAGTGGATAAGGGTTTTAGGCATCTCAATTCATTCTGGTCCTGATAACATAACACGTGGCCTAAGGGCACACATTAAGATCCCAAAAATAATAGGGACAAAGTTTTGACATACATTTAATAGGGAATAGGTAATCGTATAGATCCCTAATACTTACTATTTTAAGGCCCAAAACATGTGCCCTAAGGGCACATGTTATCATTTTCCATTCATTTATGGTGGCGCACATTTTTAGAATTGTCGAGGAGAGGTGTGTGGGATTGCTGAGAGTGGAGGAGGTAACACAACGGGGTAAAAAGATATGGGGGCAAGACTTTTTATAAATTGGGTATAAAGGCTATGAAAAAAACTGAGAATATTTGTAGGGGCTGGGTTTTTGTTTTAACAGTGATGGAGGAAAGACATAAGTCTTATTTTAAAGGTGATGATGATGAAAGTTTTACTGGAAAACCCAAGTCGTGATCTCCCGAAGAGTCAAGATGGGATTAAGTTCAGGGTCAGGATAGTGGTGGAGGAGTGAAGTAAGTTGACATGCAAGGGATTTCTTGTGTGGCGATGGTGCGAGGATGGGACACGGGTAGTGCGACGCAATTAAAATGGGTTATTCTGTCAGAAAAATTAGGCGAGAACCAGAGCTCCATTAAAAGAGGGATGATTTTTAAGGTCAATATGATAGAAGATAAAAAGAAGAGAGGTGTCTCTTTTGTGAAAGATACATGGGTAGGCTTATCGGATGCTACTAGAGCTGGAGGGCACGGGCAGTGTGGGTATAAGGAATGGGGCTTCCATGGGAGCATAGAGAGATTGCCAGTGGAAATGAAGGCGATGCCAAAGGAGAAGGGTGGCATTTCGTAGGGGCAGGACGACATTTTTTAGCATTGGTGTTGGGCAGAACATTGGTAAGTGAAAAAAGAATAAGATAGGCTCAAATTTTATGTCGGCCAGCATAAGAGCATGTGCAGTGGTGAAGGCTTCCGAAAGGTAAATTTACAAAAAAAAAAGTGAGTTTACCTTTCGTCTTGAAGCAGCATCTACAATGGATAAAAGCTTCAAAATTTGTAAAACAATTCCTACGAACTTCTGTTGTTCATAGGAAACAAAATAATATTTCTTACGAACAACAGAAGTTCGTAAGAATTCTTACGAACTTTGTTGTTCGTAGGAACCCATAAATATAATAAAAACGAGTA
This sequence comes from Sambucus nigra, assembly GCA_949130495.1. Taxonomy (NCBI): domain Eukaryota; kingdom Viridiplantae; phylum Streptophyta; class Magnoliopsida; order Dipsacales; family Adoxaceae; genus Sambucus; species Sambucus nigra. The sequence continues at coordinate 416,269,514 of OX422217.1, forward strand.
TTTATATTTTCTACGGACTTTATTTCTTCGTAAAAATTCCTACGAACAAATGAAGTTCGTAGTAACCTTTGCAAATTCTCTTCCCAGTTTGTATCTTTGCAGAACCACTACAAATCGAACTAAAGAATTTGTTGAGTTTCGTCCACCATTGCAAACGTCTCATTTTGTAAACTTACAAATTTTGTTGGCTTTTTCTTCCACCATTATAGATGCTCTAAGCAACTGTAACCATACGTGGGTTGATAGAGAAATGTTGCAAGTGGGTATTAATAATTTAAGAGACAATGTTCCTTCTAGTGGATGCATAATGCATGTTCCTTTGTTGATAGTAATTAAGGGAAGTTTGAATGGATGCAAAGCTCATCTACGTTTGTCAAATGATACGCATGCGGAAGAAGAGGCGTATGCCTCTAAAAAGGATGGGCACTTCAATAATAAAGCCGGTAAAGAGTAATTAAACATAAAACTATTAGGACCTACTTTGAATTCAGGAAGAGTACTAGAAAAAGGGATTATATTAAAAAATACTAAATATAGAGGGGAGAATAATAAATTGAGAGTTAAGGAGGGTCTCTTTATAGAAAGGAGATATATGCAGATGTGGACGTTGGGTTTAATGACAATTCAAACTAGCTGGCCTTAATTGGGGACAATAAATATTCTTATAATAATAATAATAATAATAATAATAATAATAATAATAATAATAATAATAATAATAATAATAATAATAATAATAATAATAATAATAAGTTGCCTATTGTGCTACCCCAGGAAAAAATTATGTTGGTCTATGGGGAAGATTGTGGAGGGGGTTAAAAAGGAATAATTCTTTTTAATGTCCATTCGTGGAGAACCGAGTGGAGTGAATAGTCACGTTGAGGAGCCACCTACACAGTAGCTCGACAAGGGAAGGAATGATTGAGATGATGGAATAAATTTTGCTAAATCATCAAGCGAATCCCCATGGAAAATAGTGGAGATGGGTAATTCTAATAAAAATCACGGTCCCAAGTTATGGGTGGAATTAGAGGTCATGGAAGGGAAAGGGGAGATAGGGGTAATAATAAGGGGATGGTCATTTGGGTGATTAGAGATATAAGGATAATTAAGTTTTAAGGAGGGTGGAGGGACAAGATTCATGGGTGCATAACATAAGTGATAGAGTGTTTTAGTAAATATTTAGGTATTTCTTATGAGCGAAATGAAGTATAGGCATTGAGGTTATTTGAATATATAGTTAGAAATTGAAGGGATAATGATTTGTATAGGATATATAGCGATACGTGACACATATTTGTGCTCTCGGGAGAAGACTATCTTTTATTCTTTATTTTTAGGGTTTATTGTCATTTTCTTTTATTTTTAGTCTTTAATTAGTCTTCAAGCATGTTTGGGACTAATGATTCATTTTTAGTTATTAGTTACCCTTTTTAGTCTTTTTAGGTCGTGGCTTGATTAGAAAGCTAACCTCTCCTACTTGGCCCTCATTTGTAAACACACCTTGAATATTGAGAATAGAGAAAGAAAGAAACCCATTTTATCAGTCTAGTTTATTTGTTGTTGGTGTGTAGTTAATCGTTGTGTAGTTTAACAATAACGCGTTCGCATTTGTAGATTTACATCAAATTGGTATTAGAGCTTCATTTTTTATTGGTGTTCGTCGTGGTGCGGGAAGCAGATAACGAGTTATGATTCCAACTCCTGCATCCCTTCAATCGGTAGATTGATAAATGTCCAAATGGGAATCAGGTGGATGTAAACCCTAAATTTCATCACCGCTAAAAAGGGGGACACCGACCCTTTCAACCTCCTCTAACCTCCATCTTCACCATAACCCTCTTCCACCTCCACCTCCTACTTCTACACAACCAGCACCCCGTTTATATAAATATCCGTCTTCAATCTTAACCAAACCCTAACCCTCAAATGTTGAATCCAAGAAACCCTGACCCTAACCCCAAGAAACTCTAACCGTAGAAGCTCCCTTCCCTGTTTCGACCCTACCTAACCCTATTTCAGTGCCGCCGATAACCTGACAAGCCCCTAAGATCATTTTCGGCGTCGTCGCACCACCCATAACCCATCCCAAGCCCCTGAATAGTCCCTACCCTCTTCCACCTAGTCGAAAAACACCCCTAGGCCCAGCCACCCCCTTTCCCATGCCAACAATCCCCAAAACTTTCCCCCAGCCTACGATCTAGTGCCCCCTACCCCAATCTTCCCCAACACCTCCCAAACCCATTTTTGTTAACCGAAAAACCTTCCCTTTACCCCTAAGTCAGTTCACTCCTAAGGAGAAGACTATGTTTTTTTTAGGATTTAGTGTCATTTTGTTTTATTTTTAGTCTTTAATTAGTCTCCAAGCATGTTTGGGACTAATTAGTCATTTTTAGTTATTAGCCTCCCTTTTTAGTCTTTTTAGGTCTTAGCTTGATTAGCAATCTAGCCTCTCCTATAAATAGGCTCTTGACCTTCATTTGTAAACAATCCTTGAATATTGAGAATTGAGAGTATAGAAAGAAAGAAAACAAATTCATTAGTTTAGTTTATTTGTTGTTGCTGTGTAGTTAATAGTTGTGTAGTGTAATAATAACGCTCTCGCATTTGTAGATTTACAACAGATAATGTCGAGGAGAATCAGGGAGACATAGTTAATTTTTAGTCTTTAATTAGTCTCCAAGCATATTTGGAACTAATTAGTCATTTTTAGTTATTAGCCTCCCTTTTTAGTCTTTTTAGGTCTTAGCTTGATTAGCAATCTAGCCTCTCCTATAAATAGGCTCTTGACCTTCATTTGTAAACAATCCTTGAATATTGAGAATTGAGAGTATAGAAAGAAAGAAAACAAATTCATTAGTTTAGTTTATTTGTTGTTGCTGTGTAGTTAATAGTTGTGTAGTGTAATAATAACACTCTCGCATTTGTAGATTTACAACAGATAATGTCGAGGAGAATGAGGGAGACATAGTTAATTTTTAGTCTTTAATTAGTCTCCAAGCATGTTTGGGACTAATTAGTCATTTTTAGTTATTAGCCTCCCTTTTTAGTCTTTTTAGGTCTTAACTTGATTAGCAATCTAGCCTCTCCTATAAATAGGCTCTTGACCTTAATTTGTAAACAATCCTTGAATATTGAGAATTGAGAGTATAGAAGGAAAGAAAACAAATTCATTAGTTTAGTTTATTTGTTGTTGCTGTGTAGTTAATTGTTGTGTAGTGTAATAATAATGCTCTCGCATTTATAGATTTACAACAGATAATGTCGAGGAGAATGAGGGAGACATAGTTAATTTAAGTGGTAGAAAATGTAAGGAAAGGGAAGGTAAGAGGTTGAAATGTTCTATTCACTATGGGGACAAAAAGGGAGGGAATGGGTGGTGAGGAGGAGGGTTCTACTGACAATACTCAGTGAATTTGTGCCTAATATCATAGAATGTGTAGGGTTTGAATGACCCGAAGAAGAGGGAAATTGTCTGTGGTGTGATTTCAAAGTGGCTCCCATACATCATTTTCTTAGAGGAGAAAATATTGGGGAGTATGGGTAGGATTATGGCTAGGTCTATTTGGGGATGGTAGTAGGGTGGAGCGGTGTAACCCGAATACGATGGGAGCATCGGGGGGGGGGGGGGGAGGGGGAGGGTGTGTTTATGATGTGGGACTCTAGAGTGGTGGAAAAGATAGAGACATTGGTGTCAATTGGTCTCTTAAATGTCTTTTTAGGAACATCATGGATGGGGTCACTCGAATAACTGAGGAACAACCATATTATAAAAATTCAAGTAGGGGGAAGAGTATTCAGAGGAGGGAGGGAATATGAGGGCTATTTGTCAGTTCTATTTGAGACTGTACATAAAAGAAGGAAGGTGGAGACCTAAGATTAATGGGATAGAATTGGGGAGTAAATCTAGGGCCAAAGCTCTAACAAGGGAAGAGCGTTTTTTTTAAGCTCAGGTAATTCAGGTATTGAAGACCATGAGTGAAGACAATTACCATAATCTAGAGGGTTTCACTATGGCCTTCTTTTATCATTATTGGACTGGGATAAGGGAGGACGTGACTGCCTTCTTTAGAGGCATCCACGATAGGGGTTATTTCTTAAGCAGGTTGAACGCTACTTTCATTTCCTTAGTTCTTGGGGGTCATTTGATGCAAAAGACTTTAGACCTTTATTTTAGTGGGTAGTATGTATAAACTTTTAGTTAAGGTGTTGTTGGTTAGGGTTAAGCAGGTGATAAACCCTCTCATTTTTTAGGCTCAAAATGCTTTTTGTGGGTGTTAGATAGATTCTTGATCTGGTTCTCGTGGAAAATGAGTGTGTTGAATGTAGATTGAGGAGGGGGATCCAGATATTATATGTAAAATTGATATTAAAAAGGCTTATGATCATTTGAATTGGGCCTTATCATTATATTTGCTGGAGAGGATGGGTTTCGGGGCTAGGTGGTGCTGGTGGATCAAAAGTTGCATATCCTCTGTTAAATTTTTCAGTGGTTGTCAGTGGGGTTCCATAAGGATTTTTCTCTAGTTTAAGAGGGCTCTGCTAAGGGGATCCTCTCCCCCCTTTTCTCTTCATCTTGGTTATGTAGGCGTATAGCTGGATGACTGGTGGTATCACTAATGATGGGAGGACTAGTCAAATCCTAATCGGTAATGAGAGCGTGCATTAAATTAGGATCTCTCATCATTTTTTATTAGATGATAATGTTATCTTATATCACACAATTGAAGAACGCTAAGTTTACCGATGGCATGCTTCTAGGAAGTGTCTAACTTAAATATTAATGCCCAAAATTTTAAAATATTCCTTATTAGGGGAGAGGAGAACATGGGTCGTCTGGTAAAGGTGTTAGGGTGTAGGGTGGGTATGATTAGTTCATAGTAATTTGGTCTTTCGTTAGGGTCTAAGTTCAAATCTAGATCTATCTAGGATTCGATCCTCGAGAGAGTGAATAGGAGACTTTTAGTTTGCAAGAATTATTATCTTTCAAAATGAGGGAGGTTGACATTGATTAAAAGCATTCTTTTGAGCCTTCTGAATTACTACTTGTCGATCCTTCCTCTTCTTAGCTTCATGAATAAGTCGTTGGAGCAAATTATGGTAGATTTTCTATGGAAAGGCAATGAGGATAACTTCAAGTATTTTCTGGTGGGATGGGATGATGTCTGTAAGCCATTCAATTAAGGGGGAGAGGGTGTGAAGAATTTAGATCAGTTCAATAAAACCCTGTAAGGGAGATGGGGTTGGAGCTTCAATAGAGAGACAGACATATTATGGAGGAGAGTAGTGGTAGCTAGGGGTGGGATTTCACGTTATGGGTAGAATCCGATCATGTTGTACGTAGGGTGGGAATGTGGAAGAAAATATCGAAAGGGTGAGCAGACTTTTCTCATTTCACATCCTTCCGACTTGGGTATGGGGACATAATTATATTTTGGCGAGATTTATGGGAGAAGGACTGTTCTTGGAGGATCTGTTCCCATGGATGTTTCACATAATAGAGATAAAGGGTTGGTGGCAGATCATAACATGTTGATAGGGGAGAGAGTGGTGTGGAATCCAAAGTTTAGAGGAGAATCCAGGACTAGGAGATAGAGGAGGTAGATGAATTTTATGAATTTTTAGGCACGCCGTCGGCCTCGACCAAGGGGGATGGTTTGAGGTGGCCCTCGGGTAAGGATGGATTTTTCACGGTGAAGAATTATTACTTAACATCGAGGGGGACTAGTCGTGACTCCTTCCCGTGGAAAGAAGTTTAAAAGTCGAGGGTGCCTTCGAAAGTCATTTTCTTCATTTGGACAGCTATGAGTCAAGATATCTTATCGACATAAGGGTTACAAAAGAGGGGAAAGAGGATGGCTAGTCAGTGTTGGTTGTGCAAGGAGGCAACTGAGATGACTAATCATTTTCTCTTCTATTGTTAGGTGAAGCATAGCTTCTGGGACGTATTTTTATCCATGTGTCGAGTTCAGTGGACTATGTCCAAGTCCGTGAGTGAAAAGTTATCAGCTTAGAAGGATATGATGGGGTGATAAGGGGATCGAAAGATTGGGAAGATGGTTTCATATTGCATCTTTTGGACAGTTAGGAGGGAGAAAAATTCGAGCGACATCGAAAAGGATGAGCTAGCTTCTTCTAGGCTCCATTTAATGTTCCTTAGTTCTTTTCTTATTTGGCATAAGAGTTGACATTTATCCTCCATTACCTTCTTCATGGATGAAATGCAAAAGATTCATTAGTTTTCTCTTAATGTTTTGTTTTGTGGGTGGATGGTCGTTTCCTCCCTTGGTAGGTTGTGTGTCTTGTAAGTGGATATCATCCCCTCTAGGTGATTTTTGGTGTTATACAATTCATTTAATTAACAAAAAATATTTTTTCTTATGATGTGTCTGATTGGTTTTAAAATATCACCCATGAAAATAGTTTTGTACTCATATTGATCTTTTCCAGTGCTTAATTAATAATATTTAGAAATATGAAACATGCTACATATTTTTTTTCATTTTTTATAAAAACAAAAATCATTTTTACCCACCCCAATGTGTTGGATTTCAATATGATTTTATGTTTTTCAAGGAATCATTGCTTTCATACAAAACAAGATTACTAGGTCGATTGATCTTAGCCAAAGGACAAAAACTAGTCACAACGATTGAGCTTAAAAATATCTTTTCTTCTATATGGAATTCTTCACAGTGCATGGAAGCTGACTCCAAAAGGTAAAGGTTTATGTATATTATTTTTTGAATCTCTAGAAAATATGAATTCCGCTTGGATGCATGGTCCAATTCAATTTGCAATAGGTTACCTTAAACCAATGATTTGGACACCAAATTTCACTACATCTAAATTTGTTTCTTTAACTGCTCATGTTTGGATTCAGTTGATATATATACCAGATGAATTTTGGCACGCTAGATTATTATTGGATATTGCAAAGGGGTAGGTACTCAAATCCGAATTGATCCAAATACTCTTGAACAAAAATATGGATTATTTGCTCAGGTCCTGGTGGATTATGATTTTTTGTACCCTATTCCCAGCACCGTAATTATTAACTATGAGGATGAAAATCCGAATTCAGATTGAACTTGAGAAGAAGCCAACCAACTATGATTATTGCTTTTTTGTAAGCCAGTCAATAATTAAATGCAAGAGTATTTAAAAATCAGCCCGTGTTTCTGTCCATAATTACATTAAAGATACACAGTGGAAGACGAGGTTTTAGAAAATTAAGGCAACAAGTTCTGGTTGAAAGTGTACCCAAGTGGAAACCGATTATTTCCCATCTTGATCCTAACCATAATTCTCAAAATTTTTGTTCCAGCAGTAACGTGAATTTTCAAACTTCAACAAGTACAAATAAAGATAAGAATCAAGTCAATCTGAATGCCTCATGTCAACTTGCTACTTTGGAAGATAAAAATAACCATAGCGTTAGAGAAGTAGACTAAAACCATGCTTTGTGTCATAATTTTAGTTATGGATTTATTATTATGATAAAATAAGTTATTCCTATTTTAATGAGAAACATATATGGACATAATGTTTTACAGTATTTTATTTATTATTGGTGTCTTTTATTCTGCTGAGTAGGTGTTCTAGTGTGCAGAGTATGACTTAAAAATAGAGGATTAGATCACCAGTTCTTGTAGAATATAAGTTTTATAGTTCAGAGTCTTAGATGGAACTGGACACACCATCAGTAGGGCTAAAGCATAATATTTTAGTAGGTCTATCTTGATTACGAGAAACTGTATAGTTTCAACTTATTGTGCTAGTAGACTTTGTGTGTATTGAACAGGACCAAATTGAGGTCATTATTTTTATACTGATTTTATAAGACAATGTACACCTCGTGATTGTTAGGTTTACTTAAGGCTCTTAATCCGGATATGATTGATGGACACATGCACTAGTTATTCATTACTTTGACTTATCGGGTGAGATTCATTATTTGATCAATAATCTTGATAAATTGGGTAATGGTGATTAATGTACGGTGAAAGTATTTTATGGATGAAATCCATGTATCGGTATAGATACTGGTGATGCATCCTTGAGATGCTTATAAGTTTTATATGTGTCAAACCCCGCAGGTGGATTATGTTAATTTGACACTACAAAGAAGTTAAGTTGGATCGTTCAAGGGCTTGAAGAAGTTAATCAAATAAATTATCAGTAATTTATTTTATTAACAAGTATTTGTAACCTTAACATGGGGAGAATTAAGTAATTAATAATGAGGAGCTAGAAGTATAATTTTCAGTTAATAAGTGGAGTTGCAATTATAATTACTTAATGGTATTAATTATAATTAAGGGACTGAGATTAAGATCCGAGAAGGATTAGGTTTTCTCAGGCCATTAGGAGACGCATCCTTATATCTACTTAGGGTCCCTACTGTAGCCTATATGCACCTAAGTCTCATTCCTTTTTAACCTAATACTCACTCTTGGATACTCAGAAAGACCTAAGTTCGAACTTATGAGAGAGAGAGAGAGGCAGCAGAGAAGAAAAAGGAGAAAAGAAGGTGGTCATGAAATAGGAGCCCACCCTCTACTCGTGACTGCCCATATCAAGAATACAGTATAAGAAGACTGTGAGGTGAATTGAGCCATCACATATTTTATTCGTGCAAAGACGAGATCAAATCAAATAGATCTCAAAAGGTAAATCTTAATTCCGCCTTGTAGGATTTCATGTATGTGTAATTTTTTTTGTAGTTCAATCTATACGCGTTTTCAATAGACCCTTGGACTTCCTCTCTAACAATTGGTATCAGAGCCCTATTGATATTGCGTATAGGTTTAATTCATCCATGTTGTCCAATTAAAATAATCTTATATGTGCATGGATGTTTGGTAGAATATATATTTGTGCTAACTTCGGTTTTGCAAAGATTTAATCCCATTATTATGGTCACGTATTTATGTTTCTGTTGAATGAGATTGGATCCCACGATGGTTTATTCATGGTTATTTTTTATGTTGAATTGATGTAATATTGATGTAGAATGTGAACTCCTTCATGGTGGCATAGGACATCTGTAATTTGTTACTATTTTGATCGTGATTGTCAATGGAGAAGTGTGAAACTAGATCAGTGATTGGAGACAATTTTTTGGCACAAAAATCAGTTTTGACAGTGTTAAATAGTGCTCGGAGGTGGGGGAGCTTGACCCCTGAGAGGGCAGCCCCCTTGATGCTGCCACCTGATCGGGCAGGTGGAAACCCGTGTCGTCCCAGCGTAGTGGCAACATGAAGTGTTTGGGCTCAAGGATGATTGTTGAGTTCAAGGATGACTGTTGGGTTCAAGGATAAATGTTGAGTTCAAGGATGACTGTTGAGTTCGAGGATGAATGTTGAGAACTAGAATCTATGACATAGTTGTATCTTGACCATAATAGTCAGGAATCCTTATTTATCTCGATTTTCTTTTTTACATTGATTTATGTCTCTATTATTCATGTTTTAATTATCGGGTTGTTAATATGTGTTAACGGTTCCCTTAGAATTATGGACAACATGGAATACCGACCCAACTTAAATCATGTAGATGATAAATATGAATAATTCATAATTATTTTGAATTGTGGATATTAATATGTGTGGTTAGAGAATAAAAAAATTGAGTATTCATTTTTTTAACGATCAAGGATATTTGAATTTTTTTTATTTATCATACATTTGCTTGATATATAAAATTAGAGATATCTTGGTATTTTTGAAAATATATCAAATGTCCTAGATTTTTCAAATTAATTCAGAATTGGACACATTTTTTTTACCCTCACAAAAGTTTTTTAAATTACTAAGTGGGAGAGGGAATTTTCCAAAAGAAAATCCCATGGTCTCCCTCAATGATTTGTAAACTTTCAATAATAAGTAGGTCCTCCAACAATGAATGCAAATTATTGTGGTAGTCGGTATAAATTTCCTTAAGGGTAAGTTTGGATTCATTATTCATATAGGCGGCCCCCAAAAGAGGAGTCTATGTGATACGAGATAATCTAAAATTAGTTGGTGGTATACACTTAGACATAAAATAATGTTAGGTTCCCCAAAGAGGAATGCTATGATTTTGTGGGACCAAAGTGTCAGCTACTTAATTTTATTTGACATAGGTTTTGTCTAGATGATAAAATTAAAAGGAATAAGCCTGCTTAATTTTTTTGGACAGTAGGTTCTCTAAAGAGGAATACTATTCAAATGGTAATCGGGAAGCTGACGAATTCTTTTGAAGTTGATAGAGGGGATATTAATTTTAATTTAGAATTCAAATTTTTTTATGCCATATAATAATTCATTTTATTATTTGATTCTCAATATTAAGATGGGAAGCTCTTTCAATCCACTTTTTGTCATTCTCAAGGAAAAAAAATTAACTGGACCTAATTATATTGACTAAAAAAGGAATTTAGATATTGTGTTGAATACTAAAGGATACGAGTTATGCTTTATGAGAACTTTCCTGAGAAACTTAGTGAGGGGGCAATCGAAAAGGATACCCAAGATTACGAGAAATGGATTAAGTATAACGAGATGGAGCGGTGTTATATTTTGGCATCTATGCCAAATGTTCTACAACATCAGCATCATTCGATGGACACTGCCGATGGCATGATGATGAACTTCAAAGATATGTTTGGGGATCAGAATCATGTTGTGAGGAAAGTTGCCAGGAAAGAACTAATGAACACAAACATGACTGAAGGGACCCCAGTGAGGGAACATGTTTTGCATATTATGTCTCTTCTCAATAATCTTGAAATCCTTGGAGAAAAAATCGATGGGGAAACCCAGGTCAATATTGTTCTTCAGTCGTTGCTTGAGTCCTTTGAGTAGTTCCGCCTTAATTACAACATGAACAAACTTTCTTACTCTTTGGCGGAACTACTTAAAGAACTACAAGCAACTGAGGGTCTCATCAAGAAGTCAGTAAGTTATTTTGTTGTTAAGAAAGGTTCTACTTCTAAGACTATAGGTAAGAATAAAAAGAAAAATAAGGCTTAGAAATAGGTTATGGTCCTTCAGGCAAATCGTGGACCTCAAGGAGGTGTGAAAAAGCCCAAGGGCAAGTGTTTCCACTATAAACATTCAAGACACTAGAAGAACAATTATCTGGTTTCCTACCATAAACTAAAAAACGCAGGTAAATTCCATTTATTTATCGTTAAATCATGTTGTATGGTTCGTACTACCGGTACCTAGTGCGTAGATATAGGAGACACTAATCATGTATGTAATTCTTTGCAGGGGTCCCAAGAAACCATGCGACTAAGTGATGGAGAGATTTATCTGACTATGGGAGATGCTATGAGAGTAGCGGTAGTTGCTGTGGGAGACGTTCATTTAAGCTTTAATAATGATAGGAGTTTACTTTTAAAAGATTATCTTTATGAACCTTCCATTAGGAGGAATTTGATTTCAGTTTCTTGTTTAACCTTTTATGGATATTCAATTTCTTTTAATAAACTCGTGGTAATTAAGAAAAATAAATCTTTTATTTGTTCTGGTACATTAGTTGATAATCTTTATATTGTTAATTTTATCTCTCCCACAAAATAAATTAATATTTTGCATAATTCAATTGGACCTTCCTTTGTGAACCAAACGTATCTTTGGAACTTATGCCTAGGTCATATTAATCTAAAAAGGATCCGTAGACTGGTAGCAAGTGGGCAATTGATGTCATTAGAAGTGGAAGAACTTCCAGTTTGCGAATCATGTTTAGAAGGTAAAATGACCAATAGACCTTTCTAGGCCAAGGGTTATAGAGCCAAAGAACTGTTGGAATTGGTCATTCTAATTGATGTGGACTGTTGATAGCCTGAGCAAGAGGGTTTTTTGAGTATTTTATGACTTTCACAGATGATTAATCTAGGTGTGGGTATGTTTACCTAATGCACCATAAATCTAAAGTTTTGAGAAATTGAAAGTTTATAGGGCAAACGCGGATAAGATTAAGGTAAAGGTATTAAGAAACTACAATCTAATCGTGGTAGCGAGTACCTCTTAGGTGAGTTTAGGATTTATCTAGAAGATCAAGGGATCACATCCCAATTGTTTGCGCCTGGTATGCCTCAACAAAATGGTGTAGAAGAAAGGATTTCCTTTTGGGGACATGCTTTAGAAATGGCCAATTATTTACTGAACTTGGTACCTTCAAAGGTGGTCTCTACTAAACCCAAGGAATTGTGGATTAGGCGCAAGCCCGATATGAAACATATTTAGATCTGGGGTAGTCCAACACATGTGCTAAAGAGAGATCCCAGTAAGTTAGAATCAAGATCAGAAGTTTGTTTCTTTATAGGATATCTTAGGGAAACTAAGGGTTATATATTCTATGATCACAAGGATCAGAAGGTCATTGTTAGCACCCATGCCCAATTCTTGTAAGAGAATTATATGATGGATAATATACCCAAAAGTAAAGTTATTCTTGAAGAGTTGCAAGGGAACCAATAAGATTCTCCAACACCACCAATACAGGATGAAATAATACAATGTGTTGACACTAGTACACCAGAATAGTGACTACCTCATCGTAGTGGGAGGGTTATACGTCAAATTGAACGGTTTATGTTCTTGGGAGAGTTTTATGATAAGGTCCCTGATGAACTCGAACCCGATCCATGTAACTACAACGAGGCTATCCAAGATAAATATGCAGAACTTTAGCTTAAAGCTATGAATTCTGAGATGGAATCTATGTAGTCTAATCAGGTCTAGAGTCTTGTAGATGAACCCGTAAGGATACAACCCATAGGATGAAAGTGGATAAATAAGATGAAAAGAGGGGTGGACGGGACGGTTGAAACCTTTAAGACATAGCTTATTACCTCATAAATAGGGCATCGATTATGAGGAAACCTTCTCACTGGTAGATGTGATTAAGTCCATCCGAATTCTCTTATCCATTGCGGCTCATTTCGATTATGAAATTTGGCAAATGGATGTTAAGACTGCATTTTTTAATAGGAAGCTTGACAAGTGTATCTATATGGTGCAGCCAGATGATTTTATTGCCCAAGAGCATAAATTATGTAAGCTTTAGAAGTCCATTTATGGACTTAAGAAAGTATCTAAAACTTGGAACATTTGTTTTGATCAGGCAATAAAACCTTTTAGTTTTGATCAATGTCCAGATAAGTCTCGTGTGTATAAAAAAATACAACAGAAATGTAGTGGTGTTTTTAGTATTATATGTGGATGACATTCTTCTCATTAGAAACGATGTTGGAGTGTTGTCTTCAGTTAAAGTGTGGTTGTCTAGCCAATTCGATATAAAAGACTTAGGAGAAGCTTGTCGCATCCTTGGGATCAAGCTTATGCGTGATTGTAAAAATAGGATGTTGAGTTTATCACAAGAAACTTATATCGATTCCAGTCTTACCAGATTTAGCATGAAAGATTCCAAGAAAGGTTTCCTCCCTTTTAGACATGGAATATCTCTTTACAAGGTCCTAAGACACCTGATGAGATAGAGAAGATGAAAGGTATCCCTTATGTTTTGGTAGTTGGGAGCCTTATGTATGTGATGTTGTGCACTAGACCTGATATCTGCTTTGCTGTTGGCATGTTTAATAGATATTAGTCTAACCCTGGGCAAGAAAACTAGACTGCGATAAAGCATATACTCAAATACTTAAAAAGAACCCGAGACTATATGCTAGTTTACGAGGTAGAGAGTCTAGTACCTATTGGGTATATTAATTCAGATTTTCAGTCTAATAGAGTTTCCAAAAAGTCTACCTCTGGATATGTGTTTACCCTAGGAGGTGGATCCATTAGTTGAAGGAGTATCAAGCAATCTTGCATTATTGATTCCACCATGAAAGCTGAATATGTGGCGACCTCCGAGACAGCCAAGGAAGCAATATGGCTTAGAAACTTCCTAATGGATCGAGGAGTGGTACCTTTAGTTCAGTCAACTATTACACTTTATTGTGATAATAGCGGTGTGGTTGTTAACTCAAAAGAACCCAGGAGCCATAAGAGAGGTAAACACATTGAGCATAAGTATCATCTCATTTGAGAATTTGTGCAGCGGGGTGATGTCATAGTTATGAAGATTGCATTAGAGAATAACCTGGCAGACCCTTTCACAACGAGCTTTTCAGCCAAGACTTTTGATAGTCACGTAGCGGGGATGGGGGTGAGATGCATTGCAGCATGGCTTTGAGTGTAAGTGGGAGATTGTTAGAGAAGTAGACTAAAACTATGCTTTATGTAATAATTTTAGTTATGGATTTATTGTTATATTAAAATCAGTTATTCCTATTTTAATGGGAATCATATATGGACATAATGTTTCGCAATATTATTTCTGATGTCTTTTATTCTTCTCAGTTGGTATTCTGGTGTGTAGAATACGACTTACACACAGAGTATTAGATCACCAGTTCTTGTAGAATATAAGTTTTATTGTTCACGGTCTTAGATGGAACTAGACACACCATCAGTAGGGCTATAGCACAATATTTTAGTAGGTCTATCTTGATTATGGGAAAATGTATAGTTTCAACTTATTGTGCTAATAGACTTTGTGTGTATTAAACGGGACCAATTTGAGGTCATTATTTTTACTCTAATTTTATAAGACAATGTACACCTCGTGATTATTAGGTTTACTTAAATATCTTAGTCCGAATATGATTGATGGGCACATGCACTAGTTATTCACTACTTTGACTTATCGGATGAGATTCATTATATGATCAGTAATCTTGATAAATTGGGTAATGGTGATTAATGTATGGTGAAAGTAATTTATGAATGGAATCCACGTCTCGGTATAGAGACTGGTGATACCCCCTTAAGATGCTTATAAGTTTTGTATGTGTCAAACCCTGCAGGTGGATTATGTTAATCCAACACTAAAAAGAAGATAAGTTGGATCGATCAAGGACTTAAAGAAGTTAATCAAATGAATTATCAACAATTTATTTTATTAATGGGTATTTGTAACCTTAACGTGGGGAGAATTAAGTAATTAATAACGAGGAGCTTAAAATATAATTTTGAGTTAAGGAGTGGAGTTGCAATTATAATTATTTAGTGGTATTAATTATAATTAAAGGACTGAGATTAGGATCCGAGAAGGATTAGGTTTTCTCCTGTCCAGTAGGATCCACATCCTTATCTCTCCTTAGGGTCCCTACTATAGACTATATATATGCACCTAGGCCTCATTCTTTTTCAACCTAGACATCACTCTTGGATAATCAAGAGGGCCCAAGTTTGGACTTGGGGGGTGGTCAAGAAATAGGAGCCCACCCTCTACTCGTAATTATCCATATCATAGTACAGTAGAAGACTGAGAGGTGAATCAAGCCATCACATATTTTATTCATGTAAAGACGATATCAAATCAAATATATTTGAAAAGGTCAATCCTAATTCTTCCTTATAGGATTTCATATATGCATAATTTTTTTTGTAGTTCAATCTATGCGCATTTTCAATAAACCCTTGGACTTTCGCTCCAACACATACATGTAAGGACTCCACTTCTCAGAATGTTGAGATTTAGCAGGTGGTAGCCCCATAATAAACTCTCCATAAGATTCTCGCCAAATGGTTAAATCGAAAATTATTCACACGGGCTTTAAACGCAATAAAAAGAGAGAAGTCAAGATAATTCAAATAATAAAAACCAACATGTCAACCATAATCGAGAAGACAATCTTCAAATTATCTCTACCACAACACGTATAGGAGCAGTCATTGTCCAAAATGATTACTACCCTGCATAAAGATATAGCTTTTGGATAATATCAAGCTAAAGGAATATTAGAGACTTTCCATATGGTTCCTGTGGAGAAGAAACGTTCTAACATTTCAAGCAGCGGTCTAGATGCATTAGATAACATGCCTGATGAGGACATATAAGGGATTGAGGCTATTCGTAATTTAAAAAATATAAATGAGGTGATAAAAGATATATCTCGTGATAAGGAAGGGTTACACAATTATGATGAGAGGGAACATCCCAAATGGAGATGAGATTATTTTAGCTCATGAAATTGATGTAGATAGTGATAATTTTGGGGTTACAATATATGTTGAGATTACAAATCCTAATATCAACCCAAATTCCACCAAGTATGATTTGGATATGTTTACTAGTTCAGCTCAAACTCGTGTTTTTCTCAAAGATGCCGTTGGTAAATTTTTTGGGGAAAATCAAGTTCAGAATTTTACTGCACGTGGCATCAAATCATTTGAAATTTGAGGAAATATTGAAGATGTAGAAAATAACAGTAAAAATATTATTGAAGCTCAAAATTTGAAGGATGTATCTCAAAATGCAAATGAATCTCATATGTCTCCAGACTCTTTCCTGACTTTAAGTTATGAATAAAAATAAACCCTTAAACTGCCTATCGATCCCATAAATTTTTATAGTTTGTATTCTTCTTTAGCGCTTGTAAGAGTCGCCTAAGAGAGGTTATTTCTCCTATTTTTGTTTATAAATGAATCTCTTATTTAAAAAAAACTTTATATTCAAATGGACCCAAGATTTGTTGATTACCATTAGTTTATATCTCTTTTAAGTTTTCTACTCCATCCATGTGAATTTCCTTGAGGTCTTACCTACCCAAATATTTTGAATTTAAATTTTTTAGACTGCATTTAAAGATTTTGAATTTATTAATTCTAAATTAGTAGACATTAATGTGACCCTCACATAATATTAGTTAATTTTTTAATAATTGAGTGATCCATTATTTAATTATTTGTAATCCATCATAGGTATAAATGGAATAAAAGTAGAAATAAGAAGAAAAAATAATAGGATATTTTTTAACCATAAATAAAAAATAGTATTTCCTGAAATTTTTATCGGTCTTAAGGCGAAAAAGTAGGATATTAAGAAAAAAAAATCTTTCCTTTCGTTATCTTTGGAAAAAATGAATTAAAATTATATATATATATATGTGTGTGTGTGTGTGTGTGTGTGTGTGTGTGTGTGTCAATTATTTATACATTGTATTAAAACACTCAAATATTTAACATATTACGAAAATAAAATAATAGTAATTGACGAGGTTGATGCATTTAGATGTTGGTCAATTTCTATATTCATCGATCTAAAATTACGGTACATCATTACACTTGCGTAATATTACCAATAATACCCGTCAATAGTTTTTAATTCAACCACAAGAAAAGTTTCATTTAAAGAACTATACATGGTTGTACACATGCATCGAGAAAGTTTTCACGTAATTCCTTATATGAGACAATATAAGGGATAGAAATCACAATGAGGCATGTTTAAATGCACACAGTGGAAAGGTTTATGACTCCTTAAGTATTAAACATTTTAAGAACACAATGTGGGTGAACAAATTCTCTTTTGAGTTTGATTTAGATTGAAAATTTTTCCTCATGTTCGAACATTTTTATAATGTTACATTTCCACCTGGACTTTATATGTAATTACTTTGTGTTAGCTTAACATTTGGTTAATTAAGGAAAATAACATGTTTCATGTTCAAATGATGTCTTTATATCAAATGCCACTTTGAACCTTATTGCGAAACATTTGTCACACATACTACATATTTTGACATGTATTCCATTCATGGGGTATTTAGATTTACATTTACATATCTCCATGTTGTTATATATTTTAATATTTCGATAATGTAATATACTTAATCGCTATATAATCTCTAATTAAACAACATTTTGAAGCGTAACATAAACATTGGTCACACGTGCCACGCATGTGTACACCAACTAGTTTTATAAAACCCATTAATAATCTTTTCTTTAACTATTACTTATCTAAAAAGTGTTGGGAAATGGCTTTGAGGAACAATGATATTTTTAGAGCTTCTAAGCCGTTAAAAGAGGAAATATTTTATCATTCAAATAGAAGATGTAATTTCACATCAGAGATAATGAAACCGGCATTATTAGTAACTATCTACTGTATCTGGAAAGTTATAAATAGTCATATTTTTATGAATTTACAAACATATCCATTTGAAGTATTCATGAAGATTGAAAGATACACCTAAGCGATTACATGCAAATGGAAGTAGGTTAGTAGGAATATCGAGATGTTGGAAACATGCAAGGAGTGGGGGGTTTCAAAAAATATCCTAAAGTTATTGCATCCAAATCTTCAAGCATAAAGAGTGGGTGAAGTTATTATAGACTTTTGGTTCAGATTATTATTTTTTTTTTGCCAAGAGGGATGGCCCCCCGTGAATTTATTAAATAGAATAAAAGAGAAACGCCATCTTAGTGGCTTACATGAAAAGAAGGGGGCATGACGACGAAACATTCGAAAATGAAAATAACCACCCAATGGCTATGTAAGAAGCCTAGAGGTTGAAAGCAACTAAATCTTTGGGACATGCCCCAAAGACTCATACAAAACACAATAATAAACAATAAAGAATTAAGAGAATCTAAAATGAGGAGAAGTTGACAGGTATTTGGCAACCAAATATTGAATTTCAGAAGGAGCTGACCACCACCATCGTATCTCGGAACTGTTACTCCCCATTTTAGTCAACAAATCAGCCACTATATTCCCCTCCTTATAAATGTGTGAGTAAATGAAATTCATATGGGATATGATAAATTTGCAGTTCAACCATCTAACACTAAGTTGCCACAAAGGTTCAAAATTTTTGTTTTGGATGCACTGTAAAATAGGCGTAGAGTCTACTTCTAACCACAAGTTGAGCCGTTTGTACTTCTATGCAATTTCTATACAGAAAATGACCACATACAACTCTTCATAAAATGCAGTATGTTGGCCAATATTAGTACAAAAGGCCCTCGAACAAAGCCTCTACAATTTTGAATAACTTCTTTGGTCATGGGTGGTCTTCAAATTTGATGTTTTTACTACAGAAATACGGTTTGATTTAATTTAGTTTCTTCCAAAGCTACAACTAATTTGATATTTCTTGATAACATAATTAATACTTATCTTTGGTTGACAGTGTTTTTTCCCATGTCATTTTTCTAATCCGTGTGTGTTATATCTTTCTTAATTGTAAGTGGATTAATTATGGTGGGCCCACTTCTTTTTTTCCAAAAGTAAAGTAAGGGTTGATATATTTTGGGCTTTTCATATCTCGATTTAGATCAAAATTAGAGATTTATTGAGTTCATGCAGGTTGGTTTAAAGAAGTAGATAAAGGTTAGAGCATTTTATGATAGTTTCAAAGCTGAGAATGGTTGCGTTTAGGGTTTGTTTGTGACGTGTGGCAGGCTATCTAAATATCTTGAGTTAGTGGTAGTCTCCTATTGGATGCCTTGGTCGGATAGTTACATGTATGGGTCCTCTTTATTGGGCCCGGGTTCTAGGGTTGTGTTATAGGCCGTAAAATGGCTTTCGTATAAACTAGATTTGGGTTGTTTGCATTAATTTTATAATTAATATACATGTTGTAAAATAAAGGGGACACAAAGAATTTAGAGGGAGAGAGTTTCTCATTTCATTGTTATATCAATACTCAAGGGGTATAACCCATATTTATAATATAAAATAAGGTAACTAATAGACCCCTTAATGATTGTGGAATACCAGTGAACTAGAATACAAGTGGACATCCACTTAATACACATTTTATAACACTCCCCATTAGATGTACACTATATCCACCATTCAATGATTGTCGCCTTATTAAAATCCTACTAAGGAAAAATTCAGCGGGAATAAACCAAAGTAAAGGAAAACGAGTACGATTTTTGTGATCATCGAAACGGTGTTGGATGCGCTTAATGTTGCCTTGTTAAAACTTTTAACCAGAAAACTCATTGGGAAAAAACCTAGTTAAAGAAAAAATATTACAACACTCATATTTCCAAAATATCATGTTCTTAGATTCTCCCCCTGATAAAGTGCTCCCCTAATTGGATACTTCCCTGATCATGTTATTTCTCTGGTGATTGAGTTGATGCATATGAGTCTCATACACAACCTTCTCAAATGTTGACTTATTGAATATAGTTGTTAGGTTGTTGCTTCAATTTTATTTTTCTTCATAAGATCAACTTCCATAAGACTTTGGTGAAGAGGATAACCACATCATTTTATCGGATTTGTTTGACTTAAATCGCATAAATTTTTTGGATTTTATGTGTCGCATAACTTTTCTTGAGTTCATGGATGTAGAAGAACTGACATGTGTTAGTCATATCTTCCTTGATGTAACCTTTTCGAGTATGGGATATATAAGAACAATTTCTTTCATAAGTAGTAGTAAAAACATATGTTGTTTGAGGCAAGTTATAAGTGCTTTGATTATTCCTTATGAGGATCCCAAAGATAACCTACATCTATATAACAGACTAGGAACATATGATTAGATATAAAAATATCACATTATATGATTGATAATAGTCCATACTTTGTAGCTTAAATGGTAATTGTTTCTTGCAAAAAGATTGGTTGTAATTATTATGTCTAATGTTTTGTTGTGTATAAAATATACTCATAATATAAAGTTAATGCAATAACAGCATGCTAATATGGTAATTTAGGAGTAAGTATATATTTTCCATCCTTTAGGATGATACGGAAATTATAATATCTAAAGAGAAGACATTATGGGAATACTAAAATGATGTGCTTAATATATGATAAAGTATTGTAGGACTTTTCAATCTATTTAGCTAATTGATAAGTGTTTATCCAAATTTATTCTCAATCTACAGGCCGAGATAATAACTTAATACCCCAAGGTAATTCATTATTGAATTACTTATTTGGATATATTGCATTTCAATTGAGATCTTCAAGAGCACATCCATTTAAGGATATTTTACAATGACACATTTTCATATATGTACCCATATCCATTTGGATTTCCTACTATACATTTTCATCCATACATTTCCTTTGATAAATATTTACTAGATATTTGTACCCATATCCATTTGGATTTACTGCTATACAATGAACGTCTTAGCACATTTGAGTACGTACTCCTTTTCTATGATTCTGGTAAACATAATTCACGTTGGATTTGTATATGTATTCTTCATCTAAGTCTCGTATATATAAGCAGTTATAATTTTCACGAGTCTCATATAATATATTTCAAAAAACAGTTAAGCTAGTTAGATATCTAAAAAGTATTTATGGCTGTAACGGGATGGTAAGTTCATATATAATCAATTTTGGTTTCTTCGGGGAACCTTC
This sequence comes from Sambucus nigra, assembly GCA_949130495.1. NCBI lineage: Eukaryota > Viridiplantae > Streptophyta > Magnoliopsida > Dipsacales > Adoxaceae > Sambucus > Sambucus nigra. The sequence continues at coordinate 416,290,697 of OX422217.1, forward strand.
TACCATAGATCATGAACTTTTTAGTGAGATTTAAAACTTCTCATTCTTATAAACACCTATTCGTAAAGGTTTCAACTATAGGTCCAAATACACCACGTATATTAAGAGACTCGAACTATGCCATCATGATATTTTTCTCATTTTTGCCAATATATTATTTGTCTACATTCATTTATAATACGGAAATTTTTATCATCGTTGCCCTTTATTTGTGTAGCTAAAACATATATAAGTATATCATCGATGATTATATTTGGTGATTCTACTTTTCTTTTCTATATGTATAAAACATAAAGATTTCATTAAATAGTAGGTACCTTTGCCAACATCAAGGAATTTATAGTCACTTTAGGGACTTGTGTCTTTTCATAGAAAATAACCTCTTCAAGGGTTTTTCGTTAAAGTGGATCTTTTGTTCATAACATCCTCTTGAGCGATATGGATAACCTCTTATAAAGCATTATTGATCCTGACTTTATTTGACCTATACTACTAGGGGGTCAAGTGTAACACTCCGTATTTTTAAGTATTTATTATTTAATTAATTCCGGTAATTTTAAATTACAAGTGAGTTTAATTGAATTAATTATTATGTTTTTATTTAAATATTAATCAGGAGAGTTAATGGTTAATATTTATGAAATATAATTACTATGTGAATAGTAAGTTACTAATTTTACGTCCTAATGAGTGATACCGACGTGACGGTATTTATCTCAACCGGGAGTCGGTATAGACTATTTGGGGTTGAGATAGGACTTTACTGTAGAGTGACCCGGATGGTGATTTTGAGGTCACGATTAATTCCAAATGGGTCGAGATAGTCGAAATAGTGTACCCGGGAAGTAATTGGGTTCCAAGGCCTTTTTAGACATAACGGGGCTCACACGGGGGTGTTCGGGTCATTTGGGCTTGGCACATTAACTTAATTACGGGATTAAGAGTTTTAAACCTAAGTGTTGGATTTATAGGCAACCATAACTCAATTAGAAAACTCTAGAAATTGAGAGAAGGGAGAAGGAAGAAGGAAGAAAATGAGAGGGCTTTAGAGACCAAATTCAAAGGGATTCGGGTGTGCTTTGTCAGATTCATCATCTTCTACGTTGAATCAGACCTTATGAATCCTATAAGTCAAGTAATTAAACTTTCTTTCGATTTAAATAGCACAATTGCATGTTCAAATTATAGTATGTGTTGATAAATTCATTTTGGGAGGGTGATACATGTGAAATTCGGGTTTGGGAGGATTTAAGCATTAAAGGTGAAATTGATGTTTAATTAATGTGAGAATACTATCATATGATGTTAGAATATGACTTAGAATAAAAAACTAGTAGCCATTGTTGTTTAATTTAAATTTTTGAATCGAATTGAATTTGTGATTTAAGAAATCTTGAGAAAAACCCAATTCATGAATCCTAGAAGTTTTAATGAGAACCAATGACGATTGATGATATATTTGTGTTAGAACCTATTTATAGATGTAATAAACATGGAGTATCAATTGGGAAAAATTTTGGGTTCAATCCATGGAGATTTGAGGGTTAAAATGGAGAAAAGCGGTTTTCAGAGAAGAGGACATGTTCAGGTATTGATAGATCGAGCTAAGGATGTCGATCCAAAAACTCGTTCGAACGAGTTGAGGTTTTGTTCAAACGAGATTAGTATGTCGTTCGAATGAGGTTGATATCTCGTTGAAACGACCCTAGGTTTTTGACATGGATATAGATCTTTTCGTTATGAATGTGTGGCCGCCAGTTTCGCATTTTTTTTATTTTTTTAATTAGTTACGAATTTTCTATGAAAGGGTGTCCGAGATTGAAATCTTTAGTCAAAAATCAAATTCGAGTATGGATGTCCGAGATTATTTTACCTAGGGATTATAGGTGGATGTATATGAGCCTAGAAAGGTGATAAAAAGAAGGAACCTAAATAATAAATTGAGTGAAGTAAATTCATAAAAGTTTAATTACGGGCCTATTGGTTGAGTCCGGGTATATTAGCTAGTGAAGCTACTTTAAATTATTTAATGGTTGTGAAATTAAATTAAATAAGTGTCGAGGATATAGACTCGGGTATCACGGACTAATGTTACGATAGTTAGGCACGGGTTAGCCGGATGTTATTTTATTTATATATACGGATAGTGTGACAGTATATATTGGTATTAGATATTTATGTGAATACATACCCCTCTAGTTCTATAATAGGAGGTTGCACAATGTGGATGAATCCTTTGGATAATGAATGCAGGGAGAGTATACTTCCCGGGTCATAGCATCCGGTAGTTATTTATGTGTTCTTTTCAAGGTGATACGTTTTGGGTATGATTCCGTTTCACTCTCGGGGAGCTATGACCACCTCCACTACGCTTACAATTTTATTGCCTAATTTGGTGTGAGTTAACCGTATTATGGTATCCGGGTTGGATTGAGTATACCTCAGGTGATATCTTTTAGAGAAAGCATCCGATGAGTTATTACTTGGGAATGGATGGTTATTATACCCAACATGTGTGTGAATATTGTAGTACTAATACGTATATAATGGGTAGATAATTATATACGGGTATAATACATAAAGTGTGATCATATTTCAGATATAACTAGTGTGAACGTTATATGATTAATTAGTACTTCATATATAACTAGTGTGAATGTTATATAAGTAATCAAAGTTAAAATGATTAAATAAGTTAATGAGTAGATAACTTATAAATCAAGGTAAGAAATACTCAGGTTATAGTAGAGTGATAGAAAGAAGTGTAATAAGACTAGCTAGGTGGAATAACATCACTAGTTGGGTTAGAAGGTAAGCGATAAGCATGCACATTAGAAGAGGGATGAGTTATTTCTCAAGAGAGTGCGACACGATCTTAAATATGGAAAGTGTTCATGCATTTTAAATCGTTTCATTTTAATTTCTTGCTAAATATTTTCTAAATGTTTTACTTGGGCTCTGACCGTGTCAAAATATATTATCCAAAACCATTTTAGGTCTCCAACCACAGGGACGCTCAGCTTGAAGGTTCTGTTTAGGGATGCGTAGCTGCAGCACGTGTAGAGGCTTACAGGATCTTATTATAAACGCTTATTTTATTCATTCCTAGTTTAGGAATTTTCATTTTGTATTTACTCAGGCATGTCGCCCTTCAGATTCAATATTTCAGTTTTTTCAGTGGACTTTGTGTATTCAATTTATTATTGGATTCTATTGTTGAGAACCAATGGTTTATTCGGTCTTATTTATTTGTATATTTGTTGTGTGTTGAATTCAAATTTTATTTATGTGGATGGTTTGATTATTATTTTATTTCCGCATATTGTTGATTTAACGAAAGATAAAATTTGACACTGGTCTATTTAATTACCACGTGGTTAGTAACTTTAAAAACTAAAATTCGATAGTGATGCTAAGAATGAGCCATATGAGACTAACGTTTTATTTTTATAGAGGACTTGCCACCCGATATTTTAATAGGCGGGGTGTCAAAGATGGTATCAGGGCTTTAGGTTCTAGTGTCTAAATGATCTCTGAGAATTTTTATGTTTCAGCATAGCCGTATTTGATATAGAGCCTTATTATAGGATTGTTATATTCCTTTATCTATGCGACTTACGTTTTTCTGCTATCAAATATAGTTTATGCGATTCATATACGAGTTCAATTGGGCTTTGTACACCGAATAATTTCGGACGACCAGTGAGGGCTGTTAGAAGGACTCTAGGGGGATAAGCTCAGCAAGAGCTATGGAATATTCTGGTAATGGTGACTATGATAAAAGTCACCATGATTATTGTTCAGGTAGACGACGTTGGGATAATCACTAGGGTGAAATAGTTTCCCTAAGCACTGTCGTAGAAAATGGTGGTGCAAATCCAGACTCACCCAGCATAGTTGGTAAAGGGAGAGGAGTCGGAGGAACTCTTCTGAAGAGCCATTTGTAAGGATTCGGGGAAGAGAGGGAGTGTGATGGGTCAATGGAAGGTGATAATACAAGGGCAATTGTGTAGGGTGGAGTGCAGTGACACCCATGATCACTATAAAAAAAGTACCTTTTAAGACAAAACTTTTTGAGATGGTGAAAATTGAAGTCCCTAAAACTCACTTTTTGAGATGACTAAAATTTGAAGCCTTAAAAACTACCAATTTTTAAGACGGCTAATTTTACCCGTCTCAAAAGATATAATTTATGAGACCACATGCTAATAGACGTCTACAAAACTATACACTAGGAGACAGTTAATACCAAATTGGATCCCCCCTTCTCTTTTTTTCGTTCCCGCTTCTTTCCCCCTTCCCATTAGTTAGAAAATAAGAAAAAAAGGAAAATAAATCGACCCAAATCTCCACCCACGACATTTATTTCTTCACATCCTAGACGCAATCCTTCACCGCCCTCACCCTCGCCACCCTAAACCTCGTCGCCCTGCCCCTAGGTTCTGGTTAAGTTGCCCTAGCTTCTGGTCAATCATATTTCTTTTGTTGACTATTTTTATTATCTTTTATGCCATTGTTGCATGTTAAAGGGTTTATGTTATTAATTGAATTTTTTGAAAGATTGTATAGGAGGATCCAACATAAAATATTGTTTTACAGAGAAGAGTTTCAATATGTGGATTGATGTGAATAAAAGGTAATTTTAATTCTTGGTTATTGTTTATATCATTATTTTTTTAACTGGATTGATTTGTAGTGGTGATAGAAGGTTGAGGGTGAGCCAACTGAAAACCCGAATTATCAATTGGTTGCTGTAGTATAATTTTAAGATTAATTTATGTTAATATTTGTATATTTGATTGTGTGAATGTTAGTTAGAATTATTGATATGTTTGTTTGTGTCAATTAATTAATGTCTTCTCGCTGCAAGTAGTTTATGCCATAAATCTGATTTACTATTTGATTATGATTTTATTTTGTCCTTTGCAAATAGTTTATGCTAATCTTTAACATTCAAATCACTAAGTGTTGGGACACAAACTCCAACATATGAACATATGAGGTGGTACCCAAAAGCAATAAATAAAAGACAAGCATGAATTAAAATTCTAATTTAAACAAAAAATTAGTAAACACAAACAAGTAATGTCACGATCTCTAAACAATCTAAAAAGATAAACATGATATTTTACTATGTGAGTGGCACGAAATGAGGCACGAATACCCCAAGACGCATAAAATTAACTTTAGGGAAGTGATCATGTCCTCACTGGACTCTCGGTCCGCAATTAACTACTATACGATTGTTTTATAATTAAAAATAAGATTTAGGAGTCGAAAACTCAAAATGGTAACCGAGTGGCCTAAAAAGAGACGTGAATACCCTAAGAGGTACCAAAGTATGGTACCTTATTGTTTTTGGATTAATCACTGATCACAAATCATTTTGCATTCGTGGATGGTTGTATCTTATGGATAAGTTTTTTGTGAAATTAGATCTGGATTAGATTAGATCTAATGATGGTTATGATTTTTAGGGATTTGATAAAGTTTAATGTTGTTTTGATCCATTGATCGCGTGGATAACTTGTTGGTTTTTAATGTTCCTTTATTGATTTTTAATGGTGAATCCAATACCAATTGAAAGGTCAAACATGTATAAATGTTGTCTTCATGACCAAGAAATATAAACTTTCACAATTGAGAGGAAAATAAACAAATAAGTATGTTTAATGAAGTTCTTTATTTGGTGAAGGAAGTCTAATGTTTTTAATGAAAAGTATCTTGGGAGATTAAAACCTATTAGAATTTCTAAAGGTGAAGTTATTATTGATAATTATATGGAGACTCATATCAAGTTTTTAATTCAAGACAAATATTGAATATTGATTATCAATATGAACAAATCTTATTCACTGTATATGAAACTTAAATAATTTTATGGTTAACTTTCACGTGGTATTTAACTAAACTTACTTAGTTTTTTCCTAAAACATTTGTTAATTCTACACTTTATGGGGAGTTCATTTGAATGAACATATTCGATTAAAAAAACAGTAACTTTTTCAACCACACTTTCCCGCGCATCACATGGGTTACCACTAATATCTAATATAAGTTCGAATTCAATGTTCTTTAGTGCAAGTGGGTGAATTTGATTTGATAAAATGTGATTGACTAACCAAAATTGAAAGTTCATTATCCTTTTAAGGTGTATTCACGGGGAAAATGTGTTGATGCTCTAAAAATAAGATATTTAGGGGTAATGTAGAAGAGAGTCGCCCCACACTTTTTCCTTTACAAATAATTCAACATCCTACTTAGAATCAATGAATGTTTCCATGAGCATATCATAAGACGCGATAAAATGTGATACATTAGGGGAACACTGCTCATAAGCAATCAGGTTCCTCAAGAATGTTTCGGTGAAGTCATCGACGCATAATGATGGTCATTCTAAACAATTTGTACCACACATCTGATGGCTAAAAAAACAAATAAACTTTGAGATATGATGTAGAAGATTCAATAACCCTGACAACAAACAATGACTATATGTTATTAGAGTCATCTCCCCTTACATATGTAATGTTAGGGTCGTCTCCTCTGCCACGAACATAAGTAATGTTGAAGTCATCTCATTTGTCACAATCACATGAAATGTATTTTCAGTATCTCATAACCTTAAATTTACAATTTGGTAAGGATATACCATCAAAGAAGTTATGATTTGATAAAGATTCATCAAACAAGAAGACAATAAATAAGAAGTTTGAAATTTCACAATTAGAAAGTGTGGGACCTCGCTCGCTTTGAATTTGATGCCCGCCCTATCAAGATTAAGTATAAAGTAATACACGTCAGGGTAATTCCTCAAACAAATATTATATCTTGGGCGATTTCACCTGTGTAAAAGATTCAACATATGATAAAATTTTATCTCATCTATCTCATCGTCCTCTCTCGTTTTAAACTCTTGGGGTCCAGCATATTGTCGAAAATTAGAAGCATATGTTTCCTCAGTGATAATGTTGACCCGTTAATAGAATATGGAGATTATTAGTGTCATTTTCAAGAAGTTCAAACTCATAGTATCGAGGAAGAAATCAAACATATTGAAGTTGTAAGGTTATATTTACTTAGGTTATTTCATAGAATACACACACACAACGAAACTAAAAATTTGCCAAGTAGAGATATATTGCAATTTTAAGTGCTTTTGCAAATTTAAAAGTTAGCGTGAACAATTAACAATTAAAGCGATGGGATTAATAACTTGATTAAGAGAAATAAAATCATCCAATTCTATCCTTTTTATCCTGCGCATAAATATATGTGATTTAATAAAGTAAGGTGCAAAAATCACAACCACAACTCGATTAAGTGAAATAAAATCATCCAATTGTAGTACGCGAAGCTCCAATGCGTTGCTCGACACTACTCGTGTCGCGGTATCCGCCGAAGCCTAAACTATAGTCTCTAATAAGCTTGAATGAAGAAATCCATCGCAAGTGTGCTTGTTGAATTTCAGGTTGATGGCATGGGGTTTTGGTTCAAAGGTTAAATTGTGTTGGAGAAGGATTTTTAATCAAAAAGGTAAGATGTGGAATTTTGCTCTCTAGAGTATGTAAAACTTCCTTGTAAAATAGAACTGGTTTTTGTCCATATATTAAAACTAAAAAAGTAGTGGACCATAGCAGTTATATAAAATAAATGCAGGAAAACAATTTAAAAAAATTCAAAATTGACAGATCTCGTACAAACGAGGTCGTTCGAACGACCTTTCGTTCAAGCGAGTTATCTAACGATAGTCTAGTGTAAAGTTAGATAAGTCGTTAGAAATCTCGTTCAAATGAGTTCGTTCGAATGAAATTTCAACGAGCTTCTAACGAGTTACCAGTGAAATCTGGGCAATGTCGTTAGATCCAGGTCGTTCGAATGACCTGAAAGAACTTCAAATGAGATTTCCTTTTTTTTTTCTTTTAAAAGGAATTAAAATTAATTTTAAAATTTATGTTTATGACTACAAATGACTTTTGAACGATTTTTAATCTGGAGAAGGATTTTTAATCAAAAAGGGAAGATGTGGAATTTTTCTCTCTAGAGTATGTAAAACTTCCTTGTCAAAAAGAACTGATTTTCGTCCATATATTAAAACTAGAAAAGTAGTGGACCATAGCAGTTATATAAAATAAATGCAAGAAAATGGTTTAAAAAATTTCAAAACTGACAGATCTCGTTCGAACGACTTTCGTTCGAACGAGTTATCTAACGATAGTCCAGTGTAAAGTTAGATAAGTCGTTAGAAATCTCGTTCGAATGAGTTCGTTGGAACGAAATTTCTAACGAGCTTTTAATGGGTTACCAGTGCAGTATGGGCAATGTCGTTAGATCCAGGTCGTTCGAATGACTTGGAAGAACTTCGAACGAGATTTCCTTTTTTTTTCTTTTAAAAAGAATTAAAATTAATTTTGAAATTGATTTTTATGACAATTAATTTTCTATGAAAATTACTCTTTATGAAATGAAACTTACTCCAACACATAAAAAATTGTTTTGGTCATATACCTTTTTAGGAGAATGGATTTGAAGGCATATTGATGTCGTGTGAACTTCGGATGCTCGATTCTCTAAGGTTGTATGAAGTTTGATGAGTAATGACCCAAAAGAGTTTTGTCCAACGGAATGTATCCAATACTACAAATGACTCGAATGGAAATTTGTCCTTACAATTCTCACCCTTTGGCTATTCCGGGAGAAAACGAAATAATAAAATATAAACAAAAAGATTAAATTTGCTAAGCCAGCTATCAAGCCGATTCTAAAGCCCGATCCGAAAACCCAAATAAAAAGACAGACTAAGTAACGCGACTGACGGTGTGCTGTAGAAAAGTAGGTGATGTATCCTACACACATAAAACAACAAATTCATAAAACGCATGGGGAAATAGAGAATATAGAAGCGTTAACTAATCATGAGAATATAAAGAAAGTTAATTATCTTGAGTGTGACATATGTTAAATTTTAATTAACTCCCCCTAAATTCATGAATTATGAACTCCCCCTATCAATGTTTCTCCCCCTTTTTTTTAGGAAAAGACAAAGGGATAGATATAGCCTGCATGGTTCAAATGAAAGCAATAGAAAAATAGGCAACACAATCCAAGAAACATATATGCAACATTTGAAGAAACATGAGAGATTGCACTAACATAAATGGAAAAACCAAATATCCACACATTAGAAAAGAGAATGTAACCAAAGCAAAGAAGTAGCTGCAAGTGAGAAAATGTAAATACAGATGTTTCGATCGTCCTCACAAGTACAAAAGAAAGAGACTAAAACATAAATGAAATCAAGGAGCAGGGACAACATTTAGTGAATCATCTGGAAGGGACCCGGTGCCGGATGAGCCAGCTTTACGGTGCATCTCCATGCGACGGATCGCCTCAAGGTGCTTATGAAGCATAGAATCCCGACACGCTTGAGATTCATCCCTGCATGCTTGAGCCTCTTCACAGCGAGCCTGAGCCTCCCTATCTTACTACATAGAAATCAGAAGCTCTTGCAACATAGCCCTGTCTTAATGCCTATCTTATTTAATTTCTCCACATGTGAACGCACAAACCTAATATCCTCCGATTCAATGGGTGCGAGAGCATGAGAAGAAGATGGTCTATGGGTGGCACGATAGGGTGAAGGCCTACTAAGGGAAGGAGAGGAGGAAGTGGCGGATTGAGAAGATGCGAATTGAGTTGAGGAGTATCGGGGGGTAAGTGACCATGAGTCCTACCAATAGAGAACATATCAATGGATTGGTAGCGGGTCACCGGGACATCGGTGGGAAGACGAGGACAACCAACGACAAGACAAAGGCGGGTAATGATAACGGCAAAGGGTAGGGCTTGTCTAGCGAGACCGGAGGGAAGGATTCTAACAGACTTAATGACAAGATAAATGAAGGCAGGAAGGTCGATGGCAACCCTAATGCTAATGGCAAACATGAGGTCCACGTGCATCTTTGTGATTTGGGTTGAGTTTGCACGTGGAAAGAGACAAGCACAAACAATCCAATTGAGGACCATAAAATCAGGATGTAAATTGTTATGAAATTTTTTTATAGTGTCGGGTTGGGTAATCCTACACACGGTGCTTATAACCAAAGTAGGGTCAAGACGAGAAGCGAGAGCCCAAGGGTAGGATGGATTATTGACATGGGGTAAAGAGAGGAGACGAGTTATGGAGTCGGGACTGACATAGATCTCTCGACCTTTCACATGAGAGAAAATATGATCCTCCCAAATAGACATATCGAAATAAAATTCCCGAATAAGGTCGAGAAATATTGTGTCACTGAGGGAGAACAAGGGGTCCCACCTAAGTTAGAAATCCAGGAGTGAACGGTGGTGCCTACTAGAGATGTGAGATGGATAACTTTCTCGCGGACAATGGCCCTAGTTGAAAAACCTTGTATATGGTATCGTGTATGGCTGAAGAGCTTCCCCCAACGCAGTTTAAGATCAGGGATGGATCCAGTGACACTGTTGTCCTCATTGGATAAGGATGAAGAAGATGGGGAAGAACGTTCCTCGGGAGAGTCGCTAATGCGATGACTACGAGGAGCCATGCTAAAAAGAGGCTAAACTAGAACCTACCCAAACAAAGAACCATCCAAACCGCCAAACACACCAAGAAACTAAACAACAACAATCCCATCCTCTGTTAGAGATAAAAGTAAAACAAAATAAAATGAAAAAAAATAAAAAAATTTTTAAGTGAAATTCCATGAAATTAAAAAGAATTTTAATTTAAGGAAAAATATAATGTTCATGGAATTCAACTTAAATAGGGACAACACAAAAATAATAAGGATAAATAATATAGCCCCCCCCCCCCCCCCCCCAAAAAAAAAATGTCGATATATACACATATGTATATATGAAATTGGGTAATAAAGAAAGGATAAAATTGTAGGTGTAGAAATCATACCCAATAGCATATATATATATATATATATATATATATATAAAGAAGAGAAAAAGAAAATACCTAGAAAGGAAAAGAGGAGGAACCCCAAACTTCGGAACCCTAGCATGAGAATGATGAGAGGGAAGAAGAATGAGTGTTGAGGGAGGAAGAATGAAGTTTAATAGAGTTGATGGTAGGATTCGTAAAAAAAATGGAGTATGGGAGTAGTGGGAAAATGGGTATTGGGTGTAGAGGGAAGAGAGGAAGTGGGAAAAGGGAGAAGAGCGAAATGGCGAAAATTTGGGAAATGGGAAATCGTGGGAAAGAGGAGAGAGAGAAAGAATGAAACGGATAAAGTTTTGGGAAGAGAAACCACCCAAAATAAACCCAGATCGTTCGAACGAGAAAAGTTGTTCGAACGACTTCTTTCGAACGATATCCCAGAGACATTTAGTGAACCTCTTTAGACATTTCATTAGAAGTTCATTCGAACGATATTTTCGTTTGAACGATGTTCTAGACTGGAATGAGGAAAAGTCGTTCAAAAACTCGTTTGAACGAGTTTTACTGACGAAAATCAACCAAGTTTAAAAAGAAGAAAAATAAAATTGGCTTGAAAATAACATATAAGAAGGAATTGGGAAGGCTAGAAAGTTGCCAAAATGATGTTTTTAATTGTTCTATCTTGTGAAGACATATCCAAACCGTGGGAGCGAAAATGTAGGGGTGTGAATAATGCGAGTGAGAGTTTTTACCCAAGACAATGCACAAGTGCGGAATGCCAAACAATATATAAACGTAATATGCACTCACATAAGCGTTGTGTCAATAAAGAAATACCATTGGACACTCAAGCACTAAAGTAACATGCATACAAGATATATGGTTCTCTCGTTAATTTTATCACAATTAGAAAGCAATGGATCGAATAAATATGAATGCCCATTGATCTTCAACTTATATCTCCCATTAGCAACTTTAGATTGAGACTTTTCTTTTGAATAATCAATCAAGCTAAATATTTTTGGCCTTGGCAGTGCTTCAATTTAAGTCACTTATACTATTATGCAAATGAAGGCCATTCACACAAAAACTTTTTGTTTTTCGCAGCCCGAGTCCATTGCTAGAAATAACAAATGGAAGGACACAAGTCTCCAATTGAGTCTTAATGTAGTGTTGGCTCAATTCCGAACAAAAACATTTGAGTCATAGGATAGTGTTCAAGTGTATTCATCCCAACCTATGACGTGTTAGTTGAAGACGTAGCGGCCAAGATTATAAAGCTTCATCATATGTCGGGTTTATTGTGCCTCGTTTCTACGTCAACAACATTGGTTCCAATGATCCTAAGGTATGAATGAATTTTATATATATATAAGAGCTTGGAAATTTATTGGGTGTATTTTATAAATTTTTTATAAATAGTTTTAACGACTTTGTTTTACTCAAAAAATATTTTTTAGAACTTTTCATAAAAAGTTTTGGGCTTAAAAAGAATTTTCCATTTTCTGACAAGTCGTTCAAACGAATTGGAATCTCATTCGAACGAGATTCCCAGGTCGTTTGAACGAGACTTCTAACGAGATTTTCTCTTTCGCACAGGAACATCATTAGTAAAGTCGTTGGAAAGAAAAAGTCGTTCGAACGAAATTGGCGGGAATAGTTTTTTAACAGTTTTGTCCCATTTTCCTACTTTTTGTCCCACTATCTTTTTGCCAAATAAATATACTTCGAGACCAAAAAATTTTCCAAGACTTTTTTACACATCTAAGATAGCTTTTGAGAGCAAATTCTTCCAAGAAAAAGTCCCCTTGATTTTTGTTAAAATGTTTTAATCCTTAGAATAAAACCAAGGTTTATAAACCCATAGTTTGTTTATTCCAAGTTTCTTCATATATATCTTTGCTTGGAGTGTTTGGCACCGGGATTTTCTCTACACCTCAAAGAAGAGAAGTTTGGGTTCACTTCTACATCCCTAAAAGAAGAAGACTTATTTTTGCTGCGGCGTTCTCACATGGTGAAAGGCACCATGTGTGTTTGACGATTGTTCGCAAAAGCTTCATTAGTGGATTCCAAGGTTCTGGTGGAGTCCGGGATTGTCGGCTAAGCATAGGTTTATACAAGAAGACGCATCAGGGGCTTGAAGGGAGTCGAGTCGAGTTGTGTAAGTCATCTATCTTGTATTTGTAAAATTCCGTACTTAATGGACTTAAGGCTAGGGGTCGTCCGAGATTTTTCCCGTTGTGAGTTTTCCTCATGCATCGCGACGTAGTGTGTTGTGAGTTTATTTTATCTTGCAAAATCACCTAGAACGCATGCTTAGGACTAAAAGATAAAATATGGTTTAATTCACTACTCTTGTTTAATTTGGTGCTAAATTAGTTTGGGTATAATTTAATTAATTTAATTTAAGTCATTAACCTTAATTGGGTAAATTTTGGTTTGGCCTAATTTGCAAAAAATTAAATATTTATTATTAGGCAAATTTCTAGGACTTGTATTAAATTGATTTTTGGGCTTAAAGTAGAAATTCAAAAAATTGATTTTTAGTATAATATTAATTTTGAAAAAATTAAAATTTGTTTTACTTTAGTTTTAATTTGTGAAGAAATTAATTTTTAGTTTATGTAGTTATTTAGTTGAACCATCTCTATTCCGCACATGTTAGGAAAATAATCATATTTAATTGAAAGAATAATTTTATAAATTGGGGTCCTATCGTTTTCAACAAACAATCGGATGAATATAATTATTTTTTGTTTAAATCCGGGCAATGGATGATCATGCACAATTTTGATTGCTTATAAGAGATGTGGCTAAGATTGATAAGAAAACACCAAATTTCACCTTACGAGTACAATGTGAAAAAGATGTCCGCAATATTTCGTGAAAAGTGTGTGAAAGAAGGAAAATAGATGAGGCAATCACAAAAATACATATCATAAAAGAGCATTTTTGTGTACAAGAGAAACGAAGTCCGACTTGACTACTCGTCGAAAGCCACATGGACATGAAAATTATAGTGATCCGAACACATCGAACACAAAACCATATGGACAAAAATTTGTGAAAGCTTTTCTAACCATTCCCGTTTTCCTTGAAAATAAGAAAGAAAGAAAAAATATTTTTGAAGTAGAATATTTACAAAAATAATCTAGTTCATAGGTATAAAAATATACATGAGAAACAACCTAAACTAGATAGATGGCTTCGATCTCAATCAATGGAGAAAACCCCAATTGATTTCCTAAGGTTTTCAAACCTAAGGGCATTTAAAGGTTGGGTAAAGATATCGGCCAATGATCGGTACAAACGAAGCTTAGAGAAACAATTTTCTCTTAAACCAAGTCACGAATAAAATGTTCATGGATCTTAATATGATTGGTTCTAGAATGTTGAACGGGATTACAAGAAGTGTGAATTGCACTAGTATTGTCGCAATAGATAGTCATAGTGCCATGAGAAATACCGTAATATTCCAACATTTGTTTCATCCAAATGAGTTGAGTGCAAAAAATCCTGGTGGCTATGTATTCGGCCTCCGTCGTGGACAAAAAAATAGAATTTTGTTTTTTGCTCATCTATGAGACAAGTGCGCTTCCAAAGTAGAAACAACCGCCAGATGTACTGTTGCATCCATCAACATCTCCTGCCCAATCGGCATCCGAATATGCCGATAGACAATCATTTGTGTCGAAGGAATACCAAATCCCAAAAGACATGGTACCACTAACATATTTGATAATACGTTTAATGGCAAGTAAATGAGACTCTTTTGGGGTGGCTTGATAGCAGGCACAAACTCCTACACTTAAGGAAATATCCGGACGATTAGCGGTTAGGTAAAGTAAACTACCAACCATACTCCTAAAGAGTGTGTGCTCTACATCCTTTCCTTCGGTGTCCTTACTAAGTTTAATCGAAGAACTCATAGGAGTACATGCATTCTTAGCGGATTTGAGTTTAAATTTCTTAACAAGGTCATTAGCATACTTAGTTTGGGACAAAAATATCCCACTTTCGAGTTGACGAACTTGAAGACCTAGAAAGAAAGTAAGTTCACCGACCATACTCATCTCAAATTCATCTTTCATTTCTTTTGAAAAAATTTGAGTACGTTTATCACACATAGAACCAAACACTATGTCGTCGACATACACTTGTGCAATTAGAATATCTTTCTCATCACGATGAATAAATAGTGTCATATATATTCCCCCTCTCAAAAAGCCACGAGAAAGGAGATAAGAAGCGAGTCTTTCATACCAAGCACGGGGTGCTTATTTCAAGCCATATAGCGCTTTCTTTAGGAAGAAGACATGATTAGGATGCTTTGGGTCCTCAAACCCGTTAGGTTATTCAACATAGACTTCTTCTTGAAGAATACCATTTAAAAGGAATTTTTTACATCCATTTGATATAATTGAAATTTAAGGTGGCATGTTATGGCTAGTAAAAGGCGAACTGATTCTAACCTAGCTACTGGAGAAAAAGTATCTTCAAAGTCAACACTTTCTATTTGGGTGTAGCCTTGGGCAACCAACCTAGCTTTGTTACGAACAATGACACCATTTTCATCCATTTTATTTTTGAAAATCCATTTGGTGACAATGATGTTGGTATTAGAAGGCCTATGGACTAATTCCCAAACATCATTTTTCTTAAATTTAAACAATTCTTCTTGCATGGCATTAATCCAATGTTCATCTTTCAATGCTTCTTTAAAGTTTTTAGGTTCAATTTTAGAAGTATAGCACAAATAGGTAACTTTATTTTCTAATTGAGCCCTAGTCTTGACACCTACCTCGGTATCTCCTATATTTTTTAAGGGTCATGAATTTTACAAACCCAAGGATAAGGATCATTTTTCTCAGTAGTGGGAACAACCAAGCCATTGTGAGACTTAATATTTTCAACATCGAAAACAACATCACACTCACATGACAAATCTTCCTCATTTTCAATAGATGTGGCCAGAGCATCGTCTTTTATTACAACATTTATTGATTCCATGACTTTAGAGCTTCTTAAGTTGAAAAGTCTAAAAGCTCTACTATTTTGAGAATATCCTAGGAAAATACCTTCATCACTCCTTGAGTCAAATTTACCTATAAGTTATTTATCTCGAAGTATATAATAAGGACTACCAAAACTCTAAAATAGGCCAAATTAGGCTTCTTGCCCGTCCACAATTTATATGGAGTTTTGTTAGTATTAGGACACAAATAAACCCTATTTACGGTGTCACAAGAGGTGTTAACCGATTTGGCCCAAAACCTACGAAGCACATTTCTTCCTAGGAGCATAGATCTTGCCATTTCTTGGATCGTTCGATTTTTTCTTTCAACTATACCATTTTGTTGTGGAGTTCGAACGGTCGAGAATTCATGTTTAATTCATATTTCATCACAAAAGGCATTTACATAGGATTCCTTGAATTCGGTTCCATTATCACTCCTAAAGCGGTTTATGGTAACACCATGTTGATTTTGAAGAATTCTACACTTAATAGTGAGAAAATCAATAGTCTCATATTTCTCTCTTAGAAAGCCTACTATGAAGTATCTAGAAAAATCATCCATCATTACTAAGATATATCTCTTTCCTCCTATGCTCTCGGTACGAGTGGGGCCCATAAGGTCCATGTGTATCAATTCTAAGACACGAGAGGTAGTTATTAAGTTTAACTTTTTATGTGGATTCTTAATTTTCTTTCATAATTGTCAAGGCCCACAAATAGTGGAGGTTGGTTTTTCTAGATATGGTAAACCTTGAACTAGCTCTTTTCTCACTAATCGATCAAGATATCTAAAGTTAACATGACCTTACCTTTGATGCCAAAGATCGACAGACGAGGCTTTTGCACTATTGCAAACCAAAGAGGATTTAGGAACTATTCCATCGCAATTGTCACTAGTTCTCACACCTTGTAAAATAGATTCACCCGATTGATCATATACGGTGCACTCCGATTGACTAAACTTAACATCAAGATTTTCATCACATAATTGGCTAATACTTATCAAATTAGCCTTGAGACCATCAATATAAAGAACATTTTCAAGTTTAGGAAACTCGAAGATTTCAATAGATCCTCTACCCATGATTCGAGATTTGCTTCCATCCCCAAAGGTGACCTTACCATCTTTATAGTTTTCAAGAGTGGTAAATACAGATTTATCACCGGTCATATGTCTCGAACAACCACTATCAAAGTACCATTGGGAGGTATTTTGAGCCTTAAGTGCAACATGAGCAACGAAAGCTTTATTGGTATGATTTTTCTTAACCCAAGCTTGAGTTGTATTCTTTCCTTTATTGGTTCTAGTGTTATGATTGGAATTATTTCCTTGCACTTTAGAAAACCTAAGAAACTCTTCCGTTTGGCCTTTAGAAGTATTAACTAGATACTCAACTTGTCTCTTAGGACTAGCTAAGGATCTATAGTGTTGCTTAGAGGTTGTGAAATAAGAGTTCTTCCCAAGCTTGTAACAAAAGTCTTTAAGATGACCCTGTTTGTGACAATAAGTGCACACATAGGGTTGTTTTGGATTTGCTTTTGAAGGTTTCTTAGGAGAACTTATTTTAGGTAGATAAGGTTTAGGAGAATTAGATTTGGTAACAAACTTAGCTACGAGTTCGGGTTTGACTTTGGATGACTCTCCTTCTTCACATCCTATACCCTTTCTCTCTTGATAACCTTTCTCATTATATCCCAAAACAAGACCTAGAAATAATTTTCCCATTCTTCCTGAATTATCTTCGAGTGTGACTTTGACTTCACGAGAGGACTCGAGATCTTTTTCAAGTTGGACAATTTTAGCTTCAAGAGATTTTCTAATCTCTAAATACTCGTGAAGATCTTTGTTTGCACCTTCTAAGGAGTTAATTAAATCGCAATTTTCTTTGCCTAACAATATAATTTTCTCAGAGAGGGATATCTTAATTGCCTCGATTTGACTAACTAAAGCCTCCTTCTCCTTCAGGCCTTTCAAATTTTTTCTAAGTTAAGAATTTAAAGGTTAATCTTTTGTTTACTTTTTGAATACGAAAAAACTCAGTGTATAGTTCAGAATAGGCGGATTGCAATTCACTCTCATCTATTTCACTTTTATTTCCTTTTTCATCACTACTAGTAGAGTGAGTGGAAGCAACCTCAAGATTTTGCTCGAAATTGTCAACATTAGGGGGTGACTCACTTGAATTACTAGCATGGCTTGCTATAAAAGCAGTGAAATTATTTCTAGACGGGGTAGAGTTATCAGAATCTTCAGACTCATTATCACTGTCGCTTAGAGTGACATTGTAAACTGCCTTTTCTTTACCTTGTCTCTTAAGTTTAGTATGGCACTCAAATGCTCTATGACCACATCCCTCACACTCGAAGCATCTCTTCGAATCATCCTTTTTAAAGATGTCTCTGTTGAACTTCTTAGGATCCTGATTATTGAATTTTCAATTACCTTTGTTTTTGTTGTTATCAAATTTTGGTCTTTCAAATTTTGAGTTTTGCTTATTGAACTTGAGAATTTTTTAAATTTTTTTAGCAAATAGAGCTATATCATCAGGATCTATATCAGACTCATCAGATTTAAACACTTTTACTTTCTTTACTTTTAAGGCAACACCTTTATCTTTGCTTTTGTTATCTTTAGGAAACAGATATAATTCATATGTTTGAAGATCACCAACAAGCTCTTCAAGTTTCAAAGTATTTAGATTTCCTAATGAATTAAGAATAGTGACTTTAGGAATGAAACGCTTAGGAAGACATCTAATAATTTTCTTAACAACACGATCTTCATGTATTTTATCACCTAAGTTAAATCAAGAATTAATAATATCATATATACGAGCATAAAACTCATCAAACGTTTTAGTTTCTTTCATGGTGATGGTTTCAAATTGAGTCGTTAAGTTTTGAAGTTTTGAAGCTTTAACTACACTAGTTCCCTCATGAGTAACTTGGAGAATATTCCAAGCTTCCTTTGGCGTCTCACACGTCATTATACGATGAAATTCATCGGGAGTCACCGCACCAAACAAGGCATTTAAATGTTTAGAGTTAAAGTTACACCATTTCAATTCTTCCTCACTCCAACGTTCTACAGGTGTTAAAATAGTTTCATCATTAACAATTATAGTAGGAGGGGACCATCCTCTTTCAACAACCACCCAAACACGTTCATCAATTGATTTAAGGGAAGATTTCATACATGCTTTCCAATAGGTCTAATTACTTCCATCAAACATAGGTAGTCTATTCGACGAAAAACATTCCATATAACCTCCAGGATTCATCTAAATAACTTTTAGAGACTAGCACTGATACCAATTTGAAGTTGTAAGGTTATATGTACTTAGGTTATTTAGTAGAATACACATACACAACACAATTAAAAATTTGCCAAGTAGAGATATATTCCAATTTTAATTGCTTTTGCAAATTTAAAAGTTAGCATGAACAATTAACAGCTAAAGCAATGGGATTAATAACTTAATTAAGAGAAATAAAATTATCCAATTTTATCCTTTTTATCCTACTCATACATCTATGTGATTTAAGTAAAGTGCAAAAATCACAACCACAACGCGCCAATGTACGAGGAAAACCCAAATGGGAAAAACCTCGGACGGCTGGGCCTAGACAAATCCACTACAAATAGGTTTTACAAAGGACTCAAAAGACTTACAGACTTTGACTCAATCAAGACATGCTGATGTCGTCCTCTACCTCCAAATTTGTAGTACACGAAGCTCCAATGCGTTGCTCGACACTACTCGTGTCGCGGTATCCACCGAAGCCCTAACTACCGTCTCCAATAAGCTTGAATGCAGAAATCCACCGCAAGTGTGCTTATTGAATTTCAGGTTGATGGCATGGGGTTTTGGTTCAAAGGTTAAATTATGTTGGAGAAGGATTTTTAATCAAAAAGGGAAGATGTGGAATTTTTCTCTCTAGAGTATGTAAAACTTCCTTGTCAAAAAGAACTGATTTTCGTCCATATATTAAAACTAGAAAAGTAGTGGACCATAGCAGTTATATAAAATAAATGCAAGAAAATAGTTTAAAAAATTTCAAAACTGACAGATCTCGTTCGAACGACTTTCGTTCGAACGAGTTATCTAACGATAGTCCAGTGTAAAGTTAGATAAGTCGTTAGAAATCTCGTTCGAATGAGTCCGTTGGAACGAAATTTCTAACGAGCTTTTAATGGGTTACCAGTGCAGTATGGGCAATGTCGTTAGATCCAGGTCGTTCGAATGACTTGGAAGAACTTCGAACGAGATTTCCTTTTTTTTTCTTTTAAAAAGAATTAAAATTAATTTTAAAATTGATTTTTATGACAATTAATTTTCTATGAAAATTACTCTTTATGAAATGAAACTTACTCCAACACATAAAAAATTGTTTTGGTCATATACCTTTTTAGGAGAATGGATTTGAAGGCATATTAATGTCACGTGAACTTTGGATGCTCGATTCTCTAAGGTTGTATGAAGCTTGATGAGTAATGACCCAAAAGAGTTTTGTCCAACGGAATGTAGCCAATACTACAAATGATTCGATTGGAAATTTGTCCTTACACATATTTCTTAAGTGATCAATTTGTACCATCTATGATAATTTTTTGGAGAGTGAGATGGAAGAATTGTTCAACAACACCAAAAGGAACCTAGCTTTCTAGTAGTAGTAAGTCATGTATAATTATAAGGTGATCTAAATCCTTAATGAATATTAGGTGCATAAGATTATGCTCATGCATCACTTACCTTCATAGAAGTTCAAGTATGAAACAACCGCAAACCAACATTATTTTTTAAAACTCCACATTGTCTTATTTGAATATTTCTTCATATCATCCTCGAGCATCAGCTGCCAAATCTGATATGGCATCCCCACACACACATAGTATATCATCTACATTATTTTGGCTCGCTTTAGCGTTACTATCCAAGAGTATATGCATGTAAATCATTTTGTTATTCTACATACCTTGGAGGTGCTCACATCTCTGTTCAAATGCCCAATGGACACCACACCTGGGGAATATAGGCGAATAACTTTTGGCTGCTCCTCTATTACTGGGATTGCTGGAGAAGATATGTCTAGTCCCCAATGAAGAAACTCTCCATGATTCTTCATGAAGTTTTACTGTGCCGTCTCAAAAATCTTTTAAAATGCGGGTTTAATGTGATCCCCCTTTGCATTCTCAAATGGCATCACAAAAGGCTTTTTCGACGGCCACAGGACTTTTTGAGATGGCTGGAGCATCATCTCAAAAAGTATTTTTTCTAGTGGATTAAATTTTGGGCAACCTTTTGCTCATAGGAGCGTCGTTGTAGTGATAGGAGTTAATCACCACAACCATGGAGAGATACCATGAATAACGAGGAATTTGTGGTGCAGTTTGACCGTAAATCCTCTTATCAGTTGTTTAAACAGAGAGGAAAATGAGATAAGGTTGATACAGAGAATGTGGTCAGTCATGAAGGAAAGTTAATGTGTTAGCAAACTTCGTATCCGATAGGGTTGATAAAAAGAATAAAAAAGGTCCTTAAGTTAATAATGGACTCATGTGTAGAATATACAAGCATGGATGGGGAAATTAGACTATAACGATTGGTACAAGGGAGCCAAGTGTGTTGGAAAATCTTACTAAAGGGCAAGGTTGGATTTAATGGGGCTAGTGAGGAATCACAGGGGGGATACCTAGTAGAGGACCCATTTTAATGATTAAGATCAATAGAATTCCTACCAGGTGATGATGGATTCAGTCAGAGCCGTCAAGGCCAGCAACGAGTCCCATAGGGCCAGCGGAGCCAAAAGGATAACGGGGGTAGCAATCAGGGATAAGACTATTAGGTTCACAAGAAGGACAATCTCGACATGGCCAGTGGGGTTAGAGAAGGGGGAATAACACAGAGTGGTGTCTTACGTGTAAAGAATAGGAACACATGAGTGGATCTCATTCGTAGCAAATTAGGGGACAGTCACGGGATGCCCAGTAGGGGAAACAGTTATAGGAAGTTTTTGGTTCGGTTGGGATGAGGGTGTTATGTCCAAGAATAATTTGAACCGCCAGTGCTATTGGCAATTGAAAGTATGAGTTTTATTCTGGTGTGATTGGGGTCTATGTTGTGTGACACGAGCGACTCACAGTAGTTTATTAGTACTAGATTCACATGTGAAACAGGTTTAGTAGAGGTATCATTAACATTACTATAGTGTGTATAAATTTACCATTGAGTAGCATGTCTCTCTTTGGTTCCATCTGCAGGGGAGAAGGTGTGGACACTAAGAGAATGTTTTAATTTATGTGTTAGTTTTTTGTAACACCCCGTATTTTTGTGTATTTGAATTTAATTATTTCGGTAATTAATTAGTTTTCTTTTAAATTACGCGAAAGAAGTAATTTAATTAAATTGATTAATAATGTGCTTATTAAATATTAATCGAGAGTGGGATGATGATTAATACAATGAATATAAATTACTAACTGAATAGTAAATAGCGTATGGAAATTATTACGCATAATAGTGAGTGATATTAGAGTAATTGGATTTTATCTCAATCGAGAATCGTGTGTTGACTAATTTGAGGTAGAGATTGGATGATTATATAGAGTGACTCAGATGATGATTTTGAGGTCACATATGACTCCGAAAAGGTTGAAATAGTCAGAATAGTATACTCGGGGGGTGTCAATTGGGTCCCAGGGCACTTTAGTCCAAACCGGCATGGTACATGGGTGTTTTAGTCATTTGGGAAATGAGGGTTAGTAGAACTATGAATTTTTAAATCCTTTATCAAATGTTAGATAAGAGGGGTTAGGGTTAGAAACTGAAAATACAACGGGAGTCCATTAGACAAGAAAATGAGAGAAATCTTGAAGGCTTTGAAGAGTTCTTGACAGGTTGAAGTGTGTTCTTGCACCACAATCAAGCTTGGAGTGAGGATTGGAAGAGAAGATCATCAATCCATCATCCCAACCACAAAATTATACACTACTGTTCAAAGGAAAATGATTTATGGCAATTCAATATGAAGTTATAATACCCATGTGACTAGGGTTTTAATTATATTGATTAAATGAATGTTCTTGGAAGAAAATAAATATTTGTATACATGTTATGGGTAGGGATTTCATGTATAATGATTTAATATCTATAGCGAATTAAAAATTAGAAAATATGTGAGTATCACTACGGATCAAATCTTAGTTCTTGAATGAATATGTGGGAAGAACACAAAACTAGGGTTTTTAATGATTTTTGAGTTTGATTCGTTCTTGACTGAATTTCATGAGGATTTTCCGTGTTTAGAACGTTAGAAATCATCCTAATGCATGTAAAAAAGTTTGGAAAGGTTGGTTTTGAATTTGGTGAAGAAACAAATAAAACACATATGTGAAAAAGGTGAAAATGTATGAAAAAACAACGAAGAAGACGATCTGATGCAAATTGAATCGATTCGGCCCAAGACTGAATCGATTCGTCAAGGCGAATCTATTCGGTATTTGGGAAAATCGATTCAGCCCTGCCAGTTTTGCCTATTTTGCCTATTTAATCCTTGAAGCTTTGTGTACATGATTGGGTGACCCGTGGGGCCTCTTTAAATCATTATAGGGAACTTATGGAATTACAGTAGGAACTTGGGGCATGTGGTAGTCTTATGGAGGAAGTTAAGGCTAGAATTATTTGGGCTCAAATGGGGATGTAATTAATTCGAGATTATGAGAATAAAATTACGGGAAAGCGTGAGTGAGCTATTGTATAGACCAGTAGCGTAAGGAAGACTTAGATACTGAAATAAAATGAGGGGTAGCTAGGGCCCTTATAGTATTGAATCATACTCCATTATAGTGAGAATAATCACAAATTAAATGTACGGTGACTATTCGAGTAATATATACTACGTACAAATGATGATAATTAGGTTGTGTGAATACATACTGAATATATATAGGTTATGTGTGTACCTATTATATGATTGATGATATATTTTAACATACCTATACTACCTGCTATCACGGAGGTTCCCGTGCACCTTGCCGATTCCAGGGAGGTCTGGACTTGTGCCCCAGAACATAGAACTTAGGGCGGCTCACTATGTGTTGTGTATTAGTGTGTCTGGCATGTCGTTTGGGTACATTAGGTATGTGCATAGCCCAAAGTCTTAGAAAAATGTTTGCCTCCAGTGCTTGTTATTTGATTTTGGGTTCGAGGATAGTACTGAACCATTTGTCCCTATTTAGTATGAGAGTTACTTAGACTCATAGCAGAGTATGCCTATGTTTCATGGTGGTCCTTTTAAGAGACGTCGTAATGATATATATATTAGCGATATATATATATATATATATATATATAAACCGATGTGAATATTCTACTTATGTGTGACAGTAGACAGTTAGATAGTGGATATCTAAAGATTGAATTAAGTAGTGAAACTTACTTAATTGAATAATGGTAATATAAGTGAAATGGAAATTTCAACCATTATAACGTATGAGAAACGTTAACTAACGGGTAAAGTACTGTATGGGCGGTACAAGAACAAAGACATGTTCATATTCAGAATTTCTTAAGACTAGTTAGCTTGGGTAGAATAGCTAGGTGGGCTAAGTAGAAATGTTAGGTGTGCACAATAGTTGAGAGGTGAGAAAACTCAAGAGAGTGTACGCGAACCTAACATGTGTAATCAATGACTGATTTTAAATTGTGATAAATACTTGTTAAATATTTTTTAAATGTTTTGGGTTCTAACCCTTCATATAAAATATTTTCAAAACCTTTTAGGTGTCCAGCCATAGGGATGCTAGACTTGATGATTCCTTACAGGGAAGGATAGCTGCAGTGCTGTGGAGGCTTGCAGAGTTTTGATTAGACGCATTTGTCATGTTATTCCTGGTGTAGGAGCTATTCCAGTATTTCAGTTTGGGCGTGTTGCCCCAGTTAGATGTTATTCATTAAGTATTTTAGTTTCAGACTTGTATTCAGATTTTTTATCAGTTGAATTTATTATTTGGTTTCGAATTTTAGTTGATGGTTTATTCGACACGACTTTATTTATTTATTTACTTGAGATGGTTTGGAGTCTAGTATTACAATTATGTGAATGTTGTAATTTAGTTTTTCGTATATTATTATTTGTCTGTTTAATGTAAGATAAAATTTTCCACCGACTTAATTAACTAGTCGGTGATTAGTAATTAACTTGGTTTTGACAGTGACGCAAAGAATCAATCATTTGTATATCTTGTTTTAATTTAATAAAGGCTGGGTATTTAATAAGGCGGGATGTCATATTTTTGCTTCTTATGAGGGTTATAAGAGGAGAGCATATTATTATCTTGTGTAGTGACTAGATACCAATGGTTTGAGCAGTAGTAGACTGTATGGTAAGACTATTGTGCTCGCTATGACATGGTGAGATATTTTGTTTTGAGAGGCATCACCTAAAAGTGGGTCGAGCCTGCACACACACACACACACACACACACACACACACACACACACACACACACACACACACACACACACACACATATATATATATATATATATATATATATATATATATATATATATATTGTATTGTATCGTAGGCTTCGGTGAGTATAGTTTTCTCGTTACATTTGATTCCATTGTGTGGGGACTTTTACTTATATGATTCAAGGTATATCGAGTTTACCGTTGAGCGGAGCGATTTAGCTCTTTGTTGTTTACGCACTGAGAACTTACTGATAGTGAGAGCGTCGTATTATGTGACGCCTTGAGAGACATGAGCATAGACGATTTAATTTGTGTCTCATGAGATAGGGTTTTTGATATCTTAGTTATGTGCTTTGGACCCACGAATTTCGATGATCGACAATGCTAAGGAATAGTGCATTGGGGAAAGTTCTTTTAATCTTCGTTGTGGGACATTACACGCATGTAACTTTATAAATGTTGGGAGTACTGAGACGTTTTTGGATGCTAGTGCATCGGTTTTAAATGTTAATTATTGATCGTGTAGAGGAAATATTTTAAGCTGAGAGTTATTAAAAATATAGGGCCAGTAGATACGGGTAGTACGGTGTAGGAAGCACTGAGAAAACTTTTTCACCATAAGTTGATGGATGGGGCTGTCATGAGAAATTAAAATTGGATTTGCAGGGAGATCATGAATACTCGTATGATATAGCCACACCGAGAATGCGGGGGTCGAGTTTGAGATAAATATGTTACGTAGGTGACGTTTGTGATGTTTGTACAAATATGCACTAGTTATAGGTTGTATGGGCCCCTGATTAGTTTGACTTCCAATATCGTCTAAAATAAGGGGAGGTGATTACAAGAATGTTGAATATTTTCCAGTGGGGCAGCTAAAAACATAGGTGGAATGATATGATGGACTGAACTTCGTTGAGAAAAAGAAGATGGTCCGACTATGTGTATGTTAAGGAAAATTATCGCAACCAAGGGGAGTTGAAAAATGGTGGAGGAACACATGTAAAAATATATCCCTTAATAAAGGAGGACCCCACAATCTTGGAAAAGTAGAGCAGAGTCTCACTGAGTCAAATACCTAGATTGTCTTGCGCATAAATGAGATGTTGTTTACCACTAGACAAAAAAGTGCCCAAGAAATGCACAGATTGAAGCAAACGCAAGGGGCAATGAGTTTGGTATATCGCAAAAAAATGGAGAAAAATTCTCCACATGATGTGAAACGGTAGGCATGGGAATTGGTGTTAAGTAAGATACATCGAAGTTGACTCCAAGTGCACCATTTATGGATAGGAAAGTGTTGGTCCGAGGATACCAACCAGGATTTTTGTAATATATTAATGGTTTCAGTGATGGGATGGATACGCAGAGAGGTCAAGAGTTCCTTCAGGTTTTTGGGATAAATTGACCGAAATGGAAAAAATTGTTATTAATTAGAGTGTCCTATAATATCGAGGAGTATGCTTAACATTTCATTAGAGAGGATAAATGAGCCGGAATAAGGAGCCGCCCAATATTGTTATGGTTTAGGATAAAACCCTTCCATTCCACCTCTGATAGATAGTGTCTAGAGGCGATGGGGGCGGAGTCACATTTTGATATAGACATGTCACCCGTATGCCAATGGGTAGACGGGAGGAGACTAGGATGTTGGAAAATGCAAAAAATGCATATTCTGGATTTATGGGTAATTGGGATAATTAATTACCATTGGTAAAGCTACGCGTGATACCCTGTAGTAGTTTATTATCTACACGATGCCTTTTGAGGCTTCACATGGAAATTTTTTCACCCACATTTCATTTGGTTAAGAGCCGGGAATAACAAGATTCTCGGACTCGAGATGATTTATGGTTCGTCGGCAAGGATTGAGTTAATCTATGTCAGTTTCATGCAGTTCAGGAACATAGCGAGTCATACATCATCATAAGTTAAAGTTTAGAAGTCTGACATGAGTGGTCAGGAATTGTTGCGAGTACTTACCTTTAAAGGGGGTCATAAGCTTCGACAAGAAAGGAAAGCTAGCTCGTGTGGGACCCTTTCTGATCATTGAGAGGGTGAAATAGTTGCTTATAGTCTGGGCCTATACTAGCATCTGAAATGGATTCATGATGTCTTTCTCGTGTCATCGCTGAAGAAGTACTAGAGGAGCAAGAGGGCCTTTTGGTACGTTCCGTTAGAGGTGACTGATTTATATCCAGATATCTCTTATGAGGAGAGACCAGTGGCAATACTTGATCGTAGTGAGCATAAGCTGCGATCTAAGGTGGTATCTTTGGTTCGAGTCTAGAGGGGGCACCACAATGTTGACGAGTCGAGGTGGGAGCGGGAGGAGGATATGCGAGAGCAGTTTCCAAAGTTAGTCACCAGAGGTACATCCTGATTTAGGATATGAAATTCCTTTGTAAGGGTGGAAGTATATAACTCCACGTATTTTTGAGTATTTATTATTTAATTAATTCGGGGAAATTTAAATTACAAGTGTGTCATAATTTAATTGAATTAATTATTATGTGTTTATTTAAATATTAATCGGGAGAGTTAATGGTTAATATTTAAGAAATATAATTACTAAGTGAATAGTAAGTTATTAATTTTACGTCCTAGCAAGTGATAATGATGTGGCGGTATTTTATCTCAATCGAGAGTCGGTATAGACTATTTGGGATTCAGATAGGACTAGAGTGACTCGAATGGCAGTTTTAATGTCATGGTTGATTCCGTATGGGTCGAGATAGTGGGGATAGTGTACCCGAGGGTAGTAATTGGGTCCCGAGGCCTTTTGAGACATAACCGGGCTCACACGGGGGTGTGAGGGTTATTTGGGCTTGGCGCATTAGCTTAATTATGGGATTAAGAGTTTTAAACCTAAGTGTTGGAGTTAGAGGCATCCATAACTCAATAAGAAAACTCTAGAAATTGAGAGAAGGGGGAAGGAAGAAAAGGAGAAGGCTTTAAAGATAAAATTCAAAGGGGATTTGGGTGTTCTTTATCAGATTCATCATCTTCTACATGGAATTAGACCCTACGAATTCTATAAGGTAAGTAATTAAACTTTATTTCGATTTAAATAGCAAAATTGCATGTTCGTATTATAACATGTGTTGATAAATTCGTTTTGGGAGGATGACACATGAGAAATTTGGGTTGTTTGGGGATTTAAGTATTAAAGGTACAATTGATGTTTAATTAATGTGAGAATACAATCATATGATGTTAGAATATGATTTAGAATCGAAACCCAGTAGTAATTGCTGTTGAAGTCGGATTGTTCAATTGAATTGAATTTGTGATTTAAGAAATTTTAAGAAAAACCCAATTCGTGAACCTTAGAAGTTTTAATGAGAATCAGTGATGATTGATGATATATTTATGTTAGAACCTGTTTATAGATGAAATAAACATGGGGTATCAATTGGGTTGGATCCATGGAGGTTAGAGGGTTAAAATGGAGAAAAATGATTTTCGAAAAAGAGGACCTGTTCTGGTATGGATAGATCGACCTAAGGATGTCGATCCAGAAACTTGTTCGAACGAGTTGAGGTTCTCATTCAAACGAGATTAGTATCTCTTTTGAATGAGGTTGATATCTCATTGGAATGACAGTAGGTTTTGGACATGGAGATAGATCATTTCGTTAAGAACACGTGGCTGCCAATTTCGTATTTTCTAAATTTTTCCTAATTAATTATGAATTTTCTACGAAAGGGTGTTTGAGGTCGAAATCCTTAGTCAGAAATCAAATCCGGGTATGGATGTATGGGATTATTTTACCTTGGGATTGTAAGTGGATGTATGTGAGCCTAAAAAGGTGAGAAAAAGGAGGAACCTAAATAATAAATTAAGTGAAATAAATTCATAAATGTCTAATTGCGAGTTGATTGGATGAGTTCAGGCATATTAGCAAGTGAAGATACTTTAAATTATTAAATGGATGTGAAATTAAATTAAATAAGAGTCGGAGATATAGACTCGGGTATTACGGACTAGTGCCACGGTAGTTAGGCACATGTTAGCCGAATGTTATTTTATTTATATATATAGGGATACTGTGATAGTATATATATAAACATTGGTATTAGATATTTATGTGTATACATACCCTCTAGTGCTATCATAGGAGGCTGCGCGATGTGGGTGAATCCCCTGGCTAGTGAATGCAGGGAGAGTAGAGTCCCCGAGTAATAGCGTCCGGTATTTATTTGTGTGATCTTTTCGAGGTGAGATGGTTTGGGTATGATTTGGTCTCACTTTCGAGGAACTATAATCGCCTCCACTACGCTTAAGATTTTATTGCCTAATTTGATGTGGTTAACCGTCTTATGGTATCCAGGTTAGATTGAGTATACTTGGGGTGATAGGATTTTAGAGAAAGCATCCAGTGAGTTATTACTTGGGAATGGATTGTTATTATACGCGACATGTGTATGAGTGTTGTAGCATACTAGTACGTCTATAATGGGTAGATAATTATATGGGAGTTTAATAAATAAAGTGTAATTGTATTTTAGATGTAACTGGTCTGAACGTTATACAATTAATTAGTACTTCATAAATAACTAGTGTGAATGTTATATAAGTAATCAAAGTTAAAATGATTATATAAGTTAATGAGTAGATAACTTATAAATCAAGATAATATATACTCGGATTAGAGTAGCGTGATAGAAAGAAGTGTACTAAGGATAGTTAGGTGGGATAGCATAACTAGTTGGGTTACAAGGTAAGAGATAAATGTGCACATTAGATGAGGGGTGAGTTATTTCTCAAGAGAGTGTGACACCGTCTTAAATATGGAAAGTGTTCATGCATATTTAATCATTGCATTTTAATTGCTTGCTAAATATTTTCAAAATATTTTACTTGGTCTTTGACCCGTGTAAAAATATATTTTCCAAAACCATTTTAGTTGTTCAACCACAGGGACGCCCAACTTGAGGATTATGTTCAGGGATGCGTAGCTGCAGCACGTGTGGAGGCTTGCAAGATCTTATTATAGACATTTCTTTTATTCATTCCTAGTTTAGGAGTTTTCATTCCGTATTTACTCGGGCATGTCGCCCCTGAAATTCAATATTTTACTTTATTTAGTAGAATTATGTATTCAATTTATTATTTAAAATTAATAGTTGGATTCAATTGTTGAGAACCGATGGTTTATTCGGTCTTATTTATTCTTATATTTATTGTGTGTTGAATTCAGATTTTATTTGTGTTGATGTTTTGATTATTATTTTATTTCTGCATGTTGTTAATTTAATGAAAGATAAAATTTGGCACTAGTCTATTTAATTACTAGGTGGTTAGTAAATTTAGAAAAAATTGTTAGTGATGCTAAAAATGAGTCATATGAGACTAATGTTTTATTTTGATAGAATGTTGGTCAACCGATATTTTAATAGACCGGATGTCACATCAAGTTGTTAGGATCTATATGTTTTCCACACTTCTGGCATGTAATAAATTTATTTGCTACCAAATTTATTTTGTTCTACTTGGACAATAATTTTGGCAAGCATGTTTGAAACATCTAATATTTTAAGTTTCATATTCATTTTATGTTGCAATATCTTTTTCACTTTTGTTCTCGCATTGAACGACACGGTGGATTGGATGAGATAAAGTAGAATTATTCCACGATAATTATCTCCATTCTTCAGAAAAATCGGTTGTTCAAGAATAATTTGTACTTTTCTTTAAGTACGTTTTATCCTCCCCCTAACGACGAAAATATTGTCTCATTAAAATAACATTGCACATACGCGATAAACAATATATTTGTCAATAGTTCAATATAGGGTGAATATATATATATATATATATATATATATTCTTGTGATAGTAAATATAAACATCAATTAAAATCATAAATATTTTGTAAAAAAATCCAGAGGATATCATTCACAATTTTAAAGGCTTATCAAAATGAGGTCCTCAATATGGTTATTGTATAATATCACCTAATTGGACTATGGAGTTTTAGGCTCAGGATAAAGTGCTACAATAATAAATATTGTATAGTATATCCTCGTGAATAATGAATTATTTTTTTCAATTGAAAGAATCTTGCTTCTAACACTCAAAGTAATGTAATTAAAATTACTTTTCATTATTAATTTCAATATGGTACCCATGTTTTCTTATGCCTATCAAATGAGGCAAATCTCTTCAGGAATTGTTTTCATATAACTCATCGCATATGTATGGGATGGTACTAAATAACAACATCACATAGGCTCTTCTAAAGCCTTATGTTCAATAATGGTTGAATTTTTTACAATAGAACATACCAAATCTGAAAAACTTCTGGTTTTTAGAATAATGTGAGTTGTTCATTGTTTGTGAGACAAATGTCATCATATGATGACCATCCACAATTACCACTTTTCAGAGTCAGGATTGATTTTGAAGTGTGTAAAGTGATTCAAAATATGGAGATGCTTAACAATACAATAATATATTTTGCAATCAAGCTTCTAGTAACAAGACTTTAAGAAATGCAAGTATTTAAAAAAAATGTATCAAATATTCAAATAATGGCGTGGATAAATAAAAACTTTGCCAAATAAATTTTAGAACTTTGAGTTGAGAACTAATGAATTAAAATTTCATAATCTTATGATATATCAGAGACTTTGGGATTGAAAATAAGAAACTTTAGGTTTCTAATATATAACTAGGGCCATTAAAATAATTATGACAAATATTTCATTGAAAAGTAATGAGAACTTTAGGCTCTCTATTTAATGTCACATGTATATAAATCTTCGGGTTCATATTATACGCATAAGATTTTGTAATGGATCTTAGCTTAGGTATTTTGGCGTATCCCGTTACAAACTGAACTATACATCAGCATTTGCTTCCAAGAACGTTTGAAGACATGCTTTGACCTAGCATCGTTTCGAATTTCAAGTTTTAGACTTGTCGCAAACACTTTATTGAGCTATACGAACTTTTTGGTTTTGATATTACTTGGTTAAATTATTCCGTGATGTTTGTTTTTACTTAAGGAATTTTTTTATAAAAAAATTAAAAATACTTTTTTCAAAGTATTTTCGTTCGAACAAGATTTACATCTCGTTAGAACAAGATCTTGTTAGTTTAACTTTATTGGATCGGATGGATTATTTTGTTAGAATAGACTTCAAATAACATCAAAGGAAGAGGATTTATTTAGAAGACACACTCATGTTGGAATCTTGTTGAAAGGAAATTCGAATGACATAAGCCTTTTGTTTGAACGAGATTAGATCTCATTAGTACGAAACCTATTTTTTCGTTCGAACGAGGTTGCATTTTCATTTGAACGAAACCGCCTCCTCAAAAAATGTGTTTTCCTATATAAAAGGATTCTTTTGGACTAATTTACACAGAACTTTGGGCAAATTTTTTTTGCTATACATGCACCAAAAGTTTTCATCTTTGTGTTTCATAAGAATAATTTGGTTTTCCAAATCATACACCCCTTTATATGATTTGTTGAGTTTTTGTCAAACCTAATTTCCATACATGACATCAAACCCTTGTAGAGTTTACTCTATTGTTGATTGTGGAGTTACAATTCTACAGCTGAAGAAGAAATGATATCGGATCTTGAGGCTGATTGGTGGATACCGAGGGAAAAACTGCTTTCTGTGCACGGTGATGGACTATGCCGTATCTATTGAAGATTTCAAGAACTTGGCATTGTACTTAGTGGAGCTCTAAGTAGTTTGTAAGTCGTGTAGTGTCTGGCAAACTCTTTAACAATGTCGAAATCTAGGTTTTGCCCGAAAGGGATTTTTTTCTTAATCCTCTTCTTTTTCTTTGGTTTGATTGTGTGATTGGATACTTTAATTTGGACTTTATTTAGCATCCGCACCTTAAGGTAAAATTTGGTTAAAACTGGATCTTTGTGTGCTTAACCCTAAGATACAAATAATTCCATAAAGCCCAAACTTATAGTTTTACATATAAATTATAAAATTAAAATCTAGGACTTCAGGTCCTATATTAAAATAACTCATAAAAAGCCTGGTGCGAATAGTAACACCTCGTATTTATGAGGTTATGCAATTTAATTAATTTGGTGATATATAATTTAATTAAACTGGAGGATTAAATTAAATTAGTGAATTAAAATTTAATTAATTTGGGTCATTTTTAAAATATACATGTGTCGTAATTTGAGGATGAGGTTGGAGATTTTTGTTAAGTAACTCAGATGATGATTATGAGTGCACGATTGATTCTGAATAGGTCGAGATAATCAGAAAAGAGTACTCGAGGTAGTACTTGGGTCTCGGGGTATTTTTAAACATAATAGGGCTCACACAAGGGTGTTCGGATCATTTGGGTTTGGCCCATAGGCTTAATTTCGGGATTAGTGATATAAAAGCTACATTAGGGAGTTTGTGGCAGACACAACTCAAAGCGAAAACCCTAGTTTTGCAGAGGAGAAAATAAGGAGAAATTTGGAGAGCTTTTGGGAGCCAAATCAAGTAGAGGGGAGTGTTCTTTGTCAAACTTTCGTTTACAACAAAGGAAATCAGACCCTACGAATTGATTCAGGTAAGTAGTTAAACTTTATTTCATTTAATTTGAAAAATTTCAATTCATATCATGGTGGGGGTAAATCATACTCGTTTTGGGTGGGCTATCGCATAGAAAACGAGTGTTTATGAATTGGCTAGTTTATGGAGATTAAAGGTGAAATTGATATTGGGTTATAAATCAAGAGGGTCTATATATGATTTTTTTTGGCTCATAACCTTTCTCTTGAAATTATGGAGGTCGAAATTTAATTTTTAAAAAACGGGTGTGGGAAAAATCATAAAAATCCAACTCAAATTCTTGCTGTCAGTATGGTTCATCGATTATATTTAATGAGCTGGTCGAGGAATAAAATTATTGGAGAAACGCATGGATCAGTGGGGGAATTATAAGAATTAATTATGAGTTGGGAGATAAAGCTTGGAAGGGTTGGCAATGGCGGAAACGAAGTAGGATGAGGAAGGTGCACTACACCAAATCCTGCGAATGGTCACACCTAGTGGGTCATGGCCCAAATCCACGACCAGCTGGTCGCGGACTTGGGTCGTGACCCACTTAATATTTGGTGTGACCAATTTTATTACCACACTAAATTATCCATGCTCGGGAAGTGGTCACGGACTAAATCCCTGACCACAGTGGGTCACGGACTTTGGCCCTGACCATGTCGTGACCAGTTTGGAGCCAAAATTCCCTCCAAAGTGGGTCACGGACTTTGGCCGTGACCAGGTTGTGACCATCTTGGCGCCAAAATTCCCTCCAAACTGGTCGCGGATGGGTCACGGACTTGGGCCGTGACCAAAGGCGTGATGAAGTAGAAAACACACACATTAAGGGTCACGGCTGAGGGCCGTGACCATATGTTGGTCTGGGTCATGGCTATGGGCCATGACCATACGTCACTCAAACACCAAGGTTGTTGGAAAAGGGTCGCGCGTATGGGTCACGGATCTAGGACGTGACCAGATCAAAATCGCCATTGTCCAAGTCAGTAATGGGTCACGGCTCTAGGCCGTGACCAGGTCAAAATCGCCAGTGTCCTCAACTTCATTAATGGGTCGCGCACATGGGGTCAGGGATCTAGGCCGTGACCATAGTCTGGTCTTAAAAATAAATATTCCCAGCTTCTCGTTTATTACGTGCGACTTCGTTTACTGTCAGGGTTCGTGCGATTTCGAGATCCTGCGATTTCGGTTGGATTTCAGTTGGATTTGCATTTGGCTAATCGATTTCAGTTGGTATGTATTGATTCATTTGGATTTCATGATTTCTATTTGAAGCCCTAATTTTTGTGTATGTATGTGTAGATTTATGTTTGTATGTGTGTATGTATAGATTGTATGTGTGTGTATGTATAGATTTATGTCAAAAAAAATATTAGGGTTTAGTAAACCTTAAATAGTATGTGTGTGTATGTATAGATTATGTCAATAAACCCTAAATTGTATGTGTGTATGTATAGATTATGCCAATAAACCCTAGATTGTATATTTGTGTATTTTTTTGACAGAATATGCTTGTCTTGTTTTTTTTTGAGAAAATATAATTAAATCATTTTTTTTACATACGAGTCGAAAACACGTGTGCACATTACTATAGTGAGATATTGTTGGTTTGGTTGTTGGATACTATGTTGAGTTTATTGAATTGAAACTAGTGTCGATAAATGTACATGTTATTAAATTTGTTGGGTGTGCTCTTGATTTGCCTATGAAAAAGTATATCACATATCTTGCGATTAATGTGCATTTTTTGTCATACCCAGTGGGTCGCGGACTTGGGCCAACAAATGAATTGTGTATAGGTTTATGTGTATATGTACGTTTATATGTGTAACTATGAACAAACAAATTGTTTTTTTATCAATAAACCCTATATTGTATGTGTGTGTATGTATAGATTATATGTGTGTGTATGTATAGATTGTTATGTGTGTGTATGTATAGATTTATGGCAAAAAAATATTATGGTTTAGTGAACCCTAAATAGTATGTGTGTGTATGTATAGATTATGTCAATAAACCGTAGATTGTATGTGTGTGTATGTATAAATTATGCCAATAAACCCTAGATTAACTTTCAAACCTAAACCTTAATAGCAGGACTTATATTCATGCCCTCGTATACTTTTCTCAGGAAAAATGAGGCACGGTGATAATTACTGTCAACAAGAGTGGGAGAGGTTGCAATTAGACCGCACACATAACTCTTTTATTAGTGTGTGTCATATAGAGGGTACTCCTATTTATAGGTACGAAAATAAAAAGATCGAATAATTTAACTACCTTGTAAATCGTGGATTTAATATCCAGCAAGATTACTTGTTCGATCGTATTCTATGTTCTCTACCAGAAAACTGGGATGACGTTATACAATATATATTTCACACACATAATCCCGACATAGCCCTGACCTTGGTTACGTTGTTGGAGAAGGCGGAAAAACAAATCCACCTGTTATGGATACAACTGCGTACATAGAGCATTGACATAGACTGTGATGTCTCGCGCCACATGCACGTAAAATTGAATCTTGCCAACAAGTTGAGAAATAGAGGATTCCGAGTTCATGTCACTGACATCTACACATCAATCATAGATACCCTTCCTTTTAGTTGGCCACGTGCAAAAATTCATAGGTTCTTAAAAAGTAATACCGAATGGATGGAGATTAGACACATTGAACTTATTCTAAAGTCTTACTTTGAAAAGGTATCTATCTATCTATCTATCTATCTATCTATCTATCTATCTATCTATCTATCTATCTATCTATCTATCTATCTATCTATCTATCTATCTATCTATCTATCTATCTATCTATCTATCTAATTAAGCTTGATTAATTAGTTATACTTTCATATTACTATAATTATTTAGTCACTTATATTTTTTAATTTTTGTAGATAATGTCGAGAGGAAACAACCCAAGGGTACCAAGTGCCGAGGTGACACAACAACGAGGTTCACCATCTCGTGCAGAACCCGGATTCTCAACACCAATGGTTGAGCAATTCACAACTCCACCAATGGTTCACTCCTCACCAAGTCCAACTCCAAGTGCTCCTATGCCCTAATCCACCACTCCCGTTGCTTTTACGCCCCCATCCAACACTCCTGATGCCTCCCGCTCAAATGAAAAGAAGCCTATTGGCTTCTCCCTTCTCGGGAATAACCCGACGGGTGATAGGAATGACGTGCTGAACTTTAAAGCCCGATGTTTGTCGCTGGGAAAAATAAACGTGGGAGTCGATGGACCAGACAATTGGAACCTTGTTGATCAAGCTGTCAAAGATGACATACATGACCAACTTTGCAAGCATTTATCATGTCCTGATCGTTCCAAGAATAAGGTTCTATCTCGGGTTGCTGAAGGATTGAGGACATACAGGAGAAACCTTCGAAAGAAACATTTCCCGAAAGAGGCAGAGAGCTCAGATATTTTGGGTTTGAAAGAGAGAGTGTCTCCCAATGTTGAAATGTCGTTGTATCAGTGGAATAAGTTTTTGGAGAATGAGGCGAAGGAAAAAAAGTTGGTCCAGAGGGATCAAAACAAAAAAAATAGGGCACAAAAAACTGATAACCATAGGCTGGGATCCAAATCATATGAGGATTTGAAGAATGAATGGGAGAGTAGGATAAAAGATGGTCCAGATTCTGGTAAAAATCTAAATCGGTCCAACTTATTCCTTCATGCTCGATGGGACAAAGATAATAAATTCCCGCCGCACTTGGCTAAGACACTAGAATCAATAGAGGCCATCAGCAGTCAATCCAATTCGAGCCTTACTGATGACTTTGACCTTGAAAATGATGCCCTGACTAAGACCTTTGGAAAGGACAAAAGGGGGAGGACGAGAGGTGTTGGCTCACA
Organism: Sambucus nigra; assembly: GCA_949130495.1. Classification (NCBI taxonomy): domain Eukaryota; kingdom Viridiplantae; phylum Streptophyta; class Magnoliopsida; order Dipsacales; family Adoxaceae; genus Sambucus; species Sambucus nigra. The sequence continues at coordinate 416,328,513 of OX422217.1, forward strand.
TATGCCAAAAACAAAACTTCAACACATTGCACCTCTTGTGGACGAGCTTTTTTCGGTCAAGAATTGTATCTCATCCCAAAAGGAGCACCAGTTGAAGACCGATGGGGATGTCCATGAGATTAAAAATTCCCTGGGATTATTGAGAAATCAAATTGGGAAACTTGTGAACCTTTTTGAAAGTTATAGGCACCCAATGCCTCCTCAAGGTTACCCTTACCCTACTCCTACTCAAGGTTTCACACATCCTTCCCCTCCAACATTACACTCTCAAATGCCTCATCCTTCAACATTCCCCTCCCCTGCACCTCCGCCAATCACGGGGCTCGAATCATCGTCAACAACTCACGGTGACTTTGGCGAAGAGTTCTATATCAAGGACATGAGCAATTCGAGGTTTGTTGGCGTGTGCATACTCATCTCCAGGGTTCCTGGAACTCTAGTACATCACCGAACTTTGGAGAAGGGTGAGGCTAAAATAATGGTCGATGAAATATACAACGGCTGCGGAGATGTACCTGTGTACGTTGACAGTGGGGATGGGATGGAATTGAGGAATTATGCAAAATCTTATACTACTTGGCCACTTTATCTGTTGGCCAAGATTTAATAATATTTTCTTTCGTTTCAGTTGTAATAATTTTTTTTTTGTTTTAGTTGTAAAAATATTGGTTTTGCTTCAGTTGGAATGATATTTTTTTTGTCTTAGTCGTAAGAATATTGGTTTTGTTTCGTTTGGAATGATATTTTTTTTGTTTCAATTATAATAATATTTTTTAACCTATTACCACAGGACTGAAATTTGAAGATTATTACATGGATTTCCCACAATACAAAGAGTGGATGGGAGAGACTAACCGGATATCAAATAATCATGTAAATGGCGTTTATGAATTTGTTAAATACGCTTCCAAAATCTTAATGGTGAGAAGATTCTGTGTCCGTGCACTTATTGTATTAACGGAAAATATAAGTCATTGGAAGTTGTTGAGTTGCATTTACTAAAGTAAGGAATCTGTCAAGACTATATAATATGGACATACCATGGTGAAAAAGTTGTACCTTATATTCCAGAAGAATTACCGACACCCGACCGTGTAACGGAACCTCAAGGAGTAGAAGTGGTACATGATTCACCAACACATCGTCCATTGACCAACTTAATTGATGATGCTTACGGACTCCACAACCAACAAAACCACCAACCTATGGATATAAATAATGCGCATTATGACCATGTAAATGAACAAATTGATGCTGAACTACTAGGAGATCGAGAATACATACGGTTGAAAGCCGATGCGGCTAGACCGTTGTATAAAGATTGCGATGAAGATCACTCGATATTATATGCAATGATTGATTTGCATAATTTGAAGAGTCAATTTGGTTTGTCTGGAAACAGCATAACCGGAATTCTTGAGTGGGTTAAAGAAATTCTCCCAAAAGGGAACATGTTACCAGACAATTATCCTACCATGAAGAAGAGTTTGAAGGGTTTAGGTTTGAAATACAAATCTATTCATGCTTGCAAGTATGATTGCATATTGTACCGGAACGATCATGGAGAGAAGGATGAATGTCCTGTATGCAGTGAGCCTAGATATATGGTTTGTGAGAATGGAAATGACAAACATGCAAAAAATCGCAAGTGCTCGCAAGTCCCACAAAAGGTTTTGAAGTATTTTCCACTTGGGCCACGGTTAAAACGTTTTTTTACTGTACCGTGGATAGCGGAGGCCATGACATGGCATGCTCGATGCGAGGTGGGTGGGAATTTGATGCGTCATCCGGTTGATTCACTCATCTGGAAATTTTTCAAATGCACAACACCATGAATTTGCAAAGGAACCGCGCAACGTTTTACTTGCAATCTCAACCAATGGGTGTAACCCTTTCGGTAATTTAAGTACTAGTCAGAGTTATTGGCCAGTTTTTATGGCGCCTTTAAGTCTTCCTCCGACATTATGCATGAGAAAAGAGTTCACATCGTTATCTTTGTTGATACCCGGGCCGAAGGCTCCCAGTGATGATATTGATATATTCTTAGCACCATTAATCGAAGAACTTAAAGAGTTGTGGGATAAAGGCGTGACGGCGTTCGATTCTCATAAGGGTGAAGAGTTCACACTTAAAGCAATGGTAATGTGGGCGATCCACGATCTTCCTACTTATGGGACCTTGTCCGGTTGTAATGTTCATGGTTATTATGGAGGTCCCATATGTGGGGAGGAAACTGAACCCTGTTGGTTAAAACATAGTGGTAAGTTGAGTTACACGGGTCATCGTAGATTTCTGCCGACTAGTCACCCTTTTAGGAACGACAAGTCTAACTTTTTTCCTGTCGGTCACGAGCGCAGAACGGCACCTATCCGACTTTCTGGTCAGCAAATTGAGGAGAAGGCGGTGGCTGCGACTGCGGGGAATAGGTACGTAGGCAAACACCTCCAGTTTGTAAACCTGAAGCGTAAAACTAGGGAGGATCCGAACGACCCTAGTAAAGCGAAGCCATGGTCCAAGCGATCAATATTTTTTGATTTTCATATTGGAAAGATCATCTTATAAGGCATATAATTGATGTGTTGCACACATAGAAGAATGTTGCAGAACATTTGATAGGAACATGTCTGGGTGGATCTCATTCCAAAGATGGAGAGCATGCCCGCCGAGATCTACAGGATATGAAAATAATGAAGAGACTGTGGTTAAAAAATGATCCAACAACAGGAAGAATTTCTATCCCCCCGACTGCTTTCACTTTGACTACTAGTGAGAAGAAGATCCTCTTAGACACGTTGTTCAACTTGAAGCCTCCAACCGGTTATTCTGGTAATTTACGTAGGGTAGTAAGCTACCAATAAAATGACTTGAAATAGTGCAAGTCTCACTACTGGCACGTAATCATCCAATTAATCCTGTTGTTATTTCGGCATTGCTTCTCTGAACACAAAGATCTCCGTCGGGAAATTATGCAAATCAGTTTGTGTTTTACCCTACTTTGTGCAAAAGTGGTAAACAGAAGGCACATTAAACCTGCGAAATCAACTTTAGCCGAGGCAGTTTGTGTATTAGAGAAATATTTTCCTCCGTCATTCTTCGATATCAGTATCCACCTGCTTGTGCATTTATACGATGAAGCTTTATTATGTGGTCTCGTGAGGTATCGTTGGATGTATCCTTTTTAGCGCTTGATGAAAACCTTCAAAGATTATGTAAAGAATACCTGGTATATTGGAGGGTCAATTGCCGAAGAATACGTAACAGTGGAATCATCGCTATATTCTAGGGAACATATGCCAGAATAAGAGGTGAGGAGGTTTAATCCTCGTGGAGAACGAGTGATAGAGGAACCTGACGAGTTTGAGGATGAATTATCGTTTGGGAACCCTAAAGAGGTGAAACTCACAAACCTACAATATGAGCAAGCAACTCGTCATGTCTTCGAATCGCAAGATGAAGTCCAAGACTGGAGAGAGTGAGTATCTACTGAATTCTTCTTCTTTGATTATATGTATTTTGTATTTTATGATCTAAACTCTATAATTTTTCGGTAGGAAGTACGAGAACAAAATTATCCAAAATCAAAGGAGTAATTGGACGACAACTGACTTTAGGGCATGGGTGTCAAAAGAGGTACTTTTCACATCCTGTGTATGCGGTTATTTATTCATGTGTGGTGAAAACATGCCCTAATACAAATTCATTAATAAATGCAGCTTCTAAAAAGAGGTGATGTCTTTTCCAGACTTGCACGCCTAGCAAAAGGCCCTAGTTTTCGTGTGAAAGAGTTTAAGAAATTCTGCACCAACGGTTTTGATTTCATTTCATATCCATATGAGGAAAAGCTTTTGACGCAAAACAGTGGAATATCAATTTCTGCCTTGACCACCTGTATCGCTAGAAAAAGTGATAAAAATCCAAATAATACGGTGCTAACCTATTATGGGATAATTCAAAAAATCCTAGAACTTGATTACTTGGATTTCACAAAAATCGTATTCTATTGTGATTGGGTAAAGGTGGAGGATACAACGAATGCTTGCAAAGTTGATCCCGACTCCAAACTTATTATGGCAGATTTATCAAAGCTGAAGACTAAAGACCGCATAATCGACGAGCCTTTTATTTGTTCCTTTCAGAATGTAAAGAAGGTATTTTACTCGAAGTGCATAAACGATGGCAATTGGTCTATTGTTGTCCATGCACCAAAGGGTATGACTACTGAAGTAGACGCATTAAAGGCTCCAAAAGAGTTCCAGTCATCTCTTGATGACAACCCTAATTTGAAGGATCTTTTAGTTGATTAAGAGGAAGATTGAGTATCAAAATATTATTTTATCCTCATCAATATTATTTGTATCCTATTATGATATTGACATTGTATTAGCACTTTACTTTAATTTATGAATTTCATCTACTTTTAAGTGTAATGTCTTGCTATTTGTGAAAATGGTGATTTATCGGTTCTTTTTTTTAGAATATATATGTTTTCATTTATTTATCTCTATCATTTGGCTTTAGAGGGCGAAAACCTGAAACAACCCCCGTGAGGCCCCGTGGGTGGCACCAACACCTCCCACGGGACCAATGTAACTCGTAAGAACTGACCGCGTGATCACGGGACCCCCAGTTTGTGAATATGATGATAATTTGTATATTTCTAGTCTTAGGCTTAAAAACATGGCGTTAGTGGGTGAAAACTCGAAACAACCCCTAAACGGCCCCGTGAGTGGCACCAACAGCTCGCACAGGACCAATGTAACTCGTAGGAATTGACCGCACGATCGCGGGACTCCCGGTTTGAGAATACGTTGATAATTTGAAAATATCTAGACTTAAGCTTAAGAAAGCGTCTGTTAACTAATAGGTATATTTCCAATGTTTTTCACCTATCCGGGAACGACATCTTTTGCCAGCATCTCGGGTCAGACAACTCCCGCTATAGATATAAATTTGCCTTTTATTTTATTAAATTTGACAACGTGGATCGATATTCATTTGTTCATGTTTTATAAAAACACGTTATATGTATGGTTTTAAAAATCCGACAGCATATATGCAGCTGAATATATCTGCATATATGCGCATATATGCAGCTGCATATATGTCGCGTATATGCACATATATGCTGCATATATGCAGCATATATGTAGCTGCATATATGCACATATGCATCTGCATATATGCATTCTCTATGGATTGGTTTACATATTGAAAGCAAGCGGATCGAGGTTTACATATTGCCTACTTGGATTCGTTTTCATTTATTTTTCAATTTTACATTTTGTATTCCTGGAATGATGTTATCAAATTGTTGTTGGTGACTCATATCACACTATTCAGGTAATTCCTATTGAGGTAATTTCCATTGAGGTCTATGTATTCTTTGGTAATGTAGGTATACAGCTTGGGGTTCTCTTTTAGGATATCAGTTGGCACAAAGAGACATTATAGTGGCATGCATTGATTACAGGTGAACGTCATTTCACATTGTAAATATACTTTCTTAGACAAAATAAATACAGTTGCATTGATACGCATAGAAATTCCTGACCACTAACTTCCTTATTGACCATGGCCAAAAATTAAAAAAATATATTTCGTTAAAAGATATATTTTGGGTACAAGTTAAATGATATATTTTGTTAGATTGATATATTTTATTCAAATAATACAGACCTCGCAGCCGCGGGACGTCCGGTTTGAGAATACGACGGTAATTTGCATATTTCTAGACTTAGGCTTAAAAATATGGCGTTAGAGGGTGAGAACTAGAAACAACCCCCGAATGACCCCGTGGGTGGCACCAACACCTCTCACGGGACCAATTTAACTCGTAGGAACTGACCCCGCAGTCGCGGAACTCCCGACTTGAGAATACGACGGTAATTTATATATTTCTAGACTTAGACTTAAAAATATGGCGTTAGAAGGTGAGAACAAGAAACAGCCCCCGAACGGCCCCGTGGGTGGCACCAACACCTCCCACGGGGCCAATATAACTCGTAGGAACTGGCCCCGCAGCCGTGGGACTCCCGGTTTGAGAATACGAAGGTAATTTGCATATTTCTAGACTTAGGCTTAAAATCATTGTGTTAGAGGGCGAGAACTAGAAACAGCCCCTGAACGGCCCCGTGGGTGGCACCAACACCTCCTATGAGACCAATGTAATTCGTAAGAACTGACCCCGCAGCCGCAGGACTCCCGGTTTGAGAATACGACGGTAATTTGCATATTTCTAGACTTAGCCTTAAAAACCTGGCGTTAGAGGGTAAGAACTACAAACAACCCCCGAATGGCCCCGTGGGGGGCACCAACACCTCCCACGGGACCAATGTAAATCGTAGAAACTGACCCCGCAGCCGCGGGACTCCCGGTTTCAGAATACGACAGTAATTTGCATATTTCAAGACTTAGGATTAAAAACATGGCGTTAAAGGGTGAGAACTCAAAACTGCCCCCAAATGCCCCTGTGGGTGGCACCAACACCTCCCACGGGACTAATGTAACTCGTAGGAACTGACCCCACAGCTGCGGGACTCCCGGTTTGAGAATACGACGATAATTTGCATATTTCTAGACTTAGGCTTAAAAACATGGCGTTAGAGGGTGAGAACTCGAAACTGCCCCCGAACGGCCCCGTGGGTGGCACCAACAACTCCCACGGGACCAATGTAACTAGTAGGAAATGACCCGGCAGCCCGAGACTCCCGGTTTGAGAATACGACGGTAATTTGCATATTTCTAGACTTAGGCTTAAAAATATGGCGTTAGAGGATCATAACTAGAAACTGCCCCCGAACGGCCCCGTGGGTGGCACCAACACTTCCCACAAGGCCCATGTAACTTGTACGAAGTGACCCCGCAGCCGTGGGACTCCCGATTTGTGAATACGATAGTAATTTGCAAATTTCTAGACTTAAGCTTAAAAACATGGCGTTAGCGGGTGAAAACTCAAAATTGCCCCCGAACGGCCCCGTGGGTGACACCAACACCTCCCACGGGACCAATGTAACTCATAGGAACTGACCCCGCAGTCACGAAACTCTCAGTTTGAGAATACGATGGTAATTTGCATATTTCTAGACTTAGGCATAAAAACATGGCGTTAGAGGGTGAGAACTCGAAACTTCCCCCGAACGGCCCCGTGGGTGGCACCAACACCTCCCACGGGACCAATGTAACTCATAGGAACTGACCCCACAGCCGAGGGACTGCCGGTTGTAGAATACGATAGTAATTTATATATTTCTAGACTTAGGCTTAAAAACATGGTGTTAGAGGGTGACAACTCGAAACAGCCCCCGAACGGCCCCGTGGGTGGCACCAACAACTCCCACGGGGCAAATGTAACTCGTTGGAACTAACCCCGCAGCCGCGGGACTCCCGATTTGAGAATACGACGGTAATTTGCATATTTCTAGACTTAGGCTTAAAAACATTGCGTTAGAGGGTGAGAACTCGAAACTGCCCCCGAACGGCCCCGTAGGTGGCAGCAACACCTCCCATAGGGCCCATGTAACTCGTAGGAAGTGACCCCGCAGCCGTGGGACTCCCGATTTGTGAATACGATAGTAATTTTCAAATTTCTAGAATTAATCTTAAAAACATGGCGTTAGAGGATGAGAACTCGAAACTTCCCCCGAACGACCCCGTGGGTGGCACCAACACCTCCCACGGGACCAATGTAACTCGTAGGAACTGACCGCACAGCCGAGGGACTGCCGGTTGTAGAATACGATGGTAATTTGTATATTCTAGACTTAGGCTTAAAAACATGGCGTTAGAGGGTGAGAACTAGAAACAGCCCCCGAACGGCCCCGTGGGTGGCACCAACACATCCCATGGGACCAATGTAACTCGTAGGAATTGACCCCGCAGCCGCGGGACTCCCAGTTTGAGAATACGATGGTAATTTACATATTTCTAGACTTAGGCTTAGAAACATGGCTTTGGAGGGTGAGAAATGGAAACAGCCCCCGAACAGCCCCATGGGTGGCACCAACACCTCCCATTGGGCCAATGTAAGTCTTAGGAACTGACCCCGCAGTCGCAAGACTCCCGATTTGAGAATGCGATGGTAATTTGTATATTTCTAGACTTAGGCCTAAAAACATGGCGTTAGAGGGTGAAAACTCGAAACTGCCGCCAAACAGCCCCGTGGGTGGCACCAACACCTTCCACGGGGCCAATGTAACTCGTAGGAACTGATCCCACAGCCGTGGGACTCCCGATTTGAGAATACAATGATAGTTTGCATATTTCTAGACTTAGGCTTAAAATCATTGCGTTAGAGGGCGAGAACTAGAAACAGCCCCTGAACGGCCCCGTGGGTGGCACCAACACCTCCTATGAGACCAATGTCATTCGTAAGAACTGACCCCGCAGCCGCAGGACTCCCGATTTGAGAATACGACGGTAATTTGCATATTTCTAGACTTAGCCTTAAAAACCTGGCGTTAGAGGGTAAGAACTACAAACAACCCCCGAATGGCCCCGTGAGGGGCACCAACACCTCCCACGGGACCAATGTAAATCGTAGAAACTGACCCCGCAGCCGCGGGACTCCCGGTTTCAGAATACGACAGTAATTTGCATATTTCAAGACTTAGGATTAAAAACATGGCGTTAAAGGGTGAGAACTCGAAACTGCCCTCAAATGCCCCTGTGGGTGGCACCAACACCTCCCACGGGACTAATGTAACTCGTAGGAACTGACCCCATAGCTGCGGGACTCCCGGTTTGAGAATACGACGATAATTTGCATATTTCTAGACTTAGGCTTAAAAACATGGCGTTAGAGGGTGAGAACTCGAAACTGCCCCCGAACGGCCCCGTGGGTGGCACCAACAACTCCCACGGGACCAATGTAACTAGTAGGAACTGACCCGGCAGCCCGAGACTCCCGGTTTGAGAATACGACGGTAATTTGCATATTTCTAGACTTAGGCTAAAAAACATGGCGTTAGAGGATCATAACTAGAAACAGCCCTTGAACGTCCCCGTGGGTGGCACCAACACCTCCCACGGGGCCAATGTAACTCGTACGAACTGACCCCGCAGCCGCGGTACTCCTGGTTTGAGAATACGACGGTAATTTGCACATTTCTAGACTTAGGCTTAAAAACATTGCATTAAAGGTTGAGAACTGGAAACAGCCCCCGAACGGCCCCGTGGGTGGCACCAACACATCCCATGGGACCAATGTAACTCGTAGGAACTGACCTTACAGCCGCAGGACTCCCGATTTGAGAATACGATGGTAATTTTCATATTTCTAGACTTAGGCTTAAAAACATGGCATCAGAGGGTAAGAACTAGAAACGGCGCCCGAATGGCCCCGTGGGTGGCACCAACACCTCCCACGGGACCACTGTAACTCGTAGGAACTAACCCCGTAGCCGCGGGACTCCCGATTTGAGAATATGATGGTAATTTGCATATTTCTAGACATAGGCTTAAAAACATGACGTTAGAGGGTGAAAACTAGAAATTGTCCCCGAGCGGCCCTGTGGGTGGCACCAACACCTCCCACAGGACCAATGTAACTCATAGGAACTGACCCCACAGCTGCGGGACTCCCGGTTTGAGAATACGATGATAATTTGCATATTTATAGACTTAGGCTTTAAAACATGGCGTTAGAGGGTGAGAACTCGAAACAGCCCCCGAACGGCCCCATGGGTGGCACCAGCACCTCCCACGGGACGAATGTAACTCGTACGAACTGACCCCGCAGCCGCGGGACTCCCGGTTTTAGAATACGAATAAAATTTGCATATTTTTAGACTTAGGCTTAAAAACATGGCGTTAGAGGATGAGAACTAGAAACAGCCCCCGAACGGCCCCGTGGGTGGCAACTACACCTCCCACGGGAACAATGTAACTCGTAGGAACTGACCCCGCAGCCACGGGACTCTCGGTTTGAGAATACGACGGTAATTTGCATATTTCTAGACTTAGGCTTGAAAACATGGCGTTAGAGGGCGAGGACTAGAAACAGCCCCCGAACGGCCCCGTGGGTGGCACCAACACCTCCCACGGAACCAACGTAACTCGTAGGAACTGACCCTGTAGCCGTAGGACTCCCGGTTTGAGAATACGATGGTAATTTTAATATTTCTAGACTTAGGCTTACAAACATGGCGTCAGAGGGTTATAACTAGAAACAGCCCCCGAACGGCCCCGTGGGTGGCACCAACACCTCACACGGGACCAATGTAACTCGTACGAACTGACCCCTCAGCCGCGGGACTCCCGGATTGGGGATATGATGGTAATTTGCATATTTCTAGACTTAGGCTTAAAAACATGGCGTTTGAGGGTGAAAACTCAAAACTGCCCCCGAACGGCCCCGTGGGTGGCACCAACACCTCCCACGGGACCAATGTAACTCGTAGGAACTTACCCCACAGCTGCGGGACTCCCGGTTTGAGAATACGATGATAATTTGCATATTTCTAGACTTAGGCTTAAAAACATGGCATTAGAGCGTGAGAACTTGAAACGGCCCCCGAACAGCCCCGTGGGTGGCACCAACACCTCCCACGGGACCAATGTAACTCGTAGGAACTGACCCCGCTGCCGCGGGACTCCTGGTTTGAGAATACGACTGTAATTTGTATATTCCTAGACTTAAGCTTAAAAACATGGAGTTAGAGGGTGAAAACTCGAAACTGCCCCCGAACGGCCCCGTGGGTTGCATCAACACCTCCCACGGGACCAATGTAACTCGTAGGAACTAACCCCGCAGCCGCGGGACTCCCGGTTTGAGAATACGACGGTAATTTGCATATTTCTGGACTTAGGCTTAAAAACATGGCGTTAGAGGGCGAGAACTAGAAACAACCTCCGAACGGCCCCGCGGGTGGCACCAACACCTCTCACGGGACCAATGTAACTCGTAGGAACTGACCCTACAGCCGCAGGACTCTCGGTTTGAGAATACGATGATAATTTGCATATTTCTAGACTTACGCTTAAAAATATGGCGTCAGAGGGTAAGATCTAGAAACAGCCCCCGAACGGACCCGTGGGTGGCACCAAAACCTCCCACGGGACCAATGTAACTCGTAGGAACATACCCCGCAGCCGCGGGACTCCCGGTTTGAGAATATGATGGTAATTTGCATATTTCTAGACTTAGGCTTAAAAACATGGCGTTAGAGGGTGAGAACTCGAAGCTGTCCCTGAACGGCCCTGTTGGTGGCACCAACACCTCCCACAGGACCAATGTAACTCGTAGGAACTGACCCCACAGCTGCGGGACTCCCGGTTTGAGAATACGATGATAATTTGCATATTTCTAGACTTAGGCTTAAAAACATGGCGTTAGAGGGTGAGAACTCGAAACAGCCCCCCGAACGGCCCCGTGGGTGACACCAACACCTCCCACGGGACCAATGTAACTCGTACGAACTGACCCAGAAACCGCGGGAATCCCGGTTTTAGAATACGACGGTAATTTGCATATTTCTAGACTTAGGCTTAAAAACATGGCGTTAGAGGGTGTGAACTAGAAACATCCCCCGAACGGCCCCGTGGGTGGCAACAACACCTCCCACGGGAACAATGTAACTCGTAGGAATTGAGCCCGTAGCCGCGGTACTTCCGGTTTGAGAATACGACGGTAATTTGCATATTTCTAGACTTAGGCTTAAAAAATGGCTTTAGAGGGTTAGCACTCGAAAGAGCCCCCGAACGGCCCCGTGGGTGGCACCAACACCTCCCACGGGACCAATGTAACTCGTACGAACTGACCCCGCAGCCGCGGTACTCCCGGTTTGAGAATACGATGGTAATTTGCATATTTCTAGACTTAGGCTTAAAAACATGGCGTTAATGGGTGAGAACTAGAAACGGCCCCCAAACGTCCCCGTGGGTGGCACCAACACCTCCCACGGGAACAATGTAACTCGTAGGATCTAACCCCGCAGCCGCGGGACTCCCGGTTTGAGAATACGAAGGTAATTTGCATATTTCTTGACTTAGGCTTAAAAACATGACGTTATAGGGTGAAAACTCAAAACTGCCCCCGAACGGCCCCGTGGGTGGCACCAACACCTCCCACGGGGCCAATGTAACTCGTTGGCACTGACCCCGCAGCCGCGGGACTCCCGATTTGAGAATACGACAGTAATTTGCATATTTCTAGACTTAGGCTTAAAAACATTCCGTTAGAGGGTGAGAACTCGAAACTGCCCCGGAACGGCCCTGTGGGTGGCACCAACACCTCCCACGGGACCAATGTAATTCGCAGGAACTGACCCCGCAGCCGCGGGACTCCCGGTTTGAGAGTACGATGGTAATTTCCATATTTCTAGACTTAGACTTAAAAACATGGCGTTGGAGGGTGAGAACTAAAAATAGCCCCCGAACGACCCCGTGGGTGGCACCAACACCTCCAACGGGGCCAATGTATGTCTTAGGAACTGACCCCGCAGTCGCGGGACTCTCGATTTGAGAATACGATAGTAATTTGCATATTTCTAGATTTAGGCCTAAAAACATGGTGTTAGAGGGTGAAAACTCAAAACTGCCCCCGAATAGCCCCGTTGCTGGAACCAACACCTCCCACGGGGTCAATGTAACTCGTAGGAACTGACCCCAGAGTCGTGGGACTCCCGGTTTGAGAATATGACGGTAATTTGCATATTTCTAGACTTAGGCTTAAAAACACAACGTTAGAGGGTGAGAACTCAAAAAATCCCCCGAACGGCCCCATGGGTGGCACCAACACCTCCCATAGGGACCATGTCACTCGTAGGAACTGACCCCGCAGCCGCGGGACTCCCGGTTTGAGAATACAACAGTAATTTGCAAATTTCTAGACTTAGGGTTAAAAACATGGCGTTAGAGGTTAAAAACTCGAGACTGCTCCCGAACCGCCCCGTGGGTGGCACCAAGACCTCCCGCGGGACTCTCGGTTTGAGAATGCGATGGTAATTTGCATATTTCTAGACTTAGGCTTAAAAACATGGCCTTAGAGGGTAAGAACTCGAAACAGCCCCCGAACGGCCCTGTGGGTGGCACAAACACCTCCCACGGGACCAATGTAACTCGTAGGAACTGACTCCACAGCCACGGGACTCTCGGTTTGAGAATACGATGGTAATTTGCATATTTCTAGACTTAGGCTTAAAAACACAACGTTAGAGGGTGAGAACTCAAAAAATCCCCCGAACGGCCTCATGGGTGGCACCAACACCTCCCACAGGGCCCATGTCACTCGTAGGAACTGACCCCGCAGCCGCGGGACTCCCGGTTTGAGAATACAACAGTAATTTGAAAATTTCTAGACTTACGGTTAAAAACATGGTGTTAGAGGTTAATAACTCGAAACTGCTCCCGAACCGCCCCGTGGGTGGCACCAACACCTCCCGCGGGACTCCCGATTTGAGAATGCGATGGTAATTTTCATATTTCTAGACTTAGGCTTAAAAACATGGCGTTAGAGGGTGAGAACTCGAAACAGCCCCGAACGGCCCTGTGGGTGGCACAAACACCTCCCACGGGACCAATGTAACTCGTACCAACTGACCCTGCAGCCACGGGAGTCCCGGTTTGAGAATACGACGGTAATTTGCATATTTCTAGACTTAGGCTTAAAAGCATGGCGTTAGAGGGTGAGAACTGGAAACAACCCCCAAACGGCCCCGTGGGTGGCACCAACACCTCCCACGGGAACAATATAACTCGTAGGAACTGACCCCGCAGCCGCGGGACTCCATATTTGAGAATACAACGGTAATTTGCATATTTCTAGATTTAGGCTTAAAAACATGGCGTTAGAGGGTGACAACTAGAAACAGCGCCCGAATGGCCCCGTGGATGGTACCAACACCTCCCACGGAACCAATGTAACTCATAGGAACTGACCCTGCAGCCACGGGACTCCCGATTTGAGAATACGATGGTAATTTGCATATTTCTAGACTTAGGCTTAAAAACGTGGTGTTAGAGGGTGAAAACTCGAAACTGCCCCCGAACGGCCCCATGGGTGACCCCAACACCTCCCACGGGACCAATATAACTCATAGGAACTGACCCCGCAGTCGCGGGACTCTCGGTTTGAGAATACGACGGTAATTTGCATATTTCTAGACTTAGGCATAAAAACATGACGTTAGAGGGGGAGAACTCGAAACTTCCCCCGAACGGCCCCGTGGGTGGCACCAACACCTCCCACGGGACCAATGTAACTCGTAGGAACTGACCCAGAGCCGAGGGACTGCCGGTTGTAGAATACGATGGCAATTTGCAAATTTCTAGACTTAGGCTTAAAAACATGGTGTTAGAGGGTGACAAATCGAAACAGCCCCCGAACGGCCCCGTGTGTGGCACCAACACCTCCCACAGGGCCATTGTAACTCGTTGGAACTGACCCCGCAACCGCGGGACTCTCGATTTGACAATACGACGGTAATTTGCATATTTCTTGACTTAGGTTTAAAAACATTGCGTTAGAGGGTGAGAACTCGAAACTGCCCCCGAATGGCCCCGTGGGTGGCACCAACACCTCCCATGGGACCAATGTAACTCGTAGGAACTAACCCCGCAGCCCTGGGAGTCCCGATTTGAGAATACGATCGTAATTTGTATATTTATAGACTTTGGGTTAAAAACATGGCGTTGGAGGGTGAGAACTAGAAACAGCCCCCGAACGGCCCCGTGGGGTGGCACCAACACCTCCCACGGGACAAATGTAACTCATAGGAACTGACCCCGCAGCCACGGGACTCCCGATTTGAGAATACGAAGGTAATTAGCATATTTCTAAACTTAGGCTTAAAAACATGGCGTTAGAGGGTGAAAACTCGAAACTGCCCCCAAACATCCCGTGGGTGACACCAGCACGTCCCACGGGACCAATGTAACTCATAGGAACTGACCCCGCAGTCGCGGGACTCCCGATTTGAGAATACAACGGTAATTTGCACATTTCTAGACTTAGCCATAAAAACATGGCGTTAGTGGGTGAGAACTCAAAACTTCCCCCGAACGGCCCCGTGGGTGGCACCAACACCTCCCACGGGGCTAATGTAACTCGTTGGCACTGACCCCACAGCCGCGGGACTCCCGATTTGAAAATACGACAGTAATTTGCATATTTCTAGACTTAGGCTTAAAAACATTCCGTTAGAGGGTGAGAACTCGAAACTGCCCCGGAACAGCCCCGTGGGTGGCACCAACACCTCCCACGGGACCAATGTAACTCGTAGGAACTGACCCCGCAGCCGCGGGACTCCCGGTTTGAGAGTACGATGGTAATTTCCATATTTCTAGACTTAGACTTAAAAACATGGCGTTGGAGGGTGAGAACTAGAAATAGCCCCCGAACGGCCCCGTGGGTGGCACCAACACCTCCAACGAGGCCAATGTAAGTCTTAGGAACTGACCCCGCAGTCGCGGGACTCCCGATTTGAGAATACGATGGTAATTTACATATTTCTAGATTTAGGCCTAAAAATATGGTGTTAGAGGGTGAAAACTCGAAACTGCCCCCGAATAGCCCCGTGGGTGGCACCAACACCTCCCAC
Source organism: Sambucus nigra (assembly GCA_949130495.1). Lineage (NCBI taxonomy): Eukaryota > Viridiplantae > Streptophyta > Magnoliopsida > Dipsacales > Adoxaceae > Sambucus > Sambucus nigra. The sequence continues at coordinate 416,344,049 of OX422217.1, forward strand.
GGGGTCAATGTAACTCGTAGGAACTGACCCCACAGTCGTGGGACTCCCGGTTTGAGAATACGACGGTAATTTGCATATTTCTAGACTTAAGCTTAAAAACATGGCGTCAGAGGGTAAGAACTAGAAACAGCCCCCGAACGGCCCCGTGGGTGGCACCAACACCTCCCACGGGACTAATGTAACTCGTAGGAACTGACCCCGCAGCCACTGGACTCCCAGTTTGAGAATACGATGGTAATTTGCATATTTCTAGACTTAGGCTTAAAAACATGGTGTTTAAGGGTGAGAACTCGAAACTGCCCCCGAACGGCCCCGTGGGTGGCACCAACACCTCCCACGGGACCAATGTAACTCGTAGGAACTGACCCAACAACTGCGGGACTCCCGGTTTGAGAATATGATGATAATTTGTATATTTCTAGACTTAGGCTTAAAAACATGGCGTTAGAGGGTGAGAACTCGAAACAGCCCCCGAACGGCCCCGTGGATGGTACCAACACCTCCCACGGGGCCAATGTAACTCGTACGACTTGACCCCGCAGCCGCGGGACTCCCGATTTTAGAATACGATGGTAATTTGCATATTTCTAGACTTAGGCTTAAAAACATGGCGTTAGAGGGTGAGAACTAGAAACAGCCCCCGAACGGCCCCGTGGGTGGCAACAACACCTCCCACGGGAACAATGTAACTCGTAGGAATTGACCCCGCATGCGCGGGACTCACGGTTTGAGAATACGACGGTAATTTGCATATTTCTAGACTTAGGCTTAAAAACATGGCTTTAGAGGGTGAGAACTCGAAACAGCCCCCAAACGGCCCTGTGGGTGGCACCAACACCTCCCACGGGACCAATGTAACTCGTTGGAACTGACCCCGTAGCCGCGGTACTCCCGGTTTGAGAATATGACGGTAATTTGCATATTTCTAGACTTAGGCTTAAAAACATGGCGTTAGAGGGTGAGAACTAGAAACAGCGCCCGAATGGCCCCGTGGGTGGCACCAACACGTCCTACGGGACCAATGTAACTCGTAGGAACTGACCCCGCAGCCGCAGGACTCCCGATTTGAGAATACGATAGTAATATGCATATTTCTAGCCTTAGGCTTAAAAACATGGCGTTAGAGGGTAAGAGCTAGAAACTATCCCTGAACGGCCCCGTGGGTGGCACCAACACCTCCCGCGGGACGCCCGGTTAGAGGATACGATGATAATTTGCATATCTCTAGACTTAGGCTTAAAAACATGGCGTTAGAGTGTGAGAACTAGAAACAGCCGCCAAACGACCCCGTGGGTGGCACCAACACCTCCCACGGGACCAATGTAACTCGTAGTAACTGACCCCACAGCCGCGGGACTCCCGATTTGAGAATACGATGGTAATTTGCATATTTTTAGACTTAGGCTTAAAAATATTGCGTTAGAGGGTGAGAACTCGAAACTGTCCCTGAACGTCCCCTTGGGTGGCACCAACACCTCCCACAGGACCAATGTAACTCGTAGGAAGTGATCCCACAGCTGCGGGACTCCCGGTTTGAGAATACGATGATAATTTGCATATTTCTAGACTTAGACTTAAAAACATGGCGTTAGAGGGTGAGAACTCGAAACAGCCCCGAACGGCCCCGTGGGTGACACCAACACCTCCCACGGGACCAATGTAACTCGTACGAACTGACCCAGAAATCGCGGGACTCTCGATTTTAGAATACGACGGTAATTTGTATATTTCTAGACTTAGGCTTAAAAACATGGCGTTACAGGGTGAGAACTAGAAACATCCCCCGAACGGCCCTGTGGGTGGCAACAACACCTCCCACGGGAACAATGTAACACGTAGGAATTGACCCCGCAGCCGCGGGACTTCCGGTTTGAGAATACGACGGTAATTTGCATATTTCTAGACTTAGGCTTAAAAATATGGCTTTAGAGAGTTAGAACTCGAAAGAGCCCCCGAACGGCCCCGTGGGTGGCACCAACACCTCCCACGGGACCAATGTAACTCGTACGAACTGACCCCGCAGCCGCGGTACTCCCGATTGGAGAATACGATGGTAATTTGCATATTTCTAGACTTAGGCTTAAAAACATGGCGTTAAAGGGTGAGAACTAGAAACGGCCCCCGAACGGCCCCGTGGGTGGCACCAACACCTCCCACGGGAAGAATGTAACTCGTAGGAACTAACCCCGCAGCCGCGGGACTCCCGGTTTGAGAATACGAAGGTAATTTGCATATTTCTAGACTTAGGCTTAAAAACATGGCGTTATAGGGTGAAAACTCAAAACTGCCCCCGAACGGCCCCGTGGGTGGCACCAACACCTCCCACGGGGCTAATGTAACTCGTAGGAACTGACCCCGCAGTCGTGGGACTCACGGTTTGAGATACGTCGGTAATTTGCATATTTCTAGACTTAGGCTTAAAAACATTGCATTTGAGGGCGAGAACTAGAAACAGCCCCCGAACGGCCCCGTGGGTGGCACCAACACCTCCCACGGGACCAATCTAACTTGTAGGAACTGACCCCGCAGCCGCTGGACTCCCGGTTTGAGAATATGACGGTAATTTGCATATTGCTAGACTTAAGCTTAAAAAATGGCGTTAGAGGGTGAAAACTTGAAATTTCCCCCGAACGGTCCCGTGGGTGGCATCAAGACCTCCCACGGGACCAATGTAACTCATAGAAACTGACCCCGTAGCCGCGGGACTCCCGGTATGAGAATACAATGATAATTTGCATATTTCTAGACTTAGGTTTAAAAATACGGTGTTAGAGGGCGAAAAATAGAAACAACCCCCGAACGGCCTCGTGGGTGGCTCCAACACCTCCCACGGGACCAATGTAACTCGTAGGAACTGACCCGGCAGCCGCAGGACTCCCGGTTTAAGAATACAATGGTAATTTGCATAATTCTAGACTTAGTCTTAAAAACATGGCGTCAGAGGGTAAGAACTAGAAACTGCCCCTGAACGGCCCCGTGGGTGGCACCAACACCTCCCACGGGACCAATGTAACTCGTAGGAACTGACCTCGTAGCCGGGGGACTCCCGGTTTGAGAGTACGATGGTAATTTTCATATTTCTAGACTTAGGCTTAAAAAAATAGCGTTAGAGGGTGAGAACTCAAAACTATCCCCGAACGGCCCCGTGGGTGGCACCAACACCTCCCACGGGACCAATGTAACTCGTAAGAACTGACCCCACAGCTGCGGGACTCCCGGTTTGCGAATATGATGATAATTTGCATATTTCTGGAATTAGGTTTAAAAAAATGCCGTTAGAGGGTGAGAACTCGAAACAGCCCACGAACGGCCCCATGGGTGGCACCAACGCCTCCCACGGGACCAGTGTAACTCGAACGAACTGACCCCGCAGCCGCGGGACTCTCGGTTTTAGAATATGATGGTAATTTGCATATGGTAGACTTAGGCTTAGAAACATGGCGTTAGAGGGTGAGAACTAGAAACAACCCCCGAACGGCCCCGTGGGTGGCAATAACACCTCCCACGGGACCAATGTAACTCGTAGGAACTGACCCCGCAGCCGCTGGACTCCCGGTTTGAGAATACAACGGTAATTTGCATATTGCTAGACTTAAGCTTAAAAACATGGCGTTAGAGGGTGAAAACTTAAAACTTCCCCCGAACGACCTCGTGGGTGGCATCAACACCTCCCACGGGACCAATGTAACTCATAGGAACTGACCCCGCAGTCGCGGGACTCCCGGTATGAGAATACAACGGTAATTTGCATATTTGTAGACTTAGGCTTAAAAATATGTTGTTAGAGGGCGAAAACTAGAAACAGACCCCGAACGGCCCCGTGGGTGGCACCAACACCTCCCACGGGACCAATGTAACTCGTAGAAACTGACCCTGCAGCCGTAGGACTCCCGGTTTAAGAATACGATGGTAATTTGCAAATTTCTAGACTTAGTCTTAAAAACATGGCGTCAGAGGGTGAGAACTAGAAACAGCCCTTGAATGGCCCCGTGGGTGGCACCAACACCTCCCACAGGACCAATGTAAATCGTACAAACTGACCCCGCAGCCGCGGTACTCCTGGTTTTGAGAATACGATGGTAATTTGCATATTTCTAGACTTAGTCTTAAAAACATGGCGTTAGAGGGTGAGAACTAGAAACTGCCCTCGAACGGCCCCGTGGGTGGAACCAACACCTCCCACGGGACCAATGTAACTCGTAGGAACTGACTCCACAGCCACGGGACTTCCGGTTTGAGAATACGACGGTAATTTGCATATTTCTAGACTTAGGCTTAAAAACACAACGTTAGAGGGTGAGAACTCAAAAAATCCCCCGAACGGCCCCGTGGGTGGCACCAACACCTCCCACAGGGCCCATGTCACTCGTAGGAACTGACCCCGCAGCCGCGGGACTCCCGGTTTGAGAATACAACAGTAATTTGCAAATTTCTAGACTTAGGGTTAAAAATATGGCGTTAGAGGTTAAAAACTCGAAACTGCTCCCGAACCGCCCCGTGGGTGGCACCAACACCTCCCGCGGGACTCCCGGTTTGAGAATGCGATGGTAATTTGCATATTTCTAGACTTAGGCTTAAAAACATGGCGTTAGAGGGTGAGAACTCGAAACAGCCCCCGAACGGCCCTGTGGGTGTCACAAACACCTCCCACGGGACCAATGTAACTCATACGAACTGACCCTGCAGCCACGGGACTCCCGGTTTGAGAATACAACGGTAATTTGCATATTTCTAGACTTAGGCTTAAAAACATGGCGTTAGAGGGTGAGAACTAGAAACAGCCCCCAAATGGCCCCGTGGGTGGCACCAACACCTCTCACGGGAACAATGTAACTCGTAGGAACTGACCCCGCAGTCGCGGGACTCCCGATTTAAGAATACAACGGTAATTTGCATATTTCTAGACTTAGGCATAAAAACATGGCGTTAGTGGGTGAGAACTCAAAACTTCCCCCGAACGGCCCCGTGGGTGGTACCAACACCTCCCACGGGGCCAATGTAACTCTTTGGCCCTGACACCGCAGCCGCGGGACTCCCGATTTGAGAATACGACAGTAATTTGCATATTTCTAGACTTAGGCTTAAAAACATTCCGTTAGAGGGTGAGAACTCGAAACTGCCCCGGAACGGCCCCGTGGGTGGCACCAACACCTCCCACGGGACCAATGTAACTCATAGGAACTTACCCCGCAGCCGCGGGACTCCCGATTTGAGAGTATGATGGTAATTTCCATATTTCTAGACTTAGACTTAAAAACATGGCATTGGAGGGTGAGAACTAGAAATAGCCCCCGAACGGCCTCGTGGGTGGCACCAACACCTCCAACGGGGCCAATGTAAGTCTTAGGAACTGACCCCGCAGTCGCGGGACTCCCGATTTGAGAATACGAGGGTAATTTGCATTTTTCTATATTTAGGCCTAAAAACATGGTGTTAGAGGGTGAAAACTCGAAACTGCCACCGAATATCCCCGTGGGTGGCACCAACACCTCCCACGGGGTCAATGTAACTCGTAGGAACTGACCCCAAAGTCGTGGGACTCCCGGTTTGAGAATACGACGGTAATTTGCATATTTCTAGACTTAGGCTTAAAAACATGGCGTCAGAGGGTAAGAACTAGAAACAGCCCCCGAACGGCCCCGTGGGTGGCACCAACACCTCCCACGGGACCAATGTAACTCGTAGGAACTGACCCTGCAGCCACGGGACTCCCAGTTTGAGAATACGATGGTAATTTGCATATTTCTAGACTTAGGCTTAAAAACATGGCGTTTGAGGGTGAGAACTCGAAACTGCCCCCGAACGGCCCCGTGGGTGGCACCAACACCTCCCACGGGACCAATGTAACTCGTAGGAACTGACCCAACAACTGCGGGACTCCCAGTTTGAGAATATGATGATAATTTGCATATTTCTAGACTTAGGCTTAAAAACATGGCGTTAGAGGACGAGAACTCGAAATAGCCCCCGAACGGCCCCGTGGGTGGTACCAACACCTCCCACAGGGCCAATGTAACTCGTACGACTTGACCCCGCAGTCGCGGGACTCCCGATTTTAGAATACGACAGTAATTTCCATATTTCTAGACTTAGGCTTAAAAACATGGCGTTAGAGGGTGAGAACTAGAAACAGCCCCCGAACGGCCCCTTGGGTGGCAACAACACCTCCCACGGGAACAATGCAACTCGTCGGAATTGACCCCGCATGCGCGAGACTCACGGTTTGAGAATACGACGGTAATTTGCATATTTCTAGACTTAGGCTTAAAAACATGGCTTTAGAGGGTGAGAACTCGAAACGGCCCCGTGAGTGGCACCAACACCTCCTACGGGACCAATGTAACTCGTTGGAACTGACCCCGTAGCCGCGGTACTCCCATCTTGAGAATATGACGGTAATTTGCATATTTCTAGACTTAGGCTTAAAAACATGGCGTTAGAGGGTGAGAACTAGAAACAGCCCCCGAATGGCCCCGTGGGTGGCACCAACACCTCCCACAAGAACAATGTAACTCGTAGGAACTGACCCCGCAGCCGCGGGACCCCCGGTTTGAGAATACGATTGCATATTTCCAGGCTTAGGTTTAAAAACATGGTGTTAGAGGGTGAGACCTAGAAACATCACCCGAACGGTCCCGTGGGTGGTACCAACACCTCCTACGGGACCAATGTAACTCGTAGGAACTGACCCCGCAGCCGCAGGACTCCCGGTTTGAGAATATGACGGTAATTTGCATATTTCTAGACTTAGGCTTAAAAACATGGCGTTAGAGGGTGAGAACTAGAAACAGCCCCCGAATGGCCCCGTGGGTGGCACCAACACCTCCCACAAGAACAATGTAACTCGTAGGAACTGACCCCGCAGCCGCGGGACCCCCGGTTTGAGAATACGATTGCATATTTCCAGGCTTAGGTTTAAAAACATGGTGTTAGAGGGTGAGACCTAGAAACATCACCCGAACGGTCCCGTGGGTGGTACCAACACCTCCTACGGGACCAATGTAACTCGTAGGAACTGACCCCGCAGCCGCAGGACTCCCGGTTTGAGAATATGACGATAATTTGCATATTTCTAGCCTTAGGCTTAAAAACATGGCGTTAGAGGGTAAGAGCTAGAAACTGCCCCGTGGGTGGCTCCAACGTCTCCCGCGGGACGCCCGGTTAGAGGATAAGACGATAATTTGCATATTTCTAGACTTAGGCTTAGAAACATGGCGTTAGAGGGTGAGAACTAGAAACAGCGGCCAAACGACCCCGTGGGTGGCACCAGCACCTCCCACGGGACCAATGTAACTCGTAGTAACTGACCCCACAGCCGCGGGACTCCCGATTTGAGAATACGATGGTAATTTGCATATTTTTAGACTTAGACTTAAAAACATGGCGTTAGAGGGTGAGAACTCGAAACTGTCCCTGAACGGCCCTGTGGGTGGCACCAACACCTCCCACAGGACCAATGTAACTCGTAGGAACTGACCCCACAGCTGCGGGACTCCCGGTTTTAGAATACGACGGTAATTTGCATATTTCCAGACTTAGGCTTAAAAACATGGTGTTAGAGGGTGAGACCTAGAAACATCACCCGAACGGCCCCGTGGGTGGCACCAACACCTCCTACGGGACCAATGTAACTCGTAGGAACTGTCCCCGCAGCCGCAGGACTCCCGGTTTGAGAATATGACGATAATTTGCATAATTCTAGCCTTAGGCTTAAAAACATGGCGTTAGAGGGTAAGAGCTAGAAACTGCCCCCGAACGGCCCCGTGGGTGGCACCAACACCTCCCGCGGGACGCCCGGTTAGAGGATAAGACGATAATTTGCATATTTCTAGACTTAGGCCTAGAAACATGGCGTTAGAGGGTGAGAACTAGAAACAGCGGCCAAACGACCCCGTGGGTGGCACCAACACCTCCCACGGGACCAATGTAACTCGTAGTAACTGACCCCACAGCCGCGGGACTCCCGATTTGAGAATACGATGGTAATTTGCATATTTTAAGACTTAGACATAAAAACATGGCATTAAATGGTGAGAACTCAAAACTGTCCCTGAACGGCCCTGTGGGTGGCACCAACACCTCCCACAGGACCAATGTAACTCGTAGGAACTGACCCCACAGCTGCGGGACTCCCGGTTTGAGAATACGACGGTAATTTGCATATTTCCAAGCTTAGGCTTAAAAACATGGTGTTAGAGGGTGAGACCTAGAAACATCACCCGAACGGCCCCGTGGGTGGCACCAACACCTCCTACGGGACCAATGTAACTCGTAGGAACTGACCCCGCAGCCGCAGGACTCCCGGTTTGAGAATATGATGATAATTTGCATATTTCTAGCCTTAGGCTTAAAAACATTGCGTTAGAGGGTAAGAGCTAGAAACTTCCCCCGAACGGCCCCGTGGGTGGCACCAACACCTCCCGCGGGACGCCCGGTTAGAGGATAAGACGATAATTTGCATATTTCTAGACTTAGGCTTAGAAACATGGCGTTAGAGGGTGAGAACTAGAAACAGCGGCCAAATGACCCCGTGGGTGGCACCAACACCTCCCACGGGACCAATGTAACTCGTAGTAACTGACCCCACAGCCGCGGGACTTCCGATTTGAGAATACGATGGTAATTTGCATATTTTTAGACTTAGACTTAAAAACATGGCGTTAGAGGGTGAGAACTAGAAATAGCCCCCGAACGGCCCCATGAGTGGCACCAACACCTCCCACGGGACCAATGTCACTCGTAGGAACTCACCCCGCAGCCGCGGGACCCCCGGTTTGAGAATACGATGGTGATTTGCATATTTCTAGACTTAGGCTTAAAAATATGGCATTAGAGGGTGAAAACTCGAAACTGCGCCCGAACGGCCCCGTGGGTGGCACCAACACCTCTTACGGGGTCAATGTAACTCGTAGGAACTGACCCCGCAGCCGCGGGACAAGCGATTTGAGAATACGATGATAATTTGCATATTTCTAGACTTAGGCTTAAAAACATGGCGTTAGAGGGTGAGAACTAGAAACTGCCCCCGAACGTCCCCGTGGGTGACACCAACACCTGCCATGGGACCAATGTAACTCGTAGGAACTGACCCTGTAACCGCGGGACTCCCGGTTTGAGAATACGATGGTAATTTACATATTTCTAGACTTTGGCTTAAAAACACGGTGTTAGAGGGTGAGAACTGGAAAAAGACCTCGAATGGCCCCGTGTGTGGCACCAACACCTCCCACGGGACCAATGTAACTCGTAGGAACTGACCCCGTAGCTGTGGGACTCCCGGTTTGAGAATACGACGGTAATTTGCATATTTCTAGACTTAGGCTTAAAAACATGGCGTTAGAGTGTGAGAACACGAAACTTCCCCCGAACTGCCCCGTGGGTGGGACTAACACCTCCCACGGGACCAATGTAACTCGTAGGAATTGACCCCGCAGTCTAGGGACTCTTGGTTTGAGAAGATGATGGTAATTTGCATTGAGCTATACTTAGGCTTAAAAACATGGTGTTAGAGGGAGACAACTCGAAACAGACCCCGAATGGCCCCGTGGGTGGCACCAACACCTCTCACGAGGCCAATGTAACTCGCTGGAATTGACCCCGCAGCGATGTGACTCCCGGTTTGAGAATACAATGGTAATTTGTGTATTTCTAGACTTAGGCTTAAAAACATTGCGTTAGAGGGTGAGAACTCCAAACTGCCCCGAACGGCCCCGTGGGTGGCATTAACACCTCCCACGGGACCAATGTACCTCGTAGGAATTGACCCCCCAGTCGCGGGACTCCCGGTTTGAGAATACAACGGTAATTTGCATATTTCTAGACTTAGGTTTAAAAACATGGCGTTAGAGGGTGAGAACTAGAAACTGCCCCCCGAACGGCCCCGTGGGTGGCACCAACACCTCCCGCGCGACTCCCGATTTGAGAATACGACGGTAATTTGCATTTTTCTAGACTTAGGCTTAAAAACATGGCGTTTGAGGGTGAGAACTCGAAACTGCCCCCGAACGGCCCCGTGGGTGGCACCAACACCTCCCACGGGACCAATGTAACTCGTAGGAACTGACCCAACAACTGCGGGACTCCCGGTTCGAGAATAGGATGATAATTTGCATATTTCTAGACTTAGGCTTAAAAACATGGTGTTAGAGGGTGAGAAATCGAAACAGCCCCCGAACGGCCCCGTGGGTGGTACCAACACCTCCCACGGGGCCAATGTAACTCGTACGACTTGACCCTGTAGCCGCGGGACTCCCGGTTTTAGAATACGATGGTAATTTGCATATTTCTAGACTTAGGTTTAAAAACATGGCGTTAGAGGGTGAGAACTAGAAACAGCCCCCGAACGGCCTCGTGGGTGGAACCAACACCTCCCACGGGGCCAATGTAACTCGTTGGAACTGACCCCACAGCCGCGGGATTCCCGGTTTGAGAATACGATGGTAATTTGCATATTTCTAGACTTAGGCTTAGAAACATGGCGTTAGAGGGTGAGAACTAGAAATATCCCCCGAACGGCCCCGTGGGTGGCAACAACACCTCCCATGCGAACAATGTAACTCGTAGGAATTGACCCGGCAGTCACAGGACTCCCGGTTTGAAAATACGGCGCTAATTTGCATATTTCTAGACTTTGGCTAAAAAACAAGGCTTTAGAGGGTGAGAACTCGAAACAACCCCCGAACGGCCCCGTGGGTGGCACCAACACCTCCCATGGGACCAATGTAACTCGTACGAACTCACCCCGCAGCCACGGTACTCCCTGTTTGAGAATACGATGGTAATTTCCTTATTTATAGACTTAGGCTTAAAAAAATGGCGTTAGAGGGTGAGAACTAGAAACAACCCCCGAACGGCCTCGTGGGTGGCAACAACACCTCCCACGGGAATAATGTAACTCGTAGAAATTGACACCGCATGCGCGGGACTCACGGTTTGAGAATACCACGGTAATTTGCATATTTCTAGACATAGGCTTAAAAACATGGCTTTAGAGGGTGAGAACTCGAAACAGCCCCCAAAGGGCCCCGTGGGTGGCACCAACACCTCCCACGGGACCAATGTAACTCGTAGGAACTGACCCCGCAGCCGCGGTACACGCGGTTTGAGAATACGACGGTAATTTGCATATTTCTAGACTTAGGCTTAAAAACATGGCGTTAGAGGGTGAGAACCAAAAACAGCCCCCGAATGGCCCCGTGGGTGGCACCAACACCTCCCACAGGAACAATGTAACTCGTAGGAACCTACCCCGTAGATGCGGGACTCCCGGTTTGAGAATACGAAGGTAATTTGCACATTTCTGGGCTTAGGCTTAAAAACATGGCGTTAGAGGGTGAGACCTAGAAACAGCACCCGAACGGCCCCGTGGGTGGCACCAACACCTCCTACGGGACCGATGTAACTCGTAAGAACTGACGCCGCAGCCGCAGGACTCCCGATTTGAAAATACGATGGTAATTTACATATTTCTAGCCTTAGGCTTAAAAACATGGCGTTAGAGGGTAAGAACTAGAAACAGCCCCCGAACGGCCACGTGGGTGGCCCCAACACCTCCCGCGGGACGCCCGGTTAGAGGATACGATAATAATTTGCATATTTCTAGACTTAGTCTTAAAAACATGGAGTTAGAGGGTGAGAACTAGAAACAGTCGCCAAACGACCCCGTGGGTGGCACCAACACCTCCCACGGGACCAATGTAACTCATAGTAACTGACCCCACAGCCGCGGGACTCCCGATTTGAGAATACGATGGTAATTTGCATATTTTTAGACTTAGGCTTAAAAACATGGCGTTAGAGGGTGAGAACTAGAAACAGCCCCCGAACGGCCCCGTGGGTGTCACCAACACCTCCCATGGGACCAATGTAACTCATAGGAACTGACCCCGCAGCCACGGGACTCCCGATTTGAGAATAAGACGGTAATTTGCATATTTCTAGACTTAGGCTTAAAAACATGGTGTTAGAGGGTGAGAACTCGAAAAATCCCCCGAACGTCCCCATGGGTGGCACTAACACCTCCCATAGGGCCCATGTCACTCGTAGGAACTGACCCCGCAGCCGCGGGACCCCCGGTTTGAGAATACGACGATAATTTGCATATTTCTAGACTTAGACTTAAAAACATGGCATTAGAGGGTGAAAACTCAAAACTTCCCCCGAACGGCCCCGTGGGTGGCACCAACACCTCCCACGGGGTCAATGTAACTCGTAGGAACTGACCCCGCAGCCGCGGGACTCCCGATTTGAGAATACGACGATAATTTGCTTATTTCTAGACTTAGGCTTAAAAACATGGCGTTAGAGGGTGAGAACTAGAAACAGCCTCCGAACGTCCCCGTGGGTGGCACCAACACCTCCCACGGGACCAATGTAACTCGTAGGAACTGACCCCATAACCGCGGGACTCTCGGTTTGAGAATACGATGGTAATTTACATATTTCTAGACTTAGGCTTAAAAACATGGCGTTAGAGGGTGATGTGACACCCCGACTAATTAAATACCGGGTAGCTACTCCTTTATTAAATTAATACAAAATGCCAAGTTGGTCCAGTTAAAAGCATCACTGTCGAAAACATTTTTATTGTTACTAACCACCTAGTATTTAAAAAGTAAGCTGCCAAATTTTAATTAAGTCTGATTAACATGCAATAAAGGAATAATGGAAGAACAACATAATCCATTCACCATAACGAAGTAATGAAATAACCAACAAATAATAATAAGTCCAGAGGAAAACTCCTCACAACAGTCCCACAACTGAAAATAATATGACAAATCTAAATCCTGAATTAATTACATGCCAGAAGTCTGAATAACTGAAATAAATGGGATGTCTCTAAAAGAAATGGGCGACATGCCCTACAACTGATAATGATAGATATAGAGTCAAGATAGATGAAGCATCTACAAGCAAAGTCCTGTAAATTCCACAAACAGCTACAGCTCGTCACCTGAATGAGGATCCTAAGCATGGTGTCCTTGTGGCTGGGCACCTAAAATGGTTTTTACAAAAATAGATTTGAAAGCAAATGGGTCAGAGCCCGAAAGTGGAAATCATTTTAAAAACATCAAGTGTTTTAATAGCATTAAAACATTAAATGCAAAATACATGTTAGGACGTGCACTCACATGAAATTCTCACCTCTCGACTACATGTGCACTCCTAACGTACCTTACCCATCTAAATGACATACATATCTAACCAAACCGTAATAAGTTCTTCCCCTTACTACTCGATTCCCATACTATATTCTAGCGTTATCAAATAAATAGAGGGCTTTACTTAGACTCAGATTCTCAATTAGTAATACAATTCACTATCGGTTAACCCGTTATGTTTTCTCAAAACATTACCATGATTATCTTCACAATACCAACATGAAAGTTCAAATTAATTAAGTGTATATTATTCACGTCATAAATATACAATACAAGCACCCCGAGACTAAGCTGCGGTGCACACATACTCTGATATCCATCCCGGTACATCACGTACATAAGGATCACGCATTCCGAATCTCTCAGAAATCGTTCTCAGATAATAGCAAATCACAATACAATGGAGGCGAACACAGTCACATCACATGGGTCGCGCAAATACCTGCGTTCCCACGATCAGCAGACTTATTAACATCCCAATAATTCCTTCTCTGACCTACGTTCTCGAGGTACCAATCTAAATCCGGGTAACACAAGGATAAGAAGGCCCTAAGCGAACGTAAACCTCCCGTGATAGCAAGTATGGTAGGTATGTCATACACATAAAATCATATACATATACTAAGTATGCACACATCTTAGTAATCACCATAATTTAATTTGTGGTATACTTCTCATTCTCGTGCCGACATATAATACTACACAATTTATATGTTCCCGGTTAATATAATTATTTAGGCCGTCAAGTTCTCGCATCGAAATAGACACTCACGTCCCACCTCATAATTTCCCTTAGGTTCGAACTACACTTCTAGGTTTTACTCCTCATTACATCCCAAATATCCCAAATACATCAATTAATCCACAAGGAAGTGTTATCTCTACATGTAAACAAGGTTACGGGACACTCGGGATCAAAACAGGCTAAAAAGCCTAAACTGTCAGCTCGTTAGAAGTCTCGTTCGAACGAGGCTGTTCGAACGAACTGGGTATCTAACGAGATCTCATTCGAACGAAAGACATCTAATGAACATCCATCTCATTTGAAGGCAAACTGTCAACTCGTTAGAAGCTCGTTTGAACGAGCTCGTTCGAACGACCTGGGCAGGTCTTCTAACGAGAGGCCAGTTTCGAGCCCATAAATTCCTTAACTCGTTTTTTCCAACTTTTCTTCACCTCTACTCTCATTTAAACATCAATACAACAATTGTACACGGGTTCTAATCAATCCTAAACACACTTAGGTCATATATTAATGTTTATATAGAGCCAATTTTTCGTAAACATCATTGAATCATCAAATCCCTCCATTTATCCCCAAATCACATGAACATGAACCCTAAAATTTTAAAGTCACCAATGGGTATAATTTAATCCGTTTTTGTTATGAACAAGGTGTATTTCCATCAGAATAATCCTCCTAACACAATTCTACATGCATTCCTTTCATAAAAATACAAGTTCTAATTCCAATTAATGGGTTTTCATCAAACTCCCAAGAACAATACAAATTTTGTCAATTTCCTACGCATGTAGGAAACATTCTTTGTAATAAACGAAATTAAACCACTTGCCTTATGTGTATCCCTGAATTTGATGATGGATTGATGAGCAATTCTCTCACTCTCTCTGCAGAATTCTCCTCTCTTCTCTCTCTACAAGCCTTCTTCTCCAAAGACAATGGTGGCTAGGGTTTGCCTTAGGAACTCTTTTGGAACCAATTTCAATAACCTCCGTAACCCAATAGGTTATTAGTGCGTTTAGTGGGTAATTGCCAAATCAGATATTAGTTCCTAATTTTCGTGGGTTTTAATTCCCAAAAATCCAAAATTACCAAATTACCCTTATATGTTGCCGGTATGGCCTAAAAATGCCCCGGGACCCAAACTAAACCCCCGGCTAGTGTTTTCTGACTATCACGACCTTTTCGGACGCGTTGGCATACTCAAAATGACCATACGGTTAATAGAAATAAAATTCACTTTTTAATTAAATAATATTCGTGACGCGACTGTCACACGCGTCTCAACAAAATTTCCCGAATTGCCGTATATCAATCTCACGACAAATTTCATAATTTCCATACTCATATATATCCATATATACTCATTAAAATCAAATACCAACTCGCATCTCGCTAGTACTTTTATCCGGATAAATTTTCAATGAATACACATTTAATTCAATTAATCCCATAAATAAATATCACAAAAATACGGGGTATTACATACTTCCCCCTAATAACTGAATTTCATCCCGAAATTCGGAACTAGAAAGTACCTGGTAAGAACAACTATGGATAACGTTCGCGCATCTCATTCTCGTGCTCCCATGTAGGACTCCTCGACATTAAGATGTCGCCACTGAACACGCACTAACGGAACTATCTTTGACCGCAGTTTCCGCTCACTTCGGTCCAAAATAGCAATCGGCCCCTCCTCGTAGGAGCTATCAGGCTGGAGATCGATGTCCTCCAAAGCAATGTGAGAATGAGCCAAATTATCTCTAAGATATTTCCTTAGCGAGGAAATATGAAACACGTCATGAATCCGGTGTAAGTGCTCCGGTAACCCAAGTCTATATGCAACAGACCCAATCCGCTCGATGATAGGGAATGGCCCCACGTATCTCGGTGCCAACTTCCCCTTCTTCCCAAATCGCATAATCCCCTTCATAGGAGATACTCTGAGCAAAACCTGGTCCCCCACTTGGAACTCCCTGAAGAACCTCTTTGCATCAGCGTAGCTCTTCTGCCTGTCCTGAGCTACCCTAATGCGACTCCGTATCAATTCTATCCTTGCCGAAGTATCCTGAATTACTTCCGGTCCAAGTAGCTTGTTGTCCCCCACCTCCAACCAACATGCTGGGGAACGACAAGGTCTACCGTACAACGCCTCAAATGGAGCCATGCCAATGGTGAACTGGTAGGAGTTGTTGTAAGAAAACTCTACTAGTGGAAGATACTGCTCCCATCCACCCCTAAAATCGATGATGCATATACGCAACATGTCCTCCAACATCTGGTTTGTACGCTCGGTCTGCCCATCGGTCTGCGGGTGATACGCCGTACTCAACCGCAATTTCGTGCCCATTGCCTCCTGAAAACTCTCCCAAAATCGTGAAACAAATATCTTGTCTCGGTCAGACACTATATTTAGGGGCACACCGTGAAGTCTCACTATCTCTACAATAAAGAGCTGGGCATACTGTCCCGTAGTGTAGTCTGTCCTTACAGGTAGAAAATGAGCGACTTTGGACAACCTGTCCACAATTACCCAAATGGATTCGGGACCTCTCTGCGACGTAGGCAACCCCGTGATAAAGTCCATGGATATGCTCTCCCACATCCACATCGGGACCTCCAATGGCTGTAGAAGTCCTGCCGATCTCTGATGATCCACTTTTACCAGCTGACAAGTGGCGCATTTAGAAACAAACACGACAATATCTCTCTTCATCCCGCTCCACCAATACTGATGTCTCATATCTTGGTACATTTTGTCCCCACCAGGATGTACCGCGAACCGTGAGCCGTGCGACTCTGCCATCACCTCGTGTCGCAGTTCCTCCCCTTCCGGAACTACCAATCTCCCATTGAAGCGTAATCCCCCGTCTGAGCTAACGGTATAGGATTCGGCTCCCTCTACTAGTAATCGAACTATCAACTCCTGATAGAATGAGTCATCTGCTTGTGCCTTTACTACTCTCATGACAATCTGCGGCGTAACAGTCATGACCGACATGAATGATCGGGCCACTGCATCCTGGTGTCCCAATTCTTTCCACTTTGCCTTCCACACCTCTGCCACCTCATCTACTGGTCTATGGCTCAACGCGTCTGCTACCACGTTAGCCTTCCCCGGGTGATATTGGATATCAAACTGATAGTCCTTCACAAACTCAATCCACCTCCGTTGCCTCATATTCAACTCTTTCTGCGTGAATAGGTACTGTAGGGACTTGTGGTCCGTGAACAATCGAAACTTCTCCCCCCAAAGATAATGTCTCCAAATCCGAAGGGCAAATACCACTGCCGCTAACTCCAAGTCATGAGTGGGGTAATTCTTCTCTTGAGGCTTAAGCTTACGGGAAGCATAAGCTATGGCCTGACTCTCCTGCTGTAATACACCTCCAAGTCCTTCCAAGGAGGCATCGGTGTAGACAAGATACTCAACTCTCGGTCTCGGCAATGCTAACACAGGTGCTGAGGTCAACTTATCCTTTAACTCATCGAATGCCAACTGAAAGGCATCGCTCCAAATGAATGGCACACCCTTACGAGTCAGATGTGTCAAAGGACCCCCTATCTTCGAAAATCCCCGAATGAACCTCCTGTAGTATGCTGCTAGGCCCAAGAAACTACGGATTTCAGTCGGTGTCGTGGGCTATCCCCACTCCCTCATCGCGGATACCTTCCCCGAATCAACAGATATTCCCCGGTCGGAAATAATGTGTCCCAAAAACTAGACCTCCTTCAGCCAAAACCCGCACTTCTCATACTTTGCATATAGCTCGTTCTGACGTAGCGTCTGCAGAACTTGCCTCAAATGCTCGGCGTGCTCCTCCTCTGTCTGGGAGTAAACCAGAATATCATCAATGAAGACAATGACAAACTGATCTAGGAAGTCTCTGAACACCCTATTCATCAAGTCCATAAACACGGTTGGAGCATTGGTCAAACCAAAAGGCATAACCCGAAACTCGTAAGAACCATATCTCGTTAAGAACGCAGTCTTCGAGATGTCCTCCTCCCTGATACGCAACTGATGGTATCCCGATCGCAAATCAATCTTCGAGAAGAAGGAAGCTCCTCTCAACTCGTCGAATAGGTCATCTATTCGAGGCAACGGATACTTATTCCGTATCATAACCTTGTTCAACTCCCGGTAGTCCACACACAATCTCAGTGAACCATCTCTCTTCTTCACGAATAACACAGGGGCACCCCACGGCGAAGTACTCCTCCGTATAAACCCCTGACCCAACAATTGCTCATCTAATGTCGTAGCTCTCGCATCTCTGCCGGAGCCATACGATATGGTGCGCGTGCTATAGGTCTCGTATCTGGCAATAAGTCTATGACAAAGTCTATCTCTCGACTGGGGTGTAGGCCTGGTATCTCCTGAAACACATCTGAATACTCCCTGACAACTGGGATCGAATCTAAAGGAATCGCAACCTCCTTAGAGGTATCCTCCTCTATGTAGTACAAATGAGCGGTCGAGCCTCCCTCTGGGCGAGGCATCGCCACTACAAACATCTCTTGCCCCAGAATGGCAAAAACAATGCTCCCACCGAAGCAATCAATCATGGCTCTATAATCAGCGAGCCAATCCATACCGATAATCACGTCGTGCACATGCATATCTAATAAAAACATATCTGCATGTAATACCAAACTACCAATCTCTACCCCCACTCCCCGGCATATAAAGAAAATGAGCGACCCACTCCCCAATGGTGAGTCTACACACGTCATTATGCTCTCTGCTGTGGCTAACAACCCTAAGGCTTTCGCAAAATGTGTAGCTATAAACAGTGCGTTGCCCCTGTATCAAACAAAACCCGACCATAGTACCATGGATAGGAAACATACCCTCAATCGTGGGTGATGCCTGTGGAGCTGCTGCCTGGTGGACGTTATAGACACGTCCATACTGCAACTGTCCCTGCTGCACAGGAACTGCTGGAATGGCTGGTAGTGCTGGCACCTGGGCTGGAGCTGGGAGGGCAGGTGGAAAAAGTGGCCTCTGTGGCTCATGTCGAGCACCATGATGCTGCTGCGGGGCCCTGCCCTATCAGGACAGTCCTGGCGTTTATGGCCAGTCTTGCCACAAACGAAACACTTCCCTGGGAAGTTCCCCCCTCTATGTCCCTGCTGTCCCCGGCCCTGGTGGCCGTTACAGTTCCTCCACTGGCCCTGCTGAAACTGCTGTTGACCATTCTGACCCTGCAGGTTCTGATGGCCGTTCGGACCCTAATGGCCCTGCCGGAAACCTCCCTGTCCGTTCCTGAAATTTCCTGATCTGAACCTCTTGTGATCCCTCTGCTGGGAACCCTGATCACCCTGTCTCTGCCCCTGAACCGATTGTGCCCCACTGGCACCATGTCCTCCAGTCCTGCCCTGATGGCTGGACTCTCCCGATCTCTTGCCCTCAGCCATGTGAAATCGGTGATCCTGATAATGGAGCAATGCAGCGTTAACCACATCAGAATAAGTGGCCATCGATAGGTTCCCCAACAAATGATGACGGATCATCCAAGTCAACCCTTCTGTAAATTTCTGTATCTTCTTCTCCTCTGTCGGTATCTCATCCGGAACAATGTTCAGAAGATTAGTGAAGTCGGCCTCATACTCGGCCACAGTCTTACCCTCCTGTCGAAGGCTCATCAACTTCCTCCTCATTTCCGTATGATCAGCTGACGGAAAGTACTTGCGGTCGAACCGCACCCAAAACTCCTGAATAGTGAGAGTGTCTCTCTCCTCCACGGTGGTAATAGACTCCCACCACTGCAGTGAAGACCCCACTAGATTAAAGGTAGCTAGTATCTTCTTCTAAACCTCATTGCACTCGTACATCCTCAGGTGCCTCTGTATATCCTTCCTCCACTGACTCGAAACCACAACATCGGAGCTACCTGCGAACTCCGGTGGGTGTGCTTTCTGGAAAGCATCTCGAACACGTTCCCAAGCAGATGGGAATGAATGTGCCTGAACCGGCGCGGCTACCGGCGTCTGAGGTGGTGCCTGCTGAACTACGACTAGTGCGGCATTTATCGCTTGGGCTACAATGGCTGCAACCTCGGCGGCGTTCATCGTGCCCTGAACTGGTGCGGGCTGTGGTTCTGGCGTAGCATCCCTAGGAACCCGTTGTGCACGTCGTGGAGGCATCTGGAATAAGAATAAAGTTTATAAGTTCGCAGTTATAAACTTGAAATAGCTGAAGAACGTAGCATAAATAAAACAATACAACAGTCCTAAAATATAGGGCTCTACATCAAAGAAAGCTCAGCAGAAACATAATAAGCCGTACAGATCCAAAAGGACACTAGAACCTGATGCTCTGATGCCACCTGTGACATCCAGACTAATTAAATACCTGGTATCTACTCCTTTATTAAATTAGTAAAAAATGCCAAGTTCGTCCAGTTAATAGCATCACTGTCGAAAACATTTTTATTGTTACTAACCACCTAGTATTTAAAAAGTAAGCTGCCAAATTTTAATTAAGTCTGATTAACATGCAATAAAAGAATAATGGAAGAACAACATAATCCATTCACCATAACTAAGTAATGAAATAACCAACAAATAATAATAAGTCCAGAGGAAAACTCCTCACAACAGTCCCACAACTGAAAATAATATGACAAATCTAAATCCTGAATTAATTACATGCCAGAAGTCTGAATAACTGAAATAAATGGGATGTCTCTAAAAGAAATGGGCGACATGCCCTACAACTGATAATGATAAATATAGAGTCAAGATAGATGAAGCATCTACAAGCAAAGTCCTGTAAATTCCACAAACAGCTACAGCTCGTCACCTGAATGAGGATCCTAAGCATGGTGTCCTTGTGGCTGGGCACCTAAAATGGTTTTTACAAAAATAGATTTGAAAGCAAATGGGTCAGAGCCCGAAAGTGGAAATCATTTTAAAAACAGCAAGTGTTTTAATAGCATTAAAACATTAAATGCAAAATACATGTTAGGACGTGCACTCACATGAAATTCTCACCTCTCGACTACATGTGCACTCCTAACGTACCTTACCCATCTAAATGACATACATATCTAACCAAACCGTAATAAGTTCTTCCCCTTACTACTCGATTCCCATACTATATTCTAGCGTTATCAAATAAATAGAGGGCTTTACTTAGACTCAGATTCTCAATTAGTAATACAATTCACTATCGGTTAACCCGTTATGTTTTTTCAAAACATTACCATAATTATCTTCACAATACCAACATAAAAGTTCCCATTAATTAAGTGTATATTATTCACGTCATAAATATACAATACAAGCACCCCGAGACTAAGCTGCGGTGCACACATACTCTGCTATTCATCCCGGTACATCACGTATATAAGGATCACGCATTCCGAATCTCTCAGGAATCGTTCTCAGATAATATCAAATCACAATACAATGGAGGCGAACACAGTCACATCACATGGGTCACGCACATACCTGCGCTCCCACGATCAGTAGACTTATTAACATTCCAATAAGTCCTTCTCTGACCTATGTTCTCGAGGTACCAATCTAAATCCGGGCAACACAAAGATAAGAAGGCCCTAAGAGAACGTAAACCTCCCGTGATAGCAAGTATGGTAGGTATGTCATACACATAAAATCATATACATATACTAAGTATGCACACATCTTAGTAATCACCATAATTTAATTTGTGGTATACTTCTCATTCTCGTGCCGACATATAATACTACACAATTTATATGTTCTCAGTTAATATAATTATTTAGGCCGTCAAGTTCTCGCATCGATATAGACACTCACGTCCCACCTCATAATTTCCCTTAGGTTCGAACTACACTTCTAGGTTTTACTCCTCATTATATCCCATATACATCAATTAATCCACAAGGAAGTGTTATCTCTACATGTAAACAAGGTTACGGGACACTCGGGATCAAAACAGGCTAAAAAACCTAAACTGTCAGCTCGTTAGAAGTCTCGTTCGAACGAGAGTTCGTTCGAACGAACTGGGTATCTAACGAGATCTCGTTCGAACGAAAGACATCGAACGAACATCCATCTCGTTAGAAGGAAAACTGTCAACTCGTTAGAAGCTCGTTCGAACGAGCTCGTTCGAACGACCTGGGCAGGTCTTCTAACGAGAGGCCAGTTTCGAGCCCAGAAATTCCTTAACTCGTTTTTTCCAACTTTTCTTCACCTCTACTCTCATTTAAACATCAATACAACAATTGTACATGGGTTCTAATCAATCCTAAACACACTTAGGTCATATATTAACGTTTATATACAGCCAATTCTTCCTAAACATCATTGAATCATCAAATCCCTCCATTTATCCCCAAATCACATGAACATGAGCCCTAAAATTTTAAAGTCACCAATGGGTATAATTTAATCCGTTTTTGTTATGAACAAGGTGTATTTCCATCAGAATAATCCTCCTAACACAATTCTACATGCATTCCTTTCATAAAAATACAAGTTCTAATTCCAATTCATGGGTTTTCATCAAACTCCCAAGAACAAATTCTGTCAATTTCCTACGCATGTAGGAAACATTCTTTGTAATAAACGAAATTAAACCACTTGCCTTATGTGTATCTCTGAATTTGATGACGGATTGATGAGCAATTCTCTCACTCTCTGTGCAGAATTCTCCTCTCTTCTCTCTCTACAAGCCTTCTTCTCCAAAGACAATGGTGGCTAGGGTTTGCCTTAGGAACTCTTTTGGAACCAATTTCAATAACCTCCGTAACCCAATAGGTTATTAGTGGGTTTAGGGGGTAATTGCCAAATCAGATATTAATTCCTAATTTTCGTGGGTTTTAATTCCCAAAAATCCAAAATTACCAAATTACCCTTATATGTTGCCGGCATGGCCTAAAAATGCCCCGAGACCCAAACTAAACCCCCGGCTAGTGTTTTCTGACTATCTCGACCTTTTCGGACGCGTTGGCGTACTCAAAACGACCATACGGTTAATAGAAATAAAATTCACTTTTTAATTAAATAATATTCCTGACGCGACTCTCACACGCGTCTCAACAAAATTTCCCGAATTGCCGTATATCAATCTCACGACAAATTTCATAATTTCCATACTCATATATAGCCATATATACTCATTAAAATCAAATACCAACTCGCATCTCGATAGTATTTTTATCCGGATAAATTTTCAATTAATACACATTTAATTCAATTAATCCCATAAATAAATATCACAAAAATACGGGGTATTACAGGTGAGAACTGGAAAAAGACCCCAAACGGCCCCGTGTGTGGCACCAATACCTCCCACGGGACCAATGTAACTCATAGGACTTGACCCCGTAGCCGTGGGCCTCCCGGTTTGAGAATACGATGGTAATTTGCATATTTCTAGACTTAGGCTTAAAAACATGGCGTTAGAGTGTGAGAACACGAAACTTCCCCCGAACTGCCCCGTGGGTGGGACTAACACCTCCCACGGGACCAATGTAACTCGTAGGAACTGACCCCGCAGTCGAGGGAATCTTGGTTTGAGAAAACGATGGTAATTTGCATATTTCTATGCTTAGGCTTAAAAACATGGTGTTAGAGGGTGACAACTCGAAACAGCCCCCGAACGGCCCCGTGGGTGGCACCAACACCTCCCACGGGGTCAATGTAACTCGTTGGAACTGACCCCGCAGCAATGTGACTCCCGGTTTGAGAATACGACGGTAATTTGTGTATTTCTAGACTTAGGCTTAAAAATATTGCGTTAGAGGGTGAGAACTCGAAACTGCCCCCGAACGGCCCCGTGGGTGGCACCAACACCTCCCACGGGACCAATGTACCTCATAGGAACTGACCCCCCAGCCGCAGGACTCCCGGTTTGAGAATACAACGGTAATTTAAATATTTCTAGACTTAGGATTAAAAACATGTTGTTAGAGGGTGAGAACTAGAAACTGCCCCCGAACGGCCCCGTGGGTGGCACCAACACCTCCCGCGCGACTCCCGGTTTAAGAATACGACGGTAATTTGCATATTTCGAGACTTAGGCATAAAAATATCGCGTTAGAGGGTGAGAAATAGAAACAGCCTCTGAACGTCCCCGTGGGTGGCACCAACACCTCCCACGGGACCAATGTAACTCGTAGGAACTGACCCCGCAGCCGCGGGACTCCCGGTTTGAGAATATGATGGTAATTTGCAAATTTTTAGACTTAGGCTTAAAAACATGGCGTTAGAGGGTGAGAACTCGAAACAACCCCCGAACGGCCCTGTGGGTGGCACCAACACCTCCTACGGGACCAATGTAACTCGTAGGAACTGACCACGCAGCCGCGGGACTCCCGGTTTGAGAATACGATAGTAATTTCCATATTTCTAGACTTAGGCTTAAAAATATGGCGTTAGAGGGTGAAAACTCGAAACAGCCCCCGAACGGCCCCGTGGTGGCACCAACACCTCCCACGAGGCCAATGTAACTCGTTGGAACTGACCCCGCAGCCGCGAAATTCCCGGTTTGAGAATACGACAGTAATTTGCATATTTCTAGACTTAGGCTTAGAAACATGGGGTTAGAGGGTGAGAACTAGAAATATCCCCCGAACGGCCTCGTGGGTGGCAACAACACCTCCCACGGGAATAATGTAACTCGTAGGAATTGACCCCGCAGTCGCGGGACTCCCGGTTTGACAATACGACTGTAATTTGCATATTTCTAAACTTAGGCTTAAAAACATGGCTTTAGAGGGTGATAACTCGAAACAACCCCCGAACGGCCCCGTGGGTGGCATCAATACCTCCCACGGGACTAATGTAACTCGTACGAACTGACCCCGCAGCCGCGGTACTCCCGGTTTGAGAATACGATGGTAATTTGGTTATTTCTAGACTTAGGCTTAAAAACATGGCGTTAGAGGGTGAGAACTAGAAATAGCCCCCGAACGGCCCCGTGGGTGGCACCAACACCTCCCACGGGAATAATGTAACTCGTAGAAACTGACCCCGCAGCCGCGGGACTCCCAGTTTGAGAATACGACGGTAATTTTCATATTTCTAGCCTTAGGCTTAAAAACATGGCGTTAGAGGGTGAGAACTAGAAACATCCCCCGAACGGCCCCGTGGGTGGCACCAACACATCCCATGGGACCAATGTATCTCAGAGGACCTGACCCCGCAGCCACGGGACTCCCGGTTTGAGAATACAACGGTAATTTGCATATTTTTAGGCTTAGGCTTAAAAATATGGCGTTAGAGGGTGAGAACTCAAAAAATCCCCCGAACGGCCCCATGGGTGACACCAACACCTCCCACAGGGCCCATGTCACTCGTAGGAACTGACCCCGCAGCCGCGGGACTACCGGTTTGAGAATACGATGATAATTTGAATATTTCTAGATTTAGGCTTAAAAACATGGAGTTGGAGGGTGAAAACTTGAAACTGCCCCCGAACGGCCCCGTGGTTGGCACCAACACCTCCCACGGGGTCAATGTAACTCGTAGTAACTGACCCCACAGCCGCGGGACTCCCGATGTGAGAATACCACGATAATTTGAATATTTCTAGACTTAGGCTTAAAAAGATTGCGTTAGAGGGTGAGAACTAGATACAGCACCCGAACGTCCCCGTGGGTGGCACAAACACCTCCCACGGGACCAATGTAATTCGTAGGAACTTACCCCGCAGCCGCGGGACTCCCGGTTTGAGAATACGATGGTAATTTGCATATTTCTAGACTTAGGCTTAAAAACATGGCGTTAGAGGGTGAGAACTGGAAAGAGCCCCCGAACGGCCCCGTGGGTGGCACCAACACCTCCCACGGGACCAATGTTACTCGTAGAAACTGACCCCGCAGCCGCGAGACTCCCGGTTTGAGAAAACGACGGTAATTTGCATATTTCTAGACTTAGGCTTAAAAATATGGTGTTAGAGGGTGAGAACTAGAAACAGCCCCCGAACGGCCCCGTGGGTGGCACCAACACCTCCCACGGGGCCAATCTAACTCATTGGAACTGACCCCACAGCAGCGGGATTCTCGGTTTGAGAATATGACGGTAATTTGCGTATTTCTAGACTTAGGCTTAAAAACATTGCGTTAGAGGGTGAGAACTCGAAACTGCCCCCGAACGGCCCCGTGGGTGGCACCAACACCTCCCACAGGATCAATGTAACTCGAGGGAACTGACCCCGCAGCTGCGGGACTCCCGGTTTGGGAAAACAACGGTAATTTCCATATTTCTATACTCAGACTTAAAAACAAGGCGTTAGAGGGTGAAAACTCGAAACTGCCCCCCAACGGCCCCGTGGGTGGCACCAACACCTCCCACGGGGTCAATGTAACTCGTAGGAACTGACCCTCCAGCCGCGGGACTCCCGATTTGAGAATATGATGATAATTTGGACATTTATAGACTTAGGCTTAGAAAGATGGGGTTAGAGGGTGAGAACTAAAAACAGCCCCCAAACGTCGCCGTGGGTGGCACAAACACCTCCCACGGGGTCAATGTAACTCGTAGGAACTGACCCCGCAGCTGCGGGACTCCCAATTTGTGAATACGACGATAATTTGCATATTTCTAGACTTAGGCTTAAAAACATGGCGTTAGAGGGTGAGAACTAGAAACAACCTCCGAACGTCCCCGTGGGTGGCACCAACACCTTCCACGGGACCAATGTAACTCGTACGAACTGACCCCGCAGGACTCTCGGTTTGAGAATACGATGGTAATTTTCATATTTCTAGACTAAGGCTTAAAAACATGGTGTTAGAGGGTGAGAACTGGAAAAAGCCCCCGAACGGCCCTTTGGATGGCACCAACACCTCCCACGGGACCAATGTAACTCGTAGGAACTGATCCTGCATCCGCGGGACTGCCCGTTTGAGAATATGATGGTAATTTTCATATTTCTAGACTTAGGCTAAAAAACATGGCGTTAGAGGGTGAAAACTCGAAACAGCCTCCGAACGGTCACGTGGGTGGGACCAACACCTCCTACGGGACCAATGTAACTCATAAGAACTGACCTTGCAGCCACGGGACTCCCGGTTTGAGAATACGACAGTAATTTCCATACTTCTAGACTTAGGCTTAAAAACATGGCATTAGAGGGTGAAAACTCGAAACAGCCCCCGAACGGCCCCGTGGGTGGCACCAACACCTCCCACGAGTCCAATGTAACTCGTTGGAACTGACCCCGCAGCCGCGGGATTCCCGGTTTGAGAATACGACGGTAGTTTGCATAGGGCGATAGAGGGTGAGAACTAGAAACAGCCCCCGAACGGCCCCGTGGGTGGCAACAACACCTCCCACGGGAAAATTGTAACTCGTAGGAATTGACCCCGCAGCCGCGGGACTCCCGGTTTGAGAATACGATGGCAATTTGCATATTTCTAGACTTAGGCTTAAAAACATGGATTTAGAGGGTGAGAACTCGAAATAGCCCCCGAACGGCCCCGTGGGTGGCACCAACACCTCCCACGGGACCAATGTAACTCGTACGAACTGACCCCGCAGCCGCGGCACTCCCGGTTTGAGAATACGACGGTAATTTGCTTATTTCTAGACTTAGGCTTAAAAATATTGCGTTAGAGGGTGAGAACTCGAAACTGCCCCCGAACGGCCCCGCGGGTGGCACCAACACCTCCCACGGGAATAATGTAACTCATAGGAACTAACCCCACAGCCATGAGACTCCCAGTTTGAGAATACGACGGTAATTTGCATATTTCTAGACTCAGGCTTAAAAACATGGCGTTAGAGGGTGAGAACTAGACACAGACCCAGAACGGCTCCGTGAGTGGCACCAACACATCCCACGGGACCTATGTAACTCAGAGGACTTGACCCCGCAGCCACGGGACTCCCGGTTTGAGAATACGACGGTAATTTGCATATTTTTAGGCTTAGGCTTGAAAACATGGCGTTAGAGGGTGAGAACTCAAAAAATCCCCCGAACAGACCAGTGGGTGACACCAACACCTCCCACAGGGCCCATGTCACTCGTAGAAACTGACCCCACAGCCGCGGGACTCCCGGTTTGAGAATACGATGAAAATTTGCATATTTCTAGACATAGGCTTAAAAACATGGGGTTAGAGGGTGAAAACTCGAAACTGCCCCCGAACGGCCCCGTGGTTGGCACCAACACCTCCCACGGGAACAATGTAACTCGTAGGAACTGACCCCGCAGGACTCTCGATTTGAGAATACGATGGTAATTTTCATATTTCTAGACTAAGGCTTAAAAACATGGTGTTAGAGGGTGAGAACTGGAAAAAGCCCCCGAACGGCCCTGTGGATGGCACCAACACCTCCCACGGGACCAACGTAACTCGTAGGTACTGACCCTGCATCCGCGGGACTTCCCGTTTGAGAATATGATGGTAATTTGCATATTTCTAGACTTAGGTTTAGAAACATGGCGTTAGAGGGTGAGAACTCGAAACAGCACCCGAACGGCCCCGTGGGTGGGACCAACACCTCCTACGGGACCAATGTAACTCATAAGAACTGACCTGGCAGCCACGGGACTCCCGGTTTGAGAATACGACAGTAATTTCCATACTTCTAGACTGAGGCTTAAAAACATGGCGTTAGAGGGTGAAAACTCAAAACAGCCCCCGAACGGCCCCGTGGGTGGCACCAACACCTCCCACGAGTCCAATGTAACTCGTTGGAATTGACCCCGCAGCCGCGGTATTCCCGGTTTGAGAATAAGACGGTAATTTGCATAGGGCGATAGAGGGTGAGAACTAGAAACAGCCCCCGAACGGCCACATGGGGGGCAACAACACCTCCCACAGGAAAATTGTAACTCGTAGGAATTGACCCTGCAGCCACGGGACTCCCGGTTTGAGAATACGATGGCAATTTGCATATTTCTAGACTTAGGCTTAAAAACATGGATTTAGAGGGTGAGAACTCGAAATAGCCCCCGAACGGCCCCGTGGGTGGCACCAACACCTCCCACGGGACCAATGTAACTCGTACGAACTGACCCTGCAGCCGCGGCACTCCCCGTTTGAGAATACGACGGTAATTTGCTTATTTCTAGACTTAGTCTTAAAAATATGGCGTTAGAGGGTAAGAACTAGAAACAGCCCCCGAACGGCCCCGCGGGTGGCACCAACACCTCCCACGGGAATAATGTAACTCATAGGAACTGACCCCACAGCCATGAGACTCCCAGTTTGAGAATACGACTGTAATTTGCATATTTCTAGACTTAGGCTTAAAAACATGGCGTTAGAGGGTGAGAACTAGACACAGACCCATAACGGCCCCGTGAGTGGCACCAACACATCCCACGGGACCTATGTAACTCAGAGGACTTGACCCCGCAGCCACGGGACTCCCGGTTTGAGAATACGACGGTAATTTGCATATTTTTAGGCTTAGGCTTGAAAACATGGCGTTAGAGGGTGAGAACTCAAAAAATCCCCCGAACAGACCAGTGGGTGACACCAACACCTCCCACAGGGCCCATGTCACTCGTAGAAACTGACCCCACAGCCGCGGGACTCCCGGTTTGAGAATACGATGAAAATTTGCATATTTCTAGACATAGGCTTAAAAACATGGCGTTAGAGGGTGAAAACTCGAAACTGCCCCCGAACGGCCCCGTGGTTGGCACCAACACCTCCCACGGGAACAATGTAACTCGTAGGAACTGACCCCGCAGCCACGGGACTCCCGGTTTGAGAATACGATGGTAATTTGCATATTTCTAGACTTAGGCTTGAAAACATGGCGTTAGAGGGTGAGAACTGGAAACAGCCCCCGAACGGCCCCGTGGGTGGCACCAACACCTCCCACGAGTCCAATGTAACTCGTTGGAACTGAAACAGCAGTCGCGGGATTCCCGGTTTGAGAATACGACGGTAATTTGCATATTTCTATACTTAGGCTTAAGAACATGGATTTAGAGGGTGAGAACTCGAAATAGCCCCCGAACGGCCCCGTGGGTGGCACCAACACCTCCCACGGGACCAATGTAACTCGTACGAACTGACCCCGCAGCCGCGGCACTCCCGGTTTGAGAATACGACGGTAATTTGCTTATTTCTAGACTTAGGCTTAAAAACATGGCGTTAGAGGGTAAGAACTAGAAACAGCCCCCGAACGGCCCCGCGGGTGGCACCAACACCTCCCACGGGAACAATGTAACTCGTAGGAACTGACCCCACAACCATGAGACTCCCAGTTTGAGAATACGACGGTAATTTGCATATTTTTAGACTTAGGCTTAAAAACATGGCGTTAGAGGGTGAGAACTAGACACAGCCCCAGAACGGCCCCGTGAGTGGCACTAACACATCCCACGGGACCTATGTAACTCATAGGACTTGACCCCGCAGCCACGGGACTCCCGTTTTGAGAATACGACGGTAATTTGCATATTTTTAGGCTTAGGCTTGAAAACATGGCGTTAGAGGGTGAGAACTCAAAAAATCCCCCGAACAGACCAGTGGGTGACACCAACACCTCCCACAGGGCCCATGTCACTCGCAGAAACTGACCCCACAGCCGCGGGACTCTCGGTTTGAGAATACGACGATAATTTGCATATTTCTGGACTTAGGTTTAAAAACATGGCGTTAGAGGGTGAAAATTCGAAACTGCCCCCGAACGGTCCCGTGGTTGGCACCAACACCTCCCACGGGACCAATATAACTCGTAGAAACTGACCCCGTAGCCGCGGTACTCCCGGTTTGAGAATACGATGGTAATTTGTATATTTCTAGACTTAGGATTAAAAACATGGCGTTAAAGGGTGAGAACTCGAAACTGCCCCCGAACGCCCCCATGGGTGGCACCAACACCTCCCACGGGACTAATGTAACTCGTAGGAACTGACGCCACAGCTGCGGGACTCCCGATTTGAGAATACGATGATAATTTGCATATTTCTAGACTTAGGCTTAAAAATATGGCGTTAGAGGGTGAGAACTAGAAACAGCTCTCGAACTGCCCCGTGGGTGGCACCAACACCTCCCATGGGGCAATTGTAACTCGTTGGAACTGACCCCGCAGCCGCGAGATTCCCGATTTGAGAATACGACGGTATGTATTTCTAGACTTAGGCTTAAAAAAATTGCGTTAGAGGGTGATAACTCAAAACTTCCCCCGAACGGCCCCGTGGTGGCACCAATACCTCCCACAGGACCAATTTAACTCGTAGGAACTGACCCCGCAGCCGCGGGACTGCCCATATGAGAATACGAAAATAATTTGTTTATTTCTAGACTTTGGCTTAAAAACATGGCGTTAGAGGGTGAGAACTTGATACAACCCCCGAACGGTCCCGAGGGTGGCACTAACACCTCCCACGGGACCAATGTAACTAATAGGAACTGACCACCCAGCCGCGGGACTCCCGGTTTGAGAATACGACATTAATTTCCATATTTCGAGACTTAGGCTTAAAAACATGGCATTAGACGGTGAAAACTCAAAACAGCCCCCGAACGGCCCCGTGGGTGGCACCAACACCTCCCACGGGGTCAATGTAACTTGTAGGAACTGACCCTCCAGCCGCGGGACTCCTGATTTGAGAATATGAAGATAATTTGCACATTTCTTGACTTAGGCTTAAAAACATGGGGTTAGAGGGTGAGAACTAGAAACAGCCCCCGAACGGCCCCGTGGGTGGCACCAACACCTCCCACGGGACCAATGTAACCCGTAAGAACTGACCCCGCAGCCGCGGGACTCCCGGTTTAGAAATACCATGATAATTTTCATACTTCTAGACTTAGGCTTAAAAACATGGAGTTAGAGGGTGAGAACTAGAAACATCCCCCGAACGTCCCCGTGGGTGGCAACAACACCTCCCACGGGAACAATGTAACTCGTAGGCACTGACCCCGCAGCCGCGGGACTTCCCGTTTGAGATTACGACGGTAATTTGCATATTTGTAGACTTAGGCTTAAAAACATGGCGTTAGAGGGTGAGAATTAGAAACATCCCCCGAACGGCCCCGTGGGTGGCACCAACACCTCCCACGGGACCAATGTAACTCGTAGGAACTGACCCCGCAGCCGCAGGACTCCCGGTTTGAGAATACGACGGTAATTTGCATATTTCTAGACTAAGGCTTAAAAACATAGCGTTAGAGGGTGAGAACTAGAAACTGCACCCGAACGACCCCGTGGGTGGCACCAACACCTCCCACGGGACCAATGTAACTCGTAGGAACTGACCACGCAGCCGCGGGACTCCCGGTTTGAGAATACGATAGTAATTTCCATATTTCTAGACTTAGGCTTAAAAACATGGCGTTAGAGGGTGAAAACTCAAAACTGCCCCCGAACGGCCCCGTGTGTGGCACCAACACCTCCCACGGTGCTAATGTAACTCGTAGGACCTGACCCCGCAGCCGTGAGACTCCCGGTTTGAGAATATGACGAGAATTTTCATATTTCTAGACTTAGGCTTAAAAACATTGCATTTGAGGGTGAGAACTAGAAACAGCCCCCGAACGGCCCCGTGGGTGGCACCAACACCTCCCACGGGACCAATGTGACTCGTAGGAACTGACCCCGCAGCCGCAGGACTCCGGGTTTGAGAATATGACGGTAATTTGCATATTGCTAGACTTAAGCTTAAAAACATGGTGTTAGAGGGTGAAAACTCGAAACTTCCCCCGAACGGCCCCGTGAGTGGCACCAACACCTCCCACGGGACCAATGTAACTCATAGGAACTGACCCCGCAGCCGCGAGACTCACGATATGAGAATACAACGGTAATTTGCATATTTCTAGACTTAGGCTTAAAAATATGGTGTTAGAGGGTGAAAACTAAAAACAGCACCCGAACGGTCCCGTGGGTGGCACCAACACCTCCCACGGGACCCATGTAACTCGTAGGAACTGACCCTGCAGCCGCAGGACTCCCGGTTTAATAATACTATGATAATTTGCATATTTCTAGATTTTGTCTTGAAAACATGGCGTCAGAGGGTAAGAACTAGAAATAGCCCAACACCTCCCACGGGACCAATGTAACTCGTAGGAACTGACCCCGTAGCCGCGGGACTCCCGGTTTGAGAATACGATGGTAATTTTCATATTTCTAGACTTAGGCTTACAAACATGGCGTTAGAGGGTGAGAACTCGAAACTGCCCCCGAACGGCCCCGTGGGTGGCACCAACACCTCCCATGGGACCAATGTAACTCGTGGGAACTGACCCCACAGCCGCGGGACTCCCGGTTTTAGAATACGATGATAATTTGCATA
This sequence comes from Sambucus nigra, assembly GCA_949130495.1. Taxonomy (NCBI): domain Eukaryota; kingdom Viridiplantae; phylum Streptophyta; class Magnoliopsida; order Dipsacales; family Adoxaceae; genus Sambucus; species Sambucus nigra. Next base: position 416,377,161 of record OX422217.1, read on the forward strand.
TTTCTAGACTTAGGCTTAAGAACATGGCGTTAGACGGTGAGAACTCGAAACAACCCACAAACGGACCCGTGGGTGGCACAAACACCTCCCACGGGACCAATGTAACTCGTACGAACTGACCCCGCAGCCGCGGTACTCCTGGTTTGAGAATATGACGGTAATTTGCATATTTCTAGACATAGGCTTAAAAACATGGCGTTAGAGGGTGAGAACTAGAAACAGGCCCCGAACAGCCCCATGGGTGGCACCAACACCTCCCACGGGGCCAATCTAACTCATTGGAACTGACCCCACAGCAGCGGGATTCTCGGTTTGAGAATACGACGGTAATTTGCGTATTTCTAGACTTAGGCTTAAAAACATTGCGTTAGAGGGTGAGAACTCGAAACTGCCCCCGAACGGCCCCGTGGGTGGCACCAACACCTCCCACAGGACCAATGTAACTCGAGGGAACTGACCCTGCAGCTGCGGGACTCCCGGTTTGAGAAAACAATGGTAATTTCCATATTTCTAGACTCAGACTTAAAAACAAGGCGTTAGAGGGTGAAAACTCGAAACTGCCCCCCAACGGCCCCGTGGGTGGCACCAACACCTCCCACGGGGTCAATGTAACTCGTAGGAACTGACCCTCCAGCCGCGGGACTCCCGATTTGAGAATATGATGATAATTTGGACATTTATAGACTTAGGCTTAGAAAGATGGGGTTAGAGGGTGAGAACTAAAAACAGCCCCCGAACGTCGCCGTGGGTGGCACCAACACCTCCCTCGTGACCAATGTAACTCATAGGAAGTGACTTCGCAGCCACGGGACTCCCGCTTTGAGAATAAGACGGTAATTTGGATATTTCTAGACTTACGCTTAAAAACACGGCATTAGAGGGTGAGAACTCGAAAAATCCCCCGAACGACCCCATGGGTGGTACCAACACCTCCCACAGAGCCCATGTCACTCGTAGGAACTGTCCCCGCAGCCACGGGACTCCCGATTTGAGAATACGATAGTAATTTGCAAATTTCTAGACTTAGGGTTAAAAACATGGCGTTAGAGGTTGAAAACTTGAAACTGCTCCCGAACCGCCCCGTGGGTGGCACCAACACCTCCCGCGGGACTCCCGGTTTGAGAATGCGATAGTAATTTGCATATTTGTAGACTTAGCCTTAAAAACATGGCATTAGAGGGTGAGAACTTGAAACAGCACCCGAACGGCCCTGTGGGTTGCACAAACACCTCCCACGGGACCAATGTAACTCGTACGAACTGACCCTGCAGCCGCGGGACTCCCGGTTTGAGAATACGACGGTAATTTGCATATTTCTAGACTTAGGCTTAAAAACATGGCGTTAGAGGGTGAGAACTAGAAACAGCACCCGAACGGCCCCGTGGGTGGCACCAACACCTCCCACGGGAACAATGTAACTCGTAGGAACTGACCCCGCAGTCGCGGGACTCCCGATTTGAGAATACAACGGTAATTTGCATATTTCTAGACTTAGGCTTAGAAACATGGCATTAGAGGGTGACAACTAGAAACAGCCCCCGAATGGCCCCGTGGGTGGCACCAACACCTGAAACGGGACCAATGTAACTCATAGGAACTGACCCCGCAGCCACGGGACTCCCGATTTGAGAATACGACAGTAATTTGCATATTTCTAGACTTAGGCTTAAAAACGTGGCGTTAGAGGGTGAAAACTCGAAAAAAGCCCCGAACGGCCCCGTGGGTGACCCCAACACCTCCCATTGGGCCCATGTAACTCGTAGGAACTAACCCCGCAGCCGCGGGTCTCTCGGTTTGAGAATACGACAGTAATTTGCAAATTTCTAGACTTAGGCTTAAAAACTTGGCGTTAGAGGGTGAAAACTCGAAACTGCCCCCGAACGGCCCCGTGGGTGACCCCAACACCTCCCACGGGACCAATCTAACTCATAGGAACTGACCCCACAGTCGCGGGACTCCCGATTTGAGAATACGATGGTAATTTGCATATTTCTAGACTTAGGCATAAAAACATGGCGTTAGAGGGTGAGAACTCGAAACTTCTCCCGAACGGCCCCGTGGGTGGCACCAACACCTCCCAGGGGACCAATGTAACTCGTAGGAACTGACCCCATATCCGAGAGACTGCCGGTTGTAGAATACGATGGTAATTTGCATATTTCTAGACTTAGGCTTAAAAACATGGTGTTAGAGGGTGACAAGTCGAAACAACCCCCGAACGGCCCCATGTGTGGCACCAACACCTCCCACGGGGCCAATGTAACTCATTGGAACAGACCCCGCAGCCGCGGGACTCCCGATTTTGAGAATAGGACGGTAATTTGTATATTTCTAGACTTAGGCTTAAAAACATTGCGTTAGAGGGTGAGAACTCGAAACTGCCCCCGAACGGCCCCGTGGGTGGCACCAACACCTCCCACGGGACCAATGTAACTCTTAGGAACTGACCCCGCAGCCGCGGGACTCCCGGTTTGAGAATACGACAGTAATTTGCATATTTCTAGACTTGGGGTTAAAAACATGGCGTTGGAGGGTGAGAACTAGAAATAGCCCCCGAACGGCCCCGTGGGTGGCACCAACACCTCCCACGGGACCAATGTAACTCATAGGAACTGACCCCGCAGCCACGGGACTCCCGATTTGAGAATACGAGGGTAATTTGCATATTTGTAGACTTAGGCTTCAAAACGTGGCGTTAGAGGGTGAAAACTCGAAAAAGCCCCCGAACGGCCCCTGGGTGGCTCCAACACCTCCCACAGGGCCCATGTAACTCGTAGGAACTGACCCCGCAACCGCGGGACTCCCTGCTTGAGAATACGACATTAATTTGCAAATTTCTCGACTTAGGCTTAAAAACATGGCGTTAGAGGGTGAAAACTCGAAACAACCCCCGAACGTCCCCGTGGGTGACACCAACACGTCCCACGGGACCAATGTATCTCGTAGGAACTGAACCCGCAGTCGCGGGACTCCCAGTTTGAGAATACGACGGTAATTTGTATATTTCTAGACTTAGGCATAAAAACATGGCGTTAGAGGGTGAGAACTCGAAACTTCCCCCTAACGGCCCCGTGGGTGGCACCAACACCTCCCACGGGGCCAATGTAAGTCGTTGGAACTGACCCCGCAGCTGCGGGAGTACCGATTTGAGAATATGACAGTAATTTGTATATTTCTAGACTTAGGCTTAAAAATATTGCGTTAGAGGGTGAGAACTCGAAACTGCCCCCGAACGGCCCCATGGTTGGCACCAACACCTCCCACGGGACCAATATAACTCGTAGGAACTGACCCCGCAGCCGCGGGACTCCCGGTTTGAGAGTATGATGGTAATTTACATATTTCTAGAATGAGATTTAAAAATATGGCGTTGGAGGGTGAGAACTATAACAGCCCCGAACGGCCCCGTGGGTGGCACCAACACCTCGCACGGGGCCAACGTACGTCTTAGGAACTGACCCTGTTGTCGCGGGACTCCTGATTTGAGAATACGATGGTAATTTGCATATTTCTAGATTTAGGCCTAAAAACATGGCGTTAGAGGGTGAAAACTCGAAACTGCCCCCGAGCAGCCCCGTGGGTGGAACCAACATCTCCCACGGGACCAATGTAACTCATAGGAACTGACTCCGCAGCAACGGGACTCCCGAATTGAGAATACGACGGTAATTTGCATGTTTTAAGACTTAGGCTTAAAAACATGGCGTTAGAGGGGAGAACTCGAAAAATTCCCCGAACGGCCCCATGGGTGGCACCAACACCTCCCACAGGGCCCATGTCACTCGTAGAAACTGACCCCGCAGCCGTGGGACCCCCGGTTTGAGAATACGATGATAATTTGTATATTTCTAGACTTAGGCTTAAAAACATGGCATTAGAGGGTGAAAACTAGAAACTGCCCATGAACAGCCCCGTGGGTGGCACCAACACCTCCCACGGGGTCAATGTAACTCGTAGGAACTGACCCCGCAGCCGCGGGACTCCCGATCTGAGAATACGACCATAATTTGCATATTTCTAGACTTAGGCTTAAAAACATGGCATTAGAGGGTGATAACTAGAAACAGCCACCGAACGTCCCCGTGGGTGGCACCAACACCTCCCACGGGACTAATGTAACTCGTAGGAACTGATCCCGCAACCGCGGGACTCCCGGTTTGAGAATACGATGGTAATTTGCATATTTCTTGACTTAGGCTTAAAAAGATGGCGTTAGAGGGTGAGAATTGGAAAAAGACCCCGAACGGCCCCGTGTGTGGCACCAACACCTCCCACAGGACCAATGTAACTCGTAGGAACTGACCCCGTAGTCGCGGGACTCCCGATTTGAGAATAAGATGGTAATTTGCTTATTTCTAGATTTAGGCCGAAAAACATGGCGTTAGAGGGTGAAAATTCGAAACTGCCCCCGAACAGCCCCGTGGGTGGCACCAACATCTCCCACGGGGCCAATGTAACTCGTAAGAACTGACTCCACAGCCGTGGGACTCCTGGTTTGAGAATACGACGGTAATTTGTATATTTCTAGACTTAGGCTTAAAAACATGGCGTCACAGGGTAAGAACTAGAAACAACCCCCGAACGGCCCCGTGGGTGGCACCAACACCTCCCACGGGACCAATGTAACTCCTAGGAACTGACCCCGCAGCCACGGGACACCCGGTTTGAGAATACGATGGTAATTTTCATATTTCTAGACTTAGGCTTAAAAACATTGCGTTTGTGGGTGAGAACTCGAAACTGCACCCCGAACGGCCCCGTGGGTGGCACCAACACCTCCCACGGGACCAATGTAACTCGTAGGACATGACCCAGCAGCTGCGGGACTCCCGATTTGAGAATACGATGATAATTTGTATATTTCTAGACTTAGTCATAAAAATCATGGCGTTAGAGGGTGAGAACTCGAAACAGCCCCCGAACGGCCACGTGGGTGGTACCAACACCTCCCACGGGACCAATGTAACTCGTACGACTTGACGCCGCAGCTGCGGGACTCCCGATTTTAGAATACGACGGTAATTTGCATAAATCTAGACTTAGGCTTAAAAACATGGCGTTAGAGGGTGAGAACTTGAAACAGCCCCCGAATGGCCCCGTGGGTGGCACCAACACCTCCCATAGGAATAATGTAACTCGTAGGAACTGACCCTGCAGCCGCGGGACTCCCGGTTTGAGAATACGACGGTAATTTGCATATTTCTAGGCTTAGGCTTAAAAACATGGCGTTAGAGGGTGAGACCTAGAAACAGCACCCGAACAGCCCCGTGGGTGTCACCAACACATCCTACGGGACCAATATAACTCGTAGGAACTGACCCCGCAGCCGCGGTACTCCCGGTTTGAGAATATGACGGTAATTTGTATATTTCTTGACTTAGGCTTAAAAACATGGCGTTGGACGGTGAGAACTAGAAACAGCCCCCGAATGGCCCCGTGGGTGGCACCAACACCTCCCACAGGAAGAATGTAACTCGTAGGAACTGACCCCGCAACCGCGGGACTCCCGGTTTGAGAATACGACGGTAATTTGCATATTTCTAGGATTAGGATTAAAAACATGGCGTTAGAGGGTGAGACCTAGAAACAGCACCCGAACGGTCTCGTGGGTGTCACCAACACCTCCTACGGGACCAATGTAAATCGTAGGAACTGACCCCGCAGCCGCAGGACTCCCGGTTTGAGAATACGACGGTAATTTGTATATTTCTAGCCTTAGGCATAAAAACACTGCGTTAGCAGGTAAGAACTAGAAACTACCCCCGAACAGCCCCGTGGGTGGCACCAACACCTCCCGCGGGACGCCCGATTTTAGGGTACGACGATAATTTCCATATTTCTAGACTTAGGCTTAAAAACATGGCATTAGAGGGTGAGAACTAGAAACAGCCGCCAAACGACACCGTGGGTGGCACCAACACCTCCCACGGGACCAATGTAACTCGTAGTAACTGACCCCACAGCCGCGGGACTCCCGATTTGAGAATACGACGATAATTTGCATATTTCTAGACTTAGGCTTAAAAACATGGCGTTAGAGGGTGAGAACTAGAAACAGTCGCCAAACGACCCCGTGGGTGGCACCAACACCTCCCACGGGACCAATGTAACTCGTAGTAACTGACCCCACAGCCGCGGGACTCACGATTTGAGAATACTATGGTAATTTTCATATTTTTAGACTTAGGCTTAAAAACATGGCGTTAGAGGGTGAGAACTAGAAACAGCCCCCGAACGGCCCCGTGGGTGGCACCAACACCTCCCAAGGGACCAATGTAACTCATAGGAACTGCCCCCGCAGCCACGGGACTCCCGATTTGAGAATATGACGATAATTTGCATATTTCTAGACTTAGGCTTAAAAACATGGCGCTAGAGGGTGAGAACTCGAAAAATCCCCCGAACGTCCCCATGGGTGGCACCAACACCTCCCACAGGGACCATGTCACTCGTAGGAACTGACCCTGCAGCCGCGGGACCCCCGGTTTGAGAATACGACGATAATTTGCATATTTCTAGACTTAGGCTTAAAAACATGGCGTTAGAGGGTGAGAACTAGAAACAGCCTCCGAACGTCCCCGTGGGTGGCACCAACACCTCCCACGGGACCAATGTAACTCGTAGGAACTGACCCCGCAACCGCGGGACTCCCGGTTTGAGAATACGATGGTAATTTCCGTATTTCTTGACTTAGGCTTAAAAACATGGCTTTTGAGCGTGAGAATTGGAAAAAGACCCCGAACGGCCCCGTGTGTGTCACCAACACCTCCCACGGGACCAATGTAACTCGTAGGAACTGACCCCGTAGCCGTGGGACTCCCGGTTTGAGAATACGACGGTAATTTGCATATTTCTATACTTAGGCTTAAAAACATGGCGTTAGAGTGTGAGAACACGAAACTACCCCCGAACGGCCCTGTGGGTGGGACTAAGACCTCCCACGGGACCAATGTAACTCGTAGGAACTGACCCCGTAGTTGAGGGACTCTCGGTTTGAGAAAACGATGGTAATTTTCATATTTCTAGACTTAGGCTTAAAAACATGGTGTTAGAGGGTGCCAACTCGAAACAGCCCACGAACGGCCCAGTGGGTGGCACCAACACCTCCCACGGGGCCAATGTAACTCGTTGGAACTGACCCCGCAGCCATGTGACTCCCGGTTTGAGAATACGACGGTAATTTGTGTATTTCTAGACTTAGGCTTAAAAACATTGCGTTAGAGGGTGAGAACTCGAAACTGCCCCCGAACGGCCCCGTGGGTGGCACCGACACCTCCCACGGGTCCAATGTAACTCGTAGGAAGTGACCCCCCATCCGCTGGACACTCGATTTGAGAATACAACTGTAATTTGCATATTTCTAGACTTAGGCTTAAAAACATGGCGTTAGAGGGTGAGAACAAGAAACTGCCCCCAAACGGCCCCGTGGGTGGCACCAACACCTCCCGCACGACTCCCGATTTGAGAATACGATGGTAATTTTCATATTTCTAGACTTAGGCATAAAAATATGGCGTTAGAGGGTGAGAACGAGAAACAGCCTCCGAACGTCCCCGTGGGTGGCACCAACACCTCCCACGGGACCAATGTAACTCGTAGGAACTGACCTCGCAGCCGCGTGACTCCCGGTTTGAGAATACGATGGTAATTTGCATATTTCTAGACTTAGGCTTAAAAATATGGCGTTAGAGGGTGCGAACTGGAAAAAGCCCCCGAACGGCCCCGTGGGTGGCACCAACACCTCCCACGGGACCAATGTAACTCGTAGGAACTGACCCCGTTGCCGCGGGACTACCCGTTTGAGAATACGAAGGTAATATGCATATTTATAAACTTATGCTTAAAAACATGGCGTTAGAGGGTGAGAACTCAAAACAGCCCCCGAACGGCCCCGTGGGTGGCACCAACACCTCCTACGGGACGAATGTAACTCATAGGAACTGACCACGCAGCCGCGGGACTCCCGGTTTGAGAATACGATAGTAATTTCCATATTTCTAGACTTAGGCTTAAAAACATGGCGTTAGAGGGTGAAAACTCGAAACCGCCCCCGAACGGCCCCGTGGTGGCACCAACACCTCCCACGAGGCCAATGTAACTCGTTGGAACTGACCCCGCAGCCGCGGGATTCCCGGTTTGAGAATACGACGGTAATTTTTCATATTTCTATACTTAGGCTTAGAAACATGGCGTTAGAGGGTGAGAACTAGAAACATCCCCCGAACGGCCCCGTGGGTGGCAACAATACCTCCCACGGGAACAATGTAACTCGTAGGAATTGACCCCGCAGCCGCGGGACTCTCGGTTTGACAATACGATAGTAATTTGCATATTTCTAGAGTTAGGCTTAAAAACATGGCTTTGGAGGGTGAGAACTCGAAACATCCCCCGAACGGCCCCGTGGGTGGCACCAACACCTTCCACGGGAATAAAGTAACTCGTAGAAACTGACCCCGCAGCCGCGGGACTCCTAGTTTGAGAATATGACGGTAATTTGCATATTTCTAGACTTAGGCTTAAAAACATGGAGTTAGAGGGTGACAACTAGAAACATCCCCCGAACGGCCCCGTGGGTGGCACCAACACATCCCATGGGACCAATGTAACTCAGAGGACCTGACCCCACAGCCACGGGACTCCCGGTTTGAGAATACGACGGTAATTTGCATATTTTTAGGCTTAGGATTAAAAACATGGCGTTAGAGGGTGAAAACTCGAAACTGCCCCCGAACGGCCCCGTGGTTGGCACCAACACCTCCCACGGGGTCAATGTAACTCGTTGGAACTGACCCCGCAGCCGCGGGACTGCCGATGTGAGAATCCAACGATAATTTGCATATTTCTAATATTAGGCTTAAAAACATGGCGTTAGAGGGTGAGAACTTGATACAGCCCCCGAACGTCCCCGTAGGTGGCACAAACACCTCCCACGGGACCAATGTAACTCGTAGGAACTGACCCCGTAGCCGTAGGACTCGCGGTTTGAGAATACGATGGTAATTTGCATATTTCTAGACTTAGGCTTAAAAATATGGTGTTAGAGAGTGAGAACTGGAAAAAGCCCCCGAACGGCCCCTTGGGTGGCACCAACACCTCCCTCGGGATATTTTTACTCGTAGATATTGACCCCGCAGCCGCGAAACTCCCGGTTTGAGAATATGACGGTAATTTGCATATTTCTAGACTTAGGATTAAAAACATGGCGTTAAAGGGTGATAACGCAAAACTACCCCAAACGCCCTCGTGGGTGGCACCAACACCTCCCACGTGACTAATGTAACTCGTAGGAACTGACCCCACAGCTGGGGGACTCCCGGTTTGAGAATACGACGATAATTTGAATATTTCTAGACTTAGGCTTACAAATATGGCGTTAGAGGGTGAGAACTAGAAACAACCCCCGAACGGCCCTGTGGGTGGCATCAACACCTCCCACGGGGACAATCTAAATCGTTGCAACTGACCTCGCAGCCGCGGGATTCTCGGTTCGAGAATACGACGGTAATTTCCGTATTTCTAGACTTAGGCTTAAAAATATTGCGTTAGAGGGTGAGAACTCGAAACTGCCCCCGAACGGCCCCGTCCGTGGCACCAACACCTCCCACGGGACCTATGTAACTCGTAGGAACTGACCCCACAGCTGCGGGACTCCCGGTTTGAGAATACGACGATAATTTTCATATTTCTAGACTTAGGCTTAAAAACATGGCGTTAGAGGGTAAGAACTAGAAACTGCCCCCGAACGGCCCCGTGGGTGGCACCAACACCTCCCGCGTGACGCCCGGTTTTTGGATACAACGATGATTTGCATATTTCTAGACTTAGGCTTAAAAACATGGCGTTAGAGGGTGAGAACTAGAAACAGCCGCCAAACGACCCCGTGGGTGGCACCAACACCTCCCACGGGACCAATGTAACTCGTAGGAACTGACCCCGTTGCCGCGGGACTACCCGTTTGAGAATACGATGGTAATATGCATATTTCTAAACTTAGGCTTAAAAACATGGCGTTAGAGGGTGAGAACTAGAAACAGCCCCCGAACGGCCCCGTGGGTGGCACCAACACCTCCCAAGGGACCAATGTAACTCATAGGAACTGACCCCGCAGCCACGGGACTCCCGATTTGAGAATACGACGATAATTTTCATATTTCTAGACTTAGGCTTAGAAACATGGCGTTAGAGGGTGAGAACTCAAAAAATTCCCTGAACGTCCCCATGGGTGGTACCAACGCCTCCCACAGGGCCCATGTCACTCGTAGGAACTGACCCTGCAGCCGCGGGACCCCCGGTTTGAGAATACGACGATAATTTGCATATTTCTAGACTTAGGCTTAAAAACATGGCATTAGAGGGTGAGAACTAGAAACAGCCTCCGAACGTCCCCGTGGGTGGCACCAACACCTCCCACGGGACCAATGTAACTCGTAGGAACTGACCCCGCAACCGCGGGACTCCCAGTTTCAGAATACGATGGTAATTTGTATATTTCTAGACTTAGGCTTAAAAACATGGCGTTAGAGGGTGAGAACTGGAAAAAGATCCCGAACGGCCCCGTGTGTGGCACCAACACCTCCCGCGGGACCAATGTAACTCGTAGGAACAGACCCCGTAGCCGTGGGACTCCCGGTTTGAGAATATGACGGTAATTTGCATATTAATAGACTTAGGCTTAAAAACATGGTGTTAGAGTGTGAGAACACGAAACTTTTCGCAAACGGCCCCGTGGGTGGGACTAACACCTCCCATGAGACCAATGTAACTCATAGTAACTGACCCCGCAGTCGAGGGACTCTCGGTTTGAGAAAACGATGGTAATTTGCATATTTCTAGACTTAGGCTTAAAAACATGATGTTAGAGGGTGACAACTCGAAACAGCCCCCGAACGGCCCCGTGGGTGGCACCAACACCTCCCACGGGGTGAATGTAACTCGTTGGAACTGACCCCGCAGCCATGTGACTCCCGGTCTGAGAATACGATAGTAATTTGTGTATTTCTAGACTTAGGCTTAAAAACATTGCGTTAGAGGGTGAGAACTCGAAACTGCCCCCGAACGGCCTCGTGGGTGGCACCAACACCTCCCACGGGTCCAATGTAACTCGTAGGAACTGACCCCCAGCCGCGGGACACTCGGTTTGAGAATACGATGGTAATTTGCATATTTCTAAACATAGGCTTAAAAACATGGCGTTAGAGGGTGCAGAACTGGAAAAAACCCCCGAACGGCCCCGTGGGTGGCACCAACACCTCCCACGGGACCAATGTAACTCGTAGGAACTGACCCCTCAGCCGTGGGACTACCTGTTTGAGAATACGATGGTAATTTACATATTTATAAACATAGGCTTAAAAACATGGCGTTAGAGGGTGAGAACTCGAAACAGCCCCCGAACGGCCCCGTGGGTGGCACCAACACCTCCCACGGGGCCAATCTAATTCGTTGGAACTGACCCCGCAGCCGCGGGATTCTCAGTTCGAGAATACGATGATAATTTGCGTATTTCTAGACTTAGGCTTAAAAACATTGCGTTAGAGGGTGAGAACTCGAAACTGCCCCCGAACGGCCCCGTGGGTGGCACCAACACCTCCCACGGGACCTATGTAACTCGTAGGAACTGACCCCACAGCTGCGGGACTCCCGGTTTGAGAATACGACGACAATTTGTATATTTCTAGACTTAGGCTTAAAAACATGGCGTTAGAGTGTGAGAACACGAAACTTCCCCCGAACGGCCCCGTGCGTGGGACTAACACCTCCCACGGGACCAATGTAACTCGTAGGAACTGACCCCGCAGTCGAGGGACTCTCGGTTTGAGAAAACGATGGTAATTTGCATATTTATAGACTTAGGCTTAAAAACATGGTGTTAGAGGGTGACAACTCGAAACAGCCCCCGAACGGCCCCGTGGGTGGCACCAACACCTCCCACGGGGAGAATGTAACTCGTTGGAACTGACCCGCTGCCATTTGACTCCCGGTTTGAGAATACGATAGTAATTTGTGTATTTCTAGACTTAGGCTTAAAAACATTGCGTTAGAGGGTGAGAACTCGAAACTGCCCCCAAACGGCCTCGTGGGTGGCACCAACACCTCCCACGGGTCCAATGTAACTCGCAGGAACTGACCCCCAGCCGTGGGACACTCGGTTTGAGAATACAATGGTAATTTGCATATTTCTAGACTTAGGCTTAAAAACATGGCGTTAGAGGATGAGAACTAGAAACTGCCCCCGAACGGCCCCGTGGGTGGCACGAACACCTCCCGCGCGACTCCCGGTTTGAGAATACGACGGTAATTTGCATATTTCCAGACTTTGGCATAAAAATATGGCGTTAGAGGGTGAGAGCGAGAAGCAGCCTCCGAACGTCCCCGTGGGTGGCACCAACACCTCCCACGGGACTAATGTAACTCGTAGGAACTGACCCCGCAGCCGCGGGACTCTCGGTTTGAGAATACGATGGTAATTCGCATATTTATAGAATTAGGCTTAAAAACATGGCGTTAGAGGGTACGAACTGGAAAAAAAAACCCGAACGGCCCCGTGGGTGGCACCAACACCTCCCTCGGGACCAATGTAACTCGTAGGAACTGACCCCGCAGCCGTGGGACTACCCGTTTGAGAATACGATGGTAATTTACATATTTCTAAACATAGGCTTAAAAACATGGCGTTAGAGGGTGAGAACTCGAAACAGCCCCCGAACGGCCCCGTGGGTGGCACCAACACCTCCCACGGGGCCAATCTAACTCGTTGGAACTGACCCCGCAGCCGCGGGATTCTCAGTTCGAGAATACGACGGTAATTTGCGTATTTCTAGACTTAGGCTTAAAAATATTGCGTTAGAGGGTGAGAACTCGAAACTGCCCCCGAACGGCCCCATGGGTGGCACCAATACCTCCCACGGGACCTATGTAACTCGTAGGAACTGACCCCACAGCTGCGGGACTCCCGATTTGAGAATACGACGATAATTTGCATATTTCAAGACTTAGGATTAAAAACATGGCGTTAGAGGGTAAGAACTAAAAACTGCCCCCGAACGGCCCCGTGGGTGGAACCAACACCTCCCGCGGGATGCCCGGTTTTAGGATACGATGATAATTTGCATATTTCTAGACTTAGGCTTAAAAACATGGCGTTAGAGGGTGAGAACTAGAAACAGCCGCCAAACGACCCCGTGGGTGGAACCAACACCTCCCACGGGACCAATGTAACTCGTAGTAACTGACCCCACAGCCGCGGGACTCACGATTTGAGAATACTATGGTAATTTGCATATTTTAAGACCTAGGCTTAAAAACATGGCGTTAGAGGGTGAGAACTAGAAACAGCCCCCGAACGGCCCCCTGGGTGGTACCAACACCTCCCACGGGACCAATGTAACTCATAGGAACTGACCCCGCAGCCACGGGACTCCCGATTTGAGAATACGACGATAATTTGCATATTTCTAGACTTAGGCTTAAAAACATAGCGTTAGAGGGTGAGAACTCGAAAAATCCCCCGAACGTCCCCATGGGTGGCACCAACACCTCCCACAGGGCCCATGTCACTCGTAGGAACTAACCCTGCAGCCGCGGGACCCCCGGTTTGAGAATACGGCGATAATTTGCATATTTCTAGACTTAGGCTTAAAAACATGGCGTGAGAGGGTGAGAACTAGAAACAACCTCCGAACGTCCCCGTGGGTGGCACCAACACCTCCCACGGGACCAATGTAACTCGTAGGAACTGACCCTGCAACCGCGGGACTCCCGGTTTGAGAATACGATGGTAATTTCCATATTTCTTGACTTAGGCTTAAAAACATGGCGTTAGAGGGTGAGAATTGGAAAAAGACCCCGAACGGCCCCGTGTGTGGCACCAACACCTCCCACGGGACCAATGTAACTCGTAGGAACTGACCCCGTAGCCGTGGGACTCCCGGTTTGAGAATACGACGGTAATTTGCATATTTCTAGACTTCGGCTTAAAAACATGGCGTTTGAGTGTGAGAACACGAAACTTCCCCCGAACGGCCCCGGCGGTGGGACTAACACCTCCCACGGGACCAATGTAACTCATAGGAACTGACCCCGCAGTCGAGGGACTCTCGATTTGCGAAAACGATGGTAATTTGCATATTTCTAGACTTACGCTTAAAAACACGGTGTTAGAGGGTGACAACTCGAAACAGCCCCCGAACGGCCCCGTGGGTGGCACCAACACCTCCCACGGGCGAATGTAACTCGTTGGAACTGACCCCGAAGCCATGTGACTCCCGGTTTGAGAATACGATAGTAATTTGTGTATTTCCACACATAGGCTTAAAAACATTGCGTTAGAGGGTGAGAACTCGAAACTGCCCCCGAACGGCCTCGTGGGAGGCACGAACACCTCCCACGGGTCCAATGTAACTCGTAGGAACTGACCCCCAGCCGCGGGACACTCGGTTTGAGAATACAATGGTAATTTTCATATTTCTAGACTTAGGCTTAAAAACATGGCGTTAGAGGGTGAGAACTAGAAACGGCCCCCCAACGGCCCCGTGGGTGGCACCAACACCTCCCGCGCGACTCCCGATTTGAGAATACGACGGTAATTTGCATATTTCCAGACTTTGGCATAAAAATATGGCGTTAGAGGGTGAGAACGAGAAACAGTCTCCGAACGTCCCCGTGGGTGGCACCAACACCTCCCACGGGACCAATGTAACTCGTAGGAACTGACCCCGCAGCCGCGGGACTCCCGGTTTGAGAATACGATGGTAATTCGCATATTTCTAGACTTAGGCTTAAAAACATGGCATTAGAGGGTGCGAACTGGAAAAACCCCCCGAACGGCCCCGTGGGTTGCACCAACACCTCCCATGGGACCAATGTAACTCGTAGGAACTGACCCCGCAACCGTGGGACTACCCGTTTGAGAATACGATGGTTATTTGTATATTTCTAAACATAGGCTTAAAAACATGGCGTTAGAGGGTGAGAACTCGAAACAGCCCCCGAACGGCCCCGTAGGTGGCACCAACACCTCCTACGGGACCAATGTAACTCATAGGAACTGACCATGCAGCCGCGGGACTCCCGGTTTGAGAATACGATTGTAAATTCCATATTTCTAGACTTAGGCTTAAAAACATGGCGTTAGAGGGTGAAAACTTAAAACAGCCCCCGAACGGCCCCGTGGTGGCACCAACACCTCCCACGAGGCCAATGTAACTCGTTGAAACTGACCCCGCAGCCGCGGGATTCCCGGTTTGAGAATACGACGGTAATTTGCATATTTCTAGACTTAGGCTTAGAAACATGGCGTTAGAGGGTGAGAACTAGAAACATCCCCCTAACGGCCCCGTGGGTGGCAACAACACCTCCCACGGGAAGAATGTAACTCGGAGGAATTGACCCCGCAGCCGCGGGACTCCCGGTTTGACAATATGACGATAATTTGCATATTTCTAGACTTAGGCTTAAAAACATGGCTTTAGAGGGTGAGAACTCGAAACAGCCCCGGAACGGCCCCGTGGGTGGCACCAACATCTCCCACGGGACCAATGTAACTCATACGAACTGACCCCGCTGCCGCGGTACTCCCAGTTTGAGAATACGATGGTAATTTGCTTATTTCTAGACTTAGGCTTAAAAACATGGCGTTATAGGGTGAGAACTAGAATCATCCCCCGAACGTCCCCGTGGGTGGCACCAACACCTCCCACGGGAATGAAGTAACTCGCAGAAGCTGACCCCGCAGCCGCGGGACTCCCAGTTTGAGAATACGATGGTAATTTGCATATTTCAAGACTTAGGCTTAAAAACATGGAGTTAGAGGGTGAGAACTAGAAACATCCCCCGAACGGCCCCGTGGGTGGCACCAACACATCCCATGGGACCCATGTAACTCAGAGGACCTGACCCTGCAACCACGGGACTCCCGGTTTGAGAATACGACGGTAATTTGCATATTTTTAGGCTTAGGCTTAAAAACATGGCGTTAGAGGGTGAGAACTCAAAAAATCCCCCGAACGGCCCCGTGGGTGACACCAACACTTCCCACAGGGCCCATATCACTCGTAGGAACTGTCCCCGTAGCCGCGGGACTCCCGGTTTGAGAATACGACGGTAATTTGCATATTTCTAGACTTAGGCTTAAAAACATGGCGTTAGAGGGTGAAACTCGAAACTGCCCCCGAATGGCCTCGTGGTTGGCAACAACACCTCCCATGGGGTCAATGTAACTCGTAGGAACTGAACCCGCATCCGCGGGACTCCCGATGTGAGAATACCACGATAATTTGCATATTTTTAGACTTAGGTTTAAAAATATGGCATTAGAGGGTGAGAACTAGATACATCCCCCGAACGTCCCCGTGGGTGGCACAAACACCTCCCATGGGACCAATGTCACTCGTAGGAATTCACCCCGCAGACGCGGGACTCCCGGTTTGAGAATACGATGGTAATTTGTGTATTTCTAGACTTAGGCTTAAAAATATGGCGTTAGAGGGTGAGAACTGGAAAAAGACCCCGAACGCCTCGTGGGTGGCACCAACACCTCCCACGGGATCAATGTTACTCGTAGAAACTGACCCCGCAGCCGCGAGACTCTCGGTTTGAGAATACGACGGTAATTTGCATATTTCTAGACATAGGATTAAAAACATGGCGTTTAAGGGTGAGAACTCGAAACTTCCCCAAACGCCCCCGTGGGTGGCACCAACACCTCCCACGGGACTAATGTAACTCGTAGGAACTGACCTCACAGCTGCGGGACTCCCGGTTTGAGAATACGACGATAATTTGCATATTTCTAGACTTAGGCTTAAAAATATGGCGTTAGAGGGTGAGAACTAGAAACAGCCCCCGAACGGCCCCGTGGGTGGCACCAACAC
This sequence comes from Sambucus nigra, assembly GCA_949130495.1. Lineage (NCBI taxonomy): Eukaryota > Viridiplantae > Streptophyta > Magnoliopsida > Dipsacales > Adoxaceae > Sambucus > Sambucus nigra. The sequence goes on from OX422217.1 coordinate 416,394,032, forward strand.
CTCCCACGGGGCCAATCTAACTCGTTGGAACTGACCCCGCTGCCGCGGGATTCTCGGTTTGAGAATACGACGGTAATTTATGTATTTCTAGACTTAGGCTTAAAAACATTGCGTTAGAGGGTGAGAACTAGAAACAGCCCCCGAACGGCCCCGTGGGTGGCACCAACACCTCCCAAGGGACCAATGTAACTCATAGGAACTGCCCCCGCAGCCGCGGGATTCCCGGTTTGAGAATACGACGGTAATTTGCATATTTCTAGACTTAGGCTTAAAAACATGGCGTTAGAGGGTGAGAACTAGAAACAGCCTCCGAACGTCCCCGTGGGTGGCACCAACACCTCCCACGGGACCAATGTAATTCGTAGGAACTGACCCCGCAACCGCGGGACTCCCGATTTGAGAATACGATGGTAATTTCCATATTTCTTGACTTAAGCTTAAAAACATGGCGTTAGAGGGTGAGAATTGGAAAAAGACCCCGAACGGCCCCGTGTGTGGCACCAACACCTCCCACGGGACCAATGTAACTCGTAGGAACTGACCTCGTAGCCGTGGGACTCCCGGTTTGAGAATACGACGGTAATTTGCATATTTCTATACTTAGGCTTAAAAACATGGCGTTAGAGTGTGAGAACACGAAACTACCCCCGAACGGCCCTGTGGGTGGGACTAACACCTCCCACGGGACCAATGTAACTCGTAGGAACTGACCCCGCAGTTGAGAGACTCCCGATTTGAGAATATCACGATAATTTGCATATTTCTAGACTTAGGCTTAAAAACATGGCGCTAGAGTGTGAGAACTCGAAAAATCCCCCGAACGTACCCATGGGTGGCACCAACAACTCCCACAGGGCCCATACCACTCGTAGGAACTGACCCTGCAGCCGCGGGATCCCCGGTTTGAGAATACGACGATAATTTGCATATTTCTAGACTTAGGCTTAAAAACATGGCGTTAGAGGGTGAGAACTAGAAACAGCCTCCGAACGTCCCCGTGGGTGGCACCAACACCTCCCACGAAACCAATGTAACTCGTAGGAACTGACCCTGCAACCGCGGGACTCCCGGTTTGAGAATACGATGGTAATTTCCATATTTCTTGACTTGGGCTTAAAAACATGGCGTTAGAGGGTGAGAATTGGAAAAAAACCCCGAACGGCCCCGTGTGTGGCACCAACACCTCCCACGGGACCAATGTAACTCGTAGGAACTGACCCCGTAGCCGTGGGACTCCCGGTTTGAGAATACGACGGTAATTTGCATATTTCTATACTTAGGCTTAAAAACATGGCGTTAGAGTGTGAGAACACGAAACTACCCCCGAATGGCCCTGTGGGTGGGAATAACACCTCGCACGGGACCAATGTAACTCGTAGGAACTGGCCCCGCAGTTGAGGGACTCTCGGTTTGAGAAAGCTATGGTAATTTTCATATTTCTAGACTTAGGCTTAAAAACATGGTGTTAGAGGGTGCCAACTCGAAACAGCCCACGAACGGCCCAGTGGGTGGCACCAACACCTCCCACGGGGCCAATGTAACTCGTTGGAACTAACCCCGCAGCCATGTGACTCCCGGTTTGAGAATACGACGGTAATTTGTGTATTTCTAGACTTAGGCTTAAAAACATTGCGTTAGAGGGTGAGAACTCGAAACTGCCCCCGAACGGCCCCGTGGGTGGCACCGACACCTCCCACGGGTCCAATGTAACTCGTAGGAAGTGACCCCCCATCCGCTGGACACTCGATTTGAGAATACAACTGTAATTTGCATATTTCTAGACTTAGGCTTAAAAACATGGCGTTAGAGGGTGAGAACTAGAAACTGCCCCCAAACGGCCCCGTGGGTGGCACCAACACCTCCCGCACGACTCCCGATTTGAGAATACGATGGTAATTTTCATATTTCTAGACTTAGGCATAAAAATATGGCGTTAGACGGTGAGAACAAGAAACAGCCTCCGAACGTCCCCGTGGGTGGCACCAACACCTCCCACGGGACCAATGTAACTCGTAGGAACTGACCCCGCAGCCGCGGGACTCCCGGTTTGAGAATACGATGGTAATTTGCATATTTCTAGACTTAGGCTTAAAAATATGGCGTTAGAGGGTGCGAACTGGAAAAAGACCCCGAACGGCCCCGTGGGTGGCACCAACACCTCCCACGGGACCAATGTAACTCGTAGGAACTGACCCCGTTGTCGCGGGACTACCCGTTTGAGAATACGATGTTAATATGCATATTTCTAAACTTAGGCTTAAAAACATGGCGTTAGAGGGTGAGAACTCGAAACAGCCCCCGAACGGCCCCGTGGGTGGCACCAACACCTCTTACGGGACGAATGTAGCTCATAGGAACTGACCACGCAGCCGCGGGACTCCCGGTTTGAGAATACGATAGTAATTTCCATATTTCTAGACTTAGGCTTAAAAACATGGCGTTAGAGGGTAAAAACTCGAAACCGCCCCCGAACGGCCCCGTGGTGGCACCAACACCTCCCACGAGGCCAATGTAACTCGTTGGAACTGACCCCGCAGCCGCGGCATTCCCGGTTTGAGAATACGACGGTAATTTTTCATATTTCTAAACTTAGGCTTAGAAACATGGCGTTAGAGGGTGAGAACTAGAAACATCCCCCGAACGGCCCCGTGGGTGGCAACAACACCTCCCACGGGAACAATGTAACTCGTAGGAATTGACCCCGCAACTGCGGGACTCCCGGTTTGACAATATGATAGTAATTTGCATATTTCTAGAGTTAGGCTTAAAAACATGGCTTTGGAGGGTGAGAACTCGAAACATCCCCCGAACGGCCCCGTGGGTGGCACCAACACCTTCCACGGGAATAAAGTAACTCGTAGAAACTGACCCCGCAGCCGCGGGACTCCCAGTTTGAGAATATGACGGTAATTTGCATATTTCTAGACTTAGGCTTAAAAACATGGAGTTAGAGGGTGAGAACTAGAAACATCCCCCGAACGGCCCCGTGGGTGGCACCAACACATCCCATGGGACCAATGTAACTCAGAGGACCTGACCCCACAGCCACGGGCTCCTTGTTTGAGAATACGACGGTAATTTGCATATTTTTAGGCTTAGGCTTAAAAACATGGCGTTAGAGGGTGAAAACTCGAAACTGTCCCCGAACGGCCCCGTGGTTGGCACCAACACCTCCCACAGGGTCAATGTAACTTGTAGGAACTGACCCCGCAGCCGCGGGACTGCCGATGTGAGAATCCAACGATAATTTGCATATTTCTAATATTAGGCTTAAAAACATGGCGTTAGAGGGTGAGAACTTGATACAGCCCCCGAACGTCCCCGTGGGTGGCACAAACACCTCCCACGGGACCAATGTAACTCGTAGGAACTGACCCCGCAGCCGTAGGACTCCCGGTTTGAGAATACGATGGTAATTTGCATATTTCTAGACTTAGGCTTAAAAATATGGCGTTAGAGGGTGAGAACTGGAAAAAGCCCCCGAACGGCCCCTTGGGTGGCACCAACACCTCCCTCGGGATATTGTTACTCGTAGATATTGACCCCGCAGCCGCGAGACTCCCGGTTTGAGAATATGACGGTAATTTGCATATTTCTAGACTTAGGATTAAAAACATGGCGTTAAAGGGTGATAACTCAAAACTGCCCCAAACGCCCTCGTGGGTGGCACCAACACCTCCCACGGGACTAATGTAACTAGTAGGAACTGACTCCACAGCTGGGGGACTCCCGGTTTGAGAATATACGACGATAATTTGAATATTTCTAGACTTAGGCTTACAAATATGGCGTTAGAGGGTGAGAACTAGAAACAGCCCCCGAACGGCCCTGTGGGTGGCATCAACACCTCCCACGGGGACAATCTAAATCGTTGCAACTGACCTCGCAGCCGCGGGATTCTCGGTTCGAGAATACGACGGTAATTTTCGTATTTCTAGACTTAGGCTTAAAAATATTACGTTAGAGGGTGAGAACTCGAAACTGCCCCCGAACGGCCCCGTGGGTGGAACCAACACCTCCCACGGGACCTATGTAACTCGTAGGAACTGATCCCACAGCTGCGGGACTCCCGGTTTGAGAATACGATGATAATTTTCATATTTCTAGACTTAGGATTAAAAACATGGCGTTAGAGGGTAAGAACTAGAAACTGCCCCCGAACGGCCCCGTGGGTGGCACCAACACCTCCCGCGTGATGCCCGGTTTTAGGATACGACGATGATTTGCATATTTCTAGACTTAGGCTTAAAAACATGGCGTTAGAGGGTGAGAACTAGAAACAGCCGCCAAACGACCCCGTGGGTGGCACCAACACCTCCCACGGGACCAATGTAACTCGTAGGAACTGACCCCGTTGCCGCGGGACTACCCGTTTGAGAATACGATGGCAATATGCATATTTCTAAACTTAGGCTTAAAAACATGGCGTTAGAGGGTGAGAACTAGAAATAGCCCCCGAACGGCCCCGTGGGTGGCACCAACACCTCCCAAGGGACCAATGTAACTCATAGGAACTGACCCCGCAGCCACGGGACTCCCGATTTGAGAATACGACGATAATTTGCATATTTCTAGACTTAGGCTTAAAAACATGGCGTTAGAGGGTGAGAACTCGAAAAATCCCCTGAACGTCCCCATGGGTGGTACCAACACCTCCCACAAGGCCCATGTCACTCGTAGGAACTGACCCTGCAGCCGCAGGACCCCCGGTTTGAGAATACGACGATAATTTGCATATTTCTAGACTTAGGCTTAAAAACATGGCGTTAGAGGGTGAGAACTAGAAACAGCCTCCGAACGTCCCCGTGGGTGGCACCAACACCTCCCACGGGACGAATGTAACTCATAGGAACTGACCACGCAGCCGCGGGACTCCCGGTTTCAGAATACGATGGTAATTTGTATATTTCCAGACTTAGGCTTAAAAACATGGCGTTAGAGGGTGAGAACTGGAAAAAGATCCCGAACGGCCCCGTGTGTGGCACCAACACCTCCCGCGGGACCAAGGTAACTCGTAGGAACAGACCCCGTAGCCGTGGGACTCCCGGTTTGAGAATACGACGGTAATTTGCATATTAATAGACTTAGGCTTAAAAACATGGTGTTAGAGTGTGAGAACACGAAACTTTTCCCAAACGGCCCCGTGGGTGGGACTAACACCTCCCACGAGACCAATGTAACTCATAGTAACTGACCCCGCAGTCGAGGGACTCTCGGTTTGAGAAAACGATGGTAATTTGCATATTTCTAGACTTAGGCTTAAAAACATGATGTTAGACGGTGACAACTCGAAACAGCCCCCGAACGGCCCCGTGGGTGGCACCAACACCTCCCACGGGGTGAATGTAACTCGTTGGAACTGACCCCGCAGCCATGTGACTCCCGGTTTGAGAATACGATAGTAATTTGTATATTTCTAGACTTAGGCTTAAAAACATTGCGTTAGAGGGTGAGAACTCGAAACTGCCCCCGAACGGCCTCGTGGGTGGCACCAACACCTCCCACGGGTCCAATGTAACTCGTAGGAACTGACCCCCAGCCGTGGGACACTCGGTTTGATAATACGATGGTAATTTTCATATTTCTAAACATAGGCTTAAAAACATGGCGTTAGAGGGTGCAGAACTGGAAAAAACCCCCGAACGGCCCCGTGGGTGGCACCAACACCTCCCACGGGACCAATGTAACTCGTAGGAACTGACCCCTCAGCCGTGGGACTACCTGTTTGAGAATACGATAGTAATTTGCATATTTCTAAACATAGGCTTAAAAACATGGCGTTAGAGGGTGAGAACTCGAAACAGCCCCCGAACGGCCCCGTGGGTGGCACCAACACCTCCCACGGGGCCAATCTAATTCGTTCGAACTGACCACGCAGCCGCGGGATTCTCAGTTCGAGAATACGATGGTAATTTGCGTATTTCTAGACTTAGGCTTAAAAATATTGCGTTAGAGGGTGAGAACTCGAAACTGCCCCCGAACGGCCCCGTGGGTGGCACCAACACCTCCCACGGGACCTATGTAACTCGTAGGAACTGACCCCACAGCTGCGGGACTCCCGGTTTGAGAATACGACGAAAATTTGCATATTTCTAGACTTAGGCTTAAAAACATGGCGTTAGAGTGTGAGAACACGAAACTTCCCCCGAACGGCCACGTGGGTGGGACTAACACCTCCCACGGGACCAATGTAACTCGTAGGAACTGACCCCACAGTCGAGGGACTCTCGGTTTTAGAAAACGATGGTAATTTTCATATTTATAGACTTAGGCTTAAAAACATGGTGTTAGAGGGTGACAACTCGAAACAGCCCCCGAACGGCCCCGTGGGTGGCACCAACACCTCCCACGGGGAGAATGTAACTCGTTGGAACTAACCCCGCTGCCATTTGACTCCCGGTTTGAGAATACGATAGTAATTTGTGTATTTCTAGACTTAGGCTTAAAAACATTGCGTTAGAGGGTGAGAACTCGAAACTGCCCCCAAACGGCCTCGTGGGTGGCACCAACACCTCCCACGGGTCCAATGTAACTCGTAGGAACTGACCCCCAGCCGCGGGACACTCGATTTGAGAATACAATGGTAATTTGCATATTTCTAGACTTAGGCTTAAAAACATGGCGTTAGAGGATGAGAACTAGAAACTGCCCCCGAACGGCCCCGTGGGTGGCACCAACACCTCCCGCGCGACTCCCGGTTTGAGAATACGACGGTAATTTGCATATTTCCAGACTTTGGCATAAAAATATGGCGTTAGAATGTGAGAGCGAGAAACAGCCTCCGAACGTCCCCGTGGGTGGCACCAACACCTCCCACGGGACTAATGTAACTCGTAGGAACTGACCCCGCAGTCGCGGGACTCTCGGTTTGAGAATTCGATGGTAATTCGCATATTTATAGACTTACGCTTAAAAACATGGCGTTAGAGGGTGCGAACTGGAAAAAACCCCCGAACGGCCCCGTGGGTGGCACCAACACCTCCCACGGGACCAATGTAACTCGTAGGAACTGACCCCGCAGCCGTGGGACTACCCGTTTGAGAATACGATGGTAATTTACATATTTCTAAACATAGGCTTAAAAACATGGCGTTAGAGGGTGAGAACTCGAAACAGCCCCCGAACGGCCCCGTGGGTGGCACCAACACCTCCCACGGGGCCAATCTAACTCGTTGGAACTGACCCCGCAGCCGCGGGATTCTCAGTTCGAGAATACGACGGTAATTTGCGTATTTTTAGATTTAGGCTTAAAAATATTGCGTTAGAGGGTGAGAACTCGAAACTGCCCCCGAACGGCCCCATGGGTGGCACCAACACCTCCCACGGGACCTATGTAACTCGTAGGAACTGACCCCACAGCTGCGGGACTCCCGATTTGAGAATACGACGATAATTTGCATATTTCAAGACTTAGGCTTAAAAACATGGCGTTAGAGGGTAAGAACTAAAAACTGCCCCCGAACGGCCCCGTGGGTGGAACCAACACCTCCCGCGGGATGCCCGGTTTTAGGATACGACGGTAATTTGCATATTTCCAGACTTTGGCATAAAAATATGGCGTTAGAATGTGAGAGCGAGAAACAGCCTCCGAACGTCCCCGTGGGTGGCACCAACACCTCCCACGGGACTAATGTAACTCGTAGGAACTGACCCCGCAGTCGCGGGACTCTCGGTTTGAGAATTCGATGGTAATTCGCATATTTATAGACTTACGCTTAAAAACATGGCGTTAGAGGGTGCGAACTGGAAAAAACCCCCGAACGGCCCCGTGGGTGGCACCAACACCTCCCACGGGACCAATGTAACTCGTAGGAACTGACCCCGCAGCCGTGGGACTACCCGTTTGAGAATACGATGGTAATTTACATATTTCTAAACATAGGCTTAAAAACATGGCGTTAGAGGGTGAGAACTCGAAACAGCCCCCGAACGGCCCCGTGGGTGGCACCAACACCTCCCACGGGGCCAATCTAACTCGTTGGAACTGACCCCGCAGCCGCGGGATTCTCAGTTCGAGAATACGACGGTAATTTGCGTATTTTTAGATTTAGGCTTAAAAATATTGCGTTAGAGGGTGAGAACTCGAAACTGCCCCCGAACGGCCCCATGGGTGGCACCAACACCTCCCACGGGACCTATGTAACTCGTAGGAACTGACCCCACAGCTGCGGGACTCCCGATTTGAGAATACGACGATAATTTGCATATTTCAAGACTTAGGCTTAAAAACATGGCGTTAGAGGGTAAGAACTAAAAACTGCCCCCGAACGGCCCCGTGGGTGGAACCAACACCTCCCGCGGGATGCCCGGTTTTAGGATACGACGATAATTTGAATATTTCTAGACTTAGGCTTAAAAACATGGCGTTATAGTGTAAGAACTAGAAACAGCCGCCAAACGACCCCGTGGGTGGAACCAACACCTCCCACGGGACCAATGTAACTCGTAGTAACTGACCCCACAGCCGCGGGACTCACGATTTGAGAATACTACGGTAATTTGCATATTTTTAGACTTAGTCTTAAAAACATGGCGTTAGAGGGTGAGAACTAGAAACAGCCCCGTGGGTGGCACCAACACCTCCCAAGGGACCAATGTAACTCATAGGAACTGAACCCGCAGCCACGGGACTCCCAATTTGAGAATACGACGATAATTTGCATATTTCTAGACTTAGGCTTAAAAACATAGCGTTAGAGGGTGAGAACTCGAAAAATCCCCCGAACGTCCCCATGGGTGGCACCAACACCTCCCACAGGGCCCATGTCACTCGTAGGAACTAACCTTGCAGCCGCGGGACCCCCGGTTTGAGAATACGGCGATAATTTGCATATTTCTAGACTTAGGCTTAAAAACATGGCGTGAGAGGGTGAGAACTAGAAACATCCTCCGAACGTCCCCGTGGGTGGCACCAACACCTCCCACGGGACCAATGTAACTCGTAGGAACTGACCCCGCAACCGCGGGACTCCCAGTTTCAGAATACGATGGTAATTTGCATATTTCTAGACTTAGGCTTAAAAACATGGCGTTAGAGGATGAGAACTGGAAAAAGATCCCGAACGGCCCCGTGTGTGGCACCAACACCTCCCACGGGACCAATGTAACTCGTAGGAACTGACCCCGTAGCCGTGGGACTCCCGGTTTGAGAATACGACGGTAATTTGCATATTTCTAGACTTCGGCTTAAAAACATGGCGTTAGAGTGTGAGAACACGAAACTTCCCCCGAACGGCCCCGGGGGTGGGACTAACACCTCCCACGGGACCAATGTAACTCATAGGAACTGACCCCGCAGTCGAGGGACTCTCGGTTTGCGAAAATGATGGTAATTTGCATATTTCTAGACTTAGGCTTAAAAACATGGTGTTAGAGGGTGACAACTCGAAACAGCCCCGAACGGCCCCGTGGGTGGCACCAACACCTCCCACGGGGCGAATGTAACTCGTTGGAACTGACCCCGAAGCCATGTGACTCCCGGTTTGAGAATACGATAGTAATTTGTGTATTTCCACACATAGGCTTAAAAACATTGCGTTAGAGGGTGAGAACTCGAAACTGCCCCCGAACGGCCTCGTGGGAGGCACCAACACCTCCCACGGGTCCAATGTAACTCGTAGGAACTGACCCCCAGCCACGGGACACTCGGTTTGAGAATACAATTGTAATTTTCATATTTCTAGACTTAGGCTTAAAAACATGGCGTTAGAGGGTGAGAACTAGAAACGGCCCCCCAACGGCCCCGTGGGTGGCACCAACACCTCCCGCGTGACTCCCGATTTGAGAATACGACGGTAATTTGCATATTTCCAGACTTTGGCATAAAAATATGGCGTTAGAGGGTGAGAATGAGAAACAGCCTCCGAACGTCCCCGTGGGTGGCACCAACACCTCCCACGGGACTAATGTAACTCGTAGGAACTGACCCCGCAGCCGCGGGACTCCCGGTTTGAGAATACGATGGTAATTCGCATATTTCTAGACTTAGGCTTAAAAACATGGCGTTAGAGGGTGCGAACTGGAAAAAACCCCCGAACGGCCCCGTGGGTGGCACCAACACCTCCCATGGGACCAATGTAACTCGTAGGAACTGACCCCGCAGCCGTGGGACTACCCGTTTGAGAATACGATGGTTATTTGCATATTTCTAAACATAGGCTTAAAAACATGGCGTTAGAGGGTGAGAACTCGAAACAGCCCCCGAACGGCCCTGTAGGTGGCACCAACACCTCCTACGGGACCAATGTAACTCATAGGAACTGACCATGTAGCCGCGGGACTCCCGGTTTGAGAATACGATTGTAAATTCCATATTTCTAGACTTAGGCTTAAAAACATGGCGTTAGAGGGTGAAAACTTAAAACAGCCCCCGAACGGCCCCGTGGTGGCACCAACACCTCCCACGAGGCCAATGTAACTCGTTGGAACTGACCCCGCAGCCGCGGGATTCTCGGTTTTAGAATACGACGGTAATTTGCATATTTCTAGACTTAGGCTTAGAAACATGGCGTTAGAGGGTGAGAACTAGAAACATCCCCCTAACGGCCCCGTGGGTGGCAACAACACCTCCCACGGGAAGAATGTAACTCGGAGGAATTGACCCCGCAGCCGCGGGACTCCCGGTTTGACAATACGACGATAATTTGCATATTTCTATACTTGGGCTTAAAAACATGGCTTTAGAGGGTGAGAACTCGAAACAGCCCCGGAACGGCCCCGTGGGTGGCACCAACACCTCCCATGGGACCAATGTAACTCGTACGAACTGACCCCGCAGCCGCGGTACTCCCAGTTTGAGAATACGATGGTAATTTGCTTATTTCTAGACTTAGGCTTAAAAACATGGCGTTATAGGGTGAGAACTAGAATCATCCCCCGAACGTCCCCGTGGGTGGCACCAACACCTCCCACGGGAATGAAGTAACTCGCAGAAACTGACCCCGCAGCCGCGGGACTCCCAGTTTGAGAATACGATGGTAATTTGCATATTTCAAGACTTAGGCTTAAAAACATGGAGTTAGAGGGTGAGAACTAGAAACATCCCCCGAACGGCCCCGTGGGTGGCACCAACACATCCCATGGGACCCATGTAACTCAGAGGACCTGACCCTGCAACCACGGGACTCCCGGTTTGAGAATACGACGGTAATTTGCATATTTTTAGGCTTAGGCTTAAAAACATGGCGTTAGAGGGTGAGAACTCAAAAAATCCCCCGAACGGCCCCGTGGGTGACACCAACACTTCCCACAGGGCTCATATCACTCGTAGGAACTGTCCCCGTAGCCGCGGGACTCCCGGTTTGAGAATACGACAATAATTTGCATATTTCTAGACTTAGGCTTAAAAACATGGCGTTAGAGGGTGAAACTCGAAACTGCCCCCGAATGGCCTCGTGGTTGGCAACAACACTTCCCATGGGGTCAATGTAACTCGTAGGAACTGAACCCGCAGCCGCGGGACTCCCGATGTGAGAATACCACGATAATTTGCATATTTTTAGACTTAGGCTTAAAAATATGGCGTTAGAGGGTGAGAACTAGATACATCCCCCGAACGTCCCCGTGGGTGGCACAAACACCTCCCATGGGACCAATGTCACTCGTAGGAATTGACCCCGCAGCCGCGGGACTCCCGGTTTGAGAATACGATGGTAATTTGCGTATTTTTAGACTTTGCTTAAAAATATGGCGTTAGAGGGTGAGAACTGGAAAAAGACCCCGAACGCCTCGTGGGTGGCACCAACACCTCCCACGGGATCAATGTTACTCGTAGAAACTGACCCCGCAGCCGCGAGACTCTCGGTTTGAGAATACGACGGTAATTTGCATATTTCTAGACTTAGGATTAAAAACATGGCGTTTAAGGGTGAGAACTCGAAACTGCCCCGAACGCCCCCGTGGGTGGCACCAACACCTCCCACGGGACTAATGTAACTCGTAGGAACTGACCTCACAGCTGCGGGACTCCCGGTTTGAGAATACGACGATAATTTGCATATTTCTAGACTTAGGCTTAAAAATATGGCGTTAGAGGGTGAGAACTAGAAACAGCCCCCGAACGGCCCCGTGGGTGGCACCAACACCTCCCACGGGGCCAATCTAACTCGTTGGAACTGACCCCGCAGCCGCGGGATTCTCGGTTTGAGAATACGACGGTAATTTATGTATTTCTAGACTTAGGCTTAAAAACATTGCGTTAGAGGGTGAGAACTCGAAACTGCCCCCGAACGGCCCCGTGGGTGGCACCAACACCTCCCACGGGACCAATGTAACTCGCGGGAACTGACCCCGCAGCCGTAGGACTCCCGGTATGAGAATACGACGGTAATTTGCATATTTCTAGCCTCAGGCTTAAAAACTTGGCGTTAGAGGGTAAGAACTACAAACTGCCCCCAAACGGCCCCGTGGGTGGCACCAACACCTCCCGCGGGATGCCCGGTTTTAGGATACGACGATAATTTTCATATTTATAGACTTAGGCTTAAAAACATGGCGTTAGAGGGTGAGAACTAGAAACAGCCGCCAAACGACCCCGTGGGTGGCACCAACACCTCCCACGGGACCAATGTAACTGGTAGTAACTGACCCCACAGCCGCGGGACTCCCGATTTGAGAATACGATGGTAATTTACATATTTTTAGATTTAGGCTTAAAAACATGGCGTTAGAGGGTGAGAACTAGAAACAGCCCCCGAACGGCCCCGTGGGTGGCACCAACACCTCCCACGGGACCAATGTAACTCCTAGGAACTGACCCCGCAGCCACGGGACTCCCGATTTGAGAATACGACGGTAATTTGCATATTTCTAGGCTTAGGCTTAAAAACATGGCGTTAGAGGGTGAGAATTAGAAACAACCCCCGAACGGCCCCGAGGGTGGCACCAACACCTCCCACGGGACCAATGTAACTCATAGGAAGTGACTCCGCAGCCACGGGACTCCCGGTTTGAGAATACGACGGTAATTTGCATACTTCTAGACTTAGGCTTAAAAAGACGGCGTTAGAGGGTGAGAACTCAAAAAATCCCCCGAACGGCCCCATGGGTGGCACCAACACCTCCCACAGGGCCCATGTCACTCGTAGGAACTGACCCCGCAGCCACGGTTCCCCCGGTTTGAGAATACGATGATAATTAGCATATTTCTAGACTTAGGCTTAAAACATGGAGTTAGAGGGTGAGAACTGGAAAAAGACCCCGAACGGCCCCGTGTGTGGCACCAACGCCTCCCACGGGACCAATGTAACTCGTAGGAACTGACCCCGTAGCCGTGGGACTCCGGGTTTGAGAATACGACCGTAATTTGCATATTTCTAGACTTAGACTTAAAAGCATGGCATTAGAGTGTGAGAACACGAAACTTTCCCCGAACGGCCCCGTGGGTGGGACTAACACCTCCCACGGGACCAATGTAACTCGTAGGAACTGACCCCGCAGTCGAGGGACTCTTGGTTTGAGAAAACGATGGTAATTTGCATATTTCTAGACTTAGGCTTATAAACATGGTGTTAGAGGGTGACAACTCGAAACAGCCCACGAACGGCCCCGTGGGTGGCACCAACACCTCCCATGGGGCCAATGTAACTCGTTGGAACTGACCCCGCAGCCATATGACTCCCGGATTGAGAATACGACGGTAATTTGTGTATTTTTAGATTTAGGCTTAAAAACATTACGTTAGAGGGTGAGAACTCGAAACTGCCCCCGAACGGCCCCGTGGGTGGCACCAACACCTCCCACGGGTCCAATGTAAATCGTAGGAACTGACCCCCTAGCCGCGGGACACTCGGTTTGAGAATACAACGGTAATTTGCATATTTTTAGACTTAGGCTTAAAAACATGGCGTTAGAGGGTGAGAAGTTGAAACTGCCCCCGAACGGCCCCGTGGGTGGCACCAACACCTCCCGCACGACTCCCGGTTTGAGAATACGACGGTAATTTGCATATTTCTAAACTTAGGCATAAAAATATGGCGTTAGAGGGTGACAATGAGAAACAGCCTCCGAACGTCCCTGTGGGTGGCACCAACACCTCCCACGGGACCAATGTAACTCGTAGGAACTGACCCCTGCAGCCGCGGGACTCCCGGTTTGAGAATACGATGGTAATTTGCATATTTCTAGACTTAGGCTTAAAAACAAGGCGTTAGAGGGTGCGAACTGGAAAAAACCCCCGAACGGCCCCGTGGGTGGCACCAACACCTCCCACGGGGCCAAGGTAACTCGTAGGAACTAACCCCGCAGCCAAGGGACTACCCGTTTGAGAATACGATGGTAATTTGCATATTTCTAAACTTAGGCTTAAAAACATGGCGTTAGTGGGTGAGAACTCGAAATAGCCCGCGAACGGCCCCGTGGGTGGCACCAACACCTCCTACGGGACCAATGTAACTCATAGGAACTGACCACGCAGCCGCGGGACTCCCGGTTTGAGAATACGATAGTAATTTCCATATTTCTAGACTTAGGCTTAAAAACATGGCGTTAGAGGGTGAAAACTCGAAACAGCCCCCGAACGGCCCCGTGGTGGCACCAACACCTCCCACGAGGCCAATGTAACTCGTTGGAACTGACCCCGCAGCCACGGGATTCCCAGTTTGAGAATACGACGATTATTTGCATATTTCTAGATTTAGGCTTAGAAACATGGCGTTAGGGAGTGAGAACTAGAAACATCCCCCGAACGGCCCCGTGGGTGGCAACAACACCTCCCACGGGAACAATGTAACTCGTAGGAATTGACCCCGCAGCAGTGGGACTCCCTGTTTGACAATACGACGGTAATTTTCATATTTCTAGACTTAAGCTTAAAACATGGCGTTAGAGGGTGAAAACTCGAAACTGCCCCTGAATGGCCCCGTGGTTGGAAATAACACCTCCCACGGGGTCAATGTAACTCGTAGGAACTGACCCCGCAGCCGCGGGACTCCCGGTGTGAGAATACCACGATAATTTGCATATTTCTTGACTTAGGCTTAAAAACATGGCGTTAGAGGGTGAGAACTAGATACAGCCCCCGAACGTCCCCGTGGGTGGCACAAACACCTCCCACGGGACCAATGTAACTCGTAGGAACTGACCCCGCAGCTGCGGGACTCCCGATGTGAGAATACCACGATAATTTGCATCTTTTTGGACTTAGGCTTAAAAACATGGCGTTAGAGGGTGAGAACTAGATACATCCCCCGAACGTCCCCGTGGGTGGCACAAACACCTCCCACGGGACCAATGTAACTCGTTGGAACTGACCCCGCACCCGCTGGACTCCCGGTTTGAGAATACGATGGTAATTTGCATATTTATAGACTTAGGCTTAAAAATATGGCGTTAGAGGGTTAGAACTGGAAAAATCCCTCGAACGGCCCCGTGGCACGGGATCAATCTTACTCGTAGAAATTGACCCCGCAGCCACGAGACTCTCGGTTTGAGAATACGACGGTAAATTGCATATTTCTAGACTTAGGTTTAAAAACATGGCGTTAAAGGGTGAGAACTTGAAACTACCCCAAATGCCCCCATGGGTGGCACCAACACCTCCCACGGGACTAATGTAACTCGTAGGAACTGACCCCACAGCCGCGGGACTCCCGGTTTGAGAATACGATAATAATTTGCCTAGTTCTAGACTTAGGCTTAAAAATATGGCGTTAGAGGGTGAGAACTAGAAACAGACCCCGAACGGCCTCGTGGGTGGCACCAACACCTCCCACGGGACCAATGTAACTCGTGGGAACTGACCCCGCAGCTGCGGGACTCCCGGTTTGAGAATACAACGGTAATTTGCATATTTATTGACTTAGGCTTAAAAACATGGCGTTAGAGGGTGAGAACTAGAAACTGCCCCGGAACGGCTCCGTAGGTGGCACCAACACCGCCCGCGGGATTCTCGGTTTGAGAATACGACGATAATTTGCATATTTCTAGAGTTAGGCATAAAACTATGGCATTAGAGGGTGAAAACTAGAAACAACCCCCGAACGGCCCCGTGGGTGGCACCAACACCTCCCACGGGACCAATGTAACTCGTAGGAACTCAGCCTGCAGCCGCGGGACTGCCCACTTGAGAATACGATGGTAATTTGCATATTTCTAGACTTAGGCTTAAAAACATGGCGTTAGATGGTGAGAACTCGAAACAGCCCCCGATCGGCCCCGTGGGTGGCACCAACACGTCCCACGGGACCAATGTAACTCATAGGAACTGACCCCGCAGCCGCGGGACTCCCGGTTTGAGAATACGACAGTAATTTCCATATTTCTAGACATAGGCTTAAAAACATGGCGTTAGAGGGTGAAATCTCGAAACTGCCCCCGAACGGCCCCGTGGGTGGCACCAACACCTCCCACGGGGTCAATGTAACTCATAGGAACTGACCCCGCAGCCGCGGGACTCCCGATTTGAGAATATGACGATAATTTTCACATTTCTAGACTTGGGCTTAAAAAGATGGGGTTAGAGGGTGAGAACTGAAAATAGCTGCCGAACGTCCCTGTGGGTGGGACAAACACCTCCAACGGGACCAATGTAACTCGTAGGATCTGACCCCACAGCCGCGGTACTCCCGATTTGAGAATACGATGGTAATTTGTATATTTCTAGACTTAGGCTTAAAAACAATGCGTTATAGGGTGAGAACTAGAAACAACCCCCGAACGGCCCCGTGGGTGGCACCAACACCTCCCACGGGACCAATGTAACTCGTAGGAACTGACCCCCAGCCATGGGACTCCCGGTTTGATAATACGACGATAATTTGCATATTTCTAGACTTAGGCTTAAAAACATGGCGTTAGAGGGTGAAAACTGAAACTGCCCCCGAACGGCCCTGTGCGTCACACCAACACCTCCCACGGGATCAATGTAACATCGTATGATCTGACCCCGCAGCCGCGGGACTCCCGATTTGAGAATACGACGATAATTAGCATATTTCTAGACTTAGGCTTAAAAACATGGTGTTAGAGGGTGAGAACTAGAGACAGCCTCCGAACGTCCCCGTGGGTGGCACCAACACCTCCCACGGGACCAATGTAACTCGTATGAACTGACCCCACAGCCGCGGGACTCTCGGTTTGAGAATACGATGGTAATTTGCATATTTCTAGACTAAGTCTTAAAAACATGGCGTTAGAGGGTGAGAACTGGAAAAAGCCCCCGAACGACCCCGTGGATGGCACCAACACCTCCCACGGGACCAACGTAACTCGTAGGAACTGATCCCGCAGCCGCGGGACTGCCCGTTTGAGAATACGATGGTAATTTTCATATTTCTAGACTTAGGCTTAAAAACATGGCGTTAGAGGGTGAGAACTCGAAACAGCCCTCGAACGGCCCCGTGGGTGGGACCAACACCTCCTACGGGACCAATGTAACTCATAAGAACTGACCTCACAGCCACGGGACTCCCGGTTTGAGAGTATGATAATAATTTCCATATTTCTAGACTTAGGCTTAAAAATATGGCGTTGGAGGGTGAAAATCGAAACAGCCCCCGAGCGGCCCCATGGGTGGCACCAACACCTCCCACGGGGCCAATGTAACTCGTTGGAACTGACCCCGCAGCCGCGGGATTCCCGGTTTGAGAATACGACGGTAATTTGCATATTTCTAGACTTAGGTTTAGAAACATGGCGTTAGAGGGTGAGAACTCGAAACAGCACCCGAACGGCCCCGTGGGTGGCAACAACACCTCCCACGGGAACAATGTAACTCGTAGGAATTGACCCCGCAGCCGCGGGACTACCGGTTTGAGAATACGACGGTAATTTGCATATTTCTGGACTTAGGCATAAAAACATGGCTTTAGAGGGTGAGAACTCGAAACAGCCCCCGAACGGCCCCGTGGGTGGCACCAACACGTCCCACGGGACCAATGTAACTCGTAGGAACTGACCCCGCAGCCGCGGTACTCCCGGTTTGAGAATACGACGGTAATTTGTTTATTTCTAGACTTAGGTTTAAAAACATGGCGTTAGAGGGTAAGAACTAGAAACTGCCCCCGAACGGCCCCGTGGGTGGCACCAACACCTCCGACGGGAACAATGTAACTCGTAGGAACTGACCCCACAGCCGCGGGATTCCAGTTTGAGCATACGATGGTAATTTGCATATTTCTAGACTTAGGCTTAAAAACATGGCGTTAGAGGGTGAGAACTAGACACAGCCCCGAACGTCCCCGTGGGTGGCACCAACACATCCCACGGGACCAATGTAACTCAGAGGATCTGACCCCGCAGCCGTGGGACTCCCGGTTTGAGAATACGACGATAATTTGTATATTTTTAGGCTTAGGCTTAAAAATATGGCGTTAGAGGGTGAGAACGACCAAAAAATCCCCCGAACGGCCCACTAGGTGACACCAACAGCTCCCATAGGGCCCATGTCACTCGTAGAAACTGACCCCACAGTCGCGGGACTCCCGGTTTGAGAATACGATGATAATTTGCATATTTCTAGACTTAGGCTTAAAAACATGGCGTTAGATGGTGAAAACTCAAAACTGCCCTCTAACGGCCCCGTGGTTGGCACCAACACCTCCTACGGGGTCAATGTAACTCGTATGATCTGACCCCGCAGCCGCGGGACTCCCGATTTGAGAATACGACGATAATTAGCATATTTCTAGACTTAGGCTTAAAAACATGGCGTTAGAGGGTGAGAACTAGATAAAGCCCCCGAACGTCCCCGTGGGTGGCACCAACACCTCCCACGGGACCAATGTAACTCGTAGGAACTGACCCCGCAGCCGCGGGACTCTCGGTTTGAGAATACGATGGTAATTTGCATATTTCTAGACTAAGTCTTAAAAACATGGCGTTAGAGGGTGAGAACTAGATAAAGCCCCTGAACGACCCCGTTGGTGGCACAAACACCTCCCACGGGACCAATGTAACTCGTAGGAACTGAACCCGCAGCCGCGGGACTCCCGGTTTGAGAATACGATGGTAATTTGCATATTTCTAGACTTAGGTTTTAAAATATGGCGTTAGAGGGTGAGAACTGGAATAAGCCCCCGAACGCCTCGTGGGTGGCACCAACACCTCCCACGGGATCAATGTTACTCGTAGAAACTAACCCCGCAGCCGCGAGACTCTCAGTTTGAGAATACGACGGTAATTTGCATATTTCTAGACTTAGGATTAAAAACATGGCGTTAAAGGGTGAGAACTCGAAACTGCCCCAAACGCCCCCGTGGGTGGCACCAATACCTCCCACGGGACTAATGTAACTCGTAGGAACTGACCCCACAGCTGCGGGACTCCCGGTTTGGGAATACGACGATAATTTGCATATTTCTAGACTTAGGCTTAAAAATATGGCGTTAGAGGGTGAGAACTAGAAACAGCCCCCGAACGGCCCCGTGGGTGGCACCAACACCTCCCACGGGACCAATGTAACGCGTGGGAACTGACCCCGCAGCTGCGGGACTCCCGGTTTGAGAATACAACGGTAATTTGCATATTTCTTGACTTAGGCTTAAAAACATAGCGTTAGAGGGTGAGAACTAGAAAATGCCCCGGAACGGCCCCGTGGGTGGCACCAACACCTCCCACGGGACTCTCGGTTTGAGAATACGACGATAATTTGCATATTTCTAGGCTTAGGCATAAAAATATGGCATTAGAGGGTGAAAACTAGAAACAACCCCCGAACGGCCCCGTGGGTGGCACCAACACCTCCCACGGGACCAATGTAACTCGTAGGAACTCAGCCCGCAGCCGCGGGACTGCCCATTTGAGAATACGATGGTAATTTGCATATTTCTAGACTTAGGCTTAAAAACATGACGTTAGATGGTGAGAACTCGAAACTACCCCCGAACGGCCCCGTGGGTGGCACCAACACGTCCCACGGGACCAATGTAACTCATAGGAACTGACCCCGCAGCCGCGGGACTCCCGGTTTGAGAATACGACACTAATTTCCATATTTCTAGACTTAGGCTTAAAAACATGGCGTTAGAGGGTGAAATCTCGAAACTGCCCCCGAACGGCCCCGTGGGTGGCACCAACACCTCCCGCGGGGTCAATGTAACTCATAGGAACTGACCCCGCAGCCGCGGGACTCCCAATTTGAGAATATGACGATAATTTTCACATTTCTAGACTTAGGCTTAAAAAGATGGGGTTAGAGGGTGAGAACTAAAAATAGCTCCCGAACGTCCCCATGGGTGGAACAAACACCTACAACGGGACCAATGTAACTCGTAGGATCTGACCCCACAGCCGCGGGACTCCCGATTTGAGAATACGATGGTAATTTGTATAATTCTAGACTTAGGCTTAAAAATAATGCGTTAGAGGGTGAGAACTAGAAACAACCCCCGAACGGCCCCGTGGGTGGCACCAACACCTCCCACGGGACCAATGTAACTCGTAGGAACCGACCCCCAGCCGTGGGACTCCCGGTTTGAGAATACGACGATAATTTGCATATTTCTAGACTTAGGCTTAAAAACATGGCATTAGAGGGTGAAAACTGAAACTGCCCCGGAACGGCCCTGTGCGTGGCACCAACACCTCCCACGGAATCAATGTAACTCGTATGATCTGACCCCACAGCCGCGGGACTCCCGATTTGAGAATACAACGATAATTAGCATATTTCTAGACTTAGGCTTAAAAACATGGCGTTAGAGGGTGAGAACTAGAAACAGCCTCCGAACGTCCCCGTGGGTGGCACCAACACCTCCCACGGGACCAATGTAACTCGTAGGAACTGACCCCGCAGCCACGGGACTCTCGGTTTGAGAATACGATGGTAATTTGCATATTTCTAGACTAAGTCTTAAAAACATGGCGTTAGAGGGTGAGAACTGGAAAAAGCCCCCGAACGACCCCGTGGATGGCACCAACACCTCCCACGGGACCAATGTAACACGTAGGAACTGATCCCGCAGCCACGGGACGGCCCGTTTGAGAATACGATGGTAATTTTCATATTTCTAGACTTAGGCTTAAAAACATGACGTTAGAGGGTGAGAACTCGAAACAGCCCTCGAACGGCCCCGTGGGTGGGACCAACACCTCCTACGGGACCAATGTAACTCATAAGAACTGACCTCGCAGCCACGGGACTCCCGGTTTGAGAATACGATAATAATTTCCATATTTCTAGACTTAGGCTTAATAATATGGCGTTAGAGGGTGAAAAATCGAAACAGCCCCCGAGCGGCCCCATGGGTGGCACCAACACCTCCCACGGGGCCAATGTAACTCGTTGGAACTGACCCCGCTGCCGCGGGATTCCTGGTTTGAGAATACGACGGTAATTTGCATATTTCTAGACTTAGGTTTAGAAACATGGCGTTAGAGGGTGAGAACTCGAAACAGCCCCCGAACGGCCCCGTGGGTGGCAACAACACCTCCCACGGGAACAATGTAACTCGTAGGAATTGACCCCGCAGCCGCGGGACTACCGGTTTGAGAATACGACGGAAATTTGCATATTTCTAGACTTAGGCCTAAAAAAATGGCTTTAGAGGGTGAGAACTCGAAACAGCCCCCGAACGGCTCCGTGGGTGGCACCAACACCTCCCACGGGACCAATGTAACTCGTACGAACTGACCCCGCAGCCGCGGTACTCCCGGTTTGAGAATACGACGGTAATTTGTTTATTTCTAGACTTAGGTTTAAAAACATGGCGTTAGGGGGTAAGAACTAGAAACTGCCCCCGAACGGCCCCGTGGGTGGCACCAACACCTCCGACGGGAACAATGTAACTCAGAGGACCTGACCCCGCAGCCACGGGACTCCCGGTTTGAGAATACGACGGTAATTTGTATATTTTTAGGCTTTGGCTTAAAAATATGGCGTTAGAGGGTGATAACGACCAAAAAATCCCCCGAACGGCCCACTAGGTGACACCAACACCTCCCACAGGGCCTATGTCACTCGTAGAAACTGACCCCACAGTCGCGGGACTCCCGGTTTGAGAATATGACGATAATTTGCATATTTCTAAACTTAGGCTTAAAAACATGGCTTTGGATGGTGAAAACTCAAAACTGCCCCCTAACGGCCCCGTGGTTGGCACCAACACCTTCCATGGGGTCAATGTAACTCG
Source organism: Sambucus nigra (assembly GCA_949130495.1). Taxonomy (NCBI): domain Eukaryota; kingdom Viridiplantae; phylum Streptophyta; class Magnoliopsida; order Dipsacales; family Adoxaceae; genus Sambucus; species Sambucus nigra. The sequence continues at coordinate 416,416,099 of OX422217.1, forward strand.
TAGGAACTAACCCCGCAACCGCGGGACTCGCGATGTGAGAATACGACGATAATTTGCATATTTCTAGACTTAGGCTTAAAAACATGGCGTTAGAGGGTGAGAACTAGATAAATCCCCCGAACGTCCCCGTTGGTGGCACAAACACCCCCCACGGGACCAATGTAACTCGTAGGAACTGACCCCGCAGCCGCGGGACTCCCGGTTTGAGAATACGATGGTAATTTGCATATTTCTAGACTTAAGCTTAAAAATATGGCGTTAGAGGGTGAGAACTGGAAAAAGCCCCCGAACGCCTCGTGGGTGGCACTAACACCTCCCACGGGATCAATGTTACTCGTAGAAACTGACCCCGCAGCCGCGAGACTCTCGGTTTGAGAATACGACGGTAATTTGCATATTTCTAGACTTAGGATTAAAAACATGGCGTTAAAGGGTGAGAACTCGAAACTGCCCCAAACGCCCCCGTGGGTGGCACCAACACCTCCCACGGGACTAATGTAACTCGTAGGAACTGACCCCACAGCTGCAGGACTCCCGGTTTGGGAATACGACGATAATTTGCATATTTCTAGACTTAGGCTTAAAAATATGGCGTTAGAGGGTGAGAACTAGAAACAGCCCCCGAACGGCCCCGTGGGTGGCACCAACACCTCCCACGGGGCCAATCTAACTCGTTAGAACTGACCCCGCAGCCGCGGGATTCTCGGTTTGAGAATACGATGGTAATTTGCGTATTTCTAGACTTAGGCTTAAAAATTTGCGTTAGAGGGTGATAACTCGAAACTGCCCCCGAACGGCACCGTGGGTGGCACCAACACATCACACGGGACCAATGTAACTCGTGGGAACAGATCCCGCAGCCGCAGGACTCCCGGTTTGAGAATACGATGGTAATTTTCATATTTCTAGCCTTAGCCTTAAAAACATGGCATTAGAGGGTAAGAACTAGAAACTGCCCCCGAACGGCCCCGTGGGTGGCACCAACACCTCCCGCGGGACGCCCGGATTTAGGACACGACGATAATTTTCATATTTCTAGACTTAGGCTTAAAAACATGGCGCTAGAGGGTGAGAACTAGAAACAGCCGCCAAACGACCCCGTGGGTAGCACCAACACCTCCCACGGGACCAATGTAACTGGTAGTAACTGACCCCACAGCCGCGGGACTCCCGATTTGAGAATACGATGGTAATTTACATATTTTTAGACTTAGGCTTAAAAACATGGTGTTAGAGAGTGAGAAGTAGAAACAGCCCCCGAACGGCCCCGTGGGTGGCACCAACACCTCCCACGGGACCAATGTAACTCATAGGAACTGACCCCGCAGCCACGGGACTCCCGATTTGAGAATACGACGGTAATTTGCATATTTCTAGACTTAGGCTTAAAAACATGGCGTTAGAGGGTGAGAACTAGAAACAGCCCCCGAACGGCCCCGTGGGTGGCACCAACACCTCCCACGGGACCAATGTAACTCATAGGAAGTGACTCCGCAGCCACGGGACTCCCGGTTTGAGAATACGACGGTAATTTGCATATTTCTAGACTTAGGCTTAAAAACACGGCGTTAGAGGGTGAGAACTCGAAAAATCCCCCGAACGGCCCCATGGGTGGCACCAACACCTCCCACAGAGCCCATGTCACTCGTAGGAACTGACCCCGTAACCCCCGGTTTAAGAATACGACGATAATTTGCATATTTCTACACTTAGGCTTAAAAACATGGCATTAGAGGGTGAGAACTAGAAACAGCCTCCGAACGTCCCCGTGGGTGGCACCAACACCTCCCACGGGACCAATGTAACTCGTAGGAACTGACCCCACAACCGCGGGACTCCCAGTTTCCGAATACGATGGTAATTTGCATATTTCTAGACTTAGGCTTAAAAACATGGCGTTAGAGGGTGAGAACTGGAAAAAGACCCCGAACGGCCCCGTGTGTGGCACCAACACCTGCCACGGGACCAATGTAACTCGTAGGAACTGACCCCGTAGCCGTGGGACTCCCGGTTTGAGAATACGACCATAATTTGCATATTTCTAGACTTAGCCTTAAAAACATGGCGTTAGAGTGTGAGAACACGAAACTTCCCCTGAACGGCCCCGTGGGTGGGACTAACACCTCCCACGGGACCAATGTAACTCGTAGGAACTGACACTCAGTCGAGGGACTCCCGGTTTGAGAATACGATGGTAATTTGCATATTTCTAGACTTAGGCTTAAAAACATGGCGTTAGAGGGTGCGAACTGGAAAAAACCACCGAACGGCCCCGTGGGTGGCACCAACACCTCCCACGGGACCAATGTAACTCGTAGGAACTGACCCCGCAGCCACGGGACTACACGTTTGAGAATACGATGGTAATTTGCATATTTCTAAACTTAGGCTTAAAAACATGGCGTTAGTGGGTGAGAACTCGAAACAGCCCCCGAACGGCCCCATGGGTGGCACCAACACCTCCTACGGGACCAATGTAACTCATAGGAACTGACCACGCAGCCGCGGGACTCCCTGTTTGAGAATACGATAGTAATTTCCATATTTCTAGACTTAGGCTTAAAAACATGGCGTTAGAGGGTGAAAACTCGAAACAGCCCCCGAACGGCCCCATGGTGGCACCAACACCTCCCACGAGGCCAATGTAACTCGTTGGAACTGACCCCGCAGCCGCGGGATTCCCGGTTTGAGAATACAACGGTAATTTGCATATTTCTAGACTTAGGTTTAGAAACATGGCGTTAGAGGGTGAGAACTCCAAAACAGCCCCCGAATGGCCCCGTGGGTGGCAACAACACCTCCCACGGGAACAATGTAACTCGTAGGAATTGACCACGCAGTCGTGGGACTCCCGATTTGAGAATACGATGGTAATTTGCATATTTCTAGACTTAGGCTTAAAAACATGGCGTTAGAGGGTGAGAACTGGAAAAAGCCCCCGAACGGCGCCGTGGGTGGCACCAACACCTCCCACGGGACCAATGTAACTCGTAGAAACTGACTCCGCAGCCGCGGGACTCCCAGTTTGATAATACGACGGTAATTTGCATATTTCTAGACTTAGGATTAAAAACATGGCGTAAATGGTGAGAACTCGAAACTGCCCCCGAACGCCCCAATGGGTGGCACCAACACCTCCCACGGGACTAATGTAACTCGTAGGAACTGACCCCACAGCTGCGGGACTCCCAGTTTGAGAATACGACGATAATTTACATATTTCTAGACTTAGGCTTACCAATATGGCGTTAGAGGGTGAGAACTAGAAACAGCCCTCGAACGGCCCCGTGGATGGCACCAACACCTCCCACGGGGCCAATATAACTCGTTGCTACTAACCCCGCAGCCACGGGATTCCCGGTTTGAGAATACGACGATATGTATTTCTAGACTTAGGCTTAAAAACATTGCGTTAGAGGGTGAGAACTCGAAACTGCCCCCGAACGTCCCCGTGGGTGGCACCAACACCTCCCACGGGACCAATGTAACTCGTAGGAACTGACCCCGCAGCCGCGGGACTCTCGGTTTGAGAATACAACGGTAATTTGCATATTTTAAGACTTAGGCTTAAAAATATTGCGTTAGAGGGTGAGAACTCGAAACTGCCCCCGAACGGCCCCGTGGGTGGCACCAACACCTCCCGCGGGACCAATGTAACTCGTAGGAATTGACCTCGCAGCCGCAGGACTCTCGGTTTGAGAATACAACGGTAATTTGCATATTTCTAGACTTAGGCTTAAAAACATGGCGTTAGAGGGTGAGAACTAGAAACTGCCCCCGAACGGCCCCGTGGGTGGCACCAACACCTCCCGCGGGACTCCCGGTTTGAGAATACGACGGTAATTTATATATTTCTAGACTTAGGCAAAAAAATATGGCGTTAGAGGGTGAAAAGTCAAAACAACCCCCGAACGGCCCCATGGGTGTCACCATCACCTCCACGGGACCAATGTAACTCGTAGGAACTGACCCTGCAGCCGCGCGACTGCCCGTTTGGGAATACGATAATAATTTGCATATTTCTAGACTTAGGCTTAAAAACATGGCGTTAGAGGGTGAGAACTTGAAACAGCCACCGAACGGTCCCGAGGGTGGCACCAACACCTCCCACGGGACCAATGTAACTCATAGGAACTGACCCCGCAGCCGCGGGACTCCCGGTTTGAGAATACGACAGTAATTTCCATATTTCTAGACTTAGGCTAAAAAATATGGCGTTAGAGGGTGAAAATTCACAACTGCACCCGAACGGCCCCGTGGGTGGCACCAACACCTCCCACGGGGTCAATGTAACTCGTAAGAACTGACCCTGCAGCCGCGGGACTCCTGATTTGAGAATATGACGAAAATTTGCATATTTCTAGACTTAGGCTTAAAAACATGGGGTTAGAGGGTGAGAACTAGAAACAGCCCCCGAACGTCCCCGGGGTTGGCACCAATACCTCCCACGGGACCAATGTAACACGTAGGAACTGACCCTGCAGCCGCGGGACTCCCGGTTTCAGAATACGATGGTAATTTGCATATTTCTAGAGTTAGGCTTAAAAACATGGTGTTAGAGGGTGGGAACTAGAAACAGCCCCCGAACGCTCCCGTGCGTGGCACCAACGCCTCCCACGGGACCAAAGTAACTCGTAGGAACTGACCCCGCAGCCGTGGGACTCCCGGTTTGAGAATACGAAGGTAATTTGCATATTTCTAAACATAGGCTTAAAAACATGTCATTAGAGGGTGTGAACTCCAAACTTCCCCCGAACGGCCCCGTGGGTGGCACCAAAACCTCCCACGGGACCAATCTAACTCGTAGGAACTGACCCCGCAGCCGAGGGACTCTCGGTTTGAGAATACGATGGCAATTTGTATATTTCTAGACTTAGGCTTAAAAACATGGTGTTAGAGGGTGAGAACTCGAAACAGCCCCCGAACGGCCTCGTGGGTGGCACCAACACCTCCCACGAGGCCAATGTAACTCGTTGGAACTGACCCCGCAGCCGAGGGACTCTCGGTTTGAGAATACGATGGTAATTTGTATATTTCTAGACTTAGGCTTAAAAACATGGTGTTAGAGGGTGAGAACTCGAAACAGCCCCCGAACGGCCCCGTGGGTGGCACCAACACCTCCCACGGGGCCAATGTAACTCGTTGGAACTGACCCCACAGCCGCGACACTCCCGGTTTGAGAATACGATGGTAATTTGTATATTTCTAGACTTAGGCTTAAAAACATGGCGTTAGAGGGTGAGAACTAGAAACTACCCGCGAACGGCCCCGTGGGTTGCACCAACACCTCCCGCGGGACTCCCGGTTTGAGAGTACGACGGTAATTTGCATATTTCTAGACTTAGGCATAAAAATATGGCGTTAGAGGGTGAAAACTAGAAAGAACCCCCGAACGGCCCCGTGGGTGGCACCAACACCTCCCACGGGACCAATGTAACTTGTAGGAACTGACCCCGCACCCGCGGGACTCCCCGTTTGAGAATACGATGGTAATTTTCATATTTCTAGACTAAGTCTTAAAAACATGGCGTTAGAGGGTGAGAACTGGAAAAAGCCCCCGAACGACCCCGTGGATGGCACCAACACCTCCCACGGGACCAATGTAACACGTAGGAACTGATCCCGCAGCCGCGGGACGGCCCGTTTGAGAATACGATGGTAATTTTCATATTTCTAGACTTAGGCTTAAAAACATGACGTTAGAGGGTGAGAACTCGAAACAGCCCTCGAACGGCCCCGTGGGTGGGACCAACACCTCCTACGGGACCAATGTAACTCATAAGAACTGACCTCACAGCCACGGGACTCCCGGTTTGAGAATACGATAATAATTTCCATATTTCTAGACTTAGGCTTAATAAAATGGCGTTAGAGGGTGAAAAATCGAAACAGCCCCCGAGCGGCCCCATGGGTGGCACCAACACCTCCCACGGGGCCAATGTAACTCGTTGGAACTGACCCCGCTGCCGCGGGATTCCTGGTTTGAGAATACGACGGTAATTTGCATATTTCTAGACTTAGGTTTAGAAACATGGCGTTAGAGGGTGAGAACTCGAAACAGGCCCCGAACGGCCCCGTGGGTGGCTACAACACCTCCCACGGGAACAATGTAACTCGTAGGAATTGACCCCGCAGCCGCGGGACTACCGGTTTGAGAATACGACGGAAATTTGCATATTTCTAGACTTAGGCCTAAAAAAATGGCTTTAGAGGGTGAGAACTCGAAACAGCCCCCGAACGGCTCCGTGGGTGGCACCAACACCTCCCACGGGACCAATGTAACTCGTAGGAACTGACCCCGCAGCCGCGGGACTCTCGGTTTGAGAATACAACGGTAATTTGCATATTTTAAGACTTAGGCTTAAAAATATTGCGTTAGAGGGTGAGAACTCGAAACTGCCCCCGAACGGCCCCGTGGGTGGCACCAACACCTCCCGCGGGACCAATGTAACTCGTAGGAATTGATCTCGCAGCCGCAGGACTCTCGGTTTGAGAATACAACGGTAATTTGCATATTTCTAGACTTAGGCTTAAAAACATGGCGTTAGAGGGTGAGAACTAGAAACTGCCCCCGAACGGCCCCGTGGGTGGCACCAACACCTCCCGCGGGACTCCCGGTTTGAGAATACGACGGTAATTTATATATTTCTAGACTTAGGCAAAAAAATATGGCGTTAGAGGGTGAAAAGTCAAAACAACCCCCGAACGGCCCCATGGGTGTCACCATCACCTCCACGGGACCAATGTAACTCGTAGGAACTGACCCTGCAGCCGCGCGACTGCCCGTTTGAGAATACGATAATAATTTGCATATTTCTAGACTTAGGCTTAAAAACATGGCGTTAGAGGGTGAGAACTTGAAACGGCCACCGAACGGTCCCGAGGGTGGCACCAACACCTCCCACGGGACCAATGTAACTCATAGGAACTGACACCGCAGCCGCGGGACTCCCGGTTTGAGAATACGACAGTAATTTCCATATTTCTAGACTTAGGCTAAAAAATATGGCGTTAGAGGGTGAAAATTCAAAACTGCACCCGAACGGCCCCGTGGGTGGCACCAACACCTCCCACGGGGTCAATGTAACTCGTAAGAACTGACCCTGCAGCCGCGGGACTCCTGATTTGAGAATATGACGAAAATTTGCATATTTCTAGACTTAGGCTTAAAAACATGGGGTTAGAGGGTGAGAACTAGAAACAGCCCCCGAACGTCCCCGGGGTTGGCACCAATACCTCCCACGGGACCAATGTAACACGTAGGAACTGACCCTGCAGCCGCGGGACTCCCGGTTTCAGAATACGATGGTAATTTGCATATTTCTAGAGTTAGGCTTAAAAACATGGTGTTAGAGGGTGGGAACTAGAAACAGCCCCCGAACGCTCCCGTGCGTGGCACCAACGCCTCCCACGGGACCAAAGTAACTCGTAGGAACTGACCCCGCAGCCGTGGGACTCCCGGTTTGAGAATACGAAGGTAATTTGCATATTTCTAAACATAGGCTTAAAAACATGTCATTAGAGGGTGTGAACTCCAAACTTCCCCCGAACGGCCCCGTGGGTGGCACCAAAACCTCCCACGGGACCAATCTAACTCGTAGGAACTGACCCCGCAGCCGAGGGACTCTCGGTTTGAGAATACGATGGCAATTTGTATATTTCTAGACTTAGGCTTAAAAACATGGTGTTAGAGGGTGAGAACTCGAAACAGCCCCCGAACGGCCTCGTGGGTGGCACCAACACCTCCCACGAGGCCAATGTAACTCGTTGGAACTGACCCCGCAGCCGAGGGACTCTCGGTTTGAGAATACGATGGTAATTTGTATATTTCTAGACTTAGGCTTAAAAACATGGTGTTAGAGGGTGAGAACTCGAAACAGCCCCCGAACGGCCCCGTGGGTGGCACCAACACCTCCCACGGGGCCAATGTAACTCGTTGGAACTGACCCCACAGCCGCGACACTCCCGGTTTGAGAATACGATGGTAATTTGTATATTTCTAGACTTAGGCTTAAAAACATGGCGTTAGAGGGTGAGAACTAGAAACTACCCGCGAACGGCCCCGTGGGTTGCACCAACACCTCCCGCGGGACTCCCGGTTTGAGAGTACGACGGTAATTTGCATATTTCTAGACTTAGGCATAAAAATATGGCGTTAGAGGGTGAAAACTAGAAAGAACCCCCGAACGGCCCCGTGGGTGGCACCAACACCTCCCACGGGACCAATGTAACTTGTAGGAACTGACCCCGCACCCGCGGGACTCCCCGTTTGAGAATACGATGGTAATTTTCATATTTCTAGACTAAGTCTTAAAAACATGGCGTTAGAGGGTGAGAACTGGAAAAAGCCCCCGAACGACCCCGTGGATGGCACCAACACCTCCCACGGGACCAATGTAACACGTAGGAACTGATCCCGCAGCCGCGGGACGGCCCGTTTGAGAATACGATGGTAATTTTCATATTTCTAGACTTAGGCTTAAAAACATGACGTTAGAGGGTGAAAACTCGAAACAGCCCCCGAACGGTCCCGTGGGTGGCACCAACACCTCCCACGGGGTCAATGTAACTCGTAGGAACTGACCCCGCAACCGCGGGACTCTCGATTTGAGAATACGACGATAATTTTCTTATTTCTAGACTTAGGCTTAAATATATGGCGTTAGAGGGTGAGAACTAGAAACAGCCCCTGAACGTCCCCGTAGGTGGCACCAACACCTCCCACGGGACCAATGTAACTCGTAGGAACTAACCCCGCATCCGCGGGACTCCCGGTTTGAGAATACGATAGTAATTTGCATATTTCTAGACTTAGGCTTAAAAACAAGGCGTTAGAGGGTGAGAACTAGAAACAGCCCCCAAACGGCCCCGTGGGTGGCACCACCACCTCCCACGGGACCAATGTAACTCATAGGAACTGTCCCCGCAGCCGCGGGACTCCCGGTTTGAGAATACGATGGTAATTTGCATATTTCTATACTTAGGCTTAAAAATATGGCGTTAGAGGGTGAGAACTAGAAACATCCCCCGAACGGCCCCGTGGGTGGCACCAACACCTCCCACGGGACCAATGTAACTCGTAGGAATTGACTCCGCAGCCGTGGGACTCCCGGTTTGAGAATACGACAGTAATTTGCATATTTCTAGAGTTAGGCTTAAAAACATGGCGTTAGAGGGTGAGAACTCCAAGCTTCTCCCAAACGGCCCCGTGGGTGACACTAACACCTCCCACGGGACCAATGTAACTCGTAGGAACTGACCCCGCAGCCGAGGGACTCTCGGTTTGAGAATACGATGGTAATTTGCATATTTCTATACATTTAGTCTTAAAAACATGGTGTTAGAGGGTGACAATTCAAAACAGCCCCCGAACGGTCCCGTGGGTGGCACCAACACCTCTCACGGGGCCAATGTAACTCGTTGGAACTGACTCCGCAGCTGCGGGATTCTCGGTTTGAGAATACGACGGTAATTTGCATATTTCTAGACTTAGGCTTAAAAACATTGTGTTAGAGGGTGAGAACTCGAAACTTCCCCCGAACGGTCCCGTGGGTGGCACCAACACCTCCCACGGGACCAATGTAACTCGTAGGAACTAACCCTGCAGCCGCGGGACTCCCGGTTTGAGAATACGATGGTAATTTGCATATTTCTACTTGGTTACTGATAATTTTAACTCATATATGCAATTTTTAAGGTTGATTAATTTTTTTGTAAAACTACTTGGTTACTGATATTTTTTTTATGTATCCTGTCATTTGTACGATTTTTGCATGCGGAACAAACGAAGGAGGCAATAGTCTACAACATGAAGATTGTTTATATGTTGTGGACATTTTGAATTTTGTTTTTTGTGTTACAGCCGTGCGGGCTTTTATTGTTTAGTTTTCTGGCTGTGCAGGCTTTTATAATTTGATTGTTGAATTTTATGGCCGTGCGGGCTTTATAATAAGCAGGTTTTACATTTACAGGTTATTGAATGTCAAGAAAATAGAGGAAACTCAACCCAAATTTTTTTTTTGTCTTTGAATTATTAAGACGTGTAATATTTATAAGTTTGTATTTATATTTGTTTATTAACAACATTCTCGATTCGCAATTTGAGATTTTTTTATTATTTTGCCAATAATAAATATTTGTAACACCTCGTACGCATCCAACGTTACACGTAGCCACCGACGGTGCACTCACAGGACCCCCAATTTTAGGATTGGACCAAAAAAATATATATATATTTTTAAATTATAGTTAAATATGGTCATGGACTTTATCCATGACCATTTTTATTTTTTCGTTGCGCATAAAAATGGTCGCGGCCAAAGTCCGCGACCATTTTTTTAAAAACTTTTTTGTCACGATTGTGGATCGTGGTCTTTGGCCGCGACCAAATTGTCACGGTTATACGTCACGGACGAGGGCCGCGACCAAATTTTTTTAATTTTTTTGTCACGAACCGTGGGTCGCGGACTTTGGCCGAGACCAATTTGTCACGATTATGGGTCACGGATGAGGGCCGCGACCAATTTTTTTTTTTTTTTTTGTCACGAACGTGGGTCGCGAACTTTGGCCGCGACCAATTTGTCACGGTTGTGGGTCACGGATGAGGGCCACGACCATTTTTTTTTGTCACAGACGTGGGTCGCGGACTTTGGTCGCGACCAATTTGTCATGAATGAGGGCCGTGACCCATCACGGTATGGGTCACGGTCCAAGTCCGCGACCATCTGCCGTGACCCCTCTCGGCCGTGACCATTTTTTGGTCACGGGCTTGGGCCGCGACCCACGAAAATGGTCACGCCCGAAATGGTCACGGCCCAAGTCCGCGACCCACAGTTTTGGTTAGGGATTTTGGCCGTGACCAATCGCCAGTTTTGGTGTAGTGGTGAGGATAAACTAGCACATCGTTCGAACGACCTGGGACGCTATTCGAACGATGATGCCCACACCCGCCAGCTCATTTTCTTTCTTTTTTTTCCAGTTCAGTCTGAGGTGTTGAGGTATTGGGGATTTTTGTGCCATGTTTGACTTTTAACAGTTCGTCTTTTTTCTTTTATTGGCCTGAAAATTTTGGGAATTATAGAGATAACAGTGATGAAAATTTCGTCTCCCATGCTTAGGGACTTGATAAGTGATACAACTTCTTGGGAAGGAAAAACAATGTAAGTGTGAGATTTATTTCTGAAAGTTCGGGTGATAAAAAGGTTTAAATTTTCGGGCCAAGTAATGTGTGTCTGGGTATTACATTGAGTGACACTACTTTAATAAAAATAATTGATGTGAAAATAATTAAATGGAGATTAATACTGTAGGAGGGTAGTGAGACTGGGGTCTATGAATAACTGGAAAGGGTGAGGCGTGACCCACTCCAATGGACGCTGTTTGCAAGGTTCTCAAGAACTTCTAGAGCAGCTTCTGGTAAAACCTTCTCCTAATGGTAAAAATGGAGCTCAAGCTGGAACTCCCTCCCTGCAAGAAGATGAATTTCCACAAAAATAATAGTAATTTTCTCAAGAGGAGCTCCTGAGAATGATGGCTCTCAGTGGGGAGTGAAAGAACAAGGCACTTAGCACTAGAGAGAGAGCAAGGAGAGAATACTAGGAGGTTCTGGTTTGATTTTGACAGAGTAATGGTGCTGTTGAGTTTTTCTATCTCTCTCAATCTTGACCTTGCCCAGGGGTCCTATTTATACTTGGGCACTAGGGATGGGTTGACACTTTTGGCGCTAAAATTTAGAGGGTTGGTGAGGGACAAGGTCTGCAGTGTACCATTTGTCCCTACCTATGTGCTATAGCCTGTCCCCTCAGATAGGTTCCACCTGGTACAAGCCAAATTCAAAAAGAAAATATGTCTCCTAATGGAGACAAAATATCTTATTTGGTAAATATCTTTTGAAACGGTAACTTGGATGCAAAACTCTTGCAAATCTTGAGAGGGGAGGCCTTAAGGACCCCTCTCCTCTAAAATCCTTATTTTTTCTTGAGAGGGACCTTGATGACCCCCTCTTGTGAGAAAGTCATTTTTTGTAAAGAGTTTATTCCTTGTGAGCAGCCAGCTCTTTCGCTACCCACTTCACTTATTACAAAGTGTGTGGTGTGTGTATCCCTTGTACATTTGGGTCTTCCTACTAGCATTCTCTCAATCCTATAATTCTTAGTGGTTGAGCTTGTTCAACATACCTTGTCCCTCAGCCGCCAAGCCAAAACTCCCAAGAGATCCTAACTAGGCTACTTGAGCCCTGCTTACTCAACTAGGTAACCTGTACAAGAAAATAAGTGTTAATACTTCTACTTTTTTCATGATGAGGGGTTGCTTATGGTAGACACCCCATCATACTAACTTAATTTTTTGGGAGCTAAGGGGGAAGGACCTTGCGGGTCCCTCCTCCCATGTAAGTTTCTGCTATTGAGGAACCCTAGTGGGGGGTTCCTTGTCAAACATCATTTTTTCTATTGAGAAGCCTTGGGGGGTTCCTTCTCAAGTGTCATTTCTGCAGGGACCCTGGGGCGAGTCCTTCTCAACCTGGGCTTCTGCCGCCATCTAAGCCATTTTGGTGGGGTTCTTCTCATCGTGAGTTTCTGCGAAGACCTTGGGGAAGTCCCTTTTAACAATGGTTCCTTCTTAACTTGAGTTCCTGCAGGACCCGTGCGGGGGCCATCTCAGCTTGGGCTTCTGCAGGGACCCTTACGGTGGCCCTTCTCGACTTGAGTTTCTGCAGGGACCCTTGTAGCGGCCCTTCTCAACTTGAGTTTCTGTAGGGACCCTTGTGGTGGCCCTTCTCATCTTGAGTTTCTGCAGGGACCCTTGCGGTGGCCATTCTAAACTTGGAATTTTGTAGGGACCTATGCGATGGACCTTCTTAACTTGAGTTTCTACAGGGTCCTTTACGGTGGCCCTTCTCAAATTGGGCTTTTGCACGGACCCTTGCGATGGCCCTTCTTAACTTGGACTTCTGCAGGGACCTTTACGGTGGCCCTTCTCAAGTTGAGTTTCTGCAGGAACCGTTGTGGTGGACCTTCTCAACTTGGACTTCTGCAGGGACCCTTGAGTTGGCCCTTCTTGACTTGAGTTTTTGCAGGGACCCTTACGGTGACCCTTCTCAACTTGAGCTTTTGGAGGGACCCTTGTGGTGGCCCTTCCTAACTTGAGTTTCTTCAGGGACCCCTGCGGTGGCCCTTCTTAACTTGATCTTCTGCAAGGACCCTTACGGTGTCCCTTTTCAACTTAAACTTCTGTAGGAACCCTTGCGGTGGCCCTTCTCAACTTGAGCTTTTGCAGGGACCCTTGCGATGGCCCTTCTCAACTTGAGCTTTTACAGGGATCCTTACGGTGGCCCTTATCAAATTTAACTTCTGCAGGGACCCTTGCGGTGGCCCTTCCCAACTTGAGGGTTCCCTATTAATTTAGGTTTCTACAGTGACCCTTGCAGGGGCCCTTCTCAACATAGGCTTCTGCTGCTACCTAGGTGGGTTCCTTCTCAACTTAAGTATCTGTAGGGACCCTTGCGGGCCCCTCTCAACTCGGGTTTCTATAATGACCCTTGCAGGGACCCTTCTCAATATAGGCTTCTTCTACTAACTAGGTTGGTTCCCTTCTCTAATATGGCATTTCTGCGGTGGAGGGACCCTAGGGGTTCCTTCTCCAATATGGCACTTTTGCGGTGGAGGAACTTTGGGGGTTCCTTCTCCAATATTGCACTTCTGCATTGGAGGGACCCTGGGGGTTCCCTCAACCTCATATTTTCTATAAGCTTAAGGGGGGGGGTATTTGAGGGTCCCTTACCCAAAAATATAGTGGTGAAGCTTGAAACACCCTTCTACATTAGCCCCTCGTGCAAAGTCTTTTGTGTTGTGTAGACCAAAAGGCTTTGTACGCCATAAATTCAGTTTTTTTTTTATTTTGAGGGACCCTAGGGTTCCTTCATCATTCCACTTATGGTCATTAAATATTCTATCACTTCATCCCAAGTTTTATAGATGAGGCCACTTATAGTGGACCTCCTTATCTGAGTATCAACTTGGGCGAAGGGGTTACTCACGGTGAGCTTCTCGTTCTTGGCCTTCTACTTTGTTTAGAGGGGTTACTCATGGTGAGCCCCTTGGCCTTGGCCTTTTTTCTACTGCCTTCTATCTTGGGTAAAGGGGTTTCTCAAAGTGATCCCCTCGCCCTTGTCCTTCTATCTTGGGCGGAGGGGTTACTCACGGTGAGACCCTCACACCTGACCTTCTTCGGTAGCCTTCTATTTTAGTTGGAGGGGTTACACGTGGTCAGCCCCTCTTTTTTGGCCTTCTTTTATGGCCTTTCATCTTGGGTAGAGGGATTGCTCGCGGTGAGACCCTCGCCCTTGGCTTTCTTCTATGGCCTCCTTTCTTGGGTAGAGGGATTACTCACGGTGAGCTCCTCACACTTGGCCTTCTTCTGTGGCCTTCTTTCTTGGGCAAAGGGATTGCTCGTGATGAGCCCTTCGCCATTGGCCATCTTCTGTGGCCTTATTTCTTGGGCAGAGGGGTTGCTTGCGGTGAGCCCTTAGCCCTTCGCGCACTTAGAGTGGCCTTTTATCTTGGGAATAGGGGTCGGTCACGGTAAGCCCCTCACTCTTGGCCTTCTTCTGTGGCCTTCTTTCTTAGGCAAAGGGATTGCTCGTTGTGAGCCCCTCGCCGTTTGCCTTCTTCTGTGTCATTCTTTCTTAGGCAAATGGATTGCTCGAGGTGAGCCCCTCGCCCTTGTCCTTCTTCTATAGCCTTCTATCTTGGGCGAAGGGGTTACTCGTTGTGGTCCCCTCGCCCTTTGTCCTTCTTCTATGACCTTCTATCTTAGGCAGAGGGGTTACTCGCGGTTATCCCCTCGCCCCTGGCCTTCTTCTGTGGCCTTTCATCTTGGGAGGAGGGGTTACTCGCGGTGATCCCCTAGCCCTTGGCCTTCTTCTATGGACTTTCATCTTGGTAGAGGTGTTTCTCACGGTGAGACCCTCTCAATTGGCCTTCTTCTGTGGCCTTTTATCTTGGGTAGAGGGGTTACTCGCAATGATCCCCTCACCCTTGGCCTTCTTTTATGGCCTTCTATCTTGGGTAGAGGGGTTGCTTATGGCAAGCACCCCGTCCAAGTATTACGCCTCATCATAGGGTCACTCAAGGTGGACCCCCTTGCTCTAGATATTTCCTTGTTATCTCGGGAAGTAAAATCCCTTCTAGGTGGGCTTACTCTCCTTCATCCTAGTACTAGCGTTGGTCTTGGTGGAGGGGCCACTCTAAGTGGACCCCTAGTCCTGAGTTATTTTTTGTAGCATCAAGTTTTGGAATAGGGGCCACTCAAGGTCAATCCCCTCACTCTAGACTATTTTCTGTCAATATTGAAATCTTGGGCAGGTGGAGCACTCTAAGTGGATCCCCATGCTCTGGACTATTTCACTCTTTGTTCATTTGCTTAGAGACTTCTCAATATTAGCCCCCTCGTGCAAAAGTGTCTTGTAGTGTCAAGAGAATTGTGCACAAAATGTCATAATAAATATTTAACTCTTTGATCACTGTCTTGAGGACTTCTAACCATTAGACCCCCTTTGAACAGAATAGAGGTTAATAGTATGAGCGCTCTGGTGCCCTTAGAGACTGCGGTACTAAGCTATCGTACATTTTATTTACACTTGTCATTTTCTCAATACTGTGAGCGCTCCTATACCCTTGGAGCCCGAGGTACTAAATGGTCGTATCTTTTATTTATACTTGGCATTTTTTCAATACTGTGAGCGCTCAGGTGCCCTTGGAGCCTTAGGTACTAAACTGTCATACCTTATATTCATACTTGGCAGTTGCTCACGACTGTGAGCGCTCCGGTGCCCTTGGAGCCTTAGGTGCTAAACTGTCGCACCTTATATTTATACTTGGCACTTGCTCGAGACTGTGAGCGCTCTGGTTCCCTTGAAGCCTTAGGTGGTAAACTGTCACATACTTGACAGTTGCACAAGACTGTGAGTGCTCCGGTGCCCTTGGAGCCTTAGGTGCTAAACTGTCGAACCTTATATTTATACTTGGCACTTGCTCATGACTTTGAGAGCTCCTATGCCCTTGGAGCCTGAAGTACTGTGAGTTGCTCTACTTTCTTTTAGAATTTCGAGATTAAACTTCCCCGTATTCTGTGGGGTACTTGCCTATGATCTGAGTAAGTTATCATTCTAGAGTTACCCCTCTAACTGTGGGAGTACTTGCATATGAGATGATAAAGTTATCATTTTAGAGCTGTCCCTTCAAACTGCGAGGTACTGACATGAGGTATGAGCAAGTTATCTTTTCTGAAGTTGTCCCTCTAATTATGGGGAACTTGCATATAGGCGAGCGGGCTAAAATTTTGGAGCTACTCCTCTAACTACGGGGTACTTGCATACAACTGAGCAAGTTAAAATTTGGAAGTTGCCCCTCTAGCTGTGGGGTACTTGCATATAACTGAGCAAGTTAAAATAAATTAAGTGGCCCCTCTAACTGCGGGGTACTTGCATATGATTGAGAAAGTTCAAATTTGGAAGTTGTCCCTCTAATTGCGGGGTACTTGCATATAACTGAGCAAGTTGATATTTTGAAACTTCCCCTATAAATGTGGGGTACTTGCTGATAAGAACCCAAAACTGTACAATTCATACCCCGAATAGACGTACTTTAGTTTTTAATTCTCGGCAATTTGGGTCTTATGCGCTTGAATGTTTATTTTGTAGGTCCAATTGTGCATTGAAGAGTTCAAACGCTTAAATCAAGACAATTGTGCAAAGATGGTGCTAAATACCCTTGTCCCGTATCCTAGCCTACCCTAAACCTAGCCTAAACCTACCCCAAACCCTGTATGTTTTGTTTGTCCCTTTTTATTATTTTTTAGATTTTTAGTTTGAGTCGCTTTATTTTTAGTATTTATTTAGTATTTTCTAGGGTTTGTTTTCTATTTTTCTATTTTATCTTTTTTAATATAATTTATAAAATTGGTAACATCAAATTTTTTTCCTTCAAAACCAAGCCCTTTAGTAGGAACAAAATCAGAATAAGAGTTTGTTGGATCATAACATGTATTTTCATTAATAGTTTTGACGGCATAACCGGCATTCCAATAACTCTTTAACTTTTTCAAAGAGACATCTAGTTCCTTTTTACATTTATCAAATTTCATCAAAACGGCCTTTAGTTCAACTTGAGAATCATCAAATTTACACAAAACTTCCTTGTTTTTAGTTTCAAGAGAATGATTAAGTTCGGTTAACATGACAATCCTTTTCTCTAAAAATGAAACATCATTTTCAAGTTCATCAATACGAAAAATAGATTCTTCGGTTATTAACTTGATTTGATCGCCCAAAATTATATTTTTAGCCATTAAACTAGAATTAATTGGATCTAAGTCATTGCAATCCTCAATCGTGTTCTCAAAAGATTTATTACTCACACAATCCTCTAAATTTGTACTCACGCACCCTTCCAAAATGACATCATTGTCTTCATTTTCAAATTCATCAACATCACAAAAATTTAATCAACATTAGATATAGAAGCTGTGAATGTAGGGTGACATGGAGTAGGTGAGGTACGAGATAAAATCACTTTGTCTAAAACAGAATTATCTACACATAAATCGGAATCATCCGAACTAGTAGATACACAATCATTAATGTCCTCGGATATAAAGACAACACGCGAGGTAAAAGCAACTAAATTAGCACAACTAGTATCGCTATCACAAATAGAGATATCATCGCATAAACTAGATAAATGGGTAGAAGATGATGAAATGTCCCAACCATCTAAAGATGTAGTGCAAGATGAAATATCTTTAACTTCGACTGCACCCATCATTTGGCAAATAGCATTCTCGCTTTTAATGTCAAATTGTGAATAAGACTTTGATTCTCTAAAACATTCATAAAGGGATTTTCTAGAAGAAAAATCAGCATCACCATATAAGTTTCCCATGTTTAAAAAATAGATTTTAAATGATATAAAATATAGATTTTGAAAAGAGTTCAGGATCTTTGCGGAATAAGAACTTTTATAAAGTGAATCCTGAAGCTCTGATACCACTTGAAAAAAGGACCTAAGGGTCACACTAGAAAGAACCAAGGAGTACTTGCTAATGCGTATTAGGTTATTTAAAAATTCTTCAACTCTTTTAATCTTTGATAAAAAAAATCTATTATAAATTTTAAGTGAGAAAACACTCACGCACACTATTAGTAAAGGTGATGATGCTAGAAGTAAAGAATAATTCCCTTTAAGAATGAGATGAGGAAAAGTAGAGTGTGACACAATATATGTTATCGAGGAACCCACCTTAGTGGTAAACCCCGTGTCCCTAGTCCCAGGACAGCCCGCGCACTAAAGTCCACTATTATCGATTACAGGTTACAGATTACAGTCCTCCAAGTCCACAATGAAATAAACTAAGCAAATACAACCCCGTACACCCAGCCTAGTCTAAAACAACCCAACTTGACTGAAAATCAGTCAACCCAATAACACCCCGGTAATAGAGACTATCACTCACTTACAACACAAGCACAACGACACACACAAACCCGAGACCCCGTGAAGTTGTGCAACACACAAATATAATAATAGATATTGTTTTAATCCAAAACAACAAAAATAATCTTGTTTAAAAATAGACCAAACAACCAAGGTTTAAATCTATTTTAATTGACAAGACAAATTACCAATCAAGGACTAATTGAAAGGTAAGACAATATTGAATTAATCAATACTAAAAAGAATGCTTAAATATTAAGTCCCAAGACACAAGTAAGGTCTTCCTTAATATTTAATATTCAAGTAAAGATTAATTCTAAAAACAAATTAGTTGGCGCAAATGACCACAAATAAAATTCCAACAATTGTGTCGCGCAACTAAGATAAAAATTAACCTAACACCAAATATAATATGAATCAATTTAAATAGGTGTTATGTTAAAAATATTAAGTCCAAGTAAAATGAGCAAAAGATAAATAAGTGTAGCACTTAGCTCATACAAAATAGGACTTAATTAAAATAAATAAAATAAGGTTTCAAGTATTAAATTTCAAATTTAGTATAAACCAATACTATGACAAGGGTTGGATCAAATACTCATACACACATAAACACTACCTTAAGTTATAAAAGAATACAACAAAAAGTATTCAACTTAGGCAATAAAAAGTGTACGAGTCAAATGGTCAAATCCAAGTCAAGTGAGTACGAGATAAAGAGTGTAGCACTCGACTCACTAAAATAGGATGGGTTTAACTAAAATAAAATTTAAATAAATAAAGATGTGATATAAAGACTACACACTAATTAAACCCAACTAAATAAAGTGAACACACAAAAGTTCAACTTAGAGGGTGTAACTAGTTAGTCAAAAATCAAATATCTTTATTCCCAAATAAATCAAACCAGATTATAATAATAAATAAATAAAAATGTGTGACACACTAAAATAAGTCTTGATAACAAAGTGTACACACAAACTGAAATAGGTGTAAATAAACTCTTCAAACCAAACACCCAATAAGCCTACTAAAATTCAGTCCCAACAAATTTTAGTCCAAATAAATTTAACCAAATAAAGTTGGCCCAAAATAAAGTCACAGTCCAAATAAATAAAGTGTACACACACTAAATGAGTTGGGTATAAACTAAGCTCCAACAACAAATACCCAACACCCAAATAAATTTTAATTCAGATTAAAATATTATTTTTATAAACAATGTGTGACACAAAATAATCTAAGTCCAATAAAAGGTGTACACAAACTAAGTTGGGTGTAAAGTAAAATCCAACAACAAACACACAACACCCAACTAAATTCAGACTTTGTTCCAAAGATAGTTCAAACAAAATCCAAGTTCAAATTAATTTTTGGTTCAAATTAAAGTTCAAGAACAAATTAATTTTAGCCAAAAAAAAAATTAAATCCAAATAAAATATTTAGTCCAAAGAAAATTATTTAGACTAAATATTTAACTCACACACCACAAGCAGATATGCCCAAACAAAACTTAGTGTTGCAAAGACCTGTTACTGAACTAAACAAAACTTACAAAACTTTATACAACTATATATGTATATATGTATAAAACTGTGTGTGTGTATATATATGTATAAACCGTGTCTGTGTGTGTGTGTATATATATATATATATATATATATATATATATAAAACTGTGTATGTATGAATATCTATATATATAAACACACACCAACACACACACACTGCAAACACACGCACACACAGTACAACCCACACACACACACGCCGCACACACACACACAGTACAAACCACACACACACACGCGTTGCACACCAACACACACACACTGCAAACACACGCACACACAGTACAAACCGTACACACACACACAGCCACAAAACACACACACACGCAGCTATATATATGTATATATCAGTATATAGGTATGTATATATATCTCGGTATATATATGTGTATATATATATATATATATATATATATATATATATATATATATATATATATATATATATATATATAGAGAGAGAGAGAGAGAGAGAGAGAGAGAGAGAGAGAAATACCAAAAGAAATCGCTGGCAGCAAACAAAAACAGATCCGATTGTCCAGCAATAACAGGGCCGGAGATCGCACCACACAACCGGACCAAATCGGAAAGAGCACCAGGCCGGAGCTGGAACTTTCGGCCAAAAAAAAAAAAATAGGAACACCCAAATAATTTACCTCCGATCTCCTTAAACAATGAACCCAAACCGAGAGAGAGAGAGAGTCTTTAAAGCAAAAATGGGAGGGAGAGATTATACCAAAAGAAATGAGGGAGAGAGTGTGTTTCTTCCAAACAAAAAAAAGAGAGGCGGCTGGAAAAAAAATGAGAGAGCCCGAGAGAGAGAGAGAAAGGGTTAATCTTATATCCAAAAACAAACCCCAAAGGGTTCTCCAAAAAGCCCAAAACATTTAAAAGCCCAAAACATTTAAAAGCCCAAAAAAAATAAAAACACACACAAAAAAATAAAATCCGAAAATAAAAATAAAACAAATAAAACAAAAAAAAATGAAACACAAAAAAAAATATGTAACACAACAAAAATACATTGCGTGTATATTTTATTGTTAAGAAAATATATCCAACAAGTCAAATATAAAAACAATATATCTAAAAAAATATTAGACTCAATAATGAGAATACAAAAATGTTTGTCAAAAAAATACAAAAGAGATTGTATTTTGATAAAAAGAAATTGTACAGTCCACAAAAATTATTTTTATCAAAAAATAATTTATATATTAAATCAATATATGAGAATATGATTTAAGGTATAAAAAACAGATTTTAATAAAAAGTAAATGCAAGAGCACATAAAAATGACTGTCTCAAAAAAAATATTTTATGTCATAAATCAATATAGAAAATATGATTTCAGATATAAAAAATAGATTTGACACACAATAAAAAATGCAAGAGCATATAAATAAAATTTGTTTGTCTCAAGATTGAGCCAACACAAAAAGACTGAGTTTTTCAATCTCCCCCTTTGGCCAATTTTGAGACAAACAAAAACCGAGACTCAAAAAATATAGAAGGACGCAAGATATATAACTCCACTATACACATGAGTCCTAAAAAAAATAGAGGTGTACAAAACTCAACTAACAACAATAATTCCTAAAAGACTCAAAAAAAATTGTAAAATACAATAACGAAAGAGTCTCAAATTCTCCCCCTGTTTGTCTCAAAGGGACAAAGGGTAGGGAAGAATCCTACAAAATAAAAGTTAGTACAACATGAATATGCAATTTAAAATGTACTAACAAATAAACTAAAACAAACTAAAGCAAAATTAGTTTGAAATTTCGATACTCCTCAATTGAGTACCTAAATCATCTTTCTTAACCCACTTCGATTTGACATTAGGAATAACGGTCTTAAATGGGGCAAAATTAACATTAGTATGAGAACAATTCTTAACAACATTAGACTTTAAATGGATCTTGGACAAATTTATAAGACCATTTTGTTGTCTACTTAAACGCTTATAGCAAAACTGTTCCAAATGACCCTTTTGAAGACAAAAACTGCATTTAAATACATGCCTATCATTCGATTTAGCATTATCATGAAAGCTCACATTTTTATCATATGCAGATTTTCTAGTTAAATTCAAACGCTCAAAACAGAATTGTTCTAAATGTCCATATTTGGAACAAAAGTTACATTTATGAACAGGTTTAACAACATGTTTACACTTAGCATTCAGAGGCAATTTAGAAATTCTGCATATAGTGGGCAGCTTTTCAGAATCAAAATTCAATTTTTTATGACAAAACTGCTCTAAATGACCCATTTTAAAACAGAAATTACACCTAAAAACAGAATTTTCAGCATGTTTATTTCTATCAAAATGAATATTTTTGCCTAAAACAGCTTGTTTCTGCATTAATTTCTGAACACAAAATTTTTCAATATGGCCAGTTTTAGAACAAAGACTGCATTTCAGCATAGGTTTGGTAGGTTTAACATTTCTCTGATTTTCAATTTTTCTAAAAATGCCTATATTAGCATTATTCTGCCCAAGTCTTTTATAGCAGAATTTTTCAGTATGTCCATTTTTAGAGCAAAAATTACATTTAAGAGAAGGCTTTGCAGTTTTGAAATTCCCAACATTTTGAATTTGCCTAAATTTTCCTAGATCAGATTTGTTTTGTCCTAATTTCTTAAAACAAAATTTTTCTAAATGACCATTCTTATGGCAAAAACTGCACTGAAAATTAGGTTTGACGAAATGATTATTTCCAACTTTTTGATTTTGCCTAACTTTGCCTAAATCAAAACTATTCTGCCCTAATTTCTTGAAGCAAAACTTTTCTAAATGCCCAATTTTATGGCAAAAATCACATTTAAGAACAGATTTACCACTTGAAGAACAACCCTCATTTTCAAAATGTTTATAAGACAACTTAATTTCGTTTGAATCGGGAAATTTCTCCTTAGAGTTTATAAAATTGGTAACATTAAATTCTTTTCCTTCAAAACCAAGCCCTTTAGTAGGAACAAAATCAGAATAAGAGTTTGTTGGATCATAACATGTATTTTCATTAATAGTTTTGACGGCATCACCGGCATTCCAATAACTCTTTAACTTTTTCAAAGAGACATCTAGTTCCTTTTTACATTTATCAAATTTAATCAAAACGGCCTTTAGTTCAACTTGAGAATCATCAAATTTACACAAAACTTCCTTGTTTTTAGTTTCAAGAGAATGATTAAGTTCGGTTAACATGACAATCCTTTTCTCTAAAAATGAAACATCATTTTCAAGTTCATCAATACGAAAAACAGATTCTTCGGTTATTAACTTGATTTGATCGCCCAAAATTATATTTTTAGCCATTAAACTAGAATTAATTGGATCTAAGTCATTGCAATCCTCAATCGTGTTCTCAAAAGATTTATTACTCACACAATCCTCTAAATTTGTACTCACGCACCCTTCCAAAATGACATCATTGTCTTCATTTTCAAACTCATCAACATCACCAAAAATATCATCAACATTAGATATAGAAGCTGTGAATGTAGGGTGACATGGAGTAGGTGAGGTACGAGATAAAATCACTTTGTCTAAAACATAATTATCTACACATAAATCGGAATCATCCGAACTAGTAGATACACAATCATTAATGTCCTCGGATATAAAGACAACACGCGAGGTAAAAGCAACTAAATTAGCACAACTAGTATCGCTATCACAAATAGAGATATCATCGCATAAACTAGATAAATGGGTAGAAGATGATGAAATGTCCCAACCATCTAAAGATGTAGTGCAAGATGAAATATCTTTAACTTCGATTGCACCCATCATTTGGCAAATAGCATTCTCGCTTTTAATGTCAAATTGTAAATAAGACTTTGATTCTCTAAAACATTCATAAAGGGATTTTCTAGAAGAAAAATCAGCATCACCATATAAGTTTCCCATGTTTAAAAAAAAGATTTTAAATGATATAAAATATAGATTTTGAAAAGAGTTCAGGATCTTTGCGGAATAAAAACTTTTATAAAGTGAATCCTGAAGCTCTGATACCACTTGAAAAAAGGACCTAAGGGTCACACTAGAAAGAACCAAGGAGTACTTGCTAATGCGTATTAGGTTATTTAAAAATTCTTCAACTCTTTTAATCTTTGATAAAAAAAATCTATTATAAATTTTAAGTGAGAAAACACTCACGCACACTATTAGTAAAGGTGATGATGCTAGAAGTAAAGAATAATTCCCTTTAAGAATGAGATGAGGAAAAGTAGAGTGTGACACAATATATGTTATCGAGGAACCCACCTTAGTGGTAAACCCCGTGTCCCTAGTCCCAGGACAGCCCGCGCACTCAAGTCCACTATTACCGATTACAGGTTACAGATTACAGTCCTCCAAGTCCACAATGAAATAAACTAAGCAAATACAAACCCGTACACCCAGCCTAGTCTAAAACAACCCAACTTGACTGAAAATCAGTCAACCCAATAACACCCCGGTAATAGAGACTATCACTCACTCACAACACAAGCACAACGACACACTCAAACCCGAGACCCCGTGAAGTTGTGCAACACACAAATATAATAATAGATATTGTTTTAATCAAAACAACAAAAATAATCTTGTTTAAAAATAGACCAAACAACCAAGGTTTAAATCTATTTTAATTGACAAGACAAATTACCAATCAAGGACTAATTGAAAGGTAAGACAATATTGAATTAATCAATACTAAAAAGAATGCTTAAATATTAAGTCCCAAGACACAAGTAAGGTCTTCCTTAATATTTAATATTCAAGTAAAGATTAATTCTAAAAACAAATTAGTTGGCGCAAATGACCACAAATAAAATTCCAACAATTGTGTCGCGCAACTAAGATAAAAATTAACCTAACACCAAATATAATATGAATCAATTTAAATAGGTGTTATGTTAAAAATATTAAGTCCAAGTAAAATGAGCAAAAGATAAATAAGTGTAGCACTTAGCTCATACAAAATAGGACTTAATTAAAATAAATAAAATAAGGTTTCAAGTATTAAATTTCAAATTTAGTATAAACCAATACTATGACAAGGGTTGGATCAAATACTCATACACACATAAACACTACCTTAAGTTATAAAAGAATACAACAAAAAGTATTCAACTTAGGCAATAAAAAGTGTACGAGTCAAATGGTCAAATCCAAGTCAAGTGAGTACGAGATAAAGAGTGTAGCACTCGACTCACTAAAATAGGATGGGTTTAACTAAAATAAAATTTAAATAAATAAAGATGTGATATAAAGACTACACACTAATTAAACCCAACTAAATAAAGTGAACACACAAAAGTTCAACTTAGAGGGTGTAACTAGTTAGTCAAAAATCAAATATCTTTATTCCCAAATAAATCAAACCAGATTATAATAATAAATAAATAAAAATGTGTGACACACTAAAATAAGTCTTGATAACAAAGTGTACACACAAACTGAAATAGGTGTAAATAAACTCTTCAAACCAAACACCCAATAATCCTACTAAAATTCAGTCCCAATAAATTTTAGTCCAAATAAATTTAACTAAATAAAGTTGGCCCAAAATAAAGTCACAGTCCAAATAAATAAAGTGTACACACACTAAATGAGTTGGGTATAAACTAAGCTCCAACAACAAATACCCAACACCCAAATAAATTTTAATTCAGATTAAAATATTATTTTTATAAACAATGTGTGACACAAAATAATCTAAGTCCAATAAAAGGTGTACACAAACTAAGTTGGGTGTAAAGTAAAATCCAACAACAAACACACAACACCCAACTAAATTCAGACTTTGTTCCAAAGATAGTTCAAACAAAAATCCAAGTTCAAATTAATTTTTGGTTCAAATTAAAGTTCAAGAACAAATTAATTTTAGTCAAAACAAAATTTAATCCAAATAAAATATTTAGGCCAAAGAAAATTATTTAGACTAAATATTTAACTCACACACCACAAGCAGATATGCCCAAACAAAACTTAGTGTTGCAAAGACCTGTTACTGAACTAAACAAAACTTACAAAACTTTATACAACTATATATGTATATATGTATAAAACTGTGTGTGTGTATATATATGTATAAACCGTGTGTGTGTGTGTGTGTGTGTATATATATATATATATATATATATATAAAACTGTGTATGTATGAATATCTATATATATAAACACACACCAACACACACACACTGCAAACACACGCACACACAGTACAACCCACACACACACATGCTGCACACAAACACACAGTACAAACCACACACACACGCGCTGCACACCAACACACACACACTGCAAACACACGCACACACACAGCCACAAAACACACACACACGCAGCTATATATATGTATATATCAGTATATAGGTATGTATATATATCTCGGTATATATATGTATATATATATATATAGAGAGAGAGAGAGAGAGAGAGAGAGAGAAATACCAAAAGAAATCGCTGGCAGCAAACAAAAATAGATCCGATTGTCCAGCAATAACAGGGTCGGAGATCGCACCACACAGCCGGACCAAACCGGAAAGAGCACCAGGCCGGAGCTGGAACTTTCGGCCAAAAAAAACAAACAGAACACCCAAATAATTTACCTCCGATCTCCTTAAACAATGAACCCAAACCGAGAGAGAGAGAGTCTTTAAAGCAAAAATGGGAGGGAGAGATTATACCAAAAGAAATGAGGGAGAGAGTGTGTTTCTTCCAAACAAAAAAAAGAGAGGCGGCTGAAAAAAAAATGAGAGAGCCCGAGAGAGAGAGAGAAAGGGTTAATCTTATACCCAAAAACAAACCCTAAAGGGTTCTCCAAAAAGCCCAAAACATTTAAAAGCCCAAAAAAAATAAAAACACGCACAAAAAAATAAAATCCGAAAATAAAAATAAAACAAATAAAATAAAAAAAATGAAACACAAAAAAAATATGTAACACAACAAAAAATACATTGCGTGTATATTTTATTGTTAAGAAAATATATCCAACAAGTCAAATATAAAAAATATATATCAAAAAAAATATTAGACTCAATAATGAGAATACAAAAATGTTTGTCAAAAAAATACAAAAGAGATTGTATTTTGATAAAAAGAAATTGTACAGTCCACAAAAATTATTTTTATCAAAAAATAATTTATATATTAAAACAATATATGAGAATATGATTTAAGGTATAAAAAAAACAGATTTTAATAAAAAGTAAATGCAAGAGCACATAAAAATGACTGTCTCAAAAAAAATAATTTATGTCATAAATCAATATAGAAAATATGATTTCAGATATAAAAAATAGATTTGACACACAATAAAAAATGCAAGAGCATATAAATAAAAATTGTTTGTCTCAAGATTGAGCCAACACAAAAAGACTGAGTTTTTCATGAACCACCAAGAAACCCCCCGGCCAGCCTCAGATCTTCAAATCGGACCCTTCGCCGGCAGAACCTCCTGGATGCCCTACTCCGACGGTAACCCATCGATCCCTCCTTCGTCGGATCTCACCTCAACCACTAACCCAAACCCGGGCTACCTTCCATATGCACCTCAACCTCCGGCCGAAACCTTCTCATCCGAACTAGAACCCGACCAATAGCCCTGAACCCGATTTCATCTTACCCCTTCCGGCATCAAACCAACCTACCTCCAACCCGGCACCCTTACCTGCTATAATCCGGCTGCGCCCACAACCCACCAAACCCGTTTTGAACCTAAACCATTTTCACCCAAGTCCAAACCCATTTATCCCCAAAATCCATTCTTCCCCCAAGTCTCACACGATTTCTACCTGCTAGTTTCCTAAAACAAAACAAAAAACAAAGACCAAGTCAAAATAAACCCACATGTGTTAAACTCATTTAACCCACTAAAACCATTTCACCCAAATGCCCCCAACTACCTACTTAACCCAACTTCCCATTATACCCTCTAAACCAAATCAAATTTTGTCATCCCATTTAACCCACATGCCCTCACACCTCTCTTACCTCATGTCTACACACCCCATTTTCATGCACATTAAACATTCCCAAAAATACCCCTTAGCCCCATGTGTGCCACGAATCAACTATAAAAGAAGATTCAAGACCCCATTTGGGAGAGACCTATCATCAAATAGAGAGAGAAAATTCTAGAGAAAAGTAGAGAGTTAGGTTAGAATAAATTAGGTAGAAATATTTGTAAATAGTTTTATTTTTATTTTTTTAGATATTTGTGAGTGATAAATATGTGAAATTCAATTGAGTTGATTATTGTTGGATGCTCATATTGGATGGATTTTCTTGATTTCAAGGAAATAAGAGTTCAATTTCACTTCTAGAGATTGGGTTTGATTGTTCTCTTCTCTTTCATTTTATGTCTTTGATTATTAATTTGTCAAATCTTATATCATGTTAGGCTAAATCCCTTTTCAAGGGGTAGAGGGAAACCCTTATTTGATGTTATTTTAGTTTAATTAGTTTGATTTACTTGAAAATTCCCTTTGAATGTTAATTTTGATCCCTCACCCTTAAATTTATGCCTCGAGAGAGGGTAAATGATTTTCGAGAGAAAATCGAAATTCTAGTTATAATACCCATTTTAGATTCGAACTAGAGATAGGGGTTTCTTAAGTGGGGTATTATAACTTGAATTTCAACTCTAAATTTATTTTCTAAGATTTACATAAATTTTAATTGATCGATCCTAGCGGGTGATTAATTAAAAGGAGTGTAGATCTATTTTTCTAGAGTTGTGGGGTGTTAAACTTAATTTTTTAAAAGATTAGTATTATAATTACACTTACAACGAGAGTTGGTTTGTAATTTTGATATGAATTTTGGAGAATTCAAATAATTAAAGTAATTAATTAGAATAACTAAAATTTGTGGTGTAATCCCACTCCTTGATTGTTCTCACAATTATTTACCTCACTTTATCTCTTATTTTAGTGTTAGACTTTATTTTTCACTTTCTAGTTAGGTGTTTTCATCTCATATTTTAATTTAGTGTTATTTCATCTGACCTCACTCAAGTGTTTTAATATTTGAAAAAGCTAAAAAAAAAATTAGAAAAGTGAAAAATTCCAAAAAGAAAATAAAAATTGAATTACAATTGTTTTCCCCTCGCTTTACCCCCTTGGATGTGGATTGATACCCTTACTTACCTCTACACTTGAGTTTATATTAATTTTGTAGGTATTTGAGGTTTTTACTAACTTGGCTTTCAAACAACAACACACAAAAAGCAAAGTTATCAAATGGGGTCGTTGTCATTCTTGGGAGCGTGAAGCACTTGGAGCGGATTTCAACTTGTAGTTCATTCATTTTTTGCACTTTTTATTTTCTATTTTTTTAGTAACATTTTTCTTTATTTTAGAAGGCTTGTATTAGGATTTTTATCCTTGGCTTGTATTGTGGTGCATAGAGACACCATTTATTTTTCATTTTAAAAATTATAATAATCGAAAAGTGTGATAGGAAAACCGGACAAGGTAGAGAGAGAGCGTCCAAAGGCGAGGATTTAAAAGCCTCTCTATCTTGGATCGGTAGGACTCTCGAGGACGACTGAGATAGGCGTAATCTCCCCCCGATCGACTCAACATTTTCGGCACCCCACGACGTAAAAATCGTGGGAGGTATATTTCTTACACCCTCGCGCCTCTCCTGATAGCGAGTCAATTCTTTTCTGTGCTCTTATGTGATTTTATTCTTGCATTTATTTTTTGAATGGTGTGATGAATTAAATTACTAAGACCTACACCCGGTCACTCATGGGAAGGGATTTCATCACCCGACTCACTCTCTTACCATTGTGTGCTACCCTAGCCATCACTAAATTTAAAATCAATCAACTAGGTAGCCCACTAGGAGAAAATTTTGTAAAGGCGATCACTCAGAAAATTCCGTGATTTTTTATCGCTCGCGGACTTAATTAAAATTTTACTATCCCTTTCACTAAATTTAAAGATAAAAATTGGCTATGTGCTAGTTAGGATTTATCCTTGAATTGTGTGTGTGTCCAATTCCATTTTTTCGGTAGTCGATTTTAATTGGTTTGTCCAAAATTAAGAGTCCATATTTTTCCCCACATTTTCTTCTAAAAAATCCAAAAATATTTTCTTCTATTATTTTTATAAAAAAAATCCAAAAATATTTCTCTTCCATTACTTTTAGAAAATCCAAATATATTTTCTTTCCTTTTGAAAAAAATAAAAATTCCAAAAAAATATTTTTCTCCTCATGGCCAAAGAATGTCCTTTACGGGACTACTTTAATCATTTTTCATTATCACGCGACACGTGTGAGAGTGATCCCGAGTCGTCTCTTTATGAGATTTTTCATGGTTTTGGCTCTATCACGAGTACCGTTGGTACTCTTGACCCATCCATGCACGCACCTCATTCTCCATCACCCTCGGTGTCAAGTGTCGATGTGTCTCATCCTTTGTTATGCACCCATTGTTATTATGCCGATCACATGTCCCCTGAATGTCCATACTTGTCATATCCATCCGAACCCACCACGGAACATGTGTATCCATATGGCACTGTTTCGGAACCCACCTTAGCCCATTGTCATGATATACCCAATCCCGAGGTTGTGTGAGTACCCGAGTTATTCGTGGAGGCTTGATCACCCTTCCACGCAATACGAATCCCAACCCGATGTTGTGGATCCTCACATGTTTCAATAGTCGTCATGGCAACCTTGTGCACCTGTTCATGATTAGTTCCCTCACTACGCACCCTATGAGTATCAACCAATTGTCCATCACGAAAGCGATCCTTTCGTGTATAATGAACTTGGACCCACTCCACACACTTCATTTGGATATTCTTCATACACTCATAATAGTAGCGAGTTGTGTCCACCTCGACCACCACCACCACCCGTCACTCCTCCACCACCACCATCCACATTCGCTCTCGAAAGCCTCTTGCGAAAGTTCATACTCGAGCAAGAGCAAGCCACTCAAATCCAAAATGAAGCCCTCCAACGGCTTGAACAACGCTTAAATGAAATTGAGTATGAGCGAGAGTCGGATTTTACCCCAAGTCAACCCATTGTTGCCCCCATGTGGAGTGATGATGCGTCATCTTTTGCCACTGATATTGAGTGTGACCAACCCTACCACACCGAGAATCTCGAAGTTGAGACCATTCCATGGTCCGGGCCCCAAGTCGACAATTGTTTTTACTTACCTTTCATTAGTGAGACTGATCGAATTCCCACTCCCGACATATCCAAAAATATGCCCAAGCATTTACCTTATGCCCCAATTTCATATGTCTCTGACATGACCATATCTTTTAGGTTAGCTCCGTCTACGAGTGTTCATTATTTTCCCGAGATAGATCTGTGATAGTTCCCAACTATCCGAATATGGATGATGTCCCTCCATGCATGTCTCCTTTTGAGCCTGATATTTCTAGTGATTCCTCTATCTTAGATCTTGATGCCTCGTCTTACCCAATCACCATATTCACCGATGATACTTTTTTGGATAAGTTGACCACTCCATCTTTAGAAACCACACTCCCTTGTGAGTATTCCTTTACTCCTCCCAATGAGTGTGTGTCTCCCACTCTTCAGTTGGATCATCTTCCTCCACCATTTATCCCACCCGACCCACCCATTGTCCTTTCCACCCCACCACCTATTTTGGATCTTGATTTTGCACATTTCATGTTTTCAACCATATATTTAGATCCTAACCTAAAACCATCCTCCACTTTCCATGAGATTATTTTTGGTGCTACTCTCCACTTCCGTGACACCGAGCTTGTTCTTCCATGCACACCACTTCCTTATGGTGTTGATTTTTCTTCTCAACAGCTCCCTGGTGTGTCACGACGCGACCATTATCATCGCCCATTCGTAGAACGGTCGTGTGATTTTTATGAGGCCCATCCCATTCCACTTACCAAACCATATTGCCTCCCTCACCAATTAGAGCACCATGTTATATGGCCCTTGTTGCCCTCACATTTCGGCTCAATAAGGCCCACGATCGATGCTTCATCACCCATGCCTTTTTCATCTTTTCCCTTTATCCCACCCACCCATGGTCAACCGATGATTTGCATCGTGTGATGCACTTTGCCATACAAGTGCATTGACCCGTTTTAGCCTCTATCCAACAAGACTGACGCTTCAGTCTTGTTTGGGGGTTATTCTCATCACCCTATTTTTCTACCGTCCGGCGCCATCATAGATCTTATCTTTAGGGTGAGATTCCATCGGTCTGGCTGATGACATTAAACTTAGCACTATCGGGAGGCAACCCGCATTTCTTGTTGTAGTCTCATCCTGTTTGGGGGTGCTGTTTCACATCACCCTATGTTTTGTCATGTTTATAGACTTGTACACATTTTTTTATCATTTATTAAGGTTTATTCTTGGATTTATCCGTCCACTTCATTAGCGGTTGATTCTGGTAATCTCTTTCCTACCATATTCTCTCAATTTAAAAAATCATTTTACCTAACATCGAGGACGATGTTCCTTTTTGTTTGGGGTGGGGAATTTTATCAAAATCGTACCTCTTTTGAAAAATTTGATTTTTGAACCTGATTTTTAAAATTTCGTGCAGTTTCTTTCATCTTACTCATTGATGTGAATTTTCACTCATCCATCTTTTCAAGTCTAGGAATCAATCTAGAGAATTTTTTTTTTAAATAGCTTATGTAATACGTAACAAGGCATGTTGCACTATGGATTTCTAGACTCAACAAAAATTTGCGCACTTATCATGTCACTACAGATTAGAGTTAAAGAGTACTACAACTCCCAAGAGAACCTTAAGGATCACTAGTAGAGACTTTATCTTGTGATATTTGTGCCTTTCACCGAGTGTTTTACGCAATCTCCGAGTCACAAGTTGATTCAACTTCTTTTGGGTCCGTAATTTAATTATTGTATGATCTCATTATTCTTCATTTTTGGCTTGATCACTGAGAACGACATCACTTTCGAGTTGTAAGAAACACGTGCCTTGAAATTTGTCCCAATCACTAAGATTTTCATCCATACACCTACCACTTTTTCCCCATATCATATTTCCATTCACTCACCCATTACATTCCCATAGTATTCCATATTCACATCTAATCCCCTCACCATCCATATACACTCCCCACTCATTTCATATATCATCTTTCATTTTCAAATAAAAGAGTGTAGATTCCAAATGTAAATGTCCTCATTGTTGGTTTGAAAAGAAAAAAAAAAGGAAAAACAGAAAAACAGAAAAATAGCAAAAAGAAAAAGAAACAAAATAGAGAAAAAGAGAAAAAGAAAAGAAAAATAAAAAAAGATAAAAAAAGAAAAGAAAGAGAGTTTGTAGGTAGTAATAAAGACATTTGTGCCTAAAGTGTATACACTCTTCTCAATCTTATCGCATCCATCACTCATCACTTATCCATTATCCATTATATCACTATCCTACCTATTTCATCCCATTTCATTCCCCCTCACCCATATACATACATGTTCCCCTAGGTGTTCGGGCAAATGATAGTCAACATGGTGAATAACTCGACGTTCTCATTATAGTGATTAGTATTCTTTCATGAGATCACTTTTCTTTCTAACTGTTCGTTCTTTCTTATGTGTGTGTGAGACGTTTGAACTTGCTCACATTTACTCACCTCCTCACACACAAGAGAGATACACTAACCCTAATCTCGAGAGTTTGTTTGAGAGAGATATATCCGTGAGATTTGAAGTTGAAGCGTTGATTTCAATAAGGCAATCTAGGAATTGCTCTTGTGATGCTCGACCCGTTTTGACTGATTCACACTGCACATGTTGAGTTCTAGGAAGGATGTGCCTTGAGTATTTACTTAGCTTAAACTTTTTACGCTTCTAGCTTTATTTCTGAAAATATTCTCTTGTGATGGATTGTGCGATCATTCTATGTCTAATAAGAGATTGACTGCCGTTGCAAATAAGGAATTTTGTGGGTATATTCCTTGCAAACCCTCACGAGACACAACTCGTCCCATAGGGCAACCTATAGGTTTAAAGGCTTGTTTCACATACTAAGTGCAATCTCAAGTGCCCGTGAAAGTGGTACACTTTTGGTTACTTATCTGTCTCTTTCTCTCTATCTTATTGCTCGAGAACTAGCAACGTTTTGTTTGGGGGTGGTGTGATAAGCACCCAAAACTGTACAAATTATACCCCGAACAGACGTACTTTAATTGCTAATTCTCGACAATTTGGGTCTTATGCGCTTAAATATTTATTTTGTAGGTCCAATTGTGCATTCCAGAGTTCAAACGCTTAAATCAAGATAATTGTGCAAAAATGGTGCTAAATACCCTTGTCCCATATCCTAGCCTACCCTAAACCTAGCCTAAACCTAGCCTAAACCTATCCCAAACCCTGTGTGTGTTTTGTTTGTCCCTTTTTATTATTTTTTAGATTTTTAGTTTGAGTCTCTTTATTTTTAGTATTTATTTAGTATTTTCTAGGGTTTGTTTTCTATTTTATCTTTATTAATATAATTTTATTTTATTTTGATTTTTATTAGTTTTTAGTTTTTATTAGAATTAGATTTTTTTGTAGGATTTCATTTATTGGTTTTATTTGATTTTACATTTATTTAGGATTTTAGTTTTAGTTTTATTAGATTTTATTTTTTATTTTTATCTCTTTCTATTTTCATTTTTAATTGAGTCTTTATTTTATTTTTAGAATA
This sequence comes from Sambucus nigra, assembly GCA_949130495.1. Classification (NCBI taxonomy): domain Eukaryota; kingdom Viridiplantae; phylum Streptophyta; class Magnoliopsida; order Dipsacales; family Adoxaceae; genus Sambucus; species Sambucus nigra. Next base: position 416,450,848 of record OX422217.1, read on the forward strand.
GGAATTTAATTTTTAGATTTTTTAGTTTTAATAGTGTTATTTTTTTAGTTAGTTAGTGTTATTTTTAGGTGTCCAAATAAAACACACACATAAACTCCACTACACCTAAACCCATTCACACCCATCCAAAGTATACACCACACACACCTAAACTAAACCCTCACCCACACCTCACTCCCCTACACCCTCATCACACACCAACCCACCCCCACTCATCTTCTCCAACAAACCTCCAACCATTAACGTACCATTCTCTCTTCCCCCATTAACAACCTCACCTCCATTAACCCAACTACAACCATCTCTCTCTCTCTTAATGCCCATAGTCCACAACAAACTCGGTACTTACCTTCCTTAACCCCGCCGCCGGCGAGCACGGCCAACCCGAACCAAGCCCCTTACCCGATCCTCAAACTCCGGCATTAAACCCCTGAACCACCCAGAACCCGTCGGCCAGCCTTGGATCTTCAAATCGGACCCTTCACCGGTGGAACCTCATACATGCCCCACTCGGGCGGCAACACATCGATCCCTCCTCCGTCGGATCTCACCTCAACCACTAGCCCAAACCCGGGCTACCTTCCATATGCACCTTAACCTCCGGCCAAAACCTTCTCATCCGAACTAAACCCGACCAACAGCCCTGAACCCGATTTCATCTTGCCCCTTCCGGCTGCAAACCAACCTACCTCCAACCCGGCACCCTTACCTGCTATAATCCGGCTGCGCCCATAACCCACCAAACCCTTCTTGAACCTAAACCATTTTCAGCCAAGTCCAAACCCACTAATCCCCAAAATTCATTCTTCCCCCAAGCCTCACACGATTTCTACCTGCTAGTTTCCCAAAACGAAACCAAAAACAAAGACCAAGTCAAAATAAACCCATACGTGTTAAACTCATTTAACCCACTAAAACTATTTCACCCAAATACCCCCAACTACCTACTTAACTCAACTTCCCATTATACCCTCTAAACCAAATCAGATTTTGTCACCCCAATTAACCCACATGCCCTCACACCTCTCTTACCTCATGTCTACACACCCCATTTTCATGCACATTGAACATTCCCAAAAATACCCCTTAGCCCCATGTGTGCCACGCATCTACTATAAAAGAAGACTCAAGACCCCATTTGGGGGAGACTTATCATCAAATAGAGAGAGAAAATTCTAGAGAAAAGTAGAGAGTTAGGTTAGAATAACTTAGGTAGAAATATTTGTAAATAGTTTTATTTTTAGTTTTTTAGATATTTGTGAGTGATAAATGTGTGAAATTCAATTGAGTTGATTATTATTGGATGCTCATATTCGATGTATTGTGCTTGATTTTAAGGAAATAAGAGTTCAATTTCACTTCTAGAGATTGGGTTTGATTGTTCTCTTCTCTTCTCTTTAATTTTATGTCTTTGATTATTAATTTGTCAAATCTTATATCATGTTAGGCTAAATCCCCTTTCAAGGGGTGGGGGGAAACCCTTATTTGATGTTATTTTAGTTTAATTAGTTTGATTTACTTGAAAATTTCCTTTGAATGTTAATCTTGATCCCTCACCCTTAAATTTGTGCCTCGAGAGAGGGTAAATGATTTTTGAGAGAAAATCGAAATTCTAGTTATAATACCCATTTTAGACTCGAACTAGAGATAGGTGTTTCTTAAGTCGGGTATTATAACTTGAATTTCAACTCTAAATTTATTTTCTAATATTTACATAAATTTTAATTGATCGATCCTAGCGAGTGATTAATTAAAAGGAGTGTAGAGCTATTTTTCTAGAGTTGTGGGGTGTTAAACTTAATTTTCTAAAAGATTAGTATTATAATTACACTTGCAACGAGAATTGGTTTGTAATTTTGATATTAATTTGGGAGAATTAAAATAATTAAATTAATTAATTAGAATAACTAAAATTTGTGGTGTAATCCCACTCCTTGATTATTCTCACAATTATTATCCTCACTTTATCTCTTATTTTAGTGTTAGACTTTATTTTTCACTTTCTAGTTAGTTGTTTTCATCTCATATTTTAATTTAGTGTTATTTCATCTCACATCACCCAAGTGTTTTAATATTATAAAAAGCTAACAAAAAAAAATTAGAAAAGTAAAAAATTCCAAAAAGAAAATAAAAATTGAATTACAATTGTTTTCCCCTCGCTTTACCCCCTTGGATGTGGATTGATACCCTTACTTACCTCTACACTTGAGTTTATATTAATTTTGTAGGTATTTGAGGTTTTGACTAACTTGTCTTTCAAACAACGACGCATAAAAAGCAAAGTTATCACTTGCACATAGCTGCTCAGGTTAAATTTTGAAGCTTCCCCTCTAACTGTTGGGCGCTTGCATATAACTGAGCAAGTTATATATATTTTTAGCGCAGCCCCGTGTGACTGTGTGGTACTTTTTAGTGCAACCCCGTGTGACTTTGGGGTATATATATATATATATTAGATCAACCCCATGTGACTGTGGGTTATTTTTTAAAGCACATTCATTTCTTAGGGAGTAACTAAGAGATGGGGTTAGCCCTTCTCCTTCCCACAAACTTTGAATAAAATTTCACATATATCATAAGTAAAGAAATAATTATTTCTTTATACTGAAAATTTCCCTTGGTCTGCAGGGTTCTTATTCCAAACTTTTCTTAGGAACCTTTTTGTCTTGGAAAAATAACAAGTTTAGAGAGGGGGGTAGACCCACTTCTCCCTAATTTCTGGAAACTGGTCAATTGCATTTTTTCTTGAGAATAGAGGTTAAAACTTGTTCTTTAGGCTACAAATCTGTATAGAATAATAATAAAAAAATGTAGTGAATTTTTTTTTAATTATTATTACTAGGAGGATAACCCCCAATTGGTCTAGTCTTTACCACTAAAAATATCTATTATGGTGTAAGGACTTTGCTCTGTATACTTTTTCCTTGGGATTGGTATTCCTCCAAGTATAATGAGGAAAGATATTCATGTCATGTACCCTCTTTTAATCTAGTAGAGGTTCTACTATTCTATTAAGAAAGAGAAAACATTAGTCCGATGTACCTTTGTTGCGCGATTCTAAGCCTTTCTGCCTATATTCCATCCGCATCTACTTTTTTTTTATATGGGAAGTTATCTGTCAGGGATTCCGGCCATCCAGGGTTCCTCGTTTGGGATCTGTACCCATGGGTTTCCCCAGCAGAGTCGCCAAATGTAAGAGGGTAGTTAGACTGGGGTCTATGAATAACTGGAAAGGGTGAGGCATTACCCACTCCAATGGACGTTGTCTGCAAGGTTCTCAAGAACTTCTGCACCGGATTCTGGTAAAACCTTCTCCTTTTGGTAAAAATGGAGCTCGAGCTGGAACTCCCTCCCTGCAAGAAGATGAACTTCCTTAAAACTAATAGTAATTTTCTCAAGAGGAGCTCCTGAGAATGATGGTTGTCAGTGGGGAGTGAAAGAAAAAGTCACTTAGCACTAGAGATAGGGCAGGGATAGAATACTAGGAGGTTCTGGTGTGATTTTGACAGAGTAATGGTGCTGTTGATTTTTTCTATCTCTATCTATCTTGACCTTGCCTAGGGGTCCTATTTATACTTGGGCACTAGGGTTGGGTTGGTACTTTTGGCGTCAAAACTTCGAGGGTTGGTGAGGGACAAGGTCTGCGGTGTACCATTTATCCCTACCTGTGTGCAGCAGCCTGTCCCCTCAGACAGGTGCCACCTGGTGCAAGCCAAATTCAAAAAGCAAATATGTATCCTAAAGGAAACAAAATATCTTATTTGGTAAATATCTTTTGAAACGCTAACTTGTCGTGCAAAACTTTTGTAAATCTTGAGAGGGGAGGCCTTAAGAACCCCTCTCCTCTAAAATCCTTATTTTTTCTTAAGAGGGACCTTGAGGACCCCCTCTTGTGAAAAGTCATTTTTTGTAAAGAGTTTATTCCTTGTGGGCAATTAGCTCTTTGGATGCCCACTTCACTTGTGACCAAGTGTGCGGTATGTGTAGTACCTTCTACATCTGGGTCTCCCTACTAGCATTCTCTCAATCCTATAGTGCCAAGTGGTTGAGCTTGTACAGCATACCTTGTCCCTCAGTCGTGAATCTAAAACTCCCAAGAAATCCCAACTGGCCTACTTGAGCCCTGCTTGCTCAACTAGGCAACCTGTACAAGAAAATAAGTGTTAGTACTTCTACTCTTTTTTCATGATGAGGGGTTGCTTATGGTAGACACCGCATCATCCTAACTTGGTTTCTGGGAGCTGAGGGGGAAGGACCTTGCGGGTCCTTCCTCCCATATAAGTTTCTGCTGTTGAGGAACCCTAGTGGGGGGTTCCTTCTCAAACATCATTTTGCCATTGAGAAAGCCTTCGGGTTCCTTCTCAAATGTCATTTCTGTAGGGACCCTGGGGGGATTCCTTCTCAACCTGGGCTTCTGTCGACATCTAAGACATTTTGGTGAGGTTCCTCTCATCATGAGTTTCTACAGAGACCTTGGGGAAGTCCTTCTTAACAATGGTTCCTTCTCAAATTGAGTTCTTGCAAGGACCCTTGCGGGGGCCCTCATAGCTTGGGCTTCTGCAGGGACCCTTGCGGGGGACCTTCTCGACTTGAGTTTATGCAGGGACCCTTGTGGTGGCCCTTCTCAACTTGAGTTTCTGTAGGGACCCTTGTGGTGGCCCTTCTCAACTTAGACTTCTGCAGGGACCCTTACGGTGGCCCTTCTCATTTTGAGTTTCTACAGGGACCTTTTCGGTGGCCCTTCTCAACTTGGACTTCAGCAGGGACCCTTACGATGACCCTTCTCAACTTGAGTTTTTGCAGGGACCCTTGCGGTGGTCCTTCTCAACTTGGGTTTCTGTAGGGACCCTTGCGATGACCTTTCTCAACTTGAACTTCTGCAGGGACCCTTGCGATGACCCTTGCGGTGGCCCTTCTCAACTTGAGTTTCTGCAAGGACCCTTGTGGTGGCCCTTCTCAACTTGAAGCTTCTGTAGGGACCCTTTTGGTGGCCCTTCTCAACTTGTGTTTCTGCAGGGACCCTTATGGTGGCCCTTCTCAACTTGGCCTTCTGTAGGGACCCTTGCGGTGGCCTTTCTCAACTTGAGTTTCTGCAGGGACCCTTGCGGTGGCCCTTCTTAACTTGAACTTCTGCAGGGACCTTTACGATAGCCCTTCTCAACTTGAGTTTCTTCAGGGACCCTTGCGATGGCCCTTTTCAATTTGGACTTCTGCTGGGACCTTTGCGGTGGCCCTTCTCAACTTGAGTTTCTGTAGGGACCTTTGTGGTGACCCTTCATAACTTGGACTTCTGCAGAGACCCTTACGGTGGCCCTTCTCAATTTGAGTTTCTACAGGGACCCTTACGGTGGCCCTTCTCAACTTGGACTTCTATAGGGACCTTTACGGTGGCCCTTCTTAACTTGATTTTCTATAGGGACCCATGCGGTGGCCCTTCTCAACTTTAGATTTTGCGGGGACCCTTGCAGTGTCCCTTCTCAACTTGAGCTTCTGCAGTGGCCCTTGCGGTGTCCCTTCTCAACTTGAACTTCTGCATGGACCCTTTTGGTGGCCCTTCTCAACTTGAGCTTCTGTAGGGACCCTTGTCGTGTCCCTTCTCAATGTGAGCTTCTGCAGGGACCCTTGCGGTGGCCCTTCTCAATTTGGACTTCTGGAGGAACCCTTGCGGTGTCCCTTCTTAACTTGAGTTTCGGTAGGGACCGTTGCGGTGGCCCTTCTCAACTTAGACTTCTGGAGGGACCCTTACGGTGACCTTTCTCAACTTGAGGGTTCCCTCTTAATTTGGGTTTCTGCAGTGACCCTTGTAGGGGCCCTTCTCAACATAGGCTTCTGCTACTACCTAGGCGGGTTCCTTCTCAACTTGATTTTTTGTAGGGGCCCCTCTCAACTTGGATTTATGCAGTGACCCTTGTGGGGACCCTTATTAATGTAGGCTTATACTGCTACCTAGGTGGGTTCCCTTCTCCAATATGGCATTTCTGCAGTGGAGGGACCCTGGGGGTTCCTTCTCCAATATGTCACATCTGCGGTGAATGTTCTAATATGGCACTTTTGCGGTAGAGGAACCTTGGGGGTTCCTTCTTCAATATTATATTTCTGCGGTGGAGGGACCTTCGGGGTTCCCACAACCTCATATTTTCTGTAAGCTGAAGGAGGGGTCTTTGAGGGACCCTCACCCATAAATATAGTGGTGAAGCTTGAAACACCCTTCTATAAATACCTAGGATATTGGGAGTTGGGTATTATTGATACCAAAATTTACGATCCTACATGGACCAATTACAGGCCAGCACGTCTCATCCAATGTGGAACAAGTTCAAGTCAGCATGATAGAAAAGCTTGACCAAAAAGGAAGCCCGACCAACATAGTTACCCAACCAACAGCCGAAAATCCAATATGTACAACCAACCAAGCGCCAACAGTCTTACAGCCTTCATTGTCAATGAAGCGACAACATTCATATATTTAATTCTCATTATGTATTAATGTAAATGCCTAATAAATAAAGGCATCCCATCCATTCATATGACAACGATAAAGACCCATCTTGGGCTATAAATACATTGTATCACCCTCATTATAGGGGTCCGAAAAAATAACTCAAGACCAGTGGACGTAGGCTATTCTTTTGAACCGAACCACTTTAAAATTTATTGTGTCTCGTTTAGTTTATTTATTTTTATCTGTGATTGATTAATTAGGCCTTGTCTCATTTTTTTACATCAACAGATTGGCGTCGTCTGTGGGAACATATTGCTAAATGTTTTCACTAATTCATCATTCATCATCCATGGCTGAAGTTTTAGAATCAAGTACCAAAAATGAGGGAATTCTGCTTACTCCCTCTGTCCTTCCAAATAACAATGATTTAACGGGAATTTTGGCTAGCTTGGGCAAGGGAAAAGAAGCTATGCAGGATACAATATGATAGTTGGATCAAACTCTGCAAGTTGGAGTGCCGATACAAGTTAATCAAAGGAGTATGCCACCACCTCCAACAAGGTGTATTGGGCATAGTCGTTCCAGAACTTCTAAGGATCCTTCATACCTTCCTGGAGCAACTTCTTCTTCTAGGATCACTAATTCCACTGATGGACAATCCCTCATCCCAGAAAGATTGAATGTCTTAGAAAGACTAAGTAGGGCCTCTCCTTTCGATCATTTGGGACCCTAGGGAAATTCCCTACGGGTTGCGTCGAGAAATACTTGACGACCAAGTGATCTAAGAGAAGGTTCAGCCCAATCCAGATTAAATACTCGACAAACTGATAGGTCCAGTTAAAGATAAGGTTCGCAGGAAGAAAGTTTAGCATGATCTGTTAGTCAGCATAAAAAAGATGCCATCCATGGTGCTAGAAGTGATGTCTGGAAAGGTTCCATTCAACGTTTGGAAGACAAATTGGGAGAAATGGCCAAGGTCAAGAATCCCCTCTAAATAAGTTCTATTAAGGGATCCCCCTTTATGCAAACCATCATAGATTTCCCTACGCCGACCAAGTTTAAAGCTCTAGTAGTTAATCACAAATATGATGGGAAGACTGATCCAGTTCTTTATATAGAACAGTACCAAGCATCTACTGATATCTACACTATTCCTAATGAGATGGGATGTAGGGCATTTTCGAGAACAATAACTGGATCTGCTCAAATTTGGTACAATATCCTTCCTGGGGGGCAGATTTCTTGCTTTCAACAACTCGCCGAGCTATTCATTAGTAATTTTTTCTTTAGAGCAAAACCAGTGAAACGAGTAGCTCATTTTCTCAGTGTAAGACAGAAGGAAGGATAGAGTATTAGGGATTACGTCACTCGTTTCAATAATGAGAAATTGGAAGTCATTGATTATGAAGAGAATACCGCATTAAATATTCTCTATCCTCTCTCTTTCTCGTCCTCTTGTAAACCCTAATTAGGTTTTGCATGGATCCACCTCCTGCCCCCTCCCTGGATATAGTACCTTTAACCTTTCCCCCTCTACAGCTAAACAAACTCCCTCTACATGCTAGCCATCATGCATTGAAACAAGAAGGTCATCCCAATCTTTTATCCCAGACTGCGAAGATAAAAACATTTGCCTCAGTGATAGCCTTAAAAGGCAAGAAGCTCTTAACTTTTCAACAGATCTCACAGCATAAGGGAGAACCAACAATTCTTTATGAAAAGTCAACCCTACAGGAGATGGCAGCTCCCTTCAAATATACAGTTGTGGGGAAATTCTCTTATGGACGTCCATCAATTGATGATATTCGTAAGTTATTTTCTTCACTGCTTCTTAAAGAAAATTTTAATATAGGCCTCATAGACCAAAAGCATATCCTCGTAATACTGGAGAATGAAGAAGATTTCCACAGACTTTAGTTGAAAGAAACATGGTATATCCATAAGTATCCTATGCGATCCTTCAAATGGGATATAGATTTCCATCCAGACAAAGAATCTACAATCGTTCCATCTTGGATATTACTGTCGCTTCTCCCTATCCACCTATATAATATGGATGCACTATTATCTATTGCACAGGTGGTGGGGAATCCCCTTAAGATTGATCATGCAACTGAAAACCTATCAAGACCTAGTCAAGCTAGGTTTTTTATTGAAGTTGACTTAAAGAATACTCTTCCATCGAGAGTATAAATAGGGAGCAGGGAGAAAGGGTCTTGATTTTGGCAAACTATAGTGTATGAAGATCTTCCCCCTTTTTATTATTATTGTGAGAAGAAAGGCCATAAAGAGGAAAGCTGCTATATGAAGAGTAAAGAGCTAGAAGGAAATCATCAAGTGGATAAAAAGGAGATGAATCAGAGGATCAAAACAAATGTATGGGGCAAGAATCAACCTGAAACTACAAAAGAATGGGTAATTAAATCTTTTAGAAATCATCAAGGAAAAGATTCTAATCTTGAAATAGAAGAAGGAGAATTCTTAGTCAAGTAGTCAGAGTCAAGTAAACCTCTCAAACAAAGCCTTATAACCAACTTTCTTTCAGTGGGGAATAAATATAGACAGCAGCAGAATCCTCTTGTTACTCTAGTTGCTCTAACTCAAATAGGGAATGAGAGGTCAGATTTGAAGGTGGCCTCAGTTGAAGCAGTAGATATATCTCATAAGCATTTGGATGAAGTGGATAAAAACAATTTAGATAGTGTGTAACCCTCTGGCCAAAGTATATATGTCCAATATCCTCTTGCTATGCTTAGAAAGAATGTTATCTCTGAAGGAATTGCTCAAGGTGGTGGCATCCAAGACTATGAAGATATTCTGAGTCAAAATGGCATTAGTAAGCCTCCTGATTTCAGTAGTAAGCATGATAAGGGATTCACTATGGTTAAAGGGAAGAAGAAGACTTTAAAAGGAAAAAAAATTGGATGCTATATATGGAACTGTCAAAATTCTCAAGTCCCACTTAAATCCTCTTCCAAAACGGTTTAAATGATAGGGGAAATTCTTTGGAATGTCAGGGGTATAGCTAAGAAGGGAGCAATCAGAAGGCTTAAAAGGCTTAAGAGACTGCATAATCCTCTAATGATTATAATTATGGAGCCTAAAGAAAAAATTCAGAAGATTAAATTGTACTGTATCAAACTAGGGTACGATACATGTGTGTCAAACCTTAACAGTAAGATTTGGTGCTTTTTTAAGCAGGAGATTACTTGGGAGATCATCTCTGAAATGAGTCAATGTATCACTCTTAATATTTCTATTTCTGGAAGTGCTAATAGGATGTAATGCAACCTTATTTATGCTAGTTGTAATAGAATAGAGAGACGATTGTTGTGGGACTATTTGAATAGCTTTAGAACCTCTAATTAATGGTGGATAGGTGGAGATTTTAACGTTATTGCAGACATGAATGAGAAAGCAACTGGTAATGAATTAAGTCTGGGAGCTATGTATGAATTTCACGAACGTATTGAAGAGAATGGACTCACTGATGTGGGTTATATAGGATCCAAGTTTACTTGGCATAACAAAAGTGTAGAATCGCTACAGCGAAAATATTGCGACTTCTCAAATAAAATCCAATTTTAATTAATGCCAAATTTAGTTAAACCCTAAAACATGAATCTAGATGATTTATCCAATAAAATAAAGCATGTAGGATAAAACAAACAATTTCAGGAAAAATCCCCCAAAGGGGCAAAACATTTTTATTTTCACAATAATTTGTAAAAACGGTTACACGGATTATAATGAAAATAAGAGCGACATAAGAAATACCCTCAGGTGTCGATTTCGATGTCTTGGCTGAAATCTCCCGCAGGAACTCCAGGTGATTAGCAATGAATACGAGAAACGGCTTCTCCATAAGTTTGTCGGCTGGAACTTTCCCTTTCCAAGAGGGCAGCAATGAAGAAGAGAGATGGTTTCTCCATACGTTTGAACAAAAGCAAAAGTTGTGTTCTTGAAAACCAAAATAATTATCTAAAGCATATGGGAGTTTTATGAATTGAAAACCAAAAAGGGATTAAAAGCCCTGAAAGAAGAAGCCTAAAGAATTCTGCTTTCGCAATTTTTCTGTTCTATAAAATGGTGGGACTTCTTAATGAAAACGTTACCAAATAATGAGTATTTATAGGAAAAATGCGTCGCCTAAAAAATAGAGCTCGTTCGAACGAGATAGGCATGTCGTTTGAACGAAGGATAGATGTCATTCGAATGAGATCGTGCGACATGGCTATCTCGCGCAAACGACATTGCTCTGTCGCTCGAACGACTGTTGCGTCAAAAAATTATTATTGTAATGTTCGCTTCAACACTTAGAAAAAAATACTCATTCTAAAATTTTGACGAAAAAGTCCGCTCCAACACTTAGAAAATATTTTGTAAAAATATCCCAAAAGTTCTAAGTGAAAAGTTAAGGTATTAAAAACATAACCTTACCAAAGTAAACTTCGCAGAGTCTTGAATGTTGAAGAACCTGATTAGTTCAGATTCGTCTTTGATGTAGATGTCTCTTGAATGCTTTTCGATGGTGTAGCGGTGTATGACATAATAAATTGATAACGGACCTATGAAAATATGTCCTTACAAATCTCCCCCTATGTCTATGCCGGTACATACATAAAAAATCTGAATTATCAAAAACCAAAATGCCTTTACAAATCTACCCTCCCATGAATAAATTTGCAAGATGTCAAAACTGTTCCTCAATCATCTTCGTCAATTCTCAAAGCTTTTCTCCTCAGGGTGTGCAACTTCATGATCTTCAATCTTTCTACCTACACACATGAGTTAAAGCAAAATACCTTCGTGACGCATCGAACTTGAAATGATATAAGAATAAAGCATTAATAATCAAATCTCCCCAATAATGCAAAAACTCCCCATAACATGATAATTCTTTCTCCCCCTTTTTATGATGTCCCCAAATAGATAGATAAGAAGAAAAAAAAATCAAAACATGGAGTGTCACGATAAATTTCATAGCAAATATGGATCAAGCTAGGCGCATGCAAAGGTATGTCTCAAAAATTTCACAAACTATTTTTGATTTTTCAATTTTTTATACAAAAATAAGATACTAAAAGTCACACCATGGATTTAAACTAAAACAACCAAGTCATGGAAATGGAATGTATGGGTGTGAACAGATTCGATAGGAAAATCAACTCAATCAATCATATGTGCACGATGCATATGTGTACTCCTAATGAATGAACATCAAAAGTATCCTTAGGTGCAAAAATTTATTGAATTTAGATGACATCGTCTTATGCAAATCAACTAATCAAAGTCAAAGTGATTTCCACACCAATAACGTCCAAAACTATGTAGCGCTTTTTCAAGACTTTCAAGGATGTGCAAACCCGTTATAAAATCTCCAACCAAACTCCCACATATATATTTTGTTTAAGTGCTGTTAAACTAAATTCTCAAACTTTGGAGAATTGGTGCAAAAACCTAATTGGCCCATAATTGGCATGAATTTCTTTTTATTGCCTTTAAATTTTTTCGAGGCTCTTTTAAACCTCTTTGGAACCCGGATAATAAAATTTCTCAATTTTTTAGGTCCAATTTAAACAGCGACTTAATTACAAAGGATAAATGAACATCTTTCGTAGCCCTTCACCGTTTTCAAATAAATTACACAAACTCACAAACGACTCTTACATGCACAACTTTTTATCAAGTTTTATCGCGCTTGGTTCGTTTTAAGGACTGGATTGAAGTGAAAACACCCAACCAACATGTGATAAGACAAGACAATAGTCAAACAAATCTGTGCATGTGTACAATAAAGGAAATCGTGAGTCAAACATGTAGGTAGTAACACTTAATTACATCTTAATGACTCCAAACATTACAAAGCACATGGATGAATTGACTTATTGTCTCAAAACACTATCAAATAGTCACATGAAAAGTGAAATGATGTTGTGACTTAAGTGTTCATTCATAAATGGTGCAAACAAAATACAAAAATCTTTTTGAATTTTCTCAAAATAAAATCTTTTTGTACTTTTCAAAATTTTCAAACAGAAAAAAACATAACTACAAAATGATACAACTAGCAATAGGCATATAATGTCGATATGAGAAACATTCTATGCTAGCAAACAATAATCACATAAGAGAATCCAGAATGAAGGCAAATGTGATAAATGAGCAATGCAGTGTTATCAATTAAGCTTGGATACCAAGAATAACTGCATATACACTATCCAGAAGCAACCCATCAGTACCAAAAACCTAAGCATATGAACACCGGGTACTGAAATCAGAAGGGAAGCAAAAATAGAATTTCCAGACATGTCGCTCAAACGATCTCGCTCTGTTGCTCGAACGATAAGGGCATGTTGCGAGAAGCAACTTCGCGCGAGACAGTGTTGTCGCTCAAACGACATATATATCTCGCTCGAACGACAAAATAAAAAATTCCCAGAATGCCCAGAAAATCATACGATTTTGCCGTGTGCTAAAATTTCGTGAAAACAGTACCTGTAAGGGACAAACAAATTCAAAACAGTGCTAAAACATTAGTGAAACACACAAGTGCAACAAATAAATCAATGTGCTCTACATCAAAGTGAGTCATAACACTAGAAAGAATATAACAAGATGCATAGCTAGTGTATGACACACATCCAACACAATCAACCAAAAGATTTCACATGGGGTGAGTCACGTGAAAGAAAACGGGAATTGTGGACAAGTAAACCATAAGCCTCTAAATCCGATTTTCTAACCCAAATAGATTGGTAACGACGCGTGGGGGTTTGGGGAATCGAATTTATTCTTTGATTAACATTCCTAGGTCCATTTAAAAGCTTGTAACAAAAGCGTCTAAGAAGACCTTACCTACCGCAATGTGTGCAAGTGTAAATCGGGTGGTATGTGTTACCTAAAGGTGGCCCTCTCCTCAAATTTCTCGACTGCTCTCTCCGAATTTTCCTAGGTGGGTCTCTCCTAATGATCCTAGGAGGTTCTCTCATGATTTTCCTAGGGGGATCTTTCCTAACAAACTTAGGTGCCTCTTTCTTAACAATCCTAGGAGTCTCTTTCACACGTGTGGGAATGGATGCAACATATTTTTCAAGACCAATCCCACCCCTATCCTTTTTTATCTCGACGGTGACTAAAATCTTATCAAGTTTTTCAGACCTAAAATCCAAATCAAATTTCACCTTACTTAAATCTTTCAATTTCACCTATCCTAGATTCAAGTACATGTATAGAATCCTCAAACTCTAAAATCTCTTTTTTCATAGTCTCCATCAGCCCTCTAAGACTATCTCTCTCACCATCGACGTACTCAAGCTTCTCTTTCCAAATTTTCTCATGTGCCCTAAGTTCTTCTACTAAAAAATCATTATTTTTTAAGGCACACTCTTTCAATTTCAAATTTTCTTTCTTCATGTTCAAAGATTCAGTATAAAGTTCATTGAAAGCAGTTTACAAGTCATGCTCATCTACACTTTCATCCTCACTTCCATCACCCTCACTATCATCACTAATCATATGGGTGGGAAGCTCTCGCCTAGAAGCATAAAAAACTTCATCTTCTGAATCACTATCACTAAGGGTAGAAACATGAGAAACCGATCTATTCAATTTTTTCTTTAAATTTTTGGTACACTCATCTAACGTGTGACCAACACCCTTACAACAAGGACACCTCTCAAATTCGTTTTCAACAGAATATTTAAAACAAGAGTTCGCGTGAATTTTCCAAATAACTTTTTCAAAAATTTGACATCAAAGATCATCAAAACCACCAAAAGTCATTTTTGTTCAAAATCAAGATCAAAACACAATAACTTAGTGCAACAGGCTCTGACACCAACTTGACGACGTGAGAAGTCAAATTGTATAAAAAAAATCCTTGAAAAATCAGGATCACGCGATAAGTTAGCGCAACCCGCTCTGATACCAATTTGTAGAATCGCTACAGCGAAAATATTGCGACTTCTCAAATAAAATCCAATTTTAATTAATCCCAAATTTTAGTTAAACCCTAAAACATGCATCTAGATTATTTATCCGATAAAATAAAGCATGTAGGATAAAACAAACAATTTCAAGAAAAATCCCCCAAAGGGGCAAAACCTTTTTATTTTCACTATAATTTGTAAAAATGGTTACACATATTACAATAAAAATAAGAGCGACATACGAAATACCCTCAGGCATCGGTTTCGGTGTCTTGGCTGAAATCTCCCGTAGAAACTCCATGTGGTCAGCAATGAATAAGAGAAACGGATTCTCCACAAGTTTTTCGGCTGGAACTTTCCCTTTCCAAGAGGGCAGCAATGAAGAAGAGAGACGGCTTCTCCACAAGTTTGAACAAAAGCCAAAGTTGTGTTCTTGAAAACCAAAACAATTCACTAAAGCATATGGGATTTGTGTGAATTGAAAACCAAAAAGGGATTAAAAGCCCTAAAGGAAGAAGCCTAAAAATTCTGCTTTCACAGTTTTTCTATTATGTAAAACGCACCGACATCTTAATGAAAACGTTACCAAATAATGAGTATTTATAGGAAAAATGCGCCACCTTAAAAACATAGCTCATTCGAATGAGATCAGCATGTCGCTTGAATGAAGGACAACTGTCGTTTGAACGAGATCGCGCGACATGGCTATCTCGCGCGAACAACATTGCTCTGTTGCTCAAACGACTGTTGTGTCAAAAAATTATTATTTTAATGTTCGCTTCAACACTTAGAAAAAATACTCATTCTCAAATTTTGACGAAAAAGTCCGCTCCAACACTTTGAAAATATTTTGTAAAAATATCCCAAAAGCTCTACGTGAAAAGTTAAGGTATTAAAAACATAACCTTAGAATGATGAAGAACTTGATTAATTCGGATTCGTCTTTGATGTAGATGTCTCTTGAATGCTTTTCGACGTTGTAGCGGTATATGACATAATAAATTGATAACAGACCTATGAAAATATATACTTACAAAAAGGGATCCTGAGCACAACATATGGTGTAGGTTAGATAGAGTCCTAGTTAATCAAACGTGTTTGGACTCTAATTTAAAATGGAGTGTGTCTCATTTAAATAGGAGTATGTCTGATCACTCTCCTCTCCTTTTAATAGGAGAAGCTACAGTTAGTCAATTTCCTAAGTCCTTTAGTTTCTTAAATTTATGGACAAAGGAAAAGGAGTGTGTTGAGATTATGCAGTAATGTTGGGAGGAAGTAGTATGCTCAGATCCTATAGTCAGTATATCTCAAAAGCTCAAAGAGATAAGGAGAAAACTAAGTAAGTGGAATAAAAGCAAATAAGGGGACATATTCCAGGAAGCGAGAAATGTAGAAGATGTCATTCTACAAGATGAAATGCTTTATGAACAAGAACCCTCAGAAGAGCATAGAGTGAAATTGAGTAAAGCAACATCTTTTTATAATTTAAATCTAAAAATAGAAGAAGATTTCTGGAGTTAGAAAGCAAATGTCAGGTGGGCTAACGAACGGGATAAGAATACTGGTTATTTCTAGAGGATGGTTAAATGTAGGAGGAAAAGAATGAATATAATGAAGGTAAAACATATGGAGGGTGAATGGTTGGATAGTCAAGAAGAAATAAAACAAGCTGCAGTCAGTACTTCTCTAATCAGTATCAATTGCCAGTGGACAGGGATACTTATGGTCAAGAAAAGGTGTTAGATGCTATTATTATGTTGATATCTGAGGAAACGAATATCTCTCTAACTCAGTGGACAGAGATGGATGAAGTTGAGAGAGCATTTAAAGGCTTAAATGCTGGCAGCAGCCCTGGAGTGGATGGTTTTAACGGTTATTTTTTACATTCTTCTAGGAGGAGATAAAAGAAGACATTTTGAAAGCAATCTAATACTTCTTTGCAAGTCATTGTCTTCCAAAGATATGTACTTCTACAAGGATAGATCTTATTCCTAAGGTATACAATCCTCAATCCTTCAATGACTTCAGGCCTATTAGTATGCAGAATTTCTTCAATAAGATCTTCTCTAGAATTCTTAACGATAGAGTGTCTCAAGTGCTTCCTCTCATTAGTTCCCCAATGCAATTAGGGTTTATTAGAGGGAGATCCGTCTCTGAAAATGTGTTACTTGCCCAAAAGTGCATGTCTAGAATAAATCATAAGAATAAAGGATGAAATGTCATAATGAAATTGGATATGTCCAAAGCTTATGATCGAGTATCTTGGGGGGTTTTAATCAATGTTATGAGAAGAATGGGATTTTGTGAATAGTGGATGGATTTTGTGTGGAGAGTCATTTCAAATATTTGGATAACTATTGTGGTAAATGGAGAAAATGTGGGATTTTTTCATGTAACTAGAGGTTTAAGGCATGGGGATCTCTGATCCCCTAGCCTCTTTATTATTATGGAAGAAGCATTATCTAGAAATCTCCAAAAAATGGTGCTGCATAATAGTTATGTGGGATATAAAATGCCCATTAGCAGTCCTAAATTTAATCATCTGGTTTTTGCATATGATATAATAATTTTATCTTCTGTCATGAAGAAAAATATGGAGGTTTTGAGGTTATATGAGCAGGCTTCGGGGCAGTTGATCAGTACTACCAAACGTTTTCTAGTTATTTTTGATAAAATCAAACCTAACTCTCGATCATTTCTAAGTTAGTGCACTGGAATGAAATTCAAAAAAAAATCCCATAACATATCTTGGTTGTCCTCTATACAGTGGAAGAAAAAGAATAATATACTTTGAGAATATGATCCAAAAGATGAGGAAAGTTCTATCTGGGTGGAAAACAAAATGCTTATCTTCAGGTGGTAAACTGGTGCTCATAAAGGCAGTGCTTGTATCTATGCAGCTATATTTATTAATAGTGTTGTCTCCCCCAAAATCTATCTACACTAAATTGCATATCCTCATGGATAGATTCTTCTAGAGCTCTAACTTTGGGGAACAAACGCGCCAATGGTGTAAATGGGAGAAAATCACAAGACCAACTCTTGAAGGTGGTCTAGGCATCAGGAGTTTACATGATATTGAAGACGCAATAAGCATGAAAATGTGGTGGAACTTCAGATCAAATGACTCTTTATGGGCTAAATTTATGAGGACTGCCTACTGTAGAAATCAGCATCATATGTCTGCTCCTAGAAGAAATGGTGCTCACGCGTGGAACAGAATGTGAATTATTAGAGAAAAAGCTTAAAAGAATATATCTTGGCAAGTAGGGTTAGGTGATATAAGTATTTTTAAGGATAATTGGGGAATGAAAGACTATAAAAACATTGCCATTTTGGAAGATAAAAAAGTTAATTACTTTTGGGATTCAAGGCATAATTGGGACAAGGGGCTCATGGAGGATAATTTCTATTCAGATGTGTCATCAAAGATCTTAAAGTTTAATGAGATATTTGAGGATTATCCTGATAAAGAAATTTGGCTCACAACTGGTACGGGTGCATTTTCAATGACTTCAGCATGGGAGTTAGCGAGACCTAAACACTTCCATCTTCTAAGTTCCAAATTCATATGGCATCTATCTATTCTAGCAAAAATATCGGTTTTTATGTGGAAGCTTCTAAATAAATGTCTGTCTACTAATGATAAAATTAGATCTGTTGGAATTCGTGGTCCCTCAAAGTGTCACTACTGTGCAACCCCTCAAGAAGATTCTATAGATCATATCTTTGCATAAGGTGAAGTAACAAATCAGGTGTAGAATTCGATATGTCAAGAGCATGGAGTGAGGAGAGCTAAAGGTGGTATCAGGAGTCAACTGTATCAATGGTGGATTTTTGGACAAAAAATTAATCCTAACATCAATAAACTCCTACCCGCAGTAGTGTGTTGGTGCTTATGGAATCACAGAAACAAATGCAGATATGAAGCAATTTCTACTAATCATTTGTCTATTTTGTATCAGGTACATCACTTGAAGAATTTTTTGACTCATAAGAAGCCTCCCCAAAATCATCCTCTAAGATTACAAGTCAAGTGGAAGTGTCCCCTATCAGGAAAATTAAAACTTAATACAAATGGAAGTGCTATTGGGATTAATGGACAGGGAGGTGGAGGGGGTATTCTCAGGAATGACAAAGGGGAGATGATATGGGATTTTATATCTTCTTATGAAGGTGTTACTAATATGGAGGCAGAGGAAAATGATCTTAACAATGGTTTGGAATTCTTAATGGATTTAAAGGACTATGAGGTCATAATTGAAAGTGATTCAAAAAAATTAATCGATATCATGCAAGGTAGAGCTTCAATTCAATGGAGAATAAGGTGGGTTGTTCATCAAATTCTTCAAAAGCTAAAGAATATCAACTACTCCCTAAGTCATATATATAGAGAGGGGAATTAAATTGAAGATTTTTTAGCTAAAAGAGGGAGTATGGACAGGAAAGACATGTTTTCTATCAACCTTGAAGACTTCCCAAAGTACCGTAAAGATAAGATCACAATTGAAAAATGGGGGCTGTCAAATTTTAAGAATGTCTAGGTGCTCTGGGGCATTAATTTTCTTTGTTCCTAGATTCCAGCTAGCTCTTATATTTTCTTGTCTATCTATAAATCTTGTAAGGGATCTAGTTTATAAATATCCTCATTTATTTCCCTGCCTTATGAGGTTCAATTCAGTTCCTTGATTGTAAACCATGTAGAAGAGGTTTTCTTCTCCCATAATAATAATAAAATAAATAGTTCTTGAAAAAAAACGCAATCACTGCCCTCATGAGTAGTTTACTCCCTAATGAATTATATTATACTTTGGCAAAATATTCACCAAAGACGATAACAGAATTGATGGCCAAAGCAGCGAAGATTATGAACGTTGATTACGCATAAATTCTTCCGAATTTACCCCTTAATTTAGAGGCCTTTATTACCTCAAACAACATAAAATGGATTAAGTTATCTCATATCTTTGCTAACGGTTTCGTCTAACAAGTATCCCGAGTTTCGTGTATTTCTTGTCAATTTTACAGGTATTTAACGCATGAAAGAAAGAAAGAAACCGGAAGAAGCAAGAGAAAAGAAAGAGGACGAAGCAAATGGACAAAAGTGTAATTTCCACCAGGAATCCTATTGAGGACCTAAAATAAAAGTCAAATATCTCACATTCATGAGCGCATAGGAAGAAACGTCGTTCCAATCTGAGTTCGGGATCAGAAGTTATGAAGACCCGAAGATGTGAGAAAATCATGAGATTTTGAAGAGAAATTGAAAGAAAAGCTAGGAAGGCAAGTTCAAGGGAATTTTTGTAATTCTATATCCCGATACCGGAGGTGGGGCCAACTGTAAAGTTGAAGCGCTCAGAACAACGTGAATACTAGAAGAAACGATACCCAAATCCGAGCTACGGTGAAGGAATTATGATCATTTAAAGTTGAGAAAAAATTCAAGAAAGAAAAGAAGAAAACAAGGAAAAAAACTCTTAAGTGTTGGAATTGAAGAAAAAAGGCCCAAAACCAGCAAGATTTCCAGAACCACACTGTGAAACGGTTTGGGGGCGAACCAGTTCGGGGTAGCTGCAACCCGGTTCGAGGTACCTGATACACGAATTTTCACTTAAATTCTGATTGGTCCAAAGAGTCATATCAGGTTACAACTTCTTCAAAAACGTACATGTATCATTGTATTGACTTAGAAAATAGGGTTTTGATCAGATTTTGATAGAAAAACATGTAGCAGAATACCCTAGGAACATAGCTTTGATTTGATGATTCAAGATTGATTATTTTTGGGTTTGATCTCATGTTTTAATTCAAGTTTCGTTCTTTATATTATTATTTTGCATGTTATTCTTCTTGCATGATTCAGTTAGTTTCTAGGCTTATAATAATTCTTTACATATTTCAATACACTTCCATCATGATTTCTTTCACATGCAACGTAGTTAATTCATGCACAGTTAGGTTCAACATGTCTGGCTAGATTTTTTTAGGGTCGAGATGCATTAACTCAACCCAATGTGATAGTTACATGTGTATAAAATTAATCCTCTAAATTTAAGGATTTATTATGACCATATTGTGTAGCAAACACAACCATTGTAGATCTTTGGATCTCGTTTGCTCCAGGGCAATCGGGATGCTTTATACTGCAAAGAGAGTGTAGCTATCGTGTTAATGCTTTACTCATCCTCTGATTACGTATGGTGCGGGATTGAACCTAATATACGTAATTCTTACGAGTACTAAAGTCTGGGTCTGATTAATCACTTAAATTTACGATTAGTTTTATACCAGCAATACACTAAGGATGAGGGATTATATTATCGAACTGTTTTTCTCACCATATAGTTCAAGTTTTAGTTCAATCATCATCAGTCTTTTAGGTAATTTAGAGTAATTGCATTCCATTCATTCCTGATTTCATTCATCAATCACCTTTTCCTTATTCTTAGAGTTGAATTTAGGTTGACCATATATCCTTTCGTCTTCACGATTTTCTCCTCCTATTTCCCTGTGGAGACGATATCGACTTACCGGGTTTATTACTAACGTGACAGACTTGCACTTGATCCTAGAGAGTACGCACTTTAGAGACACATTCTTAGTCGCGTCAAGTTTTTGGCACCGTTATCGGGGAATTAGGTAGACGTAGGTTAGGTTTCGTTAATCTAAAACTTCGACAAAAGAAAAATAAAAAAAAATATTAAAAAGCACAAAAAGATACTTCATCTATCAAAAGTTTGTTAATGCAGAATCCTGAACTCACTATAACCCCCCAAAATACTCCAACCAGTATTCACGAAAACCCGATAGTTGAGTACAATCTGGATAGCCCTCACACTCCAAACGTTCCACAATTCTAGGTTCCACCTCCCACGCCTCAACACTCAATTGCAAGTAACACTTTGACATCCCTCTTAGGACACACCACTGAGCACGCTCTGAACATACCAAGTGAGGATACTGAGTCATCAAGTGAGAGAGCCATGTCACAACACGGTAGTGTAGACGCAGGTGAGGAAGAGGTCCCGTACCGCCCTTTAAGAGAAATGTTATATCCCAAGCGAACAGTCACTCCGGGATGAATTTTACTCCCACATAATGCAGGGAAATTTCTCTTTAGGAATGGGATGATCCAGATACTTCCCAACTACCATGGAATGGACTCAAAAAAGCCATATCTTCACATCCGGGAATTTGAGGAGGCATACGAGACCCTCAGTGATCAAACTTGCACAAAAGATGTGATACGCCTCAAAATCTTTCCATTCTCGCTAAAGGATAAGGCTGAGATATGGCTATGGTCTTTACCTCCAAACTCGATTGCATCATGGAATGACTTGCAATATAAATTCCTTAAGAAATTCTTTCCTCCACATTGAACGAACTCCATTAAGGCTCAAATTCAAACCTTCCAACAATCAGAAAATGAGTCGTTTGATTGATGTTACGAGTGTTTTAACGAGTTAATCACCTCATGCCCTCATCATGGATTTGATAAATTACAAATCATATCATTCCTCCATAATGGGTTGAATATAAATTCCAAACAACTCATTGAAACCATGTGTGATGGTCTATTTGTCGACCTAGACGCTAACGATGCTGAGCTTCACCAGAGGTATGTCGTCAATACTACACAAGCATGGGATACATCTGACCCTAGTGCTCATAATCGAACGCGCCAAGCCACCACCACTCCATCGAAGGCCGACCTATTTCACGTAGAAAAGGATACCATAACAACCAGTCGACTCGATTTACTTGAGAAAGGAATGCGAGAAGTACTTGACATATGTGAAAGAGGACCAACTGGCTCCATCCCGAACCTCAGTGTGAGAGTGTGTGATATTTGTGAGGCTGGACATTCAACAGAGGAATGCTCAACGATACCCACCTACAAAGTTATGCTTAAAGATCAAGTGAGTGGTATAAGAGGATTTAAGGGTAATTTTGGTGCACCGCACGGGAATTCTTATAACCCTTCATGGAAAAACCATCCTGATTTTAGCTATGGGCAACAAAATGCTGCGATGAATCCTAATTCACATGTCCCCCCCCCCCCCCCCCCCCCCCCCACACACACACACCATCACACTTTCAACAAGCACCACACATGCAGGTACATGTGCCAGCACCACCTCCAGGGCCATATATCACTCCACCATGGAGAAGTCTAGAGGATACGATAAACCAATTTATCAATGCCCAGAATGCAACCACTGCTAGACATGAGCGCATGATCAATGATATAAACGTGACTATTCAAAGATGCAATCATCGTTGAGTATCTAAGAAAAGGGCAAGTTTCCTGCCCAAGGCCAAAGACCTCCCCAAGGTCAAACTAGTGTTAGCTCCACCTCTACAGAACATCAGGATCAATGTTAAGTTGTGACCACTCTTTCTAGTGGGAGAGTCATTGATTTATCACCTCCCCCACACGACACAACCAAAGATAAGGAGATTTCGCCCGGCACGAAAGAGGCCAAAGATGTCCCATTGAAAGAGAGTGATAAAGAAGACACTATTGAGCCTGAGGTAGTAGTGAAACCACCTTCCACGTCACTGTTTCCTCAAAGACTAGTTCCTTCCCATAAAGGAAACCCCCGTGATGAAGTGCTAGACATGCTAAAGCAAGTAAAGTTAAATTTATCTTTCCTCGATGCCATTAGGCAGATTCCAGCTTATGAAAAAGTCATCAAGGACTTGCTAACAGTGAAGAGGCAGATGAAGGCAAAGAAAAACATATTTCTAGCACCAAACGTGAGCTCCATTCTACTTAATGATCTCTTTCCAAAATTCAAAGATCCCGATGTACCCACCATTTCCTGCATCATTAGAGAAAATAAAATTAAAAAATACTTACTTGACTTGGGAGAAAGTTTCAATATTCTCCCTTACGCCATCTATAGGAAACTCGATCTGGGCGACCTCAATCCCACAAAGATCACTCTCCAATTGGAGGATCGAACCGTGAAGATCCCAAGAGGTATAGTTGAGGACGTGATCATCCAAGTTGACACTTTCTACTTTCCGATAGATTTTGTCATTTGGGACACGGAGACCTCCTTCTCTTCGAGCAATCATGTTCCCATTATTCTCGGGCGGCCATTCTTAGCTACGGCTAATGCAATAATCAATACTCGAAATGGGCACATACAGCTCACCTTTGGGAATATGACCTTAGAGACTAACATCTTCTATATAGCCCAACATACAGGGGAAGAAGATGATCTTCACGCGGTGAGCTTAATTGACGAGATCGTAGAGGAGTAATTTGAGGAAAAATATAATGGAGATTCCCTAGGGACCTGCTTAGGGTCGAGCCACGAGAGTGAGGGAGCATATACTGAATTCAAAAATAAAGTTGAGAGAGTTACTTGATGAGAGAGCATCGGATGAGGACACAAGAGATGTAAGTTGGGTTTCTCGATTCGAGGAGTTACCACCGAGGGAGGCATGTATGCTTCCCTTCAGTGACAAATTTCCAACCCTCGAATTGAAGAAAATGCCCTCCCATGTTAAATATGCATATTTAGGAAAGGACGAGACATTTCCTGTTATTATGTCTTCTAGCCTAAACAAAGAGCAAGAGGGTAAGTTATTAGAGATTCTGAGGAAGCACCAAAGTGCTTTTGGTTGGTGTATTGTTGATTTGAAGGGGATAAGTCCTTTGATTTACAACCACAAGATCCACCTCGAAGAGGATGTAAAGCCCTGTAGAGAAAGGCAAAGAAGGCTAAACCCCAATATGAAAGAAGTGGTGAGAACCAAAATTATTAAGTTATTGGATGCCGGGATTATCTACCCAATCTCGGATAGTAAGTGTGTGAGCCCTATTCAAGTTTTCCCGAAGAAGTCGGTCATGATAGTGATTGAAAATGCTAAGGGAGAGCTAGTTCCCCAACAAACCACCACCGGGTGGCGCATTTGCATTGATTACCGGAAACTCAATGCCGGAGCTAGGAAAGACCATTTACCCTTGCCATTTATTGATCAGATGATTGAGAGAGTAGCAGGCCACCCTTACTACTGCTTCCTTGATGGTTATTCTGGATATAACTAAATTGAGGTAGATATACTTGACTAGGAGAAAACGACCTTCACTTGCCCCTTTGGTACGTTTGCTTACAAACGTATGCCATTTGGCTTGTGTAATGCACCCGCAACCTTTCAAAGGTGGATGTTGGGTCTATTTAGCGACATGATTGAGAGAGGACTTGAAGTGTTCATGGACGACTTTAGCGTTTTTGGCACCTCTTTCGATCGTTGTCTGGTGAATCTGGAAAAAGTGCTTACCTGGTGTGTGGAGAAGAACTTAGTGCTAAATTGGGAGAAATACCATTTTATGGTCACTGAGGGAATAGTTCTTGGCCACATAGTTTCATTCAAAGGGATTGAAGTTGATAGAGCTAAGATAGATGTCATAGCCGATCTACCCACACCAAAATCACTCAAGGACGTGCACTCCTTCTTGGGCCACGCGGGATTTTAGCGCCATCGCTAGGCCCTTAAGCAACCTCCTTATGAAGGATACCCCACTCTAGTGGAATGAAGCATCCCAAAGTGCTTTTGAAAAATTTAAAACCATGCGTGTTTCCACTCCCATTATTCAAGCGCCGGATTGGTCCTTACCGTTCGAGCTTATGTGTGATGCAAGAGATTTTGCAATAGGGGCTGTTTTGGGCCAACGGAAGAATAAAAAGGCTCATGTAATCTACTATGCTAGCCAGACTCTTACCGGACTACAACTCAATTACTCCACTACGAAGAAGGAATTGCTAGCCGTAGTATTTTCTCTAGACATATTTAGATCCTATCTCGCTGGGTCACCCATCACTTGTTTCACCGACCACGTGGCTCTCAAGTATCTACTTGCGAAGAAGGACGCAAAGCCATGCCTCATAAGGTGGATCCTACTCCTACAAGAGTTCAATCTCTCCATCAAAGACAAAAATGAGTAGAAAACATCGTTGCCGACCATTTATCACGGATTTCGTTCGACGTACCTAGCGATCCAATACCCATAGAAGAATATTTTTTGGATGACCAACTCTTTTCTACCTCTTCTTTGCCCTGGTTTGCGGATATAGTTAATTATCTTATCACGGGAGCCGTCCCTTCCAAGTGGACACCGCAAGATAAGAAGAGGTTCATTACTTGGTCGCGCATGTTTTTCTATGATAATCCCTTGCTTTTTAAATATTGCACTAACCAAATCATCCGGTTGTGCGTACCGGATGACGAGACACCGAAAGTGATCCAATTCTGTCATTCAGAAGCTTGTGGAGTTTACTTTTTAACAAAAAAGATGGCCGCTAAGATTCTTCAAAGATGTTTCTATTGGACCATAATATTTCAGGATGTGATCAATTATTGCAAATCTTGTGATAGGTGTCAAAGGATGGGAGCGATAACCCGATGAGACACGATGCCATTAACCCCGATACTCATAATTAAGATCTTTGACTGCTGGGGTATTGACTTCATGGGACCTTTTCCCCTATCTTTTGGTTTCCTATACATCCTTGTCGCGGTAGACTATGTTTCTAAATGGGTGGAAGCCATAGCTACCAAGATAACTGACAATAAAGTGGTGATTAGGTTCCTACAGGAACACACTTTCTCACTTCGGTGCTCCGAAAGCGATAATTAGTGATAATGGCACGCACTTTTGCAAGAGACCATTTAAGAAACTCATGGGAAAGTATGGCATCGTTCACAAGGTTGGAACGACATATCACCCATAAATGAATGGGCAGGCTAAATTAGCGAATCGGGAAATCAAGCACATCCTCGAGAAGACCGTCAATCCCAATCCAAAAGATTGGTCACTTCGATTGAATGATTCACTATGGGCCTACTACACCGCATACAAGAGCCCACTCAGCATGTCCCCATTCCGCTTTGTGTATGAAAAACCTTTCCATCTTCCTGTAGAGTTAAAGAACAAGGCGTATTGGTCCATTAAGAGATTAAATTATGATATGGACAAAGCCAGTGAAGCTCGAAAGCTTAAACTTAATAAGTTAGAGGAGATACGTAATGACGCGTATGAGAATGCCAAGATTGCGAAAGCCCGGATGAAACTAGCATATGATAAGATTATTTGACGAAAAGAGTTTCAACCAGGACAAAAAAATGCTCCTCTATAACTCCCGACTTCATCTATTTCTGGGTAAATTATTGTCTCGATGGATTGGCCCATTCGTAGTGAAGAGCCTATTCCCCTATGGAGCAGTAGAAGTGGAAGATCCCAAAGGTGGGGACGCATTCAAAGTCATTGGACAGTGCCTAAAGCTATATATTGAGGTGTACGTAAAAGAGATCGACACCATCTGGGATTTGGACCCCGTTTACGGGGTCGAGTGAGATGAAAATGAGAGGTCGTCGCACCCTCAACGCGTACGGGGTGATTCTTGTGTACAGTAGTGGTGTTTGAGTTATGATACTTTTGAGTCCGGGATCATGGGTCATGATAGGGAGAGAGATAGCACATTTTTTGAGAGAGTTAGCACGCATTTTGAGGGCTTGGTAGAGGCTTTTCAAGGAACCCGAGGGTCTAGGATATCATGAGGGTCCATAAGAAAGTGTAGAAGCATGAGATAACACTTAGAATTTGAGATATGAGAGCAACCAATCTTCCAGGCTAGTAAGGTACCCCGAACAACAAGGTACCCCGAACCGCAGGGCGAATCGGTTCCCAATTAGAGGTTAAGGATGGGGTACTGAAGAAAATGCAATCACAAGTTCATAAATTAACTTTTCAATTCCATAAATAGCCAAGAGAATTTTGGATGGGTAGGTATAATCAAGCTTTGGGACATTATGATGATAGACTTTAGTAGGCCCAGAATGAATCCTACAAATAGGGTTGGATAAACGCTTTAACTGTGATGAAGTTGAATGGGAACGACTCTCTATAGGATTGGTATGATCCGGGATTGATGCAGCTTGACAATCCTCCATTCAAGTTGGATGTTAATTGGGTACCTGTTCTCGTATTCCCTAATGCTTTATTTCCAAGTACTTGGGGGATTATGAACTGCATATTGAACTAGAGATCGTCCGTCCTCTTCATTTGCTTGACCGTCCTAGTAGCAGCAATACAAGGATGCTTCAGGACCTTAACTTCATCAACACTCCTTTTACTTTGGATGATCCTCCAATTGGCATGGATCCTGTCTCTAGGGCTGAAGGAAAGCGTCCTGTAGAATAAACATTGGTATTTTTTTTTCATGTTTAAGAAACAATATGTAATCATTTAATTTTTATGAAAAGTTTATTTTATGAATGGATCAACTTTTAATCACTTTCTGAGTGTTTTCTTAGTCATTGACTATGAATAGATAAACTTTTTTAGTTAAAATCTAGTTTTTCATCGGTTCTATTAATTTCCTTAGGATTATCCTAATTTTTCTACCAATTACCAAATTTTCACTATGGCTTTACTAATGTACTTGAATTTTATGGTAATTGCATTAGTTACCTTGGTTCCTAGGCGTGAGTGAAATATTTGTCCATCTTTTAGCCCAGTTTGGATGAAAATTATTCATCCGGGTCTTCGTTAACCAAGCATTTGGGACTTACAATTTTTCCTTGCGTGGTTTTCTATGTTTAACAACCAACTTTGTTGGTGTCATTATTGATGCCGACCAACTTTGTTGGTGGTTGTTGTTTATACCGACCAACTTTGTTGGTGGTTTAATTGATGCTGACCAACTTTGTTAGTCGCCTTTGTACTTACCGACCAACTTTATTGGTGGTTTTATTGATGCCGACCAACTTTGTTGGTGGCCTTCATTGTGTTTGTAAGTGCATAACACTATTACTCCGAAAAAGAAAACAAAAAAATAACAATTTTGGGAAAGTCATGTTCTCATTAAATTTGAAGTGAACTGAGTACAACATAACTACATTTACTGATAATACTTCTTCATATGTTTTGCATTCCATGGGTTTTTAAATTCTTCCCCTTCCAAAGTCTCAATCCAATGCGTTCCTGGTCAGATAACTGCAGTAATACGATAAGGCCCATGCCAATTGGCTTCTAGCTTATAAAATGCCTAATAAATAAAGGCATCTCATCCATTCACATGACAACAATTAAGACCCCTCTTGGGCTATAAATACATTATATCACCCTCATTGCAGGGGGACCAAAAAAACAACTCAAGACTAGCAATACAAAACAGTGGATGTAGGTTATTCTTTTGAGTCAAACAACTTTAAAATTTCTTGTGTCTTGTTTATTTTATTTATTTTTATCTGTGATCGATTAATTAGGCCTAGTCTAGTTTTTTTGCATCAACAGGTATTAAGGGATATTAACATTAATAAGGGTGTCGAACTTATTAACAAGACTTTGTGCGAAATCCTAAAAGGTGACAATATGGACTAAGTAAGAGAGTCGGGGTATTTTGGGTGAGTGACACCACATAGATAAAATTAATTGGAGTGAAATTTATTAGATTAAGGGTCAAGGATTCGACTCGGATATATTTAGGTTTAGTGTTACGGGAGTTAGGCACGGGGTATTCGATTTAATTTAATATAGAGTTATATAATAAATTATCAAATATTAAACTTGACGAGAGGTGTTAACCTTAATAGTGGAATTTTGTGTAATAAATTCAAAGGGGTGAAGATACAGACCGACTGCATGAGTCTGGGTATTGTAGCTGGGTGACACTACTTTAATAATAAAAATTAATTAATGTGTGATTAATTAAATTACAAGTTGGGATATAGACTTGGGTATTTTTGTGCTAGTGCTACGAGTGTTAGGGAGGGGTTAGCCAAACTTTTATTAAATATATGTATACTATTAGTGTGATAGTGTGTGTGTGTG
Organism: Sambucus nigra; assembly: GCA_949130495.1. Taxonomy (NCBI): domain Eukaryota; kingdom Viridiplantae; phylum Streptophyta; class Magnoliopsida; order Dipsacales; family Adoxaceae; genus Sambucus; species Sambucus nigra. Next base: position 416,480,069 of record OX422217.1, read on the forward strand.
TTAATATATATATATATATATATATATATATATATATATATATATATATATATATATATATATATATATATATATATATATATATATATATATATATATATATATATATATACACTAGGGTATGCCCGTGCCTGAAAGCACGCTGATAATTTTAAAAACTCTAAAGTCGTGCTTCATATAAAATATAAATATAAATTATTTTTATATTATAAGTGTAAATTTTCAAATTATTTTATCATGTAAAATTAAGTAGTGTCAAATCTTGTATAATTAAGTTAAAAAGTTATTTTATAACACATATAAAATATAACTATGTTTATAGGACAATACACCCCATTTAAGAAAAAAATTAGTCCAATAACAATACTAACAGTCCGTCTTGGACCTCGTAATAAATGGAAACTATTATATAGCAAGGGAAAAAATTCCAATATATTAAATCATGAATAATTTAAGTCAAAAAGTATTTTTACAACACAAATAAGTATAAACAATTTTGAAATATTGGACAAAGCTTCCCTTATTTAGAAAATAAAAACTACTTCGACAACAATATTCCTACAAAAATAATCCAAAAACATGTCTCGAGTCACCATTAGCTGACGGTAACAACACGTATCGAACCAAATATTGAACAACAATAGGAAACCATTAATATCCTCAGCTAAAACAAAAATAACATTCATTTAGTTTTGTTCTTACATATAAAGCATGTTGATAATACCGAAATACAAAATGAAGGCGGAGTACATACTTGAAAAACAATTATAGTTCAAACAATGTGGATGATAACACTGTAATCTTAGTTAAACTTCTCCATCATATAAAATTTATTAAGAAGTGCAATAATCGAACAACATGGGTCATAAGACCTTCTTATCCTTGAATTATTGATGCAAATCCTTCAATAGACATTATAATAAATGCCGATAATTCAACCGACCAATCGTTTAAAATAATCTAAAAGACCCCACCTTGTAAGTATCTAGAGATAGCTTTATATGGGAACACCTTACTTTGGAAGAAAACTTTTCGATCATATCACATCTCTCATGTTCAACATTTTTTTAGTAGTAGAACAAAAGTATTGTTAATAGTTGACAATTCCTCTATAAATAACTTGAAGATTTTATGGCGATGGCGATGATCAAATTCCTAATGGACCAAAAATGAGAAAAAATAAATGTGTCAGTTAAGTTAATACACCCCAAAATATAATATTGAATGCAAATGCTCATGTCTAAAAGAAGTATAATTCTATATACGGATAACGAACTTGAGGAGCAATTTCAGCTAAACCCACTCCTTCAAGTATTCTCGAATTTTATATGACAATGTGAGGGAGGAACGGTAATAAAAGATATACTGAATCTGATTATAGTATGAGAGGAGACAGAGGTAAAAGATGATTTAAGATAATACCTTTTAACAAATAAAGGAGACAGAGGTAACTGACATACCTGTCCACCATGATGCAAAAAAGAAAACTTGTGGCACATGCATTGGAAATAATTCAAAAGGAAGAAGTATCAGTGTAAACATTAGTCAAGGAATCAAATATCAATAGTAGTAAACATCTTTTCTAGAAGCGGGACATGCTCATATATGACATGAATATTGTCCAAATATGAAATCCAACCTGCTAAATATTGCACAACTACCATTAATTGTAAAAAATAAAAGAAAACAAAACAAAGTGGAAACTCGTTGCGCCTGCTCTACTCTGAAGTTCCTGAGCATTTTACATTCAAACAACATAATTGTGCCACATATTAGATTTCAACTACACCACTGTTTTCATTACTGCTACAACTGCGATGCACAATTTTCTACAGCTGCGATGCACAACTGCCTTATATATATGCACAATTCTCATTCGTAACCATGGAAGGAACTTCACAGAGTAATATTATTCAGAGTTTCCATCATACTACTAAATAAGTACATCATACTACTAAATTTATATCCTACGAATACATGTTTGTGTCAAATAAAGATATATACTATTTTAAATTGATGCAAATTAGACAGTACATAGAAGTTTCCATTTATGGTAACACTGACATACGAACTAGTCCAAAATTGATTTATAGAGAAAACTTTAATCGATTGGATTGTATGCATAATTTGTACGCAGAACTGTATGTAGAATTGTATGCAAAATTGAATGCATATCGGAATTCCGTACCTAGCCATATAATTGCTGTCCAATTTCGAGACAAAACCAACATAATATGGAAGAATGAGCAGACCTATTGTTGCTCCTTATTGAGGGACCTGCTACTGCTACTGCAATATAGATATATATTTTATGTTTGGGTAGGCGCTTGCCTCCCCCAACACCCAAGTAGATCCGTCACTGTGGGGGGGGGGGGGGGAAAGAGGCTCCATGTACTAACCCGGCATTAACACCTGGGAACTAAAGGAGGAGAACATAAAGATTGTGGAGATGGATCTTGGTGAACCAAAGGGAAGCACAAAGAGAAGGAATAGCAATCCTAACTACTCACAAAACGATCACTGATTCTCCACTCACCATTCATACTCAAAATAGGAACCTCAACAGATCTCACCATCACTATCAGTACTCATAAAGCAGAGCCCGAGAGCATCTAGTGGACATTTCGAGGATTACTCCATCGGCACAGACCAAAGAAGCCCACAATACTACTCATCCATTTCCAAACTCGACCCATCAAGAGTCCTTTTTGATTATTCTTGACCTGAGTTTGCACAATCAATGTCCTATAAGTATCCATTCTTTCCAAATTACATAGGCAATACACAATCTTCAAAGGAAAAAGTGTGATCCCAGAGTGCACCAAAACAACGCCCTGCAGACACTGTTAAGAGTCCATCAAACATACGGAGAGAATCCATTGAAGGAAGGAATATTCCAGTGGATGTGAAGATGCAGCGTTCATCTTTGTATGTGGGCTCCACTTCTTAGAATAATCGATACTTGTGGTCCATCAAGCTTGATAGATCAGCAGTGTCGCTTAAAGATAGTGAATGTGGAGCCAACAGTACCATGCTAACGAATACAATGTACTGCAAATCACTTAGTGGAGCGTACCCTTTATCTGGTGGGATTCACACTTGATCTTCTCTGTTTCACAACACAGGTCATCAACCAATAATCTTTGCTTTCTTGATGGAGAGTACATGAAATAAGTAGCATCCTAAGCGAAGCCATATCATTTATTAACTCGAAAAATGTTGTTTTGTATAATTCCCCTGCTAGCAGACTCTCTCTAAGGATCAATCCAGTTGTCATCAACAATGAATTTGATCTCATACAGCCCAGGACAAAACCACAACAGTGCTCTCCAAACTGTAGATTTCCTTAATTCAATGGGATCCGCAATAGTTGACGACGGTTCTAGATCCATTTTAATCCGTTGATGCCAACCACTGAAGCTACCTGCCACCTCTACAGTCTCGCGTTCACCACAATACTGAACTTCAACCTCCTCCAATCCATAAAGGCCATCTTCAGTAGCAAGAATTTTGCATCGTTTCCTTCCCAATCTGTTGCTTCAACTGCGTCAGTTCCAATTCTTTCTGATGCAACATGACCTTGAGCAGATTAACTTGAACTTGCACTTAAACCATCTAAATCTATTGACAAAATGTATAAGTTATATCAGTCAAAAAATTAATATGCAATTTTTGTCGTTTGTGCATTATATAAAATACTTACAATACCACATATTTTTTTCCCATGTGTGGGACCTCACCTAAGGAATGTCATCCTTTTGGCCTGCGATGCTTTTGGTGTGTTCCACCTGTGAACAGGTCGGGCTTGGCCAGACCATATACCACTTCATCAACGGCCACATCGCATTGGTAGCTAGGACAAAGGATGGTATAAAGGAACCATAGGTAACTTTCTCAGCTTGCTTTGGTGCTTCATCCAAACAAATATACAGCTATGCTTGTAGAGAAAATGAAAAATCATGAATCAATTGGGTGGCTCGTAAACACCTGTTGGTCAGGGCAACAAAGTCTAACAACCAATTAAAAAGAAGGCGCAACATACAATATATGATTCTAAATCAGTGATACTTAAAGTGAAATATAACCAAATTAAATGTAGTTAACCCATAACTCAAATGTGTAAAAACTAATTCCTCAAATCCCAAAACTTAAAAGGGTATAAACTATAACTCCAAAGCAATAGACATTCAAAGACTTCAACCCCCGGGCCTACAAGTGAACACTAAAAATAGATGTGTTAGAGAATAACTATGAAAAATCACAGTGTATATGTTCATTTTGCACTATTGATCATTAAAAATATATGTGTTAGATAATACCTTTGAAAAATCTCAAATCTTTTTGTTTCCTACTACAAATGATGTGTTGAAAGTGTAGCAAATTCTACCATATCTTTGTTCTGAGACTTGATAAATACTTCAACTTAATCCTCCCAGGTACGACGATTCATCTTGTCGTGTTCCTTCTTCTGGATCTGCTCAAAGTTGTCTTCTTTAGCATTCCTGGATTCTTCGATGATTCGGATCTGATCTTTAAATTTTTTTCTTGATAATCCATATCTTCTTTATTTTGTTCAGGTGTAATTTAGTTCTCTGATGCACAATACGGTTCTCTTCTGATGTTCTTTGAAGCTTGTCATCCATCGAACTGTACGATTATTTAAGAGCTTTCGAATGCATTTTTTATTTGGCAACTTTGTCCTTGAATAACATCACCTGCTGATTGTCTTCGCTCATCTGCTTCATCTGGCTCACCACCATCTCTAGGTAAGATTTCCCTTGAATTTCAGTTTAGATTTCCCCTCATTGAACCCAAGACATACTGACTAATGTTATTCATCTCAAATTTATATTTCAGAGTGCACTAAATACATACACATTATTAGCTCTAAGAAGCATTTGATAAGATGAATATCGAAACAAAATAGATATACCATTGAAAAGTGCACCTCGTTCAATTCGACAAGGAGAAGATGAATATCCAAATAATAACTCGAATATCAAATTTTGTAATACTTGTGCATTAATTAATGTCGACTCTTGGATATAAGAACCTGCCCAGCTGTCCAAACAAAGGTAATTGAAAGTTTTAAAAAATAGATCTTTAAATATGCCAGTAACACATAAAAAAAACAAAGGAAAAGCAAACTTTATGGTTTGATGAAATTAATGATATCCGTTAACATATTTAATTCACTTACCCATTATCATGTGCTTGAGACCAACATATGAGTAATGGAATACACGTTCAATTAGAGATCACCACCGTACAATCCTCAATTAGTATGCCATTATATGAAAATCCATATTAAGTAATAACAAAAATAATCATGTCAATATTATACTTAAGAGGGCCTTTAATAATAAAGGAAAATGTAAACAACCCAACTCGAGAACAATCCTCTGTTTGAAAATTTCTACTTGTCCGGTGTTGTGCCCGAGTCAGAGTTGAATGTCTGTGACTCTATACATGGGAATTAAGAAAAATGAGCAACTAATTATATATTTTCTATAGTGAGAAATATCCAAATACCATAAATGCATGCTCGAGATTTACTAAAGCAGATACAAAAGATCTAAGCTATTTTTTTGCTTCAGTGCTTTTCTAGCCCATCGCCATTATAAATGGAAAGAACGTTTTGTCCAGATGCATCAACCAAATAGGGAATCTCAGTATTATTGGAATGGAAGTTAAGAACTAAAAAGGAGATTCCAAACAGAGTACACCTTAACAAAACCAAGTTCTTTTCATGCCAACATCACTTGAGATGAAATGTGTGTAGTTTCGATCCTTTGATTTCTTTCTTCATAAATAATGACCAACTACATTTAAAAACTGAATAAGATGGAAATAGTATCAAACTAAAAGAAGTTTTTTTTTTTTTTGCTAAAACTCTAAAGCTACAGTGTGTCATATATGTGAGAACCAATGATAGTCAAGGCCCATATCAAACAGTGAGTGAAAAGATTTACATATTTTGTTTCTCCCGAACCAATGCCTCCATGTTAGTTTCAAATGAGAATAGATAGTTTCAAATAAGAACATAGTTATGCCAAATACACCGACCTTCATGGTTGTTTGTAAATATAGCACATGCTTGTGATATGAACTCGGTGAAATCGAGTCGACGAACTATTGGCCAATACTATGTGTCAATAATACTACTCCAAGTTATAAAATGAGTAGGACTTTATAATAGTTACATTTTATAGTGAACCCTAAAAGGTGTAAAAAAAATACCGTAATTAATATGAGATATTTCATTAAATGCAAAATAAAATTTCTAGTAACATTTAATATAGAATGGTATTAAAATACTGAGCCAAAATACAAAAGGCAAAAAAATTATTACAGATAGGGGTATGTAGTTATATAACAGAGAACATGGAGAAACAACCAATGAATTTAATAACAGAACATAGAACATGGAGAAACATCCAATACCTCCACCGAAGATTGCTAGATGAGATAATGTGGTAGGATTATATATCTTTTCATTCCATAGAAGCTCAACAACATACCTACATCAGATAAAAAGTAGGCATTTAAATTATTGGAATGTTGTAACTCCATTTGAAGAGTTAAATTCTCCAACATTTCGGAGAAAAGACGTGATCTAATGCCTAAAACAGCTGGTGGTGAAATTGATATTGAGAGTGATAGTAGTGATAGTGATGAAGATGGAGAGAGAGAAAGACGAACCATCTGAGAGATGGACCGGGGTCGAAATGGTACCCAAAAACATTATATCTCTAGAAAAAAACATTAGATTTGTAAAAAAACATTAGATTTTTTATAAAAGCCATTATAAAAGTCAAAAAAATAATGCCAATCAAGGATTTAAAACACTTACCCAAAATCGAACAAAAAATGATAGATCTAGAACAATAGTTTTACATATCTAAAAACAAATCAGAAACCCAAAATCAAAACTCAAATAGTTGTTACATCTGGAACCAACAATACGAAGTGCACAAAGCAAACCTTTACATACGTGATGAGGGCGTAGATGAGGGGGTAGATGATGTCGGCAGTGGGGAACTGAAAGGGGCAGACTTGGTTGATCGTTGTTCTTGATCGTACAAACCCGAGAGAGAGAGAGAGAGAGAGAGAGAGAGAGAGAGAGAGAGAGAGAGAGAGAGAGAGAGAGAGAGAGAGAGAGTAAAGTGAATGAGAGAATTGAGAAGACGACTAGGTTTGGAAAAATTAGTGGAAGGGAGAGAATGCAACAAATACTATTATACCCTTGTTTTTGAATTTTGAAGAGAATGGCAAAACAAAATAAAGTGTGTTAAAAGAGGGGAACTCAAATTGTTAAGGGGCAAAATAGGTATTGCAGGATAAAATTATATTGATGACATCATAGTTGAAGCTTATGACATACATAAGTTTCCTACTTTATTTTATATATATATACTAGGATATGCCCGTGCCTGAAGGCACGTTGATAATTTTCGAAGTACATAATCGCAAAACGGCAAAAAATTTCAAAGTACGTAATTGCGAAACGAAAAAAAATTCGTTCCCCGACAAAACAAAGTATAATTTTAAAAAAATTGGCCATAATTTTCTTTATTTATAGGACTATCGTCCAAAATGGTTGCATTCGTGATTGGTTAAAAAAACATTGTGTTCTGCCGCTTTTACTTAGATAGTGTTCGTGATTGGTAAAAACATATTATTTTTTGTCAAAGAAAAATTTCCAAACTACGTAATCACAAAACAACAAAAATTTCCATAGTATCAATTGTGGTAAAATCAATAATGTTAAATTATAATATAAATCATGGTCAACTTTTCCGAAGGCACGCATAATTTTATAAAGTGTCGCGTAGTGTAACATTTTGCTCAAGTTCAATTCATAATACAAATATATTATAAAAATTGGAAAAAGTTTCCCTTGTTTATGCGACTATCCACCATGTTTGGACAATACAAAATACCACGACAACCACCACCACCACCACCACCACCACAACAACAACAACAACAACAACAACAACAACAACAACAACAACAATAATAATAATAATAATAATAATAATAATAATAATAATAATAATAATAATAATAATAATAATAATAATAATAATAATAGACAATTCAATTTACATCCAACATGAAAAACATGATCTTTTTTATTTAACACTAATACATCCCAAATAAAGTGACACAACATGAAAAACATTACAAAATATTTTTTTATTCTCAAATAAAGACATGACTCGATTATAAAGCAATATAACCTAAGTCTCAAATAAAGACATTACTCGATTATAAAGCAATAGAACCTGAGTAAAAGTAACACGACAAATTTTGTTTTCATCCAAGTTTTTATTTAATAAAACATAAAAATATATTTTTTTGTTCCTTTTTCGGTCCAAGTTTTTATTATTAAAACATGAAACAATGCACAATCTTTTTTTATTCTCAAATAAAGACATGACTCGATTATAAAACAATACAACTCGAGTCTCAAATAAAGACATGACACAATTATAAAGCAATACAACCCGAGTAAAAGCTACATGACACAAAAATTTATTTTTTTCTTTTTTCATCCAAGTTTTTATCTAGAAAAAATATAAATATATTTTTTGTTCTTTTTTCCATCCAAGATTTATTATTAAATATATTTTTTGCACCACACAGATGCAAGTTCCATTTATCTTTTTTATAGTTAACTTTGGAAGAGTATTATGGACCCTCCTGTTTTTCAAACTAAATTGAAGTAGCACTCATAATTTCAAAGTACTCATAATTTCATTATAGTTGATAATGAAATTTATAGCAAATAATTTTTTTTTTATCCAACCACAAATCTCTCCATTGTTCTCACAGAACATCCATGTCCATTCATTTTAAAAGCCCAACTACAAACAAAAATAACTAACAAATGCTGAGGGATCAAGTCATTACCAAAGCACCCAAAATAAAAATTAAAATTGCAAAATGCATACACACCAGACCAAGACCCACTTGGCACCGGACTAATTTGTAAATCGGAATCTATCTGTGTGAACAAACTAACAACTAACACAATACATAAGAAAATAAAACATAAGAGAACAAACTACATTAAACATAAACCACATTTTATATACACCTACATACAACACATACAACATAAAAAAACAGAGGAGATAAGACACGTAAGAAAACCCAAAAATTGAGTCCTCACCAACCCAGAAAAGGTCTGACTCCACCTCCTTACCAGGCGTTCACCTAGAGGTGGCGTTGATGTCTATTATCTAGCTCGTTGATAAACAACAAAAGTGATGAAAACAAACAATCGTTGATCAGCAATCGTTTTTGTTTTGAAACCAATGGTGACGACAACAATCGTTGGAGGCGGCAAGCGTTGAGGATGGCAGCAACGCACTGAGTTCCGATATGTAGTCCCTTGAATGTGTGTTTTTGTGTGTGAGGATGGTGGCGGCGGCAACGCACTAAGGATGGCAGCAACGCACTGAGGATCTAGATCTAATCAGGCGTGTTGCAGTTCAAAACAAATCTAATGATTGATTAAATGTTGTTGCATCATTGTATATAGGACAAAGAATTAAATTAAAGAGATCCCACAAACAAATCAAGGGGAAAACAAAAAAGAATACTGGACAGACCAAGGTATTCTCCATCAAAACCCAAATCTGGATATTCAGAACTGGAGGCGCCGTACACGTCCTCACTGTACACGCCCTGAACACCACCGCCAATACCAGAACACCGAAGGTGCCGCATCTACCATTTCCTTTAAAGTATTATCCATCAAAACCCATAAATCTATCAAATCCATACCTGTGTAAACGATTAGAATTAGAAACTATAAAATAGATATACCACAAATCCATCACTGAATAAATGGTTAGAATTAGAAAATGATTAAAGCCACAAAATCTATCAAATCCATACCTGTGTAAACAATTGAAGCCATACCTGTGTAATGCCAACCACACCTGTTTAAAATGGAGATAAAATCCACCATACCAATTGAAAATAGAGGGTTTCGTTGAGAGGGTGAGGTGAGAGAAATAGAGAATACCTAAAAATGGAGCCACCGTACCAATGGTTTATACTAACAATCGTTTGAGAGAAATAGAGAATACCTGATAAATGGAGGGTTTCGGTGGGAGGGTGATGTGAGAGTCTCCGTGTTTGAGAGAAAAATGGAGTAAAAAATAAGAGAGTCGTAGGTTTGGAGGATGTGGGTAAGGGTGAGAATGGTGGAAGACTATTCTATCCTCATTTTTGAATTTTAAATAAAAGGGGGGAAAAATTAGAGTGAGTCAAAAGAGGGGGGAAACCAAAATATCAAGGGTAAAATAGGAAGTGTATGAATAACTCATTAAGATGACATCATACTTGAAGCTTATGACATACATAAGTTTCTTACTTTATTATATAGATATATATATATATACTAGTGTATGCCCGTTCCTGAAGGCACGATGACAGTTTTTTTCAAAATATCAATCTGGTTCAAGTCATAAAAGTTGTATAATATAGTATCAATCGTGGTCAATTTTCCAGAAGGCACGACGAATTCCAAAGTATTGAATTGACTAAATTGTTTTGTAAAATAGTTTATATTATAATTAAAAAAATGCACATTATTTTAAAATTTTGGACATAATTTCATTTGTTTATAGGACTATTAACATGTTTCAAGGACAAAAAATAACCCAACACCACTACTAAAAGTCCATCCAGGACATCATATAATAAAAAAATCATCGATTAAAAATGATTTTCATATAAAATTTTGGACATCCACCTTGACCCCATCTACACCACTACTTGCAAGATAGCTATGAAGATCATTGTAAAAATCATAAATCTTTTGAGGTTCTATGATACAAACACCATATTTCTCCAAGCTGTCCATGGGTACATCTCTAAGATTCCCAATGTTACCAAGGGACTGAATCGGATATGAAATATTGGCGTTATATTTTTTCATTGTTTCAGATGATGGACGGAATCCTCCTCAATAACTGACCAATACATGCCATACATAACCATATCTGCATCATAAAGGTGCATATCCAGTTAGAAGTAAAAAATACTTATAATCAAGAAAGGAAAAGAAAAATTAAAGCAAGTGCCTATATCCGGTACCCTTAAATTTATTGCTTTCCTTGATACTAACTAATTTGGTGACAAGCCTATGAGTCAATAGAAGACAAATTTGATTAGTATATTGATAAAATGGCAAATAGAGTTTCATATGGGAGACAATTCACCCTTTCTCCTTAGCTCTTGCAATAAATGTTATGAGGTATTAAATCAACACCTAAACTTATGAACATGAATGTTATGAGGTAATGAACATTAAGTCAGAACCAAAAGTAAACAAAGATAACCCTCAAATAGGTAACCCTCAAATGAAAATTAAACAAAGATAACCCTCAAATATTCCACTAAAAAAAATTAATCCCCAAATTATCCACTAAATAATTAACGTAGTAAAAAAAATAGAAGAAGGGAAAAACTTAAAACTTACATTTCTTGATCCAAGTTTTTCACTTGTTTACCTGTATTTTATCAACACAAAAATAATTAATGGCAACACCTTCTTTCAGAACTGCTTTAAAAATAAAGAGAAGAGAGAACTGAAAAGCATCATACGTGACATCAGTAAACATTCACCGAGTATTTATTTTTTGGAGATGTTCTAAATTAAGAGGGTTATCCTGAAATTTAATAAGTTTTAATATTGACTATGGATACTACTACTAATAATAATAATATTATGACTACTGACATTAGAAATTTTTGAAGTAATAATGGTGTAGGAAAAGCTACATCTAAAAATTCTTGTATGCATTAACCTTTTATAATATAACTAACAAATAATTCTTGTATGCAGAGATTGCAAACAAAAAACAAATAAAACTTATTATGAAAAAAGAAACCTGTAAAGATAGAATAAAGAGAAAAAATAGTTTGTGTAAACCTCTTGAGTCTTCTACACTCTCGTTCGTCAAGGTTGCGACCCCTGCGATGTTTAGGGGCACTAGTGCAGCTGTTAGTCAGGGGGTCAGCTGTTAATCAACACATCTAGACAGTTTCTAAGATGGCATAGAATCCACAAAGAGAGCAGCGACTTATCTTGTCATCTTACTATTGTTGCTTTACAGAACCAAAATAAAGGAGAGGGGAAACCAAAATGCCAAAGTTATTAATAAATATAGGTTAAAATAAATTTTAAATTGCATTCAAATCAGAGAGTTTGACTATGTATAACTATGTATAATAAATGGTGGGCAGTGGCCAGAGTCACAATGATCTTATAATATGTAACTACAATACTACTATATTAATGGACATGGAGGAAATTTACTAATCTACAGGAGGTGGTTAAAAGTTATATTAAGTATTCAGTAGGTAATGGGGGTGACATTCTATTCTGAACTGATTAACTAGCACCCATGGGACCAATTGTCAATAGGTTTAATCCTAAAATTGTTCATGATATTGTGAGTTCTTTAAAAGAAAAAGTTAGTTCTTTCATCAGAGTAAACGGAGGTGGCCTAGGCCTGTCTTTGTTGATCTTAAAGCAAATTCAGTCATACAATATGAATATAAATGTGGAATAGGTGGACATAGTAGTGTAGATCTTAATAGGAATGGTAAATACTCTAGTGCTACAGCATATGAAGCATTTTATCACAAAATAATGGATGATATTCCTATCCACACACAATGCATCATGGATGCTACGCTTTGTGTCCTCTTATATCATCTTGTTACCACCACCAATGAATATGGTCACTGCCCTTGAGTTTGCAGAGTGTTCGATATACATCATTCGATCTTTTGTGGTATCGAATGATTTTTCTCAAACCAAACCAGCCTTTCTGAGATTTTTTGGCATCAACTCCTCAAACCTTGGCACAATTCTCCCCCAGTGGCTATTGGTTTAAAGGGACATAAAAGTAAAGAAAAATGTCCATTGTGCCGCTGCTACTATGTAACCAATCACCGTTTCCACACAAAGAAACAAATGTCCATTGTAAAAGCACTAAAATCGAACCAAAATACATCGAAGGTGGTAAAAAATGAACACAACAAAAACATCTAGACCAAAAGCAAAAAATTCAAAAGTATGAAAATCCAATGGCATTCAAGTGTCATAAAAATCCCAATTATTGACTCACTCAAGTGTGTTAAAAACAAACATGGGTACTAAAATATATAGATTACACACCCATCATTTAATTGACAAAAAAAGGAATGTAACCCAATATCACAGAAAACGTGAATATTGAAGGCAATACCTTAACATTTAAGGTTGTTTCGAAAAAAAAAATGAGATCGGGCATTAGTTCAAACCCCATTTGCAAGACCTGATATCAAAATCACAACATAAGATTCCCAAAACCTAATCTTAGAGTATATAAATGACTTGAGCAAAGTTCCATTTCATACGTATATATACAATGGGGGTTTTTTAAGAGAAAAAATAGAATTGAAAGTCACCTGAAAGAGATTGTCGACGTAATTTGCTCCTCTCTAATTCGGTTAAGAATTCTATTGTCGAGGGTGATCCTTTCTGTGGTTGAGAAAATCGAATGGTATTTGAGGATGGTGTTTCATCATAATGAGGTATACCATTCTCTTCGAATGATAGCTTATTTATTGTAGTTTTCAGTATTGTACGATCCTCTAACAGTTTCTTTTGGTACTTCGAATAAATGTTACCACAGTTGAAATCTGCATCTTGATGTTTGCTACTTTCTTCTCTCGAATATATTATATGATCACCTATAGAATCCCAGGATCAGAATCAGATCTAACCTCAGAAGCTATTGGAAAATTAGGAAGACTACTTAATCAAAACAATAGTTTTTTCGCAACATGACCTCTTTCCATCTCAATGTTAGGGTGTCGACTGAGTGCCTACGATGATGGTGGATTCAACTTGAGGTGTTTATTGAATATGCCAGAAAATTGGTAGTGCTAATACACATAAGTCTCTATAATCCTACAAATACAAAGTAATACATTAAGTACAAATAAAAAACATAGAAACACAAAAAATATTTTATGGAATTATCAATGTATCCAAAAGATTGGCTGTTAAGTTGAGTAGCCAGTGTCACTTCTGAGAAAACTTTGGTTTCCTTTGAAAATAACCTCAAATTGGTTGTTATGTAGCATGGACTTATCAATGTATCCAAAAGATTGTACCAGTTGCATATAACTTCAGTAGCCAGCACAAAGACACGCCCAGTTTTCAATAGTCCTTGCTCGCCACACCTCAATTTGGAAATGAATGTGAAATTCCTGTTGAAACCCATTAGAAGTGTTCCAGCTTAGAATGATCAAAACAAAACATTAGTATTTAACGTAAAAATAGAACAAAACTGATCTCATATAAAATTTAGAATAGATGATCACGTCTCCTCACTCTCATAGCAAATATGCTATGATTTGAAGGTTACATATCCCACAATAAAGGGCATGTGCATAAGAACTAACAATAACGATATTTAAGTTAAATAAAATAGTTTATTACAATGGAAAAGTTAGATTAATAACTTAATGACTAAATGAAAGCTTTATAGGGCATAATCATTGAATGTTAATGAAAGCTTAATAACAGTGTTCCGCATAAAAGCATCATCTCATCAAAACATCCTCGGCATTCAGAAAGCTGATCAAACAAAAGAGTTTCTTTTAGTACGTTAAGATATCATATAACAGTAGAATAATTTGCATCCATATGTATATACTCCATGCCGATATAATAGCTACATTGGATACTTTATTGAACTCCCAAGTGAAGAATCATGTTAAAACCATAGCACCGAATAGAAATTTTCCAATAAAAACCTACTCCGACAATCTCACTGGATTTTATGGATTTTTAGATGATAGTGTACAGACATTTTTATAGATGATTCAGTATTCATTTATTTGTCTTCATATGTATGCTGTGTATAGATGTTATGTAATGAACATATGTATGCTTTGAAAATCCATGTCATTGTCTCCATAGTTATGAAAGTCCATAACATCTGTACACTGTCATCCATACAAATGTTTCTGTATAGACCCAAATCATTTATACAAACGTACATATGTACGCTGTGAAAATCGTTTAAATACAACAATGATCTATACAAACGAACATATGTACAATGTGAAAATCGTTTAAATACAGAAACGATATATACAAATGAACATCTGTACACTCTGTGAAAATCCAAATGAACACCTGTACACTAATGGAAGAGTTGGCTTGTAAAAATACCTTGAAACATTGATAAAGAAGTAAATTTCTAAGTATACCCTAAGTTCTAAGTGAAGAAAAAGAGTACCTCTATCTTTCGGTATGTTAGAAGTCCATAAGGCGAGGTTGTCCTTCAGATTAGTACATGTATCGACGACAACATTCTCGTCATGAACCTGCAAGAAAGTGGTCACAACCAATAATAAATCTCTCATGAAAAATTAAATATGATAATTAAGCTGCATTACCTCATTTTGATCGTTGAGATTGGTTATTATCTGCTTGTGTATGGTATGCTACTGTACCTCTTGCGTTACCTCATTTTAAAGTTTCTTTGACAAAAAAAGAAAAAAAAGAATTATATAGTATACAAACACCAAATATATAGTATACAAACACCAAATATAATAGTTCAAGTATTTACTCAAAAATTTGCAGAGTGTCTCCTGCTACAAACGCCCTGATGGCAAACAACTCAACCTATTCCTCTAGCATTGTCATGAAATCCACCATGGATCCCTTGCATTAAAGACTCCTTTGAAATTAGCTAGTTTTGACAATGATAGTTACAATGATTCCCTAAAGACCGTGAAAGAGATTCATAGATATATTAGATATTTTCAAAGAACCAATTATTTACTGAAGACTGTGTGTGACAACCCGGATATGATTATGATAAACCATGTTTAAATCATGCTTATCGTATGGGATGGGGATAATATGTTATTAGAATATATAATGTTAAGTTATTGTGTTTATTCTAATCCTACCTTCATAACTTATGAAATATGGAATTAGTCACAAACACAAATTTGTGAAGTCTTCGGTAGGAATGTCCAAGTTCGGGACTAGTTTTGGCCACTATAATATGATAATTGACTTGGGGAGAAAACTAGATAATTGTATAGATATGAGTTAAGTTTGTAACAAAACATATTGTGTATAAAACAAAGGTCCGGGGAAGGAGTTATGCTGAAATTACGAATAGGAGGTAAAGTAGTCATTTAGCTTTAAAGGATATTTTGTCTTATATGGAGACACATGTCATATTTAGATTGGACCAAGGGGAGGTGACTTATGCCGACTTTAGAACCTTTAAATGACCTCTTACTTCATCCAAAATTAGGCATGAGAGATTTTGGCTTGAGGAGAGAGAATCGGGAAGCTCGGGAAGTAGAAAGTGAGGAGAAAATTGAGAAACATCTGTAGAAAATTACGAAAAAGTCCCAAAGGTAATTCTATACATAAATCTTGTTATTATTTTGGTATTACTGATCGAATTGATAGAAATTATTGATTTTTTTTTATTAAAATTTCATGACTTGGTGTATATGTATGGATAGATGCAAGTTTAAGCAAAGTTGAACTTGTAAATCATGTATATTGCTTCGATTGAAAACCTTGTGTATTCAAACTCCTATAACTTTTTGTATATTTATTGGAATTGAATAATTCCAGTTGGATATGAAAATAGACTCATATATTTATAACATATCCTAAGATTAGGTGAAAATACAAATAAATTGATCCTTGGTGATAGTTTGAAGTTCATATATCAAATCTGCTCCAAAGGTGTAAGTATGCACACTAGGTGTTTGATGTTTTGCTTGACATAGCAAATGAACCTTAAAAATTATGAAACTTTAATTTTGTATTGTTAAATATGTTTATGGATGTTGGTTGAAATATCAAATGAAGTTATGATGAAGAAGAATTATAAAAATTCTTTGAAGTTGACTGAACGATAAAAGAGTCGATATGGTAGATTTGATTTTTAATAAAGAAATGGACACATCTTGCACTAGGAAACTTGAAATGACGTGTTGTATTTTATATTGGGAACCTAATATTATAATAATTGTATTAACAATAAGAAATTAAAGTATGTTTGGTCTATGGATTGGATATGTTAAATATTTTCACATGAAATTGTATGAGACTTCATTTATGATAAATGATTAGAATGGGTTGATATGATTCTTATGAATTAGGTTAAGGTTAATTCATTCTTTGGATTGTTAATATCCTTATGATGATACTAATATTTTAAGACTTTATATGTGAAAGGGAAGAAGAACCGGTTGAACAAGTTCCAAACAAAGGCAAGGGAAAAACACATGAAGTGGCCAAGGTGAGTGTACTCACTGTAAAAATATGCATTATACATGGCTATGGAGATGATCTGAATATCACTCACAGGTAAGTTGTGTTACACATGGTTATGGATATGATTTGAATATGACTCACGGTTAAGATGTATTACATATAGTTATCTGAATATCACTCACTGGTAAGAGGTATTATACATGGTTACGGATATGATCAGAATATTATTGATTATGAATTTGTTCATTTCGGTTTACCAAAATGGGAGGTTAATCCCCGACCCGGAATGGGGGAGATTTGTCTATTAAAGACAAGGGGTTACTCCTCGACCAGGAATGGGGGAGAATTGTCTATTGCAGACAGGATATGTGAATCATGATTCGAATAAGTTGGTCATTCTTTATGAATGAGCCAGATAAGTATATAATTGGTCATTCTTTATGAATGAGATGGATAAGTATATAATTGGTAATTCTTTATGAATTAACTGGATTAGTAATATATAATTACAAATGGGTCGGATAAGTATGCATAAATTACCACATGAATATGATTTATTGCATTTAATTATATGCAATAGTTTAGTAGTGATGCATTCACTGGGCTATTTTGCTCACGGTTACTATGGTTATGTGTTTCAGGTAACGTGATGTCACTGCCAAATCTAGGAGGTCGGGTTGGGTTATCAAAGGATGCATAAAACCAAAATTTTGGTCAAATGAAAAAGGGGTAATTTAATCCTACTTATCCTTTAAGCAAGTTTGAATAAGCATAATTACTTTATGTAAGGACATTTTTGTCCAACATACTTGTATATGTCATTAGCCGTAACACCGTTGCAAAGATTCAAAGTCCATTCATCATTAACGGAATCCGAAGATCAAAAGAAAGGAAGAATTCAGAAATCCAGTCAGCCGAACCGATCCGTCTCTAATTAAAAAGAACCGATCCGCCTAGCCTCGGACCGATCCGCTGAAATAAAAAAGGAACCGATCCGACTGTGGACCGATCCGCTCAATACCGGACCGGACCGCCTTGCACTTTGAAGCCAGTGTGCCCCGAACCGAATGCGAACCGAATCAACTTCAATTTAAAAGAACCGGTCCGCTATCGGACCGATCCGCCTAAGGCCCGGACCGGTCCGCCTTGGATAGAATTTCCCAGATCGTGTATCAGATTTTCTTGGGCAAAGAGCTTCTATTTAATCCTACTACGGGGAAGTGGTTTAATAAGACTTACACACGATTTTCTGAGTTCCATAACTCCTAAGTCTTCATGGTATTTGAGTCCATCGATTCATACCCTTGATTCACACAAATTCCATATATTTGTGAGTCACTTTTGGAAACCCAAGAACACCATTGCTATTGTTCAACCCTTGTGAAGTGGACCGTTCCTTCCTCTTCATTGCAGCCCTACTTGACAGGAATAGTTCCAGCCGCCAACCCTACTGGAAAGGGATATTCCAGTCGCGACTACAAAATTCGATACCCGAGGGTAATTCTTAGTCAAAAAACTTGTATTTCAGTGTAATCCGATTGTAAGCCGTTTCTCTTACAAATTATAGTGATATACAAATGGTTTTGCCCCTGTGGGGGATTTTTCCTTAAACTTTGTGTGTTGAATATTTATTGCATGATTTCATATTGTTTCAATCACACCTAGTTGCATGCTTAGGGTTGATTTGGGTTAAAATTGGTATTTATTATATTATTTCTTAATTTAACGCAAGCTCCAACTCTTTCAAATTGGTATCAGAGCAGGTTACGCTAAGTTATCGCGTATTCCTTACTTCCGCAAAATTTTTCTAAAGATATCAATTTTCGAAAAAATTGATTTTTGAAAAGAGCATGTTCAAATGGAGAAATCATACAATAAATTGCCTGTTTTTTACGGAACAAATTATGCTTATTGGAAAGCCCGAATGAGGTCGGCTTTAAAAGCCATTGATGAACGGGTATGGATTCTTGTTGAAAGAGGATGGACTCCTCCCTCCGTCACTGTTGAAAACGTGACCAATTTAAAACCTGTCACGTCATGGACCGAAGATGAGTTTAGATGGTCTTCCTTTAATTCTAAGGGATTGAGTGCTATTTCTGCTTCTATTACTCCTGATGAGTTCAAACGCATAATGACTTGTTCCACGTCAAAAGAAGCATGGGATGTTTTGCAACTTACTCATGAAGGCACGAACACGGTTAAAGAATCTAAACTTCAAGATTTGACCACCCAATTTGAGACTATCACCATGTCTGAGTCCGAATGCTTTGATGAGTTTTATGCACGTTTGTCGGACATAGTCAACACTTGTTTCAATTTGGGTGAGGAGATTGATAACACGCGTGTCGTTAAAAAGATTTTGAGATCTCTCCCAAAACGCTTTATTCCTAAAGTCACTGTTTTGAACTCTTTGGGAAATTTGAAATCACTTAAGTTGGAAGAACTTGTAGGAGATCTTCAAACCTATGAGATTGACATGTTTCCCAAAACCATTAAGGCTAAGGATAATGGCATTGCTTTAAAGACTCATTTTAAGAAAAAGAAAGAAAAATTTTCTGAGTCCGATTCTGAGGGAGATTTTGATGATATGGCCTTATTTGCGAAAAATTTTAGAAAATTTCTCAACATGAACAAAAATAATTCTTCCAATAAAAAGAATTTTTTTGAGAAAAATAAAAAGAAAGGAAAGGCCAAAGAAAGTGGTGAGAGGGAAAAAGAGAATAAATCTGATGAGGAGTGTGAGGAAGATCTTGAGAACATCACTTGTTTTGAATGTGGGGGTAAGGGACATAAGTCATTTGAGTGTCCTACGTGGCTTAGAAAGAAAGGAAAGAAAGTAGCCATGCCTGCCACACTTAGTGATAGTGAGGGTGATGAGACTAGTGGTGAGAAGTTTGTAGCCTTTTCTAGTCGTGTGAGCACACCCACCTTGTCCCACAATAGTGCTCACGAAAGTGATAGTGATGGTTTGAGCGCTTCAAGTGAGGGAGAAAGTGAGAGTGAAAGTGGAGATGAAAGTGAGCTCCAAAAAGCTTTTAGAGATTTGTACACTGAGACCTTGAAAACAAAGAAGTATAATAGGGATTTAGGTCATCGGGTTTTAGATTTGGAGAAAGAGAAGGAGGTTTTGAGAAAGGAGAAGTGTGATTTGACCAACACGTTGTCTAGTCTTACTACACGTGTATCCCAACTCGAGAGTGATCTCGAACGTGCCAGGGTGGTCAAAGTCAAGTTTAAGAACGCACCTAAGAAGGTTGAAAAGGTGGTTCTTAAGGGTAAAGGTGAGAAGTTAGGAATAGGTCATGACCGTGCTTCTGCTTCCCAATTAGCACCCGAGCCGGTTCCCACTTTAGTGACAGCTTCACATGTGTCTCACCCCAACCCACCTAGGCGTCCCATTCCTATTAGGAACGTGCGTCCTAGAGTTTTTGAGAGAGGTGTTCTTAGGCCTATGTATGTTTGCTCTCATTGCAAGAGGAGAGGACACCTTAGGGAATTTTGCATTAAGTTGGGGTATGTGTCACGTTTTGCTTCTAGAAGTGTTTCTGGCACACATGCACCCACACATGATACTTTACATGCTCCCGGAGACTACATGAGAGAGTTTGCATATTTAGGTGAGCAAGTTAAGTTTTAGTCAAATCTTCACAAGAATTGATGAAGGTTTTTCTTAAGTTGTCACCACCTTTGAAAAACCCCTCCGCACCTAATGATTGAGGTTTGACTTGTTTACTAGCATAGGGTGATTTTCATGATGACATTGTTTGCCCATTGCTAGTATGTATCATTTTTGTATATATTTTTTAGAAAAATACAAAAAGATTTTCTTTTTAGAAATTTTTTTAGAAAAACACAAAAAGATTTTATTTTGATAAAATTTTTGAAAAATTGAAAAAGAGATTTGTCTTTTATGGATGAGCATTTAAGATAGCCAAGTCACAACTTCATTCCATATATTTATGTGACTGTTTGATAGAGATTTGAGAGGCTACATCATTTCATCCATGTGCTTTACATTGATTGGAGTCCTTGAGATGTAATTAGTGATATTTCCTACATGCTTGACTCCTATATCCTTTATTGCACACATGCACGGTATATTTGATTGTTGCACTTGTCAATCTCATGTTGGCTTAAGTGTTTCCATCTCAATCCTGTCTATACAATGTATAAAATGCGATAAAACTTGACAAGATTGGATTGCATGTAAAAACCGTTTTGGTGAGACTGTGTGTATATTTTCATAACGGGGAGGGGCTGCGAAAGTTGATTCTTATCCTTTGCGCAAAAGCCACCGTTATAAAGGACCTAAAAAATGGAGGAATTTTAATATCCGAGGTCCTAAGAGGTTAAAAGAGCCCGAAAAAAATTGATAAGGCAATAAAAAGCAATTCATGCCAAATATGGGCCATTTAGGTTTCACCCAATTCTCCAAAGTTTGAGAATTTAGTTTTCCTCTATTCAAAATATAAATCTGAGGGAGTTTAGTTGGAGATTGAAAAACGGGTTTGCACTTCCTTGAAAGTCCTGAAAAAGCATGAAAATCATTTTGGACGTTATTGGTGTAGAAATCACTTTGAGCTTTGATTTGTAGATTTGATATAGTCAATGTCTTATATTTCCAATCTTTTACACCAAAGGAAGCATTTGAGTTCATTCGTTAGGAATATCCAATATTCATCGTGCACATATGTCATGTTTGTATGCTTTGATTTTCCTATCGAATTTTGATCACACCCATTCTTTTACGCTATCACCGACTTGGTTGTTTTATGTTCATTCATGGTGTGATTTTATGCCTTGTGTCACCCCGGTACTTGATTGCCTGATTTATTTCTCTCATTTGTCTATTTGGGGACATCATAAAAAGGGGGAGATTAATGAATTATCTGATTATGGGGGAGTTTTGAAATTCTGAGAATATCATCTTAAATTGATATATATGCTTAAGTTTATCTCATTTAAAACTCGATACGTCACTTGGTATTTGCTTTGTCTCATGTGTGTAGGTACATCTTTTGATAATCCCATGTTGCACACCCTGATGAGAAAAGCGGTGAGATTTCTGAAGATTCGAAGAACAAACGATGCAGCCTTAGTCATTTGTACCTCTTTCAGTTTTTGGGTTCATGGAAGGGTAGATTTGTATAGGCATTGTGATTATAGATAATTCGGATTTTTTATGTTTGTTCCGGCATAGACATAGGGGGAGATTTGTAAGGACATTTTTGTCCAACATACTTGTATATCTCATTAGCCGTAACACCGTTGCAAAGATTCAAAGTCCATTCATCATCAACGGAATCCGAAGATCAAAAGAAAGGAAGAATTCAGAAATCCAGTCAACCGGACCGGTCCGTCTCTAATTAAAAAGAACCGATCCGCCTAGCCTCGGACCGATCCGCTGAAATAAAAAAGGAACCGATCCGACTGCGGACCGATCCGCTCAATACCGGACCGGACCGCCTTTCACTTTGAAGCCAGTGTGCCCCGAACCGAATGCGAACCGAATCAACTTCAATTTAAAAGAACCGGTCCGCTATCGGACCGATCCGCCTAAGGCCCGGACCGGTCCGCCTTGGATAGAATTTCCCAGATCGTGTATCAGATTTTCTCGGGCAAAGAGCTTCTATTTAATCCCACTACGGGGAAGTGGTTTAATAAGACTTACACACGATTTTCTGAGTTCCATAACTCCTAAGTCTTCATGGTATTTGAGTCCATCGATTCATACCCTTGATTCACACAAATTCCATATATTTGTGAGTCACTTTTGGTAACCCAAGAACACCATTGCTGTTGTTCAACCCTTGTGAAGTGGACCGTTCCTTCCTCTTCATTGCAGCCCTACTGGACAGGGATAGTTCCAGCCTCCAACCCTACTGGAAAGGGATATTCCAGCCGCGACTACAGAATCCGATACCCGAGGGTAATTCTTAGTCAAAAAACTTGTATTTCAGTGTAATCTGATTGTAAGCCGTTTCTCTTACAAATTATAGTGATATACAAATGGTTTTGCCCCTGTGGGGGATTTTTCCTTAAACTTTGTGTGTTGAATATTTATTGCATGATTTCATATTGTTTCAATCACACCTAGTTGCATGCTTAGGGTTAATTTGGGTTAAAATTGGTATTTATTATATTATTTCTTAATTGAACGCAAGCGCCAACTCTTTCACTTTAAAATTGTGAAAGGTTCTAGTTTTATTTCTTCATGTTAATAATTGAAAAAGGATGCTCGTGTTTATGGTTTGATTAAGTTAATTATGATTTGACTCAATTTGACTTTCAAACTTAATTATAAGTAACTGGGTTGGGGTGTGTCACCGTGATTCCCTAAAGTTGTATCTATTAGATAGTTTCAAGATGTATATATATGATGTATACATAACAGTCACAGCGATTCCCTGACGATCGTGGTTTGAATTGATAGTTTCGTAGATACCGTGAAGGAGAATCATCATCTTGAAACTATCCAATGTATACATAACAGTCACAATGATGATTACCTGAACGTTGCTTGGTGCGGCATCTTATCCACTGTATACATACCTGAAAATTACAAAGAACCAATGAGAATGAAGTTGAAGTAACATAAATCCCAAGTTATAAAGAACCTGAAAATTACAAAGGACCTATGTTACTTCAACATAAATCCCGGATATTAAGGGCCATTATTACATGATCTTCCATAGTGTTTATGCATTGCAATAGGTTTGAGTAAAAGTTGAAAAATTCTCGATTGTTTACATTCACATATATGTTGAAGTAACATAAACTTGGTGGAGTCTAGAATCTATGTGAACAAATAAAGCTCACATTCGAAATCAAAACTGATACATTTTAGCTTTAAGAACCTGAATAGAATATTTCTACAACTAACTGCAAAATGTTTCTTAAATATTCTCATAAAAACTCCATCATACTTAATATCAGAGGTGATGCAGAGCACCAAAATAGATAATAATGAAAGCAATGATGCAAAACATCCAAACTAAAAGTCTTTAGAAGATAAAAAACAATTCTATGAAAATTAGAGTGATAACCCATGTTTAAAAAGACTGGTTATTAAACAAAATTTATAGATAAGAATATAATGTGTACACAGGTGGTCTATTGTGGGATGTAGATGTTATGACTGCTTTCATAAGGAAAAATTGTTAAGACATTTCAGATTATACAACCATCATCTGGATAGGATTTGCTTATTAGGGAGTATTGAGTCTCTAAGAGATCTAAACCATAGCATGTAGAATGAGGATGAGGATAGGGAAATTGAGAGACCTGCAAAAAAAAAATTACCGTAGAACAAAGATTAGTAATAAAAACACTTGTGATTTTAGTTGATTTTGGGTGCGATGGGGTTTAGAGGTTAACAACCGTGCCGTGAGTTGTGTTAGATCAGTCAAACCTGGCTAGTTCAAATGCATTGGTGTACCCCATTAACGTCATTGCTCTTAGTAGAAGCTTTAAACACTACCTAGCTCACTACACCCTACAGTGTGATAAAAAACATGACAAACTTAAATGTATCCAACAATTTTAGAAATAAACAACCAAATTAAATCCTCTTTATATATTACATTGAAAGATTAAAAAAAGTGTTAAAAATGACATCTCATCATAATCCATTTGTATAATCACAACACTAAAAATTTATACAAATATACCCTTGGAAACAATATATTAACGGCTGTTTTAGAGCTCCATTGTCACAAAACAACCTAAAATCAATATTATACAAATATACACTCAACTCATGTTCATTAGCACAAAACAACCTAAAACCAATATAACCTAAACCCTAAAATCCATATACCCTAAACACCAAATCAATTTACAACATTAAAATTCGAAAACTGTAACACTACCCATGAATGTTTTTAAGAAATACCAAACTTCATAAATGTTATTAAGAAATACTAAACTGAAATGTGAGTGAATCCCTGGCTTGAGGAGCAGGGAGAGTATAATCCCCAGGTCATACCATCTAATATTTATATGTTGTGATTCTTTTCGGGGAGAGACGACGGCGGTATGATTCAGTATCACACCCGGGTAACTATGACAGCCTCCACCACGCTTATTATTATTATTATTATTATTATTATTATTATTATTATTATTATTATTATTATTATTATTATTATTATTTCTCAAGCTTGAGCGTGAGTCTGACTTGAGGTAAACATATTAGAGTGAGCAGACCTGGGACATGATAACATTTTAGAGAAAGCATCTGGTGAGTTATTACTCGGGAATGGATGGTTAGTATACATGACATGTGAGTGAATGTTATAGTATACTAGTACGTATATTATATAAGTAGATAATTATATTCGGGATTAATACATAAGTGTGAATGTATTTCTTATATAACGAGTGTGAAAGTTATGTGATTTAAAAAGATTACTTCTTATATAACTAAGGTGAAAGTTATATGATTTAAAAGGAATTTCTTACAAAACTAGTGTGAAAGTTATATGAATTAAAAAGGGGATTTCCTATATAGCTACTGTGAACGTTATATGGATTAAAATAGTTAAACCGATTAATAAGTTAATGAGTAGATAACTTAATAATCAAAGTAAGAATACTCTGGTTAGAGTAGTGTAGTGGTAAGAGGTGTGATACGGCTAGTTAGGTGGGGTAGCTTAGCTAGGAAGGTTAGTAGTCAAGCGTTAGGTATGCACATAAAATAAGAGGTGAGATATACCTCAAGAGAGTGCGACACTAACTTAAATATGAAGAGTGTGCATGCATATTTAATTATTGCAATTTAACTGATTGCTAAATATTTTCAAAATATTTTACTTGGGCTCTGACCCATGTCAAAATGTTTTACAAAATCTTTTTGGTGTCCAGCCACGGGGGTGCCCAGCTTAAGGATTCTATCCAGATATGCGCAGCTGCAACTCATGTGGAAGTTGCAGGATTTTTTCATAGACGCTTCGTTCATTTATTCCTAGTGTAGGGCCTTTACTTCAGTACTCATTTGGGCATGTCACCCTCAGATTTAGTATTCAATTATTTATTGGACTTTGTGTATCTAGGTTATTGTTTAAGTTACTATTGTATTTTTTTTTGTTGAATTGATAGTTGATTCAGTCATCTTAATTCATATTATTGCTCCGTGTTGGATTCAGTTATCATTTGTGTTAATGGTTTCATTATTATTGATTTTCGCATGTTGTTAATTAATGAAAGATAAAATTTGGCACCATCCTAATTAAATTACTAGGTGGTTAGTAACTTTAAAAAAAATTCGACAGTGATGCTAAGAATGAGCCATATGAGAACAACGTTTTATTTTGATCACGGGCTGGCTACCTGGTATTTTAGTAGACGGGGTATCATAGATGGTATCGGAGCATCAGGTTCTATAGTCCTTAGGATCTATGCGACTTATTACGTTTCAAGGTAGCGTTCTTTGATAAAGAGCCTTATTTGAGGATTGTTGTACTCCTTCACATATGCGACTTAGTTTCTCCTGCTATTAAGTATATTTGATGTGATTCATATACAAGTTCGGTTGGGGCTTATACATTGAACAACTTTAGGCGGCCAACGAGGGTCGTTGAAGGACTGTAGGGGGAAAGGCTCAACAAAATCCATGGAATATTCTAAGAACGGTGATCGCGATAGAAGTCACCTTGCCAATGGAAGGAGAAATTCCAAAGGTAATTGTGTAGGGTGGAGTACAGTGGCACCCATTATTTAATGTCGGGCAAAATTTTGGCTCATTGGAGCGGTGTTGTAGTGATAGTACTTAGTCACCACAACCATAGAGATATATCATGAATAACGAGGAATTTGGGGTGCGTTTTGATCATAAATCCTCTCATCAGCTATTTAAATAGAGAGTCAAAAGAGATTTCAATACTTGTTTCAAAAGGGTCGTACAGTGGTCGGTCATGAAGGAAAGTTTATGTGATTAGAGACTTTATACCCAACAAGGTGGATATAGAGGATCAAAAAGGTCCGTAAGTTAATAATGGACTCGTGTCTAGAATATGCAAGCATAGATGGGGAAAAATCGATTAGAACAACTGGTACCGTTATCTTCAATGTCGTACATTTACAAATTGATATCAATGCTTCTGTAAGAAGGGATCCAAGAGGGTTGGAGAACCTAACCGAAGGGCGAGATTGGAATTAATAGTGCTAGTGAGGCACCACAGGAGGGTATACCCAGTAAAGGACCCAATGTATTGATTGAGATTAATAGAATTCCTACCAGGTGATGGTGGATTCAGTTAGGGCCGTCAAGGCCACCAACGAGTCCCATAGTGCTAGCGGAACCAAAGGGACAATGGGGGTAGCAATTAGGGTAAATTATGCTAGGTTCGTGAGAAGGACAACCCCGACAAGGCTAGTGGGGACATAAAAAGGGGAATGATGCAGAGAGGTGTCTTATGTGTAAAGAATAAGAACGCATGGGTGGATCTTGCCTGAAGCGAATTGGGGAACAAGTACGGGATGCTCAGTAGGGGCAACAGTTATAAGAAGTTTTTAGTTTTGGTTGGGACAAGGGCATTATGTCCAGGAACCATTTGAACAGCGAGTGCTATTGGAAATTGAAAGTAGGGGTTTTATCCCGGAGTGATTGGGGTTTATTTTTGTGACATGAGTGAGTCATAATAGTTTGTTAGTACTAGATTTGCATATGAAATAGGGTTAGTATGGTATCGTTAATATCACTTTAGTGTCTGTATACTTACTTTTCAGTTAGCGGGGCTCTCTTTTGTCCCATTTACAGGGGAGCAGGTGTGGAGACTGAGAGGATATATTGTATGAGGATAACTCATATTAAGAGGTGATATTTGAGGTTTGGTTTTATCCTGGGTATGGATGGTTAAACGATGGTGGGCGGTTACATTAAGACTATTTTGTTCGTTGTTTCGGGAAAAAGATGTACATTTTTGTGATGTCTCACGTGAAAGAGGGTCGAGCTTATAGAGATATGTTATGAAGTAGACTTCAGACAGTACGATTATCTAGTTACATTAGATCCCGGTGCGTAAGTACTTTTACTGATGTGATTCAGGGTATATTGGGTTCACCATCGTGTGACGCCTTGAGAGACATGGTCATAGACGATTTGATTTATGTGCGGGGAGATTAAATTTGTGATATCTTAGTTATGTGCTTTGGACCCACGAATTTTGACGATCGACAATGCTAGGGAGTAGTGCACTGGGGAAAGTTCTTTTGAGATTCGTTGCGGGATGATACACGCATGAACCTTAATAAACACTGGGAGTAGTGAGACATTGTTGGATGCTAGTGCATTAGTTTTAAATGTTAAATTATCGAACGTATAGCAAAAACACTTTAATCTGAGAGCTATTATGATATACGTCCAGTGGAGTCGGGTAGTGCTGCGAAGGAAGCACTGAGAAAACTTTTGCACCATAAGTTAATGGGTGGGGCGATATCGAGAAGAATTAAATTGCAATTGTGGGGTAATCAAGAATACCTATATAATATAGCCACGCCGAGAGTGCGGAGCTGATCTTGAGATAATTATGTTATGTACGAGACGTTAGTGTTAATTATGTTGGGATGTTTGGGCTATAGTATATAGTATAGCAAGACTTTGTGTTCGCTGTTCCGAGATATGATTTACTTGTGCTAGTTATCACCTGAAAGAGGGTCTAGTCTATATATACGTGTATATATGTTATTATGTGTTGCATAATATACTTATAAGAAAATGTTTATATTATCATATTTCATCTCGGGGAGTAGGGACGTTTACTGATGGGATTCAGAGTGGATAGGCTTATTATCGAGTAGGGAGATATAGCTCATGATTGATTCGCGCTAAGAAACTAGTGATAGTAAGGGTTTTCGTATTGTATGATGTATGTTGTAACATCAGAGTGGACGAGTATGCTTTTATGTCAAGATATGGGAATTTGGGGGTACGTGCTATGGACTGCGAACCTAGCAGATCTCAACAATCGACAATGTTAGGTAGTGTATCGGCGGGTTTCTTGTTTGGATTTTGCTTGGCCAGACGTCCCACGCATGAAACTTAGCACAACGTTGGGAGTGGGGATATGTGTGGTCATCATGACATGGGTTTGGTGCCTTGGTTATTATACATATATGTGTTCATAATGGTGAGTTGAAAGTTATATCACAATTTAAGGCTAGTAGAGTTGGGTAACATTTGTGCTGTTAAGCATGGGTACAGAGTATATGGGCACCCTGGGTAATTAATTAATTTTTATATAATTCGTAATTAGAAGGGGTAGAGATATGTGTAGCGACCTTAGAGGCATGTGAGTAGGTAACTATTCGAGGCTTGGAGTACTGGACTCATGTTAATTTTGAGGACAAAATTCCTTTGTAAAGGGGGGAGTATGTAACACCCCGTATTTATGAGGTTATGGAATTTAATTAATTTGACAATATAGGCTTTAATTAAGCTGGAGGATTTAATTAAATTGGTGAATTAAAATTTAATTAGTTTGGGTAATTTTTAAAATTCGCATGCATCGTAATTTGAGGACAGTGTTGGAGATTTTAGTTAAGTAACTCGGATGACAATTCTAAGTGCATGGTTGATTCCGAATAGGTTGAGATAATCAGAAAAGAATACCTGGGGGTAGTAATTGGGTCTCAGGGCATTTTTAGACATAACCGAGCTCACACGAGGGGGGGTCGGGTCATTTGGGCTTGACTCATAGGCTTAATTTCGGTATTAGTCATATAAAACCTACATTAGGGAGTTTGTGGAAGATACAACTCAAAGAGAAAATCCTAGCTTTGCAGAGGAGAAAAGAGGGAGAAATTTAGAGAGCTTTTGGGAGCCAAATCAGGTGAGGGGTGTGTTCTTTGTCAAACATTTGTCTACAATAAAGGAAATCAGACCCTACGAATTGATTCAGGCAAGCAGTTAAACTTTATTTTATTGAATTTGCAGCATTGCAATTCATATCATGGTTGGTGTAAATCATACTCGTTTTGGGTGGGCTATCGCATAGAAAATGAGTGTTTATGAATTGACTAGTTTATGGAGATTAAAGGTGACATTGATATTGGGTTGTGAATTAAGAGGCCCTACATATGATTTTTTTTGTAAGCTCATAACCTTTGTCTTGAAATTATGGAGGTCGAAATTTAATTTTTAGAAAATGGGTGTGGGAAAAATCATGAAAACCCAACTCAAATTCTTATTGTCAGTATGGTTCATCGATTATATTTAATGAGTTGGTTGAGGAATAAAATTGTTGGAGAAACGCATGAATCAGTAGGAGAATTATAAGAATTAATTATAAGTTGGGAGATAAAGCTTGGAAGGGTTGGCAATGGCAGAAACGAAGCAAGATGACGAAGGTGAGGATAAACCAGTAAGTTGTTCGAAGGACCTGGGGCGTTGTTCGAATGACGCTGCCCAGACCCGCCAGCTCATTTTCTTTCTTTTTTTACCAATTCGGTCTGAGGTGTTGGGGATTTTTGTGCCATGTCTGACTTTGATCAGTTCGTCCTTTTTCTTTTATTAAACTGAAAATTATGGGAATTATAGAGATAACAATGATGAAAATTTTGTCTCCCATGCTTAGGGACTTAATAAGTGAATACAACTTATTGGGAAAGAAGAAAAATATAAGTGTGAGATTTATTTGCGAAAGTTGGGGTGATAAAATGATAAAAAGGTTTAAAATTTCGGGCCAAGTAAAGTGTGCCCAAGTATTACATTGAGTGACACTACTTTACTAAAAATAATTGATGTGAAATTAATTAAATGGAGATTAATACCTAGGATATTGGGAGTTGGGTATTAAGGGATATTAACATTAATAAAGGTGTTGAACTTATTAACGAGAATTTGTACGAAATCCTAAAAGGTGACACTATGGACCAAGTAAGGGAGTCCCGGTATTTTGGGTGAGTGACACCACTTAGATAAAATTAATTGAAGCGAAATTTATTATATTAAGGGTCGAGTATTCGACTCGGATATTTTTAGGCCGAGTGTTGCGGGAGTTAGGCTAGGGGTAGCAGGTTTAGTTTAATATAGAGTTATATAATTAATTATCGAATGTTAAACTTGATGAGAGGTGTTAACCTTAATAGTGAAATTTTGTGTAATAAATTCTAATGGGTGAAAATACGGACCAACTGCATGAGTCTGGGTATTGTAGTTGGGTGACACTACTTCAATAATAAAAATTAATTAATGAATGATTAATTAAATTACAAGTCGGGATATAGACTTGAGTATTTTGGGGCTAGTGCTACGAGTGTTAGGCACGGATTAACAGGACTTTTATTAACTATATGTATACGATGTGTGTGTGTGTGTGTGTGTGTGTGTATTGTGTGCATTGTGGATATCGATGAATGATATTTATAAGAATTCATACCCCTTTAGTTCTATCATCGGAGGTTGCGCGATGTGGGTGAATCCCCTAGCTTGAGGAGAAGGGGAGAGTATAATCCCCACGTCATAGCGTCCAGTATTTATATGTTGTGATTCTTTTCGGGATGAGACGTCTTGGGTGTGATTTAGTCTCACACCCGGGGAACTATGACCGCCTCCACCACACTTATTATTATTCTTTCTCCAGCTCGAGAGTGAGTCCGACTTGAGGTAGCCGGGTTAGAGTGAGCAGACCTGGGACATGATAGCATTTTAGAGAAAGCATTTGGTGAGCTATTACTCGGGAATGGATGGTTATTATACCTGACATGTGTATGAATGTCATAGTATACTAGTACGTATATAATATGAGTAGATGATTATATATGGGATTATTACATAAGTGTGAATGTATTTCTTATATAACGAGTGTGAAAGTTATATGATTTAAAAAAGTGATTTCTTATGTAACTAGGGTGAAAGTTTTATGATTTAAAAGGAATTTCTTACATAACTAGTGTGAAAGTTTGATGAACTGAAAAGGGGATTTCCTATATAACTAGTGTGAACGTTAGATGAATTAAAATAGTTGAACCGGTTATTAATTTAATGAGTAAATAACTTAATAATCAAAGTAAGAATACTCGGGTTGGAGTAGTGTGGTGGCAAGAGGTGTGATACGGATAGTTAGGTGAGGTAGCTAAGCTAGGAAGGTTAGAAGGCAAGCGTTAGGTGTGCACATTAGATGAGGGGTGATCTATACCTCAAGAGAGTGCGACACTAACTTAAATATGAAGAGTGTACATGCATATTTAATTATCGCAATTTAACTGCTTGTTAAATATTTTCAAAATATTTTACTTGGGCTCGGACCCGTATCGAAATCTTTTACAAAATATTTTAGGTGTCCAGCCACAGGGACGCCCTGCTTGAGGATTCGATCCAGGGATGTGCAACTGAAACTCACGTGGAAGTTGCATAATTTTGCTATAGACGCTTCGTTCATTTATTCCTAGTGTAGGGCTTTACTTCAGTACTTATTTGGGCATATCGCCCTCAGATTTAGTATTCAATTATTTATTGGACTTTGTGTATCCAAGTTATTGTTTCAGTTACTGTTATATTTTTTTTCTTGAACCGATAGTTGATTCGGTCATCTTTATTCATATTATTCCTCTGTGTTGGATTCACTTATTAGTTGTGTTGATGGTTTAATTATTATTTATTTCCGCATGTTGTTAATTAAATAAAAGATAAAATTTGGCACCAGTCTAATTTCATTATTAGGTGGTGAGCAACTTTAAAATATTTTCAAAAATGATTCTAAGAATGAGACATATGAGATTAACGTTTTTTTATCATGGGCTGGCCACCGGGTATTTTAGTAGGCGGGGTGTCACACGAACTACGTATAAAACTTCAAGTTTTATCAATTGTATGTGAGAAATTTTTGTTCTACACAAATAGTTTAACTTCAAGATCATTATTACTAATGTCGAAGGACATTAAATTCTCCACCTTTTAAAAATGAGGAGCTTATTTTTCACATTCTAAGATTTTAATGTATACTAAATGATTGGAATGTGAAGAGTAGTTAAAATTGAATATCTTTAAAAAATTATTATTTACTACTTAAATGAACTGAATGGTCAAGGGAGAAAACTTTAATTCTAAAATCATTAATATGATACTTAAAAATACCTTTAACCATTAATAGAATATCTAAAAGGACATTTCATTTAATAAAGAAAATGAAAAGTCATGGTTAAATACTTAATTTATTTTGAAACTAATCCCCTCCAAAAATATTTTCTAGAACTTTAGGTCCAATTTATAAATAATAATTTTCAGAACTTTCAAAATTCATATCATGAATAATCAAAACTAAAAATTTTGTTTTATGGTATATTTTGTTAGATCTTCAGGTTCACATATTTTAAATAACTTGAGAGCTTCAGGCCTCATATTTTATATTCCAATGATAAATAATATTTTGTAAATTTCTGTTCACAATAATGAGTATGGATGTTCATATCACAAATCATTGATAATTGGAGGGCTCTTAGTATATACCCTTTTAATTTCACGATCAAAACTTCAGGTTTGATTGTGATGTATTTTCTTTTGATACATTAGGTCCAAATAATTTAGGAACTTCACGTTCCAAACTATGAATGGAAAAAGTTCAATTTTTATATTTGAAGATTGGGGAATTTTAGGTCCCAATCGTAAATAATTAGGGAAACTTCATATCCCCATATTATATATTTAGGGAACTTGGATTCCCTGCCCAATCATATCCAAACTTCAAGTTTGATAAGGTGTAAAATTGTTTGGAATTTCAGGTTCAAAATATAAATATCATTATGGAATTTTTAATATCCTTACAATTATTACATAAATATTAAAAACTTCATGTTTGATTACAAAATTATTGGAGCTTCGGATCCAAATTATAAATAATTACAATGGGACTTTTAGTATCCCTTGCCCTATTATAGAAATAATTAAAACTTCATATTTAATTTTAGGGCATATTTCATTGTCATGTCCAAAACTTGAAACAATAATTGAGAACTTTTAGTCCTAATATAAAATGATTTGAAAAATTCTCGTCTTAGATAAGAAAAAATTGCATGGGATCTTCTAGTCCCAAATGAAAAAATTTACATTGAAACTTCATGCCCTAAATTAAAATAACTGTTGATACCAAATTTAATCTGCTGATGTGGACCAATAATAAGAAGACACGTGTCAATCTACATGGCACAATAACAACGAGGAAGTTTATTTCCCCCGACCAAATCATGTTCTCTCCGAGCAACGAGGAGGACACCCCGAGGAACTCTATCATCCCGAGATACTCTAAGCACTCCGAGGAACTCTTGATCAACGAGCAACTAAGGCGTTCCGAACTGCATCTCGGCCGTATCATTAATTACCAGACGGACAATTGTTCAACTATTCATTATATTCTTGACGCACACGCTGCATTAAATGTATTACCCTTTCATATGTATATCATTTAATGTATTGGACCTTTCATGTACAACCTAAAGGCTATAAATACCTTGTATCATCCTCATTCAAGGGGACCGGAATTTCTTGAGAGAATTTGTAATCAAGAATTCCACAAACACTCAGCAATAACATAACAGTGGACGTAGGCTTTATTCCTAGCCGAACCACTTTAAAAATCTTTGTCTTATTTATTTATCTGTGATTGAAAAATTAGAGCAATCTAGTTTTTTACATCAACAGATTGGCGCCGTCTGTGGGAACGTGTTACAAGCGTTGTTCTCCACCAAAAGCTAAGTTTTTATTTTCTCTACGTATAATCAATTATACATACATCTTTTGATTCAATCATGAATTTTATGTTTATATACATAAATTAATTGTCCAATTTTTATCTGCAAATTGTTGCATATCATGATTTTTAAATCATAACTGTTGGATTTATCCTTATTTAAAAATCTGAAAAATAATGGATTTCATAAATCATAAATTTTTGCTTGATTCTCAAGTTTCAATTTTATATCATGGAATAAATATTTTAAATGATTAAATATACCAATATATACGACGATGATAAGATTTGATCCTTTTCATTGTTGATTTTGAAATAAATTTTGTAAGATATTTGATGTCTATTCAAATTCGTATCATATTTTTAATAAAAGAATGGGAAAAGGTTAAAGACAATGAAAAGTCTTCTCATGGAAATCATGACCCAGATCTATTTTCTCTCTCTTCAAGTTTGAGTCTCTTTGCATTCACAAGTTTGAGACTCTTTGCATTCATTTTTATGAACTATATAATTAATTTGGTTCATCTTCTATCTATGTCAATAAAGTCAAATTGATTGATTTTTTATATAAATTTGGTAATGACTTTAATCATTCACCATATTTTTATCTCTCCAAATTGGGAA
Source organism: Sambucus nigra (assembly GCA_949130495.1). Taxonomy (NCBI): domain Eukaryota; kingdom Viridiplantae; phylum Streptophyta; class Magnoliopsida; order Dipsacales; family Adoxaceae; genus Sambucus; species Sambucus nigra. The sequence goes on from OX422217.1 coordinate 416,515,721, forward strand.
TAGGAAGGGATCAATATAAAAAAAAAAAAAATTCTCTCACCTGAAAAATCATTACCCACCTCTTGTAAAAGAGGATCAGTAAAATAATCATGACCATATCAAGACTTTGGGCACAAATTTGATATGTTGGCCCCTCCTTCATCACATCACAAGGTTTCTTTGACGAAATCACACGATCTAGTGGGTTATATATTTATTCATTTAATTAACATTCTTAAGGCTTAAATTTTACATTGAATGTTATTTTTTTATCTCAAGATTCGAGATATTCTAGTCATCCAACCATATATTCTATAATTTGAGATATCCTTAAATGTTGGTCGGCAACATCCATGTTGTTTGTCGACAGCAGTAGAATCTTGGGGTATTAAAAAATGCTAAGCACCCCTGATATTTTGAAATTAATATTTCTCAAGCATATACATATCATATATTGATTGGATGAGTAAATTATTCTCATGACTGATCAATTCAGCCTGCACAAATGGTATAGCAAGATATTAATTTTTACAGGTACAAGATTCAATTCCGACGAATGCTCGGAAATAATCCTACTCTTCTGAAAAATATTATCATAGCTCGGCAGTATGAAATTTCACCTCAGCGAGGAACTATTGATTTTATTATTGCTTTGATATCTGCTCCAGCACAAATGATTCTATATATCCATTGGGATTCATATTCTATATTCATCTCAACATGGAGCTCGGCGAGATACTTATTATCATATTCAGCTTTGAGGAAAACTATAACATTTATTATATTTCACCCCCAACGGATAGTTGGTCGGGGTAATTCTTATTTATATGCAGCCCCAACAAAGTTCTCGGCCATATTCTTATGTTCTGGAAAATATTATTCTTATTCGGCATTCTGCAATTATGCCTCGACAAGATACTTATTCAGCTTTAAGGAGAATTACAACATTCGTTCGGATAATTCTTATTTATATTCAGGCCTGACAACGTTCTCGGCCATATTCTTATGTTCTGAAAGATCTTATTCTTGTTCGGCATTATATGATTCTACCTCGACGGATCGGCGAGGCACTTTATTATTTTTAATTATTCTTTATATCTATTTGGATGCATATTCTATTCTCATTTCAGCATGGAGCTCGACAAATATTTATTATATCTTATTCAGCTCCAAAGATGTCTCCAGCATTTATTATATCTTATTCAGCTCCAAGGATGTCTCCAGCATTTATTATATCTTATTCCCAACAATCTGTTGGTCATCGCCGAGGAGGTATCCTGCATTTATATTATCTTATTCCCAACAATCTGTTGGTCATCGCCGAGGAGGTATCCTGCATTTATTATATCTTATTCAGCTCCAAGGATATCTCCGGAATTTATATTATCTTATTCCCAAAAAATCTGTTGGTCAGCGCCGAGGAAGTCTCCAGCATTTATATTATCTTATTCCCAACAATCTGTTGGTCAGCTCCGAGGAAGTCTTCATCATTTATTATCAATTACCATCAACTCCGATTGGTAGATAAAATCCAACTCCGGCTGGTAGACAAAATCCAACTCCGGTTGGTAGATAAAATCCATCTCCGGTTGGTATTGGTCGATAAATCTCATTCAAAGTTCACATTTCACAGTTGGGGGCTTCTATTACAGATATATTTGTTCATTTGGTGGCACATTCTTATATCATCATGCAGTCGAGCATCAAATTCAACCCCGACTAATCACTTTCTCAGGAGGAATATTGAAGTTCAGGAGGAATATTGAAGTTCAGGAGGTATATTGAAGTTCAGGAGGAATATTGAAGTTCAGGAGGTATATCGAAATTCAAGAGGTGTATTCAGAAGTATCAGGACATGATGAAAGAAAGCGAAAAGTATTCCACCGAGGAACTCTGTCAGACCAGAAATTAGAAGAAAAATTGCCTATATGGAGACTATATGTAGATGGCTCATCTTGCACTACAGGCTGTGGGGCAGGGATCATTTTGAACAGCCCAGACGAGGTCGACATGGAATACGCCCTACGTTTCTAATTCAAAGCTTCTAATAATGAGGTTGAGTATGAGGCCATGGTTGCAGGTCTTAATTTGTCAAATACTATGGAGGCACATCAGGTTATTGTCTTCAGTGATTCTCAATTGATCGTAAATCAAATGTTGGGAATATATGCAACCAAAGGAGAATTGATGATCAAGTATCAAGCAAAGGTGATGGAGTTGGTATCAGAGTTTGTTGCTGTCCAACTGGTAAGAATATCAAGAACGGAGAATGTGAGAGCATATGCCTTGGCCCGATTAGCATCAGCTACTCGTACCGAGCTGCGAAGAACGATATCAATTGAAGTATTAGAAAGTCGGAGCATAGATGAAGACCTGACGATGAATATTATTACCCTTGATTTAGGAACATCTTTGATGGATCCTATCAGAGCATATATTAAGGAGGAACAATTACCGGAGGATAAGCTCGCTGCCAAGAAATGGAAGTTTAAAGCTGCTCGGTATGCACTAATTAATGGTATTCGGAGGATAAGTTCACCGCCAAGAAATGGAAGTTTAAAGCTGCTCGGTATAATGGTATTCGGAAGATAAGCTCGCTGTCAAGAAATGGAAGTTTAAAGCTGCTCGACGAGGAATTATGGCAGGTTTGCAAAGATGTGTACATCCCTGCGAGGTGAAAGAATTGATTAAAGAGATCCATGAAGGGTCCTGTGGAGCCCATGTAGCAGGTCGGACACTTTTGCAAAAGGTGATGACGCAGAGATACTACTGGCCAACGATGAGAGCTGATTGTATAGCTTATGCCAAGAAATGTGACAAGTGCCAACGATTTTCCTCCATCCGAAGAACTTCACAAACATTGTTGACACCCATCATTTATCCTTGGCCATTTTCCATGTGGGGATTGATTTGGTTGGACCATTGCCGACGACTCGAGGAAGATTCAAATACCTCGTCATCGCAGTAGATTATTTTACTAAGTGGATAGAAGCTGAGCCACTTATTGACATGACATACGAGAAGGAAGGTGTACCAGTTTGTTTGGAAGAACATCATCTGCCGATATGGTCTCCCTCATGCCTTCATCACAGACCATGGAACACAATTTGATAACGAGGAGTTTGCTGCCTATTATCATCAGTCAAACATTTGAAGTGCTCTAAGGAGCCAAAAAGTGCTATAAGTAGCCAAAAATTGCTCTAAGGAGCCAAAAAGTGCTATAAGTAGCCAAAAGTGCTATAAGTAGCCAAAAATTGCTCTAAGGAGCCAAAAAGTGCTCTAAGGAGCCAAAAAGTGCTATAAGTAGCCAAAAAGTGCTCTAAGGAGCCAAAAAGTGCTATAAGTAGCCAAAAGTGCTCTAAGGAGCCAACCTCCTTTGGTTAGGAGGACAGCTCTAAGGAGCCAAAAAGTTCTCTAAGGAGCCAACCTCCTTTGGTTAGGAGGACAGCTCTAAGGAGCCAAAAGCTCTAAGGAGCCAAAAAATATTCCTTTGGTTAGGAGGTGTACACCAGCATGATCAATTACGGTTGGTAAGAAAAAAATATATTCTCACATTACAACTTATGTTGGTCGGGAGGTAATATTATTACAAAAAGTTCTTTGAAGAACAAAATATTCCAAAATACACCAAGTATAGTTGGTCGGGGATAAAAACCCACTAACTGTAGTTGGTCGACGAGGATAAATTATTGACCTTAGTTGGTCGGACACTTTTTATGAAAATATTTGAAATTGAACCAAGTATGGCTGGTCGGAGATAAAAATCCATCAACTGTAGTTGGTCGACAAACATTATTTATCCACCCTGGTTGGTTGGAAACAGTTTGAACATTTTTATACTCGTTACTTTTTTATTAAGTGATCGAGCAACATTACTGATACTTGTAACTTTTTATTACTAAGTTGGTCGATAAACAACACAATATTGTTATCTTTTTAACTTATACATAAGCGCAGATGTAAAGTGTTCGATATTTACAAAACAATAGCAATTAAGATTGCGAACAAAAATGAAAATCTTTCATTAAAATAAAAAACAAAATACATTTAGAATGAAAATGTATACTAACTATTACATTGAGATTCCTATTCTATTGGTTTCTTTTCCTTCTACTTTTGAAACAGGTTCCTCGCCAGCAGGAGGATCATCTAAAATATAAGGGGAGTTTGTGAAGTTAAGACCTTTTCAACATTCTGATATTCATCACAGATGATCTATCCGAGAAGCATTAGCTCATTCCCGAGAAGCACTTGCTCGTCCCTGGGAATCTCTTGCTCGTCCCCGAGAAGCTCCTGCTCGTCCCCGAGCAGAGGTAGAAGTCAAAATCAGCATCTGCAGCACTGAGATCTTTTGCTACTACTGTCTCGACGAATAATGAAGAAGAATTTATATGAAAATGTTTCGAAGTCCACCACTAGCTTGGTACTAATCAGATTGAAGAGTTGGGTTCAAAAGCTAGTATATTACTTGACAAAGTATTCAGATAAGCATAAATCAGAAAAATCAAGCACGTGAAGTTAGCATTCAGTTGCTCGGCACAGAAGGCAGTTGGTCGGCTAGCAAACCGATCAACATACTTGAAGATTATGACAAGCTACAAGTTTCATACTATGGCATGGCTGCATCCAAATTCCCAGGGGTGATACATAGCACACGGAGTTCCTCTAAAGAAAGATTAGCAACCATCGATCAGCCTGCATCATACTTCGTCCAGGAGATAATGAACTTTATGTTGAACAAATCAAGAAGGTAGATCAAGAATTTCACGAGCACCGAGCAACATTGCAGAATAAATACTCCATCCTTTCAAGTAACCCATCAAGCATGAAGCATTGGGGGCTTCTGTTGATACCAAATTTAATCTGCTGATGTGGACCAATAATAAGAAGACACGTGTCAATCTACATGGCACAATAACAACGAGGAAGTTTATTTCCCCCGACCAAATCATGTTCTCTCCGAGCAACGAGGAGGACACCCCGAGGAACTCTATCATCTCGAGATACTCTAAGCACTCCGAGGAACTCTTGATCAACGAGCAACTAAGGCGGTCCGAACTGCATCTCGGCCGTATCATTAATTACCAGACGGACAACTGTTCAACTATTCATTATATTCTTGACGCACACGCTGCATTAAATGTATTACCCTTTCATATGTATATCATTTAATGTATTGGACCTTTCATGTACAGCCTAAAGGCTATAAATACCTTGTATCATCCTCATTCAAGGGGACCGGAATTTCTTGAGAGAATTTGTAATCAAGAATTCCACAAACACTCAGCAATAACATAACAGTGGACGTAAGCTTTATTCCTAGCCGAACCACTTTAAAAATCTTTGTCTTATTTATTTATCTGTGATTGAAAAATTAGAGCAATCTAGTTTTTTACATCAACAATAACTAGTTGGGAACTTTAAGTCCCAAAATATAAAGTCATTGGAAACTTCAAGTCCTTAGTAGAAATTGGGAGTTTGAAACCCCAAATTTCAAATAGTATGATAAACTTGACGTCCTAAATTTGAATGATAATTAAGAATTTGGGTTCTAATTAGAAAAAATAGGAAACTTCTAATTTAAGTAGCAATTGGGGAGTCAAGGACCCAATTTTAGATGATTTGAGAATTTTTGGCCCCAAGCTAAAATCATTATATGAGAACTTCAAGTTCCAAATTTAAATAGTTGTATGGGAGCTTCGAGACCGACCACTGAATGATAATTAGGAATTTCGAGTCCTACTAACAAAATATGAAACTTTTGGTTCCAACTTTTAATTATATCGCTTGTTACAAACGTACAAGGCAAATAGTAATCCTCAAAAATTTATCATTCGAACTATAAGAATGTAAATTTTAATAATAAAATAAAATTGCGATCAAAATGAAGATATCAAAATTGTAGGAGCAGAATTATAAATGCTCAATTTAAGGAACTTCATAATTCAAAATTGAAAAAAAGAAATTTCTAGCCCAATCTAAATAAACTTTTTGACAATATAATATTCAATAATAATCAAAAGTAAAATAATGTAAAATAACCCAAATAATATAGAAAAATACACATTTCCTGATATGAATATAAAGGTTATTATAAATGAAGAAAATCTGATTGATTTGCTATGAGTTGTCACGTACATACTTAAAAAGTGAGGAAAATTCTAAAAGCATATGACAAGATCCTTTGAGATCACAAAAGCTTATAAGTTGTATACATATATAAAACTGCACATATAAGACATTGTGCAGGAGACATAAGCAAATTGCTGCATTTGCAAATAATGATTGTGATGACAACTGCCAATACAACCTAAGCAAATTGTGCGGAGACATATAAAGTTTCATGTAAAGACTTTTATAATATAAATTTTGATATATATTATTTTTTTACAATAATAAAAAAATGAATTTTTTGATGAAACTTTAGGAATAGAATTTTCGCAGCGAGAAGATCATCTCTAATTTTTTTAATTAAAAAATTTAATAAAAAAATCATTGAAATAAGATGATATGTCAAAAAATGTGATAAATATGTATTTTCGACCGTTAAATTTTAGTCATATGCCATTCATTTGATTGATTGAATTTACTAATGAAACTTCATGGATATAATCTCGACAGTGAGAAAATCATATCCATACAGTTTCATAAAAAAAATTCAATCAAAAAGTGGGTGAGATGATTGTCAAAATTTCAACGATCAAAAATGCATATTTATACTTTTTTTTTTACATATCACCTCATCTTAATAATTTTTTTCTTGAATTTTTTGATGGAAAATTAGAGATAATCTTCTCACCGTGGAGATCATGTCCATAAAGTTTCATCAAAAAATTTATTTTTTACTATTTAAAAAAAAGGTATGTAAAGAAATCTGCATCATAAGTACTTACAAGAGGGCGCCTATATATATACATATATGTATATATCTTTTCTAGAACAATGAAGAAATGAAAAATCCAGAAGGTGAGACACAAGAAAATCAATACCCGTGAAACAATCATGATGCTAGAAAAATTATATAAGCATTCGTGCTGATAAAGTGTTATAAAATAAAGAGGATACGAAAAATTTGAAAGGAGATAACTTTTCATTTCATTGTTATATATATATATATATTCAAGGATATTAACCATATTTATGATATCAAATAAAGTAATTCAATAGACCACTTAATAATTATAAAATACTAATAAAATAAATAAAATTGAACATCCACTTAATCCACATTTTATAACCACACTTACATTTTACCAAAACATAATAGTTGGAATGCTGTAAGACTGTTGACCTGATATCAAGCCACGCGCATGGCCACTACATTGAACAACTCTATTTTTGTTTAATTTATATTTTTACTTTAAAAAGTCGTTATTCCTTTTTTTGCTTTAAAAGTTCGTATTCTATTAAAACCATAAGGATAGCGACTAAATACTAATAATAAAAGGAGGGTTAAATTCGAACTCAAAATTTTTTATCCTCCTCATTATGATTATATTTTATCAAAATGAGAATTGTTTCAATTAACAAAAAACAAGAAAAACATTCGTTTGCATGCATCATTTAATCGACAAATAAGTGCTAAAATATTTAATATTAGTATTTGTTTATTTATGTTGGTGATCAACCTAAAAAATATTAAAGAAATCATATGTAAAATATGACATGTTATTTATTTTCCCCTATTTTTTCATAGAAAATATATGTTTTCCTAACGTTGGGAGAATTGAATCCGATAATAAGTAGGAAAAGTTAGAGATTGTGTTTCATATTTTTTTTCACATTTTTTTAATAAAAATAAATTATTTTTAGTCCTTTTTGACCTTTTAATAAACATGCCATTATATTTTTGAAAGTAAATCGAATATATATTTTAGTTCATATTTAGTTTGTCGCAACATTCCAACTGCCATTGTTAAAAAACACGCGCAACAAAAAGAATTTCGTAAATGGTGCATTATACAAAAAAATCTTTTGAGTAGTTGTGTATCTTTTGGTGAAAGAAATGGCATTGGAGTATTTTGGTCAATCCAAATTCTCCAATGCTCTAGAGATGGTGAAACAATTATTTATAGGTTATTTGGTTGAATCCAAAAATAAAATATATAATTGTACTTTTTATTATAAAATATAGACTATGTTTTATACAAGTTTTTTTCTTATTATAAATAGGTTTGATTGTTTATATCTTAAAGATATAAAGAGCAAAAAAGTTCATTACAAACAAGATCTAAATTATATTTTGTAATTAAAAAGATACTCCTCCCTCCATAAAAAAATAAAGGATTTCTTATTCAATCAATTAATGATGAATATCAATATTTGTTCACCACCATATAATTATAGTCTCTAATTATGCCTAAAAAATGTGGACTGGTAATTTGGGATATCTTGAATATGAATAGTGGATTACCTTTGTATTTTTTTGACCATATTTGCTATTGTTATGAGTTTGATGGATCAAATTTCAATAAATGTTATCTTTTTTTTCTTTTTCTTTTTGTGCAATTGTTGGCCAGAAGTATTTTGTGGGTTACAAAGAAATTTTGATGTTAAATTTTTGCCGTTCTCTTTTTTACTCGTTTTCTTGCTAGTAATTTTCTATTATTAATTTTTGATTTTAGACTTTAATACAACTTAATCGACTTAGACTTTAGTACATTTTTCGCAGCTAACTGTGAAAGTTTCACCGCTAAAAGTGATATTTACTGATATTTAGTGATCAAAAATATCATTTAGTAATGAAAAATGTACTAAAGTCTAATAGACCAATTAAGTTGTATTAAGTCTAAAATGCGTTATCCGTATTTGTTTGATTCGGACAACCAAGGTATGTCAATTTCGAGGACGAAATTTCCTAACAGGGGGAGAATTGTGACAACCCGAATATAATTATGATTAATTATGCTTAAATCATGCCTAGCTTATGTGATATGATTAGTGTGTTATTAATACATGTGATGTTAGTTTATTATGTTTAGTCTAATCCTACCTTCAAAAAGCATAAAATGTAGAATTAGTTACAAATACAAAATTTTGAAGGTTTCGGTAGGAATGTTCATGTTTAAGGCTAGTTTTGACCTTTATGACATAACAATTGACTTGAGGTGAAAACTACATAGTTGTAGACAAGTGAGTTATGGTCGTAACAAAACAAACAGTGTGTGAAACGGAGGTCCGAGTGAGAAGTTATACCAAAATTACGAAACAAGGGCAAAATAGTCCATCCGTTAAGTAGTATTTTGTCTTATTATGGCAACAAATGTTTTATTCTCATTGGTTGGGAAGGGTGGTGGCTTTGGCCGACCTTAAACCCTTAGAATTACCTCTTTATTCAGCAAAAATGCAGCCATGAGAGATTTTAAGCTTAAGGAAATAGAAGTAGGAAGTTAGGAAGAAAGTGTGAGGAGAAATTGTAAAAAATTCATTGAAAAATTACGTAAAAGCCCCTAAGGTATTTCCATCCATAAATCTTGTTTATTTTTTTGTATTACTTATTTAAATGATTTAAATAATCATTTGTTTACTGAAATTCCATGTCTTGATATGTACTTATGGATAGATGCAAGTTTAAGTAAACTTGAATGTGTAAACCCTTGCGATTGTTTTGTTTAAGAACCTTGTTTATTCAAACTTCCATATATTTCTCTATACTTACTGGAATTGATTGATTCCAATTGGAGATTAACCTGGACTTACATATGTATGACATACCTAAAATCATGGGAAAATACCAAGAAATTAGTCCTTGGTGAGAGTTTGAAGTTCGGGTATGAAATCTTCCCTAAGGGTGAAAGTATGCCTACCATGTGTTCGATGTTTTGCTTGAAACTCTGAAAATTATCAAATTTTAATCTTGTATTTTTAAATATGTTTACTGATGTTGGGTTGAATATCATATAAATTTATGATGTAGAAAAATTATGGAAATTCCTGGAAGTTGAATGAACGATAAAAGAGCCTATAGGGCAGATTTGCTATATAGTGAAGAAATAGGTTTATTTTGCTCTAGGAAACTCGGAATGATGTGCCGTCTTTTGTTTTGGAAACATGATATAATAAGGATTGGACTACCAAGAGTAATTAAAAAGGGTTTGGGCTGTAATTTGAATATGTTAGATAACAGAACCTGAGTCTAGATGGGACTTCATTTTAATGAATGATTTGAATTGAATAATATGATGCTTATGAATTGAGTTATGATTGAAGTTATTCTTTGGACTATTAATATTCTTATGATGATACTAATATTGTAAGAATGATAGGAAGGGAAGAAGAGCTGAGTGAACAAGTACCGGATAACCATCACATTTAATTATCCTTTAACATATGCCTTCATTAGCATTAGTATATGTCCGTATCCCGTGTCGAACATTCAATATATTCTTAATTCGAGAAGTACATTAATAAGTAATTATGAAATCTTCACATATTGTGCCTAATCTCGATGAGGCAACACTTTTCGATTCATGCGGAGCCCGCCGCTAAAATTTCATTACTCGTATAAACTCTCACTATATAAGGTTTATAAACTCCTTCGAACCATCATCGGTCCTAAGATACTCTCTCTAGAATTTTATAATTGGACACCTACTTAGTCATAAACTTTATCCACATTAGTACATTAACCAAACATGTACCTATGATACCCAATTCACATCATCCTCGTACAAATTTTATAAGTCGTCACCCCTCACATTCCAAAATTTCATTGTGACTCTGCTTTTAGGTCCAAACATTCACAGGAACGATTTAATAAAATAATAATTCTTGTCTGATCTGAGAACATCATCAATTGACGCTCTTTAATCAGAAATTTGTCCGTCCCCAAAATCTTTCTTCAAATTTCTCACAATCGCATTACTATGTTTCCCTCCCTTAAGCACACTAAACCTCATAAAATCATCGTACTAATCTCATGTTTACATCATCACCCAATTTACCACAACTAGACCCCAAAACATTATAATTCTCGTAATAGTTCTCACAATTATGGTGAATACTATTGTCCAACCAATCGTTCTACACTTGACCGTTAACTCCTATGGTTCCATAAAAATATTAACACAAGCCCTGTAAGTGTCTTATCCATCCATCCCCAGGATAATATCGTATTTCAACATATTTAATGAAAATAGGCCTACCACCAATCTAAATCTTCCAATGTCAATCCTTATATCTCTACACATGAACCAATCTAGGTTCCCCTCAACTCGCGAGGGAAATAACATAAAGCACTACATCAAATGCTACATCTACCATCCTTGATGTACCAACAAAGTAATATTAACAATAAAGTACTATGCACTAGTATCAAACCAAATATCCCTTACATACTTTAAAAATAGGGAACATAATATCCACTACTTATTCTTTTGTTGGTCCCTCTCAAGGTACGGCGTGATAAATATACCCATATTGCAGTTGTGGTTGCTATCCATGGAAGGATTTGATAGCACTAGTAAGGCTGGCACTACCGCCACTGGCTGGACCGGTAACAGCTAACGCTGCCCCGGAGGTGCTTGGTGCCCTCGTTGTCCCCTTGCTCATGTGTTGTCCGATTTCCCTGAGGGCACTTCCTTGGGAAATGTCCTTTATCACCACAAACATAATAATTCTCTTAAAAATGATTCCTATCTGGATTTTTACCTATTGTCCTTTACTCTATTTCCATTGGCCCTAGTGGCCTTTTTGCTGCTGGCCCTAGCCCTATCTGTTCCGATCATTGGAAACCCATTTGTCTTACCCTATTGGTTCGACATTTTGGAGTTGTGTCTCTCCTCTCCCTTGTGATTTTGGAATTCCATGTGATCCTAAAAATGTAGTAAAGATGCATTCACCATCTAATTATAAGTGGTGAAAATCGAATTCCCCACTAATGACTGCCTGATGTGCCAGTCTTCCCCTAACACAAACTTCTCCACCATATTTTCTTTTGTGTTTACCTCGTCCCTAGCAAAATAGGACAGTGCAGTAAACTTTTCTTTGTACACAGCTACAATGTAAACTTCCTACTTAAGGTCCATAAGTTCTCTTCTCCCCTCAAATTTCATTGTCAGTGGAAAGTATTTCCCCTCAAACATACCCCAAACTTGTTAATCGACAAACTATGTCTCACCTCCAATGTGGTGACATACTCCCACCATAGTAAAGTTGCCCCAACAAACCGAAACGAGATAACATCTGCTTTTGCACGGGCACACACTATACCATCCTCAAGTATCGTTATATATCCTTTTTCCATTTACTCGCCACTAGAATGTCATAATTGCCTACAAATTTCAGTGGATGTCCCTTAGTTAAGATCTCCCTAGCTATATGCCATACTAAACCAGGTGTCTGCACCTGTAGTACCACCTAATAATATGGTGGTGGAGGCTACCGTTGTTGCGTTGGCTAGAAATATTATATCATAGCAGCCGTCACTGTGGAAACTTCTTAAGTCACAAGAGTGGAAATCTCTGTTGAACTAACCACCGGTAGGGATGGCGGTGGATGTGGGTGTGGCGACGGTTCCTACTAAGCCCCTTCATCTACAGCCTGTACGGAAACACTTCTTAGTCTGCCTTTCCTAGCGTTCGAGATCTGAAAGCAAACAAGGTTCATCTTAGTTACGAATCGTAGAAAGTACAATAATTCCTAATCAAATGTCCCTATGCATCAAAGGACGCAACGCAGAACATAATGAATGAAACACAGATCCTAACAACTCTAGAACATGGATACTCTAATACCAACTGTAACAACCCCTATTTTCTCACGTAAATGTTATCTAGACATGATACGCCGAAGATGGGGCTTGCTTGGCACTTTATATCATTCTCAACATCAAATCATATAAAAAATATTTATTGGCAAACACTCGAATTTAAACTGAATTTAAATTAGTACCGATGCTAATGATAAGTCCAACATCCACGTAATATAAATTAAGACCCAACATAAGCATAAGTGTCTCAAACCAACTAAAATAAATTAGACTTCGGGCTTATGCCCATATAATAATCCCAAAAGTAATAATACTAAAATAGAGAAGCAACCTAATCTAGAATCAACAATCTGAACTCCGATAAGAAAAGTGAGACTACAAGGTCGATCTCTTAATATTCTTGTTATCCCTGTCTAGTTGCCCCTGGTGGGAGAAAAATATTTATGATTTGGGGCAGCACTCTAGAGTTAAAAGAATTAACTTACTAAATTTAAAGTGCAATAACATAGTTAATTCAAAGTAAGAATACCCCATCCTCACTCACATGCATTAAGTACATCACCCCTCACCTAAGTGCAATACTAAACGCATATCAACCCAAGTTCCCCTCTATGACACCCCGTCTAATTAAACATCGGTTGATCAGGCCCTTATTAAATTAAAATAGGTTTCCTATATGGTCCATTCTTAGCATCATTGTCAAAAAAAAATTAATTACTAACCACCTAAATGAAATTAGATCGGTGCCAAATTTTTATCTTTCCTTAAAATACGTAAATGAACAATGCGGAAAACTAAATTAAACATTCATAATTTATTAGAGTCCAACCATCACAATATATAAATGAATAAGGGTTTGCCGAATAAACCATTGGCTAAAAAATCGAAATCAAAATACTCCATAATAATAAAAGGCTGAAAACTGACAACGGACAACATGTCCATACATGGGATATGAAATGAGACCCTACACTATATCTGAATGGAAGAATCTTCTAATCAAATCTGTCAGCATCCACAATGCTACAACTCCGACTCCCTTGAAATAAATTCACTCCTGACGTCCCTATGGCTGGACACCTAAAAGGTTTTTAAAAATATTTTATAGCAAGTGTTACACATGTTCGCGTACACTCTCTCTTGAGCTTTTCTCACCTCTAATCTATAGTGCACGCCTAACATTCTATAAGTAGCCCACCTAGCTATACTACCCAGGTAGCTAGACTAAGATATCCAACTAAAATTATCCATATGCCTAAGTTCCCATACCGCCCATACAGTAACTTAATTTATTAACATCTTTAATATGTTAATAATCAAAATAAGTGACATCCTCACATATTATCTTTTAAAACACTACATTAAGTCTCTCCACTTAATTTATCATTCCGACATATATGATCGTAATTAACCCTCACATATGTTATTAACTGAATCGTATAATTAAGGTTCTCAACTTAATTCATCCTTATTAGATATACATGATCTAATTGTCTATTGTCACACATAAGCAGATTAATCTTACCGTATATATTTCACTCACAATATATACAAATAAATATGTATAAATCACTATAATATCCTCTTATCTCACATTAAGGATTCGTTGGTTCAGATGTTCCTTCAACCCCATTTTATCATCTCATTCACATTGGTTCGGATAACCCTCGACCCCAATGTAAATGTTATATATATATATATATTATTCCGGATGTTCCATCGACCCCAATATTATTTATGTTCGATATTGGTCCGGATAGCCCTCGACCCCAAATCGAACTCTCATGTATTGGTTCGGATGTTCCCTCGACCCCCATACATCTAATATACTTTAGGTATTCACACCAACTCAGTATTTATATGATAAGTATACTCACAACCTAGGTATTCACTCTTATACATAGTATATTTCTCTCGTATACTAGTCGTACTAATTTCTTTACGAATTTTCACGCTTATCGCATTCATCAGTATTCACACAACTCTAAGGGTCCTAGTTACCCTTTTATAAATTTCACCAAACTCACCCTATTGGTCTACTTCGTCAATTCAATTCCTAAGCTCCCCGTAATTCATTATCTTTCTCTCGGATACTTTACGGCACAAAAGTTAACCCAATTTCATTCTCGTCTAAATCCTTTCAATAAGACCAAATCATACCCCCATCATGAGCCTACTGTAATATTTTAAATCTCTTAATATTACTTTACCAAAGTCCTCAAAAATCTCACAACAACGATTTAGGAATTTAAGGGAAAAAGGGGAAATTTATAATTTTCTAGGGAACCGAATTGATTCACCCAAGGACGAATTGATTCACCCTAGGACGAATCGATTCTCCTTACCCGAATCGATTTTCCCTTATCCGAATCGATTCGAAATGGTTCAGATTTGACTACTTCGTCTTCTTCATGCATTTTTCACCATTAATATACCTATAAACCTCATGTAACTTCACTAAACTTTAAACTAATCATTCCTAACCATTTCTACATGTATTAGGATCAATTCCAACGTGACTTTTGCACCAAACCATCACAATAATTAATCAAGAACGTTTTAAATAATAAAATCCTCAAAACCCTAGGTTTACATGTTCTTATTCAATTTTTAATATAAAACCCAGGTTTAATTCGTATTGATAATTACTCATCTACTGATTATCAATCCTCTACATATCCGAATCATACTACATGAAATTCCTACCCATAGCATGCATCAAACATAACTTTTTCTTCCAAAAATATGTATTATATCATCAATTCACAAAACCCTCCTAACATGGGTATTATAACTTCAAAATAATTGCAATAAACAACTTGCCTCTAGATTTGTAGGGTCTGAAATCGTGGTGTTTCTGATGGATTGATGGTTCTCTCTTCAAATCTTCACTCCTCAGATGGTTAGGATGCAAGATTAAGGCCCAATCCTTCAAGAACAGCTCCTAAATGTTGAAGATTGGTTTCTCTCTTCTCTCTAATGGCTTCCTTTGGGTTCAACTATTTCTAACCCTAGCCTAAAGTCTTAAACATCAGATATAACACTCAAAATTTCGTTGGTCTCTTAATCTCTATTTTCCAAGACAAAACACCTTTCATAGGTGCCGGTTTGGTCTAAAATTGACTCGAAACCCAAATAATACCATCGGGTACACTTTTTTGACTATTTCGACCCATTCGGATTCACCCGTCACCTCTAAATTATCATCTGAGTCACTAAAATATATTTCCTTTCTCAACCTCAAATTAGCCTATACGTGACTCCCGACTGAGATAAAATAAAATATGCACATATCACTCGCTATGCCGTATCACACTATTTATCATTTATTTACTATTCTCACTTAGTAAATATTATAACAAAATATTAATCAGTATCTATCTCTCGATTAATATTTAGTTTAAATCAAATGTATTCTCTCAATTAATTACTAAATTAATTAAATTATAAATACGTAAAAATACGGGGTATTACATACTTTCCCTCTTGCAAGGAAATTTTGTCCACAAAATTAGGACATGCCTGCGATGAATAACTCTGGATACTATTCTCGCATGTCATCCTCCCGCTCCCATGTCGACTCATCAGTATTGTTGTGTCCCAACTGAACTCGCAGTAGTGGCACCGCCTTGGATCGCAGCTTACCCTCACTATAATATAGAATAGCCACGGGCCTCTTCTCATACGAGACGTTTGGCTATAAATCAATATCCTCAAATGTAACGTGCCATAAGGCTCTCTCGCTCCTCATGTACTTCTTCAGTGATGACACATGGAACATATCGTGTATCTGTTGAAGATAATCTGGAAGTCCCAATCTGTATGCTATCGATTCCACCCTCTCTATAATAGGAAACGGTCCCTCATATCTCGGTGCTAACTTCCCTCTCTTGCCAAAAATCATAATCCCTTTCATAAGAGCTACTCGAACCAACACCTGGTTGCCAATATCTAACTCCACATGTCTCCTGTTGGTCTCAGCATAACTCTTCTACCTATCCTGAGCTATCCGAATACTTTCTCAAATCAACTCACTCTTAGCAGTAGTCTCCGGAATCATCTCGAGCCCCAACAAGTTGTTATCCCCCACTTCTAACCAGTAAGCAGGCGAATGACAAGGCCTCCCATATAATGTCTCGAACGTTTCCATACCAATAGAAAAATTGGTAAGCGTTGTTATACACAAAATCTACCAATGGTAGGTATCTCTCCCACTCTCCCCCAAAGTCTAGGACTCGCATCCTTAACATATCCTCAAGCGTTGATGTGAACACATAAACGTATGACCTTGGTGACATCGGCACTAGTCATCCTATCCATATCTTATGTATTATACACATTAGTCCATTATCATGTCACGGTACCTTTTCATCACTCTTCGTATACCCTTCGTCGGTTACGAAGTTCGCTAAGCAAGTCATTATCTCTCTTAAGATCGATCTTTTTCTGCCTCCCTTATGATGAGTTTCGAAACTCCAATTGCATCTCTGTCAAAATAGTAGATGCAAGGCCTTATGATCCCTTCTCCCAAGTTTTTTAATTCATCATATACCAACTTCCTTATATGGGGTGACTCACTCCTATCACCACCATGCTGCTCCCATGACCGAGAATTTTGCCCTAAATTTAGTCATGTGTGTCTCTACACTCCACCCTGCACTCTTTTCTTTGGATTACTTCCATACATTGGTTCATCACACTTCTTTTCTTTCCTAAAATCTGAGAGGTGACTCTTCGAAAGAGTTCCCCTGACTCTCCCTTTGCCTACAACGCTTGGTGAGTTTAAATTTGTGTCACTATTTTCTACGACGGTGTCTGGGGAATTACTATCCTCCAATAATTATCTTATTGTCACTTGTCTGAATAATAATCGTGGTGACTTCTATCACAATCACCGTTATTAAAATACTTTATGTCTTCTACCTCTCCTCTCCTCCTGCAGTCCTTTTAACGGCCCTCTCTGATCGTCCCAAATTGCTCGGTGTACAAAGCTTAATCGAACATGTATATGAATCACATCAACTATACTTAATAGCAGGGGAATGTAAGTCGCATACATAGAGGAGTACAACAATCATATCATAATTATGTACATCAAAGAATGCTAAGATGAAACGTGAAAAGCCAACAAATCCTAAGGATTCTAGAACCTAATGTTCTAATACCATCTCTGACACCCCGTCTAAGTAAACATCGGTTGATCAGGCCTTTATTAAATTAAAATAGGTTTCTCATATGGTCCATTCTTAGCATCACTATCGAAAACTTTTTAATTACTAACCACCTAAGTGAAAATAGACCGGTGCCAAATTTTTATCTTTCAGGTAAATGAACATGCGAAAAACTAAATTATACATTCACAATATACTAGAGTCCAACCATCACAATATATAAATGTATAAGCGTTTGCCGAATAAACCATCGGCTCAAAAATCCAAAAATTAATACTCCATAATAATAAAAGAACTAAAAGACTGAAAACTGACAATGGACAACATGTACATACATGGAATATGAAATGAGATCCTACACAGGATCTGAATGGAAGAATCATCTAATAAAATCCGGTCAGCATCCACAATGCTATAGCTTCGAGTCCTTGGAAATGAAGTCATGCCCTGTGTCCCTATGGCTGGACCCCTAAAAGGTTTTTGAAAATATTTTATAGCAAGTGTTAGTAGACAAAACATTTTGAAAATATTTAGCAAGCGTTTATTACTTCTAAATTAGGTAATTGATTACACATTTTCACGTACACTCTCTCTTTAGACTTTCTCACATCTCATGTATAGTGCATGCCTAACATTCTATACTTAGTCCACCTAGCTATACTACCCAAGATAACTAGACTAAGATATACAACTCAACTTATCCACACGCCTAAGTTCCCATACCGCCCATATAGTACCTTAATATATTAACATCTCTAATATGTTAATAATCAACATAAGTGACATCCTCACATATTATCTTTTGAAACACTACATTAAGTCTCTCCACTTAATTTATCATTCTGGCATACACAATCGTAATTAACACTCACATATGTTATTAATTGAATCGTATAATTAAGGTTCTTAACTTAATTCATCCTTATTAGATATACACCATATAACTGTCTATTGTCACACATAACCAGATTAATCTTTCCGTATATATTTTAAGTACAATATATAGAAATAAATATACATGTCACTATAATATCCTCGTATTACACATTAAGGATTCATTGGTTCGAATGTTCCTTCGACCCCAATTTATCATGTCACTCACATTGGTCTGGATAGCCCTCGACCCTAATGTAAATATAATACACACACTCACACACACACACACATAGTGGTCTGTATGCTCCATCGAACCCAATATTATTTATGTTCGATATTGGTCCGAATAGCCCTCGACCCGAAATAGAACTCTCATGTATTGGTCCCAATGTTCCCTCGATAAAAAGAGGAAATTTCTAATTTTCTGGGGAACCGAATCAAATCGCCCTAGGTCGAATCGATTTGCCATACCCGAATCGATTTTCCCTTATCCGAATCGATTTGAAATGGTTCAAATTTGACTACTTCGTCTTCTGCATGCGTTTTTCACCATTAATATACCTATAAACCTCATGTAACTTCACTAAACTTTAAACTAATCATTCCTAACCATTTATACATGTATTAGGATCAATTCCAACGTAACTTTTGCACCAAACCATCACAATAATTAATCAAGAACGGATTAAATCATAAAATCCTCAAAACCCTAGGTTTCCAAGTTCTTATTCAATTTTTAATATAAAACCCAGGTTTAATTCGTATTGATAATTACTCATCTACTGATTATCAAACCTCTACATATCTGAATCATACTACATGAAATTCCTACCCATAACATGCATCAAACATAACTTTTTCTTCCAAGAATATGTATTATATCATCAATTCATAAAACCCTCCTAACATGGGTATTATAACTTCAAAATAATTGCAATAAACAACTTGCCTCTAGGTTTGTAGGGTCTAAAATCGTGGTGTTTCTGATGGATTGATGGTTCGCTCTTCAAATCTTCACTCCTTAGATGGTTAGGATGCAAGATTAAGGCCCAATCCTTCAAGAACAGCTCCCAAACGTTGAAGATTGGTTTCTCTCTTCTCTCTAATGGCTTCCTTTGGGTTCAACTATTTCTAACCCTAGCCTCAAGTCTTAAACATCATATATAACACTCAAAATTTTGTTGATCCTTTAACCTCTATTTTCCAAGACCAAAACACCCTTCATAGCTGCCGGTTTGGTCTAAAATTGACCCGAAACCCAAACAATTCCATTGAGTAAGCTTTTTTTCTTTTTTACTATTTTGACCTATTCGGGTTCATTTGTGATCTCTAAATTATCATCAGAGTCACTAAAATATATATTCCTTTCTCAACCTGAAATTATCCTACATGTGACTCTCGATTGAGATAAAATAAAAAATGCACATATCACTCGCTATGCCGTATCACACTAATTATCACTTATTTACTATTCACACTTAGTAAATATTATAACAAAATATTAATCAGTATATATCTCTCGATTAATATTTACTAATCGCATTTATCATTTAATCACATTAAATTACTTCACTCATGTAGTTTAAATAAAACGTATTTGTTCAATTAATTTTTGAATTAATTAAATTATAAATACGCAAAAATACGGGGTATTACACCCTCTCTGAAATGCTAATAACCAAAACAGTAAATAGCGTCTGATGCACGCTAACATAACTCACATACCACAGTTAACTATTTATACTTGTATTCTCATTTTCCATCATACCCCGGATAGACTACACAAAAATAACATAATCATCTATCATGCATCCATGTAGCATTGGGTTAATAATTTATTGTCTACATCATTAGACTAATTAGTTAATCTTAATTAATTTATAGGGTTATATACATATCTATCCTTACATATATATGACACATGAAGGCATTTACTTCCAGCATCATGTTAGTACTCTATTGGTAAGTCCAGAGGAGTCTCTCATCCAAATGGACATCACAAAACACATACAAGTGGGGTGGTCCCTATGCAGTACAACATTGTATGGTCCATACCCCTGATGAGGACAATAGATCCCCACATCAACACCTTCCTCCTCGTAACTAGCATTGCTACGTAGTACCTATAATAATGACCTACACAATGCCTAGCCCACCTGTGTCGATGCATGCTAAGGTCCCCAAACGTATGTAACCCCAATCGATAGGCCATCCATGAACATGGGTATGTTTCACGCAAATACATATATATATATATATATATATATAGCAATATCCATAATGCCCAAGTGATATTTTTACTTTAAAATTTACCATCTAGTTAATTGTCCATTTTTCCATTTATAACATAGGGATGAAAACCTATTTTTATCATACAATATGTTTAGGTAATTAATTCTAGGATCCCCCTCCCCCCCCCCCCCCTGAGATGCCCCCTTAATCGTCTATTAATAATCCCCGAGATATCCTCTTTTATCGTTTGTCAAGATGTCCTCTTTTATCATCTCTTGATAAATCCCAATTTACTACTTAACCATCTAGTTAAATGACAAGTTTCCATACACCATTAGTTCCACAAATCAATTTTTAACAAAATAGTCATTCATCCAAACACCATCCCACAAACTCGTATAAGTTCCTAAAAATTCCTCGGATCCATCCTTAGCCCCAGCTCAATTTTTTCCAAAGGGCCAAACTGGTTCACCTTGTGGGGCCGAATCGGTTCGCCTGGCTGGATCAATTCGGCTTATAGGGGCCGAATTGATTCGGATCTGGGCAGAAGCCCAGATCGATTATAGTTTTTTAGTACGCAAATCCTTATTTCTTCCCCATTTCCCATTCCAATGGTTTATACATTTATCTTATTATAAGAATTGATCCCCCATAACCTTGTACTTCGTATAGGATGATTAATTACACCAATTAACATAGAAATCCTATCCCAAGAACCTAAAATTACATCAAATTTCATAACCAATAAAACCATAATTTTCCATTACATTGTCAATTAAATTCCTAATTTGATTTTAGCATTTTACATGGATCACAATTCTTATAATTTCAGATCCTACATCATGAGTTCTAATCCTCTACATATATAACAACTTTTCCCATTTATTCAAGAGTCCTAAGGAATGAATTTTATCATCCAACTCAAGATCATAATTTATCCTAAATTTCTGGGTTTAAGCCATAAAATTTTATAGTAGTTTCCTCTACATACATGAGATTTAATCCTTCCATTCTAACATCAATTTAGTACTAGAACCCAAAAGTTATGTGGGGTTTACTACGATGAATTATGAAATACAATGGGCATTTAAATTAAGCAAGAAAATTCTTGCCTGTATAGATTGATTGAGTGTTCTTTAATTGGATTCGTAGCCTCCTCTTTGAGTATTTCCCCTTAGATCTTCAGCCTCCTCTCCCCTTTAACCTTTGGAAGCCTATGACTATTAGGTTTAGGTTTGGTTAAGTGTGGGGAGTTTCTTAACCTCCTTTCTTAACTTATATTAATCCAATTCTCGAGTTAGGTCTAAAGTTCCATTTTTGGACCCCCAATTGGACCCGAACTCATAAAAAAATAGATCAATAACCTCACAACGTATATATCTATACCACAGGACCATTTTTGAAGGCCTAAAACACCTAAACGAGTTCATAAAACATCCCAAAATGTGCCCGAATTATTTTTACACGACATGCTCATTTTCATTATGTTTAAACAACACGTAACCATAAGTTAATTACTGTTCGATTTATTTTTCACGATTGAACCCATCATGTCCAATCGAGTCAAATCATTATATAATCATGAATAATCATTTATTCTCAATTTAAGTTTTACCTATTTAATTTAAATCCCTCTGATTTAATTTATTCCAAAATTAATTAATTTAATTTTTATCACAATATTTTATTTCGAAAACAAGGGGTATTACATTCTTATGTTGTTACAAAACATAATTGAGTCATAGTATAAGTTCTCCTGGAATACTTCTCGTTCAAGATTAAAATCGAATCTTTTCATCTTCATCCGAAAAGCTACGTCATACCGTGACCAAATCCATCTTTTAAATCTATTTTTTATTTCTCTGCCAGCGAATCTCTTAATTGAGGAAAAGTCTATCCACTTGCATAACCTAGTAAGTGTGGAAAATATTCACTATCCTTTTACTTCAAGAACTCTGATATATCAATTCTTTCATCGATAAAGAAATAAATAAACGCTCGGGTGGAGGAGAAATTTAGTATCAAGAGAAAACATGTTCATATCTTTGCCGCTACATACGAGATGAGTTTGCCTCTTTAGGATAAAGGTAACGGGATTGGAATGACTTAGGTTCACCAACATTGTTTTTACATCACCAACATTTTTTTTACATAAATTAAATTTTCTTAAATTGAAAAATATTTTAAAACTTGCGTGTGAGCGGTTTGGACAATTTTGAAAAAATACATTATTCAATATACTTTTCTTATTAAAAAATATATGTTCATAAAAATTTCAGTCTTATGTGTTTATTTTGAGTATGATTGTTCCTGATGGAGAAAAACATACTTAAATTATTTTTCAAAATATTTTTAAACTCTTGGATGGCAAATACTTGTTCAAACTTTCTGGAAAAGGACGTGACCTACGTCGCCACAGTTTTTTCGTAGTGATGGATTTCCTCGCTACAGTGAAAGTATATTGTTGTTATTATTGTCCAAATCCAAAATTCTCTAGAACTTTATGCCTCCTAGATTTCTTTAGTGACGTAATGCCTCACTACAATGACACAACTATGACAACATCAAATCTGGCATAAAAGGCAATCTTTTCAAAATCCTGTATTATAAAATGTGAAGATTATATTTTACATCCATATATTTTACTGGGTTCAAGAAGCAACCTATTTTGTGTGGTTTCTAATGAGTTATAGGGTTTGAGAATTTTTGTCCACGAGTTTGAAAGCATCTATTTAATTCATTCTCTTCTTACTCATAAAATATGGTTAAGAATTTTTTAGAAAGGTTTTCATTATTTTACAAGTTAAAAAAATTATATTTCTTAAGAGTAAAAAGTTTCTTTGTATTTTTTGGATATCCATCATTATCATTCTAGTTTAAAATTGATTGAAGTTTTATTATTTTTCTCAAGACTTGAACAAAACATTTTGTAAAATTTGTTCTTGATAGACTTTAAATATTTTTTACGTCTCAAAAATACTTTGTGAGTTTATTTTGATTAACCAATCACTTTTTGAAACTTCCCTCAAACTTTAGGATCCTCACATCCTAGTAAGTTAGATCTACCAATAGTGGATTTTTGCTTGTTCCTTTTCGAACAAAAAAGTTTTTCTTCAAATTTTAAAAGAAGAAATTGTTTTGGTGCAAACTAGGCATTATCAACAGAAGTTGACACCTGCGATATGGGATATGGTCGGAGAGCGATCCGCGCTTGCCCTTCTGGAGAAAATGTGGAAAACGTTTCTTGAGGAGGTTGTGGATTGTTGAGTCTAGGAGAGGTTAATTTTTGTACGTCATTTCTCTCTTATGTAAATATGTATCTATATAGTGACGGTGTCGATTTGGCACGAGGTTTTTTTTTAGGTTTTTTTCCTCATATAAATCCTCATCTCAAGTTCATGGTTTACTATTCTCATTTTAGTCATCTTATATACTTCATGGGCATATATTTCTAACTTAAGTCAATTTGTAAATCATTATTTTGTCACTTATGTGTTCGGATTAACTTTTGTCCGAATCGGAATAAAGAAAATATCACCATTCTTTTGGTAATAAATTTTAATTTGTGCAGTCCTTATCTACACACATTCCTTCAATTGGTATTTGTGACCTCATTCTTGTTAGGTTTAATCACCTGGAGGTAGATCTTGTGTGTGTAAAAATGGCTTTTGTGTTTGAGATTTTTTATTATTTTCCTAATAGTGAATTCGATACTTCTTATCCCGAACTTTATTTTCAGTCTAGGTTTACTTGCCGTCCTTCACCTTTAAATGAATTATGAATCTAGCGATGATAGTTAAGATTTTATGAAGATTCTTTGAAACTTTTGATGATATTAGTGACTTTTGATGATAAATTATATGAAGATTCTTTCAAACTTTTTAAAGATAATACTCTATTGTCCTCTAAACTTAGACAATCTAAAAATGAGAACAATGTTTTACAACTTAAAGCATCTATGGTTGATCAACATCAAGTTGATAGATAATATTAACTTTTTAAGGTAATACCCTATAATTTTTTATTGCAAGTCAGAAAAAGTTTTAAAAAAATAAAATGGAGATTTTCGATCAAAATGTCAAAACACACAAAAGAGAAAATTTAGAGTTTTTTAATGAGCTTGAACTTTAAAAGATTGTGCATTTTGGAATCTTAAAGTTCTATCCTATTTGAAAACCTTAATAGTTTTGATGTTTCTTTTTAGGATCTTTTGGATGAGTTAAATGACAAGAACATTACTTCAAAACGAGAGGATGAAAATTTGATCAATTTTGAATAAGAGAGAAAAAAAAATTCTTAAAAATTAAAAATGGATCTTCTTTTGAGCGAAGTGTCCAAATTTTTTTTGGAGAAGAAAATTTTAAAGTCCAAAATGATCTCGGCCAAATATGTAAAAGTGAATCTAGCGGCAAGATTAGAAAAACATGGAGACATTACTTTATTACCAAACCATATAGGATATGATAAAAGAGGGTTAGGTTTCAACAAGCCTAATATTTGTCTTCCACTAGTGAAATAATTTTTGTAAATTCATATTCTCAAAATGAAAAAATAAACATTAAAAACCTTGCTTTGGAAACTCAAGATAAAAAGGGAAATCTTATAAATAATTTTAAAAGGAAAGATAGAATTGTACATCCCAAGTTTGATATAAAAATCATGCACCTCACTATAAAATACCTAAAAAGAACTTTATTGGTTCTCATTGTTATAATAAAGGTCACATAAATAATAAATTATTACAAGTTGACGAAAGGTCAACATTTTGAAAAGGTTGTTCTCAAGCCTAAAACCCAAATGACTAAATCGAAATTGTTTAAATCTGATCACTATCACAAAGTTGTTCATTTGAGGATTTTTTTTCCTTTTTACTCAATCCAAACTTTCCTTTGAACTATGGTAAGAATGGTAAGAATTTTGTGGGGAACAATAAGGGTCAAAACGTTTCTGATTCTAGAAAATTTGCATTTAACCCATTGGAAGATAAATTTGGGCTAAAAATAGTCAAAATGTTTTTTATCGTATGGGTAAAGGAAGGAAGCAGGGACAAAAAAAATTCATAATGCCTGACATAAACCTAAGTCCCCTCGTGTGAGTGATGTATGGGTTAGGAAGGGTATTTTGGATGAACTTAAAGTTAAAACTAAAAATACTTCAAAATTGGTTCCTTTCACCTCTAAATGCTAGAGGTTTTTATTTATATATTTTTTTGCTCATAGCCTTGTTAGCATCTCACTTTCATATATCTCATGCTAGGCTATATGCTTTTATTTCATATATTAGATTATACTTCATATTTATCATTCTTTATAATTGATAGTGATTTGTTTATCTTATTGATTTGGGTATTTTATTTCTTTAATAAATTGAAAAGGCTTTGTTTTTAGAATACTTTATTTTGGATTTCCCAAAATATGCCTAGAATTATAACATCTAGTTGGTCTTTCATTTGATCCATGTATATTATGTCCTTATGCATATTAAAGGTATCTTCACTTGACATTGGATATATTCTTTGTAATTATTTATTATACTTGGACTTTACCTACTCTTGTACTTAGGTTTTATATGTTCCCTTGACCTTAACCCTATTTTTTTTCTCTAGATTGATTATCTTAGGATTTTTGTGGTTATTTTTAATGATTTTAGCTTGTTGAAACATATTAAGGATTATTTGTTCCATGTACATATTTTGATCTTATATCATGTTTCTTTTGGTTGTACATATTTTTCAACGACAAATTCAAAAAGTTTTTTTTAGTACAATCACATTTTTCCTTTTAGACGATATACTCCTTGAGTATATTTTCATATATCAAAATGGCTTATTTGATTTTTTTTTTTTTGCTAATTTGTGAATATGACATGTCTTCGCGAGATGAATTCAATTTTCTTTTAATTATTATAAACTTTTAGAAAATTTATACTTTGAGAATACATTATCATATCTTGTTTCACTTACATCACGCTATACATTTAGTTGATACCACTTTATGAGAAATGATATTAATTTTAGATCTTATACAAATCAAAATACTTGTGAAATAGTGTCTAACTCCTATATGTGTATGCGAGAAATTTTGTTCATGAGTTTGAGAAGTTGAAAAATCTTATGTTGTACCTTAAAAACTTATGAGTGACGATGTGGTTAGGGATATAACCTTGATTGGATTATGTTACCCTTGAAAATTGGAAATTTATCCCATATTAGTAATGGTTGAGTGAAATACGCCACATGAAAAATCATTTGAACATAGAAATATCTCAAATATTTTTATCTATTTAAAATTGGGTAACACCAATGATACGAGAAAAAAGTTTTTAACCAAAATTGTTAATTGAGGGAGAAAAATTCGTAGATAAAAATTACCCTAAAATAGGGTGTTAGATATTTTACTTGAGTCCAACCTTTGCGTTTGTTATTTTATGATTCATTATCTTCATTGAACTTCATATTGGACCTTTCTCTTAATGGTGTTCATTTTATTATATTTTTGCATAATCAAGATAAAATCTTATGTTCTTATTTAACTCTCATCATGTTATTAGCCTTTAATGGATAATCTTTTATTTATTATGAACATTGGGCATAATACTTAAACTTTGGTAAGTGTGATAATAATTCTTATATTTTGTTTCTTACCAAAAATGGGTCTTGATGGTGTTCTCTTATTGCATAAATGTTAATTATGCCATGTAAAACCCTTCATTTGAGATAAGATTCTTGAAACTTGATTTGCATTATTTTCCTCGAATCATATTCTTTTTTTCCCGTGTACTATATCTTGTAGGTTTCTTAAAATAATTTATTTAAAAAGGCATGATTGGGTATGACACCTTTATTGAGTGATAAAAAAAATTTGTTGACATATATTTGCACGCATATAGTTATTAGTTGGATTTAGACTGTATTGTTTAATCATATTCTAGTGTAGATTGTATTTACATTAACAAAGTCGAACGAACATTTCCATATATGTTGATGCCTTAGTTCTTTCATTATGATCAATATGCTACATTATCAAAATGTTTTCGATGCTCACTTATATGTAGATCTTATTTTATAGGATGCTAGATTTGAATGTTATATCTCTTAGTATATCCGATATCCTTGGTGGTTGTTATTCATGTTATTACCCATTCTCCACCATTGGATTTTTTAACGTATTTCTTAAGTACTTACCATCAACTACCTTTAGGTGTCTAGAAATTTTATTTACTTTTCATGAGTTTTAGGATTTCTATGCGAATACGTCTTTACCAATTTCTTGTGCTTCCGATACTCATAACTCATATGTGCTTCACATTATGTATAGTATATTGTGAGTAATCCCTCCTAAAATCTAGATGATGATTTCTATATATTTGGATTTCTATTTCATTATTGATATTATGTGCCTTTATATCTTATATCGTATGATTCATATCTCATATTACTCCATGTGTCTATCGTGCTCACTTAGTATGTTTTTCATGTCTAAAGACTTGTGTTTCCTAGTAATTCCCTATAACTGTGTTTATTGTGTTTGTCCTTTTATATTTCTTGACGACTTCATCTATCCTTGAATTGTGAAAGTTACATCAGGTAAGAGAAGACTTGGACAAGGAGAAAGGATTGAGGACAAAACAAAATATAGATATGAGGAAAGAAGATGGAACATTTTATCATATTAGATCTATTCTAGAGCTATAATTAAAAAGAATTTTATGCTATAAATAGATTATTGGGATTTTAGTGGCACATATACTTTGTCATGCTTTTTACTGAGTTAACTTTGATGCCTTATATATATTGTTACCATTTATAATCATATCCTAGTTTGACTTTCATGTCAATTAAATAATGAGATATATTATTTTTAATCGTTAAAATATCTATACTAAATTCCTTATTGAAAAGGCTTATTCATCATGTCCTCAGTTATGCTAGTTCATGATGATAGTACCTTTGCCTTTGCCCATTCCATGACAAAAAGGGGGGAGAATGATTCTCCTTCCCACGAAATGAATGTTGACTATAAGACTCCTTCCATTAGGCGATATTCTATTGGAAATGTTTTCTTTGGGTAGAGACTTAATTTAGGGGAGAAGATTCCCTATGGTATAGATATGACGATCAAGATTAATATCATTACGATATTATGACTTAGTTTATATAAAAATGAATTGGTAAGAGATAACTTATGGAATAAAGTGTATATATTATATATTATCAAGATATTAGCTAAACTTGGTATATGATCCTTAGTAATTAGATGAACCATGCCTACATTCATAATATATCATGTATTCATCTTATTACTCTTATTATCTTGTCAATATTTGTGCATTGGTATCTTGATGTCTTTTCTAGTGTCTTAACAAGAAAAAAGGTTACAAGAGTTGCAAATGGTTGTGTCATGTCTATCCTTATAATGCCCTTGGTCAGGCAAGTCGTGTCATAAGTGATAGATTTGATCCAATTATTTGTAATCTTTTGTTTATATGTTTTGTCACGAAATAGACAAAAAGGTAGACTGTAAGAGCAAATGGGCGAATTGTAAGAGCACATGTACGATCAAAATCTCCATATTATTTAATTGTCTTATCCTGTTCCAAAACATATTTGAATTATAGTTTAAGTTATCTCAGAATTCTTCATGTTAAAGACTTCAAGAGTAGACTTATTTGTCTTCATTCGAAAAGCTACCTCCTGCCATGACTAATGAGATTACCATTTTAGGATAAAGTAAAAGATGTTTTGACAAAACTTAATTTAAACTTTCTTAAATTGGAAAATGTGTTAAAACTTAAGTGTGAGTGGTTTGGACAATTTAAACAAATGTACTTTTCAATAAAAAAAAAATATGCTTATGAAAATTGTATTCAATTATATGTATTTTAAGCATGAGTTTCCTCATTAGAACCAACATGCTTCAAGTGTTTAACCAAAATATTTTCAAACTCGTGGATGGAAAATAATTGTTCAAACTTTCTAGAAAAGGGTGTAACCTTCCTCACTACAGTTTCGCCCCAACGATGTCTTTCCTCGTTGCGGCGAAAGTCTTTCGCTGGTACCTTTGTCCAAGTCCAAATTTCTCTAGAACTTTGGACGACCTAGATCTCTTTAGATTCTCTCCAACGATACAATTCCTTGCTGCAGTGACACGACTACGACAACATCAGGTGCAAAAAGGTAATCTTTCCAAAATATTGCATTATAAAATGTGAAGTTTCTCTTTTGAAGCCATAATTTTTGTTGGGTTCAAGAAGTAACCTAATTTGTGTGGTTAAGAATGAGTTAGAGGTTTTGAGATCTTGTGCCCAGAAGTTTAAAAACATCTATTTATTTCACCCTCTTATTCCTCGCAAAATAAGGTTAAGCTTTTTTAGAAATGTTTTTATTTTTTATCAGGCCAAAAAATCAGATTTACTTATGGGAAAAAAGCATCATTGTATTTCTGACATATCCATTATTATAATTCTATTTTAAAGTTTTTTGAAGTTTGATTACTTGTCTCAAGACTTGAATAAAATATTTTGTAAAAGTTGTTCTTGATAAACTTTAGATATTTTTTATATCTTAAAAATACTTTACGAGTTTATTTTGATTAGCCAAACACTTTTTAAAACTTTTCTCAACCATTAGTACCCTAATATCCTAGGAAAATACATCTATAAATATTGTCAGTTCTCTTGTTACTTTTGGAACACACAAATGGTGTACTTCAAACTCTAAAATAAGAAATTTATTTTGGTACAAATTTTGTATTAACAACGAAAGTTGACACCAACGACATGGCGAGTGGTCGAAGAGCGCTCTGTGCTTTCTCTTCTAGGTAGATGGTGGAAAAGTGTCATATGGAGGTTTTGCCTTATTGAGTCTAGGAGAGGTTCAAGTTTCTAGGTCATTTTGTCTCTTTTATAAATCTTTACCTATATAGTGAAAAGTGACAGTTTGGACTAAAAAGTTTCCCAAAAGGCTTTTTCCTCATATAAATCCTCGTCTCAAGCGCACGATTTACTATTATGCATTTTTATTTATCTTATATGATTCATGAACTTATATCGTTAAGTTAAATCAATCTTTTATATCACTATTTCGTCACTTAGAAATTAGAACTTTTTCCCGAATTTAGATTAAATCAAACATTACCTTCATTGGTAATAATTTTTTAATTTGGATAGTCCCTATATACACACACATTCCTTCAATGATCTTTCAAGGCACAACGGAAGAGATCATGGCTCGATATTTTAACACAACCCCAAAGAAAGTGTCCTCCGTTGGTTCCTATCTGTGGAAGAATCTTGCATTCGAAGTTGGGAATATATTTCTCGTGAATTCAATGCATAGTATAAGTATAATAAATAAATAGAAGTGACTCTCCATTATTTTGAATTTATCAAACAAGACCTGGGATAATCTTTAAATGGATTCATAGTTAGAAGAAAAGAGAAAAGTACAACTATTACCAACCGCCCATCAGAAGAATATAGGTCAGTATTGAGAAAAAGATTTATTACCTCACATCACGAGTCCATACACATAGTGGTCACCTTGACTGCTAATAGGGTCATTTCCTTTGCTAATGAAAAGATCCCAAATTTTGGTCCTGGCCATAATTATTCAACATCTC
The DNA here is from genome assembly GCA_949130495.1 of Sambucus nigra. NCBI lineage: Eukaryota > Viridiplantae > Streptophyta > Magnoliopsida > Dipsacales > Adoxaceae > Sambucus > Sambucus nigra. Next base: position 416,547,307 of record OX422217.1, read on the forward strand.
GATTAATATCATCCAAAAGATTATTCTCATTACACCAAATCTAAAAAATTATAACGTAATTAACAAAAAGTAAACTGTCGGATTACTTACAATCGTGGCCGCGACGCTCGGGGACACCTCATTGTCCTTCCTCTTCTTCGTCCAAAGAGCCACATAAGTATCGAGCCTATGTGGCTTACCCCCAGGGCCACTCCCTATCCCTTGAAATAAAATAAAGTAAAATTAGTATCGGCCCCGCAAAGTAAAATAATGCAGAATAATATATTTCTGTAGTTATAGACAAATTAAATCTTACCATCATCCTATGCTCCACCTCGGTGTAGGACGTACGGCCGGAGTAGTGCACGTCCATCTTTTTTTTCCGATTTTCTCTTCCCGATTGGCGAGATGCCAATTGTCGCAGCCCGATCTCATTGTCAATGAACTTTTGCCATTGTGCCAATGAGATCAGCTCCTTTGGCGGGACAGATTCATGCCTTTGGATAATGGACTCTCGTGTTTTCCCAAAGTACCGTGTTCGCATATTTTTCTTCCACGTCTTGTGTTGCTCCCTCAACTGCTCCAAGACGGAATTGCGTAGCTTTGGATCCAAGTTGAATTGTTCTTGTCCAACAAATACAATGTTGGTTGCGTATAAATATAAATATAAATAATAAAATGAAATCGAAATTGAAATCGAAATCGAAATCGAAATTGAAATTGAAATATTCATACAAATATAAATATATTACCTGTAGTGACGCCCAAACAACTAACTTGAGCTCATATGGCACCTCCTTCCAACTCATATACCCCGGGCCGATGACCGTCTTTACCATCTCGAGGGATCTCGCTAATAGCTCCAACTTGTTCTCAATGGTAATCCCAAATTTGCCATATTTGGGGAGCCTAGGGGCCAAGGATCCCTCGTCGCCTCCGCTACCACCGAGCCCAGATGACATCATCATAACCAGCATCATCATCCCCGCCTTAATACCTGAAGGAGACATTTGCTGTAAGAAAATGTTATTAGTACAGATAAAAAAAATAGAAGAAGACATGCAAATATGTACAATTACTACAAATAAAAATGAGCACTAATTATTAATTTACTTTCATACACCCCCTTCCCCACCACACACACGTACACGTACACGCACACACACCACCCTTTGCCCCCCACCACACACACAATAATTATTTTCATCAATTAAACTAACAACTAAATTATACAATTATTAATTTACTAATTTACAATGAGGAGCAATCCTACTTTCATAATCAATTATATATTCATTTACTAATTTACAATAAGGGGCAATCATATATTAATTTACTAAAAAAATTAATAATCAATCAATTCTTTTACAAGGGACACTACGCACATACACACACATAAACACACACGCAGCCCCCACCCCTACCCCACCACCCATCCTTGCCCCCTCCCCCCGCCCCCTTCCCCCACCCTGCCCCCACCCCCACCCCTTCCCATACCACACACACGCACACGTACATGCACACACACCACCCCCTACCCCCCCACCACACACACAATAATTATTAATAATATAGCCATTTTAACCCATACCAAAAGATCCCTACTTATCTTTATTAATAATATCTAGAATTAACCACTAAAGAATACCCACCAGATACACCTAAAAACCCACATTGGCCAACCCCCATATGGACAATAATCCAATAATTATTAATAATTATATATTGTTCGATATACAAAGTAATTTTCAAAAAAGTTGAAAAATCCCACCCCCATATGGACAATAATCCAGTGGTAATGCCACTTTTACTGCTAACCAACCCAACATCGATCCACTATAATCCAACAGTAATGTCAACAACAAATGTGTATCTCGTACTCCTTCTAATTCATCTACTCAATTAATTCATTTCATCAATTAAACTAACAATTAAAGTATACAATTATTAATTTACTAATTTACAATGAGGGGCAATCCTACTTTCATATGAAATGGGCACTAATTATTAATTTACTTTCATCTAAAACTATACAATTAAAATTACAATTAAAGCTATACAATTTATTAATTAAAGCTATATAATTATTAAGATTGCCCCACCACACACACACACACACACACACCACACCCCCACCACCACCCTCCCCCCGCCATACACACACCTGCACACACACACCCCACCCCACCCCGACCACCACACCCCCTGCCCCCACCCCACCCCCTTCCCCCTCACCCCACCCCCACCACACCTGCACGCACACACATGTACACACACAGCCCACCCCACCCCCACCACCCCGTGCCCCCTCCTCCACCACACACATATATACACACAAATACACACACATATACACATACATATACACACATATATATGCACACATATACAAATGAAAGAGAAAGAGAGGAAAAAGCATGCCTTAGAGAGAGAGAGACCTCTAAATCTCTTAGAGAGAGAAAGAGAGGGAAAAACCAAAATTGATGGGAAAAAAAAGAAAGGGTAAGGCTTTTTTGCTGTGTAAATTGTCACGAACGTGTCACGGTCCTTGACCGTGACAATTATTTTAAGTATTGTCACGATCATTGACCGTGACAATACTTTGTCACGATCTTGTCACGGTCAATGACCATGACAAAAAATGAATATTTTTTGTCACGGTCAATGACCGTGACAAGGTTGGCCGGCTGAAAGGTGATAATTTGGCCATTTTGGTGTAGTGTCTCCTGGTTTTAGTTGACAAGGGTTCTGCTCTAAATTTTTTCCCACTCCAAACTCTTAGATGCTTGGGGTTAAAAATCAGTGACCTTAATCCCTCATATATTGTCATTATTGCTTATGAAAATACTCGTCAAAAAGTCGTGGGACCATTATTCTTGCACTAAGGGCTGGCTCGATCTACCCCCAAGTTGACTTTCAGGAGATTAAAAATAGCATGTTCCAACCTGTAACTTGGTTGCCCATAGCTATATAGTATTCAAGGTTCTTTCCCTTCTCTCCATTATAAGCTAAATTTAATTTTGAACAATGAAATCATAATAATCATTATAAATGATGATAATTAAGATGATATCAGCACCAACAATCCGGTCTTGTAGATCCATCATTGTACCAACGACATGTTTCTATCTTGTTCTAAGGTTGACCCACTCCCTCTCGCAATGGGGGATGATTTAAAAAAAGGGAAAGTCTTGAGAACTTCCCATATGGGAATGTCAATGTAATTTAGATGTTCAAGAAGATGCACTTCGTGCTCGGAATGGGTTTTGATTGTAGACAATAAGGAATCACTGTACCGATCATTCTGAAGACTGCTTATCTGACTCATGGATTGGGATACAAACCCTCACCGAAATAAGTCATGGATCTCTGCCACATCTATAATAAAAGAGTATTAAATACAAAGTAAGTCATCTCTACAGTTTCCCTCAATAGTCACATCATCAAGGAAGGAAAACATTTCCCTTACAATAGTTTTCTTAAGTCATGGTATGACCCAATTGAGAAGGAGATAAAGTTGGGATTTGATATACTCTTTGAAAATAAGATAACTTGGACAAAGGGTGTAAATGTAAAGCGAAACCCTTGGCAATTAAATCCTATGAGTCAAGATCTTTCGACAATAAAAGCTTTGATATTGAAGAATACTTTGGCCTTGCTGAAATAAGAATTGACATTTGCATGCTCTTTACTGAATCTAATGAGTCAGACCCTTTAGAGAGTTTCATTTTCTCTGTCAAACCTTTATGAAACTCATGGAGCATCTCGACTAGTCCATCCCTACCAATCAATAACCTTATCACTTACCAACTCGAAATTGAACTTACTCTTGCATTTTTGTTTCTAACCTCGATGGAAATGAGACCTCTTTTGAGGAGGTTTTCACTATTATTTTTTTCAAATGATAATGTCGATATACTAAATGTTGATTTTGAGTTTCTTGTTCTACCTTATATTAAATTTTTTGGTTCATTTAATTAAACAATTGTTGAAGATGATTTAATGAATAAACAATTTTTAACTCATCTCAATAAAGAGAAAATAAAATAACAAGACTGCGTGCAAACTAATAACTACAAGAAAAATGGATACTAGGGATTGAGATACTTAGGACGACCGTGCCATTATGTCCCTTAAAAGGACCATTTAGGAAGGATTTGTATTACCAAACATTAAAGAAAATATATTATTTCTTATATGGGGTGGTTTTTATTTATCGTCTCTTACACGAGTTAAATTTTCAGCACTTTTTCAGACAAATATAAACTGCAGATTTTAAAAATCGTCCCATTTGGTGTAGCTTATACAATGGAAAATCCATCCCATTTAATAAATTGTAAAAGGGACGGAAGTAAAATCGTTCCTTTGGATAAACTATGTTTCTTTTTTCTTTTATTTTTCCACCCCTTCTATGTGAGATATTTGTCTCAACTCTCTCTCTCTCTCTCTCTTTATCGTACCCCTACCTTCTATGTCTCCCTCTCCTTCTAGGGATACCCTTGGGATAGGGCCCACCCCTTCCCTGCCTCTTCCCCGACCCTCCTTGCCCCGCCCCTGCATCTCTCTCCTCTATTCCAATTGCCATTAACTTTTCTTCCTCATATCCATTAGCTTACAGATTATCTTGTGTATTTTATGTAAATTTTATAGTTTAAAAATTAGCTTTTTTTAATTGATGTCGGTTTGTGTAAGATTAGCTTGTGTAGATATGTTCGGTGTTACTTTTTACACGGATTTGTTTATTTTTTTTACATAAATTCAAAATAGATTAGTATTTTTAATGGAATACAAATTATATTTTTTAATTGATGTTAGTGTAATATATTAGTTTGTTTGTTTATTTTGTAGATTTTTTTATTAATGTTTTTTTGCAGATTAGTTAAATGTGCATATATAACTCTTGACATATGGTTGAAATGTTTTTTATGAAATATTTGGTCGTGTTTGTTTAGATAATTAGTTTGACTACTAATTTTTTTAGAGATTGAACTATATATGGAATTTTATAAAAAACGAATGTAGTTAAGCGAGATGTATATAAAACCTCATTTAGTATCTATTGTTAATGTATATGGCTGGTTGGTCATTTTTTTAATGTGCTTATTATATTTGCCTCCCTTTTTTCGATATTTAATAGGGGTTCAATAAGATCAATACGGATAAGAGTTGGATCAGAGGAGAAAGGACCACAAGAGAGTACACCGATGGAGTTGAAATCTATATTGATTTTTGTATACAAAAATAAGGATATTCTTACTTCTATCATCAAATTCCCATGTAGTAGATGTGTAAACCTGTAAACTACAACTCACAAACTGTGAAGGGTCACATTGAGATGTATTGTTTTGAAAATAGTTACGAGAGTTGGATTTAGCATGGGGAATCGTTGGTGATTTTAATATCAACGTAAATAGTTTGAGTTGTGGTATGGTTGTGGATGATGCATTATCCAATTTGAACTTGAGGGAAAACATGATTGCAGCGGTTCAAAAATGAAGGGGGTTCTATGTAGGGACAAAAATATGGGAAATGATGTAGAACCGAACATCAAGCATCACGACGTATCTGATGCATACTCGCCATGATATTTCAGACTTTTAAAAGAGGAAAAAAGTGAGTTGTATGAAAATTATCTTAAAAACACTACCGAGTTGTCATTTTTTGTTGAACTATTGCACTTGAAACAACTAATGGATGGACAAATCATTCTTTTATGATGGTAATGGTATTCTTACAGAAGGTTCTCGTGAAATCAATGATTTAAAAATCCTTCTACCGAGCTAATAAATTAATAAAAAAGTTAGGATTTATGTATGAAACGTGGGATGCATATCCTAGTATTTGTATGTTGTTTTGATATGAGAGAGAGAATATTGAGAAGTGCTAAATTCATGGAGCTTTCAGGATAAAAAATGACATTAATGATGGTGACGGTAAAAAAGTAGCAGCGAAAAAGATAGGGTATTTTCCTTTGAATCCGATATTACGAAGATTGTATTGGTCATCGATGATTGCTCCACTAATGAAATGGCATGTTGATGAACAAATCGATGATGGCGTGATGAGGCATCTACTAACTCCCTTGCATGGAAGACATTTCATGAGTGAAATCCATCTTTTTCGAGTGATTGTCTCAATGTTAGACTTGTGCTAGCAACTGATCAATTCAATATGTTTGGTAATATGAGCATTGTTCACGGTACTTGGCATACTGTGCTAATGATATTAAACTTTCCCCCATGGTTGTGTATGGAACAACCCCACTTAATTTTTTTTATTCTTATTGATGGACCAAAAGGACTCAGTGATAAAATTGATGTATGTTTACAACCATTAATTGACGAGTTGAAAGAGTTATGGGCTAATGGGGCACGTACTTATGATGAATCAACAAAAAAATATTTTCACCTACATGTTGCGTTGTTATAGAAAATTATCAACTTTCCTGATGATGCTATGTTATCAGGATGGAGCACAAAAAATGAATTTTCTTATCCTTATTACAATAAGGATCATCAAGCTATATAATTGAACAATGGTCGTAATTATTGTTAATGGGGTTATCGTTGATTCTTACCAATAAGACATAAATTTTGGAAAGAAAAAGTTACATTTAATGGCAAAGTTGATATTAGGCTACCACCATTGAAACTAATTGGATAATAAGTCTTGCAAAAGTAAAACGAACTCGACGTTATAAACTAATATAAGAAAGAAGACGTGTTTAGAATAAGGATAAGAAACCAAAAGGAAATTGATCTTGCAAAACAAACTAAAGGTAATGTTTTGAAAAAAGACTGAAGTGGAAGAAAAAAAGTTTCCTTTTTGAATTATAATAGTGGGAGCATAATTTGATCCATCATAATCTTAATGTCATGCATATTACAAAAAATTTCTGCGACGATGTTCTTTTTACATTGTTAGGCATTAAAAGAAAAAAAAGAGTAATTTAATTTCTCAAAAAGACCTCAATGAGATAAGTAGTAGGTGAGAGATACATCCTCAACCGTGAGGAGTAAATCTGCAGTATATGGCTCTTAGAGAATTTACAATGAGCAATAAAGAAAAGGATATTTTCTTGAAAGTGTTTTTGAATATAAAATTTCCAGATGGTTATTCATTGAACATGTCATGATATGTGCACCTTAAAGAGAGAAGATTTTAGGGGTAAAGAGTCAGAATAATCACACTCTAATGCAACAACTAGTCCCGATAATTGTACATAGGGTGTTGCCAAAGCATGTTGTCAAATCTTTTGAATTAATTAACTTCTTTGAGATACGATGCTCAAGTGTAAATATATGATTTGGAGAAATTTAAAGATTGTATCGCTCTTACTTTATGCAGTCTAGAGAAGATATTCCCTTCAGGATTTTTTTATGTCATGGAACATTTGCCCAAACATTTGACTGATGAACTATTAACTGTAGGGTCAGTATTTTATCATTGGATGTATCCAATGAAAAGGCATTTATACACATTAAAACTCTATGTGCGGAATTCTGCTCATCCTGAGGCCTCAATTTCAAAGTCTGTCCTTTCAGAAGAGTACATGACCTTTTGCTCGAGGTATTTGGATGATAACGTGGAAACCAAGTCTAGTCACCTGTTAGAATATATGATAGAGGTAATGACTATGGTCACGCTGTTGGGAAAAAATTTCAAATCTATCTTGATCAAGTAAAATTGGTTCAAGCCCATCGTTATGGGTTTTTCAACACTAACGTAGTGCCACCGTTCATTGAGTAAGTGAATTTTTTACCTTAACAACGTGCACAAATGTAATACTTTAAGGTGTTTACCTATTCTTGATGAAATTGACATATGTGAATTTTTTTTATAGAAATCATCTTACGGAACTTTCAAAAAAATATCCTCAACTTTCATAGTACCATGTTCAATGCCTTCACAATGAAAAATTCAGCACGTAGTCTAAGAATCGTTTAAGTTGGTTTATTCATTGTAATCTTAATATTTCTCGATTCTATTGGCTATATAAAATTTTCCTTACCTTTTCTTTTTGGAAAATATTAGGTGCACAAACAGATAAATAATGCCCAACTGTTTGATGAAATTAGGAGTTTGTCTTTAGGCCATCTAAAGGATGCTTTTATATTCCATTCTTAAATTCATCGTGATTTTTGATTTCGCACAAAGGCGGTTGATCAATGTAGAAAAACTCAAAATAGTGAGGTTATTCCAAAATATGCACAAATGAGTTATTCTAGCCCTCGAGATATAAATCTTCTTTTAGGGGATTTTACATTTTATGGACATGTTACTTACATCATTGAGATTCGTGACATCAACGACTTGAAATGTTGATTATTCAAATGTGAGTCGATCGATAATTGGATGTGTTAAAAATTAGATGAATTTAATTTTATGATATTCAACTTCAACTGTTCGATATACAAAGATAATCGGATTGGTGATGAACCTTTCATACAACCATCTCAGGCAAAAGAAGTTTGGTATATGGAAGACCCGTCAGAATCAGACTGACATGTTTTTGTTTTGATGACATTAAGAGATAGATTCAATGGATATTCAATCGCTAAAGACTTAGATGTCCATGAAGTTGAGCCATTTATCATGCGACAATTATATCAAGATCAAAATGTATTGTGGGCGGGGAAAAGGATATGCGGCTCCATAATTGACACAACTGTTCTTGATGGTGACGATGGTATGGAGGAGGAAAGGGACGATGATTAAAGTGTGTTAAATGATGATTAAAGTGGTTGCGATTTTATGGTATCGAGGAATTATAGGATGATGGTCGAAATGCTTTAACATTTTTATGTTTGTATTATGTTAGTGAGAACGTATTGGAAGTACTAATTGATTATTGAAATGGATGTTTACTTTGATCTTTATTTTCGTATTCATGGTTTACATTTTATTTTTTTAATATTAATGGTTGTCTTATAGATTTCGTGTTTAAATGTTTTTTGATAATGTGACAGGAAACAATGTTGCCTTTTAAAAATTTTAATGTTAATATTAAAACGGCATTAGAAGAATTTGAAAATACTCATTATAAAGAGGTCACTCAAATAACCATGCATGGATTCCAAAATATTGAGTTATGTTATTACTCGAAAAAATGTTTGAAATAAATATCAAAACGATATTTGTTTGAAAAAATAGTTCAGACGCTACCATCGTATTGGGATAAAGCAAAAAAATATTTCAAAAACATAATCCAACATCTGGAGAGAAATTCGTAGAGCTACTAGAAGAGAAAGAATGAGAGTTTTATCCTTTATGGATAGACATTAAGCAACATAAACTAGCCCAAATTTAATTGTGTGAGATCATATGCATAAGAAAGAATGAATATACAAAGTTCTAAAGTCCTAACATAATTATTCTCATGCATGCGATTGTGAGTACACTTCCACCTATGTGGAAAATTTCGTCCATTCATAAAAGTATAAAATGTGGTTGGATCAATATAAGGGATTATCAAATTTTTTAAAAGAAATATAAATGTATTAAAAATGCATACAATCAAAATAAATATGATGTATTGAAAATATGTAGTGTTTTTTCATATTTATTTTGACATATATATTTTCTATACCAATCTATCATGGCAATTAAACTCCCTTATCATCACGTGGGACTTGAAAAATCACAAGATTCCCATTGAGAAATAATCTACCCATGTACACGAATGTCAATAGGATCACATCAGTCCTAACCAGAGTCGTATCAGTCAACAACATCCCAACCCTCAAATAATATGATTGCACATACAGGTATGTGTCTACCTATCTTGCAGAGAAACCATCACATCTTAATTATTTTCTCTTCCATTCCTTCCTCTAGGATTATCCTATTAGTTCGCCAGAAATATGCCAAAAATTATGTTACAAATAAATGCTATAATGAAATTCTGTTTCAAAAATTCTTCCAAAAAGGTGAAAATATACCAAAAAATCTGCTAGAATTGTAAACTTCTGCCAAAAATATATTACTTTGGTAATTATTCATGTAATATTTTCTATTGAATTTTGATAAGGTAGTACTAAGGCTACACCATTATCAACTCAAAGTGGTCCCGCTTCTAGTAAGAAACACAAAAGGGTTTGTCAAACCATGGAAATAATGGGATGGAACCACGACTCTTAACAAATTGAACCCAATGGGAAAAATCTTGTGAGTCATTTGGGATACTTCACTCAACAAGGGTCATTATTTCATTTGCATTTGGAAGACTAGAGAAAAGCATCAGAGGAAAATTTTGATGTAGTTTAAAAGAGTGTGAAGGTGCTTGCAATTTTTATTAAGTTAATGCATCATTCAAAGGATTTATTTTTAATTTATTTATACTCTTTTTTTATTTGTCAATACAAATTCCCCTAAAGGATTTAAGCCGATTTATTTTCAAATGGTGGACAATTCTTGGAGGCATTTTATGTATCGTATGAAAAAGGAGTATTATAAGGCGTATGACAATGACAATGAGAGACTTACAAACAAACCTATCCAAGTCGATCCCAATATATGGACTAAATTAGTGACTCGGTGGTGAAAAAGATATGGTAAAATGACATACGTAGAAATATATTGTATTTATTTGCGTTGATTATTTATATGTATGAAAAATGTAACATAATTTAACTTATTATATAGGGAGTGGCGACCCAAAAGACTAAAAATAGGGCAAACCTTTATAAAAACTGACTTGTGCCATCCCGAGAATCTCCCCCCTCCCCGGGCTGCTTTCATGGGGAAAAAAGTGGAGAGATAAAGGTCCCGCGCCCCTCGTTACATCGTGGGGTTATTTGTCTATCGTCCATTTTGGGGTGATGTAAAAAGATAGAGTCGCCGACCAATTTTGCACAAAACAGGCAAAAGAACATGTCGCCGCCTCGAGAGAGAGGCATCAAAGATAAACTGGTGCTTGCAAAACCAATAGTTCATAGGTTAGGGGGCTAAGAATGGGAAGGTGTTAGGCACCCATCCTGCCATTTCAGCCTCTAATGGGCTTGTGTTAGAATTTTTCTTAATTTCTCCCTGAGTTTGTGTGCATGTATATATAAGTGGAGATCGGAATTGCTCAACTCGCACAATGGAAAGGATGGAGTGAGGTCATCCATAGGAATATGTGTTGGATAAGACACAAGTATGAAATACAGTATGATATATATGAATACTGTATGGCTAAAATAGGAAAAAGATGAAAATAGGACTCGAGTCTCGGGTTTTATCCTGAGATGCCTACGTACCCTGTAAAGGCATCGAAGTCCACATAGTTCTCATGCGGCACAAGGATGGCATTTATCACATAGATTTAAACTATAGTTTTCTTATATGTGTGTGGGTAGAAAATATATATTTTAATTTTGAGAAAATGTGATGAAGTATCTCGTCGGAATTTTTTGGTGTAACCCTCTTTATTTTGTTTTTTTTATAGAAAATAAATTAGGTGAACTATAACTAATAAAGGATGAGATATTAATGTGCATGAACAAAAGTAAAAATTAAATTCAGAATTTATATAACTAATGTAAAAATAATAAAATTCAAAGAGAGAATGATGTTTAGACCTTATTTGGAGACTTGGGGCTTAACCTTGATCCTTATTGAGCTTACTTGAAAGTTGGGATGAATGTTAGAAGAGATAAAAGAAGATTTTTGGTAAATTGGGTATGAGAATGATGGTAATGAAAGGTGGACAGGAATTTCACATAAGAAAACTTCGTTGATTGCAAAGGAATGTTGCTGAGACCACCGATATTGACGAATCTGGTGTTTCTTTTGAAGTGAGCTCATGCTCTCCTTATATAGGGTAAGGGGACTGACGATCGACATAGTCCTTGTCCTGACTATCGGCAGGTAATCCAAGACACACTATCGATAGGCAGGAAAATGGACTTGTCAATTGGCAGTCTCGTGCAGATTTTCCAAAAAAATGGTCGTAAAATGCAATCCAGAAGTCCAAATCATGCATGGGGCATACCATTAAAAAGGTAATTCTAAGACCTTTAAGAATCCTTAGGCTATTCCTGGTTTCCAGACTTGACTTTGGGTCAAATATGGCTCATAAGAACCCATCGGTCCTTTAGACGAAAGATCATCGGACGAGATGGATTATTCGTTTGAATCGTATGTCTGAATTATACATAGGGTGGACCTTTCTAAAGGTTGTACGAGGTAATTCGATGTTCCAAAGATCTTCGCACGATTTGGAGAGTTGACTTTGGTCAAACGGGGCTCGAAAGTGCCTAGGGACATTTCAGAGTAAAATGGATCGTTCATCCATACAGTAAGACTAATTCGCGCATGATACTGACAGTTGGAAAAGGTATTCAATGCCATTCAAAGATTCATTCAGTCTCGTTCAAGCTGAAGAGTTGACTTTGGTTAAATAAAGTTCGGGGCGCCAGTGGCCTCCGAACCAATTTTTGGGGGGAAATGGATCATTCGTGCGAACCGTTATGCCGTTTTGTCCAAGGGGTAGACTGTTGGAAAGGGGTTTCCATGCCCTTTGAGGATTCATTGAGTTTTTCTCTGACGATGAAGTTGATTAGGGTCAAATCGGGGCATGGGAGCGCCTGGGGGCCTTTAGATCGATTTTTGATAGTAAAATGGTCCATTTGTTTGAACCGTTATGCTAATTCACGCATGGGGTAGACTGTTGGAAACGGGATTTAGATCCCTTCGAAGATTCATTGAGCTTTTGCTCTGTCGAGGAAGTTAATCAGAGTCAAATGGGTCCCAAGAGTGCCCAGTGGCCTCTAGATCGATACTCGAAGTATGACTTAGGGTTTGTAGTGGATTGGGGAGGTACTAGGGACCTAAGGAGGGACTTGGGGGGTACTATAATGTGGTGTCTAAAGAGCCCCATCTATGGGTTAGCTTGAAACGAGTGAAAGTCATCTAATAGAGACCACATGATGTTTTGGGAAAGGAGTTCAATATTCGGACCTAAAAGGACGAGGATGATCAATTCAGAGGGTCGATGTCGATTCTGAGGACCTATAGTGACGCTGGGGATAGTCTTTTGAATGTTGAGGTAAATTCTGAGGACCTGAGATGGAAGAAACCAATTCTGAGGGTAGGGATCTATTGTGAGGGTCGAGGTCAATTTTGAGGACCTTAAGTGAGGAGTGACCAATTCTGAGGGTCGGGTCAATTCATAGGACCTTAGGTAGAAGCGAAAAATTCTGAGGGTTGAGCTCGATTCTAAGGACCTTTAGAAGGGAGCGACCAATTCTGAGGGACGAGGTCCATTTTGAGGAACCTTAAGTTGGAGTGACCAATTCTTAGGTCGAGGTCAATTCTGAGGATGTTAAGACCTTAAGTGGGGAGCGACCAATTCTAAGGGTCGAGATTAATTATGAGGACCTTAAATAGCAGCAACTAATTCTAAGGGTCGAGATCAATTCTGAGGACCTTAAGTAGTGAACGACCAATTCTGAGGGTAAAGGTCAATTCTGAGGACCTTAAGTGGGAGCACCCAATTCTAAGGGTCGAGATCAATTATGAGGACCTTAAGTGGGAGAGAGCAATTTTGAGGGTTGATGTCAATTTTGAGGACCTTAAGTAGGAGTGACCAATTCTGAGGGTCGAGGTCAATTTTGAGGACCTTAAGTGGGGAGTGACCAATTCTGAGGATCGAGTCAATTCTGAGGACCTTAAGTGGAAGAAACCAATTCTGAGGGTTGAGGTCAATTTTGAGGACCTTAAGTAGGGAGCAACCAATTCTGAGGGTCGATGTGAATTCCGAGGACCTTAAATTAGAGTGACCAATTCTAAGGGTTGAGGTCAATTCTGATGACCTTAAGTTAGAGCGACCAATTATGAGGATCGAGGTTAATTATGAGGGCCTTAAGTTGGAGCGACCGATTCTGAGGGTCAAGGTCAATTATGAGGACCTTAAGTGGGGAGCGACTAATTCAGAGGGTCAAGGTCAATTCTAAGGAACTTAAGTGGGGAGCGACCAATTCTAAGGGTCGAGGTCAATTTTGAGGACCTTAAGTGGGGAGCAACCAATTCTGAGGGTCGAGGTCAATTTGGAGGACCTTGAGTGGGGAGTGACCAATTCTGAGGGTCGAGGTTAATTATGAGAACCTTAAGTTGGGAGTGTAGGGAATATCTCTCCTGGGGAATTTCTTTTTGAGACTCTACTAGGGAGGAGACATCTTTCTGGGGATTATGTCTTTTTGGGGAAGAGATAGCTTTGGTGGGGAAGCTTAAATTCTTAGTCTGGAAATTCCACTTGGGGAAACAGTAGATAACTTGAAATTTTAGGAATCCATCGAGGAATGTATTATTGGGGAGAGATGTACTATCAGGGATTCTAAATATTCTTGGGGAAATTGGAATCATTCGGGAATTCCTGTTGGGAAAATGGATAAGATATTACGTAGCTCTGCTAGGAAAGAATTTGGTTTCTGCTGCTGATAAAGTTATTTGAGGTTCCGCTGGGGAGTTGTAGTGGAATTTACGGGCACACTGATTCTTAGGGTTTAATCTGGGATAAATTGTGGCATTAATCTAGCTAGGTATTTGTGAGCTTGAAAAATAATTTTCTAGGTGAAGAAATGTTCCAATATTTATTTGGCAATTTTTGGAATTTTTCAAGGAACTTTTAGAATTTTCTGAGATTTTTTGAATGAAATTTTAGGGGGTTATCGATCGGAATGTTATAGGGGTTGCCAATCGGCATTGTCATGGTATTTTTGATTGCCTCTGTAAGGGGAAGGGACAGTGTCAATCGGTGGGTGTTAGGGGACTGTTGATCGGCATGCCCCTTAGCCTCCTATAAAAAGGCGCAAAATCTCTTCATTTTTCACAACTTCTAGCTTTCCTATCTTCTTCTTCTCTCTTCTATTATTTGTTCTTGCATTTTTTTTTCTCATTTGAGACTAGGAAATGGCGGATTTCTCAAGTAGAGACACCCACATGGGGCGGCTAGGAGTTGACGATTGGGCAAATCTGGAGTGGCGAGCCAGGATGTACTGATGTTGATTTTGCTGGAGCTGCTGCTTTGGGCCTAACTTCAAGGCTCTTGATGGTGATAGGGGTCCAATGGTGGACCCTCAATTGGATGCTATTACAATGTGGATGTCATATTATCACAATCCTGCAGTGGTGATACTAGCAAAGACCCTGAATGGTCTAGATGCTTGGTGAGAAAGTCGTTATGATTTTCCAAGAGGAAGTCCTGTCATACTGTTCATGTGGCTGTCTGAGAGATTTCGTTTATCGGTCCCCCCAGAATACCCAGTGGATGCTGTGCCAAATTTTTTCACACTCTACTCCATTAGCTTTGGTCCGGCTATCGAGAACTAGGTAAACTAGTTATGGAGCATGTGGCTCGATGTCTGTGTCGGTCAGTGCCCTAGTGGGGGGAGTTGCAGCCTATTCTGGAATTTGGGGAATATTGATATGTTCAGTTAGGTAGCCTCCGATAGACCTCCTTTTATTTTCCCTGGATCCTGCGTTAAGTCAAATGGGAGCAGATTGTATCGTCTCATACCTTGGACTTATTTCCAGTAAAGGATTTGACGGAAGGCATGCGCGTGCAGTTGGGCTCTCTATGGGAGAGTCGTCGATCGTCAACCCGTCCTTCCTAATATGTTAGAAGGGTTTGGCATGTGTCTAGAGATTATATGAAAAGGCTATATAAGAAGGTAGTGGTTAAGATATTGGCCTAGGAAACTGAGCAGAGATGGTTTGCCATGTTTGACAGTATGGAGGGGGCGTAGTGGTTTTTTCTAGGCTGGTCTGGGCTTATCATTCCATGGAGCGCCTTTGGCATACTCTCCAAGCAGGGGAAGTTTGGGGGGATCAAGATGATGATGGGGATAGATCTTCTGGTAGCTACGGGTAGGGTATATTGTTAAGATGGTGATATTTTTTAAAGATTTTGTATGACTGGGATCTGTTTGGGTTGTTTTTGGTTGTTAGGAATAAATTTGGGAAGGTTTAGTGAGTTTGTTTAGGAGTTATTAGGGTTTGGTGGGGGTAGTTGTTTGACTCCCTATGTTGATATTTCCTGTAATCATACCAAATTTTCCCATGATGGTATAAAAATGTATTTTAATTATATTTTTATGCCTCTTGATGAGTTTCACATTTGAATTATCTATACTAATCGCTAAGGCATACATAATCCTTTCGTTCATGTAAATGACAAAAAAAATGCCATTCTCGGGGATAAGAAAAGAATAGAATTTTGTGAAAAAGAAGGGGATCATGCCCATGTAAAGTGTATGAGCTGCCTACGTACCTCTGGGGGTTTGAAATTTTTTGAGTTTCATTTTTGAAAGCAAAAAGGTTTTTTAAGGATCAGCACTCACGTAGTTCTGAGTAGAGGGAAATGAAGAATTCTTTTTTAATAGAATGGGGATGAGAGGAGTCATAGCGTGTAGAGATTTGAACTAGTGGTAGAATTTCTTGAAACGATCTAGGTTGAATGTACAAGCCATCTCTTCTCCGTCGAGGTCAGTGTGCATAGCGGCACCATCGGACAGGATCTTCTTCAAGATGTAAGGGCCACTCCAGTTTGGCTTGAATTTCCCTCTTGGGTCTCAGAAGGGTTCTATGATTTTTTTAAGGGCTAAGTCCCATTCTTGGACACCATGGTCCTTTAATCTCATGTTGAATGATCGTGTTATCTGGCAATGGAAGCGTGTATATGATATAGAGCCTTTAGTCTCCTTTCGTCCAAGAGAGACAACTCATCAAGTCGGCTCTAATGCCAATCTTCTTCATTGACTTTGTTTTCAAGCATAACCCGTAGTGAAGGTATTTCTAGTTCAACGGGTAGGACTGTTTCCATGTCATATACTAGAGAATAAGGGGTAGCCCCAATGAATGTCGGACTGAAGTGTGGTAGCCCCAGATGGCATAAGGGATCCGATCGACCCAATCTCACCAACTCTTGGTCATCTTGTTGATAATTGCTTTGAGGTTCTTATTGGTGGTCTCAATTGCAGCATTGGTTTGTGGTCGGTAGGTAGAAGATTTGTGTCTCTGAATCCCATAATCTTGGAATAATTTCATAACTTCTACCTCGAAATGTAATTAGCACATGCGGGACTCCATATTGGCAGATGATCTTCTTTTGGATTATAAGGACATAATTTTATAAATGTTCGGGGTAGAATCTAGGAATTTTATGTATTCTCCTAGATCACAGTTTATATATCTGATACCGCTACATTCGGCACGTCAACACGATCAACCTCAATGTCCTTTATCCGAATTCAATGCATCCATTATCTTCATGTGCATCATGATTTATGCAACGTGCTGCTCAGCTCATTCCCACTACTTCACTGTGCGTTATCGGTAAAATGGTTTATTGGAGCTTTAATATTTGCATAAATATTTGGGAAATTTTTTGAAAATTATTTTTGAAGTCAGGATTAATTTTTTATCAAAAGTATAATTTTTTCTAAGTGTAGAAGCGAAGTGCCTTAAACGACGAGCTCACTCAAACGACTTTGAATGTCATTCGTGCGAGATAGGCATGTCGCGCGATCTCGTTTAAACGACTTATGTCCTTCGTTCGAGCAACATGGCTATCTCGTTCGAACGATCCACCGCCTCGAATTTCGTATAAATATTCGTTCTCCTTCTACACATTTTTTAAGTCTTTCTGCAATCTCAAAATTCCGCGAAAACTATCCAGAATAAGACTTCATTTTTTTAAGGTTTTCTTAACCTTTTTGGTTCACAAAACCATTCCCATATATGTGTGTGAATCTTTAAATCTTCAAGAGGATCTTTTACTCATCTGGAGTAATTTGTGAGGAAGTCGTTCTCTTCTTCATTGCTTCCCTACTGGAAAGGGATAGTTTCAGCCGCCGATAACAGAATCGACACCCGAGGGTATTTCTGTGTGACATATTTTCATTATAACCCGTGTAAGCCGTTCTCTTACAAAATTATAGTGAAAATAAAAGGTTTTTCCCCTTTGGGGGATTTTTCCTCATTTGTGTGTCTTTGATTGTTCTTGCTTGATTTTATCATCATCAATCACACCGAGATGCATGTGTAGGACTTAATTGATAAAAACTGAATTTAATTAAATGACTTTCGTATTTGAATGCAAGAGCACTCTTCACAAATTAGTATCAGAGCCAGTTACACAACTGTACCATGTAATTTTCCGTAAAATTTTCTAAGATATCAATTTTCTGAAAAATTGATTTTTGAAAATGAGTGTGTTCACAATGGAGAACTTATATAATAAAATGCTAGTTTTTGACGGGACAAACTATGCATACTGGAAAGCCCGCATGGGATCTGCATTAAAAGAAATTGATGAACGTGTCTGGATTTTGGTTGAAAGAGGGTGGACACCTCCCTCCGTCACTCTTGAAAACGTGACCAATTTAAAACCTGTCATTACATGGACTGAAAAAGAGTTTAAATGGTCATCTTTTAATTTTAAGGGTTTAAGTGCCATTTCTGGGTCTGTCACACCTGATGAGTTCAAACGCATAATGACGTGCTCCACGTCAAAAGAGGCATGGGATGTTTTTCAACTTACCCATTAAGGTACTAATGATGTGAAAGAGTCGAAACTGCAAAATTTAACAACTCAATTTGAAACAATCACCATGCTTGATACTGAATGTTTTGATGAATTTTATGATAGACTGTCTGATTTTGTTAACACTAGCTTTAATCTTGGTGAACACATTCTTAATGCTAGAGTTGTTAAAAATATTCTTAGATCACTGCCTAAGTGTTTTATCCCTAAAGTCATTGTGTTAAATTATATGGGTAATTTAAATACGCTTAAATTGAAAGAACTTGTAGGAGACTTGCAAACGTATGAAATTGATATGTTTCCTAAATCTGTCAAGTCTAAAGATAAGGGAATTGCACTTAATTCCCAGGAAAGAAAGAGTGAGGAGTCGGCAAGAAAGAGGGGAGAGTCATCTAGAAAAAGAGAGACAGATACGTCAGATTATGAGAGTGATTTTGACTTAGATGATTTGGCCCTATTTGCTAAAAATTTCAAGAGAATTCTCAAATTCAAAAAAAATGGAAATTTAAAAGATAAAAAGAAATTTGAGAAAAATAGGTTTGAAAAGAAAAATGAAAAAGATTTTAAAGATCGTCCTAAGAAAGAAAGTGAGAGATGCTTTGAGTGAGACGGTAGGGTTCATAGAGCTTTTGAGTGTGCCACTAGGCTGAATAGAGAAAAGGGCAAAGATGTCCTTAATGCTACCCTTAGTGACGACAGTAAGGTCGAGTTGGTGGATTCTGGAGATGAGTCACCGTATGAGTATAACTTCACCGCATTCATGGCTAGTCATTTGAGTACTTCTAGTGATTCGCACGATGATGAGGATGCTGCTTCATAGGGACACCTCGACAGTGAGAGCGATGTGAGTGAGGGGGAGGATGACACAAGTGAGAGCGAGAGTGATCTTCAAAGCGCCTACGTCGAGCTTTATTCTGAGTCATTTAAAACTAAAAAGCGTAACAAAGCGTTAGTTCTTAGGATCACCACGTTAGATGAAGATTTAAGAAAAGCGAGAGAGAGAGAGTCCTCCACCTGCACTACCTTAAGAGAGAGAGAGTCTGCCTATGTTGAGAAAGAGAGTTATTTTAGAGAGAGAGAAAGTTGTTTTGAGAAAGAGAGAGGGGATTTGACTAAACAAGTGGATAGTCTTACGAGTGAGCTCCATTCCTCCGTGGAGACTCGAAAGAAACTTGAAGCCCTTGTAGCCCAGCTTACTCATGACCTTGAGAGAGCACGATAAGTTAAGGTTCAAATCAAGGACAAATCTGGGAAGATGGGAAAGATGCTCCTCGGCCCCGCTTTAGGTTTTGGTGATAGGCAGGGAATAGGTTATGATGGTGCTTACACATCCTAAATTGCATCTGGACCTGTTCCTGAGTTTACTACGACTCCTTATGGCCATCATCAAAAACCTCGAAGGAGAGTTCGACCAAGAAAAGCAAACCATGGTCCGCCTCTGGCTGTGTTCTTTTGTACATATTTCAAAAGAAAAGGCCACCTCAGGGAGTTTTGCTATAGTATGTGTCAGACACGACGTACTACTTCTCCACTACAACATAATGATGATTTTACCAGTCTGAGAGAGCGAGTTGAGTTTTTAGCTGCCACGTCACAGAGTTTGATGGAGGAATTCCGACGGATGTCTTTACCGTCAGTGAATGCTTCTCACATTCGGCTAAAACCAACAATAATAAAGGTAAACAAAAGGTCACCACTTCTTGGGTACCTAAGAAAGATAAAAAGGCCTTTGTTGTTCATGTCGCTCTCAAAGCACATAATACCTCACAGTGGTATTTTGATAGTGGGTGCTCCAGACTTATGGCAGGTGATGCCTCATTTTTTTACATCTCTTGAGGATTATCTGGATGGCAGAGTCACCTTCGGAGATGGGAGCAAGTCTAACATTATAGGACATGGTACTGTAGAGTTACCAGGATTTCCTAAGCTAGAGAATGTTTTGTACGTCAAAGGTTTGAAAGTAAACCTTCTCAGCATTAGCCAGCTGTGCGACGCTGACTTCACCGTAAAGTTTGACCGGGACGCCTGTAATGTTTATAATCAAGCCGGTAAACTTTTAGTGCGAGGGGTGAGGACAAAGTATAATTGCTATGGGACTGAGCCCACGTCCTCACTTGTCTGTAATAGCGCCACGATCACTCTTATAGATCTGTGGCACCAACGTCTAGGTCACGTGAACATTAGAGATTTATCTCGTTTAACTAAAAAGGACCTAGTATGTGGCTTACCATCACTTGGAAAGCCAACTTCGACGGTTTTTGGACCCTGTCAGTTGGGAAAACAAATTCGTAGCCCCCATAGGAAGTTACATTCCATTACCACCTCTCGTGTACTTAAGCTTATTCACATGGATATTATGGGTCCTACTCATGCTGAGAGTCTGGGTGGTAAGGGGTCTATCCTTTTGATGGTGGATTATATCTCCAGATAGTCGATTGTAGGTTTCCTGAGCGAGAAATCCGATGTTATGGAGTTTTTAGCGACCAAGTGCCGTGTCTTGCAAAATCAACACGGAGTCACCATTAACAGGATACGTAATGACAACGGCACTGAATTTAAGGAAGCAAAGGTAGATCTTTACTGTGATAGCATTGGGATCAAACATGAGTTTTCTGCTATGAAGACTCCTCAATAAATGGGATTATTCAGAGAAAAAATAGGACGATCCAGGAAATGGCTAGATCTATGCTTCTAGGTCGTAAGGTTTCTAGGAGATTTTGGGCAGAGGCAGTGTCTACTGCATGCCACACGGTGAATAGGGTTTACCTGCATCCACACACTCTCAAGACGCCTTATGAATTGTGGACTGGTAAGAAACCCAACCTTGCATATTTCCGTGTTTTTGGGAGTAATTGCTACATATTACGGGATAGAGAGTAATTAGGAAAGTTTGACTCCCGAAGCGATGAGGGAATACTATTAGGATATTCATTGAATAGTAGAGCGTACCAGGTTTTTAACCTGAAAGCTCTAAGGTTATGGAGTCAATAAACGTCACCGTGCAAGATGATGAACCTTCGGCATTTATTGATTCTAGCCTTCAGTGTGAGGATGAGGATGTTTCTGGCAGTAATTTACTTGTACCTCACCCACACTCTGTGGACCCTACTCTCATGTTAGGAGACACACCTTCTTGGGTTCGTAAGAGTCATGACCCTTCTGCCATTGTTGGTGATCCCACTATAGGGGTCAAGACTCGTGCTCAGCTCGAGAACGGTGTTATCCATTGTTGCTACACGTCCAAACTCAAGCCCAAGAATCATAAAGAAACACTCAAGGATGAACAATGGATATCTGCTATGCAGGATGAGTTACTTCAGTTTAAAAAGAATAATGTCTAGGAACTTGTCCCCCGACCTAGTGAGACTAATGTGATAGGTACCAGATGGATTTTCAAGAATAAAATGGATGAAAATGGTATTATAATCAGAAACAAGGTTAGGTTGGTCGCTCAAGGCTACACACAAATAGAAGGTGTAGACTTTGGGGAGACATTTTCTCCTGTTGCGAGGCTTGAGTCCGTCCGCTTACTACTCGCCATTGCATGTCATCTGCGCTTCAAGTTATATCAGATGGATGTCAAGAGTGCCTTTCTAAATGGCATTCTACAAGAGGATTTTTACGTGGAACAACCGAAAGGGTTTGAAGACCCTAAACACCCTGAGCATGTCTACTATCTGAGGAAAGCCTTGTATGGTTTGAAGCAAGCACCTCGTGCTTGGTACGAGAGGCTTACTTCCTATCTCTTAGCCCGTGGCTTTAAGAGAGGGGGAGTTGATAGGACACTATTCATCAGGAGAGATGACGGTGCTATTTTGGTTGCCCAGGTCTATGTGGACGACATAGTCTTTGTTTACACGTGCTCCCAACATGATCCTCACTTTGAGGAGGAGATGAAAAGTGAGTTTGAGATGAGCATGGTTGGTGAGATTACTTTCTTCCTTGGTCTCCAAGTTCATCAGCTAGAGGATGGGATTTTCATCTCCCAATTTAAGTATGCTAGATACCTAGTGAAGAAATTTGGGTTAGACTCCACTAAGCATGCACGTACACTTATGAGTACCACTACCAAGCTTAGTAAGGACACTTCAGGCAAGGACGTAGAGCAAACCTTATATCGGAGTATGATACGAGGTAGTCATCTTTACTTGACTTCCAGTCATCCTGACATCACCTTTAGTGTTAGAGTATGTACGCAATATCAGGCATCCCCATAAGAGTCACGTTTACTTGCTCTAAAACGTATTATTAAATACGTGAATGGGACTCTCTCATATGGTATTTGGTATTCCTTTGATACCGATGACCATTTATCCGCCTATTCGGATGAAGATTAGGCCGAGGATGTAGATGGTTGTAGGAGCACTTCTGCTGAGTGTTTCTATTTTGGTTATGCTCTTGTCTCCTGGCTGGGCAAGAAGCAAAATTCCATCTCTTTGTCCACTGCGGAGGCTGAGTACATCGCCGCCGGGAGTTGTTGCACAAAACTCTTGTGGATGAAGCAAATGTTGGAGGATTATGGTATTTCACAGGACACCATGACTATTTCCTATGATAACACGAGTGCGATACACATATCCTGCAATCCAGTCCAACATTCGCGCACAAAACACATCAAGATACGCGAGCACTTTATACGTCAGTTAGTTGAGGAGAAAGTCGTATCCTTGAGTTCGTACCCACCGACCGTCAGTTAGCCGATATTTTTACAAAACCTTTAGATGCCCTTAGATTTGAGAGTCTTAGGAAGTCTTTGTGGATTTGCACAGTTAACTGAGGGGTTGGTCTATGTCTAGGATAGGATGTTTTTTCATGTTCATATCATATGCTTCCTATTGCTAGTTTGTTTTATATGTATTATTGCTTTGTTGTATAGCTATTTATTTATTCTTTTAAAGAATCCAAAAAGAATTTCGTTTTATAAAAAAAATTTAGAAAAGCACAAAAATATTTTTGTATTTTATTTGCACCTTTTATGGATGAGCATTTAAGATAGCCAAGTCACAATTTCATTCCATTTATCCATGTGACTGTTTGATAGAGATTTGAGATGCTACATCATTTCATCCATGTGCTTTACTTTGTTTGGAGTCTTTGAGATGTGATTAGTGATATCTTTCTACATGTTTGACTCCTATCTCCTTTATTACACACATGCACGACTTTATTTGATTATTGTACTTGTCTATCACATATTGGCTTGAGTGTTTCCATCTCAATTCTGTCTATACAACTAACAATATGCGATAAAACTTGACAAGATTGGAATGCATGTAAAAACTGTTTTTGGTGAGACTGTGTGTTTATTTGAAAACGGGGAAGGGCTGCGAAAGGTTCATTTAGCCTTTGCGATTTTAAGCCACCTTTAAAAAGGACCTAAAATATTGAGTAATTTTATTATCCGGGGTCTAAACAGGTTAAAAGAGCCTGAAAAAATTAAAGGCAATAAAAAGCAATATATGCCAAATATGGGCCATTAAGTTTCACCATCAATTCTCCAAAGTTTGAGAATTTAGATCGCCTCTATACAATATATAAATCTGAGGGAGTTTGGTTGGAGAATATAAACGGGTTTGCACTTCCTAGAAAGTTCTAAAAAATCATGAAATAGTTTTGGACGTTATTGGTGTGGAAATCACTTTGGGCTTTGATTTGTTGATTTGATTGAGTCAATGTCTCATATTACCACCTTTTTACACCAAAGGAAGACTTTGAGTTCATTCGTTAGGAGTATCCAATATTCATCGTGTACATATGTCATGTTTGTATGCATTGATTTTCCTATCGAATTTGTTCACACCCCTTCATTTTCACTAGGGGGGGAAGAATTATGGGGGAGAATTGTTTTGATGTTTGGTTGATTTATGAATGATTTGCTTAAAATTAATTTGATCATCAATTTTTGCATATCATTATATTTCAAACTGTTGCTTGTCATGGGTATTTGCTTTATCTCATGTGTGTAGGTACATCTTTGTTCATTATTAGTTTGCACACCCTGATGAGAAAAGATTTGAAGTTTCTGAAGAGCTGAAGATTTGAAAGACTTGTAATTTAGTATTCTCAGTTTGAAGGTTTAATGGGGATATTATCTTGTATGTCATTTGATTACATAATTCGGATTTTTTATGTATGTACCGGGATAGACATAGGGGAGATTTGTAAGGACATAATTTTATAAATGTTCGGGGTAGAATCTAGGAATTTTCTGTATTCTCCTAGATCACAGTTTGTATGTCTGATACCGCTACATTCGGCACGTCAACACGATCAACCTCGACGGCCTTTATCCGAATTCAATGCATCCATTATCTTTACGTGCATCATGCTTTATGCGACGTGCTGCTCAGCTCATTCCCACTACTCCACTACGCGTTATCGGTAAAATGGTTTATTGGATCTTTAATATTTGCATAAATATTTAGGAAATTTTTCAAAAATTATTTTTGAAGTCTGGATTAATTTTTTATCAAAAGCATATTTTTTTCTAAGTGTAGAAGAGAAGTGACTTGAACGACGATCTCGCTCAAACGACTTTGAATGTCGTTCGCGCGAGATAGGCATGTCGCACGATCTCGTTCGAACGACTTCTGTCCTTCGTTCGAGCGACATGGCTATCTCGTTCGAACGAGCCACCGCCTCGATTTTCGTATAAATATCCGTTCTCCTTCTACACATTTTTTAAGTCTTTCTACAATCTCAAAATTCTGCGAAAACTATCCAGAATAAGACTTCATTTTTTTAAGGTTTTCTAAACCTTTTTGATTCACAAAACCATTCCCATATATGTGTGTGAATCTTTAAACCTTCAAGAGGATCTTTTACTCAACTGGAGTAATTTGTGAGGAAGTCGTTCTCTTCTTCATTATGCCCTACTAGAAAGGGATAGTTCCAGCCGCCGACAACAGAACCGACACCCAAGGGTATTTTTGTGTCACATATTTTCATTGTAATCCGTGTAAGTCGTTCTCTTACAAAATTATAGTGAAAATAAAAAGTTTTGCCCCTTTGGGAGATTTTTCCTCATTTGTGTGTGTTTCATTGTTCTTGCTTGATTTTATCATCATCAATCACACCTAGATGCATGTGTAGGACTTAATTGATAAAAACTGAATTTAAATAAATAACTTCCGTATTTGAACGCAAGTGCACTCTTCTCACGGATGAACTTGGCTACCTTTTTGGCATTCAGTACTGTCTATGACTCGACTTCGACCCATTTGGTGAAGTAATCAATGGAAACCAGGATAAACTCGTTCCTATTAGAGGCTTTGGGAGTAACTTTCCCTATGATATCAATGCCCTAGGTGGAGAACATCCAGGGAGAAATCATGTTGTATAATTCACATGGAGGCAAGTGTTGGAGATCAGAAAACTGTTGGAATTTAAGGCATCTCTTGACGTAAGTGGTGCAATCTTGAACCATAGTGGTCCAATAGTAACCCTGTCAGGTAATCGTTTTGGCGATCATATGGCCATTCATGTAAGGTCCGCATTCCCCGCTGTGTATTTTCCACATCATCTCTTCAATGCCAGCCCCTGAGATGAGGTGTAAGTGGGCCCATAAAAGTTTCTCTTGAACAGTTCTTCATTGTAGACAATGTACTAGGAGTCCAATTTTCAGAGTATTGCTTGATCTTTCTTTTTGGCATCTTGGGGGTACCTACGGTGCTTGAGGAGGTGCCAAATATCATAATACTAGCACTTGTCCATATCAAAGTCTTATTCTGTAACGAGCTCAATGTGGTAGCAGTGGGTCAGTTTAGCTTGGTTTTAGACTACAAAAAGGGCCAGCATTATTCCTTCGGGCATGTCCACCATGGAGGCGTGAGTATCAATGGCATCGGACAAGCTGTTCCTTTCTCGAGGTAAGTAGTGTAAGGTGATGTCTCGGAACTATGAGGCCAGCTCTTCTAGTTAGGCGCGGAATGGTAGGAGTTTTTCATCTTTAACTTTCCATCTTCTAAGGACCTGGTCAATTATGAGGGCAGACTCCTCGTAGACATGTAGGTATTGTATTCCTTTCTTAAGAGATACTTTGAGGCCTAGGTGCATGCCTCGTATTCGGTCATGTTATTGGTGCAGGGAAAATCTAGATTAATGGCAATGGGAGTATGAGAGTCATCAGGGGAAATAAGGATTATCCCAATGCCGTGCCATTTTTTGTTGGCAGCGCCATCAAAGAACATTTTCCATCATAGGTCTTCCTGAGAGGTGTAAAGGATATCTTCATCCGGGAACTTAGAGATCCATACGTTAGCTTCTTCCACGGGGTAATTAACAAGGTAGTCAGATATGGCTCTTCCTTTTATAGCTTTCTATGTGACATACACAATATTAAACTCGACTAGTAGCATCAACCATCGGGCCATTTGGCTAGAGAGGGAAGGTTTCTCGAGCAGGTATTTGATAGGATCCATTTGTAATACAAGTCAAACGGGAAAAGAGAGAATGTAGTGTCATAGTTTTTGAGTGACCAAGACAATGGTGACACATGCTTTCTCTGAGGCAATGTAGTTAGCTTCGTACCCGATTAATTTGCGACTGACATAGTAAATGGACCTATTTTCGCAAGATTCGTCAAGGTATTAGTCTAGCAAATCCCTAGTTGCGATGTTTGCTACGGTCAAGTATATGAGTAGGGGGAGACCAAGCTACGGCAACAAGAGTACCGAAGGTTGGGTTAGATATTGCTTGATTCGATCAAAAGCTTCCAGAAAAGCTTAATTTTAGACTTTGGTGAAATCTTTTCGAAGGAGTTTGAAGATGGGTTATGTTGTCAATTTCATAAAATACCACAAGTGCACGGGCTATTATAGAATAGCGAGTGTAAGGACGGGTCGAACCCACGAGGATTTGTCAATTTTAATTATTAAAAAATTTGCAATTGTCCAACTAGATCAAATGGGGTAGAGAATAATTATAAATTACACTAAATAAAAGAAACTACGATAAATGAGAGTAACACAAGAGATTTGTAAAAAATTAGGAAATAATTAGGATTCGGGGTCCATTTATCACGTAACTAATATTGCGCACTAATTTAACGTTGTCATTCCCTTTTTATAACCCAAATTAAATCGACTCTCGTCACGTTTAATTCGAAAAATATGACAGTTATGTCTGAAATATGTTTAACGTCTCTAATAGACAGCTAAAATTCCTATTCCCTTAGAAAATATAATTTTTAAAATTCGCAAATGTATTTAAGCATGGACTATCAAAACAATCAAAGTGCAAGCATAAACCATCAAAAATTACTATCTTTAAATTTCAAAACTTGATTGACAAAATAATTTTGAAGGTTTTAAAACACACTCTCGTGTCGCTCTAAAATGAATACCGAATCTTTAATAACAATTAAAACAACGATAAAATTAATGTGACAATATTAGCTAACTATGATAAACTTCACCTTACTACTAATATAAGAATCAAGCTACCATAATGAAAGAGAAATTGCAAGAATGAGTAGAGATCTTCATTAATAAACCAAACTTACAAATAGTTCTCTCACAACAATCTTCAATCCTCTAAAAAAATGATAAAAAGTTGGCTCTCAAATTGATTACAAACACTCAAAGTTGCTCCCCAAAATCCTCCACGAAATTCCCCTCTAATTGCCTACAAAATTATGAGCCCAAGGGTCCTTTTTATAGGACAAGTGTTGAGGTATTTGAGTTGTGGTGGAACTCTTTCTGATTGGTCGAATGGTGTTGGTAGCTATCTCTCCACCTCTTTAATCTTTGGATGGTGATAAGCGATGAAATTCCCCCCCCCCCTCCTCGAAAACTCTTATCTTTTCTTGTTGAACACGTATGCCGAGTTTTTTCCAGATCGAAGAATAAATTTTTTTGACTTTTTACGATTTCATAAAAACAGTTTTTTTTCGAACGACCTTAAAAATTATCTTTTTCGCACCTTTTTTGAATTGATCATCAATTTGCAACAAATTCCATCATTACCTGCAAAAATTTCACTAGGGAAGTTTTTTTACAAATTTGCACAAGAATATTATAAATAATCGAATTGCCCATTGTTTTACTTAAAATTGCCATTTTCAATATGAATTCAATCATTCTCGCTTTTTTTCCTCTTTTTAATAAAATAGTCCTAAGAACTTATTAAATACACTAAAATGGGACTAACAAAGTATAAGTTTGGGTATAAAATATACAAAATAATACACTTATCAAATACCCCCAAACCTAAACTTTGCTAGTCCTCGAGCAAAACTAAAATTTCAAATCTAAATCACTTTCGTAGGAATCACGATTGCACTTAGCATGTGCCATAAGCCGTTAAACTCCTAGGTTACCCTAGTAGACGAGTTTTGTCTCGTGAGGGTTTGCAGTGAATATACCCAAAAAATTAAAAAAACTTGACTCAATACAAAAAACTCAAAAGTAATATAACCAAGTCTGAATGCAAACTTCATAAATATAGTAGAACTTCATTTTTCAATCTCAACTTATCGTGTGCGTGTGTGTGTGCATGTGCATAACCAATATAACCGTCCATTTCAAAAGATTTGATTGTTATATTTTTTATCCGAAAGTTCGTTTTAATTTCAAAATCTCACGGGATGCACTCACAATCGAACACTCGAAAATGGGTTATTTTCTCTCGATTTATGTCAATAAAAGAGTAAATTTATATGAACAAATTTCACATATACATGATCAAAATTGGATTTTTTTTATGGATGAATATGATCTCATGAATGGAAAATTGATTACTTGTTGAAAACGTTGAATCGCACAATAGATCTTATTCATCTTCTCTCCACACTATATTTAACTTCCCTTGAGATCGATTAGGACTTTCTTTGGTTGTATTGTATCCTCGGGTTTCGCTAGAAAGAATGATTTTTTGGAGTTAAAAATTTCTGAGAATATAAAGGTTTTTCTGTATTTTGACTTTCAGACACTTTTTCTCACCTCTATTTTTCTTTTCTCTTTCCTTTTTCTTTTCAACTCACATTTTTCATCATATTTTTTCTTCCTTTCTTTCTTCCCCTTTTTTTCTGACACATCATTCTTTTACGAACTTTTACTTTTGGCCTTTTTTTTTCAACCGTAATTTTACCCTAGTATTCTCAGAAAATGAGTATGACTTCTTTTTATGGGATTCAAACTCCCAGTTGGAGTTAGGTAGGATAATGGATTTTCAATAAAAGACACATTTTCTGTTTGGATCAAATGGGCTTGCAACGAAATAATGTAAAAAGGTTAGATTTTAGGCTTAATTTTGAGCTTTCAAACGATGGCCTAATCTCATTTCTCAAGTTTCATTAATTTGAGTTGTTTCTCAAGACGACTTACTAAGACTTCTAGTGCTTAAGATTATGATTTTGATTTTTTGTTTTCAGTAATCAAACAAAATAATGAATTTGAGATCATCAACGAATTTATCACTGAAGGAAAGTTTTAGTTATTTTAACTCGGATTGATTTATATCTCTCGAAAATGATGAATGGCACAATATTTCACCGGGCTAAAATCTCCACATTTATTCATTAAGCATTAAATTTCGCCTCAATATCCATTTTCGATCATATTATACGGCTAATATGTAAAAATTTCATAAGTTGAGAGATCCATGAATCAATTCTATATTAAGAAATCGTTTCAAAACTCAATTATATTGAAAAAAAATTTGAATTTTTTCTGATTTTTTTTTTATTTTCAAAAATATCATCCTTACCCCCAAACATAAATTTTACATTGTCCTCAATGTATGCTCAAATAAAAATATGGAATAAGAAAATAAAGTAAAGAAGTAAAATGATGATACATGTTAACTAAAAAAATAATAAAAAGAAAAAAAGAAAATACACAAATAATATACAAACACATGACAATTACCCTCATCACCATAAATTAATAATCAAAAGAGTTGTGGGTCATGCCAATTAAAAAACTTTGTAGCACTAAGTGCCAAAACATCATAAATTTTAGAGAATGGCCGCACAACACAAATTTCAACCATAAATCCATTGTCATAATGGTGTGCACCGACATTATCAATAATAAACAAATTTGACTCGCACAAATCATATGCCGATACATCACATGTGGGTAATAAATTGCAATAAGGATCCAGATATTTACTATCCCTTTTTCGAAAATATTCACGTAAAATTGGGAATGCATACTCCACTCCTAAATGTGAGATTTTATGAAAAACGTGAGAAGAAAAGGTATCACGGGATGATACACTTTCTTCATCAAAAATAGGAGGACCATCATAAACACTTGAAGTATCACTAAAATCGGACGACGAATCCTCAAATAAATTTTCCCAAAGAAAAGGAGAATCAGCATTCGCAATTAAATTAGGAGAAAAGTCTCGACAAAGATCCAAATCATCACAAGTATTACACGTGTCAAGATTGTCAATTTTTTTCTCCTCGCAAAATTGATTATCCCCATATTCATGATTATTTTTAGAAATAGCATCATTATCCTGTTTATTCACCTCTCTCTGATTGATACACTTTGGTGGACCAATAGTAATTACAGGGGTTGGAGTCTCATCCATACCTTCTTTAATTTTTAAACTGACTACTGACCCATCTGAATTAAATTAAAATACGTAGTCATCTAGATTTTCAGTATTTTTTAAAAACACGTCCACATGATCAATTGAGGAATATGAGAAAGATGATGGGATAACAATATGAGGATCACCCATTGCAATTTACAACACATGAATTTATTTATTTATTTATTTATTTATTTTGGATAGCTCCTACTCTATGACAATGGAGAATTTAAAAGACGACCAACTACGGTTATCTCTTCAAATTCTAATTTCCCCTCCAGGTAGGTGGTCGGTACGAAGACTCGTTAAAAACCACCAATCCTAGACAAGGTGAAACGGAATCGATTTGGCAAGTTCGCGCTGGAGTAGCTTTTAATTCTAGCCTCGTTAAGAGTTTTTTACTAAAATAATGCAAAAGGTAAAACAAACTAGTCCGAAAGTCACAACTTCTTCTTTTTTTAAATTGTTAAATCCCAGGCAACGCCGTCAAAAACTTGTTGTCAATTTTATAAAATACCGCAAGTGCACGGGCTATTATAGAATAGCGAGTGTAAGTACGGGTCGAACCCATGAGGATTTATCAATTTAAATTATTAAAATAATTGTAACTGTCTAACTAGATCAAATGGGGTAGAGAATAATTATAAATTACACTAAATAAAAGCAACTACAATAAATGAGAGTAACACAAGAGATTTGTAAATAATTAGGATTCGGGGTCCATTTATCACGTAACTAATATTGCACACTAATTTAATGTTGTCATTCCCTTTTTATAACTCAAATTAAACCGACTCTCGCCGCGTTTAATTCAAAAAATATGATAGTTATGTCTGAAATATGTTTAACGTTTCTAATAGACGGCTAAAATCCCTATTCCCTTAGAAAATACAAGTTTTAAAATTCGCAAATGTATTTAAGCATGGACTATCAAAACAATCAAAGTGCAAGCATAATCCATCAAAAATTACTATCTTTAAATTTCAAAACTTGATTGACAAAATAATTTTGAAGGTTTTAAAACACACTCTCGTGTCGCTCTAAAATGAATATCGAATCTTTAATAACAATTAAAACAAGTAGGGAATAAATAACGATAAAATTATCGTGACAATATTAGCTAACCATGATAAACTTCACCCTACTCCTAATATAAGAATCAAGCTACAGTAATGAAAGAGAAATTGCAAGAATGAGTAGAGATCTTCATTAATAAACTAAATTTACAAATAGTTCTCTCATAACAATCTTCAATCCTCTAAAAAAATGATAAAAAGTTGGCTCTCAAATTGATTACAATCACTCAAAGTTACTCCCAAAAATCCTCCACGAAATTCCTCTCTAATTGTCTACGAAATTATGAGCCCAAGAGTCCTTTTTATAGGACAAGTGGTGAGGTATTTGAGTTGTGGTGGGACTCTTTCTGATTGGTCGAATGGTGTTGGTAGCTATCTCTCCACCTCTTTAATCTTTCAATCGTGATAAGGGACGAAATTTTTCCCCACTCGAAAACTCTTATCTTTTCTTGT
Organism: Sambucus nigra; assembly: GCA_949130495.1. Classification (NCBI taxonomy): domain Eukaryota; kingdom Viridiplantae; phylum Streptophyta; class Magnoliopsida; order Dipsacales; family Adoxaceae; genus Sambucus; species Sambucus nigra. The sequence continues at coordinate 416,579,887 of OX422217.1, forward strand.
TGAACACGCATACCGAGTTTTGTCCAGATCGGAGAATAAAAATTTCCAACTTTTTTACGATTTCATAAAACAGCTTTTTTTCGAACGACCATAAAAATCAGCTTTTTCACGCTTTTTTTGAATTGATCACCACTTTGCACCAAATTCCATCATTACCTGTAAAAATTTCACTAGGCAACTTTTTTCACAAATTAGCACAAGAATATTATAAAATTATCTAAGTACCCATTTTTTACTTAAAATTGCCATTTTCAATATGAATTCAATCATTCTCACATTTTTTTCTCTTTTTAATAAAATAGTCCTAAAAACTTATTAAATACACTAAAATGGGACTAGCAAAGTATAAATTTGGGTATAAAATATACAAAAGAATGCACTTATCTGGTTCACAACACTACACCAAATATGTCAAATTGTCACGGTCATTGACATTGACAAGTTGGACTTGTCAAGGTCAATGATCGTGACAATTCTGGGGGTGACAAATATTTTTGTCACGGACTTGTCACAGTCATTGACCGTCAAAAGTTCGTTAGAATTGTCACAGTCATGTCACGGGCCTTGATCGTGACAAGATTTGTCACGGTTATGGACCGTAACAAAATCGTGACAGTGTTTAAAAAATTGTCACGGTCAGACAATTCTGGGAAGAATTGAAAAAAATATGCTGGGCAATATGGCCACTGCCACTGCCCAACAGTATATATGTACCTGTTATAGCAAAGTTATACCTGTTCAAACATTATATATCCAGATAAAATAGAGATAGTGCAAATATACATTCAACATAGAGAGAATATGCATCACCATATAATCCAAATATAATTCAAATGTAATAATTTAAAACAATTCAGTTCAAACTTAAATCAATGTTACTAAATGTTTGGGGTATGGTTAATTCTGAGGACGTGAGTAGGACACACGATATACGAATTAGCACATCCACTAATATACTCTGTGTCGCATTATTCGCGCAACCATAATTGTGAGTTCTCCTTCCCGTGCATCATATGCATGATGAGCATCCTGGACTCGATGTCTTGAATCTCACGTCTATGAACTAGTGCACCCTGAACGATATTCGGGTCCCTTAACCCCCGCCCTATCAGCTAGCCATCAAATATGTCCATTATAAACACGCTCCGTCAACCAAGTGTCGACATCGATCTGTTGCAGGGAACCAAATAAGGAAGTGGATCATCAAAGTCCGCATGTGTCGGCGATGAAGCAGCGAGGTCCACATCCTCGTCCTCATTCTCCCACACCTCCTCATACCTCACCTCCTTCTGAACTGCCTTCTCCTTCCCTTTATCCTTACGGTTATTGCCCAATGAACGCTTCATGAATGAGTACATTTTTTGGACCCTCGCTTCTAAACGGTACAGCTTCGCGTCATGTGAATCCACCGTTCGAGCCAACCCGGTGTCGCTCGTCTCCAATCCGATGATCCCAAATTTGGCCACCCGAGATCTCACCCCCTTGTGCTCCCCTTGCGATCAAAGCCAAGAACTTGGCTTAGAGCGTATGTGGACAAAGATGCCTTGTCTACATTAGACTGTGACTCATGCACTTCCTTAAACTTTGCCTGAAATGACAAAAAGCACATGATTAGTAAAATAAGTAAATTAAAAAATTATAAAGTAATTAACAAAAAGAAAACTGTCAGATTACTTACAATCGTGGCCTCGACGCTTGGGGATACCTCCTTGTCCTTCCCCTTCTTAGTCCGTAGAGCAACATAAGTAACAAGCCTATGTGGCCTACCCCCAGGGCCACTCCCTGTCCCCTGAAATAAAATAAAGTAAAATTAGTATCGGCCCCGCAAAGTAAAATAATGCAGAATAATATATTTTATGTAGTTATAGAAAAATTAAATCTTACCATCATCCTATGCTCCACCTCGGTGTAAGACGTCCAGCCGGAGTAGTGCACGTCCGTCGTTTTTGCCCGATTTTCCCTTCCCGATTGGCGAGATGCCAATTTTCGCTCCCCGATCTCATTGTCAATGAACCTTTGCCATTGTGCCAATGAGAGCGGTTCCTTCGGCGGGACGGATTCACGCCATTAGACTTCCCAAAGTACCGGGTTCTGAAAGTGCGAAGAGCTTTTCTTAATCAAAGCTCTGATACCAATTTGCAAGCGCGGAGAGCTTGTCTATTAATATCAAAGTTATAATTTCCTTTTTAGATATGCGGAAGCGAAGATGATGGTTCAACTTTGACAACAACAACAACAAATTTTAATTTCTTGAACAAATTAAAATTACACCAAGTGAAGTAAAATTAATCAATTAATATATTCACTTAAACCGATTAATTCAATCCAAGTCCTAGAATTTGCCTAAGTCATATTTATCAATATTAGCAAATTAGGCGAAACCAAGTTTTAGCAAATGACTTGAATTAAATAAACTTTACCCAATATTTAATTGAGTCCCAAATTAAATGATGTGTGATAATTTAAACTGAATTTTATCTTGTAATTATCCTAAACATGCGTTCTATGTTATTTATGCAAGATAAAATAAACCAATCACACTACGCCGCGATGTACGAGGAAAAACCCAAAACGGGAAACAACCTCGGACGGCCCTAGCCTCAAATCCACTAGATACGGAATTAAAAGTACAAGATAAAAGACTTACAACACACGACTCGATCCCTCTCAAGCCTCGACGCTTCTTCTTGTAGACACCTCTTCCTAGCGGATAACCTTGGAATACCACCGCGGTCTCGGAATCCACCGATAGGACTTTATATGGTCACCGTCACCCTTACATGGAGCCTTTCTCCAAGTGGGTAGAATCGCAACAAAATGTCTTCTTCTTTGATGGATGTAGAAGCAAACCAAAACTTCTCTTTGAAACGGAAGAGATAAACCGGTGCCAAACTCCAAGTAATTTGATATGTATATAAGAACTTGGATAAACAATATGGGTGTAAAACACTAGAGTGATGGATATTTTTCTCTAAAATTCTCACTCAAAAATGAACATTTTCCTTAAAATAATTTTCTCTCAAACTCTCTCTAAGAGATGAAAATAGATTGGAAAAAGTTAGATTGGAAAATGTTATTCCCGCACATAATAAAGTCTGAAAAAGTTGGTTAAAAACCAAGTGGGGAAGTGGGTGCAAAACAGCCAAAAAACTGCCAAAAAATGTTCCCGCCTGGCATCTCGTTCGAACGACTTTTCGTTCGAACGAAATCTCGTTCGAACGAGACTTCTAATGACGTTCCAGATTGAACTTGTTAGAATCTCGTTGGATATCTCGTTCGAACGACAATCTCATTCGAACGACATATCGAACGACATGTCAGTGGCCTATACTGGAACCTCGTTGGCAAACTCGTTCGAACGGCATCTGGTTCGAACGAAAAAACTCGTTCGAACGACATATCTAACGAACCACCAGAAAGTTTGAAAAATTCATTTTTAGCCCAGAAAACTTTATAAACATTTATTTAAAGTTTTAATTAATTCTTTCTTAAAACAAAACGCAGTTTTTATAAACCTAACACCCAATAAACTTTGTTCCAAGCTCCTATATATATAATATTGCATTCATACCTTGGGAGCATGGAACTATGGTTGATGACGTAGAAACGAGGAACGAAAATCGGCACATTTGATGAGGCTTTATACTCTTTGCCGCCACGTCTTCAACAAACACTTCATAGGGTTGAGAATATTACAATTAAATACTATCCTATGAAAAAATGTTTTTGTCCGGAATTGATCCAAAACTATATATGGACTCAATTGGAAATTTGTGTCCTTACAAATCTCCCCCTTTGGCTTTTCTGGGACAAAAACCAAACAAAAATCCTAAAGGGCCGTCAAGCTCTACTAGACTCAAAACATAAGCCACCCAAACTTGACTCAACCCAAGGATCAAACGCTTTGCCGTTTAAACAATGCCACTTTAGAAGAAATCCTGCACACTTAAGCAAACTCATCAAATGCATAGGGAATATCAAAGTATTAAATGCAATTATACTCCCCCTAAATTAATTCTTCCCCTTTAACAAGCACATGACCTACTTAGAAAGACGTCTCCCCCTAAGATAAATCTCCCCTAAACTAAGATACGATAATAATAGGATTAGATACCATTTCTCCCCCTATCATTTTCTCCCCCTTTTTGTTCAGGAATAGGCAAAGGATAAAGAACTAATTAACACTTTGAAGCTTAAAGTGTTAAGACATTAAAGCATATGGGCAATTAAAGCAAGGCAAAGACAAACAAATATCATATATATATATACTATAAATATACCAATAAGTACTTGCATATATAGATAGATATAAACACACACATGACACAAAATACAATAAGTTTGCACACTCGTATGGAAAAAATGTGTCATATGGAAACGGAAGTGTTGGGGTGTGAACTAGTAACGATTAAATTTAGACCCAAACACTTAATAAACATTCACGGAGTTCTCATTTGATTGCAAACTTTATCACATTTAAATATAACCTCATGTGACAATATAAAGATTGAACTCAATGAACAAACATACACAATGCATACAAGCCTAGCATGATGATGATTCTACAAACCAAATAGAGTCATGACATTAAAAACAACTAGGATAAACGGACATTGTGCAAACCGTTGATATACCATCCAATTCTCCCTCAATAAGCATATATATTCTTTTGCTTTTGAATGAATATATCAAACAAACATAGGCCTTGGCAATTATTTTCTTTTTAATGCCAAATATTCTGTTTTTAGGCCTTTGGATCACGTATTTCTTTTAGATCCAATAAACGGTGGCTTACTATCGCAAAGGATTTAATTCATCCTTTCGGAGCCCTTCCCCATGCACATTTAGATAACTAATTTTTTATCTCACAAAGCTCACGTGCAACGGATTTTGACATGCACTAGTCCTCCTAGGTCATAGATATGTAGATGACTAGATTGGTAGGAGAACACCTCAAAAAGCTCAAATATAACATGTGATATTAAGATTTCAAAAGAGCTCGTGCATGTGTGAAAAGAGGCATATAAAAATAGAATCCATTTAAACAATACAAAATCCAACTACTCCATATAAAACATGGTAAAGAACATTTTAAGTATTGAAAATCTAAACCAAAAGTTCTAGCCACGTGGGAGCGTAAAAGATGGGATTCAAACACAAATATATGCCACATAAAGTGTGTCAAACAAAAATACACACAAAAAAAAATCTTTTTGAGTTTTTTGACATTTTTAACCAAAAATAAAGATATATACTCAAAAGAATAAACAAAAATCATTTGTATTTTTCATTAAGCTTAAATGAAATAAATAAAACACAAATGATAAACAAAAATCTTTTTATATTTTTCAATTAATTCAAACACAAAATATAATACAAAAAGATAAACAAGTCATAATTTCTAGCATGTGATATGAAATAAGGCAATGACTAGAAAATGACTAAACATGCATACATCTAGCAAAGATATATAATATGAAGCACAAAAAGATAGAGCATGCATAAAACACTAACACATTCAACCTTTAAATTTAGCAAGGGAGGTTTCATGTGATAGCAAATGAGAATCAACAAATCTTGTATCTAGTGCATTTAATAATGATTTCCTAACCCATATAGATTTATATTTAACATGATGGGGATTAGGAAATAATGAAATGCTAGATAAAGATTTCCTTGGACTTCTTTTAAGATCAAAACAAAATGACATAAGGTGACTTTTCCTACCACAATGCAAGCATGTGTAAACACGAGGAATGTTTACCTAAGGTGTGACCCTTTTTAAAGTCCTTGGACAAAGTTGACCCTCGAAAACAAACAATGGTTTTAGCTTTAGCAATGGAAGAATCTGAACATGATGTGCTAGAACCATTAGAACAACTACTAGAGTCTTGAAAGTCATTTTTCAATTTTAAAATTTCGGACTCAAGTAATAAATTAGACTCCTCAAAATTATGAGACTCCTTCTTTAAATTTTTATAATTCCTAGAAGGTTAAAACGCTCTCCCTCAATATGAGCAAACTTGTCCCTAAGAGTCTTTTCACGATTTTCACTCTCGTTCTTGGACTTTTCTAAAATATCAAAATTTGAATGTAAGTCCATGAGCTTTTCACGAAAAATATCTTTTTGAGATAAGGAGATTTGCAAAGACTCAATGTGAGCTTTAAAACAAGAATTTTCATTTTCAAGAAATTTAATTCTTTTTACAAATCTCAAATTTAATTCCTTTAAATTTTCGTTACATTGGTTAAGCCCATTTAATTCCTCTCGAAAATCAAAAAATTTATTTTCATTAATATTGGACAAATTTTCAGTAAGACGTCCCATTGAGAAGAAAAATTGAACCACCTAAAAAGGTAAGGAAATATAAAAAGCCGAAAACGGATCTTTAACGCGATAACTTAGCGCTCCGGCTCTGATACCAATTTGAAAGTGCGAAGAGCTTTTCTTAATCAAAGCTCTGATACCAATTTGTAAGCGCGGAGAGCTTGTCTATTAAAATCAAAGTTATAATTTCCTTTTTAGATATGCGGAAGCGAAGATGATGGTTCAACTTTGACAACAACAACAACAAATTTTAATTTCTTGAACAAATTAAAATTACACCAAGTGAAGTAAAATTAATCAATTAATATATTCACTTAAACCGATTAATTCAATCCAAGTCCTAGAATTTTCCTAAGTCATATTTATCAATATTAGCAAATTAGGCGAAACCAAGTTTTAGCAAATGACTTGAATTAAATAAACTTTACCCAATATTTAATTGAGTCCCAAATTAAATGAGGTGTGATAATTTAAACCGAATTTTATCTTGTAATTATCCTAAACATGCGTTCTACGTTATTTATGCAAGATAAAATAAACCAATCACACTACGCCGCGATGTACGAGGAAAAACCCAAGACGGGAAACAACCTCGGATGGCCCTAGCCTCAAATCCACTAGATACGGAATTACAAGTACAAGACAAAAGACTTACAACACATGACTCGATCCCTCTCAAGCCTCGACGCTTCTTCTTGTAGACATCTCTTCCTAGCGGATAACCTTGGAATACCACCGCGGTCTCGGAATCCACCGATAGGACTTTATATGGTCACCGTCACCCTTACATGGAGCCTTTCTCCAAGTGGGTAGAATCGCAACAAAACGTCTTCTTCTTTGATGGATGTAGAAGCAAACCAAAACTTCTCTTTGAAACGAAAGAGATAAACTGGTGCCAAACTCCAAGAAATTTGATATGTATATAAGAACTTGGATAAACAATATGGGTGTAAAACACCAGAGTGATGGATATTTTTCTCGAAAATTCTCACTCAAAACATGAACATTTTCCTTAAAATAATTTGCTCTCAAACTCTCTCTAAGAGATGAAAATAGATTGGAAAAAGTTAGATTGGAAAATGTTATTCCCGCACATAATAAAGTCTGAAAAAGTTGGTTAAAAACCAAGTGGGGAAGTGGGTGCAAAACTGCCAAAAAACTGCCAAAAAATGTTCCCACCTGGCATCTCGTTCGAACGACTTTTCGTTAGAACGAAATCTCGTTGGATATCTCGTTCGAACGAAATCTCGTTGGATATCTCGTTCGAACGACAATCTCGTTCGAACGACATATCGAACGACATGTCAGTGGCCTATACTGGAACCTCGTTGGCAAACTCGTTTGAACGACATCTGGTTCGAACAAAAAAACTCGTTCGAACGACATATCTAATGAACCACCAGAAAGTTTGAAAAATTCATTTTTAGCCCAGAAAACTTTATAAACATTTATTTAAAGTTTTAATTAATTCTTTCTTAAAACAAAACGCAGTTTTTATAAACCTAACACCCAATAAACTTTGTCCCAATCTCCTATATATATAATATTGCATTCATACCTTGGGAGCATGGAACTATGGTTTATGACGTAGAAACGAGGCACGCAAATCGGCACATTTGATGAGGCTTTATACTCTTTGCCGTTACGTCTTCAACAAACACTTCATAGGCTTGAGAACATTACAATTAAATACTATCCTATGAAAAAATATTTTTGTCCGGAATTGAGCCAAAACTATATATGGACTCAATTGGAAATTTGTGTCCTTACAGGTTCACATATTTTTCTTCCACGTCTTGTGTTGCTCCCTCAACTGCTCCAAGATGGAATCGCGTAGCTTTGGATCCAGGTTGAATTGTTCATGTCCAACAAATACAATATAAGTTGCAAATAAATATAAATATAAATATAAAATGAAATTAAAATCGAAATTGAAATTGAAACATTCATATAAATATAAATATATTACCTATAATGCCACCCAAATAGCTAACATGAGCTCATATGACACCTCCTTCCAACTAATGTACCATGGGCCGATGATCTTCTTTACCAACTCGAGGGATCTCACTAATAGCCCCGACTTGTTCTCGATGGGCATCTCTAATTTTCCATATTTGGGGAGACTAGGGGCTAAGGAGCCCTCATCGCCTCCGCTACCACCGAGCCCAGACGACATCATCATCCTCGCCGTAATACCTGAAGGAGACATTTGCTGTAAAAAATATTATTAGTACATATCAAAATGAATTAAAAGAAGACATGCAAATATGTACAATCTTCAAAATAAAAATGAATTGTTACTATTAAACACCTCCCCCCCTACCCACCCATCCCTGCCCGCTCCCTCCCCTACCCTGCCCCACCCCTCGCCCACCACTAACTTCAAATAATCAAGGTTTTCATAAATGCCCACAAACGACCTCCTGCAGCCATTCCTTTCGTAGAAAAATTAAATGACAAAGTAATGGGAAACTATAGTATGCTAATCATAACTGTACATTATTCATAACTTATATTTAATTGACAAACCAAATGATCATCAGATAATTGTGATTTAAAAATCTTTCTTAAACGCTTAATAAATGATAAAAATATTTTACCAATGTCATTACTAACAGTGCAAGTAATGTGAAGTAATAGTTAATCATTATTGGTTATTATTAAGACTAACAGGTCACTTGTTTCATATTTGTCTTGTACTTATTGATGCACAATGTATACATGTCTCATGATAATTTAGAGCAGAGTATATTTTCTCCACAATTAACATCTTACATGAGTTAGCACCATAATCGGAATCCTAAAGAGTGTATGTAAAGTTATGCAAAAGGAATATTTATTTTTAGGGATAATAAAATATGTGTCCCTTAAGTTTGGTGGTGGGTCCTTGATGTTTTGATTTTCCCAATCGAGCCCTCCAATTATCATATTGTTTTAATTTTGTCCAAATTTTAACATAAAATTAATTCCTCTAATGAACTTGGTACATGTCAATCACATTTGGAACCTAATTAAGACTGAACCAACTTTAGGGGACAGTTTTACATAAATCACTATCTAATGTAATTTTAATGACATTTTTTCATATTTTAATTTTATTACAATTAAAATAGAGATTTTTTCAAATTTCAAATTCATATTTCTAATTAATCAACATCTCTCGGACTATATGGGTATTAAATAATAACAATAATAATATTGAAGTCAATCTAACACACCTTCATGTCTTAAATAACAACAACAACAACAATTAGATAGTTATTATTTAATACCCACCCACCCCCTACCCTGCCCCTCCCCACCCCCACCATGCCCCACCCCCCTCCCCACCCACACCCCACCCACCACACGCACACACGCACACACACACACACACACACACACACATATATACACACACACACACACACACACACACACACACACATATATATATATATATATATATATATATATATATATATATATATATATATATATATATAAATGGAAGAGAGAGAGAGAGAGAGAGATAGAGAGAGAGAGTAACCTGAGAGTAGAGAGAGAGAGCAACAGCGTAGAGAGAGAGAAAAAAAAGGAGGGAGGAACGGCGGGGGAAAAAGACGGGAAAGGGTTTTTTACTGCGACATTTGTCACGGTCGTGTCATGGTCATTGACCGTGATAACATTATAAGAATTGTCACGGTCAATGACCGTGATACAAAACTCGTATTTTGTGTCACGATCATTGACCGTGATAAGTCTAAGCGCTGGAAGGGTGAAAATTTACCCATTTTGGTGTAGTGCAAATAGAAGTCAACTTGATGATGAACCAACTGATATGCTGTAATTTTTCCAAGAATCCCCAGACTTCCTTCTCTATTGGGGGTGGTGGTGTTTCGAGTATGGATTTATGTTTGGTAGGATCTTCTTCAATTTCTTTCTCGCTAACCATGAATCCCAAAAGTTTTCCTTTGGTAACACCAAAAACATATTTTTGTGGGTTAAGTCGCATTTGGTATTGCCGCAGTAATTCGAAGAACAATTGGAGAGAGGGAACATGACCTTCTAGAGTCTTAGACTTGATGATCATATCGTCCACTTAGACCTCGACCTCCTTGTGTATCAAATCGTGAATGATGATTGTGGCAACCCTTTGGTAGGTAGCACCAACGTTTTAGAGACTGAATGGCATAATCATGTAACAGAAGGCTCCCCAAGGGGTGATGAATGCAGTTTTTTCTTGATGACAAGGGGTCATCTTAATCTGATTGTATCCAACAAACCCATCAACAAATGACTTGAGAGCGTGACTTGTCGTGTTGTCCACAATCATATCGATATTGGGTAGCGAGTAATCATCTTTCAGAGAGGCTTTGTTCAAATATTGGGAATCAATGCACATGCGAACTTTACCTCCTGATTTTGGCACGGGTACAATGTTGGCTAACCATGTTAGATATTCGATCACCCGGGTGAAGCCTACGTTCAACTGTTTGACCACCTCTTCTTTAACCTTGAGCGACCATTCGGTGCGGAGATTTTATAGTTTCTATTTGACCAGCTGACATTCTAGGAGAGTATGAATCTTGTGTTGAGCTATCTCGAGATTGATGCAAATCTTGTCATCGTAGGACCATGAGAAGACGTCCACAAATTTCTTCAATAATTCTTTGAATTTTGTGCACTTATGCTCGTCAAGGGTGGACCCTATTCTGATCTCACAAAGTTAGATACTAAAACTGAGATTGATAAGAAAAGTTTCATCCTCATAAATTTGAACACAGTTATGTTGTTTGTTATTAACCTTGTTAAGATCAATTAATAATTATTCATTTGCAAAATCATCATCATCAAGAGTTTGATTAAAATCAAGACAATTATTTTAAGGCACAACAAGATACTCAAAATCTTCGTTTATTTCATTCTTGGGAAAAGTAGCATTGAGAACCTAGTCAAAGGAGGTCTCGATTATATTATGATCAGAATAAGGAGGAACAAATAGATAAGAAGAAATAGGATAAACATTTGGGTTAGATTGCATCTCAGCAGGTGGAACTGGTATATCATTCCAATTAAGGAGGGGTGCATCAGTAGTCTTGATCAGGATGGATGGATCCAATGATATAGTGCCTGAGTTGATCATGCAGAGTGCCAGCCACCGTGTCTGTGAGATGAATATTGGACTGATCATTTCCTGACTCGATTCCTCATATGAGTTGTTAATTTTTTTCCCCCATTCGGTGGTAACGATGTCATCCTTCCATGAGAAATCAATGTATTCCACAACCTCAATGGCTTCTTCCTGTAGATCCTCCCCCTCAATGGGGAGATGTAGAAGTGAAGGGACTAATCGACCTTGTAGTCTAAAGGCATCAAGTAACTCAGATATACTATAAATCTCATCGATCTGTCGTAATAATCCTGACATGATCTAAATTGCATCGTCTAAACTAACTCCGTCAATGGGTACCACCCAATCGTCTGACTCATGAGCCCACTTTCGGGCTTCCACGAATAAGGTGTTGAACTTCTGGCAGTCAAAGGTCATTTCTGAGGGAAATTTCACCACAAACTCTAGGAGTTGGTTTAGTACCATTGGTAATTCCATATCCTTCCCTCAAGACTAGGTATGGACGATAATGCATGGTCTTGTAAGAAGCGATAGGGCCTGGTCAGCAGGACAGGTAGGGTGTAGGAGAAAATATGGACAAACTTTAAGGGGTTTGTGCTAATATACAGGTATAATAGGTGATTTACTGGGTACAATCTAGATGGATGGGTCAAATTCTGGATCTTTTTCCATAAAGATGGCCTTTTCATGATTTGGGCATGGGTTGTGATTGGTAATTGGTTTAGGATTGGCTGGTGGGGCAATAACACCTCGTTCAATCAGACTATGTAGTTCTAGAGATTTGAACCTAGTCAAAATTCTTGGTCAATAGCTTAAGGTCCTCCTTGACCTTATTTAACTGTTCTTCCTTCGGATTAGTAGGTACTGGCAAGTTAGCCCCTGGTTGGGCAAGATTCGACATAGGGAGATGGGTTGGCGGTGGTCTATTAGCAAGAGGAACACGTGGAGCATCCTGATATTCCTCGGGGACCCAAATAGGCTCGGGTGTGGGAGAACCCATAGAGTGAGGAAAGGGGACCTCGGGCTCTTCAGAAATAGGCACCCGGTTTCGTTACATCTTAAGAACCTCGGCTTGAAGGTTATCAATCTTGGAATGAGTTGGGCTAGGATTATCATCAATTTCGGTTGCATACTCGATACTTGGTCATCGTTCTCCATGGAAAGTGGATGAAGGTGAATACCGAACTTGGAGTAAGTAGCAAGGGACCTGGTGGAGCCCCGAGGTGGTTCGACGAAATACGGAAGCCAATAGGGATACAAGCCAAGGGTCGGGTATGCGATTCACCTGAGAAGGAGAAAAATTCGAATTTATTTTTCAAAGAGAAAGGGGAAAACTGTTATTTTTTTAAAAGTAAGGAAAATATTTTTAACATTTTTGGAAAAGAGGAGGACAAAATGTTTTTGTGTAAAAAGGAGGGAAAATGTTTTTGGTAAAAGGAATAAAAATGCTTTTGGTATTTTTGATAAAAAAAGGAAAAAATATTTTTGACACTTTTGGTAAAAAGGAAAAACGAGAGAAGGGTTTAAGCATGATTATTTATTATTATGTTTATTATGTTCTCACTTGCATTAGGTTTACCTAAATGCAAAAAGAAATGGCGAACGGTACTCGAGATCGGGAAAATTGGGTTTAAAAAATATGTAAAAACATGGTTGGACTTGTTACCAAGCTCATGGAACCATTTTTTAAAAAATGAAATCGTTCAAAAATTTGGGCGACATGCCGACCTGTAATTTCGTCAGAGTTTTGGGTAAAAAATGACAAACTAAATATAAGTACCCTAGGTTTGATGCCTATATGAGGGTATGCAGTTGTTGGGTTAATTGGAAGGGTTCCCCCCTTTAGCATGACTTCCACGATATACGTCTTTTTTTGTGGGAAATCGGTACGTGTGGATAAGACATTTTATATACCAGATTGTACGTGAAGTGCTTCACTATATAACTCATGGGGATAGTACGTGTGAGAGTGAATTCGATATACTCGATGAATATGAATGAGTTCCTTGCGATATACCTCCCATCATGACTTCGATCAAGTGGTACGATGCGGGGGGAACCGTTCAATATACGTCGAAGGTACTTAGACAATGGAAGGTGAGAGTGATATAGCTTAGGCTAACTGCGACCTGTCGAACTAGTGCCCATTACGAAGTGACCCCCCGTTACAAAACAAAATTTGGTCAATAGCCATGCTCGTTGGTGATGTAGTATGCAAAATGCATGATTCTTGATTAGTATATTATGGAGAGAGTATCTTTATTTGGCATGATGATCATTATACTAAATAGGGGAGAATGTACAAGTATAAAAAGTAAATTTAAAATGGAGCATGGAGATTATACTAAGAATTGATATGTGTGAATATCTACAAGTGAGTCTCTGGTAGTGAACTTAAACATAAATTAACTACGAGTGGTGTATGGCAAGTGTGAGTAAGCATAAGTATAGACAAGTGTAATAAGTGGAGGTGTGTGTTAGTGACACCTAAGCATGGATATTTTGAGTGGTGCGTGCAAGATATTGATATAAGTAATCCTATGTGTAAGTAGTGTAAAGTGTACATGGAGAGTATCTATAAGTGTGTGAGTGAGTAATAATATAAGCATGAGGTATATATGTACAAGAAATAATATAAGAGAAAAAAAGGGAACATCAGGTGTGTGCATACGCATATAAGCAAATAATAACATCCATGCAAGCAGTGTGTAGCCCTCTTATGAAAATTGTCCCCAAAGGAGTCACCAATACGATCGTCCTCGGATTCATCTCCTCTCCCGAAGGGGGATAGGGATGAAGCTCTCGTGCCCTCTCTGTTCTAGGATCGCTTCAGCCATCGTCGGTGTCGGGTGAATGTAAAGAGATGGAGTCGCCAACCTATTTTGCACAAAACAGGCAAAAGAACATGTCGTCTCTTTGAGAGTTGCATCAAAGATAAACTGATGCTTTACCAAACCAAACGTTCAAAGGTTCGGGGGCTAAGTTATGGAATGGGAATGGGTTAGGCACCCATCCAGCCCTTTCGATATCTCATGGGCTTGTGTTACAGTTTTCCTTTATTTCTCCATGAAGTGTGTGTACGTGTATATATGTAAATGGAGATCGGAATCACCCAACTAATACCATGGGAAAGATGGAGTGTGGTCATCCATAGGAACGTTCCCAAAATAATATTTAGAAAAATACGATTTATGCGTTTATCGAAATATTGATCGTTATAATGAAATGATAATATATGTTGGATAAAACTCTAATAAGGATCACAAACATAATGTGTATTAAAATAATGTATAGATGAAAATGTGACAAATGCAAAATTGGGGAATTCGAGAAAATTGGAAAATTGGACTCAAGTCTCGAGTTTTAACTCGAAATGCCTACATTGACTATAAAGGCATTAAAGCCCACGTAGTTCGCATGTGGCATAATAGTGGAGTTTATCCCATAGATTCGAACGGGATTTTATTATATGTGTGTTTGTAGAAAATGTGTTTTAGTTTTGAGAAATTGTGATGGATAATCCCGTTGGAATTTATAGGCGTAACCCTCTTTTTATTTGTTTTAGGTTTTTTTATAGAAAATAAAGTATGTACAATATAACTAATAAAAAGGTGTGATGTGAATGTGTATGAACTAAAGTAAAATCTTGATTATGAATTTATGTAATTAATGCAAAAATAAGAAATTTACAGAGAGGGAGAAGGATTTTGGACCTTATTTGAAGAATTGAAGCTTGGTCTTGATCTTGGAAGAAATTCGTTGGACGTTGAGCTGAATGTTGGATGTGAGAGAATGATATTTAGACAAATTGGGTATGAAAAGGATAGGAATGTAATGTGGAAAGGAGTTTCATATAAGGAAACTTCGATGCTCGCAAGAGAATGTTGTTGAGATCACTGATGCTGATGGATATGAGGTGTCTCTTGGGAATGAGGTAATGCCCTCTATTTATGGGGTAAGGGGGTTCCGATAAGCATAGCCCTAGCCCTACCAATCGGTAGGTAACCCTAGACACACTACCGATAGGCTAGTAAATGGACCAGTCGATCGACAGTCTCGTGTAGATTTTTTCGAAAAATGGTCGTAGAACGCAATCCGTTGATCTAAATCATGCACGGGGAAAAACATTAAAAAGGAAATTCAGAGACCTTCAAGAGTCCTTTGGGATGCTCTCGGTTCTGAGAGTTGACTTTGGATCAAACGTGGCTCAAAAGCGCTCATTAGTCCTTTGGACGGGAGATCGTCGGACAAAAACTGATCGTTTGTCCGAAGGGTAAGTCAGAATCGCGCACAGGACAGACCATTGGAAAAGTTATGCGAGGTACTTCGACATTCCAAAGAGCTCCGCTTGGTTCAAAAAGTTGATTTTGGTCAACCAGGGCCCGAAAGCGCCGAGTGACCTTTCGGAGTAAAATTGGTCATTAGTCCGTACCGTAAGACTGATTCATACATGGGGTGGACCGTTAGAATGGGTATTCAGTGCCCTTCAAAGATTCATTCAGTCACGTTCAAGATGAAGAGTTAACCTTGGTCAAACGAAGCATGGGAGCACCCAGTGGCCTACGAATCAATTTTCGAGGGAAAATGGATCATTCATCCAAATGGTTATATCATTTCACACACGGGGTGGGCCGTTGGAAAGGGGTTTTAGTGCCCTTTGAAGATTCAAAGAGTTTTTTCTCTGACGATGAAGTTGGCATGGGATAAATCAGAGCTCAGGAGTGCCCGGTGGCTTCCAGATCGATTTTCGATAGAAAAATGGTTCGTTCGTTCGAACCGTTATGCCAATTTACGCACGGGGTGGTCCATTGGAAAGGAGATTCAGAGTCCTTTAAAGATTCAAAGATCTTTGAATCTAACGATGAGGTTGACCAGAGTCAAATGGGGTCCGGGTGCACCCGATGGCTTTAGATCGATACTCGAAGTATGACCTAGGGTTTGTAGTGAAATATGGTGGTGCTAGGGACCTAAGGAGAGACTTAGGGGGTCCTAAAATGTGTTGCCTATAGGTGGTGCTACAAAACAAATGAAATTTGTGAATTAAGAGTTGCCTATATACTGTTAAATTTTCTTTATTTGTAAATTGACCAGTTGGGAATATTATTATATATCTCTAAGAGACTTCATCAAGCAGATCCACTATCTTCATTTTTATTTATCTTAGTAATGGAGGCATTGAGTTTATTTTTTGACTAAACTGATAAGGTCAGGGTGATTTATGGTTATATGATCTGGGATCTAAGTTATTATGTAATTTGGGTTCTAAATCTTTTGTTTGCAAATGCCACTGTAATTTATTATGTAGATAAGGACAGCTAAGTATGAAGTTTAAGTTCACTTCTAATATGTTTTTAGGTTGTTTTGGGGCTTCTCATTAACATGGTAAGAAATGGGATGACTTCAATAGTGAACAAAGTATGAAAGATCATTTAGTGGCGTTGATTGACTGTAGAGTGGGATCAAACTTACTTTTACCTATATTAAATTAACTTATAGGGATCATTTCAAGTCCAGATGACACAAGATTTGGTCATAGATAGGGTTATAAGGAGGTTATTGCGGTGGAAGAAGTTATAATTATCTAAAGGTAAATATTAACATTTATAAAGATCCCAATGTAAGGCATCCTTACTATTTTTTCTTGAATATCTCACTTTTTATCTCCGTACATAAGAAGATGGAGGTAATAATTAGGGATTCCTTATGGATGGTCAACTAATTAGGCTTTAGTTATTATTTGTTGAGTTAGGATGAACGGTGTAACATGATGATAGAGGGTTGTTAAAGTGAAGAGATTGTCCAATTTCAACAAAGATTACTAACAAAATCGTTTTGGAGTTTTTGTTTGTAGGAGGATATGCTATGGAGTTGGGTGGGTGTGGTGATATTTGGACCTAGTCCTAATAGGTGGTGTAAGGAGTGAGGCATTTATCTTGTGGGGTGGGTATGTGGATGTATATAGTAGTATGTGGAGTGAGTTCCTCGGCCATAAATAATTTTGGTTCGGGATTGGGTATATGGTTAGGTTTTCCAGGGTAATATGGGATGGGGAGATGAATTTGGAGGAGAGGTCATGTATGTCATTTTTTCATAATAAGAATAAAGTAGGGGTCAATGGTAGATCACGTTATATGGGTGGGTAACAAATCTCAATACATTACATTTACGTACATTTATGTTTGAAATTCAAAGTGAGACAAACAATATGGCATTAACAGAATCTTAAACATACATGATCTCGAAGTAATTTGGGAAAATTCATAAACTGGAACTTTTGACAAAATTGAGCATGTTGTACTTTATATTTACAAATTAGATAGATATATAAGTCAAACTTGTTTATATAATTACGTTAAGAAAATTTTGGTTATTTCATTTCTTCCTTGCAAATCCAACCAAACATCCGAATTTTGCATTGAGACCTTAACTTTGAAAACATAAATATGGCATTGTTGGGCAAATTGGCTCAGTAAGTGCATTAATATAATATCATAATTTCATTGGTAAAATTTAATAAATCATATCCATATAAGATGTATGCACTAATACATCCTATTCATAAAGAATTTCCTACTTTCCAAACCATAATTCACTAATCTTGTCCACAATAGACAATTCTCCTCCATTTTGGTGGGATGTAACTCTTCATTACAGTGAAATGAAACTAAACAAATTTGAAGTCACTACAAACCAATAATATTTGGAACCACGCACCCCCCCCCCCCACACACACACACACACATACACACACACACAAACACACACACACACACATATATATATATATATATATATATATATATATATATATATATATATATATATATATATATATATATATATATATATATATATATATATATCGAGTGGGTAGAATTGCTTGTTAGATGTATTACTTATACCTTTTGATTAGGTTGAGCCAAGGTTGATAGTTTTTCCTTTGTGCCTACCAATCCCATATAGTTTATCATGTGCAAAAAGTTGAAATAAAAATAACAATATATGTTAAGTTTATGTAATTATCTCAACATATACCACATTCAACATTTTTATGCAATTTATACCACATACGATAATTTAACGAGTATCAATCATGTCTTAATTAACAACATTTAATCATAAACTCAACTTATAACCCTCACAAATTAATGCTTATAAATATTTAGTTACGTAAATAAATATTCATAGACATCATTTATGGACACACATGTGTTGTAAATCTGATGCAATGCATACCATTTTATATTCCATACTCTCAGCATTTACTTAAAATATTAAAGTTACCACGTATCATACATAAATAATTATATCCTTATATTTTCATTAAAAATTCATATCATGCTTATAAAAAAAACTCATCTACAGATGATTCTCTACATGCATATAATTGATACCCCTATATGACCCAAAAAAACCTAGCACACATTAATGTATCATAGCTCACTTTTTTAGACATGGTGAAATATAATCTAAAACTAAGTCCATTTAAAACCAGACTTATAAATATTTCTAACTAAGGTTTATGGGATCAAATTTCCTTTAAATAAAGGGTTATAATTGTTTTTCCATAGGAAACTGGATATGTCCGATAATTGTAGTCACTAATTTTGGGTCACTTTCACAAATGAAAATGTACCAATTCACACACACACACAAATATATATATATATATATATATATATATATATATTACAAATGTTATTGAATAAACTTCTAAAAATATCTATTATTATAGTTTCCATAACATCAAACAAATTGAATCTCAAATTTTCTACAACCCGTAATGCCCGTTTTCTTATAGTGACGTAAATTTACACTTATATAACAATCGTATTTATAACCATTTCCAAATTAAAAATTATAATAATTTTTAAATACACGGGTTTTAAAGCTCAAGTTTCTCAAAGACTCTCAGATTATTCTCTTCAATGCAATTGAATGTGCATTATTCCGATTTTTCTAAACAGAGAACCCCATTTTCGTTGAGTTGGGCGGCACCTCAAACTCTGAATTTACATAATTATTCTCCTAATTTGTATATTTTAATCAAACCTTAATATTTTCTTGATTAATACTCAACTCAACTCAACAAATCATTTTCCCAGTTATTTTGGATCAGCTACATGAATTCTATTTTTCAATTACATTTTGTTCATGGTAATATCCTGGGTTAGACCTCATGACATCATATACTTTCTCACCGTGTCAATTTAGGCCTACCTCTAACCGTAGCATTATCATAAACATTAACTAAATCAATCTTCCTTATGGGTGTTGGTCTACGCTTGATATTTTCAAACCATCTAAGGCAATTTTTTCTTAAATATTTTCAACATGAGAAAATTTTATTATTTCAGGAATATGTTCATTTTCAATTTTATCCTTTCAAGTTTTACCACATATCCATCTCCACATTTGCTAATACAAAAGGCTCACTTTTTACAAATTTTGTTTCTTAGTACCCCAATACTCCTTCTCATATAATATTGCATGTCTAATAGTCATTCTATAGAGATTCCCCTTTGACTTCAAATGTATATGTTGATCAAATAATATGATCAATTCTCTACATGACCTAGCCTTCTTTAATACTATGAGTAACACCATCACCAATATATGAATATCTTAGTAATCGGTCCTAAATAATGAAGATGTTCACTTTTACGTATCTCTTGACCCTCAAGTTTCATTATATCCTCATTTTCATCCTATTGTTAGTAAATTACACTCCAAATACTCCTTCTTAGACCTATGTATTTAAAACCCTCTTATTACTAGGGTTTCTCTTCACATTTTCAATCTCCCATTAATATTAGCATAGTTTACTCCACAAAAACAATATCATATCCAAATAAAATATATTAGGGAATTGTATCTTGTATTTTCTAGTCAATTCATCCATTACAAAATAAAAAAATGACTTAGTGTTGAACCTTGGTGCAAGTCTACAATAATAGTGGTTTCACTATTTTCTCCACTTTTTGTTCACACTATAATCATGGATCCATCCTACATATTCTTAATCACATGAAAATATCAATAAGTCTCTCATTTTTTATATAAAACCCGCCATATTATATCTTTAGATATTCTATCATACCCCTTATCCAAATCAATAAAAACTAGATGAAGATCATTCATTTTATCTATATACCTTCCTATTAATCTCTTCAGCAAAATAATAACTTTTATTATTGACCTACAAGGCATAAGTCCAAGTTAATTCTCGAATATTATTTTATCTAATCTCAAACTATGTTCTATCACTCTCTTCCATAAGTTCATTGTATGACCCATTAACTAATTCCCATGATTAAAAATACATCATAGATATATATAATAAGTTACAATGGTGTTTTCACTATTCATAAGATGGGAAGACACTTCACGGTTTAGATCGAAGCCACCTAGGCAAGAAATGGAGGGCTTAGATTAATTCCTACCAAAGACATGACCCCCAAACCCTAACCCACGACAATCTGAGATTGTAGTTCCTCTTCTCACTCATCCACCTCTTTATCCCTTCCTCCCTCTTCTCACATGCACTCACCCTCACAAAAAAACCCTAAACTCAATCACTCATCGTCTCCCTCTCACTCATCATCTCCTTCATTCTCTCCCCTCCCACACTTCCTTCCTCACCCTCCTACACTCACAGATTGTACCCTTTCCCCACATGCCTCCCCCAATCGGATCTGGTATCAACAGGATCTGGTATCAACATGATC
The DNA here is from genome assembly GCA_949130495.1 of Sambucus nigra. Classification (NCBI taxonomy): domain Eukaryota; kingdom Viridiplantae; phylum Streptophyta; class Magnoliopsida; order Dipsacales; family Adoxaceae; genus Sambucus; species Sambucus nigra. The sequence goes on from OX422217.1 coordinate 416,601,059, forward strand.
TTTACCTTTTTTACACATTCATTTATTTATTTTATTTCTGATTCATATTTTTCATTTGGTTTCTCCTTTACTTTGAAGATTTGTCCCCTTTACTAATGGTTTCATGTTTATTTGGTGTGGAGAAGCATGAATAGGTATTCCATTTTACCGTTTTACCCATCCTCTATTCTATTCATGTTAGAACTGTGATATTAAATTTCTTGATTGTTGATAATGGAAACAATGTTAATACAAAAATATGTAACTAATTTCTTGATTGTTGAAATCACTTTCTCACTCTCTCTATTTTTTTTTTTTGAAACATAAATAATTTTCTAACTAATTTTTCAGATCTCATTAATTTGTTTTGTTTTCTATTTGTCTTTACAGGTGTTTCCATATTAGACCGAATTTTTGTCCAGTTTTCTCAATGTCAGGTATTTCCATGCTAGAAAGGAACATTAATTATTGAATCCGCCTTAATTTTCTTTAAAATGATATGTTAGTTATTTTTACCATCTTCCATCAGTCTTTGTTTGGTTTCAAGAATTTACAATAATCTGATATCTCTCTTAAGGTTTGCTTTTTCTAATCCCTATATTTATAAGCTTGGTTTTTTCCACAATGTGGGCACATGGAGGTTTCAGAATGGCTTATGAAGAAGGGAGTTTTAGTTTCATTCTCATTTTTATGTCTTTTATGGTGAATTTCGTCACGTTTTTATTCTACTTAGAACTTCCTTTACAATCGTTATTGCACTTTGGGTGCTTGAAAAAATGTTCAACTTAATTATCTTTTTTATTTTCAATGTTTGTATGTGATTTTCATGAATTGGAATTAGAGCAATTTTCATATATATTCCTATAAATTCCAGATTTAATTAGGAAGTGTTTCAGATTTAATTATTAAACTTTGGGGTCTGAATTAACTGTTTTACATTTACCTCTTAGTGATCTATGTGGTTTTGAATTTGGTTTGTTCTCATACTTCTGTTAGTTTATATAGTCACTACTATCAGTCAAAAAATCAAACACGTCGCACAATTTTTATGTATTTATTTTCCTTTTTACAGGAATGCACTACTATCAAGAAAGAAATTAAACACGTCGCACGATTTTTATGTATTTGTTTTCCTTTTTACAGGTATGCATCTGTGGAAGTGGATATGAGAGGCTCAAAAGTTATGTGAATAGAACGCGGATAATCACTGAGTTGCACAATTTACGAGGCGAGGGTTTAATGTAAATCATTTCAATGATGTCTTGAATATCATAAATCATTTCAATTGAAGTCCTCAAAATTCAATGCCACGAAATTTTTCTTTGCGAGTACCGACTGAAGGTAAAGTGGTAAGCATTTATACTTTTCTCAGATTCTTAGATGTTCAACATGTGTTTTCAAGTTAATAATTTCTTTTTATGCTTATTCAAGTTGTGTGTGGTATTTATCTAAATTTTAAATCGATTTGGATTCTTTGGAATACAATTTCATTGAGACTTTTGATTTTTGGATTTTGGCTCTTAGAGCCTGAGTTTTTTCACATTAAAGTGCTTGCGTATGATGGTTTTAAAGTAAAATGAGGGTTTTAAAGGTAGGATTTTAATATTTCGCAACATATATCATATTTGCGTTTTAAGGGTTTCAAAATTTCATCTTTGGGTAAGTACATGACTCTGTTTTAATGTTTGTGATTTCATTATTTTTATTTTAGATTGTATTAATATTTTAAAAGTTACAAACTTAAGGTTCTCGATTTAGGTTACTATGATCAAAATTTTAGCTTTGGGGCATTCATTCTGACGTGTATTGGTGGGGCAAATGCTTTCTCTATGTACAGTTTTTGGTGAAATTTATTTTTAAGATATATGTAGAGGTGTAGGCATATGCTTAATTGATAGTTCTTATTTCAACGTTTTTAAAGAAAGCTCATCTTCAAACGTATGTCCAAATGTTCATTCTTGCATTATATTTGTGGTCTGATATTCTACCTTTCTTAATTTTTGTTTATGATGCTAAGACATCTTTACAAATTATTTACTTCTCATATCGAGATTTTGTCAAAGACTCCATCGATCACCAATTCAAATTTGTCATCATCTCTTAATAACATATCTTTGTTTCTCTTTTATTAATGAAGAGATGATAACTAGTTATGGAACTATGCTCTTAGCACAATAATTCTCAATCGCAAATGGGCTCATTATTTTGCTTATTTTACATGCCTTAGCATCGTTGGTATCAGTTAGTCTATACATTTAGTCTGATTTAAGGAAACTAACTGTATATTTCATTTTTATTGGTTCTTTCATTTTGCCTTAGTTTGTTTATATTCAATTACAAATGTTGGATTGGCTTTGTGTCCAGGTATAATCCAAGAAAATAAGAATACTTCCAACTTAAGAAATCATACATTGGCTTGAGCTCAATTGGTATTACATACTCTTAATTTTCTTTCAATATATGTTTATATGATCTTTTCAATTTTGTGCAATCATCTACTATTTTTCTCAGCCTTTGGAAACCAAAACATGGATCAGGGCACTCTTATATTGTGCTGAAAAAAGAAGAACGAGATCCGTGGTGAAGGTCAAAAGTTGATTGGATCTCCAGGAGAAGCTTAAAGAGCTGACGTTGGAGAAGAACGAGCTATGTGATGAAAATCAGAGGCTAAAGGCTGAAAAAGAGAAGCTAGAGGAACAATTGGTTTGCATATGCTGTTGCAATCCCTGCATATAATGCAGCATATATTGGCAAAGAGCCTTTGGTATGACATTCTAAGTGGTTCGTATTCTAAGATATTGTTTCATTCACTCAGTGAGGCTCAAGATCAACCCTGTGATGCTGATAATTTTTTTTTGTTTCATTTTGGTTTCAGATTTTGTAATTGATTCTTGATTACTAATTAATTGATTCTTAATTACTTGTTATTTTTTATGTTGATAATATAGAGGCGATGGCACTATCGATCGCTGATTATAAGCACAAAGCAACACTGATATGAGAGTTTTGGTCCTACTCAGTGGAAAGAGCGTCAATTAATGGTTTGATTTAGTAAACGAGCTCCCCTATTTTTAAGCATGGGTGTCGGATAGGAGAGAGATTAGTCGAATGCACTTTTTTCTAATAGGAACATCAATTAATGGTTTGTTTTTTAGGACTTTTTCATTTGAATTTTTGTTTGGGATCTGTTCATTTTAAGCTCATATGTCATCACTCAGTGTAAGCTCACACACACATATTACTCTATTTATAGATGAAAGTGATTGAATTTGTGGGTTAGTATATGGTTGTATAAGTGAAAGCGTTGAGATGTTATCTTATTTAGCAAATTTTGAACTAACTCCCTCTTATTTGCAAATTTTGATATTGTCATTCTATTCATAATCTGGGAAGATGGTTTGCATTGGAGAGAAGAGTGAACAATAATCTAAATTGGCAACAAGAAAGTATGCATGGATTATTCAGACGCTTGGGTTTCCTGCAAAATTCATGGATTTTAATATTCAGAATATAGTTTGCGCCTGTGATGTGAAATTTCTAATCAGACATGAAGGGCTGGCGTATTCCCATGGTTCCTTTTCAAGTTATGAAGGAGAAGTATTTTCGGGCCTAATATATCGTATAAAGCAAGCTAAGATTGTACTTCTCATCTTTGTGTCGGGAAATATTATTCTTACAGGAGCCATGGTGAGAGAGGAAATGTATACAGCCTTCGAGAACATTTACCCTGTCCTTACAGAGTTCAAGAAGAACCAGCAGTGATGCATATGAGGAAGACATAGACTATAATCTCAAAAGTTCAAGTGCGATTACTGCTTGCTTACCCAGGTGCACTCAAACTGTTTTTAGAAGTAAATGTCGTTTACACGTTCTTTTTTTTCAGAGTTGAACATATGAATATGTATATCAGATTCAGATCCGTTAACTCAGGATTATTGCATATTCGTTAACTCGGAAGTATTGCAAAGCATTACGAAAGTATTGCAAAGTTTTTATTTTTTCTTTTTTATTAAAGTTAATATGATCATTACGGATTTAATCACTTCAGAAACTTTTAAAGAAAATTAGTCGACTTTATATTTTGCTACTAAACATGGAGATAAACTAAACATAGAACATATGGTGGTTTCTGTTGAATTGACTAAGTTTTCACTTTTTTTGTTCATGTGGGGATAATATACGGTGGATTGAATTGAATTGAATTAATGTGTTCAATATGTGTTTTTACTCATGATTAACTAATGTATTGGAGGTAATTTCATCTATTTAATGCCATCCCCCATCCAACCCTCGACACAAACTCTTTTGGAAATTCAACTAAAGGCATCTCTCGACATAAGTTGATGATCATGAAGATAAACTCAGTTGATCATTCAGCTATACATATTTGGTTATTTTAGACTCTATTTGGCTGTTTTAGACTACTTTTATACAATGACGCATCGGGAGCAATTTTTTCATCCTACTTGCTTATTTCGGTTTGGCTTTTTGAGTGGTATACGATTCAATTATTTAATAATTTTCTTTTGATAAACATATTCGGCTCATTTCACTAGGCTTAATATAAATATGTGGTGATTAGTATGAGATCTCCCCTCATTACCTCTTTTTATCAATAACAGTACTAAGTAAGTACTAAACAGATCTGTTAAAAACTCATTTAGATTGTTATAGCAGTACTAAGTAAAAACTCATTCAGATCTGTTAAAAACTCTTTTTATCAATAGCAGTAGTAAGTAAGTACCTCTTTTTATCAATAGCAATCCTAAGTTACAAGTACGCTGCATTAAGACTGTACAAGTACACAGTTTCCAGTTACTTGAATTGATTGTGACAATGTTTATTCATTTCTTTTATTTCCAGTTAATTCAGGAAAAAAGGGTGCTCTGTTTTTTGTTTTTTGCATTTCAGGCTTTGAACAAAGGAATGAGCCACATTTTCGATGGTGGCATTCAAGACTTCGATGATGGAATTCAAGAATATTGTGTTGGTAGAATAATGGGCCTACTTTCTTTTGAAATTCAAGAAGAAAGGTGATTATAGGCCTCACATTTAGTGTCTTAATTATTTTATTAGAACTGTCCAAAACACAAAATGGTAACTTTGTTTTGCAATTGTGATTGTTATTTTAGTTGTATGGTGATGAAATAAATTATTGTATATTTGTAATTATGGATGAGGATTAGTATTTTTATATTTTTAAACACGTTGAATAGTTATATAAACATATGAAAATTTGCCCAAGTTTTTTCAATTGTTTACAATTACATGTTGTGAAAAAAGTTTTTGACATAATAGGTTCGTACCACGGTGTATGTATATATGTATGTACATAAATATGGAGTCTGTTTGTATGTATGTATGTATGTATGTAACTACGATGTATGGTCCAATCAACGACGTGCACTTTCAAAATTTTGCTTCGGGCCTTCGGGCATGGGCATACCCTAGTACATATATATATCCTTTGATTATATAGTGACAAAAATACTTTTTATCCATTCACCGGGCATCATGTTAATTATTATAATCTTATTGAACATTTTTTTAACCAAGGCACCCTTTCCTCCCCGAAACACTTCCAAACTTCAGTAAGAATGCAATTTGTTCCTAAACCCCGAATAGTTTTTATCTTTTTAAAAAAAATTCTAACCTCTCGTGTCCTAAATTTTGGAAAAATATATTATCTCAAATCTCCCTAAGTCTCTACATATCCAATCTACTCCCATTTTCTCCATTCAATATCCTCTTAAAATAATTTTTCCACATTTCTTTAGTATTTTCATCATTGACTAAGACTCTTGGATCATCACTTTTATTACACTTAACATCAATAAAATATCTTGTTTTTATATCTCGTGGAGAGTACTACGTCTTACGCTCATTCAGTAAAAACACTCTTTAACATCATATCTTTTAACTTATGAAGGCACCAACAATTGCAGAACGGTTAACAGCCATCATAGGTTTTGATATGTGACCACTGTCTTCATTCATTATGTCAAAAAAAAATTATTTAAAGTTTAATACATAACTTGTTCCAAGTAAATGGAACCAAGAGAAAATATCGAGTGTATTTTTAACTACTCAGAATGTGAGAGTCCTAAATGTCGGAGGAAGCATGTTAAGGTGTTCGAACTAATCAAAATAAACTCACATTTTATTTTTGAAATGTCAAAATTTTAACATCTCTAAAGAATAAGGTTGAAAAATATTTGTTTAAGTATTGAGAATAAGTAATCAAACTTCAAATAACTTTAACCTCTAAATAAAGCAAACAAATCTCAATAATACAAAAAAAATCCTGAAAGAAACTTTAACAATAAATAAATATTTTCAACAAGTAATTTGTCCTTACAAAATGAACTCTCAAAAATTAATAACCTATACTTTTTAATGAGTTATAAGTCTCACCCGATTAGCCTCTAGCTTAAAAGGAAATATCTCACAGACCACTAGGTAGTCCCTTTCCATTCTAACAAGTCAATAAACAATATATCAATGAGATATGGCTGGAAAGTGGTTTACTACCAAATGTATAACTTTTTCAAAAAATAAAACCACTCTAGATCTCCAAAATCTGAATCTTAGGAAATTTATGACAAGTGTGTGAGCAGGTCACTGCAGTGAAGCCTAAAACGAGCTTCCAGTGCACAAGGCCGCAACGTCATCTAGGAAATTTTAAAAAAAATAAGGTAAATTTGTGGGCAGTGAATATATACTTTATTGAAGGGAATATATATATATATATATATATTTGTAGAAAAAGAACAACTAAAGATCATTTTAACTACTAGAGATATTGTCAAAAGGAAATACAAAAGTTCACGAGTAGCAAAGCAAGATCTTTTGGCAACGAAATTGTATAAGCTTCATAATATGGCTTATTTTTTAAAATACATTTCATACATAAAAGTATATGGAATATAATGGGGACACATATCTCAAAAACGTACACATGAGGTTCACATATTTTCCATTTTAAAAAGATATTATTTTAGTTTTGCTAAACTAATGGGTGTTCAAAGTTAGTGAAGTCTTTTTACCTTCACCTTATAAGTACCAAAACTTTTCTTACTCTGAAAAACTGTCGTGATGAAGCTTTGGTGAAGTCTGGTCATAATTGTTTAACATGAAGCTTTCTGTATCAGCCTATGAGTATGACTCAAAGTGTGTTTTGATAGAATTGAATTAAGATAAAAATCAAGTCGAATGCATATGAGTACACATATAACTCATATGTAATTGGACTTTGTAAACAAATTAGATAACATGTATTGCATCGATAGTAAGTCATTGAGGATAAAGTACTGTGTTACTCCAACAAAGCCTAGTAATATAGAGGGACTATATAAGGACATTGAATCATAATAGATGTGAATGGAAGGTCTCCACTCATAACTTCTCTGTTGTAAACCTTGAAGAGATAGAGTGAAGAGTGTGAAAAAAAATCCCACTATAAACTTATTCCATTAAAGGTTGAACCACATAAAAATATTGTGTTCTTGTACGAAACTTTATCTTATTATTCTTACAATTGTCATGAAATAAATCATATCAATAATTTTTCCTAGTATATTGTAATGACACAATCAATCATTGTTCTTATTCTTTCTTGATCTCTTCATACCATTCCCTTTCATCATTGATGTGAAAATTAATGGTAAATATGATCTTACAACTAATGTTTTGTATTTTTATTAAACATATGATTAAACAAGGAGATGGAAGACTTAAGTCTAAATTTTAATGGTCAAAATTTAGTAATATAGATACCCTAGTCTCATACGACCCCTACTCTAAAAAAATTTGATAAAACCCTCTCTCTTCGAGACCTTTATTCCACTAGAGTCCGTAAATCTTAAGGAAATTGATAACTCATTTGACATCAGTATTTTTTACTACGAAATATCTTCCAAGACAAAGATCAAGGTCTCTAAATAACCTATACCATGCATGAGTCGAATATACAGATTGAATTATATGAAGAAAATGCCACTTTTTAGGGCATATATCGATCGATTGGCCTGGGACCCTGTCAATCGGTAGATCTTTAGCCATATTATGTTTTCCTTTGAAAATGAAGCATGAAATCCCTTTACGGATTTCAAAATATGTGCAATAATCCACCCCATTTTAGAAACCTCAAATTCCCTTATATTTCTTTACAATTTCTCACCAAAATTCCTTTCCATCTATATCCTTCTCACTAAAACGATCAATATCACAACATTCTCTTACATCATTAAAAAATTTGAAGACTATTTAGAACAATTTCATAAAGCCCCAAAAAAAGTAGCTCTTTTTTCATCTCGCATATCTGTTTCTTAACTAGCATATTTACTTTTTTTTTTGCATTTCATTATCTAGATATATTCCATACTCTTAGTACTAATATTGTCCTAAACTGTTTAGTACTATTAATTACCTTTTTATTCTCTCTCTCTCTCTCTCTCTCTCTCTCTCTCTCTCTATATATATATATATATATATATATATATATATAAACTAGAGATTTTATTTGGGTAATTTTCCTTAAAAGGGTTTCATACCCATTTCCACTTAAATAAGACCATAATGTTATCTAATTTTCCAATATCATTTAGATTCCCTTTTAAGTCTATGTACTAACTGCATGGGCTTTAATACTTATTTTTTAGGGTACGTAGGTATTTCGAATTTATTTTGAGATTCAAGGCCTTTTTCCTTATTTTACTTATATGTTTCTTATTACATACATATTCTTATGTCTTGCATTTGCTTCTTAACCATACATCTATCAATGTTTGTGTTATGACTCATACCATGAACATAGTGGTATCCAAAATTTCCTTCATTTTCTCTCTCTCTCTCTCTCCATGGATACTCATGCTCGCCCATGGATACTCATGCTCGCCCACTTTTATGGTGATGTTGTGATGAATCTTACATTGCTTTACACATAAAAAATTATATATGCATATTTTTGTACACTTTGCAAATACCACTACATGTTCATACACGTGTTGTTCACACACTTAATAATTAAAGTAATCAAAAAAAAGCCCCTTTGGTGGTTTTAGGTGATTGGCTAAAAGTCGCTCAAGAAATATCCGATTGGCCAAAGGTCTTAGACGATCGGTCAAATCTTCTAACACACAAAACTTATCCAAATATTTTCCCAACCATTGATAAAAAATAAATGGCCCTTAACCTTTGGTCGATCGGCCATCTGATCCATCAAAAAACATTTAAATATATGTTCCCACCCAAATTTCAAAGCATCTCACTTTGAATCCAAAGACAAAAATCTAGTGTTGATTAAGTTTTCTAGCTTTCTTAATTTCAAGCACCCGATATACTTGAGATTATTTTTTGAGAAGTACCGAAGGGATCGAACTTTAGAAAATTTTCTTTTTCAAAGAAAATGCTCATACTTTCGCGGCGCTACCCCAGAAAGAGGTTTGTACTCATGAAAAGTTGCCTCTGAGAAATAAATAGAGCCAAAACCTATAGAAATTTTGCAAAAGTCAACACTTTTACCCGAAACTCTATCCGGTTGAAATTACCAAAAGCGGACCTTTTCCCAAGACAAAAAGGTCGGCTTTAGCCGTGAGGGTAAAGAACTTATGCCCAAATTTTGGGGCAATACCACACATTTATATGTTATTATAAATTGTGCATATTTGGGTACCCTCTCTAACCAAGCCCCCATTTAGGGGACCGGTTATGCAATATGCAGCATTTACATATATCTAAACTTGGTGTTTAACCAAACACTTCCACTTGTGCCACGAATTGACATATTAAGGTTGGTCCCAAACCTTTAGATTCCAGACTGAATGTCTACCCTGCACAAGAGATCCGCAAGTCATATCCAAAGAAGATGTCCCTTATGTCGAATTCCCCCACCCCATATTATTTTAGTAAAATAATAGGCCTTCGTGTATTATTACTCTCTCGTCATATTAAAAAAATGAGAGCCCACCCCTGATCATTAGTATCCAACAAGACTTTATTAAAGTTCTTACCATTTGAAGATACTACCAAATGAAAGAAATCAAAAAAATAAAATAAAGTCCAAATACGGTTAAAAATAGATAAAATAATTGCATTAGATGAAGTCATTGCATATGTGAGTCCTTCCCCTATGTATTGTCCTTTTTTCAATCATTATGTTCGCAAAAACCTGAACGAAAGTGCCTTAATTTTTTTGAAGTTGTTACCATCAACAAAGATATCACATTAATTTCTTACTTTAGAATCATGAGTTCATGCACCATGTGTCCAATTGGTTTGAACCATAGAGATCCCTACCCATGATTGACATATTTACATCGTCATATGATCCACTGTCTACTGAACAAGTTCATATCCCGTTAGCTCTGGATTAGATTCTAAGATAGCTTGAGAACACCGACGCTTCCCGGAACACCATTCAATCAGAGATCAGGGCACTAGACCAAACCCAATCCTTCATGTAAGGATCCCATACTACAATAAAAGAGAACATCCTTCCTCCTCCAATCCCCAACACTGGTACACTGCATGCGGTAGATCTCGAGGGCATGTTCACTAACCCTCAGGATTTTCCTGCTCCGGTTCTATCTTCGGCTCCCCCTGTTAACAAGTGCTCTCCACTTCCAAGTACAATTTACCCTGCATGGTTACTTTGAGCCCTACCATCACTACCCTGAGTAACCAAACATTACCTTCCTAGGTCCTCCGCGGGCCAAATTTGTATCCCTCCACGGTCGAAGATGTCATTCCCCACTACCAAACTAAGATATAATGCACGTACAATTGGAACTATGTCTCTTCCAAGAATCCATTAGTAAAATTTAAAAAAACATATGATCTTACCAACGTCATGAATATGGCCCTCTATCTTTACACCTGACTCCCGGTCTTTAAAACCTACAAAGGGGTAGGTTCTCTTATCACCCACTTATGTAACTATCACTTCGAGATATAGGCTCAAAATTTTAACCTATCATTACAACAAATTAGACGAACGGTCACTGACTTGGGTTGTGACCAGGGTCACGGTAGTGAACCTTGTCCGTAATCGTATCACACGTGATTAAAATTATGAGTTAAGGACCAAATACCTCACCAAAGGATGGGGTCATGGATAATCACATAAGGGATAATAGTCACGGACATCGGTTGTGACTCCGCCTCAAAACCTAGTCCCGACCCAAAGCCGTGACCCATACTAGACCTGGTCACCACCCAAAGTTGTGACCCACATTTATCATTTCCTGAACCTGGTCACGACCCAAAGTCATTACCCATACTGGACTTCCTCAAACCTAGTCACGGCCCAAAGCCATGACCCATATTTCTCTATGAAAAATAATAAACATGGTTAGGGACTAGAACCGTGACCACATATAACTGGAAAAAAAATACGGGTTGTTTTGGTCCTATCCTCAAACCGGGAATCATGTGACTTGGCATCCAGTTGTTACATGTTACATTAGACACGCACGAGGTGTTCATTCCACTCACGGTGCCATTTGGGGGTTGTTGGGGGTGTCCGCCCTCTCCTAGAACGTTTTCAAGCTTAAGTGTTCCTGTTTTCAAATTCATATCCTATCCTCATACTAAAAGTTCCACAACTATGCAGTTAGTTGCTATGTACTATGTTGGACACGCACGAGGTGTTTGTGCCACTCGTGATGTCATTTGGGGACCGTTAGTGGTGTCCGTCCCCTCGCGATACATTTTCAATCCTAAGTGTGCCTATTTTAGAATTTTTTTCCTATCCTCAAATCGATATTCCCGCAGCTGGGTGGCCGGTTAATACGTTTTACGTTGGATGCGCACAAGGTGTTCGTGCCACTCACAGTGCCATTTTCTCCCCCTCGCGACGCGTTTTTCAGCCTAAGTGTATCTACTTTCAAATTTTTTTCTTATCCTCAAACTGGGAGTCTCGTGACTGCTCGAATAATTGCTACGTGTTAAGTTGTATGTGCACGAGTTGTTCATGCCACTCACGATGCTATTTGGTGACCGTTGGCGGTGTACACCCCCTCGCGGCACCTTATCAACCTTAAGTGTGCCTGTTTTCAAATTTATGTCCTATCCTCAAATCGGGAAACCCACGATTGCACGGTCAGTTGATATGTGCTATGTTGGATGTGCATGAGGTGTTCGTGCCACTCGTGGTACCGTTTGGGGGCCATCGGTGGTGTCTACCACCTTGCAGAAGTTACAAGGAACCCACTCGGTGGAATTTCATTACCATGATTACCATGTATTAAATAGGGTTAGGGACTCTCCATGATTACCATGTACAATAGTGAAGAATTAATTAATTCTTCACTATTGTACATGCTAATGATGGAGAGCCCCTAATCTTATTTAAGGAACAATTTTCATTTTCCTTCTAAAAAATATTGATTTGGAGTCATGTAAGTTTAACTTCTATAATATGTTCCGTTCAAGCATAAAGTGTTCAGAAACTACTCCAGCAAATGAATAGGATAAAATTGTTATATGTCACTGTAGTCTTATTACACACCATACATGCATTAAATAAGTTTTGAACTGATATAACTAAACATATATAAATCATAATAAGCATTCGTTAAACTAAATTAAAAATTTTACATGAAAGTAAAGCGCTAATATAGTGTCAATATCATAATAGGATACAAATAAAATTGACTAGGATAAAATAATATTTTGATACTCAATCTTCTTCTAATTCAACTGAAAGATCCTTCAAATTAGGGTTGTCATCAAGAGATTATTGGAACTTTTTTGGAGCCATTAATATATCTACTTGAGTATTCATACACTTTGGTGCATGCACAATAATAGACCAATTGTCATCACTTACGCACTTTGAGTAGAATGCTTTCTTTACCTTCTAAAAGGCACAAATAAAAGTCTCGTCGACTCTGCAATCTTTACTCTTCATCTTTGATAAATCTACCATAATAAGTTTGTAGTCAGGATCAATTTTTTAAGCATTCATAGTATCCTCCACCTTTACCCAATCACAATAGAATATAGTTTCTGTGAAATCTAAGTAATCGAGTTGTAGGATTTATTGGTTATCCCATAATAGGTTAGTACTGTTTCCTTTGGATTTTTATCGCTTTTGCTAGTGATATAGGTGGTTAAAGTGGAATTTAAAATTCCACTATTTTGCATCAAAAGCCTTTCCTCACATGGATATGAAATGAAATCAAAATTGTTGGTGCGTAATTGTTTAAACTCTTTGGCACGAAAAATATGACCTTTTTCTAGGCGTGCAATCCTGGAAGAGACATCACCTCTTTTTAGAATCTTCATTCATTAATGAATTTGTATTAGGTATGTTTTTACCACACATGATGAAAAAACTGCACACATAAGAGGTGAAAATTACCTCTTTTGATACCCATGCCCTAAAATCAGTTGTCGTGCAAGTTCTCATTTAATTTTGAATTTTTTTCTCGTACTTCGTCCCGATAAATTGTAGAGTTTAGATCATAAAATATAAATTACATATAATCAGAGAGAAGAATTCAGTAGAAACTCACTCTCTATTCTTAGATTTCAACTTGCGATTCGAAGACATACCGAGTTGCTTGCTCGTATTTTAGATTTGTGAGTTTCACCTATTTAGGGTTATCAAAAAACAACCTGAAACTCGTCAGGTTCCTCGATCCTTCATTCTCCATGAGAATTGAACCTCCTCACCTCTTGTTTTGTCGTATACTTCCTAGCATATAGCGATGAGTCCACGGTTACATAGTCTTCAGCAATTGACCCTCCAATATACCGTATATTCTTTATACAATATTTGATGGTTTTCATCAAGCGCTCAAATGGATACAAACAGCGACACCTAAAGGGATCACATAATAAAAGGTCATTGCATAAATGCACAAGCTGGTGGATGCTGATATCGAAGCACAACGAGGGAAGATATTTTTGTAATACATAAATTGCCTCGATTAAAGTTTATTTCGGAGTTTTAATGTGTCTTCTGTTAACCACTTTTTCACGAAGTAGGGTAAAACAAAAATGGATTTTCGTAATTTCCCGATGGAGATCTTTGTGTTCAGAGAAGCAATGCTGAAATAATACAGGGATTAATTGGATGATTACGTGCCAGTCGTGAGACTTGCACTGTTTTAAGTCATTTACTTTGTAGCTTACTACCCAACGTAAATTCCCTGCATAGTCGGTTGGAGTCCTCATGTTTATCAACGTGTCTAAGAGGATATTTTTCTCATTAGTAGTCAAAGTGAAGGGACTCGGGGGGTAGAAATTCCTCCTGTTGTAGGATTATTTTATAAACATAATTTCATCTTTATTTTAATATATTGTACATCGTAGCGAGCCCTCTCTCAATCTTTGCAATGAGATCCACCCAGACATGTTCCTATCAGATGTTCTATAACATTTTTCTCTATATGCATTGTATCAATTACATGCCTTACACGGTTAGCTTTCCAATTGGACAAATCAAAAAATATTAATCGTCTGGACTATGGCTTTGCTTTACTAGGATCGTTTGGATCCCCCTATCTTTACACTTCAGGTTTACAAACTGAGGGTGTTTGCCTATGTACCTACTCCCCATAGTCCTAGACTCTACCTCCTCCTCGATCTGCTGATAAGAAAGCCGAGCAGGTAGCGTCCTGTGCTCGTGACCGACATGTAAAAAGTTAGACTTGTCATTCCTAAAAGGGTGACTGGTCGACAAAAATATACAATGATCCTTGGAACTCGTCTTACTACTATGATGTAGCCATTTGGCTTCAGTTTCCTCCCCATATATGGTACATCCATAATAACCATGAACATTACAACTAAACAAGGTTCCATAAGTAGGAAGGTCGTGGATCGCTCACATCACCATTGCTTTATGTGTGAACTCTTCACCCTTATGAGAGTCAATCATCGTCACACCTTTATCCCATAACTCTTTAAGTTATTCAATTAATGAGGCTAAGAAGGTATTAATATGAGAGTCAAACACCATTACAAGACGAACATTGCACAGTTCCTTCCCAAATTCTTAGTGTCGTGCATTTAAAATTTTCTAGATGCGTGAATCAATCGGATGATACATCAATTTTAACCGTGGCCCAAGTGGAAAATACTTCATAACCTTTTGTGAGACTTACGATATTTTATTGTTCTTTCCTTTCTATTATCACAAACCACATATCTAGGTTTACATCATACAGGACATTCATTATTCTCTTCATTCTCGTTGCAGTACAATATGCAATCATACTTGCATATGTGAATATATTTGTATTTCAAACCCAAACCCTTCAAGATCGTCTTCATGGTAGGATAATTCTCTAGTGACGTGTTCTCTTTTGGGAGAAGTTTTTTAAGCCACTTAAGAATTCCGATTACGCTATTCCTAGACAAACCAAATTTACTCTAGAAATTTTTCAAACCAATTAGTGCATATAACAATAAGTGATCTTCATCGTAATCTATATAAAACAGTGTAGCTGCATTGGTTTTCAATTATATATATTCTCAATCTCCTGGTAGTTCAGTATCAAATTATTCATTTACTTGGTTATATGCGCATTATCCGTATCACTGGTTGGTGGTTTTGATGGTTGTGAACTCTATAAGCATCATCAATTACGTCATTCAATGGACGATGTATTGGTGAATCATGTACTACTTCCACTCATTGGGGCTACGTTATGCGATCGGGTACTCGCAATTCTTTCCGAACATAATGTTTATTTTTTTCACCATGGTATGTCCATATTTAATGGTCTTGACAAATTCCCCACTTTATTAAATGCAACTCAATGTCTTCCAATGACTTATATTTTTTGTCCATACAATGGGTGCACGGACACAAAATTTTATCACTTTTAAGATTTTTGGAAGCGTATTTAACAAATTATTGAACATACTTTATATGATTATTTGTTATTCAGTTAGTCTCTCCCATCCACTCTTTGTATTGTGGGAAATCCATTTAATAATCTTCAAATTTCAGTCTTGTGTTAATGGGTTAAAACAAATGTCATCTTGCATACAAGAAATTAATATGATTACGGAAGTGTCACAACATAAACTCAAATAAATATTATTATAATTGAAACCAGAGAAAATATTATTACAAGTGAAACAAAAATAATATACTTACAACTGAAATAAAAATATATATTATTACAACTGAAACAAAAATACTATTCTTATACCTAAAACAAAAAAAATATTATTACAACTGAAACAAAATAAAATATTATTAGAACTTGACCAGCAGATAAACTGACCAAGTAATAAAAGAATTTGCATAATTCCACAACTCCCTCCCCCATTATCAATGTACACAGGTACATCCTTGCAGCTGTTGTATATTTTATCGACCATTATTTGAGCCTCACCATCCTGCAAAGCTCGATCATGTATTGTAGTTCCGATAACTACGGAGATGAATGTGCACAAATCGACAATCCTCGTACTGGCCACGACCCGGAAATGGTATTATTGGCCATAGTCACCGTGAGTGCTTGATGATGATCCAAAACCCATGACAGGCAGAGGAACATGGAAGTGTAATATTGAATAAGGCGGCATTTAGGAGGCAGCATTTGGGAGGGGAATGTTAAAGGAGGTGACATTTGGGAAGGGAAACTTGAAGGGGGAGGATATGGGAAACCTTGAATAGGAGGGTAAGGGAAACATTGTGGAGGAATTGGGGGCCTATAACTTTAAAAAAAGAGGCACGAGTTTTCTAATTTGATTCGACAATAATCCCAGGTTATTATTAATCTCTTTGATATCCCCATCGGTCCTGGACTGTTGTTTCTCTTCGGTTGAGACACGATATCTTATCGAAGAAATCTCGTCCACGAGAGGTGCGATGTGTTTTAATTTTATTTTTGGCATATATGAACCAACACATCTCGTTCTCCTATTTTTGTCCTTTTCAAAGGTCTGGTTCAGGGTATCATTTTTAAGGTCATCAAAAGGGCTCAAACTTGACTGACTGCTGATGGCCTCTATTGATTTCAGCATTTTAGCCAAGTGCGATAAGAGTTTATTATCTTTATCCCGTCGAGCATAAACATATAAGTTGTCCTGATTTGGTTGTTTACTGGCATCTAGACCCTCCTTTGTCCTAGTTGCTCATTCATTCTTCATATCCCCATATGATTTGGAGCCCAACCTATGGACATTAGTTTTTTGCCCTATTTTGCTTGTTTTTCTCTCTTTGGACCAATTTTTCTCCTTCACCTCATTCTCCAAAAAATTATTCCACTGCTCCATCGGCATTTTAACATTACGAGGCACCCTATCTTTCAGTGACAAAATATCAGAGCTCGTTGTCTCCTTCAGGAAATATCTCAATAGAAGGTTTCTCTTGTATGTCCTCAATTGTTCAGTAACCGAAGAAATAACCTTACTCTTGGAACGGTCGGGAGATGAGAAACGCTTGTAGAGTTGATCGTATATGTCATCTTCGATGGATTTATCAACAAGGTTCCAGTTGTCTATACCTCGACTCCGACGTTCATTTTTTCCAGTGACAAATTCTGGGCTTTAAAGCTCAGCAGGTCATTTTTATCACCCATGGGGTTATTCCTGCAAAGTGAGAACCTAATAGGCTTCTTTTAATTTTTGTGAGAGGTGTTGGCAGCACGGGATAGGACCTTTAGAGAACTTCGAGTTGGACTTGGTGTAGTGGAATGAACCATTGGTGGAGTTGCGAATTCCTCATCCATTGGTGTTGAGAAATTGGGTTGTGCACGAGATGACGAACCTCGTTGGGGTGTCACCTCGCCACTTGGTACATTTTAGTTGTTTCCTCCTAACATTATCTACAAAAATAAAAAAACCATAAGTGACAAAATAATTACATTAATATGAAATTATAACTAATTAACCAATCTTATGACTATGTATATATACACCTTTTCAGAGTAGGACTTTAGATTATGTTCAATGTGTCAAATCTCCATCCATTCAGTATTAGTTTTTAAAAACCTATAAATTTTTGCATGTGGCCAACTAGGAGGAAGGGTATCAATGCTTGATGTGTAGATATCCGTGACATGAACTCGGAATCACATACTCATTGTAGTTATCCCATACTCTTTATAACATACTATCCAAGAACAAAGCAACGACTAATAATGATCCAACATCCAAACCGAATAAAACTAATAATTATCCCGTACACCTTCTAACATACTATCCAATAGAAAATGAACAACTAATAATTATCCAACAGCCAAACCAATAATTATCTCGTACTCCTGATATCATCTAAAATGTTTAAAAGATAATGCATATCAATTATGTATCCACTTTCAGTTAAAGTGAAAAATTATCGCTTCCTGTGAACCAAGAAGTTCGTTAAATAGAGTCTTCTAAATGTGTGATTAGACCAAATTGATCCTGGTGCCCCCAGCGTATTCTTGTACATGTACATATGCTGATTAGTTTCTTTGATACAATCTTCATAAAATAAAGCTGATTTACCTTCATTTTATAAAGACTGGATCAATGAAACTGATCAATAAATGTATATGTACAGGCACACTTGGAAATTAAGTTGGGTTAATTTGATCCAATCACAAACTCAAATAACTCTATTCTCAAACCAAGCGCCTTGTAAAAGGTGTTCGTGCCCCCCAGCATTCGATTGAACAGAACATATTATCGAAAGTTAACTTACATTACTCCGAACTAATATTTGGAGGAAGGAAAATAGAAATTGTTCATTAAATAAGATTGGGGACTCTCCATCATTAGCATGTAAAATAGTTAAGAATTAATGGTTAATTTTTCACTATTGTACATGCTCATGATGGAGAGTCCTTAATCTTATTTAAGGAATAATTTTCATTTTCCTACCAATAAATATTTATTTGGAATCATGTAAATTATCTTCGATAATATGTTATGTTTAAGCATAAAGTGTCCATAGGCTAATTCTGCAATTGAATAGGGTAAAATTGGTATATGTCATTGTAATCTTATTACACACCACACATGCATTAAATAAGCAAAGTTTGAATTGTCACAACTAAACATACATAAATTATATTAAACTTTTGCAAAACTAACTAAACATTCATACATCAAAGTAAAGTGCTAATATAGTGCTAATATCATAATAGGATACAAATAAGATTGACAAGGATAAAATAATATTTTGATACTCAATCTTCCTCTAAATCAACTAAAAGATCCTTCAAATTAGGGTTGTCATCAAGAGCTGACTGGAAATCTTTTGGAGCCTTAATGCATCTACTTGAGTAGTCATACCCTTTGGTGCATGCACAATAATAGAACAACTGCCATCATTTATGCACTTCGAGTATAACACATCATTACGCTCTGAAAGGCACAAGTAAAAGGCTCGTCAAGTATGCGATCTTTACTCTTCAGCTATGATAAATCTTCCATAATAAGTCTGTAGTCAGGATCAATTTTGCAAGAATTCGTAGTATCCTACAACTTTACCCAATCACAATTGAGTACGGTTTTTATGAAATCTAAATAATCGAGTTCTAAGATTTGTTGGATTATCCCAATTAGTTTGCACCATTTCCTTTAGATTTTTATCGCTTTTGCTAGCGATACAGGTGGTCAAGCCAAAAATTAATATTCCACTATTTTGCATAAATTGTTTTTCCTCATGTGGATATGAAATGAAATCAAAACCGTTGGTCCAGAATTTCTTAAACTCTTTCGCACGAAAATTTGGACCTTTTTCTAGGCGTACAATATTGTAAGAGGCATCACCTCTTTTTAAAAGTTTCATTTATTAATGATATTGTATTAGGACATGTTTTTATGGCACATGAATAAATAACCTCATACATAAGAGGTGAAAATTACCTCTTTTGATACCCATGCCTTAAAATCGATTGTTATGCATCCTTTGATTTTGGGAAAGTTCGTTCCTGTACTTTCTACTAGTAAATTGTAAAGTTTAGATCAAAAAATATAAAATACATATAATTAAAGAAGAAGAATTCTGTAGATACTCACTTTCTTTTGTCTTCGACTTCATCTTGCGATTCAAAGACGTAATGAGCTGCTTGATCATATCGTAGATTTGTGAGTTTCACCTCTTTAGAGTTTCCAATGGCAATTCATCTTCAAACTGGTCAAGTTCCTCGATCACTAGTTCTCCATGAGGATTGAATCTCCTCACCTCTTATTTTGGCATATGTTCCCTAGTGTATAACAATGATTCCTCAGTTACGTATTCTTCAGCAACTGACCCTCCAATATATCGTGTATTCTCTACTTAATCTTTGAAGGTTTTCACTAAGCGCCCTAAAGGATGCATCCAACGACACCTAATGGGAACACATAATAAAGCTTCATCACATAAATGCACAAGAAGGTGGATGTTGATATCTAAGAACGACGGAGGAAATTATTTCTCTAATACACAAAGTGCATCGGCTAAAGTTGATTTCACAGCTTTAATGTGCCTTTTGTTTACCATTTTTGCACAAAGTAGGGTAAAACACAAACTTATTTGCATAATTGACCAGTGGAGATCCTTGTGTTCAGACAAGAAATGTCGAAATAGCAAAGCATTAATTGGATGATTACGTCTCAGTCGTGAGACTTGCGCTATTTCAAGTCATTTACATGGTAGCTTGCTACCCTACGTAAATTACCAGAATAACTTTTTGGAGTCTTCAAGGTGAACAACGTGTCTAAGAGGGTCATCTTCTCACTACTAGTCAAAGTGAAAGCAGCAGGGGGTAGAAATTCTTCCTATTATAGGATCGTTTTTTAACCACAATTTCTTCTTTATTTTCATATCATGTAAATCTTGGCAGGCCCTCTCTCCATCTTTGGAATGAGATCCACCCAGACATGTTCTGCAATATTGTTCTTTGTGTGCATCACATCAATTACATGCCTTAGATGATAATCTTTCCAATACAACAAATCAAAAAATATTGATTGTCTTGACAATGGCTTCACTTTAATAGGGTCGTTGGATCCCCCCATCTTTACGCTTTAGATTTTCAAACTGATGGTGTTAGCCTACGCATCTATTTTCGTAATCGCAGCCACCACCTTCTCTACAATCTACTAATCAAAAAGCCGAACAGGTGGTGTCCTGCACTCATGATCGATAGGTAAAAAGTTAGACTTATCGTTCAAGAAAGGGTGATTGGTCAGAAAAAATCTACGATGACACATATAACTCATCTTACTACTATGATGTAGCCAAATGGCTTCAGTTTCCTCCCCACGTATGGGACATACATAATAACCATGAACATTACAATCGGCTAAGGTCCCATAAGCAGGAAGCTCGTGGATAGCCCACATCACTGTTGTTTTAAGTGTGAACTCTTCACCTTTATGAGATTAAAATGTCATCACGCCTTTATCCCGTAACTCTTTAAGTTCTTTGATGAATTGGGATAAGAATATATCAATATCATCGCCGAGAGACTTCGGCCCGAGTATTAATAAATATAATAATGTGAACTACTTTCTCATGCAGAGGGTCGAAGTGAGACTTAAAGGTGCCCTGAGAACTGGGCAATAAATCTGACTAGTACTTAAATTACCGAAAGGGTTGAACCCATCGGTTGAGATATCAAGATGAAAGTTGCACGTTTTCTTTGCAAATTCATGTTGTCATGCATTTGAAATTTGCCAGATGAGTGAATAAACCAGATAACGCATTAGATTCCCACCCACCTCGCCTTGAGGGTAGCATGTCATGGCCGCTTCTATCCAAGGTATAATGAAAAACTATTTTAATCGTGGCCTAACTTGAAAATACTTTTAAACTTTATGGAAGTTGCGAGCACTTGCGGTATTGTACAGATTTATCATTTATATTCTCATAAACCACAAATCTAGGCTCACTGCATATAAAACATTCATCCTTTTCTTCATGCTCGTTGGGGAGAAATATGAAATCATATTTGTATGCATGAATAGATTTGTATTTTAAACCAAACCCTTCAAGCTCTTCTTTATGGTAGGATAATTATCTGTAGCGTGTTCTCTTTGGGGAGAATTTCTTTAACCCACTTAAGAATTACAATTACGCTATTCCTAGACAAACCAAATTTACTTTTCAAATTATGCAAACCAATCATTGCAAATAATACCAAGTGATCTATAACGCAGTCTTTATACAACGGTCTAGCCACATCGGCTTTCAACCATAAGTATTCCCAATCTCTTGGTAGTTCAGCATCAAAATGTTCATTTACTTGGTCATGTGTATTATCCGTATCCATAGGTTGGTGGTTTTGATGTTTGTGGACTCCGTAAGAATCATTAATTAAGTCGGTCAATGGACGATGTGTTGGTGAATCATGTTCCACTTCCACTCGTTAGGGTTCTGTTACGCAGTCACGTACCGATAATTTTTCTGAAACAGAAGGTATTTTTTTCACCATGGTATGTCCATATTTTATAGTATTGACAGATTCCCCGTCTTATTAATTCCATCTCAACGTATTCCAATGACTTATATTTTTCGTTCATGCAATGGGTGCACGGACACG
This sequence comes from Sambucus nigra, assembly GCA_949130495.1. Classification (NCBI taxonomy): domain Eukaryota; kingdom Viridiplantae; phylum Streptophyta; class Magnoliopsida; order Dipsacales; family Adoxaceae; genus Sambucus; species Sambucus nigra. The sequence continues at coordinate 416,623,522 of OX422217.1, forward strand.
GAATCTTGTCACTTTTGAGATTTTTGGAAGCATATTTAACAAATTATTGAACGCCCTTTACATGATTATTTGTTATTCAGTTAGTCTCTCCCATTCACTCTTCGTATTGTGGAAAATCCATTTATAAATCTTCTAATTTTCAGTCATGTATTAATAGGCTAAAACAAATGTCATGTTGCATACAAGAAATTAACATGATTACGAAAATATCACAACATAAACTCAAATAAATATTATTACAACGAAACCAAAAAAATATTATTATAATTGAAACAAAGATAATATTCTTACGAACTGAAGCAAAAAAAAACTATTACAACTGAAACAAAAGAAAATATTATTAGAACTTGAACAACGGATAGTTGATACCAAAATTTACCATCCTACATGGACCAATTACAAACCAGCATGTGTCATCCTATGTGGCACAAGTCCAAGTCAGCATAATAGAAAATCCCAACCAACTTAATTACCCGACCAATAAGGAAGACCGACCAACATAGTTACCCGACCAACTGGAGATCCCGACCAACAACCAAAAATTCATTTTGTACAGCCAACCAAGCGCCAGCAGTCTTACAGCCTGTATTGCCTGTGAAGCGACAATATTCATATAATTAATTCTCATTATGTATTGATGTAAATGCCTAACAAATAAAGGCATTTCATCCTTTCACGTGACAAGGATAAAGACCCCTAGGGATATGAATACATTATATCACCCTTATTACAGAGGATCGAAAAACAAATCAAGATAGTCAATACATAACAGTGGACGTAGGCTATTCCATTGAGCCGAACCACTTTAAAAAGTTTTCTTGTGTCTTATTTGTTTTACTTAATTTATCTATGATCAATTAATTAGGCTTAGTCTGGTTTTTTGCATGAACATCAAGTAATAAAAGAATCTGTATAATTCCTCAATTCCCACCCTTCCTCGTTGCCAATGTACCTAGGTACATCTTCACAACCATCGTATAATTTATCGACTATTATTTGAGCCTCACCATTTATGCAAAGCTCGGTCGTGTATTGTAGTTCTTACAATTAGGGAGATGAGTGTACAAAAATCGACAATCTATATATTGGCCACATCCTCAAAATGGTATTATTGGCCATAGTCACCATGAGTGGTTGAAGATGATCCAAGACCCGTGACAGGCAGAGGCACAAGAAAGGGGAATGTTAAATGAGGTGGTATTGGGGAGGATAATGTTGTAGGAAACGGCATTTAGGAGGGGAATGTTGAAGGAGGTAGAATTTGTGAAGGGAAACTTAAAGGGGGGATAGATAAAACTTTGAGAAAGAGGGTAAGGGAAACCTTGAGGAGGCATTAAGGGCCTATAACCTTAAAAAAAGTCACAAGTTTCCCAATTTGATTTGATAAGGATCCCAGGTCATTTTTAATCTCTGGACATCCCCATCAATCATGTACTGTTGTTCCTCTTGGGTCGAGATACTATCCCTAACCAAAGAAAGCTCGTCCACAAGAGGTGTGATGAGTTTTAACTTTATTTTTGGCATATGTAAGCCAACACATGTCATCCTCCCCTTTTAGTCCTTTCCAAAGGTATGGGTCAGGGCATCAATTTCAAGGTCATCAATAGGGCCCGAACTTGACTTACTATTGATGGCCTCTATTGATTCCAGCATCTTAGCCAAGTGCGGAGGGAATTTATTATCTTTATCCCGTCGAGCATGAATGTATAAGTTGGCCCAACTTGGTTGTTTACAAGCATCTGGACCATTTTTTGTCCTACTCGCCCATTCATTCTTCACATCCTCATTTGATTTGGAGCCCAGCCTATGGACATCAGTTTTTTTGCCCTATTTTGTTTGTTTTTCTCCCTTGGGACCAGTTTTTCTCCTTCACCTCATTCTCCAAAAAATAATTCCACTGCTCCACCGGCATTTCAACATTAAGAGGCACTATGTATTTCAGAGACAAAATATCAGAGCTCACTACCTCCTTCGAAAAATGTCCCCGTCGAAGGTTTCTTCTGTATGTCCTTAACTATTCAGCAACCCGACAAAGAACTTTACTCTTAGAATGGTCGGGAAATGAGATCCTTTTGCATAGCTGATCATATATGTCATCTTTGATAGCATGATCTACAAGATTCCCATTGTTTGGTCACCCGACACCCACTTTTACTTTTCCCAGCATTAAATAATGGGCTTTAATGCTCAGCAGGTCATTTTTATCACCCATGGGGTTACTCCTGCAAAGGGGAACCCAATGGGATTCTTTTCATTTGCGCGGGAAGTGTTGAGAGCACTAGATGGTGGCATTGGAGCACTTGGAGTTGGAGTTGGACTTAGTGTAATGGAATGAACCATCAGTGGAGTTGTGAATTCCTCAGCCATTGGTATTAAGAATTTGGGTTGTGCATGAGATGAGGAACCTCATTGCGGTGTCACCTCACCACTTGGTACATTTTCGTTGTTTCCTCCCGACATTATCTCCAAAAATGAAAAACCATAAGCTATTAAATAATTATAATAATATGAAATTTTAACTAATTAATCAAGCTTATGAAATCTATACACATATATACATTTTTCAGAGTAAGACTTTAAAATATGTTTAATGTGTCTCATCTCCATCCATTCGGTATTAGTTCTTAAAAACCTATGAATTTTTTCATGTGGCCAACTAGGAGGAAGGGTATCTTAATTGATGTGTATATATGGGTGACATGAACTCGGAATACCATCTTTTTTAACTTGTTGGGAAGATTCAATTTCGCGTCCATATGGCACGATACATCTCAGTCTATGTCAATACTCTTTGTACTCAATTGTATCCATAACAAGTGGATTTTTTTCTTCCTTCTCCAATAATGTAAACAAGTTAGGGCTACGTCGGGTTTATATTTATGAAATATATTATGTATAGCATCATCCCAGCTTTTTGGAAGGGAAAATAGTATACGCTTGAACAAGTACTCTTGTTGGAGCTGGACTCCACGATTTGCAAGTTAGTTAAATTATTCGATCTTTTTATTTCCATACCTATAAATAGGAGTACTCTTAATATGGCATGAACTAATAAAAGTGTTATATGTGAGGTCCAATACCAACCTCTCATACTTTTGTTTCCAGTGATTATCATCGTGCCTCATTTTCCTGAGAAAAATATAAGAGGTTATATTAGACTATATATATCCTCCAACAATTTGCTACTCAAGAGAGTTTTTTAATTATATCCTAACACTTTATAATAAATTATAAAAGAGAAATCATTTGACTATATCTATCCTACAACATGCTTTTCTTATTCTTCTTCTTCCTTACTCCACGTGTTAGTTTATTTATTGTTTTAGTCCATAGCAAAATTTGTCGATTGCGTTGAATTAAAAAGAATATTTTATTTAAATTAGGGGTATTAATTTTACTCCTATTTTCATGTATTGCCTTTTATAATTAGGTGTAGAAATCATGATGCGTATTAGTCATATCTTCTCGCGTTTTAAATGACGTTTATTCCAATATGTATTGAAATAAACTAAATAAAAAAAATAATTTAATGGATATTAGACCATTTATCAAATTAATTTAACACATAAGATATATAGTACGTGACCAACTCGCATGACCACTTTGAAATGTCCTCGGCCCAAAGCCGTTACCCTATTGGATGGAATTTTGGCATCGGTCATGGATATGGTCACGGCCTTTGTCCGTGTTAACACTTGGGGGAAATTAGGCGCGAATTTGGTGCCATGATGGTAAGATTATCAATACAAAAAAGCTGAAAACAAAAGTTTGAGTTCTTGCAATTCAATAATGCTTTATATTTTAAATGATGTTTATTCCAATATGTTTTGAAAGAAACTAAATCAAAAAATCAATTTAACGAATATTTGGCCATTGATTTTTTTTATTACTACATAATTCCCCAAATGAATAATATGCAGTTAAATTGATTAATGGCCTAAAATCCATTAAATCAATTAAACTTGGTATTAGTCCACTACTCAAAAAACATCCATTAATCAAAAAATATCCAATTAATGGATGTTAGTCCATTAACCAAAAAATCAATTTTAATGTGTGTATCAAATTAAGATGCAGAAATTAATTTAATTGATATACACAACATATATACAGATAGTTCACACATACACGCAGTACACACACACACACAGAGTACACACATACGTACACACAATACACACACACATGCATATACAAAAATACATAAATACACACATATATACAAATATAAATATATTAATGTTAGGGTTTCAGAGTTACCTATGATATTAAGAGAGACATTGAGCCAAAAATGAGATTGAGAGAGAGATTGAGAGCAGAAAATGAGGATTTGAGAGTTTGATAGTCGAAAATGTTAGGGTTTGAGAGTTTGAGAGCGAGAGGATTTTTTCGGCTGAAATGTTAGTCGCTTATCTGGGCCGTGACCCAACTGCGTGAGCATATTTTTTTCCACATCACCATCTGTGACCAGGGCTGAAGCACCTTATACTCTTGACTCACTTGAGTCTACATTGTATAAGTGCTCATCTAGTTTGGAAATAGTGACAAAATTGAGTCCCTTCCCTAGATACCAAAGAACCTCAGAACCTTCTACTTTATTCCTCTTGATTGTTGTTTAAAGGTATATTCTTAATCACCCACACACATTAGGATTGCATATATATCATATATATTGCATAAAATGTTTGTGTGAGTTAATTCCCCTTTAACTTTGTTTTTACTAATTTTTGGGCAATTTTTAAACATTTTTCAAATGTTTTTGAAGAAATTAAAATTGGTTTTATAAACTTATGGGGTCATTGTGTAAATACTGATTCAATCACATTTTGCCTAAATGCTTGGTTGGGTAGGATTCGAATGCGCTTGAGACTTCAGGGTGCGTGTATAATTATTTTGAAAACACGCGTGCGTGAGTTCATCTGGGACTTACACCTGTCAGCATTATGTCGGCCTGATTTGTGTTTGTTGGTAAACTCATATCTTGTTATCAATCTTAGCCTTTAGATCAATTCAATCAATGACCTGCATGCGTTTTTCTCCAATCCCTGTGAACCTCTCTAGACCAATCATCACTTGTTTAAATCACCGCTGATGTTAAACCGTTAGATCAAAGTCAAAAGGCCAAGACTAAATCTCGACCTTTATATTTGCATCAACGTTCTCGATCCTTCCTAGCCTACTATATAAGTAGGCTTAGTCTCATCATTTGGAGACTTTTGGCCAATTCGTAAATTGAGAGAGGAGAGAGAGAGAGAGAGAGAAAAAAAAAGAGAAACCAGAGAGAGAAAGAAACCCTAAATCGTCCTAACCCTGTTTTAAACCCTAAACTCATATTTCCAAAATCAGTTTAAGCCAAAACCAAACCTAAGTGTTTGAGAGTTGTTGTTGAGTTGGTCTGAAAGCCTGTTCGTGGTTTATATCCTCTGTGTTTCAGATCTTGTAACCAACTTAGACGTTCTGGTTCGATCTCTATTTCTTGTTAATAGAAACTGTAGATCTTGTTATTTTATGTCATATTACACTTACATCTGCATATTTAGTTTCTCATCTTAAGAAATCACTATGTTGATTATTTTTTCCTAAATGTTTTTCACAACTCTAGAATCAACAAAATCAATTTATGTTTCTAGTTCTTATGAAATAAGACTTCTGATCTAGTTGGAATATCGGTGGTTTTCAATTTCAAAAATATTTTTAAAACCCTCTGAAATTGATTAAGACCTTGAACCGTCTTTTGAGAAAGGTAACCTTGGATTCTGGGTTTATTTGAAAGATCAAAGAAAATCTTTTGTTTCTAAAAGAAGAGAGAAACTGAAAATTACACCATATAGATCTGTTATGTAATTTGATAGGTTTGTTTGTATAAAATAAGTGTGTGTGTGTGTGTGTGTGTGTGTGTGTGTGTGTGTGTGTGTGTGTGTGTGTGTGTGTGTGTGTTAGATCACTTTCACAAACACTTGTCACACTACAACACAATAAGTGTTGGCCATAAGATCTTGAAACAACAAGAGTCGACGTAAAGACTGAAACAAAGTGTTGAGAAATTAGCAAGCTGAGAAAGCAACATCAACATCAAAACTGCGAAGAATTTAGAATCAAACCAGTGGGTACATTTCTAAACTTGTATAGGTCTGATTTGTTTGCATGTGTATTAAATAACTTGTAACTTGTATATTTTATTTTAGTGGATTTTTGGTTTGTGACTTAGAAGTCACCGTGGATGTTTCCTCGGTTGGGTGAGGTTTTACCACGTTAAAAACTCTGTGTACTTAATCTTCCTATATCTCCTCATCTCATTCTTGTGGGTGTGCTGATATAAACTATTTTAGTTTTATTTTTCAAAACTAGTTACATAATCTTAATCATATCTCGTACATTTTTATTAAACACATCTTGTGGCTAATCTGTTTTGATTTAAAGAAAAGAGTTTCTTAAAAAAAAGTTCGGATTTATTTCAATAGTTTAATCTTGTATTTAACGGCCTAAGTAACAGGTTTTCAACGGCTTTAAAATAGATGTGGTCACGTCCTAGGTCCGTGGCCCACACACGCGACCATTTCTAACTGGTCATGATCCAAAGTCGTGACCCTATTTGATGGATTTTCGGCACCGATCATGGCTTTGGTGATGACCTTAGTCCGTGACCCAACTTAGAGGGAAATTTAGGGCAAATTTGGCACCATGATTGTCAAGCTAAGGTCAGTACTAATATTCCTGACCCACAATGGCCAAGGATAAAGGACGTGACCAGCTCCAAGTTCATCAATGACCATACTTGTTCATAGAACTGGTCACGCGTGTCTTGTACATGGTTTCAACTTTGGGCTGTGACCACGTGGTCAGAGACCAAATTCGTGACCACCATGCCGTGACTATGTGCCTAATTTGGTGTAGTGTTGGGGTTATTGTAAAAAAAATTCTCCTCCACACTAGTTGGAGGAGACCTCACCTGGTACGTGGGCCTTAAATATGAGAGGACTAGCAAAACATGTGATGATGTATGTCATGGTTTCCTGTAGAAGTACAAATATAACAAGAACTATGTGTCACTCATAAGGATCTAGAAATATATAATCGACGGGAAGAATAAGGGGTAGTCATCTTTGTCACTTGCTAGAGGGAGAAAGTCAGTCAAACGGTCAATCATCCCATGGAATAAGGCCAGATAAGTATTATAATTAAAAACCTCCAAAGGGAAGTTCAAAGTGAACTTGGGCTCACCTGGATCCCAGATTTTAAAGCTCTTATTCATACAGGGTGTAAATAGAAAAATCCTTGTTCATCAAAGTTGCCAAAACTACTAAGGAATATCATTGCACGACAATCAATTCTCCGCTTATAAGAATCAGCCAGGGGCTTCCACGTCTCATATCACCACTCTCGTGATCATTCCACCACCAAAATCACACCCCGTTTTTTGTACCACCCCACCCATGGTAGCCATTATTGCACCCTGCTCATGAGGACCCCTCCAAGAAATTATCATACCATGCTTCCTTCTAAAAAGTTTCATGCTTGCCTGTGAACCTTCACTAACTTATAGCCCCTCCACCTAGTCGGGTCTTCGCAACTCTAAAGTTAGATAGTCATCTCAAACCACTTTAACCCAGACCACTCCGAGACACTACTAGATAAGAAATTAGAAATTTAACTCACAAGGCGAGTATCACTAGGGACCCGATCACATCACCGATAACTGTTGGCCCTTAAGATACGCCATCCAGGACCTCATCAAGGTCAAGATCTGCAGCCTGCCAAGGCCGAATGTTGTCATTATCCCTTTTTTATAGCATCCCAACCCTAGAATCAATACCCTCCTAGACGCTCCAGTCCCAAACATTGATCCCTCCATTCAAATAGTCCTTATCCATCACAAGTCGAGGATGAGGAAAAATCCCTCCTTCCAAACAGCTACCCCTGGGGACACCATCAGCCTCCATACAAATCATCACCGAGAATAATCCCACTATATACCATATGACCTTCTTTATAATAGCCATACACTTCTTGAAAACTAACCACTACAGTCCAGGCCTCCACTTAGTCACAAAATTCATGCTCTCTAAAAAGTCGGGACTCATTAACCCCTTATTAGAAGAGGCTGATAAGTTGACTAAATGGAAAAAAAAGTATGATGTATCTAGCCAGGAAATAAAGCACATCATCTTTGTATTACCTACCCATAAGCATACATGTTTACCCTCTGGAATACAGAAACCACTTAAGGTTCACCATCATTCCATTCTCTGGTAAATAGTAGAAGCACTACAGCTGCCTGTTATAGAAGTAGAGACCAATGATTTGGCCACCTCGATGCCCGATTCTCTTAATACAAATTAGTGAGGCAGATATACAACTCTAAGACAATGATCATATTACCTTGAAATAAAAATCTTAACACTAATTGTTATATGATAAGTGGGAAAGAATAAGAGCTCACTATATCAGAAGATACATCGCTTGGGAACACAATCTCATGTCCAGTCTCATACCTATCGAATATAGAGTCGACTCAAAGCTCCCAAAAAAAATAGGGAACTCACTCCATGATAACCAAAGATCTTTGGTCACCTAAATCCTATTAGAGTCAGAATACGATCGATAATGTGGATTAATCCCCTGAGCCTCTCCCCCTAGACCAGAAATTGAGGTCTACCCTTTAGGTACCATCCACATGATATGAACTAACAACGGTGGTGACATTGATCCTTCATAACTGATAGGTCCATGATCAACACCTCCCCTACAAAACATCACCTTCGGCCTGCCAGATCTTACTCAGAGTCCTCCAACACCCAGTTTCAACCAAGTATACTACATTGACCTACCCAGATAGGGAATACTAATTACTTTGACTACATCCTCATCGTCAAAGGAAACACTTCTTCGGATCCTGAAGAGAAGTTCACCCTTAACCCTCAGGTTTGGGAAATGATGGAAGAGTAGGACTACTCCCCTCAAAAAGGTCTCGGATACATGATCAAGGACCCACATCCTTTGAGTCCCCTAACCTCCAAGACTTCAGATTCAGGATTGGTTAAAAGTTATAGCTAAAGAGCTCAACTAGCTAGAATAACACAAATGTTGGGCTGGTCACATTAAAAAGTGAGATTACTTACCATAAAACCTATAGTCCAGCCTCCCATATGGTGGACCGTCTCTCCAATTTTTCCATATCAAATTAAGCCTATGGCATCCCAGCATTGACATATATTAGGGAATCTGATCCCTTGAGTGGGATGATCTACCAGTAGAAACACAAAATATTATGTATAAATACATATTAGTAGACAACTATCCCCTTGAGTTACCCAACTTGAAGAAGACCCTATCAGTCCTCAAGATGAACTATAATTTCTAGTCTCGTATCTGTCCTTCGACCTTTTTGTCCATAGGATATAACCATGGTCCCACCATCACACAACTATGAGGAATAGTTATGGGAACTCATACCTAGATGCAACCCATATCATTGGTATCATCAAATTACAAGATGAGATGATCCTTCGAGGTTATCCCCCACCAGAAAGTCCTCCCTCATGAAGATACTCAATTAAGTAACCACCGTACTTCCTCCTCAAGAAAATAACAAAATCTAGGAGCAATTCTGGAGAACCCCAGATAATATCACCATCTGGGAATTACTTGTTACATCTCATGAGCACCAAAATGCTCTCGTTCATATATGTCTCACGCCTCTGTGCATATCTGACTGACATTTCAGCCACTATTGGATCCATAACGATGCAATAACATGTCATCTTATATGATGAAGACCTCCATATGCAAGGCCATAACCAACAATTCAGATTCCACGTCGTTACTAAGAGATACGGATAAATGGTACCCTTGGTACTGGTGGATAATGATTCCACCATCAACGTATTCCATCTTCGCAATGTTATTGGTCTGGGGTACACCTTCTTAGAATTTACACCGTCCTCTATGTCCATTAAGACCTATAATAACACTCGTCGAGAGGTCCTCTGGGCCTTCACTCTTACTCTTATAATAGGGCCTATCAATTATGATGTTGAATTTCAAGTACTCGATGTTTCGACCAATTTTAACATTTTACTCGAGAGGGCATGGAAACACCCCATGGGGGCATTACCCTCATCACTTAACGTGAAGTTCAAGTTAACATTTGACACTGATTTCATCACCATTCAATATGACGACAGCTAGGCGACTGTAGCCAATACTAACACCACCCCTCTACTTGACACCCTTCACTACAACATCGATGTGTACTTCAGAGGATTTCAAGTCATCCCACTCATTCACATGAAAAATAAGGATCCATTTATCCATAATATAGTCACCCGAATCATTATAAAGGTGGGATACATGGAAGGGTACGGACTTGGAAAGAATTTATATGGAACCCTTGAAGCGATCACTACTACTGAACAATAGGGAAAGGTCGATATTGGGTATACCCCCGATGGAGAAACCTTATAAGATAGCTCTGAAAACCCTCATCAATGGTGGAATGTTCACTTCATCTCCAAAAAGAGGACATCCCCTATTATGGACTCCCAAAGCCCTAGTGGGATGGGAGATAGAAATCCTCACGACCCGAAATAGAGATCTTTTATGAAGAAGGAATGTATTTGGATCACAGATATTCCACAAACTTAATCAAATTGAACTTAACTTAGAATGGGTTACCACAGAATACAAATAAACCCCTGATCCAAATCCCGATTGGGGATTACTCGTAATATTTCTTTATGAAACTATCATAGCAGCTATGCTGAGCTCCATCGATTCAATCTCAATAGAATGCTTCCATGATTGGTACACCACTTCGTTCAACCAAGACACCACTATAGAGAAAAAAAATGGTTGTTCAGCATCCCTAAACTCAATCTCCACCTCTGTGTGCCAAACTCCACCATTCTCCCACCTTAAACATAGCCTTCGATCGATTCTTAAGGCACAACCAGCGAAGCCCTATGGGATTATTAGTGGAATGAGGAAAATTGCCATCACTTACTAAAATCCCTCTCTGAGGAAGCTCCTATCACCATCCCTACTGCGAACCCCACTAAAAACCCTAAAGTTACCCTCAAGGGAAGAAAGTTTAGGCCCAAGAAACACTACGTACCCCAGTTTGTAGTTGGTACAGAGGTCATTAAGAACCTAGAGGTCACTCCAAAGGTATCTCGACAGAACCCTTCTCACCCCATCTCCAACATCTAAGGAACCGCATAACTGAAGAACTGGATTTCTACTAGATGCATCCCATCACCCATCATACTGAGGCCCTTTGAGTCTCTTTTGTTAGCTAAGGAGTACCTCGTATCCCTTATCCTAATGTATCCTTGTATAAAGCTAACTTTTTTGCTATTATGAATGTTATCCTTCCCTCTTTTGATGGCATAATAAAATAAGTTTTCCAGTATTTGCATATGTGTGCTACATGTGATGATAATGAATCCAGCAATGGATTAGAAGTCAGCCTAATAATGATAACTTTGCGGAGTTAAAATACTTAAAAAATTTGCAAAAACTTGATCAAAGTCAAAACATTTGTATATCACCCAACGAGGATGACATAATTACTATAAAATTGCGTACCCCACAAAATCAAAAAAAGATACAAATAGATAAGAATGAAAAAAATGAGCTCATAAATATCCTTGCCAGATTTGTGAATATTTTTTGCCTGGTCCTATGCCTACATGTCTGGCATTGACCCAGTTATCGCCTTGCACGAGATACTACTCCCCCTTATGCCAAACCCATAAAAAAGAGTCTCTGAAAGCTCATACCCGAATGGTTTTTGGAAGTTAAAGAGAAAGCAGAGAAATAAATCAACATCGGTTTCATTCTAGTGGTGGAGTACCCCAACCACTACACTAAAAATACCAATATAGCACACTTATACATAGGGAATCTCGCATGGTTATAAATCGTGCCAAAATCTAGAACGATTCATTTACACTCTGCCATGGTTTTAAACCGTGCCAAAATCTTTTCAAACTCAAAAAACTAAGGTAAAGAAGCAATATCTGGCTTTTCATTTGGAACCATTCGACTTTTATCCTCGCTCATTCCCTACCAATATCATCTCTCTCTCTCTCTCTCTCTCTCTCTCTCTCTATATATATATATATATATATATATATATATATATATATATATATATATATCCCAAGAATGTCATCTCTCTCTGATATACCCATATTTACCCCCTGACTGCCGGGATCAAGGCAACCCCTTCAGACGACCCTCCGGGGGGCCGACCCCTCATTTGGCTCCATATGACCCCTCCTGGACTCGGCCTTCAGCAGGACCCGGACGACCCTCCGAGGGGCCGACCCTTTAATAGGACCCGGACGACCCTCCGAGGAGCCGACCCTTCAGCAGGCTCCGGACGACCCTCCGAGGAGCCGACCCTTCAACAGGCCCCGGACGACCCTCCGAGGGGCCGACCCTTCAGCAGGCCCCGGACGACCCTTCGAGGGGCCGACAGTACGAGGCTTAAATTGGACCATACTCACTACCATGGGGAACTTTGCCCTCGGCCTCATATCATAGGCCGAGGGTGACATCATCTCAGCGCGTGGTTTGGGAGACGCGTGGAACAGTGTGCGTGAGGCTCATATGACACGTGGAAGACCGTTACAACCGAATCCCCCCCTCACGTGAGGGAATATTATGTCATCATTTGGCATCTACAGGTGTCAACAGGGGATTGGCTAGATCATTATTCACATGCACCATGCTTACCTGGGGGGTACACTACACCCCCCAAGACCTATATATACTTGTCACCCCCAACCCTACAGGGGATCGATCCATGAACAGTAGCCCTAGCTAAAACTCTGTTTGTACACACACAGTAGAGAGAGAGAGAGGGTTATGTGCATTGTATCCATGGCCATTAGTGCCCATACTTAGTGGATCACACACTCACAGTGGAGGTAGGCCAATTTGGCTGAACCACTATACATCATCGTCTTATTTCCTCTTATACTCATCCCCTTCTACACATTTATACACTTACATACCTGCATCTCTATGGCTGCCATGGCTACTACTGTTTGAGCTCATTATCACTTATCCGGTGATGCTAAATCTTAGCATCATCAGTTTGGCGCCGTCTGTGGGAACGAGAAGACATCTCTTCCTTTGTACAGCTTGACCTCACTGGGCACTCTGGTGGTGAACCAACACTCCCCCTGAGAGGAGGTGTTTCACCATTGAAGGAGACCCACTAAGGTTCCCAAGCTAACCAGTATTTTCTTCAGTTCAGCTCTTCATAGCTCAAGCACATGGCACCTGAGATGCCACCGCCACCACTTCCCCCGCCGGATGATGGGGGAAGACCCAGTTCCAGTCAGCCACCACCTCAGTCTGAGATGGCTGATGTGGCAGCAGCCCTAAAGTCTCTGGCAGCCAGCCAGCGGATGATGCAGGAGCAGTTTACAGCTCTAAGTCAGAATATACTGAGACCACCAGGGGTCTCACCTGAGATGATTACTCCGGCAGCAGCTCCAGGACATCATGAGGCCAGGGGACCACCCCAGGCACCACATAAAGACCTGCCACCCCCTCAGCGGCGTAGGGATGTTGCTGACCCCCGGCGTTTACGCCTGGGGAGGCAAGGAAACCCTTGCCCCAAGGACAGGTATGATGATCTGGAGGAAGAAGAGGCTCCAGTAGAATGCTGGGAGCCATATGAGGTCTCCAACAATACAGTACGACCCCTCCAGGACAGTTGAGGAAAGTGCGGGAGACCAAACCCTGATGATCGCCCAAGAGGCTCTGCTTTTGACCGCCTGAGCAGGGGGTCGGCCTTCGAGAGGCTGGGCCCAGTGAATGACCTGCGAGACAAGTTGTCCAAGTCAAGAAGCGCAGCGAGATCTAGGAAAGAAGCAGAAGGCCGACCCCAAAGACGGGATGACGGCCAAAGGGAAGTAAATAGCCGACACAGGCCTGCCGTGGCGGAGCCCTCCATCCACCTCCGAGAGGCAGCAGGGGATAACATCGGCCAGGCCGACCCTGTGAGGCCCTGGAATGACTCAATCCAGAGGTTAGAGGATAAGATTGGCGACATACTGAAGAGCCGGGACCCTCTTCAGAGGGGATACACCATGGGCTCACCCTTTGTGGCAAAGATAGTCAACTTCCCCACGCCATCAAAGTTCAAGCCTCCCGTGGTCACCCCAAGATACGATGGGAGCACCAACCCTGTCCACCACGTGGAAATGTATCAGTCGGCGGCAGACATATACTCTATCTCAGATGAGATGAGGTGTCGTGCCTTCTCTGGTACCTTGACAGGGGCGGCGCATGTCTGGTACACGTCTCTTCCAAAAAATTCTATTGGAAACTTTAAGCAGTTGGCAGACCTGTTCATCCATAATTTCTGCTTTGGGGTGAGGCCACAGAAGAAGACCACACACCTGCTCTATGTTAAGCAGGGAAAGAACGAGACTCTGAGAGACTACATAGCTAGATTCAATAAAGAGAAGCTGGAGGTGGAAGACTATGAGGAGAGCATAGCTATGACAGCCCTGATTGGAGGGCTCCAGAAGGGGAAGCTATTATGGAAGCTTGCCGAAGACCCTCCGAGGACGATGGCTGAGCTGTTGTCAACAGCAGGGAAGGTGATGAACGCCGAAGAGGCGATGGCCGCAAAACATGAAGACGAAAAAGGAGGTGCAAGTGGGAATAAATACCCCAAGAAGAACAAAGAGGGGAAGAAGAGGACCATGGATGATAAGTTCGCGGGGTACACCCCTCTGACGGTCAGCTGTGAACAGATCCTCAATGAGATAAAGAGTGACCGGATGCTGAAGTGGCCTGAGAAGCTGAGGGCAGCCCCCGGCAAGAGAAATAGGAACCTGTGGTGTGAATTTCACCAAGACCACGGCCACGTAACAGACAAATGCTTTGCTCTGAAAGATGAGATTGAGAAGATGCTGAAGGAAGGGAAGCTCAGAAAGTACGTCGATAAAGCCGACTTCAAGAGGGGCCGAGGGGACGACCCCAGAAAGAAGCGAGTCGATGCCTGCAGAGAAGGTCCTCAAAAAAGAGGGGACGACCCCTCTAATGATGAGGACGACCCCGACCTCCCGCCGAGAGACGACCACGGCCCTGTCAAGAGGCTCAATACGATCTCCCTCGGGGTGGGAATGATCTCCGGGGGTTTAGCAGGAGGAGGGTCTGAGGTCGCCGACAGGAAGGCCCATGTCGCTGAGGCTAAGGCAGTGATGAAGACGGTGCACTCAACCTCCGTAGAGGTCAAGTCAGAAAAAAGGAAGAAGGTTGATATGGACACTTTGATTGTGGGATTTTCAAGAATGGACTTCAAGGGCCTATTGGCCCCGCATGATGACCCTCTCGTCATCACCACCAGGGTGCACGGGTGCGAAGTGCTGAGGATCCTGGTGGATGGGGGCTCATCCGCAGATGTGATGTTTGGCCATGCTTCAAGGCCTTGGGCCTCAGTCGGGCCAGACTTGTCCCATACCATCATCCATTGATTGGGTTCAGTGGGGAGAAGGTTCACCCTCTAGGGATATATGAGGCTGATGTCAGGATGGGGGACGAGTGGCCGAGATGGCTCACCAAGAGGGTCAGTTTCTTTGTGCTGGATGAGCATGTGTTTTCGGCATACAACATCATACTGGGACGTATGGCCCTCAAGGGGTTTGAAGCTGTGCCGTCCACGGTCCACCAGATAGTTAAGTTCCCTACCCCTTATGGGGTGGGGGAAGTTCAGGGAGACCAGACGACAGCGAGAGAGTGCTACTACAACTCCGCTGAAGAAAGGGAGGCACACAAGAGGGCTACAGCCACTTACAACATTGATACCCTAGACCCCAGGGATGAGACGAAGCTCAAAAAAGGAGAGGCTGCTGAGGAGGTAGAACCCATCATCCTCGATGAGGATGACCCGGGAAAAACCGTCCAAGTTGGCAAATCTCTGAATCCCAGTATCAAGGAAGACCTCATCAAACTGTTGAGGAGAAGGCGAAGCGTCTTCGCGTGGAGTCATGTAGATATGCCAGGGATCGACCCTGAAATCATGTGCCACAAACTCAATGTGGTAGAGGGAGTGAAGCCGGTAAAGCAGAAGAGGAGGATTTACTCTAGAGAAAAGTATGAGGTCATCAGGGATGAGGTTAAAAAATTAGAAGACGCTGAATTTATCAGAGAGGTCATCTACCCTGAGTGGCTGTCCAATGCAGTCATCGTCCCAAAGGCCAACGGCAAGTGGAGAATGTGCGTGGACTTCACAGACCTCAACAAGCATTGTCCCAAAGACAGCTTCCCTCTCCCCCGCATCGACCAGATGGTAGACGCTACCGCAGGCCATGATCTCATGAGTTTCATGGATGCCTACTCAGGGTATAACCAGATTTTCATGAACCCTGAGGACTCAGAGAGGACCGCCTTCATCACTGACAAGGGGACATACTGTTACAGGGTCATGCCCTTTGGCCTAAAAAATGCGGGGGCAACGTACCAGCGCCTCGTAAACAAAATGTTCGAAGACCAAATTGGGAAGTCTATGGAGGTTTACGTAGATGACATGCTGACTAAGAGTCTGAAGGCAGAGGATCATGTGGCAGACCTGGAAAGGACCTTTAATACAATGGACAAATACAAAATGAAGCTCAATCCGGCCAAGTGTGTCTTCGGGGTCGGAGCGGGGAAGTTCTTGGGGTTCATTGTCAATCAAAGAGGCATCGAGGCCAATCCTGAAAAGATAAAGGCCCTTATTGAGATGAAGACCCCCAAGTCCATTAAAGACGTTCAGAGGCTCACAGGGAGGGTGGCTGCCTTGAACAGATTTGTGTCAAGGGCTACAGACAGGTGTCTACCATTCTTCAAGATCCTCAGGAAGGCCTTTGAATGGAGCGAAGAGTGTGATGAGGCTTTCAAGCAGCTGAAATCATACTTAGGGTCTCCCTTGCTGCTGTCACGACCCGTGCAGGGTGAACGACTGTACGTGTACCTTGCTGTCTCAGAATCCGCTATCAGTGCAGCAATCGTAAGAGACGAAGATGGGATACAGAAGCCCGTATATTTCAACAGCAAGGCACTCCAGGGGGCAGAGCAGAGATACCCGAGGATGGAGAAGTTGGCCTATGCCTTGATCCATGCCTCAAGGAAGATGAAACCATACTTCCAGTCCCATACTATGGTCATCCTTACTGACTCTCCTCTGAGGCAGGTCCTACACAAGCCTGAAAAATCAGGAAGGCTAATGACCTGGGCTATAGAGTTGGGGGAATTTGACATTGTGTATCAGCCTAAGACAGCCATTAAGGGGCAAGCCTTGGCAGACTTCGTGGCTGAGTTCACATGGGAAGAAGATGAGGCCGAGGGTGAGACCCTCGGGAAGGCAGATACAGAAGACAGACCCGCAGACACACCCGCAGAAATGGCTGAGACGAGCACCGCTAGAAGGAAAGTGACTGAAAACGAAGAGGGAAGATACATCTTTAGACAGGGGTCCCTCTCTGAGGGAAATTTTTCTGAAGGAAAGACTCCGTGGAGCCTCTTCGTTGACGAGTCCTCCTGTGATAGTGGAAGTGGTGCTGGACTGATACTATCAGCACCCGATGGCACAGACGTCGAGTACGCCCTGAGGTTCAATTTCAAAGCCTCCAACAATGAGGCTGAGTATGAGGCCTTGTTAGCTGGCCTCTCCTTGGCCAAATCCCTTAGTGTCAGCCAAATTTTGGTTCACAGTGATTCAAGGCTGGTGGTGAATCAGATACTAGGAGCCTATGAGGCCAAAGACGAGAGGATGGCTAGGTATCTTGATCAGGTGAGGTCATTGCTGAAAAACTTCAAAGAAGTGAAATTCAAGAGGATACCTAGGCTCGACAATGGCCGTGCTGACGCCCTTGCAAGGTTGGCCTCAGCTACTAGGACAGACATAAGGAGGACAGTCCCGGTAGAAATCTTGCTTCGACCAACTATAGAAGACTACGAGGGAACACTTGGTGTTTGCATGAATGTTTCTCAAGAACCTTCATGGATGGACCCCCTGATCAGATACATTAGAGGGGGAGAGATGCCAGAAGCGAGCCAAGAGAGGAAGAAGCTAAGGTACAGGGCTGCAAAGTTCGCTGTCATCGGAGACACACTGTATAAAAAGGGGTTTCTGCTCCCCTTACTTAGATGTGTGCATCCCTCAGAGGTCCCTTCCATTTTGCAAGACGTGCATGAAGGGTCGTGTTCAAGCCACATTGGGGGTAGATCCTTAGCGAAGAGGGTGATCACCCAAGGCTACTGGTGGCCGACTTTGGGGAAAGATGCTGCCGCATATGTTAAAAAGTGTGACAAATGCCAAAGGTTTGCTACCATCCCACACCAACCTCATCAGCCTCTTACCTCTGTTACATCCCCATGGTCGTTCGCAGTATGGGGGATTGACCTGGTAGGACCCTTACCGAGGGCAGTCAATAACTATCGGTTCCTCATCGTAGCAATTGACTACTTTTCAAAGTGGGTAGAGGCCGAGCCGATGGTCACGATCACGGAGCAGAAGACCTTCCAGTTCATCTGGAAGAATGTGATATGCAGATATGGTCTACCCAACACCCTCATCTCGGATAACGGGACCCAGTTCAAGAATGCCTCTTTACAGAAGTACTGTGAGAGGGTAAGTATCAAACAATTTTTCTCCACCCCAGGCCGACCTCAGGCCAATGGGCAAACCGAAGTTACGAACAGGACAATCCTAGATGGGATTAAGAAGAGTCTTGAGGAGGCAAAAGGAAGATGGGTCGAGGAGTTATATGCAGTGTTGTGGGCCTACAGGACGACAGTAAGGACCCCTACCGGGGAGACCCCATTCATGTTAGCTTATGGATCAGAAGCAGTCATCCCCACCGAAGTGGAGTTTCCTACTCATAGGGTCCAAATGTATGATCCCCAGGGGAATATAGAAGAGAGAAGACTTGACCTAGACCTGATTGAGGAAAGAAGGGAGGATGCTGAGATAAGGCAAGCTTCCTACCAGCAGAGGACCGCAAAGTTTTACAACCAAAGGGTGAAACAGAGGCCTATCGCAGTGGGAGACTTGGTTCTTAAAAAGACTTGGCAGAAACCCAACAAGCTCTATCCTAATTGGCATGGCCCATATAGGGTCATCGATGAAGTTGTCCCAGGGACCTACAGGCTAGAAAACTTAGAGGGGGAACCTTTTTCAAACCCCTGGAATGCAGACCATTTGAAGAAATACTATCAGTAGTGTTGTAAGGTCTTGAAAGGCCATAATTGTAATTGGGGTTGCTCCAACAGAACACTTGGAAAATTAATGAGAAATATCAGTGTTTCCTTCATCCTATTGTCAGTCCTAGCATGCATGGGAAGTTGAACCCTCGGCTATAATGGGGACCAGTGGAGGGGACGACCCCTCCACTCTCCTCAAAAAAGACGAGGGAAGACTATATTAAAATCCATTAATTTGGTTAGTTGATCCCTCGGCTATAATGGGGACCGGTGGAGGGGACGACCCCTCCACTCTCCTCAAAAAAGACGAGGGAAGACTAAATTAAAATCCATTAATTTGGTTAGTTGATCCCTCGGCTATAATGGGGACCGGTGGAGGGGACGACCCCTCCACTCTCCTCAAAAAAGACGAGGGAAGACTAGATTAAAATCCATTAATTTGGTAAGTTGAACCCTCGGCTATAATGGGGACCAGTGGAGGGGACGACCCCTCCACTCTCCTCAAAAAAGACGAGGGAAGACTATATTAAAATCCATTAATTTGGTTAGTTGATCCCTCGGATATAATGGGGACCGGTGGAGGGGACGACCCCTCCACTCTCCTCAAAAAAGACGAGGGAAGACTAAATTAAAATCCATTAATTTGGTTAGTTGATCCCTCGGCTATAATGGGGACCGGTGGAGGGGACGACCCCTCCACTCTCCTCAAAAAAGACGAGGGAAGACTAGATTAAAATCCATTAATTTGGTTAGTTGAACCCTCGGCTATAATGGGGACCAGTGGAGGGGACGACCCCTCCACTCTCCTCAAAAAAGACGAGGGAAGACTATATTAAAATCCATTAATTTGGTTAGTTGATCCCTCGGCTATAATGGGGACCAGTGGAGGGGACGACCCCTCCACTCTCCTCAAAAAAGATGAGGGAAGACTAAATTAAAATCCATTAATTTGGTTAGTTGATCCCTCGGCTATAATGGGGACCAGTGGAGGGGACGACCCCCCCACTCTCCTCAAAAAAGACGAGGGAAGACTAAATTAAAATCCATTAATTTGGTTAGTTGATCCCTCGGCTATAATGGGGACCGGTGGAGGGGACGACCCCTCCACTCTCCTCAAAAAAGACGAGGGAAGACTATATTAAAATCCATTAATTTGGTTAGTTGAACCCTCGGCTATAATGGGGACCAGTGGAGGGGACGACCCCTCCACTCTCCTCAAAAAGGACGAGGGAAGACTAGATTAAAATCCATTAATTTGGTTAGTTGAACCCTCGGCTATAATGGGGACCAGTGGAGGGGACGACCCCTCCACTCCCCTCAAAAAGACGAGGGTGGACTTGATTTAAAACACCATAATTTGGTGGTAAACACCCTCGGCTATGAAGAGGGCAAATGGGAGAGACGACCCTATTTACCCTCAAAATGACGAGGGAGGAGTTGGTAATATTGTTAATTTCTAAGCATCACAAAGCAAAGACAGGAATAGAAGACAGTGATTATATTACAAATAAGGGAAATGTTTGATCAACAAAAATACAAAAAAATGTTACAAGAAGAGGGTGTGGGCCACAGACAGCCACCCTATTGAGCACACTCAGAGGGCACATCGATTACAGGGGTCTCATCTACGACCACTAGAGGCTGATCCTCAGATGTGCCGGTACCCTCAACGTGGACTTGGGATTCAACCTGTGCCAAGGCCTCGGCAATTAAGGGGTCATCTAGCTGGACGGCTTCAAGGGAGGGGCGGATAGTCGTCACTGCATCAGCAAATTTTAGGACGACCCACCGACAGGCCGTCCTAATTCCCCTCTCAAGATACTCAAGGCCGAAGCCTTGAAACTCGTCTGAAACCTTATAGGCCTTAACAGCATCGGCCCCGGCCTTCCTTACTGCACCCTCAAGCTCGGTCTTGAAGTGAGCCCCCAGGTTATTCAAGGCCGCATCCTTGTCTTTAATAAGGTCGTCCTTGGCCTTCAGGTCTGCCTCATGCTGCGTCTGTAGCTCATTCAAGACCCTGGTATGCTCAACCCTCATACCCTCCAGCTCAGCCCTTGCAGTACCCAGCTCAGCCTTTGCAGCATCCAGTTCAGTCTGCAGAAGAGCCTCCTGCTGAATGGCCCTGTCAGCCTCTTGAAATTTTAGTTGATTCTCGGCCATCCATTTTGTAGCCGACGCCCAAGCACAAATAGACTGCACAAGAACAAGCAAACATTAAGAGGCCGAGGGAACAGATTGACAAAAAATTAACTGAGGAAGTACGGTAGAAACAAATACCTGGGCCATGGTATGCAGACCGTAATCATACACCTTGGCAGGGGGCATCTTCGACAAAAAGTCGTAGTCAGAGGCCGAAGGGTCAGAAAACATGGAGACCTTGGCCGCCCTTAAGTTGGCTATGAGGGAAGAAGGGTCAGACCTCAAGGATGCTAAATTTTGAGACCAAAATGCCCCCATGCTGGAGGCAGACCCCTCAGACACTTCTGCCCTCGCCCTCGTCCGTGCATCAGGACGAGAGCCCTCAGGAGCTTCAGGCTGCTTCCTTTTCCGACTATCCACGGTCGGCTCTACCGGCCTCGGCCCCTCGGCCGTTGACTTCCTCTGGGCTTGCTGAGGTTCCTTCCCTTTCTTCTTGCCAAGATCGGACAACAAGCTGGGGGCAGTCATCTCCCACAATTGGTCAGAAATGTTCGCAGGACGACCTGAAAAGAAGGAAATACGTCAGAAAGATACAGAGGCAAAGAGGGAACACTTAGAAAGAATCATAATGCGAAAATGGAAAAACACTCACATAATTCTGTCAAAGGGCCGACCCTCAGGCCAGCTTCTTTGAGGTGATGAGGGGTCATTAGATCTTCAAATTTTGGAAGTCCACCCTCTTTCCCCTGGTCCCTCAGATAGTCAACAATTACCCTCTCTTCCTGACTTAATCCAGGGTCAGACCGTGCCCTCATGGAAGGTTTGGACCATACCTAGGAAACCCTCGGACTATCTTCAAGAGGATCAACCCCAGAGGGGAACTCCCAGTCCCCAGAGATGAAGAAATACCTCTTCTTCCAGTCATGATTTGAGGTCTGGGCTACATGAAGGATCTTCTTGTCAGACTTCCTGGCCCCTAAGTGGTAGTAACCAGGCTGCTTGGACGATGAGGTAATGTTATAACAACCTATGAATAAGTCTGCTGAGGGCTCATCTGTGAAGACACTCTTCCAAAGAGATATATAGCCAAGAATTGCCCTCCAAGAGTTGGGGGGGAGCTGAGAGGGGGAAACCCCAAGGGCAGACAGGATCTCAACAATGGTAGGATGCAGAGGGAACCTAACACCTACCCTAAGCATCTGCTCGTAAACAGCAACCTCCCCCTCGTCTCCCTGATAAACTCGCTCATCGGGGTTGGGAACCCTCATAGTCACAGAGGACTTTATGCCGAACTGATGCCTCCACAGCAAGAGGTCACGATCCTTCACAGTGGAAACATAAGCAGAGGCGTGAGAAGTGTCAATGGGATCATCATCAGAGTCCTCAGCATAACCCTCAGCCTCCTGTCTCTCGTCCTCTTCACCTCTTGGGGGCGAACCGTGAAAAGTCATTTGAAATGCATGGGGGGATAGGGCCGTCACAGGGACAGCCTCAGAGGGTCCCACACCCTCGGCCTGATGGTCCTGGGCGTCCTCAGACGACCCTCTCCTTCCAGAGGGACCAGCACCTGCAGGTGAAGACGCACGCTCGTCCATACCACCCTCAAACGTCTGACTGTCGGATGGACGATAGGACGACCCTTGTGGCTCAGAGGGCAGAATTTTCTTCAAGGGGAGGGGAAAGATGGGTCGTACCCAAATGGGGTCGTCCCATCGTCTCCTCTCCTCCTCTTCCTCTATGCGCCTGATCTCTATGAAGAACTTCTCCCTCAAGGATGGAAACTCGTCTGCTAAATCGTAAAGCCTCCTAAGCATTAAGGGGGAGACCTAACACTTGAGATGATTTTACTAATCTAACCACAAACAAACTCCAATTGACCAACCTATGACTTTTGGATCTAAAACTGGGAATATGAAAGGTTCTCTCAAGAACACTCAAGAACAGTCGAAGTCGTTCGCCGGAAAAGATGCCAGAAAAATGCGAGAAAAAACAGAAAAATGCTAAAAGGGGTTCGACCCCAACACACAAAGGAAATGGAAGAGCTAGAGGAGAGTTAAGGCAAAGAAGAGTACCTGGAAACAAGAGCAACGGCTGAGTGAAGAGCGATGGAGAAATCAGCGAAGAAACGGCTATGGAGTTAGCTGGAATTGTAGAGAGAGAAAGTAAGGGCGCGAAGATGAAGAAGAAGCTAGAAGGGGAAAAGGATTTGAAAATCCTTTTAATATCTTTGCTAATTAAGGGGGCTCACTTCCCAAAGCAAAACACAACCCACGAGGAGGATATCATTAGGGCACAAAGCCCCAAGCATAGTACAGCCGCCTTACCTAGGGAACTGGAGATGACAGTGGGCAACCGCCCAAGTGTCACCTCATGTTGACAGGCATCCCTCATCTCACTGACCATACATCCGCCTCAAAAGCAACACTATCCCTCAGCCATCTCAACAACATCAATGGCTAAGGGCTGGGGGGTGATTGATATACCCATATTTACCCCCTGACTGCCGGGATCAAGGCAACCCCTTCAGACGACCCTCCGGGGGGCCGACCCCTCATTTGGCTCCATATGACCCCTCCTGGACTCGGCCTTCAGCAGGACCCGGACGACCCTCCGAGGGGCCGACCCTTCAACAGGACCCGGACGACCCTCCGAGGAGCCGACCCTTCAGCAGGCTCCGGACGACCCTCCGAGGAGCCGACCCTTCAACAGGCCCCGGACGACCCTCCGAGGGGCCGACCCTTCAGCAGGCCCCGGACGACCCTTCGAGGGGCCGACAGTATGAGGCTTAAATTGGACCATACTCACTACCAGGGGGAACTTTGCCCTCGGCCTCATATCATAGGCCGAGGGTGACATCATCTCAGCGCGTGGTTTGGGAGACGCGTGGAACAGTGCGCGTGAGGCTCATATGACACGTGGAAGACCGTTACAACCGAATCACCCCCTCACGTGAGGGAATATTATGTCATCATTTGGCATCTACAGGTGTCAACAGGGGATTGGCTAGATCATTATTCACATGCACCATGCTTACCTGGGGGGTACACTACACCCCCCAAGACCTATATATACTTGTCACTCCCAACCCTACAGGGGATCGATCCATGAACAGTAGCCCTAGCTAAAACTCTGTTTGTACACACACAGTAGAGAGAGAGAGAGGGTTATGTGCATTGTATCCATGGCCATTAGTGCCCATACTTAGTGGATCACACACTCACAGTGGAGGTAGGCCAATTTGGCTGAACCACTATACATCATCGTCTTATTTCCTCTTATACTCATCCCCTTCTACACATTTATACACTTACATACCTGCATCTCTATGGCTGCCATGGCTACTACTGTTTGAGCTCATTATCACTTATCCGGTGATGCTAAATCTTAGCATCATCACTCTCTACCTCTCTCTCTCTCCCCCAAGCATATTTCTCCAGCTACCTCTCACTTTAACAACTCCGATAGAGTTCATCCAACAATGAGTTTGTACTAGATGTTAGGTAAACCTAAAATGGGGATTTATTGGCTTGGTTCGAAAACACCAAGTTCTATTGGGCCCTCATACAGTCAACATGAGCAAGTTCACAAATTCACAAATTTTAGTTTTGATTTTTGAAGATTTAAATAATTTTCTACTTATTCTTTCTTTGATATATTCGAGTTTGAAATTTTGAATTTGATTATGTTTTTCAATCGATTGCAAAGTGGGATGAACTTGGGCAATTTTGAAGGTGATTTTCAAATGATTAATGGGTTGGATTGTGTAATTAAAGTTTTTGGTGGTATAGATTTGATCTTCAGTTTATTATTAAGAAGAATTGATTAGCTTTTTGAGTTAGTTCATGTTGATTTTAGGAAACTAGAGACTGGACTGTTGGCACATTTACATGCATATTGGTTAGATGATAAAATTATACTATCCTTTTAAAGCAAGTGATAAAATTGAGTGTGGTTTTAAGGTAAGTTTCTTTAGACGTTCTAATGTATTGGGTTTTAATTTCTCATTGGATTTGTAATTTTGAGGTGGTTTAGTGTTTCCATATATGTATCCGTTTAGTGTGTGTAGTATATATGCTTGAGATGTTTACTTATGTTTGGTAATTTTAATGATGGATCTTTGATGGTGATCAGAGATTTGTATATATTAAATTTGTATATTTTTTACCAAATGCTTACATGTTTTGTAATGTATGTTAAATTTGCATATTTGTTACGTACTTCTTACCAATCTGTATATTTGTTAAATTTGCAGATGTATGTTGAATTTGAATATTTTTTTCCTCTACAGATAATGATTTTGGGTTGTCGTTGATTTCAAAATGTGGATTTTGTCTCTACGTGTAATCAATGTGTGTGTTTTTGTTTATGTGTAGTTAATATTTGATCATCTTTATGGATTTTGGGTTTAGAGATTGATTGATTAAGTTTTGAATATGATAATTTTGTGGGTTTTATTTTCTTTGAGTGTTTTAATGGAACATTATCATTGTACTTTAAACATGGTGGATATGATTTTCAAGGTAGGACAAGTTGTCCTATTTTTAGTCCCCAAGGAGTAAAAGAAAATAACGAAGACCATATTCTCCATTCATTATTAAAATATTATCCTTAAACTTAAACTAGGCATACATTTAACAGTGGACATAAATCATCCAACTCATAAACCATAGTAACATAAAATAGGAATCAAATTGAATCTTAATTAATTGACACAGACATTCATCAAACAAATATAGCTTGAAGTAATTGGAATAAAAAAGGCAAGCCATATGAAGTCCCTAGATAACCACGCGAGGTAGCCAAGGCCATGTAAGCAGATCGTGTTGCATGCTCACCCTTTTTTGTTGAGTTTGTTCCTACAAAATATAAGACTGAGCCTAGTGATTACAAAAAAAAGGGTATTCCAACATTTATGTTTGAAGAGATTTCTTCCAAAACATGAAGCACTAACTTAATTCCATAGGCAATTGTTAGTATCTTATATACCAGTTGAAATTCCTTCCTTCTTTAAGTATCTCCCTTCATTCTTGATTTTTTCTTGAGTTTCTCTCACCTTCTTTGATTCCATAGGCACCCACTAAGAAATGAAGATCATAAATTTAAGAGGGAGAAATTAAACTTACCACATGTGTGTCCTTTGCTATTGAATTTGTGGTTGTGGTGTTGATGGATGAAATATGAGGGAGATGTTGGTGTTTTGTTACTTTTTTGTGTGGATGAGTGTATAGGTGCGTGGATGTATGTTTTGCAACATAGTAATATAACAGAGTGGACAATGTGTTATGTTATTATGCATCTTTGTTTGTGTGGGGGGCTTAATTTTATAGGTCAATATGTGGAAGTGTAAGTCAATGTATGGGCGTTGGTGTAAACTACTGGGTTTGTGTTCTGGTATAAGGGTGTGTATATAATTGGTGTCGGTTTTGATGTATGTGTGTGCAGTAGTAATATGTTAGTTAGTGTCTAGTACAGTGTGTGCATGTGTAGTAGTTTAGGTGTATTGTTATGTTGTGAATATGTGTTAAAAAATATGCATGCACACGTGCTACTGTAGTAGCAGAGGTTATCGATAGAGTGTGTACTACAAAAGATATGTGTGTGTGTGTATGTGTGTGTGTGTGATAGTTTATATAAATAGGTAAGTAGGTGTAGTGTGTAACCCTTTATAGTAATAATGTTGATGTGCAATGTGTGTATGTTTCCATATACATTAACAGGTGCGTGTATACGATGTAAATAAATAATACGGGGATATCCTAAATAAAGGTGTGTGTATACGAAGTATTACAATCAATTTTCTGTATAGGTTTGTATGCATCTTTAATTCTATCTCATTTTCTTTACATGTATGTTTTATATAATAGTTGATTGTATAGTGTTTATGTGGTTTCATCACATATATTTTCAAGTTTGGGAGTCTTATCAGAGAATGTAATCTAAGTATATCTCAACCTCATGGATTTGTCCCTTCTTTTATAGAAAAATGTCAAATGAAAGTTATGAAATAGCATTAAAAGGATTTTTTTGTAATTGGCTCGACATTGAAGGTTTCCTTCCTCAACCGGCTATAGGTTTTGGGTGAAGTTTTTGATGACCCATTTCTTTTGATCCAGGTCAATTTTCTTGAAATTTATTTTCATTATGAATTTCATTATATCCTAGCCATCAATTTATACAAGTATTTTTTTAAATAATTTGGATTTGGGTAAGAAACATGGGTAAACTGTCTTTGGATAAACTAGGGGAGGAAAGGATCAAAACGCATTGGCGGCTTCTAACAGGATTGAAAATTCTTTTGCTAAGGTAATTATGTAGTAGGGTTTTCATGTATGGGGTTAATGATTTAGATTTGGGGACATATATGAATTTAAGGATTTCATGGGTTACAAATTGTATCAATGCTTTACTTTCGTAGGGGTTATTTGAATATCTTCGTAATTCAACGGAATGTTGCTATTAACGATCTCATATGTTCCTACCCTAAAACCATCCTCATAGGTATGACACATTAATGAAATCATTTAAAGGTAAAATAGATAATGCTATGGCTCCACGAAATTGAACAAGTGTATAGGTTGAGTAATTTGTGTCATATATCGCTTGAAAAGGTACTTGAAAAGAGGGAGAGTGAAAAGGAGAACAAGTGGGAATCAAGGGGAACGCAAATGGGAGAGGGAAGGGGGGAGGTTAATGGGAAGGAGGAAGGGTATACGAAAAGGAAAGGGAAAGGAAAATAGGCAATCGTATATGATGATGATTATCCAAGCAACCCCGTAAGAAGCACGAACACCTTGCACGAGACCAATGAAACTCGTAGGAAATGAACGCATAGTCACGGGACTCATGGTTCGAGAATATGATGATAATTCGAAAATATCTAGACTTAGGCTTAAAAACAGGCAGTTAGAGGGAGAAAATCCAAAACAACCTCTAAACATCCCCCACAAGAGGCATGAACACCTCGAACGAGACAATTGTTACTCGTAGGAACTAGCCACTTAGCCACATGCATCCCGATTTGAAAATATAACGATAATTCGCAAATATATAAACGTGGGGTTAATAACATGTTGTTAGAGGGCGAAAACTCAAATCATCCCAAAAATGACTCCGTTAGAGGCATGAACACTAGGTACGGGACCAATTTAACTCGTAGGAACTGACCACGTAGTCATAGAACCCCCAGCTGTAGAATACGGTGATAATTTGAAAACATATAGACTTGGGATTAAAACATGCTATTGGAGGACAAAACCCCCAAAACAGCCCCCAAATAGCCCCATTAGAGGCATGGACACCTTGCACGGGACCAATGTAAATCATAGAAATTAACTGCGTAGTCATGGGACTCTCAGTTTGAAAATATAATCATATATTACAAATATCTAGACTTAGGCTTAAAAGTATATCGTTAGAGGGTGAAAATCGAAATAGACCCCAAACGGACCTATAAAAGGCACAAACACCTCGCACGAGACCAATGTAACTTGTATGAGCTAACCACATAGTGAGGACTTCTGTTTTGAGAATATGATTATAATTTACAAATATCTAAAGTTAGGTTTAATAACATGTCGTTGGAGGGAGAAAACCTAAAATAGCCCCCAAACGGCCCTGTAAGAGACAAGAATACCTCGGACGGGACAATGTAACTCGTAAAAAGTGATTGCGTAGTCACAGGACTCCCGATTTAAGAATATAATGATAATTTTAAATATCAAGAATTAAGTTAAAAATATGCTATTAGAGTGCAAAAATCCAAAACATCCCCCAAATAGTCCCGTCAAAGACACAAACACCTCGCTCGGAATCAATGTAACTCGTAGGAATAAACCACGTAGTCACGGAACTCCTAGTTTGAGAATAACATGATAATTTTGAAATATCTAGACTTTGTCTTAAAAACATTTCGGATAGGGTGAAAACCCAAAACATCCCCCAAAATTTCCCTACAAAATGCACGAATAGCTCACACGGGACAAATGTAACTCGTAAAAATTGACTGCATAGTACGGGACCCCAAGTTTGAGAACATGAAGATAATTTGAAAATATCTTGATTTAGGCTTAAAAACTTTAAGTTAGGGGGCAATAACCTAAAATAGCTCTCAAACGGCCCCATAAGAGGCACAAACACCTCTCATGAGACCAATCTAACTTATAGGAACTGATCGCGTAGTCACGGGACTCCTAATTTTAAAATGTGATGATAATTTGCAAATATATAAAGTTAAGATAAAGAACATTTCGTTAAAGGGTGAAACACCAAAATAGGCCCCAAAGGGACCGTAAGAGGCATGAACCCCTCATACAGGACCAGTTAACTAATAGGAATTGACCATGTAGTCACAACACTCCCGATTTGAGAATGTGATGATAAATTAAAAATATATAGACTTGGACTTAAAAAGATGTTGTTACAGAGTGAAAACCCAAAATAGCCCCCAAACGGCCTGATGAGAGGCACGAAGACCTCTCATGGGACCAATGGAACCCGTCAAAACTAGTCACAAAGTCATGGGACTCTCGATTTGAGAATATGATGATAATTTACATATATCTAGACTTAGATTTAAAAATGTGAAACCCAGAATAATGCCCAAGCGACCTCGTAAGAGGCACGAACATCTCGCACGAGACAAATGCAACTCTTAGAAACTGACCGCATAGTCACGGGACTCTCGGTTTGAGAATATAACGATAATTTGAAAATATTTAAACTTAGAATTAACATGTCGTTAGAGAGAGAACCCAAAATAGCCCCTATTTGGTCCTTAAGAGACACAAACAAATCGCACGGGACCAATGTAACTCGTAGAAATTGACCGCGTAGTCACAGGACTCCCGATTTGAGAATATGACGATAATTACCAAATATCTAGACTTAGGCTTACAAACAAGTCGATAGAGGGTAAAAACTGAAAACATCCCCCAAACAGACCGGTTAGAAGCACAAAGACCTCGTATGGAACCAATGTAACTCGTAGGAATTGATCGCGTAATTATGGGGTTGTCGAATTGAGAATATGACGATAATTTACAAATATCTACACTGGGGCTTAATACATCCCATTAGAGGGAGAAAACCTGAAACGGTCCCCATAAGAGGCACAAACACCGTGCACGAGATCGATGTAATTCATAGGAACTGATCGCATAGTCATGAGACTCTCAGTTTGAGAATATAACGATAATTTTCAAACATCTAGACATAGGAAAAACATGTCATTAGAGGGCAAAAAATGAAAACAGCCCGTAGAAGTCAAGAACACCTCGCGTGGGACTGATGTCACTCTTTATAACTAAATGCATAGTCAGGGACTTCCATTTGAGAATATGATGGTAATTTACAAATCTCTTGAGCTACGCTTAAAGATATGTCATTAGAAGACAAAAATCCAAAACAACCTCCAAACGGATCGTAAGAGGCATGAACAACCCCCAAAGAAATATCTCTTTAGTGCTACAACTCAATCCGGTGGTGGCGCCCATGATGCTTAGGCAGCCGATACAACCCGTGGGGGAGGTCTCAGCCCTCGTGGGTAGGGTACGCCGAGGGGGGAGATAGGGGTAAAGCACCGAAGAGGGACAATAAAAGGAAGTTCGGAAGAGACAGGGAAGACCCACCACTATTGCCCTGTACAGTAGAAGAAGTTGTCAGCTGTTATAACGCGATGGTCCAAGGGGGAACGGTCTATGAGCCAAAGGACATTCCTGCTGGGGAGCCCAATGCGGCAACGAAGGCGGACCCAAAGTATTGCCAGGTCTATCAGAGGATCCAGCATGCAACAGAAAGTTTCTTCACACTAAGAAGAATTATTGACAAGTACGTGAAGGTAGGGACGTTACAAATCCCTCCATAGAATGTCAATAACAACCCACTACCAGCACATGGGGCCAATCTAGTGACGGCCTATGACGAAGAGGTAGTGGGAGGAGAAAGATAAGAGTACGAAGCAGCTTTGGAGACCTGTACTAAGGGAATGGCCAACGTAATTTTGGCCTACGATGAAGCAAGCGCCAAAGACGTGGAGGACATGTACAGCGTTGAAGGTGAGGAAGTAGATCTGGGCCTAGAATACTGTGCGGTCTCAAAATCCCCAAAGTTCACCTGGTTCTTCGAACAAGTAGGGATACCAAAAGAGAGCAGGTTATAAATAACCCAGGCATAAATGGATATTGTAAGGAAAGACGCAGTCCCTTCGCTGAAATGGAAGGGACCCATGGCCAGGCTGGTAAGGAGATTCCTGTCAGAGGTGACTTTCAGCGATGTCGTTAGGGCTGTGAGATTCCCTCATAACAGACCATTGTACGTGACCACCAGTGTTAACGGAGTTAGTTTTTCAAGGACTCTCATGGATGGGGGAGCTTCCATCAATATCATGCCAATTAACTCCTTTCATGCAGCCAGTATTTCGAAAGAAAGGTTGGTCTCCATGCCTTTGGCAATTTCGGGATATGATAGCCAATCTTCCAAATGCATTGGGTATGTTAATGTGGGGATTGTGATGGGAAATTTGAGTTCCCATATAAAGGTCAATGTGATAGAGAGTGCAACTTCCTATCATCTGTTAATAGGAAGGGTGTGGATGCACAACCAAGGGCTAGTTCCTTCCACGTACCACCAGTGTGCTAAGGCGAACATTAAGGGGACAGAGGTGACCATTAGGGCTACAAAGAGGCCTTTCGCTATCGAGGAAGCTCACTTGGTGGATGCAGCATTTTATACTGAGCTAAAAGAGGATGCTCGGGTCCTAACGAGAAAAATGGAGTGAGCATGGGTTCCCTCGATCAGAGAACGGATGGGGCCCTTGAACGAGCAGAGTACAGAGGTTGCAAGCAGCGCAAGAGTAATGATCGAAGAAGCTCACCAGGCGGTCCCTCGGCCCCAAGGCATATCGAAGTAGCTTAAAGATAGGATGAGGCCCAGAGTGGATCCAATGGAGCATGAGGTCCAACAACAAAGCGTGCTGAGTCGGTTCTCGGGAAAAAAGTGGTCGAGGCATCTAGGGAAAAGAAGAGGAGAGTGGTCACCGCTGCTAGCAGACAATGCAAGAAAGTCATTACTGAAGAAGGAAAGGTGGTGTATCGATTATAATGGTGTGAGCAGGCGGCCGAGGAAGCTGATGATGAGGTTGACTCGATATATGAATGCTTTCTGGTGGATCAACGGGGATAATGTATGGTGATAGACAATTCTAGCATACAGGAATTTATGGCGAAAGTCACCGAAGAACCAAATTACATGGCAGACCGACCGAAGCCATAGGCACAAGAGTTGGAGCAGTTGAATCTAGTAAAAGAAGGGGAAGATCCAAGGCCCATCTTCATCTCTAAATATCTCACTAAGGAGAAATAAGAGGCCTTGGTTAGGTTGATTCAAGAATTTATAGGCGTCTTCGCATGGAAGTATATAGATATGGAGGCGCTAGATGAAGAAGTAAGCTATCACAAGTTGAACGTAATGCCTTCAGCAATTCCAGTAAAATAAGCAATGAGAACATACAAGCCTGAGCTGGATTTAAAGATCAAAGAAGAAGTTCGACGCTTACTAACGGCAGGGTTCATTACACCGATATAGCACCACTTTGTTTATCCAGTATTATCCCAGTGGGAAAGAAAGATAAAAACCAGATAAGGATCTGCGTGGACTTCAGAGATTTGACAATAGCCTACCCTAAAGACGAGTTCCCTCTACCCTCCATCGATAGCCTGATAGATGCAATGGCAGGTCATGAGATGTATAGCTTCATGGATGGGTATGTGGGGTATAACCAGATCAAGATGGACCTCGGGTATACAGAGAAGACAGCATTCAGAACTCGGTTAGGTAACTTCATATACAGGGTGATGCCGTTTGGACTCAAGAATGTTGGGGTGACTTATCAGAGAACAATGATGGCCATTTTCCACGACTTCTTCCACAAGTTTGTGGAATTCTACATGGATGACTTGGTCATCAATTCGAGGATGGAGGAGTCTCATTTGAGCGATTTGAGGAAGGTGTTTTCCCATTGCAGAAAGTTTAAACTAAAAATGAATTCGTTGAAGTGTGTTTTGGGTGTGACGAGTGGGAAATTCTTAGGCTTTATGGTTGATCGACAAGGGGTGTAGATGGACCAGAACAAACAGCGGGCGATCTTAGAAATGTCGTGTCCAAGAACGGAAAAAGGAACTGAAGAGTTTTATCGGTAAAGTCTCCTACCTTAGGAGATTCATGCCTGGGTTAGCCGAGATAACACACCCACTAATGCATCTACTGTGAAAGAACACGAAGTTCAAATGGGAGGTCGTTCACCAAGAGTCTCTTGACGGATTGAAGAAGCTTCTCATCTCACCACAAACCATGGTTCCACTAAGGGCAGGAATACCGTTGTAGCTGTACCTCACATCTATCACAAGATTCGTGGGAGCTTTGTTGGCACAAGAGATTAATGGGCAAGAAAAGCCAGTTTACTACCTCAGCAGGATCATCCATGGGCCAGAAGTCAAATATAGTAGCTTAGAAAGGCATTGTCTAGCCTAAGTATTTATAGCACAAAAGCTTAGACATTATATGTAATCTTTTACAATTCACATTGTAACGAGATGTGAACCCATTAAGTATCTTCTTGCAAGAACTATATTGATTATCAGGGTAGCTAGATGGTTCCTCATCCTTTCCGAATATGACTTGAAGTGCGTGGTTCCTCGCGCGATTAAAAGCCAGGGGTACACTGATCTGCTGGCTATTTTCCCTTCGGTAATCTTCGAGCCACAAAAAGAAGATATTCCAGGAGATGATTTGCAGGACAACCACCTAGATGAAACGGACGAGGAGTGGATAATACAGTTCGATGGTTCATCAGCAGAAAAGAAAGGAGGGGCAGGGGTAATTCTCTCGAAAGGAATGGAGGAGATTTACCTTTCTTACAAGTTAGATTTCCCTTGCTCTAACAACGAGGCAGAGTATGAAGCATTGGTGTTGGGATTGCTAGAGGCCCTTCGAAGAGGGATTCGTTCACTTTGTATCAAGGGGGATTCAAACTTGGTGGTTCAGCAAGTGAATGAAGAATACGTGTTGAAACATATGAGCCTGGCACCATACAGAACGATTATTCAGAGACTTCTTTGCCAATTCTATCAAACTAAAGTCAAAAGGAAACCTAGAACGATAAATCATCACCCAGATGCCTATGCCACCATCGCCTAAAATATGATCATGAGGAGCGATACAACTACTGTCGTGATTCAACGACGAACAGCTCCTTCGATGGTACAGTCAATTTTACCAATGGAGGAGGACACAAATTGGAGGGGAGAGATTAAGAGGCAACTGGAGACTAGTGAAAGAACGATGGGGCTCAGAGAATTGGCCCATTACTTTACAAACTAGGGAAACCTTTATTTCAAACGCAGAAGGATGGCTGTCGAGATGTATCAGTCCAAAAGAGATGCGCGGAGATTGAAGAAAATACACGAAGAACACTGCGAAACTACTGAGATCCCCTTTTATAGAAGAATTCAAAGGGAAGGATATTTCTGGCCTAATATGAAGAAAGATGCGGCTGAGTTACAAAGGAAGTGAGACAAATGCCAATTATTCTTCGAGGTGACTGAATGTCATTTTGTGGAGGCTCGGGCTGACTGGAGACAGCCCTATATTGACTTTATTAAGGATGGAGTTGTCCTAACAGAGAAAATTGATGCGATGGGACTCCGGTAAAGAGCCCCGAGATTTTATGTCCAGGAGGGGCAGCTTTATCGAAGGGGATACTTCAACAGGCTGCTGCGTTTCATCACGAAGGAAGAAGCGGCTGAGGTTCTCCAACAAGCGCACAATCCAACTCATATAGGAGGGGCCAAGTTGTATGACCAATTGATGACTTTGGGTTACTATTGGCCAACGATGGAGAAAGATTCTGCTGGGTTCGTTCGAAGGTGCAAGGCTTGCCATCTTCATGGAAATATGATCCATTCCCCGTCAGTGGACTTACACTCCCTAGAAACGCCTTATCCTTTTCACACTTGGGCCTTCGACCTCGTAGGGGCAATACACCCTTCTTCGAGGGGGAAGATATGGATCTTGGTATCAACGGAGTGTTTCACAAAGTGGCCCGATAGATGCCATTGAGAAGGGCAACAGCAGGAGTAGTGAGCAACTTTATTAGAGAATACATTATTTGTCATTTTGGGATCCTAAAGGTCATCCTTTCGGACAACGGAACCCCTTTTTTCAATTCAGAGGTAACGATGCTCACAGACAAATACTCCATTATCCACCACACTTCGACGGTGGCATACCCAAAGGGGAACGGTCAAGCCGAAGCGACTAACAAGACTTTGGTCAATATTTTGGCTAAGACGATGGAGGATTTCTCAGGATCATGGGATGACAAGATACCAGCCGTCTTATGGGCCTATCGGACAACTAAAAGGAAGCCTACAGGGTATACGACGTTTTCCCTTATTTATGGGGCTGAGGCAATTCTCCCGGTGGAGTTCGAAGTTCCCTCGGCTCGATATGCTTTGCAAAGTAGCATGCTCCCTCATAATAGACACGTGTAATTAGAAGCGTTGGATGAACACAGGGATAATGCGATGAAACACTTTCAAATGTATATGAAGCAGCTCTCAAGGTCATATGATAACTTGGTGAGACTAAGGAAATTCGTGGAGGGAGATCTCGTATTAAAGGAAGCAGTTAAACATATTAGGGTGCTTCCTCTACCTAAGTTTTCATCGAATTGGGAGGGACCTTTCATCATAAAGGAGGCTCATGACTCAGGTTATTGCTTAATTTCTAAGATAGAAGAATACCTGCCATTTAAGATTAATAATAAATAGTTGAAGGTCTATCACGTGTAAGAAATTACGTTTGGGGTCACCGATGTATCTAGCTGTTATGAATATACGAGTTCATTTTTTTTATATATGCAAATTCTCTTTATTTTTTAATTCAAATAGAGATGAAAGAACTACAAAACTTCACGTCAC
Organism: Sambucus nigra; assembly: GCA_949130495.1. NCBI lineage: Eukaryota > Viridiplantae > Streptophyta > Magnoliopsida > Dipsacales > Adoxaceae > Sambucus > Sambucus nigra. Next base: position 416,659,848 of record OX422217.1, read on the forward strand.
GATCTATGTAAACAGCTGTAACACAAAGAAATGGCATGGGAATACGTTTTCTTTTCCATTCATATACTTTGGGGCATTACAAAAATGGGAACTATCGCCCAAGGATTACATGGGAAGAAAGAAAAAAATACATATACGAAAAACTCATTAACCCAGGAGGAACCACAGATCAGGGGAAGAAAAGAAATCTCCAAGGAGACCCGAGGAAGCTGCTTGGCAAGACCAATGGGCGTTGATAGAGACCTCCAACCTTGTCTGCACCTGTGTGCACTCGATCAGGAGTTTCTCTCATTTTGACTTCGCCACGCGCAGAACCTCTTTGAGGTCCTCCACCTCCTTGTCAATGGATCCAAGGAGAGGTGCTAGCTCAGCCAACTTAGCTTCCTCAGCACGCTGATCCTCCTGATGTTTTTGAAGGAGCTCCCTCTAGCTGTCCAATTGTTGGTTCTTCAAAGTCTTTAAATGAGCAATGAGCCAGTAAAGGAAGAACACATCATGACCTAGCTCCCTCAGATAGCCCAAGAACTGGTTGAGGAGGGTATTGGTCACACTCGTAGTTGGAGTATTGGCAATTTCAGTAATAACGATGGCCATGCCTTGAAGCCTATGGCTCATAACTGGGATGTTTGAACGTAGGCAGTCCACCGTGAAGGTCTCAAGATGATGGCTCATAAGTTGCTCAATGATCAAACGATGACTGGCAGGCATTTAAGGGAAGTGTTGGAGTACCATCAGGCAAAAAGCAGGAGGAGCTAAGTTGGGCAGAGGAAGCTCGCACCCAGATTCACTTTCCGCGGCAGCACCTATCATGGAACCTTGGTCATTATGGCTCGATTCTTCGAAGGAGACAGGTTCACGATGTGGCGAGGCAATGGGTGAAGGAACTGGTGGAGAATCCTCCCGAGCAACCTGAGAACAGTTAGGGGAAACAAGGATTTTATGAAAAAATCTTAACAAACATTTTTGTTGTTAAGCCACCGATATAGGTGGAGTTTATGAAAAAGAATCTTAACAAGTGTTTTCATTGTTAAGTCACCGATATAGGTGGAGTTTATGAACAAGAACCTTAACAAGTGTTTCATTGTTAAGTCACCGATATAGGTGGAGTTTATGAAAAAGAACCTTAACAAGTGTTTTCATTGTTAAGTCACTGATATAGGTGGAGTTTATGAAAAAAAATCTTAACAAGCATTTTCGTTGTTAAGTCACCGATATAGGTGGAGTTTATGAAAAAAACTTATCAAGCATTTTCGTTGTTAAGTCACCGATATAGGTGGAGTTTTTAAAAACGAACCTTATTAAGTGTTTTCATTGTTAAGTCACCGATATAGATGGATTTTTTGAAAAAATCTTAATAAGCGTTTTCGTTGTTAAGTTACCGTCATAGGCGGAGTTCGTGAAAAATTTTAACAAGTGTTTGTGTTGTTAAGTCACCGTTATAGGTGGAGTTTACGAAAAAATCTTAAACAAATGTTTTCATTGATTAAGTCACCTATATAGGTGGATTTCAAGAAGCTGAGAAATACAGAGAAATTAAAGAAGTACCTCCTCAGCAGCAGCAGAGCCGAGAGGGGTAGTCAGCATGGGAGCCATAATGCTAGAAATCGTGGGAGGCGGACTCATTACCTCAGCATCCTCAATAGAGCCCTTGGACATAGAAGCCTCGAAGGTAGGAACACTTCCATCGCCAGCATAGGGCACTATGGCTAACACGGGCACATCGTCAGAAGGAGATGTTGGACCTTCGAGAGAGGCCCCAACTAGAGCAGCTACCCCAACCTGGGCCTGAGAAGGGATAAGTCCACTCAACGCAAAAGGCGGAGAAAGACTTGAAGAGAGCTACAAATGTAAAAACAAATGTTAGATAAAAGGAGTAATCGCAAAGGGATAAGAGACAGAAATGCACTTGGCTCACACCCGTTATGGCATTAAAGAGAGGAATTGCAGTCATGGGTCTTGACAATACAGGGGGAAGGAGAATGTTGGCTATCAACGACGCCACTTCCACCTAAAATAGACCAACATGTTACAATGGAGGAATAAACTAATGGGACAAATAAAATATGAAAGGCTCGAAAAGACATTTACCTGTGGGACACTCTCTTTGACCACAACCAGGGGTAGAGAGGCCTCTCGCTCTGAAGGTGACTCAGAAGAAACTAGAACAGTTGCCTCGGGCTGTCCAGACATCTCGACAACTCCCGTGGCGGCATCCCTGGACCGATGGGAGGAGGAACGGCGTGAATAGGTGAGGCTTATTAAAAGAGAATGGGGAAGGGAGGCAGTGGTGGAGGAGTACCGCAACGTCCCCCACGAAATGACTCAATGGGGTACTGGGGGGCTGGGAGGACTGACCCTCACTTAAACTCCCTGCACCAAAGATAATAGGAAATAAGTAAGGACGTTGTGTCAAGAAAAGAAGAATGAGAGATAAATAATGCACATATACCTCTGATCCACAAGGAGAACGAGAGGATATAACCACTGGTGAGGACGGCGAAGAAGAAGGGGCAAAAGGACTTGGTGATGAAGGTCGCTCAGATGTCTGTTTCTTCTGGGGTTTAGTACCCAGAGTCTTCCTTCTTGAGCCCGTGACACCACCACTTTCAAGAACCTTCGACCTTCTTCTTCTCTTTGCTGAGGGCTCACTAGGATCCACCATTATTTTAATGAATTCACTCGGAGGAGAAACGGCCACTGCGCACCGTTGGAATTCAGCGTTTATTCGGGCAACTTTGGCCTCTACCTGCCTCCTCAGTTCTTCAGCTAGTTTCGAAGACAGAGGAGGGGGAATGGAGGCAATTGGGAATACCTCTAATGGAGTTTGCGTTTGACCTTGTGACTTCGGTTTCTTAGAGTTGGACTTCTTGGCCTTCTTAGCAGGTGGCTGAGAAGGCCCTTCTCCCATGGTAGCTTTGGCCGTGGGGATAAATGGTTTGGGGATTGCAGTGGCTTTTGCTTTGGGCGTAGCAACAGGCACCATGGGGTAGTATGGAGAAAGTTCTGTGGGAGGTGCTTTGGGGGTCTGACTCAGAGGGAAATCAACCCCAAGAATGAAATTGCCTTTCAGGCCCAGCTCCAAAGCAGAAAAAGAAAGAACTGGGAGGTACACAGGATCACCCTCGATGAATTCAGCAATCTGGGCCAGTTGCCTCGGCCAATACTTTGTGGCAAACAGAGGGTTCATGTCCCCTTGCCTAGTGATGCTGGGGATGGTGACTCCCCCAGCTAATATCGAACTCACTCCCCACGCAACCATCGAGGATAATAGAGAACATGCCTCGACAAAAGATACCTTGGGGTTAGATAACTGAAACACCGGGCGAGGAACCACTTGATCAAAGATAAATTGACGGCTGCATCGGTTGGGATTGTAATGTTCGCTGGTGTATCCCCACTCAGTGTATGAGGGAAGGTATCCAGGCGAGAAAAGAAGCACAACGGCCAACGAGGGGTCTTCGATAATGAGGTCTACAATGGTTGGTTGGACCACTCTGGCCCCATGCTTGAAAAAATCACAAGTATGGAGAAAAATATCCTCCTCATAGGGCCTCATTACGAAATTTGAAAAGTCATCAATAAAGGAGGTTAACTCCTTTCGGATCTGCCTCTTGTGGTAAACAAATGAGCGAGGGGGCAGGATTGTTTCCCCCGAGGGAGGACGGTTAGTCTTAGCAGCCACGATTGGGAAGTGTACATAAAGGAAACCCGTCAGAAGAGCACAGTTGGCAAAATTGGCAAGGTTCTAGCAGACCAGAGATCGCTCCATGTCAAAAAGGACCCTATCAAGCCATGTGTAGAGAACCCCAAGGCAATTGCGGCCAGAGGGAGCTTGATACCCCGGGCCAATCGAAGAGAAAAGTTGATGAGATCCCTTCGAGGCTAGTTATTGGGTTTTCCCGTTAAAAAGAAACGAGAAAGGATGACAAGGATATAGGCAGGAAGCTCTAACTATGTACCTTGTCCAGGGGTGACCTCGGAGGAACTTTCGTCTGAGGGATATTTTAAGAAGTAGTTGATGAGGGGAGTGAATTTGGCTTTGTTTGAAGTACCGATGCACCTTCGGCATATACGATCCAGCTCCAAACGATCAGCAGTTTCTTGGGCATCTATGGCTTCATCAGAATAGGGCTCATGACTTGTTACCTCAAGGCTTAAGAGCTCGCACACGTCCTCCAATGTTATTGTAAATTCCCCTCATGTAGCAATGAATGTGTGAGTAGTAACATTCCAGCGAGATACCAGAACAAGAAGAGCAGCATTATTTTTGGAGAGAGTGAACTCACCAAACCACTTGGCTCGATGAAGCCCAATATTAGCAAGGGTATCAACATGGGAACTCTGCATATGAGAATTCCAAGCAGCAAAGTGGGCAGGAGAGCACCCAGGACTTTTAAAATCAATGTGGGACCATGGGAAGTCCCCTCGCTCAATACGAAATCTGAGAGTCCCCTCGGGAGGTAGAAAGCCCCATTCATCAGAACTCTCATCTTCATCACCAAGCGTAAGGGTATCATACCTGGCGCTAAAAATGCAGCTCTTGCAAAACCCTACAAAGTCATCACCTTCGCAAAAAATGGGGGATAGGCGGTAAAAACTCAACTGTTCTTCACGAGCAGCGATCAATGAAGCAGCATAAGGGACGACGATAACAGGGGCCGCAGGAGGAGCACTGGAGGCAGTAGTGGAAGGGTTACTTGACGAGGCCATTACAAACAACAGAAGTATGAAAAGGTCTGGTAAAAGAAGAGATGGAAAGGAAGAAGGAGGGGAACAACCACGGATAGTGGTCCAAAAGATGAGAGAAGGAGGAGACTGAGTAAAGAATGGGGCAACAATGGAGATTGCATAAAGTTCACACAGAGTTTCTCTCTGAAAAGAAGGCGAGGAGCTTGAAGAAGATGAAGAAGATGAGGAAAGAGAAGGGTTTTGAAATAAAAGAGACGTTTAAAGGGTTTTAAACTCGACTTTTGAGTTTCCCATCATCGCACGTGCAAGGGCCGCCTATAATCATTTCAAATGAACACGTGGCACATCGTGAAGGGTCTCGACAGTTGAAAAGACAGTGTTACATCGAATACGAAGTGACATCTGGGGGATAGAAAGGGTTGCCTTCCTAACCACGTTTATGTTTTGGCGCCAAATTGGTGTCAGACTTATCCATCAACACCTAACAAAAGATATGTCCCAATGGTTCAAAAAAAAAATCTACGATGTCCCCTCGTCACATATCCAAACATTGTTTAAAGGGTGACTCAGTTACCTCGAGAAGAATTACTGCTTTTTCAAACACAGCGAAGCATCATAAGGGAGAATTTTACTTACCAGGAGTCCAAACGAGTATTTGAGAAGGTTAGCAGGCCTCTCAAGAGAATTTTAAATAATAAAGCTAGAACAGTTGAGGCTCAGCATCAGAAAAAATTGGCAAGGTCCCTTAGCCCAAGCACCAATGAGTTATGGCTCTTCGTCTCAGGAACATCGGGGAGAATTTCACTTTTACCAGGAGATTATAACGCTGCGGTTCTAACGAGGAAGAGAAGGCTAGAATTTTTTTTTTACACAGAGAAGGTTCATCGGATTGAGAAGTTTTGTGCAGACATTTCTTGTTCCAACAAATCTCTCCACGAAGGGGAAAATGTAGAGGGGGCTTAAAGGTAATCCTGAGATCAGGAATAATTCCCTCATTGGCAATAGTGTTTGAGATTAAGCAACCGAGACAGCTCAAGCATGGCAGCTCAAGCTTGGTAACTCAAGCGTGGCAACTCAAGCGCGGCAACTCAACGAGGTAGCTTGGCGTGGCAACTCATACTTTAGCTTGTTGTATTAATCATATTGTATTTCTGTTCATGTTGACTGTAAGCTATAATGGTTGTAATGATGTAACGAGAATAACAATGAGTTTTAGTGTGAGGTCAAACGGTACTCGCGAGAGACCAGGCTTGGAGGGCCTGGGAGAGCTTTTATGCTCTATCGAATGACCTCATCGTGGGAACTTTAGAGGGACTTGGTTTAGAGGATTGAGAAGTGAGGCACCATTGGGGCTCGTTCTGACCATCTTAAATACACCTAGTATAAACACCGAAGGACCCTGACCGTGGAACCTCAGGCGGAGCAGCTTGGAGTTCCATCGGGCGTTAAAGTTTTGAACCAAACAACCCTCTACTTAATGTCACATCTACTGTAGGTGATGTCACTAGTCAGCTAAACAATGTCAGACCTGCACTTAAGTAAACCACCGTGGTATTTGGGGTTGTCAGGCAGTTGGTGAGCCACCTCTGCGACAACAGCCACCTGACACAGAGTGGTTGGGCAAAAGGCATGTCTTGGCATTTAATGTTTATGACGTGGAGACAACTAGTGCATCAGGAATTTAATGTTGTGACATAAAGTATTAGGGATGTCTTTCACAGTCTTTAATGACTGAGTTGCCTCGGGGGTGGTGTGGGGGGCTATTTAAGGACCCCCAACAACCTTTGAGAAGAGGATGATCCTTTGAGAGTTTAGAAGTTATTACTAGAGAGAATATACATTCAGAGAGAGTTATTGCAAACCAAAGGATTTACTCACTCATCATTGTTATTTATTACGAAGCTTTTAATACTTGACAGAGATTCTTGAGGGTGCTTTGGGTGTGTTTATACCTGCCTACCAAGGTGTATTTAGGGTTCTTACTTCTCTCTCCCTCTAGCTAAGTTACTTCTAAGTTTCATTACTACTTTCTGAGTTATACACGAGAGATTTGAGAGTTTATATTGAGATTATCTTCATTGGGTTTGTGTTTGTGTGTCCTATCACTAATCCAAAGCTCTGGCCAAATTAGCTTATCATTACCATACTCAAATAGGGGTTATGCCTCCATCCATAATCTAAAGTACCCTCTTACAACATCCATGTTGTTCTCCTTGATGTTGTTGTGGTGCCTGTGATGTTGGGGTAATTATCCAGGCTTCCTCATATTGGGCATTCTGTCCTATTACTTTATCTTGTTGTGGGCAGTCCCTCCACCGGTGGCCCTACTTTTCGCACTTATGACACGGACCCTGAAACCCTTTCCTTCTTATGCCTTGTTGTCCTTGCCGATTGGGACGAGGTTCCTCACCAACCGAATCTAGGCAGTCCCTACGGGTATGGACAATTTTCCTACATTTAAAACACCTCTTGGTGGTAGCCCTCTTCTCCTAGCTTTTTTGGCTCTGGCGGGTTTGGCTCGTCCCACCCTTTCTATTATTATCACGTCCTTGGCGATTCTGAGGCACTTGTTGCTGTCGCGGCGGTATTTTCCCTTTGTTGCTAACTTTAGCAATGTCATCTTGCTCAACTTCTCTCATTCTTTTACCCCCTGCAAGTTGTACACTGCTATTTTGGTACTGCAATATTGTTGTAGTCACTGCTTGTGCCACGATATTCGCTATCTCAACGATTTCCGCTCTTCCTTGGTGTACCTAAGTTACTTGTTGGTCTTGTCCCGCCATTGCTCCTTTAGAAGTGTTAGTTTGTATCTTCCTCATGAGTGACATCTGAAATTCAAATGAATTACATAAGTCCATCGACCATACACATCATTATAGCAGAAGAACGTAGTCAACAAAACGAAATCAAGGAGTTCAACAGTCCTAATAATAGGGCTTTATATCAAAGGACGCTACGCGGAAATATAATAAGCCATGTAGATCCTAAAGACACTAGAACCTGATGCTCTGATACCACCTGTGACACCCCACCTAATTAATTACCGGGTGATCAGTCCTTAATTAATCAATTTCAGAATATCAAGTTGGTTCAGATAATGCACCACTGTCGAAAACTTAAATTTTAATTTAATAAAACTAACCACCTAATATTTAAAAAGGGTGATGTCCAAATTTTATCTTGTCATTAACTACAACCAAAAGAATACCAATAAATACCATGCATCATAGTAACATAAGTAAATTCTGAGTAAAGTAAAATAAATGTCTGGCGTAAACATCTCCAGGAACAATCCCATAAAATAAATCCAATAAAAGAAACCAAATCTAAGAGAGAATTTGAAACAACTAAATCTCTGAAAGTAAACATAAGTAAGGACGACATGTCCAACTGAATGGATAACTGAAAATGAAATAACGATCTGAGTCATCTACTAGCAATAATTATGCAGCTTCCACAGTAGCTACAGTGCGGCAACTGAAAAGAGTCTCCTAAGGCTAGTGTCCATGTGGCTGGGCACCTAAAAATAATGGAACAATAGAAAGATATACAGAAAAACGGGTCAGCGCCCGAGTTGAAAACAGTTTAAAAATAGCAATTGCTTAAATTGATTCAATTAGCACAATTATTAATCAAGTTAACTTAGCGTACTCACTTGATATACTCGCCCCTCTATCTAGTGTACACGTCTAACGAGCCTAACTACCCATACTAGTCATGATGCCCTGACCGACTACTAAGTGTATAATATGATGTTTGAAAGTCTCCCTAAATAACTCAAAACCGATGTACTTATGATTTCGATATAGAATTAGGATTTCTTTCATTTATTCTCGTATTCTTTTAAATACCCAACTGATAGTACCATATGTGTACATATAAAAATAGCGTCAACAGAGTAAGACATCAAACATGATTTTCAGTATACACACATTATTCACTTAATGTATACATATTAAATTATATAGATATAGAAATATTCACCCTTGGTTGAGAAACCCTTGGTGCTACGCATACTCGGCTATCTAGTCCATTAGCAAAGCTCACGCATATAGGACAACAGGTTCAATCTCTCGAGAACCAATAAAAACATAAACACCTATTGGAGGCGAACATAGTCCCAAGCCGATGGTCTATGCACATACCTACGCACCCATATGACCATCATCACTATCGTTCTCACTGAAAGCCCATACCTAGGTTCCATGCTCTAGTGGTATGACTTTAAATCCCCCGAAGGCACACAGGATCCGGTCTCCCACAACGCGTTAACCTCCGTTCGATAGCCAGAAGCTAGGTATGTAATACAAATAATATTTTGAACAATAAGCATGCACACAACTTATATGGATTCATAAACTTTCCCAGTCTAGTATTTTCGTACCTCCCTAATTCTATGGGTTTTTATACTTTTCGAGGGTCGACTTATTCTCCGCTCATTAATAATTGTTAATATAAGTCACTTGAAATTCATATTGGTTTAACACTCATCTAAATAAGCCTACGGGAAGTTCAAAACCAAAAATTAGGCTTAAAAAGGTCATTCTGAAATCTCGTTAGAAGACCCAGAAATCTCATTCGAACGAGGGTCATTTGAACGAAGGAAATTCAAACGAACCACCAAACTCGTTAGAAGGGCTACTGTAATCTCGTTAGAAGTATCATTCGAACGAGGTCGTTCGAACGACCTAGGCTGGACTTCTAACGAAATTTCCGAAGTCGCCCAATTCATCTCCAAAACTCATTTTTCCAGATTTTCTCTTCTCAAATATCAACCTAAATCCATTCCAACTCAATTGCAAGGTTAAAAACTACTCTAAGTCACCCTAGAACTCTTCTTAACATAGTATTGGGGTCAAATCCTCCTAATCATCATGTAATTACCATAAATTCCCAAACTTTAACCATAAACCATATTAACCTAAACCCAGAATTATTTATCTATAAAAACTCCATTCTTATTTAGTGATTAACATCTAATTCATCAAATTTTTCAATCCTATTAAGGGGAAAATCCTCTACATGCAAACCCCCATCATATTTCTAAAATTTCTACACGATTTCATCATAGGTAAACCAAAATTTGTTATTAGTAAAACCTCAACACATGTTAACAAGAGTAATAAATGCTAAGAGAAGAGCAAGATAATCACTTGTCTTAAAAATGAACTTTTGATTTACGGGTTGAAATTAGTATAGGAATGATCCTCCTGACACGATCTACGTGCTGGTATACTTTTTGTTGTGAAAGGTTGAGTTGTTGGCTTAGGCTCTAATGGAGTCTCCTTCTTCTTCCTTGGTTCTCTCTATCTTTTCCTCTCTTTTCACGCGGGTTGAAACTGACGACTACTAATCCCAGAATCCTTTTAATTAAACCCAATTTTCGTCCATTTAATTACCCAAAATTTTCAAAAGACCAAAATACCCCTCCGGGGTGTCGTTTTGTGCTAAAAAGTCCCGGACTCTAATTTAAATACCTGAGTAGTGTTTTCTGACTATTTCGACCCTTCCGGACACTCTGGCGTAGTCAAAATAATCGTTCGAGTTATACAAAAATAAATTATCTTTTGACCCTTCAATTATATACAAATGACGCAACTCATACGCGTCCCAATTATTTATAACATAACTGCTGTGTATCTCATTCCCGGTCATACTATTATTTCAATAATTACTAACTCTCATCCCGCTAGTGATTATTATCATAAAATCGTATTAATTTTAATTTAAATTTTCTCCCTTTAATTTAATTAATCCCCATTTTTCATAAAAATAATTATGCGTAAAAATACGGGGTATTTCAGATTGTCATAAGGAATATTAATTTTAAGTCAAAGTAAATTAACTATACATGTGGCTTTTAGCATGCCTTGTGTATTTTATTAATAGTTATTATTTTGGTGGCTTATTATATGAAAACTTGTGATTTATATTTATTGACATACAGTCTAATCAAAAATTAATTTTGATGCCATAGTGAATTATTGACATTAGATTTTATTAAAAGTAGCCAAATCATATTAAGCCATGAAAATGTTAAGTGACTTATTAAATTTATTTTATCACATTTAGTTTTTTGGTTTATACCCGAAAAGTATGGCATTATAAATTAGCCAATATACATTTAATGGCCAAAGCAACTTAAATTCTGAAAAATGTTAATGACAAAAAGTTATGATATTTAGTCATAAGGTAGTGACTCGCCTCGGAAAAATGAATAAGGGGAATAAGGAGTCAGATAATTGAATGGGTTAGTATAAATGGTATAATAGATGAGATGCCATTTTATCATTTTTCTTAATTCCCAAACGTATAGAATTATTTTCTTAATTTATTTCTTTAATCTTTTAATCTCATTATATATTTCATTACAAAATCATAGCATGTTGTAACTTTTACCCACATGAGGATCATATGATTCCCTAATTTTGTGATTGGATTAGTAGACATGGGTCGAATTTCCAATATATTGTTTAATTTATTGTTTCATTACATGCTAGTACGTATTTTATTATTATTAATAGTAGTAGTAGTAGTATTTTGTAAATATTACATCTACATTTTTATCGAATAATTCATCTCGTATTCCATTCATGAATAGTGAAGGTTTTAAGGATTTGAAGGACAATACTCTCCTCATATTAGGGTGAATGGATCTCGATTTGGATCTCCATGTGAAAAAACTTCTTATTCCTGTCAAGAACCTAAGCTAAAAAAGCATCATATCATTGGTGGGAGAGATCCAGTCGCTTAAGATTAATGCTTATTCAGTCTAACAATATGAAAAGCATTGCAGAATCCACTCCAGTTAACACTACAGTGAAGGAGTACCTTAAATATTTTGAATAGAAGTTTGTTAGTTATCATAAGGAATTGGATAACACCATAATGAAATAATGTCATTCAGAAATATTATGGCACTTCAGGAGCGCATGAGCATATTATGGGTATGATGGACATTGTAGGATAATAAAGTCCCTTTATGAGGTTTTAAAATCCTTTATTTTCTATTTCATACCCAACTCTATTCCCCCTCAATTTGTACCATTTAATACATCTTATTATTTACATTACAATAAATTTCACTTCATGAGTTGTTTATCATATATGCTCAAGAGGAAGAGAGGTTGACGCAAGAGGAACAAGAGAGTGTCCATTGAGTATCTAATGAAATGAGACAGTGTAAGAAAAGGAAAAAAAAGGGAAGGTTATGTGGATTGAACATGCCTCTATCATCCAAATAAATTATTAAGAATCCCCTTTTTTTTTAAACAAGAAAAGACATGTAAAGAAAAAATGCAAAGAATTTAAAGCATGGCTTGAAAAGAAATGTAGTCTCATTAGATTAGTATGTTATGAATATAATAATGTTATGTCAGTAATGATATTTGGAGGACTGTTTATGTTTCTACAATCTATGTTTCCAATAATATGTGGGGATTTCAAAACCAAAGGAAGATGACAAAAAGTGAACAATGCATCTTTAGAAATCCAATGCGTTCACATATGGAAGTTATTGGAACATATCAACTCGTTAAGAAAATTGATTTAATGTTAGATTTGGAAAAGACTTTTTATATCCCAAATTTTTCTAGAAACCTTATTTCTTTTTACAAAGTTATACCCTTAGGTTTTAGTTTTAATTTAAGGCAATAACTCCTTTACCATATTTGAAAACTTTATAAATGTTGGTAATGGTACTTTGGATGATGGCTTATATGAACTTTGTTTGGAACCATTTGTGATTTAAGACATTTTATTACGACCAATGGTATTTAAATAAAGAAAAGTGTTGTAAATGAAAATTCCTTTATGTTTTGGAACAATATATATGGACACATCTCCACTAAGAGAGTTAAGAAGATTGTGGACGAAGTTTCCCTTCAAACTCATTATTTTCTTACTTTAGTACTTTTATGTATTGTATTAAGGGTAAGGAGAGCAACAAGAATGTCAAGTGGATTATTACCACTTTAGATATCATGTATACTCACATATATGGATCTTTTCTTACACCGTGTTTTAATTCTCTGAGAATGCGGATTTTATGGATTGATTCGTATCTTAGACCAAACACACAAAAATTCAAATTTTAGCAGATTTTATCTTTAGTTAATTTAGTGTGCATGCAATGATGAATTCCAAATTAACAAAGACAAAGCAAACAAGCAAACATGTGAAGGAATAAGAAAAAATCCCTTTTCGGGCAAAACCTATATTTCAGCATTGTACAGGAATTGACATACACTAAACGACTTACAGACTCCTTAGCTCTCTGAGTATAATGAGCAGTTCTTCAAGCCTTCTAGAGTAGTGGCATAGTCTAGCACCTCTCATAGGAAGTAGTCTTCCTTTTGTATCCACTGATCAGCCTTTTTCTTCAGTAGTAGAGCCTCGGCTTCACAAATCAGCAGTAGAGAAAATATTTACATGAATATTTGAACAAGGAATTTGTTCTTCTTGATTTGGTAATGTGATCACAAAATTTCCAAGGCGGTTGGAAGAAAAATGGTAGAGTTTAATCACAAAAGGAACTCTAAAAGGGCTTGTAAAGGTGTTAAAAAGCGTTCTTTAAAACTCTAATTTTGCATCTCTATTTATAAGAAATTTGGTTGTAAAAGGATAAGCATTAGAGAATTGGATCAGTTTTAATTAAAAAACAAAAACTCGCGCACTCATTCGAATGACCTGGAACCTTGTTCAAACAGCATACCCTTTTTCGTTCGATCAAGTTTCCAACGTAACTTCGAATGACATTCCAGTGCTTGATAAAAAATCATCTCATTCTAATCTGGAAAACTCGTTCTAACAATGTACCAACCTCGTTTGAATAACTTCCAACGAGCCTTCTAACAACATTCCAGAACTGATCAAAAGGAGACATTCTAGATTTCGTTCGAACGTTGGAATCTCATTTAATGATACTATGTAACTCATTCGAACGACCGGTGAATCTTGTTCAAATTAGTTATCAAAATTTTTAAAAAACTTTCAAAAATTATTTAAAAATATTTTTGAAATGCAAACTCTTAAAAATGTAGACTCTTGGAAATATAAGTCTTTACCAAACTATCTCGTAACTCTTCTGGGTAATTTGTGGCAAATGATCTTCAATATTTCAAAAGTCACAACCTTCTTGTCTTTGAATACAGCAGTCATGAATGAGTCTTGGTGTATAACGGGATAAGACAAAAAATAAATTGAGCAATTATAAAACTTGCTCTGACAAATCTGCCCCTTTGTCTATTCCGTTAAAAAATACAAATCGAATCTAAATTGAACCCTAATACTAATACAAATAATGCCTCCCAAATCAATAAATGGAAATGCATAAATGTATAAGTCTTTTACTGAAAAGTCTTCATCTTATGAGATTCAAGAAATCATCATCGAGACGAAAAGACCTACACAGATGAGAGAAAAGAAATACCATCAGCGTACGAGTTTTAAATAAGAATAAATAAAACTCCCCCTCAATTTGTTCTTTCCCTTTTTGTCCGTAATAGGCAAAGGAGTAGAATATAATCATGAATAATAAGCATCACGTGAAGAAGCAAAGATATCATCACAAAAGATAATCAATGAAGAAAATGCGATGAATATCCAAAAAGAATAATGTGTTATCACCCTCCCAAACTACAATTTTGTTTTAAATTTTTAAATTTTTTTCAAGTATAAATAATATAAGTATAAAAATACATATAGGTACAAAAATACATAGACACCATGGAATAACACTAAAATATGTGAATCGTGAAAACGGAATGAAATTGTGTGAACATTTTCCATAAACATTCTTAACATAAGTGTATGAAGTCATTAGATACTTCTAAACAAAGAACTCAATTTCTACCTTAGGTATAAAAAGTTGAAGTCAATTGAAATTGACTCGACTTATGCAATATGTCATGAATTTTAATGATTCTCAAAACAATAATGCAAAATTATTTAATATTTTTCAAAAAAGTCCGTTGTGCAAACCCATTGATCATCTACTTTATAAACTTCCTCAAAATCTCACATATATAAGAATTCTCTCTCAAATATTTTGAAGAAGTCATAATTCTCATATATAGCGAAGCATCAATGAATATAAACTAAATTGCCTTGTCACTTTTGTTTTCGTGTGCCGTTAATATTTTTAGGCTCTTTTTGCAAATGGTGGCTTTTAATACAAAGAGTATTTTTCTCTTTCATAGACCCTTTCCATTAACATATATCAATATTTTTCGGGAAAAGAAATTCGAAAAATAGTTCTTACAAGCACAACTTATGTCTTTTTAAATTTGGTTTGTTATTAAGTCGGATTGAAAAGTAAACATCGTATTCGACACATGACAAGTAAGTACAATGTTAAAGCTGCCATAGAGTTTAACATTTAGAAAGTAATCAACAATGATCAACGAAATGTTATCCACATATTATTAAGCACATTAACGAAACAAATTCATGTCTCAAAACACTATGAAAAAGTCAAGTGAAGGGATGGAATATAGGAATGATCTGTAACACCCCGTAATTTTAAGTAATTATATTTTAGCATTTAAATTACATGTGTGCACTTAATTTAAAAAATTGCAAAATAATGAGAATTTAAATCAATATTAATTAGCGAGAAAAGAATTAATATTTATGTGAATAGATATTTACTAGTGCGATAAAGTAAATAAAATTATGTCAACTGGTATTACGTCATAATTTGGTAAAAGCAATGGGATTTAACGGTATCTCAATCAGGAGGTGCATGTGGGAACGTGATAGGTTGAGATGGGAAATTTATGATGGATGACTCGGATTATGATTTTGAGTGCATGGGTGATCCAGAATGGGTATGAATAGCCAAAATTAAGTACCCGGGGTACTAATTGGGTTTCGAAACCTTTTTAGACTAGTCGAGACTCGCATAGGTGTATATGGGTCATTTTACACTTGGGTAATAACCTAATTTTGGGTTTGAAGTTATAATAAGGGTTGGGGAATGAAAGGAGGCAGCCATAATATCATTCCAAGAATCTAAAACAGAAAGTGGAGAGAAAAGAGATGGGAGAAAGCCAAGGGGATCAAGAAAGGCAAAGTTGGGAGGGATTTTAAAGGCAATTCCAAGGCTAGGATCATTGTACCTTGTATTCAGAGGAAAATTCAGACTCTACGATCATTTTAAGTCAAGTGTTTAACTTGCTTAATATTATATGTAGGTATTTCAATTCATATTACACTTGGTGACACAAACATTCTTTGGTGGGATTCATATGTTAAACTAGGTTTTGGGGACAAGATTTCATAAAATTTGAATGATGATTATAGTATATGAAATCTGAGAGTTGAATCCATCTAGAAAGATATGATCTTGAAGGAAATGACTGAGGATTTGTAAATTATTGTGATTAAATTGAGAAATCGTACAATTCTTGATTAGAACACTAAATCTCATGAATTTGATTATGTGTAGATTAATTTAAATATGAGAATGAGTATATTCATATGTAGGATTGATGGAGAATGAACTACGTTGATTAAATTGGATTTATATTTGAATTGATTGATGAGAAAAGATGAACTAATGTATGGGATACCTGAAGAGGGCCACTGCCTAGAATCGAATCAATTCGGTCGTTATGGGCGAATCGATTCGGTCCTGGAACCCAAATCGATTCGGATATGGTGTGAGAAATAGTTTTGGTGGTTTAAAATTTTCGTGAACCGTTTGGAGTTTTGATGAACATTGAGGTTCCGTAAATAATATTAGTACTTCTGGAAATAATATTCTTAGTTGGATTTCTCACCCCGAACTTATCCCGACTAAGAGTGTTTAGGACGAACGACGCTTGGAAAATAAAGTAACGGATTAGGTTTGGAAATTTGGTTAGACTTGGGGTATGGGCTGGTTCAGAATGTCCAAATTAATTATTATATTACTAAATTAATTAAATAAGGCATTATTTAAATATTCGGGAGTCGGGATTAGGCTGCGAAAATATAGGCTAGTGCTATGAGTGATATGCACGGTTAGCCGGGTTTATATATATATATATAGAGAGAGAGAGAGAGAGTATATATATGTATGGTTATATCTCTATGTAGGATATATATGAAACATACCTACTCTAGGGGATGTTATCGATGGTGGCCGGTCTACCCTAGCTTTGACCAGCATGTGTAAAATCAATTCCCCAGGTCATAGAACTGTCGCATAACCACCCTATGTGAGTTTTGAGTCCAGTGGGGTAATGTGGTATGGTAATAACTCACAGATGTAAGACTATGACCGCCTCCTACTTTAAGTTTACACTTTGGATTCGGTGGTGCGATTCCAACCCGGTGGCCCAGGTTGAGGTATATATCCCTCGAGCCTGATAGCATCCTAGAGTTTGCATTCGCGAGGTAATTCTCAGAGTGGTGTGATTATACGTATATAGAGAGTGATGTATAAGTATGTACACTTGACGTGATATGGAAATAAATGTGAAGAAAATATATAATGGTACATGAAACTAAGGTGTGAATATTGAATTAATAACTGGAGTAAAGTTATATGAAATGAATTGATAAATTATAATTGAGAATTATAATTAATAATCGAACATGAAAGCTAAATGAGAATTTAAAGTAAAGTAATGAATACACTAGACATAGGTTAGCGTATGGGACTAAGATAACTGTTGAGGCTATTTAGGCAGGGTAGCATAACTAGGGTGTTTAAAATACATCCGTTAGATGCTCACTATAGATGAGGGGTGAGGATTATCTAATGGGAGTGCAAAACCAATTTAAATATAGAAGAGTGCATTACATATTTATTATTGCATAATCACTTGCAAAATATTTTCAAAAGTTTTTGGGCTCAAACTCGTATCAAAATATTTTCAAAACTTTTAGGTGTCTAGTAACAGGGACTCCAGGCATGATTATTCCTTCCAAGTTAGCGAAGCTACAACAACTATGGATGCTTGCAGGGATTTGACTAATCGCATCTATCAAGAGATTTTAGATAGGATTTATTCAGCTGTCATTTCGGGCATGTCTCCCATTGTCAGACCTTTATTTAGTTTTTATTTAGTTCAGTGATGATGAAAATTTGTATTGGATTTATACTGATGGTTTATTCGATAATTGGATTTTTATATTATTCCAGCATTCAGATATTACTTGTGATTGAATATGTAATTATTTATTTGGAATAGTTGTGATGAATAAAGTTATTTATGATAATTTAATTAAGTTTTAAAATTTGACATTGGGCGTAATAGAGTATTAGTAATTAATTTAATTATTCGACAGTGGTGCTAAGAATGAACGAGTTGAGATTCATGTTTTATATGAGTAGATGGTTGGCCACCCGTTATTGTTATAAGTAGGGTGTCGCATGATCCAAATATCTTAAATGTTCATCCATATACGGTGAAAAATTAAAAATACAAAATTCTTTTTGTCTTTCTCAAATATTTTATCAAAAATGAAATCCTTTTCAATTTTTCAAACATTTTCAAAAAAAAAATCTTTTGGAAGTTTTTGAATTTTATCATAAAAATCGAAAATCTTTTTGGAATTTTTTTCAAAATATATCAAAAAGAAAAACATATGAATACAATGATAATATAATCTAGAATAGGGGCAAACATATGAACATGATAATCACCCTATTCTAGAAACAAGTCTCAACTTCAATCATTAGGCCCGGAGGAGTTCTCAAAAAGAGAAGACATTATATGAAATTCCTCCATCAAACATGGTGAAGTCTTGACTAAAAACTCTACTTGGTCTTGAAAACTCTCAAAATATCTATGGTGATGTGCGGGAGAAAGTGTAGTAACATGTGTGGGAATGCGTGAAAAAATGTATAGGAACCTAAGTGGGAGTATACCAGGGAACACGCGTGTGAGAAACACTCCCCAGCTTAAAACAAAACTCTCCAAGTTGACCACTTTGTTTCCAATGGGAATAAACATACACGGGCTTGGGTCCACCTTGATCAAAATGTCTAGCATGGGTTATCCTTGGTAGGTTTGATTTTCTAGGTGGGTTAGGATGAGGGCCATAAGGATCCATCACAAACTCAAGAATCGGCTCAGGTGCAACATGGGAAGCGGATGCACTGTCATAACCTATTCCATGTCTCTCAACGTTACCTAACATAGGACCTAGGAGCATATTTCCAACCTTCTAAGATGTGTCCTCTAAACTGACCTTGACCTCCCAAGCACATTTAAGATCAATATCGACTTAGGATATATGGGCTTCAAGTTTCTCACGAGTCTCCAATAATTCTTGAAGATCTTTCGTAAGACTAGCCACAGTGTTGGTCAAATCACTGTTCTCCCTACCCAAAGCAATCAACTGCTCACATAAAGAAACTTTAATCTTCTCGATTTGACTCACCGACGCCTTACACTTTTTTAAAAAATTCACCTCTTTCTCTAAATCTAACACCCTAAGAGACATATATTTATTCATTTTTTTAATTTTTAAAGTCTCTGTGTAAAGTTCATGAAATGCCTTTTGGAGTCCACGTTATCCCTCACTAAAATTCTCTTCCTCACTCTCACTTTGTCCAGAATGATTTAAAAATCGTCGAGGCACTCGCGTTTAGAAATGTCCTCATAGGCGTGGGACAAACTATAAGTACTCATTTGATTAGGCATGAACGCAAGATACTGTACGTGTGGTGATTCATCCCTAGAATTCATCGACTCGACTTCACTATCGCTAAGAGTGGCTTTACGTGCAACCTTTCTCTTGCCCTATCTCTTTAGCCTAGTGGGACACTCATGGAATTTGTGTCCTTTACCCTCACACTCATAACATCTCACCTTATCTTTCTTGCAAACATTCTTCTCCACATTCCCATTTTTATTTTTCTCAAAAATCTTTTCTTTGGAAGAATTTTCTTTGTTAAATTTGAGAAAAATTTTGAATTTTTTTGCAAATAAGGCAAAATCATCAAGTTTAAAATCAAACTCAGATTCATAATCACATTCTTTTTCTTTCTTCTTTTTAGAATGGGCTTTCAAATCTATCCCTATTTCCTTTTTCTTTTTAGATTTGGGAAACATATCAATTTTGTAAGTTTGAAGGTCTCCTATGAGTTCTTCTAGCCTGAGAGTATCTAATATTCCCAATGAATTCAGGACAGTGACTTTAGGGATAAAACGAGTTGGTAGAGATCTCAAAATATTTTTTCACAATTATCGTCTCAAGAATTTTCTCACCCAAATTAAAACTGAACTTTGACTATGTTAGACAAATGTGCGTAAAACTCATTAAAAGCGTCAAAATCATTCATAGTGATATTCTCAAATTGGGTTGTGAGATTTTGCAGCTTAGAAGCTTTCACAACATTCGTACCCTCGTGAGTGAGTTGGAGGATATCGTATGCTTCCTAAGACATGGTACACATTATGATACAGCAAAACTCGTCAGAGGTGACGGCTCCAAAAATGGCACTTAAATCGTGTGAATTAAAATTAATCCATTTAAAGTCATCTTCTGTCCAAGCAGAGATAGGTTTTGGACCTATGACATCGCCATTTCTCACTGTGGATGGTGTCCACCATTTTTCATAAATAAGACAGACTCTTTCATCAATAGATATTAAGGCAAACTGCATCCTAGCTTTTCAATCCGCATAATTAGACCCATCGAAAATAAGCATCCTATTATAAAAATTATCCATAAAATCCAAATTTTAAAGATCACTAACACGACTTTAAAAGTGTCTCTAGTGCGTGCTTATATCGACTCAAGTGTAATCCGGTCGCTCAAGTAATAATCCGATAAAAATGGGTATCGAACACAAGGACTAAGACTAATAATCATGACGACAAATAGGAAGAACGAATAACCCTATGAATGACTCAGAGAAAGAAGGAAAAGATGATGAATTGTGACTTTACCAATCAGCTAAAGCAATTTGAATTAAATTAATAACTAAAGTACGTATGCAAAAAGGACTAAATTATGCTTTAACTGTATGGGAGAAAATGGAGTTCGGGTACACTCCCCCGAACCGTCGGTAATTGCATAGAACATAAAAGCTTCAAAAATCCAATTCTTCATTCCAAGAGACGTCAAATACATTCTAAGAATTCGACATATGAGGACTTTACTCCGCACAATGTCAAATCAAAAATTGTATTTGACAAGAATGATAAATTATCAAAATGCAAATTATACCCTTAATTATTTCGATTACCTAGGGCCAACGGAATTAACAGACATACAACTTTTATCTTAATAAAGTTCAAACCTTTGAATGATGAATCACTTTTTATTCGCTTTTAAATCCATATGTGTTACCTAGGTTGGGTACATGTACCCCATCCCACTAAAAATTTAGCCTAGCATAACTTCGTAGGAAATACGCAAAGTTTTAACGTTGCATGGATGAAAAATCATGATTAAATTAATACTAAGCATGCAAGCAATATTTAGATTTCTAGAAACAGAAAGAAACATGCAAAGAAGAAGAACATTCAAGAACAATATAGAGAAGACAAACTTGGTATTGAAAAATTAAAACCTTGATCTTCAATAATGTATGAATAGGGAATGAATTGAAGTCTAGGGTTCTTATCTCTCTTCCCTCTAATTCCTAGGTAAAAACTTGTTTAAAACTAGTCTAATGTTTTTCTATCATATTACATTCACATTTTTTGCAACAGTTACACATCCAACTCTTAGAGCCAATCAGAAAAGAAATAAAATTTCGCGTATCAAACCCCCCCAAACCAGTTTGGGTGTACCTACGAACCGGATCGGCCCCAAACCGATTTAGAGGTCGGTTCGATTTTTCATACTGCCTTGGGTTCTCTTTTCTTTTTTTTGACTCAAATTTGTTTTCTTGTTTTTCTTCTCAATCTTGAAATTAGTATAACTCTTTCACCAAAGCTCGGATTAGGTTTTTCATTTTTCTGGTATTCTTGTGAATGCGTCGGCTTCGACTTTCAAGTTGGCTCCACCTCCGGACTGAGTCTGCAAAATTACGAAAATGCCCTTCAAATCTCCATTTCTTGGTTTCTTTCCTTATTTCGAGTTCTCTTTCGCACTAACTTGCATTAAATACCTGTAAACACATAAGAGATACACAAAACATGAAACACTTTCCAAGTAGAGTTAGTAGCATAAATATGAGATAAATTCGGGTTAAATGCAATGCACGGGATCATAAAATTATCGAAATTAAGGGGATATATATGTAATATTTATGCTTAATCAATCACTAATTTTAAAAAATTGATATCCAAAATAAAATTTATAAAAAGGAATGCATAATATTTTAGCTCAACCTACTCTCATACCAATTTGAGAATGGAATTTTATGGTTTGATTCGTATATTAGGCCAAACATACACAAATTCAAATTTTAGCAGATTTTATATTGAATTAGTTTGCATGCAATAATGAAGTCCATATTAACGAAGCCAAACCAAACAAAAAGATATGCAAAGAAGTAAGGAAAAATCCCTTTCGGAGAAGTAAGAAAAAATCTCTTTCAGGAAAAACCTCTGTTTCTGCACTTTACAAGAAGTGAAAGACACTAGACGACTTATGAACTACTTAGCTTTCTAAGTATAACGCACAGTTCTTCAAGACATCTACGGCAATGGCACAGTTCAACACCGCCCTAAGGAATCAATCTTCCTTTGGTATCCACTGATCAGCCTTCTTCTTCAGCAGTAGAGCCTCATCTCCACAAATTAGCAGTAGAGAAAATCTCTAAAAAAGTCTTTAAAGAAGGAATTTGTTCTTCTTGATTTGGTAAAGTGGTATCCAAATTTTCAAAGGGTTTAGAAGAAAAAAATTTATCACAAAAGTAACTCTAAAAGGGCTTATAAAAGTGTTAAAAAATTCTTTAAAACTCTACTCCCGCATCTTTGTTTATAAGGAAGTTGGTTGCAAAAGGATAAGCATTAGAGAATTGGATCTGGTTTAATTAAAAAAATAAAAGCTCTCGCGCTCGAAGATAAGAGGGCCTCACTCCACAAGGTGACGTGACGTGGTTCCATGTGTAAAATTCGTAAAGGAACATTCAATGGTTGCTTAATATACCATGTTGTTATCACCATATCATAATGGTGTGGATAAAAGATGAAATTATACATGAGGGACATTATGAGGAATACGCTTATAGACCATAATCGTCCATTATCCTTGTGGAATAAGGCCTTAAAAACATCATGTACATATTAAAAAGTTTTTCGAATAAAGAAGTCCTAAAACACCTTTTAAGTTATGAAATTGTTAGAAAATTAGTTTAAGATGGGTGGACATTTAGGTTTGTCCAATCGAGGTCAGGATGTACAATACAAAAGATCAAAACTTAGATCCATCGAATAGTGGGATAATTTTTCATTGACTATGCAGATTGATCTAAGGAATATAAGTTTTACTTCCCTAATCACACTTTGAGAATATTCAAAGCCAAAAATACAAAGTTTCCTGAAGATGTCATCATCAGTGGGAATGATTAACCTCGAAGTCTAAACATTAAGGATATGCCAGATCTTGATGCTAGACCTACAATTACATTAAAATTTGTTGATTTTCAAGACATTCCACATAATATCATTGAGGAAGAAAAAACAACTTGTTCTTTTCCATCCATTTAGGATCTCATCGATACGAAGGGTGATGTTCAACAAACTCAAAATGTGAAGATTGAAATCCCATTAACAAGATATATAAGAGAAAGATAATATGCTCTTACTTGTGACGATATTGTGCACCTTTAAAGATCTCATTGAGACATAGGAATTAAGGATGATTCCAATTATATTTTCAAAGCCCATGAGTGGAATTTTCGTACGATGCTATGAAGGATCAGTTATATGGCCAATAATAAATTTTTGAATCTTGTCAAATTATCTAAAGAGGTCAAGGCCGATAAATTTAAGTGGATAATTAAGAGAGAAAATTACTTAAAAGTAATATATAAAGATATAAAGTTAAAGCCAAAATATTTACTCAAAAAGAAGAAATAAACTTATGTGATACATTCACTCTAGTGTTAAAAAAAATACATATTCATGATGTTAATGAAATTAGTAGCTCATCATTGACTTAGAGTTATATCAAATGGACGTGAATACACTATTTTCATGAAAATTTAGAGGAAGAGGTGTAGATGAACCAACTTGGAGTATTTCCTTAAGATAAATAAAGTTAATTAGTTTTTAGACTATATAAATCCATATATGAACTTAAATAAGTTTTTCATTTATGGTATTTAAAGTTTCACACATTAATATATTCTTTTGGTTTTATGGAGAACACTGAGGATCAATGTTAGTGGGAGAAAATTCATCTTCTTAGCATCATATATGGATATATTCTACTTATTTGTAACAGCATAGGTTTTCTACATGAGGTAAAGTACTTTGTCCCACAAAGATTTGATATAAAGGATATGGTAGAAGTCTCTTATGTCATTGGCATAGATATTCACAGAGATAAATCTCTGAGGATATTAGGATTTTCTCAAAATTCCTACATTAATAAAGTTTTAAATATGTTTAAAGTGCAAAACTATGCATCTGGGATCGCACATATTGCCTAGGGTGACAAATTCAGACTTAATTTATGTCTAAGAAATTAACTTGAAATGAAACAAATGAAAATGATTCATTTTCCCTTTTATCTAGAAGCTTGAATTATGTCCAAGTATGTATTAGACCGAACATTTTATTTTCATTTGGAATGTTGGATAGATATCAAAGTAATCCATGTATAGTGAAGTGAAAACCTGCAAAGAAAGTTTTACGTTACCATCAAGGAACTAAGGACTACATGCTTACATATATACAATATAATCATTTGGAGATTATTTCATATTCACAATCAAAGTTTGTTGGTTTCCTATACCTCGAATGTAAACTTTGGGATGCCTGTTCCTTTTCAAAGGAGGAACAATGTAATACCCAATGTTCTGGGTTGTTTATTTAAGGGACCCTTTTGGACGAATTTTACATATTCTCACACTTTTTCTCTAAAACCTAAAGTTATAGCATATTATTCTCTTCATCCCTAACCTCCTAACTTTCAACCTTAAATTGGAATCAATTAGACTTGGGTATTGAAGAAGATTAAATAACATTTTTTGAATATTTTTGGAGGAAGAACAAGTTTTTCAAATATTAATTTCATAATAAACATTAAGGAAAGAATGTTATATACGTTTTCCCTTAAGTTATATATGGATTAAGTATTGCCTAAACCCTAGTAATACGTAATTTGTATAATTTTATTAGGAATCGAATTAGGGAAAGTGAAACCTAGTTATTATGTTTCTATGAACAAATGGAAGAATAACTTAATGCTTGCAAAATTTCATGCTTTGGGGCATTGGGATATGTAGTGATATTACGATCTTGATGTGAGAATTAAAAATGATAATTGGGTATTAACATTGAATATATGTTCATTCTTATGAAATTGATAAAAATGTGAATATTGGTTAGAGAATCGAATATGTTGTTTAGAATGGTTAATTTCCAAGTTCAGCCTGACAAATGCTTTTAATTGATGAAATTTCCCATAAAGTTGAATGATGGAATTATGTGACTCGTTGAAATATGATATTAGACTTGTAAACTATATTATTGAATTTGGGTAATTCACATCTATTTGGCATAAACAATTATAAAATAAAAGGAGATTATATTAACATAGAAAATTAAACGATTCTTTCGTTGAACTAAATGAATGTAAACATTATTATAAGTTACTAGGATATTTACGTTAACTCATGATTGGGAGTACATATGTTAGTGTTGGGATACTTTTTTCATGCGTAGTCTTTAAATGTTTGTTGCTCTCTAAGTATGGGATTAGAGAGTATTATATTTTTTGATTAGGCACTTCCTCGGTATGGTATTAGTAAATATGTGTGGATTTGGGTATTTCCAAAGTATGGAATGAAACAACCCGCGTAATTTTGGGGATATTTTTATAAATATTTTGGAAAAATAGAGGAAAAATAAATTTTGAGATTTAATAATTTTTCTGATCAAAAACGTTGAGATGTATGTTTGAAAATGAGATATTCAATTGGAATGGGATTTGAAATTAAAATGGATTTTTGAAGTTTATCCCTTATAATTTTTTTAAGTCTGCAGAATCTGATTTCCTGGTTGATCGATCGATCGACCCCTGGGAGTCGATCGATCGACTCCTTCAGATTTTGTGCGCTGCAAGTTTTTTCAACTGTTTGAGTTGATTCAAATTATTTTCTTTTGCCTTATTTAAAGGGATCGTGGGTGACCATTTTGGAACAAACTTTTGGCATATCAAATATCCAGAAAACATATTTGCTTTTCCTCTCTTTTTATACACAAACAGTACTCTTTTATATTATGCATTCAACCCTAGTTTTTGGAGGGGTTCTTGGGGTTGTTTTGGTATTAACTCTTGGAGATGATTTGATGATTCTTGGGAGATGATTTTTATGTTGTAATATGACTTTTTTGGGTAGAATTATGTTGATTCCTTTTGGTGGTTTAAGGTATGGGCTTTTACACAATATGCTCTTAAATATCGCGAGTGTTATTCTCTTGGAATTCATATGATTATTGAACTCATATTTGAATAGTTAGATTCATTGAAATCTGGAAAAATACTTGTTGAAATTATTTTGATTCATGTGATATTATTCATGTTGTTATTGAGCACGTTGTCATGAGATTTTAATATGGCACGGTAATTGAGCACCCACCAAAATTCCTGCGTCCTGGGCTATGGCTTGATAAAGCATATACGGATGGGGTGAGGCCTGGTGACCCATTGATGTGTTGCTGAGAAATTTATTGATAAATGCTTTGAGATTAGCATTTTAATTTGAATATTCGTACTCGTGTTGTTACACTTTATTCATCGCTAATATATTTGTTGAGCATCTTTCTTGTCGTATTGTGTACTTCCCCATATTTTCTTTTAGTTGGCAGGTTAGCGTGGATTTGAGCACTATGGACCGATTGGGATGATTTTTGATTATTTTGGGAAGAATACTCGAGAGTATACATGAGAAGAATTGTATTTATTTTTTATGTATAGAGCATTTGGCGATTTGTTTTATTTTATTCGAGATAGATAGTTATATTATTTCGAGAGACATTATTGTATTTTAATTTGAGAATTGAGATTAGTGGATTCTTTTATTTATATTGTGGGATTTCTATTTAGATGCTCTATACTTATTGGCTGATGGATTTAGTTTAGTTTTATCGTAGTAGCACGCCGCGTTCTCTTTTCGAGGGTGCGGGGTGTTATAGATAGTATCAAAGCTCAAGTATACGGCAACCCTCGGGGCTTGGGTTTGGGGTTCAGTGCGTGTTTTTTTTTTATATCGATATTTTTGTGATATTCGTTTTAGGTTCCGATATTAGATGTGAGAAATTTATTTTTGGGAGACGAGATTATTTTTGGAGATTGTGTAGTCGCCTAATTATGAGAGTTAAGCTTTCGGCGAATTTCGAGGGCGAAATTCCATTGTTAGTGGAAAAGTGTAACAATCCGCATAACTTTGGGGGTATTTTATAAATATTTTGAAAAAATAAATGAAAAATTAATTTTGAGATTTTATTATTTTTCTGCTCAAAAATGTTGAGATGTATTTTTGAAAACGAGATTTTCAATCGGAATGGGATTTGAAATTAAAATGGATTTTTAAAGAATTTTTGAAGTTTGTCCCTTATAATTTTTTTTAGTCTGCAGAATCTGATTTCCTGGTCTATCGATCGATCGACCCCTGGGAGTCGATCGATCGACTCCTTCAGATTTTGTGCGCTGCAAGTTTTTTTCAACCGTTTGTGTTGATACAAACTCTTTTCTTTTGCCTTATTTAAAAGGGTCGTGGGTGACCATTTTGGAACAAAATTTTGGCACATCAAATATCCAGAAAACATATTTGCACTTCCTCTCTCTTTATACACAAAGAGTACCCTTTATATTATGCATTCAACCCTAATTTTTGGAGGTGTTCTTGGTAGGGGTGCACACGGTTCGGTTTGGGTCGGTTTTGGTACTAATCCGAGAACCGAACCGAGTTGGGTCGGTTCCGAATTTTTGGAATCGGAACCGAACCGATAATTATGCAGAACCGAACCAAACCGAACCAACGGTTCTCGGATCGGATCGGTTTTCGGTTCCAAAGTCTTATTTCAAACTTAGTAAAATCTTAAGATTAATGTATTTCATAAATAATTTTTTTAAGTTCAAAATTAATTTTGATCCTCAATAAAATAAGTTAATAACTCAGGTAATCACAAAAATATAAATTACAAGTGTTAAATATATAAAATAAATATATATGTAATTATAAATCGGTTCGGTCCCGGATTGGTTCGAATCGGATCAGATTGGATTTTTTTCCCTGGAACCGAGAACCGAACTGAAGTATCGGTTTTTTGTTTTTAGAACCGGATCCGAACCATTGAGAAAAAAAATGATCCAAACCGAACCAATGCAGTCGGTTTGGTTCGATTTATCGGATTTTCGGTTTCGTTGTGCACCGCTAGTTCTTAGGGCTGTTTTGGTTTTACCTCTTTGAAATGATTTGATGATTCTTGGGAGATTATTTTTATGGTGTAATTTGACTTTTCTGGACAGAATTATGTTGATTCCTTTTGGTGGTTTAAGGTATGGGGTTTTACACAATTGCTCTTAAATCTCGCGAGTGTTATTCCCTTAGAATTCATGTGATTATTGAACTCATATTTGAATAGTTAAATTCATTGAAATCTGGAAAAATAATTATTGAAATTATTTTGATTCATGTGGTATTATTCATGTTGTTATTGAGCACGTTGTCATGATTTTTTAATATGGCACGGAGGTTGGGCACCCGCCAAAATTTCTGCTTCCCGGGCTATGGCTTGATTAAGCATATACGGATGGGGTGAGACCTGGCGGCCCATTGATGTGTTGTTGAGAAATTTATTGATAAATGCTTTGAGATTTTCATTTTGATTTGAATATTCGTACTCGTGTTGTTACGCTTTATTCATTGCTAATATATTTGTTGAGCATCTTTCATGTCGTATTGTGTACTTCCCCATATTTTCTTTTAGTTGGCGGGTTAACGTGGATTTGAGTGCTATGAACCAATTGGGATGATTTTAGCGTGAATTATTTTGGGAAGAATATTTGAGAGTATACATGAGAAGAATTGTATTTATTTTCTATGTATAGAGCATTTGGCGATTTATTTTATTTTATTCGAGATAGATAGTTGTATTATTTCGAGAGATATTGTTGTATTTTAACTTGAAAATTATGATTAGTGGATTCTTTTATTTTATATTGTGGGATTTCTATTTAGATGCTCTATACTTGTTGACTGATGGATTTAGTTTAGTTTTATCATAGTAGCACGTCGCGTTCTCTTTTCAGGGGTGCGTGGTGCTACTTGGAACTAGGAAATATGCGTGATTTTGGTGATCTCTGTATATGGTACTGGGGATAGTTGGTTTGTATGCTAGGCACTAAGTATTATGAGCAATAGAAATTAATGATTAATATGATGAAATAATATGATGCGGTGTTTTGATATTAATACCATATATATGGTAGGTATTATAAATTTTTGACTATGTGGGTGTCATTATATGTGTGGGGTGTAACGTTGGTTGGCTACGTTGTATGTGCGGGACTTACATTCTATGACTACCTTGATGGGATTTGTGTCGGAGTTACAAATGTGCACTATCAAAGTTAACTGGTTACCATAGTATGTGTGGTACCTAGACTGTCTGGCTATAGTAAGGATTTTTGTGTGCTGCATGGTATATTCGGGGTGTAGTGTTTGCTGGATAAGATAGAATGTGAGGGATCTTGGATGGTCGCTATAATGGCAGGATTAGTTGTGTAGGTACATCACGGTATGTGTACGATGATATTAGGGGGTTGTTTGGTTATTGTGATAGTGGATAGTATCGATATGATGATACGGGTGGTTCGCCATGGTATGTTCAGATTCGTATATAAGATTGGAAGTCTATAGTGGTATAGAGAAGAATTTAATTATAATTAAATTAATAATTAATGTTTATGAGAAATGATCGTGAAAAGTTGGAAAGTTTATTCTTATTTGAATTCTTTACTATTATTTAAATTACTCTGTTGTGATATTTATTTCATCACTTATGATTGGGTTTATGTAACCATGTTTGGGATCACATAGTCGGTATTTTTGCAGTGGGATTTGACCTATTATTATGGACTAAATTTTAGGTTAAGTTGTTGTATGGTGAATGAATTTGGTGTAGTAGGAACTGCAGTTGGAATTTACTATTATGCTTTAGTTTATATTTCCATTTCATTATTTTTATATATGAGATAGTTATAAGGATTTTGTGGGTCTTTGGATTCTTTAATTGTTTAAATTTTTTATTGGAGACTATTGTTGGTGATATTTTATTATTTCAAAGCCTTAAAGTCTCATCTTAAGGAACTGGTCGATGTTGGGAACCTAACGAGTTCATTAAGAAGAAAGAGGTTTAGACACAACATATGAGGGACCAAAGTCCAGATAATGTGATTGACGAAGAGATAGGTAATGAATTTATGGGACATCAAACCCAAGTCAGATTAAGGGCAATTCCATCATGATAGAGGTAAAAAGCTCACAGTAGTAATTGAGGCATTCCAAATTGACTCTACCAAGCAGAAGGAATATCTAAACTCATTGAGGAAGTAGTTAAGGCATTCCATATTTACAGGAAGGATGACCATGACACTTGGGAAGTTCGTTCTCCTTATCTGAGCAGGAGAAATATTTAAACTCATTGACTTCCTTACGTTAGATATAGATTCCCTTATAATGACATATTTGGAAGAGGATGGTTATTTTCCTGGAACCTACCACGATAAGCTGAAGTGCATCACTGAGAAAAGAATAATGGGGATTAAGGGGAACCAACCATTATCTCGATAGTGCTTCATAGATGTTACCCATTCGAAACATGAAATTAAGAAAAAAAGTTTATGGAAATCGTAGAGGTCTGTGTGCCCTCCAAGTAGTAGTTCAAGTATGGACGACTTGGTATTAACTAAACTAGGGTTGCCCCCAATTGATCAGGTCATAGAGGTCCTCTAGGAGGTGATCTTAGACAGTGATCAACCTCAGAAGAAGTTCTTGATCGAAAAAACTCTTACTAGAGAGGAAAATGAATAACTAGTTACTTTTCTCAAAAGTAATCAGGATGTATTTGCTTGGCAACCCTATAACGTATTGGACATTGACCTAGAAGTTATATGTCATAAGCCTCACATGGACCCTTTAAATTCACTTATGATTCAGAAAGGGTGTAGAAAGACCCCCGAGAAGGTGAGGGTAATAGAGGAAGAAATGGGGAAATTTTTAAAGTCGTGGTCCATCAAGAAAGTTCAGTTCTCAAAGTATCTAACAAATCATGTAGTAGTTAAAAAGGGAAATAAGAGGTGGAGAGTTTGCATAGACTTCACCTACCTTAACAAGGCTTACCCCAAGGATAGTTTTTCTTTGCCCGCCCAATATTAACCAACTGGTAGATGAAACTACAAACCACCAGTATATGAGTTTTCTCGATGCCTTCTCTGGGTACCACCAGATCCTATTATGTGGTCTTGACTAAGAGAATACATCTTACATCATGATGTTAGGACTGTACTGCTACAGGGTGATACCATTCGAACAAAAGAATAGTTGGTCAACTTACCAAATGCTTGTTATGAAGATGTTTAAGCATCAGTTAGGACAGATGATGGATAGATGACATGCACGTGAAGAGAAAGAAAAAAAGGATCATCTTGCCAACCTAGCCAGTACTTTTGAAGTTGTTGAATGCATCCAAGTGCTCTTTTTAGGTGTAGTCAAGAAAATTACTCAGATACCTAGTCAGACAAATGGGGATAGAGGAAAAAGCTAATGAAATTGAAGCAATAAGAAATGTTCAGCCTCCAAGCGTCGTGCGTGAGTGCTAAATCTAACTTGCATGTTCGTCACTGATAGTAGGTTCATACCGAGATCTTAAAAAGGGTGCGACCTTTCTTTTAAATACCGAGTAAGGAAAGGAAGAAGATATGGAACGACCAATGGACCCAGGCTCTAGAGGAATTGAATAATTAATTGAGTCAACCCCCATTGTTGATAATCCATAGTGAAGGAGGGCCCTTATCCTTATACATGGCAGTATCCAGTAATACATTCAACTCGCCTTTGGTTTGCGAAAGGAAATTGAGTCAAGATCCCATCTATTATATGATAAAAAATTTACTCGACGTTGATAATAGATACCTACCATTAGAAAAATGTGTGTATATGTTGGTAATAGCCTTTTGCAATTTGAAGCATTATTCAAAAGCACAGACAATCATCATCCTTCCTTCCTCTAAAAGGAAGTTCTTCAAAAGTTTAACCTATCTGGACAAATGTCCAATTAGTCAGTGGAATAAGGGATATTTGAGATTCAAAATCATCCTAGGACATCAAGAAGAAGGGAAATTCTAGCCGATTTTATCGTTGAATACTCCAATGACTAGGCACCGAACGAAGTTAGCACCAAAAGTGAAGAAAGTGGCCAACAGTTGGTCGAATGTAATACCCCATATTTTTATGCATTACAATAATTGTTAAATTATTTTATTTGCATGTCTTTACATATGATGACACTGTTTTATATGTGTTATATGATTATATGTGTTATATTTATTAGAAATTAATTTTGATACACAGCAAAACATTAATTAAATATTTAACCTGACTGTGCATCATAGGCGACTATAATATAGTCACGGATTTAGTATCCAGGGTTTTCTTGTTTGGACTATCCCCTCAATGTCGGGTTCCAGCGAGCGTGAAGTAATTTCCTATAATTTTGTGTCGCAAATTAATAAATAATTGACTTTCGGAGTAATACCAACTAACTTAATAAAATTTATGTATTGAAATAGTAAGTGATTTATGAAATGTTTCGAGTTTATTTTGGGATATGTATAACATTCATTTTTATCTAAAAGTACGAGTTTTAGGCCCATTGGGATAGTATAAGATTGGACAATGTTTTCGGCTTATTCGGGATTTTTTGGGCTCATTTAGATGGGGCATATACATAAGGGTTAAAAATAATTTCATAGATTAAAGGTTTTAAGGAGGCATTAGGGTTTCCATATTTCATACTTTTTAAATGTAGAGGATCCCTAAGGTTAGAGAGAAGTAACTTCAAGAGGATAAAAGGAAGTGTGAGACTTTTGGGCCAAATTCTTCATAAGTTTGATTGAAGCAAGTTTAATTAGAGTTTGATTTTCTTTGCCTTTGTACTAGAATATTTCTATTCACTGGATTCTAAACCTAAGTTAACTAATTTGAATTTTTATGTAAATTAATCAACTTAATTAGGTTATTAGTCATATTAATGACATATTATGAAATTGGGTGAATTATTCATGAGTTTGTGTTAGAATTGATTTAAAATTGTTAGGAATTGATTAGGTATTGTTATTTGATCAAAAAACCCATGTTGATTTCACAAATCAATGAAATTTAATCTAATTTTAAATATTTGATAAAAATATTGTTCGTGATATAAATCTAAAGTTTACTCCCTTAATTCATCATAAAGATCATATAAACATCTTATATTTGGGTTAGGATCGTATTTCATTAGTGGAATTCATATTTGGTATTAATCTTGGGTTGAAGCTTGCATAAACAAATATGGAGTTTGGAGAGAGAAAAAAGATTTTTGGAGGAGATGAGTTGATAGTGGCATTTCGGATCGATCAGTTTCGAATTAATCCAAAATTGGGCCGAATTCGGATCGATCTCAATTTTTGGGCAGATTGATCCACTTTATGCAGGTTTAAGGAATGAGTTCTTGGGTTGTGTTTGGAGCTTGGGATAGGATAGGATGACCTTCAATTTATTAAATTCGGGTAGGAGCATATGGATATTATGGTTTAGAGGTTTTGACTTTGGTGATTAGGATTTTGATAACTAATTAATTAAGATATTGAGTTTGGTAATCGAGTTAAGGCGCAGTGACCTTTTTTTGCTAGAATTTACTATTCTTGTATTTTATGTGCAAACATACCAAATTTTGAGTCCTCGTGGTATACGTACTATAGGGGATATCCACATAGGGTGCATACAAAGTTGACCGCGTTGTTACCTGAGTGAGAGAGAGGGGCTTTACCTAGATCATTTTAACCCAGACACTACGTGTTGAATTACTTGTGTTATTTCGTGGTGATAAAATGGGGGATCCTTTTAGATAGCTTGGGTATGGGGACATAGGAATTGTGTAAATGAGTGATGATTATCCATTCTTGATGTTTTGGGGTTATACAGGTGGGACAACCAACAACTCTGTCTTGTACGCGTGAGAGGTCTCCAAAGACATGAGAATGGGCTTTTGTTATGTGCAGCCTTGAGTAGATCCCATTTAATTATATATGTGGATGGGACCATCCATCTATTAAAAGTAGACTTTGTTACTGTCTTTATTTATATACTTATAAAATTTAAGATATTTAATGTATGAAATCATTAGTAATACTAGTTGTAAACCCACGCGATGCGCGGATAAGGCGTAATATGCGGAACATAAAAAATAAAATATCTATTTAATTTTTCAACAAAACTCTCAGTAATAGAGGATGAAGATTATTGAAAACTGAAGAGGGAAAAAAATGTTTTATAGATGGAGTCTAAGAGATAGATACATTTGAAAAACTTTTGATTAGCAACATTGTAAGTCGAAATGAGAAATTGCTTTTCTAAAGTTTTTAATAAAAAATACACTTAAAAATGTACTTATAAACATAGTTAATTTTTTCAAAAAGTTTATTTTATTAAATATTTTTCATATTTGCAAAAAACAGTAAAAAAATTTATAATTTAAAATAGTTAAAACTATTATTACTTTTTAAAAGAATGTGAATAATTTTTATTTTTTTAGTTTATTTACGTTTTCAAATATTTTATGACTTTTTAATACTTTTTTAGAGCAGTTTTTAATATTTTGATAACATTATTTTTATAGAGAAAGACGAAGAGGTCGAAAGAGAAGAGATAGAGGGAGAGAAAGGAAAGGACGGAATATAAATACTTTCAGCATTTTAAACCCTATAGGTGTATTTCTTTTCAAAGAGGGTTAGAATATTCATTACTGAGATTTAATATTTTCAAAATAAAAAAAAAAAGACGAAAAATAGTACACAAAATTATATATACATATGTGGAAATGAAGAGACGTTTTAATATGAAGTGAGGGGTAAATAAAAGTATTTGAATTTAATACGATAGGAGAGAGAGAGAAGAAAAGAGAGTATTGCCACATGGATAACTTCAAAGAGTGAGAGCATTAAACGAAATGAATATCAACACACTTATTCAAAATTGACAATTCTACGGACGATTATATGTCGAGATTTACTTACATGAGCGTGTCATGTTCGTTTCAAAATTTTGAATCGCTTTGATGGTGTGCTCGTGCCAATGACACGGTGCTAAAGATCCCATTTTTTTGTATGCTTTAGTTAACCATATATTGAATCTACCACCCCACATGGACATGCATGTATTTGAATTGCACCTTCAAAAGGAACTATTCATTTTAAATAAAAAAAAAAAGTAAATTGTTTAACAATAGATATTTCTCATCACATGTGAATCCACATAGTTCTTATCCATATGTCAGAGTCTTAAAAATAATTTATTATATAAAGAAAAAAAAAGAAACTATTCATTTTCAATAAAAACAAAAATTAAATTCTTTAACAATAGATATTTCTAAATATTAAAATGAATTTATTTACTCTTAGAATGTAAAAATAATTCTCCCCAATAAAATAACAATTTAAATAAATAATAATGACTTGCTTAATTTTTCTTTGTGTTACTTTTAAACCCATCATTCATCACATGAAAATCCACTTAGTTCTTATCCACATGTCACCGATGGTTCATCGAGTTATTTTTGGAGAAATTATATAAATTATGAAAAATGTTATACTGTATCCCCCAAATTTAGTTTTCAATTATATCATTTATGTCTATGTCCTAGTATATTCATTTGGTAGCTTTAGTTTGCATATCAAAATCATATTTTTTTTGTCTACAATGTGTGAGTGGATAAACCTGTTTTAATTTTTCTGAACAATAAAAATAATTGTTAATTTATTTTGTTAAACTATTTGTATATTATTTGTAAAATCTTTGTGAGGCTCAAAAATGATATAAAAAATTAGAAGCAACAAAAAAGTAGAATGAACAGATGGGGATTTTTTAAAAAAACATGAGAGAACATGAATGGAAAATAATATATAAGAAAGTAAATTTACACCGTCTCATAGTTTCAGATCCGAAGAAAAAAAAAGTTCAAATGGAAACAACTCCAAAAGAACATGTAGTTATGATTCCATTCATGGCCCAAGGTCATTTAATCCCATTCTTGTCTCTTGCCAACAAATCCCAAATCTCAGAAACTCAAAATCTCAGAACCTCAAATCTCAGAACCTCAAAACCCACCAAAAAAATACATTGAACAATTTCATCTGATCAACCATTTCCAAATCATTTTTTTAGAGAAGCCCAACTCCAATTTGGGAATGGTCTTTCTTTAAAATGGAGTGGTTTAATTTAGAGGGTGTACGTATATAGTAATCACATGCACTTGTGTGGTCTAATAAAGTGACACTTTTTTCATTTTCCTTTTCGTTTATTGGTAACAATGAAGTCAAAGTGTAAAATCTGATCTTTCTAGCAATCTTACTGGTGGTTAAAAAGTTATCGGAGGGGTCAAATTCTATAACACCAAGTGCGTCGGAGACTGTTTCACCGGCAGTGGATGAACAACCGTGGAAAGAGTTAGTTTTGAGTCACAGCGGATCTGCTACCGAATAACCACTAACCTTTAAGCCAGCAGATCTGGGACCCCATACCAGCTCAACCTCCAACCCGTCGACCCAACATTCTTCCAACAAACCCAAACTCAAACCCATCATACCCGACCCAAAACAACCCCTGATCCATATATGCACGGATACCCAACAGTCTGAGCCTTTAACCCATTCAGCAGACACAGCCTTTAACCTATTTGGCAGGTCCATCTAACCCGCAAACCCAAGTGCAAGATCCTCCCTCCATTTGTCTTTTTTTGGTGACATTTATTCCAAATATATCCTTCCCATTTTTTGGAATTTGTTATAAGAAGCCATGGAAGAATAAGAGCCGACAAAAAATTATTAAGGAGAATGAAAGGTCGGAGAATGGGTTTGGAAAGGGGGTTTGATTCATTTTATAAGAAGTTGTGGACGAATAAGAGCAGACAAAAATTTGGAAGGGAGAATGAAGGTCTGAGAGTGGGATGGGAAAAGACGGTGCTCATTTAACAATGGGTGAAGGTGATAATGATCCACCTCGATATCCTAATCGAAGAGTGGATTTAATTTTTGTATAACATTTTAGAGTATATATAGATATAGAATATAGATTCCATCGAGATAAATAATATTAATTATGGGATCACTTGGGCTTGGGTTTATATGCATGAGGTATTTAGGGTTGTTTGGGTTGGGATAAACTTAAAATCAAATAAAAGACAAGAGGAATATGCGTCAATTATAATCTCATTCCAACTTTTTGTTAACGTTGTTGTTGATTTTACTTTTCAGGACTTAGGTCAATGTTGTCACATCCATCCTGATCTCTTATTTGTATCTTTATTTATTACTGCTCAGTTCGGATATAGGTGTTGAGACTATGTGTTCTCTCTTTACTACTCTTTATATTTGTTCGAGAAGGATCTATGTAGTTGTTTCATTACAGCGGATGGGATTATATTAAGACATATATACATTTTTATATAAGACTTTATTGATGTCAGCTATGGTATCAAATGTGCATGGGTTTTTTGCTTACTTGTATACGGTTGTTTATTTTGTGAATTTAGTTTTATTTATAGTCATGCTTAGAATTATATTCAATTATTATGATTCCCGTGATTTTGTATTAGACCTAATCAATATATTTATGAATTTTATAGGGTGTCACATAGAATAAGGGGAAATGTGAATTATTTATATGGATTAAGCCTCCAACTCTAAGGGGAATGAGTAAGGATAGTAATGGTATCCCAGGAGAAAATTTTTCTTGAGCACGATATACACCTAAGTTTTTAATCCTCTAACAATGAAGGAGAATACGAAGCATTGATCAGTGGTTTCAATAAGCCCTTTGTTTAGGTGCATGTCATTTTGACGTATGTATTTACTCAAGGATGGTATAAAATTACATATCAGGAGACTACGACGCCAAGGATCACCACATGGTTTCATACCTGGAAGAGGCCCAGCTCCTGGTCGCTCAGTTCCAACATATACAAGTGCAGTAGTTCCCAAGAGGGAACAACAGTCATGCGGATGCCTTAGCAACACTTGATTCAAATGTAGAGAAGATCTTAAGTGAAAAATTCAAGTGGAGTATCTCAATTAAACCACTATTTATAGGTAAAAGTTATTCGAGCGGGTTATGACCATTATGAGGGCCCCAAGATACATAGATATAATAGTGAGTTATCTAAAAGAGGATATTTTCCCGATGATAAGAAGGGAGCACAAAAAATCCAGGTAAGGGTTTCTCATTTCCACTTCTAGCCAGACCAGAAGATTAATCGATGCTCCTTTTTAGGACCATATCTGTAAAGTGTTCACCTGGACGATGTCAACTAAACCCTCTATGAGTCACATGAGGGGATATGCAAAAACCCGAGTGGGGAATATCACTGGCATTCAAAGCTATGAAATTATGATATTAATGGTCGTAAATGTAATAGAACGTGGTCACATATGTCAAAAAGTGCAAAAGTTGTCAGCTTTTCTCTCCTTTGGTGCATTATCCTGCCAACGAACTCATATCCCGCACAATCCCTTAGCCTTTTTATGCAGGGGGATTAGACACCATTAGCCCATTTCCCCTTGTGTACGTCAGCATAAAGTTTCTATTGGTCAACACGAAATAATTCTCTAAATGGGTTGAAGGGGAACCACTGATAAACATCTGAGATGTTGATATGACCAGATTCATTTCGAACATCATTATGCACTTAGGCATTCCTCAAATCATTTAACAGATAACAAGACACAGTTTGAGATCATCATTTTTCAAATTTTCTGTGATAAGCACAAGATTAGGCATTACTACAATTCAGTGGCCTATCTAGAGAGGAATGGTCAACCAGAAGCTTTCAATAAGATAGTCCTTTATGGGATAAAGAAAATATTGGAGAAAGATAAGGTGCATGGGTCGACAAGCTTCCCCATATCCTCTGGTTGTACCAAACGACACTCAGGAGATCGATTAGGGAAACACCATTATGTCCCCAATTAGGGACACTTGGTTGGTCGATTAATGACTGACTAGGAACTTAATTTTTTTATTGTTTAATAAAACATACAAAATTTATCATAGTAAATAAAAAGGCCTATAGGGAACCCTAGGCACCTAGTACCAACCAGGTCAGAAAAATCCTAACTAGGAGACGACCCCATAAATAGGTGCATTCTTTCTTTTCTGTCTTTAGTCCTAAGGTTTGATGTGATGACATCACCTAAATGGTAATACTAGGGACCACACAACATAAGGGAAAGTAAAATGTTTAAATTACCATTAGTACTCAAAAGATATTACAAGGAAATTGGAGTTGCGAATCATTTACAATGAAAAAATAAATGCAAACAGGTCATTTGTGTGACTAGGGCGACCTAGCCTTTTAAGATTTAGCTTTAGTAGTCGGACCATCCAACCCAAGTATCTTGACGGTATCACCCAAGTCTATAATTATCAAGGGCCCTCCCAAAGTCACCTTGTTGACTAGGTGTGGAGGTCGGTGAAGTTCATCATCCCTTTCAAGTGCATATTCACCTAAATATTGCTTTATCAAACTCATAGTAATGACATCCACTACGATAGATAAAGCATTAAGCCTAGAAGGGGCTTATAGTAAGAGGGGAAACTAGTGTCATTCCAATACCACATATTGGAATCATTTAGCACTTTTCCAACAGCTAAGGCGTTGATACATCCATTTTTGTATGAAAAATTTTGAGCATCGACTAAGGAAGCATCATAATTAAGAAGAGCCTCATCGTGGCCATCATTCCACACTTAGAAAGTTTTCTTGTGTAATTGAAACAAGAGATGATCAAGGTTCTTAGACATGGCTCTGATAACCATCTCTTTATTATGGAGAGATTTCTTAGTCTTCTCGAGCTCTTCCCTCTGTTAACTATTTTCCTTTTCAAGAAAGGAAGCTCCCTCTACAACCTGTCTAGTAGAGAGTTTTTAGATCTCTGAAGATAGACCCTCAAGTAATTATTTTCTTTCTCAAGGATAATTGTAACCTTTCTTGCTCCTATGAGGTCATCTTGCAATATGGAAATCTTTTGACATGCATAGATCCATCGTTGGCCAACTTTTGATCAAATCCGCCATCTTTATCCATCTTGGCAAGATCCTTATCAAATTTATCCTTCAGGTTGGCTATTACTTCGCTATAGCTGAACTAGTTGGCACTAATCATGTCATGATAAACGGCATTGGCCACCAAATCTTAATGGAAAAGTCAACACATATTTGAATAGGATTATTTTTCTCCCAAAGATGCCTCAGAACCCAAGAGCTGGTCTGGTTTCTATCATCATCAATGTTATCACAACTGGCAGTGAGGAGTCTTAAACGCCTTTCCTCAAAATCGTGATATGTAGTGACAAGTGTTGCACGTCTTGAATTAAATGAAAAAGTGAAAGGATAAGTGTTCAGTCATTCAGCCCAGCAAAAGAAAACTACAAAGAACATTTTAAGATAAATGAATATTGGAGTTAGTAAAGGTTTTAGATCTCATTGACAAAAGTTAATGAAGAGAAACCATAAATCACATACTGGAAGGAAGAAAAAACAAACGCATTGTCTCATAAATCTAAGTGGAGCTCACAATGGCCATCTCTCCTACATTTTCCTTCTCTACAGCTTGAAAAATAGCAATATCTTCCCATTAGTCAGCCTCATCATTAGCCTTCTCATCATATTGAGGAGCATCCACTTATTTAAGAACCTTGATATTGTTGGGGTTATATTTTATTTTTTCAAGACCCTGGTAAGCACCGACTTATTAATGATAATCGACACAAGCATTATCCACCTCAATACCAACATTGGTCACGCTAACACCAACACGCTGGTCATCAAACAACTCCTCGTCATCATCACCATCACCATCGTCACCATCAAATGCATGAGGGGAGCCTACATAGTTCTCCTTGAATAGCCCATAGTCCTTCAAAATTCCAGCCTTGACAAGGGCTTAGTCCCAACCATTTTTAAAGAATAACTTTGTAGCACCCCCCATATTTTAGCATTGGAGGTGGTCAATCCCTGCTACCAATCTATATCGAGCATTAAAAATTAAATACTATTCTTGGCATGTGATAGAAATATGAGACATTAAAAACTTTCTCCACAAGATAGAATTTAAAATCATCCAACGAATAAAAACATCCATCATAATAAAATCCATCACCATGATAACTCCAATAAATAAATCTCAACTTCAAAAGATAAAATAATACTCAAATGAATAATCCAACTACAATTCTCCAGCTAAAAATCGTAAATAAATGTGGAGTCGAATGACCCACAAAAAATCAATAAATGACTATCTCATAATAAGTATGATGGGAATAGAAATATAAGCTAAGAAATCTGTAAAAAGGTAACTCCAACTGAAACTCCACGAATCTCCAAAACAATCCTATGAAGCTACTACAATAACTAAATCTGAAATATCAGTCAACGCAATGAATAAGAGCCCATCGCATGAATACCATCTACTCATCCCAAATAGGATCTACAAATCCATAAAAAGCATCATATGAGATCAATCTCATAATAGAATATTTAACAATACTAACTACCCAAAAAGACTAAGCCATGTCATTACCCAAGTCCAATTGTGTTTATTTCAACATTAAATTCGATCTTAAATATTTAACTTAATTGAATACAACAAATATTAGTAATGTTACACCAGTGTAGCCAGTTTACCTTTCTATTGGTCTTGCACATACTCCTGGCATGTTAACAATTACACACCCCACTCCTCACTATAGCCAGTTAGCCTAATTTTGTTAGCACTGCACATACTCATGAGGTTCCATGCATGACATGTCACTATATCCATTTTGTACAATTTTGTTGGCCCTTCACATACCCATGATGCCAACACACACCCGCGTCACTATAGTTGATCGACCTAATTTTGTTCATATACTTGTGATGCAAATCCATTTTAATACCCGTTTATTATCTTATGCATTTATTATAATTTCTTAGTCAAGTTCTCTATATTTTCAATTAACCCTATCCATAAATCAGGAATCACAACTAAAATCATCCAAAGTCCCATTCCAAGAGGTCATTAAACCATAAGTATTACCTAGTCCATCGTCTAGAAAAAATATCTACCAAAAATCATCAACTAGTCTCGCACCTAGGCTAAAGGTATAATGTAACAACGTCTACCTAGCCCCACCTAGGAAAAATACTTAATCGTACAAGTTCACACTCACTAATCATATATCTAGATATTGACAACAATAATAAAATCTACCTACTACTCTCTTACCTAGAAAGCAACCTACTAAACAAGGGTGAAAGTGCAACTAATCCCAAAATCCCACTGTTCTCGTGGCATCAATTTATTAACACGAACAATCACTACATAACACATATTTTTAATTCATCACTACAATCCTCCAATTAATCCTAAAATTTCAATGTCCTGAAAATCATATACATTTAATAATATATTAATCAAGTTATATGAAATAACTACACACGCTGCAAATTACATAATTTCAACATGAGTTATATTATATCATTCTAACACATAATTTCGTATTAACAATGTTTTACAATAATTAATTCCGTTCTATAGCGTACACGTCAATATCGTAATTTTACGAGTCAAAACATTATTCGAATTATATATTTTAATTTTTAATATGTGATTTGTCCCAATAATCCACGATACAATTAATCAAGTCTTAAATCATATTCTTAGATTTAATAAAAACGGCCCCAAATTAATTTCACTTTCCCTAATTAGTCTTAAGAACACGTGATTAATTAAGGTTTAGGCAACAGTTAAAATATATAATACTTAAGGGGAACAATAGAGATTAACATTCCTGAAAATAATTCATCTCGAAAATCTGATTACGTGGTTGTGATCATTTCATGAAAATAACAAAATCTTATTCTTGGTTGATCTTGAGAAAACTTAATTTGAGCCTTAAAAATTAGGTTGAAGCTTTGTTTTAATGGAGGCTTCAGTTTTGTATAATAGGTAGAAGAAAACTTGGGAAGCTACTCCTTTTTTATAAGTGTTGAAAAGGTTTAAACCCCGAGCCCTTTTAAAGAGAGAAAAACAAATAGTCCAAAACCAAAACAAACACACATAAAGAATTCCACTCCCCCCAAACTGTCCCGGTGGATATCGATTCGCCCCAAGGGCCGAATCGATTTGGAACCTTGAGTAACCCAGTTTTGCCAATTTAAAATAAAAGTTAGTAAAATTTTATTTTTCTCCCGATTAAAACACTATTATTTTTATAATAAAACTAATATTTTTAAATGTTAAAAAATAATCTAGTCCAAAATAAAATATTGTTCCCAATTTTTAAATTATATAAAATTATTCTACGGTTCATACTTACGGGGCATTACAACCTTCTTGAGATATTCAATCCCGGATTAAGCTTTAGCTAAGGTCTTATCCCAGCCACGAGTGAGCACCTCCGACATGGCCTGTACCACCTCGAACATGTCCTTCTTATCTTTGGCATTTGCCACTTCATCTTTCATCTTGTCATTATCAGCCTCAACCTTGACCTTTTTGGAATTATCCTTAGCCTTCTTTGAAGATGCAACCTGGTCTAAGGAATCTCAGATCTTTCTATTGAGGTCAGCATTGGCAGTCTCCAACTTCATAACCTTCTTTTCAACATCCTTCACATGGGTGATCTGGATCTCACCAGCTTTATGGCCTAATCCCAGACCTTGGTCACCTCATCCAGGGTCGTCTCCACATCATAGGAGAACTTCCTCAAGGTAGTGTCTCTTTCCAACAACTGATTACAATCAACAAGGAAATGCAAACACGGGGGAAAGAAAGGTCAATATCTCATAACTAAGGAGTACTATGTGGAGAAATACACGTGTAAAGAACAGACTTATGAGATAGAGGATATGGTTAGCACATTCCACTAGTTGATCTTGAGTCACGCTGGCAGGAGCCACCATATCAGCAGGAAGGAAGGATGATCTAATCAGGTCACATGTCAAGTCGGGGAATCGAACAATATAGTCGGTAATAGCCTTGCACTTATCAGCAGCACTCTTCCCTATAGCAACTGGAGGGGAGGGGGAGACTTATCCTTCTTGGTTTTCTTGAAAAGGCACTCCACTTCCTTGGTTGGGGAATCCCTAATTTCTAGAGGAATAGCAAGACCCCAATATTCATTTTTCCTGCTCACATGACGAGAAGGATCTTTGTTCTTTCTCGTTAGACGAGCAGTGAAAGATTTGGGACCCAAGTATATGGAGACCAAATCCACTATTTCTTCTTGGGGGGCCATTTCACTAGGAGAAAGTTGAGCATTAAGGATTGATGAAAGGTCTAACAACTCAAAAGGGGATGTTGTCTCCTCGCTCAAGTTGTCAAAAGTATAGGCCTCTGGATTGTTGAGATTAACCAGGATAGTTGGAGTTTGGTCAACTGCCTTGCGATAAACAAGGTTCTCAAACTTATGTAGTCGAGGAGAAAAACAGTTGACTGCGGATGATCACTGTCCCCAAACCTCTATTTTATCGATCAGGCCTTCTGAAGATCAGCGAAGTTAATTCTCTATCATGAGGAAGCTTCTTGTTACCTTTGGCTGTCAAGAAACAAAGAGGAAATAATCACGATAGGGCATATACAACAAAAGGGGGAAATACTAAATATGAACACAAAAGAAACCTAACCTATCACTTTCCCCTCTGAGGTCACCTTAGACTTTCATATTTTGTGTCCTTGGGATAAGGGGTATGTTGCCA
This sequence comes from Sambucus nigra, assembly GCA_949130495.1. Lineage (NCBI taxonomy): Eukaryota > Viridiplantae > Streptophyta > Magnoliopsida > Dipsacales > Adoxaceae > Sambucus > Sambucus nigra. The sequence continues at coordinate 416,704,660 of OX422217.1, forward strand.
TTTCTTCATATCACACCACGATCCTAGTTTTCCTTGTTCGAATCAAGCATGTATACTACCAAGGATATATTAGCCACCCTAATTTTCAGGTTGTAAATATTTTCATTGGTCTACACCCATTGGTAATAATACATGACATCATTGATAACAAAATTGGTTTGTATAACTCGTTAATGCAGTGAAGACCATTAATGATCCTTCAAGTATTTAGAGTGACCTGGGTCAGAACCACATCAAAATGTTAACAAAATTCAAGAAATATTAATGGAAATAGCCATAAATATTAAGGGAAACTAGTGGCCCTAATCAAGCTTACAAAGTCCATAAGGACCATTAACCAATTCTGCAGTAATCCGGTTGGGAATATAATCGAGTTTGATTTGATCTCTAGTGTTTTCAATAATTACGTACACCATTGTTGAGAAGTGAGGGACAACATGAAGAAAGAACTAAAGAAAGAGATTTAGAAATACGGGAAAATGAGAGAGATGAATATAAAATGCTTACAACGAAATGGAGAAAGTGAGAACTCTTCTTCAAGTGCTCCAGTGTTGAATTGAAGAGGAAAGAGAGGGAACGAACTTTTGTAATGAAAAATAGCATCACGGTTCCCCAAAGTGATCATTGCTTGCATAGCAATTAAAACGATAGTTTGCATCTACCAAAGCAATGGTTGCATCCCCCCAATGCTAAGTCATATTGTCAAATTAGGAGTGTGCCCATAGGGCACTCAATGGGTGAAGATCGTCCATTCATGGAATAATTACAATATTTACCTCCAATCATTTATAAAATCTCAAACGATTGTTGACCTCCGACAAAGAGAGGAATCCTGCTATCATTGAAGAATAAGAGAACTTGTCCAACATCAACGGTCGACCAGGGCATAAAGCCCAACGACTTCAATGAGCCCTTAGACTTTGGGAGAAATTGTGGGGTTAAATATTTTACTGACATGTTCTCGACCGCGTGCACTCATAACTAATGTAGTCTTCCAGTCAAAGAAGATCACTTGTAACGATTGACTGATCAAGGGATAATTCTGAACTCTTAAGGATAGTTGTTAATAAGGCTTAGGACTCTCCTCAGATGCCTTATAAATGTAAACTCACCCCATTTGATCGAGGCATGTAACATTTAGCAGTATTACTACTTTGCCTATCTGAGTTCTTAATCAATAAAGAACAAACCTAGTACCCTATGGATGTAGATAAGTTGTCGAATCATGTATATCTTATGTTTTGTGTGTGATATCATCCAATTTGCAATTATTATTCTCGGGCTTGTGTGCATTAAATATAATAACCTTTAGGAATTTACAACCTACACACATGATCAATTATCCGTCCAAATTTTAACACCATTAAGATTAGGTTGTCACTTATACCATTTTAAGAAGTTGAGTGGGTTAAGTTTAGAAACCTAAAGTCAAGGTGGTTAAGCAAAAATAGAGGCAGGGTTGTTGTGTGTGTGTGGGGGGGGGGGGGGGGGGGAGATGTAATTAACCCAGAAAAATGAATTATTTGGGGTTTGACCCCCATTAATTATTTGTTATTGAGTAAAATCCTCATTATTTTTATTTCTCGGGGTTTAACCCGTATTTTGATGAATTCCGTCAGTTGCCTGTTAACAAACTCATTTTCAGGCCTAAATTATCGAATATAGCCATCATTCAATACCTACCAACCACATTTCACCATATAACTCCTAACCATTGTGTTTTTTTATATTTATCTTTTGTATTATATATATATATATATATATATATATATATATATATATATATATATATAAGGTACATATTAACAAATGTTTTATATTCTTTTTTGGATTTAGTCTCATCTATAAATATTTTTTAGGCTACACTTCCATATATTTTAAAAATTATAATTGGTCTGATAACCACCCAAAATTGTCCAAAACTGCTTTGTAATCACCCTTTTTCTTTTCAAAAAGAATTTGTCCCATATTTGTTACAAGAGGATCAACGACTAAAAAACTAAAAAAATATGGGAGTGACCACAAGTGAATTTTTAAAAGGATGACTAAATACATAAGATCCTTAATTTATATTTGGAATAAATATTTATATTAACATAAAGATTTGAATTTTTATAAAATGTTAATTGAAATTTAAAAATTGTTTAAAAAAGAATTTTCAATAAACAAATATTTTTTTATAAATAACTATTTTTAAAAAATATTTTTTTTATAAATATTATTTTGAAAAATTACGAAACTATTTTAGAATTAAAAAATGTGTTAATTGTTTTTTACATAAGTAACTGTTTTTAATAAAAAAAATATTTTTTTTAATAAAAAATAGTTGAACTTTTTTTAATTTTTTAATTTAAAAAATTAAATATTTTTTAACTTAAAAAATCAAATATTTTTTAAATATATAAAACAATATTTTTCAAAAAATTTATAAAAAATTATTTTAGTAGTCAAAAAACGATTTTAACTATTAAAAAATGTTATTATTTTTAATAATAAATTCTTTAGCAATTTCATAAAAAAATTCTATTTTTCCCGATTTTTATTTATAGAAGCAGTTAAAACCCTTTTGTCAATAATAGTGTTGATACCAAAATTAATATGCTGATATGGACGAATAATATGAAGACACGTGTCAATCTACTTGGCACAATAATAACGAGGAAGTTTCATTTCCCCGACCTACTCATGTTCTCTCCGAGCAACGAGGATACACCGAGGAACTTCAGCACTCCGAGGTACACTAGCGCTCCGAGGAACTCCTGATCAACGAGCAACTAAGGCGGTCCGAACTGCATCTCGACCGTAGCATCAACTGCCAGATAATCAACAGTTCAATTATTCATTGAATGTTTATCATCTTGACGCACATGCTGCATTAAATGTATTACCATTTCATATGTATATCATTTAATGTATCAACCTATTCATGTACAGCCTAAGGGCTATAAATACCTTGTATCACCCTCATTCAAAGGGACCGGAATTTCTTGAGAGAAGATATATTCGAGAATTCCCAAACACTCAGCAATAACATAACAGTGGACGTAGGCCATTCTTATAAGGCTGAACCACTTTAAAAATCTTTGTCTCATTTTATTTATCTGTGATTGAATAATTAGAGCTATCTAATTTTTTACATCAACAGATTGGCGCCGTCTGTGGGAAACGATTGTTATTATCGTTTTTCACCAAAAATCGTCCATCATCAATGGCGGATAATCCAGAATCTAGCAAACGAAACGCTGGAAATACTGGAAATCCTCATAATCCCTCTGCACCTCCAGATCTAGCCGGGATTATGACGAATCTGGCTCAAGGACAAACCGCCATGCAAGAAACAATGAGGCAACTCATACAAACTCTTCATGGTGGTGCACCTGCACGTTCAGGACAGCAAAGTGGTCAGAGGCAAACTTATTTACTTTCTTCACGATCCAGACGTACTGAGTCACGTCGTAATGAGGAGTCTGATGATTTCTCTTATCAACCTGGGCGAACTTCGTCAATAAGGGCTACAGATACTTATCAACATATCACTCTCTGTCCAGAAAGACCCAGTGCTTTAGAAAGACTGAGTAGGGTGTCTCCTTTCAGTCGATTAGGCCCTAGGAGGAATAGGAGACCACCTAAGACCATGTCGAGGAGTTTTCGACAACCATCAGATCTAAGAGAAGGATCAGCACAATCACGACCAGCTGCTCGTCAAGATAGATCTCAAGAAGCTACCTCAGAACGATCAATTGCTCGAACCAATAGGCCCGAGGAAGGAAATGAAGCGTGGAAAGGATCTCTCCAACGGTTGGAGGATAAATTGGGAGAAATGGCCAAAGCAAATAATCCCCTACAACGAACTTTTATTCGAGGAACACCTTTTGTACAGGCCATTGTGAATTTTCCTACACCGTCAAAGTTCAAAGCACCTGTAGTGACCCCCAAATATGATGGAAAGACAGATCCTGTTCTTCACATAGAGCAATATCAAGCTGCTGCCGACATCTATGTCGTTCCCGACAAGATGAGATGCAGAGCGTTCTCAGGAACTCTTACTGGAGCTGCCCAAATATGGTACAACAATCTTCCTAGGGGTAAGATTTCAACTTTCTTTCGGTTGGCCGAATTGTTTATTGGCAATTTCTGTTTTAAAGCCAGTAAAACGAGTAGCACACTTGTTAAGTGTTAGACAAAAATATGGTGAGAGTACTAGAGATTACATAACTCGTTTCAGTAACGAGAAGTTGGAAGTCATAGATTACGAAGAAAAGACAGCAATCACCGCCTTGATGAGTGGGTTGTTGCCTAATAAGTTGTATTATACTTTGGCGAAAGATCCGCCTAAAACTATGTCAGAACTGATGGCAAAAGCGGCCAAAATCATGAATGCCGAGGAAGCTATGGATGCAAAGAAGAATATAGATAAAGACACCAAGGTGGAAGTCGACAAGTCTAAGAATAAAGAGCATAAGGGCAATAGCGGTGATAAACGCTCCAGAAATAATAAATCATCATGGGAAGTCCTGAAGAAATACGACAATTATACTCCTATGAAAATGGGCATTCATCATGTCTTGGAAGAAATCAAGAACAACGAGGAGGTAAAATGGCCAAAGAAACTGAAGTCAGACCCTGATTCGAGGAGCAAGGATAAATATTGTGAGTTTCATAAAGATCATGATCACATGACCAAAAATTGCATAGCTCTTCAGAACGAGATTGAAACACTCATCCGAAGAGGAAAGCTGTCAAAATATGTTAATCGGGAAGGTGAAAGAAAAAATAATGACCGAGCTAGAGAGAGATCTAGATCTCCTCGTCGAGCAGAGGAGAAAAAGAAGAGAAACCATGAAGATGATCCAGATGATGACCCCGACCTCTCCAAGAAACCAAGACAGCCAGAACGAGAGGTATTTTCTATAAGTTTTGGGTCATTTGATTGTAATGTCATTACAGGAGGAGATGTAGGAGGAGGAGACCTTACTGCAGAAAGAAAATCTTACCTCGGAGAGGCTCAAGCTTGTTCATATATTCAGCGAATAAATATGGTCGAGGATGATCGTCCGAGGAAGGTAAACAAAGAGAAGCTGGTCATTGGCTTTTCAAAAAATGACATAGCATGTGTTCTTTATCCTCACGACGATCCTCTGGTGATCAAAATGAGGATGAAGGACGTAGTGATTTCAAGGGTATTGGTAGACAATGGAAGTTCGGCAGACATCATGTACTATTCATGCTTTGACAGTTTGAATCTGAAATTATCTCAATTGGAACCTTATCATAGACCCCTCCTGGGTTTTGCTGGCGAGAAAGTTTTTCCACTTGGGACGATCAAGTTGGATATATTCATTGGAACTTGGCCTGCTTGTCGAACAGAAAGAATACGCTTCCTTGTGATGGATAAAAATGTGCAGTCAGCCTATAACATCATCATGGGAAGAGTTGGTTTGAAGAAGTTCGAAGCAGTTCCATCTACAGTGCATCAGTGCTTAAAATTCCCAACAAATTTTGGAGTAGGAGTTGTGAAAGGTGATCAGAAAGTAGCTCGGGAATGCTATTATTCGTCTGCCGAGCAAGAGGAACTTGAAGATTCAAGAAAAAAGACTACTACCTACCAGGTGGATGAAGGTACAGAAATTGAAACACTGGATCCTCGAGATGAATCCCAACTTGTAAAAGGACAGGTGGTGGAATCTACAGAAAATATTATTCTGGACGACGAGCACCCTGAACGAGTAACCCAGATAGGTTCTACGTTGGATGCTTCAATAAAACAGGAGTTGATAACTTTCTTGAGAAACAGGAAGAAAACTTTTGCGTGGAGTTATGAAGACATGCCAGGAATAGATCCAAACTTCTTATGTCATGAGCTCAATGTGAATAAGGAGATCAAGCCTGTAAAGCAGAGAAGAAGGGTATTTAGCCCCGAGAAGAATCAGGCTATACAAGAGGAGGTCGAGAAGCTCCAGAAAGCCCAATTCATTGAAGACGTGAAGTATCCAGACTGGTTGGCAAACGTGGTGATGGTAAAAAAGAAAAACAATAAATGGAGAATGTGTGTTGATTTCACCGATCTTAACAAGGCATGCCCAAAGGATCATTTTCCATTGCCCAGAATTGATCAACTAGTGGATGCTACCTCGGGACATGAGCTTCTCAGCTTCATGGATGCTTACTCTGGCTACAACCAGATCAAAATGAAACCTGAAGACAGGGAAAGTACTTCTTTTATTACCCCTAGGGGAACTTATTGCTATAATGTTATGCCTTTTGGTTTGAAAAATGCAGGAGCGACATACCAGCGGCTGATGAACAAGGTTTTCACCGAACAAATCAGTTGCAACATGGAAGTCTATGTCGATGATATGCTGACGAAAAGCAAGAAAGCTGCAGATCATCTAGTTGACTTAGCTCAGACATTTGATCAACTGGATAAATACCAGATGAAACTCAACCCGACGAAGTGCACATTTGGAGTACGAGAAGGAATGTTTCTCGGGTACATTGTCAACCAGCAAGGCATTGAAGCAAATCCAGATTAGATCAAAGCTCTTTTAGGGTTGCGATCTCCAACAACAAAGAAAGAAGTGCAGAGCCTTACAGGACGAGTTGCAGCACTCAATAGATTTGTGTCCCGAGCAACTGATAAATGTCTCCGATTCTTCAAAACACTTCGAAAAACTTTTGAGTGGACTGATGAATGTGAGAAGGCCTTTCAAGACTTGAAAAAGTATTTGGGAGCACCTCCATTGTTGTCCAGGCCAATAACAGGAGAGAAGTTGTACTTGTATCTGGCAGTATCAGAGAATGCAGTCAGTTCAGCATTGATCAGATTGGAGAATGGAGTCCAGAAACCAATCTATTACACAAGTAAGGCTTTCCGAGGTGCGGAAATCAGGTACCCAAAGCTGGAGAAATTGGCATTGGCATTAATTAAAGCAAGTAGAAAAATGAGGCCATATTTTCAGGCCCATACCATCGTCGTTTATACCGACATGCCACTGAGGCAAGCCCTTCATAAGCCAGAAAAGTCAGGGAGATTGATGTACTGGGCAATAGAGCTCGGTGAATATGATATTGTGTATGAGCCCAGATCATCATTGAAAGGGCAAGCTGTAGCAGATTTTATAGCAGAGTTTACATATCCTGATACCCTCGAGGAACAAAAATTGCTCGCTGACCAACCTGTGGATGTTACAGGATCAACAGACATAAATCCAGACCAACTCCGGTTGGTAAAAGGACTTATGGATGAAGAAAGATCATCAACTTCGAGCTCAGACCAGCTCCGGTTGGTAAAAGAGTGAGAAGAGATGATCGACGAGGAGCGAAAAGTGTCAGGGAAGGATGAAAAGAAGCAACAAATATTTCACCGAGGAACTCTGTCAGATAAGAAATTTGAAGACGGGTTACCCATATGGAGATTATATGTAGATGGCTCATCTTGCACAGCAGGTTGCGGGGCAGGAATTGTTTTGAACACCCCAGACGAGATTGACATGGAATATGCTTTGCGATTCCAATTTAAAGCCTCCAATAATGAGGCTGAGTATGAGGCCATGATAGCAGGTCTTAATTTATCAAAGATTATGGAAGCGCAACAAGTGATGGTATTCAGTGATTCTCAATTGATTGTGAATCAGATGATGGGAACATATGCGGTTAAAGGAGAACTAATGGTCAAGTATCATGCAAAGGTAATGGAATTGTTAGCAGAATTTGATGCCATTCAGTTGATCAGAATATCCAGAATAGAGAATGCACAAGCAGACGCACTGGCCCGACTAGCATCAGCTACTCGTACCGAGCTGCGAAGAACAATACCAATTGAAGTACTGGAAAGTCGGAGCATAGATGAAAACCTGACGATGAATGTTATTACCCTTGATTTAGGACCGTCTTGGATGGATCCCATCAGGGTATATATTGAAGAGGGAGAATTGCCAGAGGATAAGCTCGCTGCCAAGAAATTGAAGTATAAAGTTGCTCGGTATGTATTAATTAATGGTATTTTATATAGACGAGGAATTATGGCAGGTTTGCTGAGATGTGTACATCCCTCCGAAGTGAAAGAATTAATTGAAGAGATCCATGAAGGGTCTTGTGGTGCTCATGTAGCAGGTCGAACACTTTTGCAAAGGGTAATGACTCAAGGATACTACTGGCCGACGATGAGGGCTGATTGTATAGCCTATGCTAAGAAATGTGACAAGTGCCAACGTTTTTCCTCCATCCGACGAACTCCACAAGCATTGTTGACACCAATAACTTCCCCTTGGCCATTTGCCATATGGGGAATTGATTTGGTTGGACCACTGCCGACCACCCGAGGAAGATTCAAGTACCTCGTCGTTGCAGTGGACTATTTCACTAAGTGGGTAGAAGCTGAGCCTCTTATTAATATGACGTACGAGAAGGTATACCAGTTCGTTTGGAAGAACATCATCTGTCGATATGGCCTCCCTCATGCCTTCATCACAGATCATGGAACACAATTTGACAACGAGGAGTTTGCTGCCTATTGTCAACAATCA